>JAEOAD010000010.1:18836250-20270000 GCA_036365145.1 Orientallactaga sibirica | reverse complement strand
AAGAGAGTTTGAACAGCACCAGTAACTGTTCAAATTGGTGTTTTGGTGTGGGGATGACTCTGGAGGGTCCTACTCCTCTACCGTTTTGCTTTGTCCCTTAAAGCACAGTCCCTGTTGTTAGTGCTTTTGGTGTTGCACCGTTTCTCTTGAGGGACAAGATCAGCTTTCCTGTGTGGTGACTGAGGAGGCTTTTCTAGCAAACCCAAGGACCAGGGCAGAGCTCTGCCCATGGGCTCCCTCTGGCTTTTGAGGAAGTGTCAGTTCTTCTAGAGAGGACTGGAACAACCTCATTCTCCTTTCCTCTTACAGCTCCCCCGCCACATCCTATCATTCAAGCACCCCGGTCTGAAGGAACCCCAGTGGGCCCGCTGACGCAGCTCAGATTGTCTCATGTGGGTGTGAGGAGGAAGCCTCACTAGAACTCTAAACTTCACCTACCATTTTCCACGGGGAACTTTGTGCCCATGTCCTGTAAGGGATCCTCTATCTCCAGCCAGTCAGCCAGTCAGCCTCCCACATGCTGGTTGCCTTATAAACAGGAAAGACACCAAAGCCCAGATTTAAGACAACCTCCTCAGATCTTTGTGTTCTGAGGGATGGGTTGGGCACGAACACTTCAGAAGCATACTTAGATAAACGCCATTTAACTGCGGATGAATGAAGGCTTGGATTCTGAGAGCAGAGCGGGTTGGTTAAGAGAGAGCGCTTAACCAAACATAGGAAGGAGAGGAGGCATTTGGGTCTGCGTTTTCCACCCTGGAGCTGGATTGGAGCATTTGGCAATGGATGGAGGGAAATGACGTGTCGTGTGTGTATTTTACTTTCTCACCCATGTGCTTACATATTCCATGTTAGACAAGTCATGGAATCATGAGCCAGTGCTAAGAGAAACTCAGGCAAGTACAGGAAATGGATGCTAAGCCTGGCCAGTGTGACTGGATCATGAATAATATAACAGAATGCAAAAGGGTGAGGTGCAATGGATGTATTTGATTGAAGGGTTTTGTAGATTCTTACAACTTCAATTGAGCCTGTTGAGTTTTATGGCACATGTGTGCCCACACGTGTGTGTGTGTGCATGCACACACACGCACACACACATACCCCTTAGCAACATCTCCCAAGGACACTGGAGCAAACAGGGACACAATCTGCCTATGGAAATTGGAGGGTTAACTGGTTGTCTTGAGTTCCAACAGCTCTACTGGGACCAATTTGCTCACCAAGTCTCCGATTTTGTTTCTTCTGGATTGGACTTAAAAAAGAAAAAAACCTCAAAAATAAAACTATGCAACACACTACATAAAAAAACATGTACTCTGAGTCAAATGCAAACACAGAGCAGTCATTTTTATAAAGTACGAGCTTTATAAGGTTGCCAAAATACTTCTTGGTTGGTTTTTAAAATTGAAGTAGAAGCCACTTGGGTGAAAAATATTCCACAGAGGCAATTCTCAGACATTGAAATTCCCGAGTTGACTTCACAGAGAAGTCAGTGTCTGTGGACAAGAACTTCATAGGCAAGACTGGCCAGAGGGAGTCTCGGGCCAGGGGGGAGCCTGGGTGGACACTACGTATGATCGTCTGCTCCAGTCGACCCTGTCAACTATCACTGAGATGTCAGGCCCAAGTCTTGTCAGCTTCCCAGTTTTCCCATCCTACAAGTCTCATCACTTCACATGCACATGTCCCAAATGTGTCGAAAGATAACAGAAAGAGCCACCTTCCCTTCTAAACTCACCAAGATGAGGAACTGAGGGTGGGGAATGTGAAGACTACAGTTTTTATTTTATTTATTTATTTGCAAGCAAAGAGGAGAGAGAGACAGAGAGAGAGAGACACACACACACACACAGAGAATTGGTGCACCAGGGTCTCTAGCCACTGCAGATGAACTCTAGATGCACGCACTAATTTGTGTATCTGGCTCTATATGGGTACTAGAGAATTGAACGTTGGTTGTTAGACTTTGCAAGCAAGTGCCTTAACCACTGGACAATCTCTCCAGCCCAAGGCTCAGTCTTAAGGGTTGCTTTGCAAGTGTTCTAATGATAGATCCATCTCCAAAGACTTTGGTTCCAGCTGCCATCTTCTTCCTCTACCTTCCCTTTCTCAACTATTTCTTTTCAGCTCTTAGAAATGATTAATGATTGAATCACTCATTTAGGGGCAAATTTCTAGGAATCCCTGGGACCTCAGGGTCATTATTGTACTGAGGACATTGTTGGCCTGGTTTAGTGGCATATTGGCATCAGAATTACCAGTACCTGACCCTGGGATGACTAAAAAGGCACAATAGTGCTGAGAAGTGACAGAGGAGTGCTCAGCACTGAAACATCTCAAACCTGCCTTCCAAGGTTCAGGGTCCATTGCGGAAAAGGGGGCGGAAAGAATGTAAGAGCCAAAGGAAGGGTAGGACTCATTACAATGCACACTTCCAGACACAAACTGGCCTGAGTATCCATGACCTCGCAATGCCTGCCACTACCTACACAGGATCATCCTAGTAGGAGGAAAAGATGATGACATCAAAATGAAAAGAGAGACTGATTGAGAGGGGGAAGGGGTATGCTGGAGAGTGTAGTTATGAAGGGGAAAGTGAATGGGGAGGGAATTATCATGGTTTATTGTCTATAATTATGGAAGTTGTCAATAATAAAATTTTTTAAAAAAATATTATTTATTTGAGAGAGATACAGAAATAGTCAGGGAGAGAGAGAGAGAGAGAGAGAGAGAGAGAACAGGCACGCCAGGGCCTCCAGCCACTGCAAACGAACTCCAGATGCGTGCGCCACCTTGTGCATCTGGCTTACATGGTTCCTGGAGAATTGAGCCTCGAGCTGGGGTCCTTAGGCTTCACAGGCAAGCGCTTAACCGCTAAGCCATCTCTCCAGCCCTAAAAAAAATTTTTTTAAGAAAGAATTATCACCATCCATTTCCTCATGTCCTCCTGAGGGCAAGCTTACAGACTGGCTTTGCTGTCCAACCCCAGAACTTAGGGAAGCAGAGCAGTGTGATTTTGAGGGAATTGTACAGAATAGTTTTTAATAAAATGTGGTGTGTGTGTATGTGAATTTTATCATTTCATATCATCTTTTGTATTGTCAAAATAATTAGACTGTGTTAAATGAAAACAAAACAAAACAAAACAAACCAACCAACAAAAACAGCCAGCACCATAAGTGGAGCTCACAGATGGTTGGAGAGCAGAATGGATTAAAGGGATTCTCAAGCTACCACTGACAATCTAAAGGTTGAAACAGTCACTTGAAGGGGTGCTGTTCAAGCATCAAGATGTGTGGATAGAAAAAGGAAGAACTTGTAGAAGCCTGTGTATTGCTGTGAGGTCTGTGCTTGATGCCATGTGCTAGCACTGTCTGTGGGAAACAGTGCAGGCAGCTCCGATCGTGCTTCTGGGAGGTCATATCCACCTGAAGATGTCACGTTTTCAGAGAATGATCAAAGTCTGGTTATGGATGAGCTCTTTAAAAAGTAGTTTATTACTTTTAAGACGGGTGTGGTGGTGCACGCCTTTAATCCCAGCACTTGGGAGGCAGAGGTAGGAGGATTGCTGTGAGTTCGAGGCCACCCTGAGAATACATACTGAATTCCAGGTCAGCCTGGGCTACCTCAAAAAAAAAGTTTATTACTTTTTATGTGTGTATTTCAGAGAGAGAGAGAGAGAGAGAGAGAGAGAGAGAGAGAGAGGCAGATGTGTGTGTGTGTGTGTGTGTGTGTGTGTGTGTGTGTGTGTATAAAATCTTGAGAGAGACAGAATGGGCACAGCATGGCCTTTAGCCACTGCAAATGAACTGCAGATGCATGCACCACCATGTGCATCTAGCTTACATGGGGTACTGGGAAATTGAACCCAGGTCCTTTGGTTTCACAGGCAAGTGCCTTAACCATTAAGCCATCTCTCTAGCCCCTAGATGAGTGTTTTGCTGATGAAAGTACTGTCTCCCAACTCTCCCTCAGCCTCTTGGGGATATTAGTCTTGGGGCTGATCAGCCATGGCCAAAGATAAATGTGGTGACTGACCAATGGGACAAACAGGAGACTTTATTGAGAGTGAGTTCCCTGAGTATAGCCCCTTCAGCATGTGGGCTATGAGTTGATTTCTGTGGCTCTTCTAGAATCCTGTCTCTATCTGCAATCTCTTCAAGCCACTGTGTCATATAAGTGGTGTTATTTACTAATAAGTGGAATTAGTATCTTTTGTGAAGGAGTTGGGGGGCATATGAAAGCTTTACTCTTTTCTCCTCAATTTTATTTATTTATGAGAGAGAATGTGCATGACAGAGCCTCTAGGCACCACAAACTCATTCCAGATGCACAAGCCACCATGTGCATCTGGCTTACGTGGGTTCTGGGGAATCAAACCTGGGTCCTTAGACTTCACAGGCAAGTGCCTTAACTTCTAAGCCATCTCCCCAGCCCAGCTTTACTCTTTCTATAACCTTTTCTTCAGGATTGAACATTTCCTTTAGAAAAGTCACTGGCCAAGAGCTGTAGCTTTGCTGACAGGACACCACGAAGCTGCCCCATTCCAGGCATGGTGCTAAGCCGCCCCACCTTCCCTTTCCTTCACCCTTTCACCTCTTGTATTTACCATCATTCTATACATTTCAAAGTGAGGCTCAAATGTTCTCATGTCCTCCTTTTTTGGGGAGGGGGGTTCGAGGTAGGGTCTTACTCTAGCTCAGGCTGACCTGGAATTCACTCTGTAGTCTCAGGGTGGCCTCAAACTCATGGTGATCCTTCGACCTCTGCCTCCTGGGATTAAAGGTGTGCGCCACCATACCTGGCCTCTCCCTCCTTAAACGACTTCACCCATCAGAACTACAGCTCATTTGAGTTACAAGGAATTCAACTTTATGAGGAATTTCATTTTTAAAAATATTTTATTTTTATTTGAGAGAGAAAATAGGCAGAGACACACACACACACACAGAGAGAGAGAAAGAGAGAGAGAGAGAGAGAGAGAGAATGGACATGCCAGGGCTTCCAGCCACTGCTAATGAACTCCAAATGCATGCACCCCCTTGTGCATCTGGCTTACATGGGTCCTGGGGAGTCGAACCTGGGACCTTTGGCTTTGCAGGCAAGCGCCTTAACCACTGAGTCATCTCCCCAGCCCCAGGAATTTCATTTTATATCTTAGCTTAGGAAGCATTTATGTTTCCAGGTACTCATTTAGATTTTTCCATGCCTCTCAAGCAGCTGAGACTAGATTAAAAGGAGTCACCATGTGGTCATTGTCATCAGTCAAGTGTGGATGCCTCAGAAAACTCCAGGGTTGTGAAGGTATGGCTAGCAATGACCACATTGCCTTGTTTTGGCTTCTTTTTGGCTTAGAAATCTGATGACGTAAATGCTGACTATCATAGGTCAAAACAAAAACACCAACTCAAGGTTGAGAGAGGCTGAGGACCTTGTCTAAGACCACACAACTAGAGGACAAGTCCAAAACTCAGTCCCAAGCCTGTCTCCAGTCATTTGCTGGACCAACATAACACTTAGAACTCACTGTATATCACCATACTGGAATTAGAAGTATGAAAATGAGATCCAAACTATGTCCAAGTAAAGCCCCAAGGCTCCAAGGAAGCTGATGTTTTTTAGGTCATGCTAACAGCATGATATATTTTTTAAAGACAGTAAAGATGGCGAGAAAGCTGTAAACTGTATCTGCCATGCTAGATGGATTTAGAAACATGTAGTGCATTTATTGGTTGTTCTGGGCACAGATCAAACTACGCATCTTGACACCCTCCCCAACTGCTTAAGAAAGGAGCTTCCAGCCAAGAAGGGTCTTCATGTGGTATGGTCAGGTGAGAATAGCTAATGGAGATTTGTTGATTTTCTTTTTCCTTACTGGCTTATTTCTAAGACTCAGGTCTTGTTTTATAATAGATCACATTGACAAAAAGGAAAAAAAAAAAGACACACACACACCAGTGTTACAAAACCTTGTATTAATCATTTCCCTTCACTTTCAATATAACGTTGATATGAAATATAGCCATGATTCTTAGTTCCCTGGGAGGAAATGAGTAATAAATACATTGTAGCAAGTTTAGACAAGGGTGTTTCACTGGTAACAACATTTGAAAACTGTACACTTGCAAAGAACAGCATCTTCAAACATTAGTATATCTGTATATCAGTAAAGCTTTTACATGTAACAAACATGCTCTTTCCATATATGACAAATTTAAAAAATATGCATTGCTTGGCAACATGAACTAGGCAAAAATATTTCTTTGTTCACTAACTTTTTACAGGAAAACAGGACAAAAGGCATGCATGTACAATACGGATGCCTTCACGGGCATGCAACAGAAGAAAGCTTTCTGAAAGTCAGCTTACATTAAGCATAAATACATGAGGGTTATATATTAATAAGGGAGGAAGTCTTCTGTTTGACATTATTAACATTCCTGTTTTCTTCCTATTCCTCCCAGAGGAATACACATTCACCTTTAAGTCAAGATAAAGGAATTACAAAAAAAAAAAAAAAAAAAAGTAAAACTCACTTTGCAAACATCTCTGATGACTTGTAAAAAAAAAAAAAAAAAAAGAACAAGAAAAAAGGGGGAAAAAGTTAGTGTCATCACAGCTCCATGTGCAAATTATCCTTCTGCGGGTTCTGCTTGTAACAGGCACACCTGTGTGTAGGGCAGGGTGCTTCCCACACCCACACTGCAGGGAAAGGGTGATCTACCCAACCTACTTCCTCCCCTCTCTGCCCGGCAAGCTGCAGGCCCACTGTTGAGCCCATCTCAGCCCTCAGCCCAGGCTCTGGGGCACACACATCTACCAACCTTGCACTGGCGGGAGCTACGAGAGGCGCAGAAGAACAAAAGACCTGGGGGAAGGCTCCCATTCTGTAAAAGGCAGCCAGCGACACCTCAAAAGAAAACTTGGTTTTCCTCAGTGTCGCTTCAGGCGAATGGGAGATGGGGCCCAGCCGCAGCTCCAAAATCCCGAGTACCAGAAAGGGATTTCCCCCTCCACAAAAAAAAAAAACAACAACAAAAAAAAAACCAACCCACGATCAACCCAGGATTTGAGAGCTTGGTGCAAACAGCAGCCCTCGGGCAGGGCAGGCAGACCCAGCAGCATCTAGTTAGCTTGCTGGCTCACCGTTTAAAAAGTGAAAGTCAAAAGCATGTGGGGGGGGGGGTGGTAAGGTGGTGGTGGGGGAAACAACCCAACAAGAACATATCAGCAGCAATGTTTCATGTCTTGTACACAGTTCGTGTGTTTCTTCCTACTGTTTTCTGGTAAGAAAACCACTATGAATAAAAAGCACCAATATAACGTCAGACGTGATAATGATACTGTAGAAAAAAGCCCTGTGCCCAAGACGATGCTGAGGCACACTGCTTAAACGAGAACAAGGTGGAGGGGAACCATGTAGTGAAATAGATTTTACTCTGAGATTTTTTTTTTAAAACTGTTTACTATTTAATATAAAACAGCTGCATTTGGGGGGTTTCAATGGGTAAATACAAAAAAAGGCACTGCCGCTTTATTACTAAAGATCTGACTTCACAGCCTGATGCATGCAACTGTTTGATTCTTTTATAAATAAAATTCTTTTGCTTTAGGATTTTTAAATTGAGCTGTATACCTGCAGTCAACACAGAACTCAAAACAAGGTGGGGACAGGCTCCTAAAATTCATCAGAACACAACTTAAAAAAAAATTAAAACACTAATATAGCAAAACACAACTGAGTAGATAAATCTATACAGTCAATGAAAAATAAGCTTTTCTTTTTCTTTTTTTTTTTAAAAAAAGAATTATGTTGTTATTAATAACAGACTTTATCATGGTTACCAGCCATAGCAAGTTAATAAGTAACATATCCAAAATAATATCTCTAATAATCAGATAACCATTGCTTCTATATTCAATGGAGGAATAAATAGAAATTCAGATTTGCAAATACTTCAAGGTCTTCTTCCTTTTAAAGGATTCATGCTAGTGTGATTGTGTTCACAATCCGTCTTCTGACAACATGAGTCTTTATGGAGGTGTGTGTTTTGCAGCAGATCCGAATGCTTTCTCCTTTCTCTATGAGACGAGCAAGACCACCATTTCTCTCCTCTCTGTTCACATTCTCAGCATCCTCGAAACACATCCGCAAACCCTCTGGCCTTACCTTGGGCCTTCAACATTTTGACCAATGCTTCTTGCCTTACGTGTGATCGTCCATCCTAACACATTCCCCGACACTTTAGGGGAGGGATGTGAGGGATGAATGTTAATGGCACTTGGTTAAAAATATCAACTAAAAATGTTGTCTCTTTCTGCACATGGATTTGCATCTGTAGGACTTAGTCACCCAAGTAGAAGGCTGAGCCTTTTTTTTTTCTTTTCTTTTTCAATGCATTGCATGAGATTGTAGATCAAGCTCTCTGTGCTAAGAGCTCAATCTGGTTAAGGTGCTGTCAGCTTTTTGGATTGGAAAAGGACTTCAACACTCTGCGGCAGCACCCCAGGCTGGGCTGGGTGTACATTTTTAATCGTCAAAGTAAAAGAAAGTTGTGTGGATTTTATTAAGGCCTTTTACATCTGTATGCGCTTTGTTAACTTAAAAAAATAACCACAGGCAAAGTGCAGTAATTTGCATGGTTTGATCCCTTTAATTTGGACTCTGACTTCACTTAAAAAAAAAAAAAGAAAAGAAAAAGGCACCAGTCTTACCCATTTAATAAACAGGCTCTGTATTATCTCCCTGATCGTGCTTCTGGCTGAGCATTCATACCATCATTTACACAACCCAATTTTCCAGTGCAGAGCACAATTCCTTTTTGATTTCCTCTAATACCCTCCATTGCATCACATTCTGAAGCGCTGTCTTTCTTGCCCTTAAGAAATAGAGCTATTACTCTGTGGTACCATAGTTAATCTCTCACTGTGTAATGAGTGAATGTGCGTGTGCTCCCCCTCTTCTGTATAGCTAGATACGTCAGCCAACACTACAGACATGCTGCACAAAGTCATTATTCCCATCACGAGATTAACCTTTTCTGTGTCAGCTTTCATGTCCCTCCCCCCTTGGATGGTGGGACTGAACTGTAAAGGCCACTGCCATGTCCACATACTCTCTGACACTTGCTGACAGACCCTTTCCCACACTACTGGGTCATTCTTTCCTCCTTTTCCCCAGCCGGGAATGAGTGAAGGAGCTACAGCCCCCAGGCTCAGGTTCCTTGCTGGAAATGTTCTGAACTCATCACCCGGGTATTAGACTCATACAAAGGGAAAAAAAAAAATCATCCATCCTTGCGTTCCCAGTGGAACTCATGCCCACCTGTCTGTGAAGGACAGGAGTAGTAGGATGAAGCCCATTTTCAGGGTGGGAAGGAAGTAAGAGGCCTTTGGATGAAATGCAAATCCAGCCCAGAAAGAGGCCACAAGGTTTGTTTAGGATCTCTGGGTGAGCTGTGAGCAAATCCATAAGTGATCACACGGTGCCATCGTTCTTGTGCCCATGCCTAGTGCTGTGCCCATTCTGGCCACATCCTTGTCCTTCAAATCCACCCACACACTCCTCCCACCTCGTGGTGAAAGACAACAAACCGAGGCCTGCTGACTGCGACCGTCTTCCCGAGAAGCAGAGCTTGGTAGTTGTTTGAAAAGACAACCCTGCTGCTTTTATAAAAATAGATGAGACAAAATGAATCCAAGACAAAAGTCCTTTACAAAAACCATCGTATGGAGAGAAGTTCTACCCAAACTCTTGATGCAGTATGTACCCTTTAAAATTCGTATGTAAACAATACACAAATCAAAGTTTATCTGAAATTTTGCTGGAGGGAGTTTCTTCCTCTTGCCTCTGTTGCCACGTGGCCCTCTCCTTGGGTGTTTCAAGCAGGGGCTTTGGGGGAAATCCAATCAGGGGAGGCATAAACAGGCCTGCCACCATCTTGCTTTGGTCACTTGCATCTGCCATCTTCTGCGGCCCAAGTATGAAGCCAGGCTCATGAAGGCTCCCTAGGGGTTAGGGCTTCTGCCTCCCTCCTGTGTCTCTTGCATCTCTCTCATAGCGGTACTCTTCCCTACCCCCCTTTTTCCATCCAGGAAGCCACTAGCATCCCTCCACCCCCTCCCAGTCTTCCCAGTATCCCTAGAGACCCCCATCCCACCCTGCATACCATCCCATCCCATGACAGAAACAAATGACAACATAACCAATCCCAGGTCTACTGTTTGTTATGTTTACAAGGATGACCTACGCTCTCACAAAATCAAAATGGGCGAGGGACCAGGGGAAAGAGGCTGCAAAGTATCTGGGAGGATTCAATGCAACCCTGAAGATGGCTGACACTGGGCCCGCAGCAGTCGATTTCACGGCCAGCGCGGTCACTCTCATCTTCAGTCTCTAGATTGTGGAGGTCCGGTCAACCCCGTCTGGGAGACAAGGAAGAACACAAGAGGCACAGCTAAGCAAAACAGCTCTGGGGCAGCCCTCTGACTGCAATGCCAACACCCGGGCGTCCTTGTCTCAGAGGAGATGGAGACTCACTCACTCACTCGCTCTCTCACTCACAGGCCCATCCACAGAACATCTAGGGAATAATAGCTTTTTTTTTCTTCTATTTATTTATGAATGAGAGGGAGGGAGGAGAGAGAGAGAGAATGAGAATGGATGCGACAGAGCTTCCAGCCACTGCAAATGCACTCCAGACACATGTGCCCCTTGTTCATCTGGCTAACGTGGGTCCTGGAGAATTGAATCGAGTCCTTTGGCTTTGCAGACAAGTGCCTTAACTGCTAAGCCATCTCTCCAGCCCCTTTTCCCTTTTCTTTCTCTTCTTCCTCTTTCTTTTTTTCCCTTCCTCCCCCCTTCTCTTCTTTTTTTTGTCCAGGAGCCCAGATATAATGATCTCACCTCTCAAGTACCCATATTCTAGGGAGGAGGCAAACAGACATATTGACAATGATGCTAAGAGTGATAACTGCTCAGTATGCCCTGAGGTGGTATGAACACAGAGAAAGAGTGGTTCACATTGCCTTGGAAGACAAAGATGGTTTTCGATAAAGACAAAATGACTTTTGTGGGTGGTGCTGGGAGGAGAAAGTGTGTATTAGGCAGGAGAGAAAGATGGGGAGGAGGGCAGGGCACACAAAGTGGGATGGAGGGCACCAAATGGCATGGCTGGGCTTGAGGTCGGTGATGAAGGGCAGGGGACCAGATGGTAGGAGACAGGGGTGACAAGCCAGGCAGGGGCTGTAACAGACACAGGAGTGGACCTACTGAGCTTATATTCCTTTTTTTTGGAATCATCTTTCTCTTACTTCAAGTTTCCAGTCAAAGGCTGGGGATGAGGTGGTTGTGACCTGCCCCTTGATATATCTGGTCCAAACTGCATTTCAAGAATCTGACCAAGGGCAGAAAGAAATACCCGAGGCAGATGATGTGGGCATCTGACAAATACAAGGCTGCCCTGAGTCTGCACCCTTGACATTTTTACAGAATTGGAGCGCCCAGGTTACAAAGTAGCACACATGCTCTCCAGAGATGAGCAAGAAGGACAGTGGAGCCTCTGACAGCTGCCTACCCTCCTTTCAGCTTCCAGTTTCCACTGGGGTTCTAGAATATTCCTTAGAAGTAGACCCAAGGGTCTTGTGCAAGGCCCTGGACAGGTAGTTGTGGAATTACAAGCTCTGATTTTAGAATGGCTTCTCTGGCAGGTGTCAGATGGTCTGAAGAAGGACAAGGCTAGTGGCAGAGGGTCACTGATGAGGCCCCTGTACTGGCCCAGGCTGGAGCTGAGAGGGGGCTTACTCAGTGAGCAGAGGCAGAGACGTTGATGGTGGTGATAGGAGGGGCAGATGCAGGAGAGGATGATGGGGAAGAGGGTAGGGCACACACAAAGTGGGAAGGTGGGTATCAAATGGTGGGGTTGGAGTTGGGACCTGAGGTTGAGGATGAAGGGTGGGGGACCAAGTGGATTGGCTGTTAGAGAAGCAGATAAGACGGTGGCCAGTGATCACTGAATGAGGTGAGGGTGAGCTACTGTGTGCCTTTCTGGCTTTATCGGACCCAAGAGGGCAGCCAGTGTGACCAGTCCAGGCCTCCCTTTGGCCAACCTGACCTAAGGAGATAGAGATCTTTAGCTATGAGGCAGGAGTCATCTGGAGAGAGGAGTGCCAGAGTATTCCAGCCAAAGTTAGGGACCTAAGTGACATGGGATAAAAATGAGCCCACTGCATGGATTTCCTGGCCTTCTTGCCAGTGATGCCATGTTGGCAACTCTGCCTGCCAGCGGGGACTTGGAGGAGACATGCTTCTTTAACTGAAGTTTTTATTGACTCATTATAGGATCACATGGAGATGTACGAAATGATCAAGAGAGCACAGAAGTACAGTGCCAGGTTTCCCCCCAGAGGTGACAATTTGCAAAGCTATAGCATAGCATCACAATGAAGATACTGACCTTGATACAACCCATTGATCTTATGTACATTTCCCCAGTTTTGAATGTGTATGTGTGCACATGGATAAGTTCTTTCTTCCTTCCTTCCTTCCTTCCTTCCTTCCTTCCTTCCTTCCTTCCTTCCTTCCTTCCTTCCTTCCTTCCTTTTCTTTTTTTTTTTTTGAGTCAGAAAGAGAGAGGAAGAGGCACAGAGAGGGAGAGAATGGGCATGCCAGCAGCCTCTCAGCCCCTGTGAACAAACTCCAGATGCATGCACCCCCTTGTGGGCAAGTGCGGCATTGCACCCTGCATCACTTTGCACCTGGCTAAACGTGGGACCCGGAGAATGGAATGGGCATTCTTTAGGCTTAGCAGGCAGGCGCCTTAACCACTAAGCCATCTCTCCAGCCCCACATGGATAAGTTCTACATGATTTGGGGAGAGATTTTGAAGTAGGGAAGTGACAGTCCCCCTGAGTTTTTAAAGCATTGTATTATCATTCCTAGCCCACAGGTGTGACTCTAATAACTTCTCACTTCCTGTAATGTCAACCCGAGTCTCCTGAGATGGGGGTTTGCACTGGTAATGGTCTTGAAGAGCCGGGGCGTGTGCAGAGCTCTCTGTCATGAGGATGTGGAAAGGCCCTTTTTCTGCATCTCTAGAAGGGTAGAACCCTTCTTGGCTGGGCTTTCTGGCATATACCTTACGACTAAACCTTCATAGTTGTGAAAGCACAGTACTGGGAGGGTGAAAATCTCAACTCACTCAACCCTAAGGTATTGAATTCCAACTCTATGCCACATCTTCTAAGGATGGCAATGTTCATCTAGGGAAATGAACAACAAGGCAGGCCAGACTCACTATAGTTATGCCACCTGCACACTGACAACTTTGGGAGGGGGGGTGTCATCACACATACACAAGAACCATAGGTTTTAAGGTTATTGTGAAAAAGTGCCAATAAGTGCAAGCTCAGTGCCTTTAGAGAGAACTTACGCAAAGTTTTCATACAGATGACAGTGGAGCTGTTAAGTCCCAGGGAAGGGGTAAGCAGGGAATGGAAGAAGGAAGAGCAGGGAACGTGTGACTGTCAGATTCTCTGAGAATGGACTGTGAGTTCCTCTCTACCTTAGCATGATTATCCCTAGACTGTTAGTAGTAGAGGGTGGAGTAGAGTCCCTTCTGTGACACACATAGCCCTTCTATAGGAGGAAGATGACAGCCAGGTTGGCTGAGTTATCATCCCAAATAGGAAAACTCTGGGCCACACACTGTGAGCAAACCCCAGGCATCTCAATGAAAACGTCTCAGGAAGATCCACAAACCAAGATGACAAGAGTGCTCTTGTAGAGGGGCTTCAGGTAGAGAAGAGACCGGGAAGGAAGGCTGAGAGAAAAGAGGCTTAGATCGGCACCCAGGAGGGCAGCAGTTGCCAAGGACTTGGAAAAGAGCAGAGATGTCTGCACAAAAGGACCGGCATGGCCATCTGGGATGCCTTGTCCCCTGAACTTGACATCGTCCTCATCCCTTCCTGAGTCATGAGCAGAGCAGGAAGTTCCGCGTCCCTCTCCCAAGCTGTTTGTCTTTCTGTAAAAATGATTTAACTTGTTGGCATTGGGGCAGCTGCAAGAAGCTGACCAGCAGAGAGGTTTTGTCATAGTGGAAGTGCACCCTGTCACTGTGCAGGTTAGGCCACCCTGAACTTGACTGACAACTTCTGCCCAGGAAACTGCTTAAGAGGGTTCCCACCAGAGGTGATTACTGAGGAAAAAAACAGCAATAAAAAAAAAGGCTCATGAGATTAATAAGATGAAAACATTTACAAGACCCCCCCCTTAGTTCCGAGTGGTACTCTGCAAAAAAATAGAATGACAGACTGAAAAATACAAATGAAGTCTCTTCAATGAAAACTTCCCTTGAAGAAAGAGTCATTGGCATTCTCGCTACTAATGATGACAATGGTAGTTCTTAACAGTTTGATAAGACTTTCCAGGTTTGAGATACATTAGGCCTGGGAGACAAGGGCAGCTATCCTGGCCAACTCTCGCACAGTAAAACACAAAGCCTGGCTCCCCTACGGCTGGTGGTTATGGGGTAAGAGGGCACCGGGCTGGAGATTTCATCTCGGTGGAACCACATGCTGTGCTCTTTTGTTCGGTGGAATGCTCTCAAGGCTCATCCACGCTGTCCATGCATTGGTGCTACCCTCCCTTTTAAGGCTGGTTGCTATTCATTCCGCTGAATGGCTAGGCCACGGTTGGTGGGCCCACATTTGGGTGGCCTTCCATGATTCACTAGGGGGTGACCACACACACAGATGAGGAGCTGGTGGCACCTGCCTCCCAATGATGAAGAGAAACTTCTAGGATCCAAGTGACCAGCAGGGATTCCCTAGAACCCCAGGGGGTGGTCATAGAGAGCCTGGGTGTTTTTCCCTGTTTGGTCTGAAGACCAGTGAAATCACAATGGCCCTCCTGGTACTGAGGGAGTGGGTGGAGTTCCAGGCCTTCTCTCTGCTTCACGCAGGATGTTTCTTGACTGTGTGGGTTCAGGACAAGATTGCATTTGCACGCACTTTTTAGTGCTAGAAACTAAATGTCTCAAAGCCAAGAGGCTGGCGGACAAGGTTCTTTGGAGCAAGCAGCTGACAACAGCTTTTCTGCCCACTGCCGCCAGAGGGCGCACTGATGGGTTCTAGGTGTGCATGTGGCCCGTCTTGGGAGTGTGCCATGCACAAGGCCCATGGTGATTTCTCTGGGTATTTGGAGGCCGACTTTCAGGAGGTTGGCAGGAGGAGCTGGATATTTCACCTCCTCTCCCATGACTGCCAACTCTCCACAAATGTGTAGGTCTGAAGAAAGGCATGTAAAGTCAGCCCCAGGACAGCTGTAAGTAGGGGTGAGGTGGGGGGCCATGCTGCAGGCCAGCCCGATGGAAGTGAGGGACAGCTTAGTCTAAGGAAGCACCCAGTGCAAGTGCAGCCTGGGGGACCACATTCCTGGCTCCAGTGCAGGCATGAGGGTGTATCCAACCTGTGTGCCTGTCACATGGCAAAGGACAAGCCAGACAGCTTGGGGCTCCAGGTGTCATGCAAGCCGTTTGCAACAGGGAGATATAAAAACAAGCAGGGATCTTTGTTTCAAACATTCTATTTTTAGAGCGCGATGGGATACGCTTGGCCCAGCCTGGGAGATCCAGGGCCGAGAAGGAACGGATCCAATACCGTGGGGGTTGTTCCCACAGCAAAGCCATGTCTTGTGTGTGTCTGACGCCCACAGTGACTAGTTTGGCTAGGACCACTGCTGTAGGCTTCCAATGTGCACTGGGGGTGGAGCTTCCAGGGATAGGGGCATGACGTTGGTCTCTCTGCCTCACAACTCAACTCCCAGAAAAGGAGTTGCCGAGCATGGGGAGATGTAGAGGGATGGGTCCAATGGCACCAAGCTCCTCTCCCTCCCTGTCCCCTGCCAGCTCTCTCTGTCCCCTTCCCATGCCCCTGAGCTGCTGCCAGGGGTGCAGACAGCAGATGGCTAATATAGCTGTCCCAGGCATGTGGCAAAGAGGACATTCAAGGGAGGGCATACTCACCTCCCAGGGCATGCTCAGTCATACTGAGGCACAAGGACTCCAGCCTATTGTTGATGTCAGGTTCAGTCACGGGAAGCTGGAATTCTGTGGGGGTGGGAGGGGTGAACGACACAGGGTTATGTTGGTAACAGGGACTCCAAGGACAAGGATGCATGACGTCATCTGATTCCAGGGTTTGGGTCTGGCGTACCTCCCCAGGAGGACGCGTGGGACCTTCAGGACTGGTGTGAAGGGTAACCAACCGCTGAGGTCTATTAGACGCAGTGGCCATCAAGGACACAGGCAGGCTGGGAGAAAGCTGCTGATTAAAAATAGCTGATCACACAGTCATAAGCTATCACTCCAGTGGCTTTCCCATCATAGTAAGGGCCTTCTCCCAGCCATGGTCTGCAAGGCCCTGCATGGTCTCTTGTTCTTCTCTGTGCTCATAAACTCTCCCCTTCCTTTGCTCCATCCCACGCCCACTTCTACAAAGGGCCTTTGCACTGCAGTTCCCTGGAACACCAGTTCATGACTGCTTGCCTCGGTCGTTCCTTCCCTGACTGCACAGCTCAGTTTTGAGTGAATTCTCCAAAGTACTTTCCCCTAGCACTATACATTTCTCTTTTCTAGTTCTTAAAAATATTTTTATTTATTTATTTGAGAGGGAAGGAGTGAGGGAGAGAGAGTGAGAGAGAATGGGCATGCCGAGGTCTCCAGCTGCTGCAAACGAACCCCAGAAGCATGTGCCACCTTGTGCATCTGGCTTATGTGGGTCCGGGAGAATCAAACCTGGGTCCTTTGGTTTTGCGGGCAAGTGCCTTAACTGCTAAGCCATCTCCCTGGCCCTTAAAAATAGTTTTATTTATTTATTTGCAAGGGGATAGAGAGACAGACAAAATGGGCATGCCAGGACCTCTAGCCATTGCAGACGAACTCCAGACACATGCGCCACTTAGCATATCTGGCTTTACATGAGTACTGGGGAAACTGATCCCAGGTTGTTAGGCTTTGCAGGCAAGTGCCTTAGCTGCTGAGACATCTCCCCAGCCTGTCTCCTTCCTTTCTCCCCCTCCCTCCCTCCCTCCCTCCCTCCTTTTCTTCTTCCCTCCCTCCCTTCCTTCCTTCCTTCCTTCCTTCCTTCCTTCCTTCCTTCCTTCCTTCCTTCCTTTTCTTCCTTCCTCCCTTTCTCCCTTCCTCCCTCCCTCCCTTTATTTTTTTGTGGCTTTTACTAGCTCCTGATGTGTCATGTGTTACCCCCCCCCCCCGCCATTTAGGGCTGGTATCATCAAAGCAGAACTGACCTCCCTCTGTTTCTGCTTCATGAGGAAGAGCAGGGTAGGAAACCCCCAGAATGGGGAGTGCCCTTGTGAGTTGGGCACTATAGCTATGCCAGCTCTTTCATCACCCAACAAACCCAGCTCCCAGTAGGATTCCCAGAGACTCAGAGCTAGGACAAAACCGATCCTGACTCCAGGGTCTGTGTCTTCTTGCCCACCGCGGAGACTGCCCTGAGTGTCACCACTCTCAGTCTCCAGGCACATTAGTAGAAAGGGCTGTGATGCCCACGCCATGGCAGTTGGGGGGTTGGCTCTCACTGCCTGAAGTAACCTAAGACCTGCTCCATCTCCCCAGACTTCACCTTTCCCCAGTGTGAGGCAGCCTCAGTGTGCATGCGTGCGTGCGTGTGTGCGTGCGTGCGTGGGGGGGGCGCTCCTCCTTTTTACAGTCAGGTCTTTTATGGTCAGCATCACTGACCTCGCATCGCTCATCCTGCAATGCCTCTAACTGCTGGAAGTGCCTGGTAGGCAGCGGCAACACTTTGCTACCTCTGAGGTTCCGGCAGAGCCCAGCCCTGGCTTCTACAACCTGCAGCCAAGACCTATGATATCTTATGGTAAGGGGCAGAAAAATGTCCTGGAGCTGATGTGGCATGAGGAGTGTTCTGGGTGACTGTGAAGTCTCAACATTGCTACTGCCTTTCTGTGTGATCTTGGGGAAAGGATGCTATGCTATGGGCTAGACTTTGGGCCGTTTGTCTGCGTCTTCTCGCTTGGGGGGCGGGGACAGGGAGAGAGGGGAGAGAGAGAGAGAGAGAGAAATGGAAGGGAGGTTGGTGGTTTGGTGGAAGAAGAAGTTGAAACCAATGGCCAGACCAAAGCATTTGTTTCCCTAATATGCTATACATTCCGCCATTGAAAATTCCCCAAGAGGAGGCTGGCAAAGCAATCAACAGAAGCACTGGGGAGCACTTAGTGGTATTTCTGGTGCAAGTTTCAGCATTCATGGGTTTGGAAAACTATCTGCCAACTCCCTGAGTGGATGGAGGCCCCCGTCAAGCTTCCAGGAAAGTTGAGAGCCAGAGAGAGTGGCAGGAGTCTCCGCCTCCACCCAGGAGTTGCTGCTAAGAACAGGGTCGGGACAATTAAACCATCTAAGAGGGAAGAGGTATTTTCGTATTTTCATCCATTCATGTGAAAATCATATGCATGCAAAAATTAGCAGCCTTCGGGGTGTGAGATCTATAAAATAGAAACACAATTTTATATATAGCTAGTTAGCAAATATGAAAAAAAAAACAAACCTCAGCAATTATAGCCATCCATATGCTCATTGTAAGATTGAGTTTACTCTCCAGTGCTCCCCTTTAAACAAACACTGTGGAGAGCTTTGGATAAATAAAGATGCTCGACATTTGGAGAGAAGTGTTTCAGCTGCAGGATTTCTTGCCAATACGCAGCAAAATGCCATTTTCCAAGCCTGGGATTGCGTGTTCCAGAAAGGGGGCTGTGAAGTGCAGGGCTCTCGGCTCCACAATCTCCAAACCGTCATGGCTGCTCTTTTAGGTGGGAAGTTGGTCTGCTTGCTTTTCTTTTTGTCCTCAGCTCTTCGCTCTGGGGAGCTATGACCCCTCCCACTCTTGGGGTGGTTCTGGAAAATTCTACATCCCAAAGAAGCCCACATGTTCCCATTGCAGTTTCCTAGTAGTATGACTTTTTAAAAATTTTTATTTATTTATTTATTTGAGAGAAAGAGAAAGAGGCAGATAGAGAGAGAGAGAGAGAGAGAGAGAGGGAAAAGGGGAGAAAGAGAATGGGCGTGCCAGGTCCTCCAGCCACTGCAAATGAACTCCAGGCACATGCACCACCTTGTGTATCTGGATTTCGTGGGTCCTGGGGACTCAAACATGGGTCCTTTGGCTTTGCAGGCAAGTGCCTTAACCACTAAGCCATCTCTCCAGCCCTAGTGTGACATTTTAATTGTGTATCGGATAAAACAGACCCATGACATCTTGTACACACACAAAGAGGCCAGTCAGGGAGATTGAAAGCTTCTGTCTTCAGCTAGAACACCCCAACCATGTGTGGCTTGGTGGGCAGAACCCCAACCAAAGTCTGAGGGGCAGTAGGGCAACTGCTGGCCCCAGGGACCATGTTAACCAGTCTCCTTCCCTGTTAATCGAGACCCCAGAGGTAACAGAGAGGGCAGACGTTGCTGCAAACCCTCCCTATGGGATGATAAAGGAAGGGTGATAACGAGGACTATGCCTCCTCTGCTGGTGCTCCACAGGCTCGATTCCTTCAGCCCAGATGACATCTCTGAGCACAGGCCGAGTGGCCCTCATCTGAAATCTGAAAACTTTTATGTGCTGACAAGATGCTACAAATGTTTTGGATTTGGGAGCATTTCCGATTTTTCAGATTAGGGTAAAGTGTGTATGCAAATATTCTCAAATCTGAAAAACTCTGAAACTCTGGCCCCAAGCCCTTTGGATAGGGAATACTTAACCTGTATGAGGTAGGGATGCTTGTCCTTGCCATTAGACCATTCCAGGACTTGGGGAGGGTTCTTAGTGAGGCTCAAGACTACCTTGAGACTTCTGAATTGTGCCTTTTCAGCTCTCCCACATGTATAAAGTAGTGTAGTCTCAGGCCCATATTTAAGAAGGTTCTGGAAAGGACCTGCTGCCCATTCCTTCCAGAGGTACTGCTGTGGGTTCCACTTGAAGAGACAGACATGTGGTCTTGTCCCTGGCAGAGTCTCAGGCTGAGTGTCATGCCTGTGCAATTCTGTAGCCCTCCGAGACGCCTGAGGCTGGAGGAAGAAGGCGATTTCTCCAAGACTTGGGAATAAGCAACAGGCTGGGGGACTCAAGGAAAACCTTTACAACCCATCTTGTTGCTGCTGAGCCTGCTCTGCTGAAGAGCTGAAAAGGCTTTGTGTTTGGTGATGTGAGAGGTCAGGCTTGCTGAAGGTAAGACCGTAAGAAAGGCAGGCTGAGACAGAAGGGGACAGAGGACCCTAACTGTCATGATGAGGGGAGATGGGGACCAAGAAGAAAGGGAGGGTGAAAACAAGAGGAAAAGAACAAGCTGGACAGGGAAACAGAAAGCAGGTACAATGGGCTGATGACACAGAGGCGGTTGTGGCTGGTGGAGGAGCTGTGCCAGAGACAGCTGTGGGGGACATGACTTTCCTCTGGTGGCCTCTGGACCATATCTGGACATGCAGAAATAAGTGCAGTGGTAGTCCTCTGGGACCCACACTTTCTTATTTTTAAATATTTAATATTTTATTTATTTATTTATTTGACAGAGACAGAGAGACAGACTATGAATGGGTGCGCCAGGGCCTCCAGCCACAGCAAACAAACTCCAGATGCATGCGCACCTTGTGCATCTGGCTAACATGGGTCCTGGGGAATCGAACCTAGATCCTTTGGCTTTGCAGGCAAATGCCTTAACTGCTAAGCCATCCCTCCAGCCCAGGGACCCACACTTTCATGAAAAGTGATGAGAAGAGTGTAGAGTTAGGTGATATCATACCATGTTGTCCAGCTGAGGAGGGAGCCCAGCCCTGCTGGCTTCATGGCTAGGATGGAATTGGTGCATTGATCAGCTTCTCTATCCATTGTCACATGGTCTGCCTAGGTTTATCTAAACACAGGACCAAAATGTTTACCACACCTTGCATGTGGCACCCTGTTCTGGTCTCTGCCTGTGGGTGGCAGCCTCTTCCACTCCCCTTATGGACCCAGAGCACCAGAGGCATGCTCCCCAGGGCGAATTCTCTAGAAGGATGGAAATGCATACTGAGGAAGAAATGAGCGGTAACAGCCCAGAGTTTCATGCCCCAAGGTATGCAGCATTCTGAGGACGGAAGAGCCTTAATCACGAGGCAGCACACAGGGGGTTTGATGTCAGGGGACAGATGTCACATCATGAAATGCTGCCATGAAAGGTGCCACCTTATCCATCTCGACACCTAGATGGCCTTGTGCCAAGGGTGGTTTGCAGTGGCTTGGTGCAAGTGAAGGATGTGATGTTCAGAATTCAAGACTGTCAGGTCCACCTTGACACTGGTTTTTCCTTTCAAGTCTGTTGTGGGCCTCTCTGTCCTTTCTCTTCAGTGCCCCACCCCCAGGGGTGGGGCAGGCAGCGAGGAACCATCGTGACCTCTGAATATCAGGCCAGAGCCACTTTGAGACCCTTTCTGATAGAATCTCAGGGGCAACTGAGCCAGGCTCAGCAGGAACAGAACTGTATCCAAAAGAAAGGCTCGTTCTCAAGCTGGCTGTGGTAGTGCACACCTTTAATCCCAGCATTTGGGAGGCAGTGGTAGGAGGATGGCTGTGAGTTTGAGGCCACCCTGAGACTACATAGTGAATTCCAGGTCAGCCTGGGCTAGAGTGAGACCCTACCCTGAAAAACAAAACAAAAGAAGAAAGAGGGGGAGGGGGAGGAGGAGGCAGAGGCGAAGGAGAAGAAGAAGAAGAAGAGGAGGAGGAGGAGGAAGAAGAAGAAGAAGAGGAGGAAGAAGAAGAAGAAGGGGTTCATTTTTCAAGCAATTTCCAAGCTTGTTTCCAGGCAGGAAAGCACTCTGCCTCTGCGATCAAAGTGGCACTCTTGCTGGATGCCACATGTGTTTTGAGCTCTGGTCCCCTTTAGTATCTCGGGCCTCATCCTCTTTGCACTTGGAGGCCCCACTGAGTGTTTGTACTTGTCACAGAGACAAGCTAGTCAAAGCCATCACCTGCTGGTCCTCTTGCTGGTCCTGAGACACACATGAAACCTGTTCAGGTGGAAGTGAAGCAGAAAGCTGCTGGAGAGAGTCTCCAAGGGGCTCTGACTGTTCTTTGGTTATTCATCGGGATGAAATCACTTGTCAGTCCGTGGAATCAACACCTTGTTAGAATGCATCATAGTCATAAGGATTTGGAACATGACTGCGTGTGGATGCTTTGAAGACATCTAGGGGCCAGTAGGACAACACTGCCTTGCAGTGTAGGGCAGTTTTCTGAGTCGTTGATTTTGCATTGCTCATATACGACTAGACCATTTTGCATACACGGTTACTCCTATCTGTGTAGAGATGAAAGCTACTTTCTGCCTTTCTGATACGACACCTACGGTCCTGTCCTAGCACCTGACTACAAACCCCCAGAAGTCTCGTGGCTGGCCAGGTTGGCCTGCTTTGAGAAAGGCCTACTTCCAGAAGCTCTCTCTCTGCAATGAGTCTCATCTGGCCCAGCTTGGAGGTTGAGAAGAACCATCTTTGTGAAGGAAGCTGCCTCCTCAGGAAGCAGAACAGGCTCTCACAGTCACTGCTGGTCTTGACATTGGGTTGGGAAGGGCAGGGGACACTCTTGGAGGCTGTGCAAAGGCTGAGGAGTGCTGTCCTTCACAGAGACTCTTTTTTTTTTTTTTTTTTTTTTTGGTTTTTCGAGGTAGGGTCTCACTCTAGCCCAGGCTGACCTGGAATTCACTATGTAGTCTCAGGCTGGCCTCGAACTTTTGGCGATCCTCCTACCTCTGCCTCCCGAGTGCTGGGATTAAAGGCGTGCGCCACCACGCCCGGCTCACAGAGACTTTCTATAGCCTTCTTTCTCTTCAGTGAGTGATCCTGGGTCCTGGCTGTGCCCTGCCTCACCCTTCCTGGCCACATTCCTTAGGAGCTACTCAAGAGGTGCTCAGTGGGAGGGGCAGAACCTGGAGTGGCCCTTTGAAGCATTCCTTAGCTTATCTGCATGCTGGAAAAAATATGAAGTAGCCTTGTTTTGGCTAGTATGAGAAATGCTATAATCCCTTTTAAGGCCAGGTGGGAGGTGGGTTAATAAGGCCTAAGGAAAGGGCTTCTTAAAAAAGCCCCAAGCTGGAGAGATGGCTTAGTGGTTAAGGCGCCTGCCTCCTAAGCCTAAGAATGCTGGTTCCAGTCTCCACCGGTTCCAATCTCCAGGTCCCAAGTTTAGCCAGATGCAAAGGGGCGCAATGCCGCACTTGACCACAAGGGGGCGCACGCATCTGGATTTCCTTCGCAGCAGCTGAGAGGCTGCTGGCATGCCCATCTCTATCTGTCTTCCTCTCCCTCTCTCTCTGTCTCTCTCTGTGACTCCCCCACCCCCCGCCAAAAAAAAAAAAGCCCCAAGGAATCCAGAGTTCTATGTCTAGCATGCTAAGGAGACTTAATTAGAGATTTTCAGGAAAGCAAACCCAAACTCCTCTACGGGGTAGCTTCTGGAATATGGGACTGGGAGCTGGGATGGGCAGGGGAGGCACACATCTTTCCTTGTAAGCACTTTTGTGTTATTTGAGCCTTTAACCATGAGAATGAAGGGTTTGGTGCCCTGAACATGAGCTGGCCATGTGGCCCCGCTGTAAGGCAGTGGAGGGGAAACCAAGTCACAGGTTGAGATTCATCTCAACAGACCCAGAGCACCCACGGATGGTCCTGTTCTTAGAAGATGGACTCTTGCTTTGACCTTCCTAATGAAGACAGGCTTTGCAGGCAAGAGCCTTAACTGCTAAGCAATCTCTCCAGCCTCTCAAGTTATTTTTTTAATTAAAAATTAATTTTGGGGGCCTGGAAAGATGACTTAGCGTTTAAAGTGCTTGCCTGTGAAGGCTAACGACCCAGGTTCAATTCCCCAGTACCCATGTAAGCCAGATGCACAAGGTGGCTCATGTACGTGGAATTTATTTGCAATGGCTAGAGGCCCTGGCATGCCCATTCTCTCTCTAAGAAATAAATAAATAAAATAAAGTTGATTCAAAAATTAATTTTTTGCATATTTATGCATGTGTGGTGGGTGTATTTGTTGTATTCATATGTGTGTGGGTGGGCACACAGGTATGCATGAGTGTGTGTGTAGACCAGAGGCTGACATTGGATATCTTCCTTTTTTTTTTTTTTTTTTTTTTTTAAAGCAGTGTTTTCACTGAACCTGGGGTTAACTGATTTGGCTAGAATAGCCTGGCCTGCAAGCCCCAGGGATCCTCCTGTGCCTACCTTTCAGCACCGGGATGACTAGTACACAGGGTTGTGCATGGCCTTTTCCATCTGTGCTGGTGCTCTGAACTCAGGTTCTCTTGCTTATGTGGCAAGTACTTTAGCAACTGAACAAACTCCCCAGCACCCCCTTTTGGACCTATGTAGCCCAGGCTGATCTTAAAAATCACTATGTCAAGTAAAGGCTAGACGGCTAGTCCAACATTCACTGTTTTCCAAGGCAATCCCAAAGCAGCATCAACATAATAATCAGTTTTTCTTTCTGTCTCACTCTCACTTCACACACACACACACACACACACACACACACACACACACACCACTCCATGGACTACCTCCACTGATATCTCTGATTAAATCAATCTAGAAATCTGACAAGTATCGAAAATATCCCCATTGAATTTCAACTGACTCTGGGGCTCCAGGTGCTGGCTCTCAGCCAGGCAGCCGCTGATCGTGCTGGCAAGGCACAGTTTAAAAAAGGAAAGACTTCCACCAGCTTGAAAGAATGTGTGGTGACAGTTGAGGCTCAGCACTTTCCGGCTGGGTCATCAGGGCATCTATTCTGGCATCCTGGCCTCCCCCCCTCACTACCACCCACCCCACTGCATCAGGGGAGAAGGAAAGGAGGGCTTACACACCAGTGGGGCCCTACCTGGTTGCTGGAACATCAGCATGTTCTGCGGGGAAGTGTGTACAGGCAGCGAGCGGGTCCTCTGCACGGAGCTATGGGTGCGGCTGGGCATACTGTTGCTGCCCCCAGGGTTGGCGAACCAGAGGTTCTAAGGAGAGATGCAAGGGGGAAGGGGCATTAGTCCAGACAACCCCAGGAGAGGCTGGGGAGCAGAGCTCTGGCTGGAATTCAGGAGGCAGATGTCCCAGGAAAATTCTAGAAAGGGACTTGCAGGTCAGTGACAACCATCCAAGTGTTTGTAGGGAGAGGGCTTAGATCCATTTGTTCACTGTCTTCTCCCACCTGACCTGGCTCTTAGCTTCAGCTTACTCTGGGTCTATCACCAAACCTCCCTTTACATCATTTGTTGCCTTTTCTGGCCATGTTTCTAGGAAATGAGGGTGCTTTATAAATTTTTGTAACAAAGAGCATGGGGCTGATTTCTGGGCTTTTGATTTTCTTGAGGTTCCTACAATTCATTTCACAACAAGTAGGTAAAGAGAGAGAGAGAGAGAGAGACCCTGTCTGCTGGCTGTAGTCTGTTGCACTGGCAGCCGTTTCACCTTGACCTGATCAGGTGCTGTGGATGACCGTCAGGAAAATGGGACTTCTTTGATGTCTCTTGGAGTGGCTTTCCTGCTCTGAAGCCAATCTCCTGTCTCCCAGCTTCTCATGAGAACTGGCAGCCTCAGACAGGCATGTGTCTCTCCAGTCTCGGGGTCAAGGTGCACAGTTTCAGGGGGTTTGAGGGCACATAAGAGGCCATGAGACACAGAAGTCATTCACAATCACCCTGCAAGGGGCAGCCTGGCCTTGACCAGATGGGAAATGTGTCAACTGTCCCTCTGACCCCTCTCAGACTTAATCCTGTGGCTCCTCCATCACAGCTGGGACTCTGACCAAAGAACTATTTGTCACAGATAAAAAGACAAAGAAAAGGCTGGAGAGATGGCTTAGTGGTTAAGGCGCCTGCCTCCTAAGTCTAAGAACGCTGGTTCCAATCTCCAGGTCCCACGTTTAGCCAGATGCAAAGTGATGCAAGGGTGCAATGCCGCACTTGACCACAAGGGGGTGCACACATCTGGATTTCGTTCTCAGCAGCTGAGAGGCTGCTGGCGCGCCCATCTCTATCTTCCTCTCCCTCTCTCTCTGTCTCAAGACAAAGCTCCTTTGGAACTCAGTGCTTGAGCAGCCCGGGTGTGTTGGGGCAGGGCGAGATCAAGATAAACAAGGCCCAGGTTTTGCAGGTCAGTCTAAAGGGGCTGCACATACAGGTCTCCGAGGGTGCTGTGGCACTGAGAGTCTCCAGTACAGCTATGGGCTGCTGGGTCTCCAGGGAAACAATCCAGTCCTGGTCACCTGGGAGGCAAGTGTTCAGCTGTCCCTTAGCTCAGACCCGGAGGCCTCCCTCATCACCCTGTGGTCATCTGGGTGAGGCATAACCCTAAAGCCTCTGACCTTCCACTCATTTGATTTCCCTGCCTCCCAGGGCAGAACAAACCTGTCTTCCTTGTTTCATGATGGTGGGGTTGGTGGTGGTGTGGCGCTGGTTGGAGCTTACGAATCCACTGGTGCCCAAGAGGCCAAGGCGGGCGGAAGGGACATTCCGAGATGGGATCTGGTATTGGCGCGGGTTCCGTCTGCTCATGCCACCACCCACAGACCCGGCTGTTGGGAGGGAGTTGGACTGGCCAAAACCTCGACTGCAAGAGTAAGGAGAAAGGATGGAGCTGTCAGTAAGGGTATTTTGGGGTGTGAGGGGTGATGGTTAACAGTCCTACTGGGAGCTCTGTGCCATAGATAGGTCATGATTAAAATGTACTCCCTTGCACAGTGCTCTTCAATGGGGGAGACTGCCTGACGGAGCAGGGGTTCTACCTCTACAAGGAGAGCAATGAGAGAGCTTGAGAACTGTGCTAAGGCCACACAGCCAGCAGGGGGCAGCACTGGAGTATGAGCCCCAAAGGTGAACCAGCATCTTCTGCTGCCTTCTCCCACTCTGCTCTTGTCCAACCTACGGTGCTGTGGACGAGGGGATGAGGGCATGGGGTGCCTTTCAGGAGAGAACCTCCATGCCCTCGCCCACACGGCAAGAAAGTGGCAGAACCAGGACCAGAACTGGACCGCCCTTGGTCCCAGTGCTCCTTCCACTGACTGAAGGGAAAACATGGAGCGAGGAGGCCCCCAAAATTCAAGCTCTGTAAGGAAGGCATTTGTCCTTCTCAGTCCTTTGTTCCGTGTCTGAATCAGATCCTGGCACAGCCAATGCGGGGTGGATGAATGAACGAATGAATCAATGAGTCCAGGCCACCATAATGCCCCTCCACCTGTCGGTCTGACTCCGGTGATGGGAGTAGGGGCACGAGATGCCAATGTGTACAAGTGCCCTGAACCCAAGACACGATCTGCTCCTTGCTCACAGGGCCTCTCTCTACGGGGTGGGCCTCTCCAAGGCAGGAATGGAATGGAATGGTTCCCTTCTTTTCCTCTCCAGGTCCACACAAGAGACCGCTCCCACTAGCCGGGTGAGCTCAGTGCTGAAGAATTTGTCTTCTTCACCAGCCCCAGGTTCTGGGAGGTTGCGTAGCAGCCAGCAGGGTCTCAGGAACCAGCACATTCTTTCCAAGAGAGTCAGCTTTAGTTATTCGCAAGGGTTGGGTTGGATGCGCTACTCCCAACGACCACTAGATGGAGCAGACTCGCCTCTTCGGCTACATTGGGGAGAAAGGACCCAGCCCGAGGAGACTCCGCAGACAGGCTGACGTAGTTCAAGGGGTGGAAGGGGGTGGGGGGCTGCAAAGCAGTCGTTTCCTGAGCAAGAGAGAGTCGTGCATGTGTGTGAGGGAGGGCCGTCTGAGCTGGCAGTGCAAAAGCTCTCAGAAAATGTTTCTGTTTTACCGTGAATTCTTAGGTTTCCTGGGGGAGAGGGCTGGGATGAGAAATCCAGCCTGGTCTTTTTCTACCTTCAGGCTTTTGTGGTCAAGAAAAGTGTTCTAAAATCGAGTCAGAAGGGCAGGATAGATCCATTTGGGTTCTTGGTCTATTTGTTTAGCTCATCTCCTAACTCCTTTTTTTTTTTTTTTTTTTTTTAAATTGCACAGGTCCAAGGTGTTTTATTTGAAAGAAGAATTAGGGTGAAGAGAGGTGATTAGGGTAATCAGAGAGACCCAGGACACAGATAACGTGGTGTTTTGTTTTCAACTGTGGAAAACCAAATCTTTGATTTTTGCAATCACAATTTTGGCCACCTGGTAGATGATTCAGTATTCAGCCAAGAGATTTTTTTTTCCTTAGTTTGAATAACTTTTTCTCACTTTCCTTTTTGGTTGAGTTTTTCAAATGTTATTTCATATGCAAAACACAGCAATCAATGAGTGTTGCTAAAATGATTTGTGCTTCCAGGAAGGCAAGTTTTTTTTTTTTTTAATTTATTTTTAAGACAGGGTCTAGCCTCAAACTCAGTCCTCTTGCCTCCACCTCCCAAGTGTTAGGATTACAGGTGTGAGTCACCATATCTAGCTCAAGACTACACACATATATTAAATATATTTAAAATATTTTATTTATTTATTTGAAAGAGGTGAGAGGAGAGAGAAAGAGGCAGATAGAGAGAGAATGGGCATGCCAGGGCCTCCAGCCACTGCCAACAAACTCCAGATACATGTGCCCCCTTGTGCATCTGGCTTACGTGAGTCATAGGGAATTGAACCTGGGTCACTTGGCTTTGTAGGCAAGCGCCTTAGCCACTCAGCCATTTTTCCAGCCCAAGACTACATTTTTAAGCAATATAATGTGCTCTCTGATGGGACAGTCACTGTAAAACAAGGGATCTTGGAACTCTTAGGGTTAGGACTCAGCTGTTTGGGAGAGGGGAAAAAGAGCCTGGAACATTCTAGGGATAGAATGTCATGGGGCAGAATTAGGTGAGGTCATCTTTCTGATGATGGAGCCCTGTTGCAGTATCCTCAGTTATTACAAAGCCAGCTTTGCTGAGGGTTGACACTGCTGGCAACTGAATGAACACTTAGGTTTACTTGAGATCACGCAGCTTGATGAAATAATCATGTTTTCTGGGAACAGCGACCCAAATAAGTTTTTCTTTCTCGATTTCCTGCACCCTGCGCCTGTACCTAGCCTTCTCGGCTTTTTTAAGTCTAAGTGGTTTCATCTCTTTGACATGCATAAAGTCCCTGATAAAATGAGATTAATAAGAAGCCATTAATTTGGGATTTGTGATCATTCAAGCAAAGGTTTGGCTGCAGTTATCTCCGCATTATGGAAGAAGCAGGTCTTCTGAACAAACAGGGTAAAAAGACCCCAGAGGTAATACATAGTATAAAATCCTTTTCAGGGGTTTAACAACGTCCCTTCAAATACCCACAAATGGGGAATGAATTCATTCTTATCTTGTCCATCAAAAGATGGCCCCTTGGGACTCCAATCTGGCAAACTGGCTGGCCCAGTTCAAGCAATAGCTGTTAACAGTCTGGAGAAGTTGTGGCCTATGCTCCTCCCTAAGAAGGACTTTCTGATGAGGATTAAGGACAAGCAGGACTGACAGGCTGGCTATGGAGGAGAAGCAAGGGATTAAAAGCCCCATCTTCGGGGATGGAGAGAAGGCTTAGTGGTTAAGGTACTTGCCTGCAAAGCCTAAGGACCCAGGTTCAACTTTCCAGAACCCATGTAAAGCTAGATGCTCAAGATGGAGCATACATCTGGAGTTTGTTTGCAGTGGCTGGAAGCCCTAGCATGCCCATTTTCTCTCTCTATCTGCCTCTTCACCTCTCCCTCTCTCTCTCTCAAATATATATATTTAAAGCCCCATCTTCAATTTCAAAATACGAATGCCCTTTTCTTGGAACTTGCCTCCCGGGGCCTGTACTGCAGGCAGGGTCTGGAGCCTCTTTCCCCAGTTGGGCGAGGTAGCACTTTCAGTAGGGGCAGTCAGAGTGCCTGGGACCAGGACTGGAGGCTGAGGAGCAGGGCTTGCCTTTCTCTGAGGCCACGCGGCCTCCTCAGTGTGCAGAAGTAATCCAGCACTGTTCACTGGGACCAGCAATCCCAAAGGGCTTGTGGCTGGCGGGCTGACCATCATATAGCTTTGCAGCAGTGTCCCTTCTATGTGTCAGCCTGAGACCAGGACAGTGGCCTGGCTCCACAGGGGTGAGGAGCACTGACTGTGGGGCTGGCACTGGCCTGTTTGTTCCAAATCCTGGCACTACTGTCTATCAACTCATCTGTGAATTGGGGTTAATAATAGCAGCTCTACCTCATAGGATTGTTGCAAGCTTGAAATATATTGTTTTGAAAGTGCTTGGATACAACTTGGCACACAGTATGTGCTAAATAAATGTTTGTTTAATAAATAACGGTGCTATCTGTATGCTGGAATGTGTTAACACTTTACTTTTTAAATAAATCTTTCATGAGGACTCTTCACAAACTCCAGCTGGCCTTATCTTTTTTAATAAGGCACACTTATGCAAATAAATACCCTCAAATTTAACAACACAGTTTCTATATATGCACTGAGAAATGAAATGAATTCAGAACCTGCTAGGTGCAAGTGAAGAAATTATTATTTGTCTGCTCACATTTAAAAATTTAACACAAAGTGTTGATTCTTCCAATGGTATTTGCATTATCCCTCCCTTATCTCACAATCCTTCCCATCATTGCTCAAGATCAAGCCATCCTTCCCTCAGTTATCCCAGTAAACCTTCACTCTAGTTTGCCTTTAGTAGGCAACGGTGTTTCTCAATCTCGAGCCATTTTGAGGTAACAGGTTCTAAAGTACGATCAGGCTTATTAAAGCCCAAGTACTATGAAAAATCAAGACTGGTACAGCTCCACTCTTAGATTGCAGCTCAGACCAAAATAGACGAGTACTGGGCTCTTCACCCTGCCACCAACTATAATTAGCTGTCTGCAGCCAGAAGAGAGAGAGAAAAAAAGAATTACACTACCACACTTAAGGTGCTGATAGAACAACTCTCTTTTGTCTTTTCAGAGCTCCCTACCCCTTGCAGGTCAACCACCTGTGTGTGCTTAGCTGGCATCCATCAAATAATACTAGCTCTTGCTTCCCACCCCCATGGACACTAATACCCCACCCCCATCCTGTAAATCGAGTTAACAGAAGCTCACATTCAGCCATCTTCCTCTGGGAATGTTCTCCCTCCCCCACCTGTTTAAAGCAATGAGATCTGGAACTCGCCACAGGGCGGTCTCATGAACAAGGAGTGATGCCCTGCCATCTTCCTGCCTGGAACTGAGGCAGGCAGCGAGGGCACCTGGGAACCACTGGCCATTCCAAAGAATGAAATCCCACCAACATACTTTCTTTGCTGTCGATATCCTGATATGTCTAGAAGGGTTTTCCGAGGGAAAGACCGAAAGAGCTTCTGCACCTGCTGTTTCCATGACAACAATCTTTTTTTCTGCGTCTCTGTAAATGCCTGCAAGAAAACAAAAACAAAACAAAACAAAAAGCAGGACTTTTAAATGGGTGACATAGCCTGGCATTAGAAGGAGAAACATGTAATTAGTAGGGGGAAGGTTTGAGTCTCTGCAGTCACCTTTTCTTCACCTGTTTCCAACCTGGTCCAAACAGTAGCTGGTTTAATTTGGAGCCACCTGGACTGAAGAGTCAGTCATTGATTCGGGCACCAGAAGTACCTTGTAATGCACATGCATCAAGCTTTCCACAACCTTGTTTCTGGTTGCATTTTTGGCATAACCATACCCATTTTCTCTCTCTCTCTAATTCCTCTCTGGACTCTACTTGTTAGCCAAGAATGAATTGTCAGATTGATTGTTGAATGTTCTGGCATTGGCAGGGTCTCTGCATTTTCATAATCAATGGGACTTCTAATCTGACTGGCTCTAAAACTCGACTGGCTTGATGGTGTGTGGTCATCTTGGAGTGGTCTTCAGGAGAACCTCTGGGTGTCTGAGGCCTTTTTTCTGAGAAATCTCAAGTTAGGAGGCTCTGTGCTCCAAGACAAACCCCAGTGCACCAGGCCTGAACCTCGACCTTGTCCGCAGGTGAGGAACAGGGGCAGACTTTCTCAGGTCTTCTAGTAAACTGGAATCTAGTGATGTTAACTATTGTCCCATGACACATCTATATCATATGTCCTTTTTCCCCATGTGTCCTTTTATGCACAGCCTTTGCACTCATCATAGCTCAGAGCCACAGATTTCCAATGCAGGGCCTCTCACATTCACAGTCTATTAAAATCAGTCGCCTCCCATGCCCTGGGGGCTTCCCAAATGACCTGGAGGGTGTCTAGGAAGACTGAGTCTATAGCAAGTGTCTTAGTGATTCTGCAGGAAGAAGATCATAGACACATGGTGTTCCAAAAAAGAAAATGAGGGCCCTCATGTCACCCATGAATCCTGCCCCCAATTAAGTGTCCAGAACTGATGCCTAGAACGCACACTGTGGAAAACCCACCTGATCTGATTGGTGGGCGGTGGTGGCAGCCCAAGTGGGTTTGTCGATAAGGCATGAAATCCTCTAAGCAGTAATAAAATATTACTTGGAGTAACAGACTAAATGTGTAGTTCCCATAAAGGAAACAGATTCCTTCAATGAAGGGAAAAAAAAAGGACAGCTTAATTTTCTCCCAAGGATGTGTAATCTCTTAGGGATTTAAACATGGGAGAGCTCTGTGTACAAGAGCAAAAAGATGAGCCAGGTGTGGTGGCGCATGCCTTTAATCCCAGCACTACTACTGTGAGTTCGAGGCCAGCCTGAGACTACATGGTAAGTTTCAGGTCAACCTGGGCTAGAGTGAGACCCTACCTTGAAAAGCCCAAACACACGTGTGCACGCACGCACACACACACACACAAAAAGACGCTGATCACACTGGAAACACAGTGTGTTATCAACAGCTTGTTACCCGTCCTCTTCCTGGCCTTAGTCAAATGGCATTGAGGATGTTCAGGGAGCACTACCCAATTAAAGGCCCCCGTAAAGTCCATTAGGGGAAGATGTGTGGACCCTCTGAGGCTGTGTGGCAGAGGGTCTCATGGCTATGAAGGAGAGAATATGGTTCTCCTCCATGGTCCCTCTCATTTGTTGGTGATGTTCGAGTGTCCAACTACACACACACGCCTATAACAACTGGACGCAAGGCAAGCATTTCTGCTAGGTTAATAAGGCAGGGCCCGGACTCTGATTTTGATAAATGTAACCAGCCCCATGCTCATAGGAAGGCTCAGGATATGGACAGGCATGTCTTGAACCCCTGCATACACTTAGCTAAGTTCCTCTATTCAACACTCAATTCCTTCTGACTGCATGCACGAGCCTTTTGGGGTGGTCTATATGCATTCCTCACATCTGCTATTCTTTTTTTTTAATTTAAATTTATTTATTTGCAAGCAGAGAGATAGAGAGATAGAAGAGAGGCAGACAGAGAGAGAATGGGAACACCAGGGCCTCTAGCCACTGCAAACAAACTCCAGATGCATATGCCCCTCGTACATCTGGCTTAGGTGGGTCCTGGAGAATCGAACCGGGATCCTCTGGCTTCGCAGGCAAACGCCTTAACCGCTAAGCCATCTCTCCAGCCCTCACATCTGCTATTCTATAGTGACCTTTAAACCCCAAAGCAGCACAAATTCAATGACTTCATGATCTCACAACCACATCCCCTCTCTGTTTTGGAGTCAGTCTGAAGAACAACGGAGTTTCTAGGTGTCAAAGGAATGAGTAGTTCATGTTACAGATGTCCTGCTAAGGACATCATCATGTATATTGCATCTTATGGTGGTACACAGCATTCAAGAAGATGCAATGTTGATGCCTCCTCAGAGAGGTCAGCTTATTCCCTTAGCACTGAGACATGAGGGTCACTTACAGATAAGAGCTAACAGCTGAGGGGTGCGGAGTGGCTCTTCCCAGCTAAGAGACATCCGGAGCTAGGTCATGCCTGGCTCCAGGGATTTATGGAAATGAAGTCCAGTACCTATAAAGGAGCAGTCCATTGTGAGGGACCCACTAATGGCTGACATCTCATTACAACTGTCTCCTCTAGTACCCAGTGCCTCGGGGGCTCTGGCAGGAGTGGGGAATCCAGGTCTCCAGACTCCCAGACATTAGCTGTCATCCCATTCAAGTGCTTTGTACCTGTCACATCCAGACTGGTGTGTCTCTCTCGAGTAAGATGGCTGCCATGTGTCCTGTAGTTTATGCAATGGATGAAAAGGCTCAAAACGGACAAAAGCCTGTCTTCCCTGGACCACCTCAAGATAGTGAGGAATAAAATACCTGAGCTGATAATCCAGGAATTGAAGTGATTTGAACTCAGAAGTGAAACTCAGAACTCTCTCCTTCTTCCTTTTTCTTCCTTGAGGGAGTTGATGCCTTTCCCCCTGGGGAGGAGCGGAGGCGTCTCCATTTAGCCATCGCCTTCCAGTTTCTAACCTGTTCAGGTCCCTGGCTATGAACGAGAGCCCTGCCTGAGGATCAGGGTCCAACCGCAGCCAGGAGGATGGTGGCAGGAGATGGAGAAAAGTTAACCCAATGCTTTAGGGATGGTGCGGACCCATCAGAATACTTTACATTTGGTTGGTAAAGGTAGCTAGACGACTCCTTATTTTGGTCTCATGGGTCCAACTGGCTTGAGGTGAGGTGGAAAGGTATGTTTTTCTTCCATGTATAGAAGTCTCAATGTGTGGTTGTGGGAGAGGAAGCAGAGTTCCTGTGTGTGTGTGTGTGTGTGTGTGTGTGTGTGTGTGTGTGTGTGCGTGTTTTCAGAAGCTTAGATCTTCCTCTGATCCATCTATTCCAGCCCACCCGCAAATGTCTTCCTCCAATGCAGAACATGGAGCCCTCCACATATGGACTCTGGTCATGAATCCACATCGTTACTAGCTGAGTCTTACCACAGTGCTACAGACTTTGAGGTCAAATCCTGGAAACGTCATCTTCCTGATGCCCTAGAGGAAACGCCCTGGGTCCACTGTTCCTCCTTTCAATGCCAAGGCAACCTGGGGGGACCCTCACCAGTAGTTTTATCATCATGTGTGTGAAAACTTATTGTTAAAACTTGGATGTATGGGCTGGAGAGATGGCTTAGCGGTTAAGGCGCCTGCCCGCTAAGCCTAAGAACGTCAGTTCCAATCTCCAGGTCCCATGTTTAGCTAGATGCAAAGTGACGCAAGGGTGCAATGCCACACTTGACCACAAGGGGGCACATGCATCTGGATTTCGTTCGCAGCGGTGAGAGGCTGCTGGCGCGTCCATTCTCTATCTGTCTTCCTCTCCCTCTTGCTCTGTCTCTCTCTGTGTCTCTCTCCAAAAAATGAATAAAATAAATAAATAATAAAAATAACTTGGATGTAAAACGTGCTCCAAGGCTCATGTGCTCAAACACTTAGCTGGTGGCAACTCATTTGGGAAGTTGTAGAACCTTGAGGAGGTGGGTTGCTGGGGGGTAGGCTTCATGGGTCATAACTCCATCCGTCTGCTTCCTGACCCGCTACTGACATGGGAACAAGCCACCTCATGCTTCCTGTCTCTGGGGACAGGAACCACTCCCGCCACCATGAACACTGCCATGCTTTCCCCACCATGACACTACGAGCCAAAATAAGTTCTTCCTCTCAAAAGCTGCTCCAGGGGCTGGAGAGATGGCTTAACAGTTAAGGTGCTTGCTTGTGAAGCTGAAGGACCAGGTTCGATTCCCCAGTACTCCCATAAGCCAGATGCACAATGGGTCTGGAGTTTGTTTGCAGTGGCTGGAGGCCTTAGTGTGCCCATCATCATCATCATCTCTCTCCCTCTCTCAGCCTCTCTCTTATAAATAAAACAAAAATGATTTTAAAAATAAAATATATTTTTTAAAAAGTTGCTTCTGTTCAGGTATTTGGTCACAGTAATGAAAAAAGTAACCATACATCCAATTTTGTTTTTTTTAACCTGTTTGTTTTACCCAGTACCCTTCCACCATAAACCACCCAGCTAAAGATAAGACCTAATGCTCAATAAATATGTATGGAATAAATGGGGTGTTTGGGCCTTTTGACTTTCTTCCTAGGCAAAACAAGTGTAGGGTTAAGATTGGAACTAGCACAGGGTTAGCTGGGGCTTACTGGGGCATGGCCTTGTCCCTTCCTGAATTAAATACACAAGGAAGCCCTTTAGTAGAGGTTCCAGTCATCATCAGGCAAGGCCTGGCTGTTCTGAGGAAATCAATAAAGAGAAATAGTTCCCTGTTTTTTCAGCATAAAGTCCAGGACACTGAAACAGCTGAATATTTCAGAGGATGACATGTGTGAGTTCCCAACCTGGGCAGCTGACCAGTGTGCTCACGGTGACAGAGGGGATTTGGCTGGGGCCATGGGGCACACAGGTTCATGCTGAGTACAAAAGACACTGCATAGAAGATAAGGGCGGGCTGGGGAAATGGCTTAGCAGTTAAGGCGTTTGCCTGTGAAGCCTAAGGACCCTGGTTTGATTCCCCAGGACTGACATAAGCCAGATGCACAAGGGGGCATGTGCGTCTGGAGTTTGTTTGCAGTGGCTGGAAGCCCTGACATGCACTTTCTCTCTGCCTCTTCCTTTCTCTCTCTCAAATATATATATATTTAAAGAAGATAAGGGCTTTGGGGGAGTAAGGTGATGAAATCCCTGAGAGAGAATGTGAACTGTGAGTGGTGGATAACATCAGACCACAGGAGTGGTGGGGCCCCAAGAATGTTAAAACACCCTGTGTTGGCTGAGAGGGTGAGTGGGAAGGCAGGGAGCAGGGCCAGGCCACTGTGATGGACATTTTCTCCCCTATTAGCCTATTAGATTTCTGGCTGCCAGCAAGTGAACGCGAGGAAGCTTGGAGGCCTCTAGCCATCTCATTCTCATGTCAAATTCCAACAAAAAACCTTACTTCCATTTATATCTGGTCCCAAGTTTTCTGTAGTCTATACCTTGTCTTTGTAAGTCTTTGGGGGAGGGAGGGCCCAAGGAGCAATAGGATGCCTGAGTCTGCACCCAAGCCACCTTTGTTATGTATCCCTTGGTAACAGCCACCAGCCCAGCCATGCACACGAGTCTGTGGATTTTTACACGAAGACTGTGCTCTGAGTGTCTGGTAGGTACCCTCAGCCTGCCTCCATCTCTTTCCATATGGCAAATATAGGTTTTATAAAAATCATAAATTCAAACAAACAGCCCAACATCCATTAACATTCCCCAGCCGCCAACACACATTCATCACTTTTGTGCATTTTCCTAATCTCTTTCTTCTCTAGTATTCCTGCACTAAAAGGGAAAATGTTTCTCCATACGATGCTCTCAAGACTCCAAACCTCCCAGGGTAGGGTAGCGGGGCTGGGTGTTAGCCATCCTAGGTTGTGGTCCCTGGGATTCTTCTAGAATTAGAAGTTCTCTCAGGCATGCCCTCCCTACCCCCACATCAGTGCTGTTGGTCTGATGAACATTTAACCCCAAAGTACCGCACAAGCTTTGAAGGCGACCACAGCCTAGTTCTGGCCGAGCTATTATTAATGGCCGTGTGCTTGTCAAAAACAAGTTGTTGGAGACCAAAACGATCACATCACAGAAACTCTGAGACGCACTTCTAAGCAGTGAGAAGAACAGGTTGCTACTCACCTCATGAATGAGACACTTGTCTATAAGCTGTAAATAGGAACTTATATTTTCCTCATCAGGTCTGGAGACCAAGAGCTGTGTGCACACTGTGAATGAGGAAAGGAAGATGAATCAAAATGATGCATGCCATTCCTGCCTGTGAGCTCTGCCTCTGACTTCCTTCAGGACCAAGACCTTACGAGAGGTTTGTTGCCGGTGGCATTTCATAAGGTTCACAGAAAATGCCAGGAGGCTCCTCACTCCACTGCAATCAAATGCTTGGTCATCACAGGAGCCTTTGCCCCAGAAGACCCTTGGGTTAGCTCCACTCATACCATTTTATAGTAAACCTCCTGCCATGGGCCTGAGATGGACAGTTGGTGAGAAGACGAGCTACAGTCTCAGGCTTTCTTTTATTTTGCACGTGACTCTGTATAAGGGGGCCTCGAGTCCTCTGTTGCTGCGGGAGAGAAGCCCCTATGATTTTGTGAATGAACTGCACACCCTTTGCCGGGTGGAGAGGCAGTGGAGTTTGTGTGTGGAGGAAAGAGGCTGGTACCTCTGTTCAGCGATGAGGTGTGTGGGTGTGCACGGGAGTGGAAACCTGCCACTCAGTCATGGCAGGGTTATTTTCTCAACGTGGTGCACACATTTACCCACACACAGATTCACCTGCACACCCACGGATGTGCCAGGAAAGATAGAGCAGAGTTAGTCTGTGGGTAGAAGGCAATGCAGCACACGGTTTCTTCTCATGGTTGGGTTCAGTGGCTAACTCTGTCCCATCATAGAGGCCACCCAGACTCTGACTTTGGTGATGGGATGAAAGGAGTCGGCCTGAGAGAGGATCTTGCACTTGGGCACAAGCTTGAAGCCTGGCCATCCTATTTGATTCCTTTCTCTCTCTTTTCTTTTCTTTCATTTTTTTGCATATTTATTTATTTGAGAGTGATAGACAGAAAGAAGCAGATAGACAGAGAGAAAATGGGCACACCAGGGCCTCCAGCCACTGCAAACAAACTCCAGATGCATGTGCCACCTTGTGCATCTGGCTTACGTGGGTACTGGGGAATCAAGCCTTGAACCAGGGTCCTTAGGCTTCTCGGGCAAGTGGTTAACCGCTAAGCCATCTCTGTAGTCTGATTCCTCTCTCTTCCTAACCATCACACCACAGAAGCCCACTGATATCATGTCTCTGCACACAGCGTAACAGAAACTTGGAAACTATCTATGGAGACAATGTGAAATAATTTCTGGTTTATACACATAGCGGAACAGTATGCAATCTTTATAAAATAATGCGATGGTGCTATTTGTATTAACAGAAATGTTCCAAGTATGTAATGTTTATGGAAACACTACCAACTTTCAGGAAAGCATCTAAGCCTTGTGAGAATAAGAATGGGTATTCTCATCTTGTACATGATGATAAGGGTCTGAAAGGAAATCTCAGACATAGCAATGAACATTCCTTAGCAGGAGGTGGTGGGGCCTAGAGAGAGGGAGAGTTGATTTTCACTTTCTATTGTTTAATTTCAATGCTGTGTTGTGCTGAGCATGAACTGTGTTATCTCTCTCTCTCTCTCTCTCTCTTTTTTTTTTTTTTTTTGAGGTAGAGTTTCACTCTAGCCCAGGCTGATCTGGAATTCACTATGTAGTCTTAGGGTGGCCTTGAACTCACAGCAATCCTCCTACCTCGACCTCCCAAATGCTAGGATTAAAGGTGTGCCCCATCATACTTGGCTCTTTATTATTTAGAAACTTTGCATGGACACATCATAGGTTGGATATTATAGCTTCTTAAACAGTAGTTATAATTTATTTTTAAAAATATTTTTGTTTGTATGCAGAGAGAGACAGACAAAGAGAGATAGAGAGAGGGAAAGAGAGAGAATGAGTGCTCCATGGCCTCTAGCTACTGCAAACAAGCTCCAGATGCATACACCACTTTGTGCATCTGACTTTGCATGGGTACTGGGGAATTGAACCCAGGTCATTAGGCTTTGCGGGCAAGCACTCTCCATCTCTCCAGCCTAGTAGTTATAATTTAAACAGAAGCAGTGTTGAGAAGTGAGGGTCTTCTGAGTGCTGATCCCACTGTGGACCTCTTCATGGGGACTGGAGGCTGGACCTCATGTCAGGTAGCAGCCTGCCATAGGCTTGTCAATGTTGGGTATTTCCCAGAATCCAACGCAGAAAAGGGGCCGAGGGTGGGAAGAATGAGGACCTGCTCTGGCCTCCAGCACCCGGCCCCTAGGGAAAGCTGTGAGTCCCCTTCTGCACTAGAGTTCTAATGAATTCAGGTCCTTCTAGAAGACTTCAACTTAAGATAGTGTTTCTTACTTCAACATATGTCCATTTCTGTGGGTGAAAACCTGGTTCTTTCAAATGGTCTTGAATATTGCAAAATAAAGGATAACAAGTGGTTTTCTCTTTCTGAAGGAAAAGCTCTAACATTCACCACATGAAACATCTCATCAAGCACAAGTTGTTCAACAGTTGGACATTTTCAAGAGTGTTGACATAAGCGTCTGAGGCTCGGAGATGGAAGAGGATAGTTCAGGCAGAGAGCGAGCTATGGTCTAGAGTCTTGCTGGGCTTTAACCTGTTCTGAAGACATATGCGCACAGTGTGGTGTGTGCAGTCCAGGTATGAGCTAACTGTGAGTACCAGTGCCATCCCTTAGCAGCACCATGTACTTGCCAGCTAGGTCCTACAGGGTATCTAGGGGTTATTAAAAATGTTCTGGGGCTTGAGAGGTGGCTTAAGGGGTTAGGGCGCCTGCCTGCCAAGCCTAAGAATGCCTGTTCGAATCTCCAGGTCCCACGTTTAGTCAGACACAAAGTGACACAAGGGTGCAATGCTACATGTGCCCACAAGGGGGTGCATGTGCCTGGAGTTTATTCACAGTGGCTGAGAGGCTGCTGGTGCACCCATTCTCTATCTGTCTTTCTCTCTGACTCTCTCCAAAAAAAAAAAAAAAAAAGTGTTCTGTCAGTGTTAAATTAATGGGGATTCGGTCACATGATTGCAATGAATTGTAAAGGGGTTGTGGGGCCCATTAGAGGGGTACTCCCCCAGCCTATGGGCTCAGTCAGCCTTCCTGATCTATGTGAGAACTTGGCTGACATTTGGAAGGTGAGGAGTCAAAACACAAGTTTAGATGAAAATGGTTTGAGGGAAGGAGTGTTTCAGGCACGCACAGCTGCAGCCCAGATGTGCAGGTTGTGCCCTGCACAGGCGTACTCTGAGGGGAGGGCCTGCAGTGCTGCGCAGGCACCCAAGTTTTCAAATTCTGTCGGATCCAGATACAGGGAACATCTGTCTACACAAAGGCTCAGAGCAAGAAAATGTGTAAGTTTCTGAGAACTCAGATGGAGGCAGTGAGGGCAAGCGCTCAAATGACTTTAGTTTGGGCTTTATCAACTAAGAACACAGGGAGCCCTCATGTGGCACTTAGATCTGCTCTCCCTTGAGTTCATGAGGATTTGTGGTAACTTGGAGGGTAGGTTGGGGAGAAGCTGAGGGGCCTGGGTGTGTTGATTTTCTCATCTGTGAAATTGGGTGTTTGGGGGAGGGCTGGTGGGGGGTGGAAATTAAGCTGTCTGGGTGGAGCACAGAAAATGGTGTCTGGGATTTAGGAACTGCTAAGCCCTAGAGCTCCTTCTTGTGAGGTGGTTCAAAGTTGGGGTGAGGATGTAAACCCAGGAAACAGAATAACCGTGCTGATTTCCAAGCCATGTCAGCCTGAGAGAACTTCCTGATGAAAGGGCCTGGGGGCTCTGCACCAGGAGCTGTTCACAGCAGCTGTCCACAGCACCTAGCCATTGTTGTTTTGGACAGAGGTCTCATGGCCAGTGAGGGGTTTGGTCCTTTCAGTGGTCTTTTTCAAGTCTCCACCGCCCACCCCCAGGATCAAGGCCCAATGGGTGCTCTGCTGGCCTCCCAGCATCCCCAGAGGGGTCAAAAAGCTGGAGTTGAGACTCCCAACTGGACAGCCTCAGAGTGCACCAGAGAGAGAGAGAGAGAGAGAATGCCAGCCACCGAGACAGGAGGTACCCCCTGAATCTGCCTAGGGGGCCTCAGAGAGGGAAGACTACCTTTGCCCATGACGCGGGTGAACTGCCCCGGGAGGTCCCCCTCAGGCAGCGGGGCCACAGCCAACTCCCCATCGCAGCTACTCAGCTGGTGCGGCTGCAGGCCTCCGCTGGCCCCGGCCGAGGCGCTGGCTGCCGCGCTGACCGCCACGGTGGAGGCGCTGTCTTTGCAGTCGGGGCTCGGGCTCTCAGGGCCCAGCAGCGAGGGCTCCCGGCGGCGAACCTCCGGGGTGGCGCTCGGGGAGCTGTAAGCCTTGATGGGCGTCAAGATCATCTGGTGCAGCTCCTGGAGGGGGATGCGCAGGCTGCCCCCCTCGATGATGTCCTGGAGTCGGAGAAGACCTAGGTGAGTTCAGAAGATGACCTCCCACCTGTGCCCCCCTGCCCAGACAGGACTGCCCAGCTCCTGGCTCCGACCATTTCCTTCTTCGTTGTCCTTGCTGTTTCGTTTCCAGGCTCACTCTGTAGCTCAAGCTGGCCTGGAAGCCCTGGCTAAAACTCACCCATTTTCATTTTGCCCTCGGCACATTGGCCCCGGTAGGGAACTTGGAATACACTGTTTTGTGTACTGAAAATGCCACTGTGGAGAGTGATTCCCCCAAGCAGACAAGGTTGGTGATCTTTCCCCCATGCATTTCTCATTTTACACGTCACACATGTTAGAAATGATATAACTAAGGCCACCCTGAGACTACACAGTGAATTCCAGGTCAGTCTGAGCTAGAGTGAAACCCTACCTCAAAAAAAAAAAGAAGAAGAAGAAGAAGAAAAAGGAGAAGAAGAAGAAGAAGAAGAAGAAGGAGGAGGAGGAGGAGGAGGAGGAGGAGGAGGAGGAGGAGAAGAAGAAGAAGGGGAAGAAGAAGAAGAAAAGAAAAGAAGAAAGAAAGAAAGAAAAATGAAAAAGAATGGAAGAAATGATATAATTGTGTCAGAGGGTGTATTCTGTGTATGATTATTTATTTACTTATTTAACAGAGAGAGAGAGAATGAATGGGCACACCAGGGCCTCTAGCCACTGAAAACAAACTCCAGACACTTGTGCTACCTTGTGTGTCTGCCTTTACCTCGGTAGTGGGGAATTGAATCTGAATCCTTTAGCTTTGCAGGCAGACAAGCACCCTAACCACTAAGTCATCTCTCCAGCCCTGTGTATGATTTTTACTAGCTAAAGGAACCCTATGCAGATCCTCATTCAGCCCACAGTGACTATGACCATTGGGTCACATTCCTGAGGTCAACTGAGTGCCCACATTGAGAAGCAAGCAGGCAGACATTCTGAACTCGACCTTAATCTAGTGCTCTCCACTAGCTGTGGGAATCAACTCTCCATGTTAACATGTCTCTAATGATGCTTCATGCCCAAAATATAATCCTTCATTATAAACACAAAGGCAAAAGGAAGCTGGCCAACAACTAGCATGCTGACTCAAAGCTGCCAAACGAGGGAGCTTGTTTGAAGGCAGATAACCAGAAGTCAGGTCCATGGTGGCAGCATAGGGAACTAACTCAACTCAAGAACTATTGAAGAAACAAGCAGGAAGACCCGGCCTTCTAGTTCTGAGAAGGAGGCTGACTCAATGCCGTTCCTGGGCCTGTGACAATAACAAGGTGCAAACCATCTTGGAAGAGAGCTTGGGCGCCACAATGTCCCCAGCATGTTTGTGACATGTCCTTCGTCCCATCCTTCCCTCTGTGTGGTGATAATCTGGACTTCTCACATAATCTATAGGACTCCTGCCTCTACTTAAATCCATTCTCCCTCTTCGTCCACCCACCAATCAGAGGCTTGATAAAAGCAGAGTACTGTTTTGCACTGAGCATATAAAAACAAGTCATCCCCTTCATTCTAAGAGGCTTATGGCGACTAGGCTCCATAGGGTATGGAGACAAGGCGCTGAGGTAACAGAGAAGTGGGAGGGACCCCTGACTGGGGTGTGTGTGTGTGTGTGTGTGTGTGTGTGTGTGTGTGTACATGCGTGATTCAGGAAATTACCAACGAAGAGCATGAGGAAACAAGAGAATGGATGGAAAGGTGCCCAGAGATGCAGCTGAAGTCCCTTCCAGAGCTGTGAAGCACTCTACTCAGGACCTTGGGCTCACCTGAGTTTTATTTTCTTAAAAGAAGCAGTTGTCCTGATGAGCTCAGGAGGAGGTTTGCTGCAGGGCCAGACACACTGTGTCTGTGTGTGCATGAAATGTTTTCTGGACATATCAAATATGCCTTGCTAGTATATAAAGTATTATTACTTTGGAAATATTTATTACTTAATACCATTAAATTTAACTACTCTTTCTCTGCAGCAGTTGCTAAAACAGGGCCTTGGATGTAACCTCAAGAGGCCTGAAGAAAAAGCATAGACTTCTAAGAGAGGCAGCTTTCTCCTTTGAGTGGAAATAAATAGAACTAGGGTGAGTGTGTGTGTGTGGGGTGGGGGTGTGTACATATGCATGCATATGTGCAGGTGTGTGTTTGTATGTGTGTGCAAGTGCTTCCTATCTCCCTTTTCCACATCAAGGATCTAGGATCAGAAAATGGATCTGTTTTACCATCAGGGAGTTGAAAAGGATGATATATAAAAGCACATGAGAAAAAAAAAGCACATGAAGACATTTTTTTTTCTTGTTAACTATAAATGTTTTTAAAAAAACTTCCCTAGAAATCTGAATTTCTGAATTTTCTTTTCTCCCCAACAGCCTGAGAAGCTTATAATTCCATACTCATGACCTCACTACACATTCATGCTTCTGGAGCCTAGGTTTTTACTACTGTCCCCTCCCATTCTCCTGAAACCTTCTCCCATCATGGCCTCAGTGACCGTGACCAATGTGGGGCACAGTATATATTCCCCACTGTGCATGAGATATCCACTGCACCTGCTAGCGTCACCTGCTTCACTTTCCACATCCTCCTGGCAGGCCTTGTGGCTCAGGCACTGTTACCACAGGTTCTTTCATATCATATGACACTCCTTGGGGACTTATCATCACTCAATACACACCCATGGGGACATCACTAGCAAATAAACATAGCCCTTCCCTCCTCCAGTGGGATCCTTCACGTCCTGTTGTGTTTGAGACCCCAGACCTGCTCTTGGCCAGCAACTTTCCATTTCCACTTAGGTGTCCCACAGGTGTCTCACAAACCAACTCCCTTTCTCTTTCCTGAGTAAGTTCCTCCTATGTCCCTGTCCCCAAATGCCACTGTATCCAAGGCCACACCTGCCCACCGCTAGACTCCTTCTCTATGACTCCTCTCATCTCATCTTCCTCCACCGTTACTTCTGTTTGAGTTCAAGGTCCCATAAGACCTGCTATGGTTTCCTCATGAGCCCTCCAGCAGCATCTGGAACCTATACAGGTTTCCAGAAGATTCCTTTGCTGGCCTTGGTGGTGACACCCATCATCCTGGATGGTGAGGTCAGCATCTCTGTCATCTCCTTCCCAATTCCAAGATTCCCATGGACAGGAGGTACGTCTCACTCACAGCCTCCAAGGACAGGCGAAGTGAGTCCAAGCATCTGCTTAGCAAGCATTCAACAACCGAATGGAAGAGCTCGGAGCATGGAGTCCGGGCAGCTCTTACTGATTATGAACTAGCTATGGGTGGGGTCCCAGCTGTCTCCTTAGAAATGTGGGCTCTATGTGAGGTAATAATGCTGGAGGCTACAGAGGCATAGTGATGGTGTTTCTCACAGAATCATCAGCCCAGGGTTGTAAGGATGTCTCATCTCAGACTGTCACTGTGCCAGTGTTATAGGTGACCAGCAACTCCCTTCTTCAGAGAGCAGGAAAGGCACGGGGTGCTGGGGAAGAGAGATGAGAGTCTGGGGCTCAGTCCTTGGGTGATGCTTGAGTAACAACTCCTAACCCACAAGCCATTGCCTTCTGAAGGGACAACACAACTCTCAGGGTATTGGAACACTTAGGTGTTGTGTTTTGTTTTTTAATTTTATTTATTTAGTTGCAAGCAGAGACAGAGAGAAGACACAGAGAGAATGGGTACACCAGGACGCCCAGCCACTGCAAATGAACTCCAGATGCCTGTGCCACTCTGTGCATCTGGCTTTACGTGAGGCCTGGGGAATTGAACCTGGATCTTCTGGCTTTGCAAGCAAGCACCTTAACCACTAAGCCATGTCTCCAGTCCACACTCAGGTGTTCTATGTCAGCTCAATCTGATCATCTGACAGCCATGGCTTTCCCCTTTCCACCAGAGTCAACATGAATGCACTGTTGTCTTCTTGTTGGCCATTAGCAGTCATCCCACATTTGGCATCTTTTTAACTTCCCTGCTCCAGGGAACCAGGGAGGAAGCATTTCTGTAGTCTGTTGTTGGGGCCATGATGGTAGGACACGGAACATCACTGACGTCTCAGAGGCTGTATGCTCAACCAAAGGCACATCAGCCCCTCCCTCCCTCCCTCCCTGAGCTACCTTGCTGCCTAGTGTTGCACACACCGATGCTGGTCCAGGGGTGAAGGGGATAAAACAACAGGGAGCTGTGTTTCCACATTCATAGAAGGGTATGAATGAATTCCTACAGATGCTCTAGAAATACGAAAGGGAAAAGCTTACCATCTAATCCTCATGCAAAACATTTTCTGTACTTTCTAGCAGATAAGGAGCAAATTGGCCTTTTGAATGTTCTCCAAAAGAGAACAGTTTCTTAGATTAAACATGTCCATAATCACTCTGTAAGACAAGCTGCTTGGCAAAGGAGCTAGCATAAAATTAAGAACAACAAAACCTCAGGTTCAGTTGGAGAGCTTGCGTGTGAGATGTGATTCCCTTTAGTGGAAAACATGCTTTCATCATGGATTTGCATGTGAATAGGTCCTACTTGTTTATCTGTCTGGAGGTTTTAAAACAAATTCTCCTTGGGCAAGAGAGATGGCTTAGTGGTTAAGGTACTTGCCTGTGAAGCCTAAGAACCCAGGTTTGATTCTCCAGTACCCACGTAAGCCAGGTGCACATATCTGTAGTTTGCAATGGCTGGAAGCCCTGATGTGCCCATTCTCTCTCTCTCAAATAAATAAATAAATAAATAAATAAATAAATAAATAAATAAACAAACAAATAAATAATAAAATATATAGAATAAAATAAAATAAATTCTCCTGACAAAGTTTTATGGGCATATCCTCCAAAAATGAGGTGTTATGTGGTATGCATTAAATATAACTTAATATGATATATATGCAATTAAACAAACATATGCCGTTATGAGTAAGTTAAAAATTTCCCACCTTATTAAGATGCCTGCTTTAGCCCTAACTTGCTGAAGGCCTATCTTAATACGTTGTCTCCCCCTCACCCCCCAAAGGCTCACTGGCATTACTAAGGTTTCCACTCACACTATGCAGCTTGCAAATCCCTGTGAAACTCGCCTCCCAAGACACAAACTGCAGGGACAGGCCATATATGTGTGGGATTAGGCCTGGTGCCTTTACATGATATCATATAGTCACCTAGTCTAAAACTGACCTTGTAACCAGAATGATACTCGGATACAAGATGAGAATCTGTATAGGCAGCAAAAGAGACAGTGGGCATCTGGAAACTGCTTTTAATATCAGAACATGTAGCAACACAAAACAGGGTGTTTTTTTGTTGTTGTTGCTGTTGTTAGTTTTCAGCCCCTCCCTTTTTGTTTCCAGGTGGAAAACCAGAAACGAAAATAACTTATAATTCACCTGTCACTATAGGTCAGTGTTAGAATGCAGAGTTGTGGATTTTTTTTTTAGCATGTCATGTTTTTGAGGTGTCCTATATTTGTCACGAGGACTCATATTACTGTGATGTTAAAAGCTGAAATTATTCTCTGGAGAGCCAACTAGATCTGTCTGCCTAACACTTCCAATCCCCTGCGGACCTTGGAAGTCTACCTGCTCATGTTTGCCACTCTGAGGACAGCTTTCTCAAAAGCAGGTGCCCCTGGGTAGAGGGCAGGCGTAAGACACACTGGCATCCCCACTCTGCTCTGCCAATTTCAGCCTTTGCTTGTGATGGTGAACCTTGCCAGTCTCTGCACATGTCTATAAGGCAGAGGCAACGGACATACCGGGGCAATGTTAGATGCCCTTCATCCGAGGCCCAGGATGGCTGGTAGCAGGCAGCCTGGCCTGAGGGAATTAGTTTAGGACATGCAGAAACATAAATCGCCAGGGAGCCTCACTTCCCGATCATTCCATTTTTCTCTGACTTCAGTGGGAAAACCACCTAAGACCCTGTCTAAGGTTGCTAGCGACAGTCTGAACTGGGAGCTTGCTTCGTCTGTATTCCCTGGTGAAGGTGGACATGTCCCCCAGCCCACTGGTCACTCACCCTTTCCAAAGACTTCAGGAGGTTTTGTCTTTCCTTGAGCTTCTGAATACTGATGACGATTTTGTGTCTTGCACCTTTGGTAACATTCTGTTAAATACAAGAGATAGTTTTAAGAATCCACCCGGAGACTCTGGGAGGCTGTGTAGTGCCCTGTCCTCTTTGTTCCTAACATGCTCACAGGCTGCCTGATATGCATTTCTCTGTTGTTGGTACCCACTGTCACAAACCTCATCTCAATAAATATTCGAAAACTCCATCTGGCTACACAATTGCCTGTGACCTTTAGGAGAGAGATACAGAATAGCCAATTATCCCACCCAGCACGAGATTTCCTCATAGACTTAAAAAATGATTTTTACTTCAGACGCTCCTCTCCCACAGGCCGAATCACTTGAGGGCCTCGCCGTTTCCACCCCATCTATTCAATACTTTCACAAACCCCTCCCAGCCTTGCCCATCTCGAGGTGTCATGAAGCCCAGTGCAGCTCACAAAGAAGGGTCTTTTGTTAGTTAGTTTAAAGCCTTCCTTTTCTTTCCATAGTGAAAACCGGAACAGGAAATAAAACCCCATAATTCATTTCACTCCAGGTGAATGTTATGCTTCACAGAATGGTGGAACTTATCTTAACTCTGCAGCAGTGGTCAGCTTGAGTACTTCATTCGACCCTTGTTGATTACAAGTACTGCATATTCCCCAGTGGAAGGTCCTTTTCCTAATCAGGTCTCTGATGAGAACTTCTGGGGACCTCTATTCTGGTGCAAACATTCCATAGAATAGAATTCCTCTTACCAAAGAAAGGATGGGGATGGCAGTGACACCTCCTTTACATGGAAAAACTGAGACTCGAGTGAAAAATGAAGCCACTAATATGAAACACTGGGGTACATTTTAGCCATAATTTTCAGATCAAAGTTGGTGTCAGAGCCGGGGGTAGTGGTGTATGCCTTTAATCCCAGCACTCAGGAGGCAGAGGTAGGAGGATTGCTGTGAGTTCGAGGCCATCCTGAGACTATATAGTGAATTTCAGGTCAGCCTGGGCTAGAGTAAGACCCTACTTCGAACCCCCCCCCAAAAAAAAATTGTGTTAGACTCTGGCTTTGCTTTCTTTGTTCTTCCTTCCTTTCTTCTTTCTTTCTTTTCTTCTTTCTTTCCTCTCTCTCTCAAGTTGAACAACTGATGACTTTGATTTTTTTCAACTTTGACCCAAACACAAAAATGCTCTTTGAAACAGTTCCCATCAACCCTTGGGATCTCAAGGGGCAACGGAGATCCACAAGTAGTGGGAGAAATGTTAGGAAGTTGAAATTAGTGCCTTTTCTTCTCCAAGAATGTGCAGTGACTTCGGGCTTTGTCTCGCTCTCAATGCTGGTATTCAGCCAGGCCTGCTGAGGGGAACTGAGTGGGAAAGCAGATGTCGGCAGGGAGGCATGCGTGCAGCCCAGCCATGCCTCAGACGTTACAATCTCCCTTTCCTGCACAGGAAATAGTCATAGGCCGTTTGGACCACCAGCTCTTTCAGATCACTGCTCAGAGTAAACTGGGGTCAGTCTGAGACAGGCGAATAGAATTTTAAACCAGAGACAAAGACATGTTGGCTGGAGCACAGTGTGGTCTGCAATATGCTTAGTTTTAGGGGTTCTGTTGACTGGCCTTTGGCCTCCACATTGGGCGGGGGAAGAGACCTTAGAAATGAGGTGGTTTTTTGTTTATTTGTTTGTTTTTGTGGGGTTTTTTTGTTTTGTTTTTTTGAAGTAGGGTTTCGGTGTAGCCCTGGCTAACCTGAAATTCACCATGTCATTTCAGGGTGACCTTGAACTCATGGCGATCCTCCTACCTCTGCCTCCTGAGTGCTGGGATTAAAGGTATGAACCACCATGCCCGGCTTAAGAAGGAGGTGCTGTGTGTTTTTATGGTATATATGGTATACACAAAGGGGATGAAGCCAGACCTGTCCAGTGCTGCTCAAGGTGGTTCAAAAAACAAACAAACAAACAAAAAACAAAAAACAAAACACATTTTGAACCATTGACTTCAGTGTCAACCAAGACTGGCTTGAGTGATTTTGCACAGTGTTGTGGCATGTCTGAAGCATGTCCTGGTGTCTCTACTGACCAGTCTAGTTGTTACAGTTAGCTGATATGTGAGCAGACTAGATACAAAACAAGGAACTAGACTAGATCAGTCCCTACCTACACAAGTCTAGGATGGGGCAGAGGGAGGGGGTGGAGACAGGAGAGCCAAAGTAGGGGCCTAGTCTGTTCGAGATCTTGGTGCGATGCTCCTTCTTCTAGGAGGCACCGTGGATTCTTCTCAAGGGTGAACTTAGCTTCCTTGTTACCTAACACCCTGTCTCCCTCATCGTTGTGTGTTTGTCTCCTGGTCTTCCATCTCAGCACCTACTGGATTCCGAAGGCAAGAGCCTAGGCTTACTCACCGTGAGATGTGGGTGGGCACCTGGCAGCTCCTAGACCCAGGTGGGCTGCTGGGTGGATCCATACATTGTTGTTCCAAAGCCCACGTGTGTCTGGGGCTTGAGCTTCAAGCACTATTATCTCAGGGAGTCCTGCACATACCTGAGCCTCCAGCTGACACTCAGTGAGGGCCATCATTTCCTCGTACGTCATCTGTGAGAAAAGTGCGGCATACTTGTGCAGGCGGAGGCTTTTTAACCAGGCCGGGACATCTGTGGTGCAAGATGTGCAAGAGAGGGGGAGAGAAATGAAAGGGAACGAGAAGAGGTGACAAAGGATGTGAGAACAGAGAGAGGAAGAGGGTGATGGTCAGAGAGAGAGAAAAAAGAAAACAGATTATATCATTACTTCATTTTGGCAGCAAATGACAGACTCAGAAGGCTCAGGCTAGGCCTTGACATTCCCACTGGTGAGCTCCCTTAATCTCTTTCAGACCAGAGATTGCTAACTTAGGGTCTATGGGCTTCAGGGCACACAGGTATTCCCTAGAATGTCCCAATTTGTGAACTGCTGGACAGCTTCCCGGGCAGAGCCATCCATAGCTCCCATAAGGTAATCGAAGGGATTCATGACCAATAAGGCAAGGAACCATTGCCTTGGTTGGGCCATTTCGTTGTTGTAACGAGGTTGAAACTAGATATCTGCACCCTCAAGATGCTTTCTCTGGACTCAGTGCCAATCTCTCTCCATTCATTGTGTCATTTACTTCCATAGGCAGAGGAACAACACACGGCCGTTGTATCCCATAAATGAAGTTATTTAGCACCATCCTTCCTCTGCCTCTTTACACCCAGGTTGGAAAAAGGACATCTTGGACCCCCAGAATCATCACTGTTGTGTAGGTGTCCACTGATCATGCCTCCAAAGCTATGGACTATATTTGAGTGTTTCTTTGACTTCTTCATTGGATGTCAATCAAAAAATCCATCACAATGTGAAAGGCCCAAAGACTGGCTAGACCACAGGAGATGGAAAGTCCAAAGCACTTCTGCAATGAGCCTCAAGTTAGAGGTTCTAGAGTTAAGAACATTTATTGGATTGCAAACCCACAGAATCATTCATTATCTTGCCACTGACAACCCAAACAAAGCATTGCCCGTAGTCTCTTAAATCAAAATTTTTGAGCGGATGGTATCCTTTGAAAAGTTGCCCGAATCTTATCTTTTCCTACTGGTCTCATTTTGTAGGTGGCAGCAGCGTGCCATGAAGCCCAGATCACAGCAAGTATGTGAAGAAATGGGGATTAGAACACAGGTCTCCTGAGTCCCATCTCTTCCCTGCATTGTACCAACTCTCCTAAGGAGCAAAGAGATCATCGGCAGTAGGGCTGAGTAACAGAGATTGCAAAGTACTGGTAGCTAGGGCTGTGGGTAAATGCCATTCATGTGTTCTGTGAGGTATTATCCATCACTAACTGTGTTATTCACACGATTCTGTACTAGTGATTGCAAAATGTTTTATTCCGAGGCGCTGATGAGCCACACACACATTCCAAAATCAGTGAGAAGCTTCTACTCTTTCAGTGTCCACAGTCGGTCACTAGGGTTGGTGAAAGATGCTTAGTCAACTCTGAAATCAGGTTCTGCCTCCTGGGTAAACCAAACGAAGGCTGAGGGTATATGGACATGGACAGGGGATGAGCTCCCATAAGTCAAAGACTTATGCGGTGATGTGAGCCTGCTGAGGGTACTTCCTGCTGCAGCTCAGTAAAATGAAGGCCAATGATGGGAAATTTCTGAGGAGGAGGAGACATGAACATTTAGTGGTATTTTGAGAACAGATTTAGCTTTCTTTCTTTTCCTTCCTTCTTTCCTTCCTTCTTTCCTTCCTTCCTTCCTTCCTTTTTTTTTTTTTTTTTTTTTTTTGAGGTAGGGTCTCGATCTAGCCCAAACTGACCTGGAATTAACTATGTAGTCTCAGGGTGGGCTCAAACTCATGGCAATCCACCTACCTCTGTCTCCTGAGTGCTGCGATTAAAGACATGCGCCACCACGCCTAGCTCAGATTTAGCTTTCTCGTGCTAGTAATTACTTCATTCTGTGCTTGGAAGCCCTTCAATCTACTGGGACAAAAGAAGTCCCTCTGGGGCCATCATTAACCACGCTCAGATAGGGCTTCCCCAGTTGCATCATGCTAACCCCTGACATTGTCCTTCAACTCAAGCTACATTAGATCAAGTGTACAAGACACATCAGCTTGGGAGTTGTTTTCCTAGACTTTATTCTCTATCATGCTTTTGCTTCCATGGAGACACTGTTAACATTTGGATAGCCATGATCTTAACTGATGCTCTGGCTTTCAGGCCAACTACATGCTACCCCTTCGTCATCAGTGTTTGTTCACATCTTTGAAAAGTCCCAAATTGTGCTCAGAAAATTCAATAATCATCATCCAGAGATGTCTGAGTAATCCATCGTTACACCCAGGCACAATTCACTACAAAAGAGCCTAGAGTCACCCCCAAGGACCATTTTTTTTTTAAACCAGGTATCCTAAAGCTTAGTCATACAAAATCAACTGATGGTTAACAAACCGAACCCTCAGCGATTGAATCGTGGTGCAAACTGGGTGCTTGATAAGCCAAGGTGACATCGGGGTGCCTTAAGAGTCAGAAGACACGAGGGCAAAGTCTTGGGTTGGCAATTGTCAGTTCAGCCAGTGCTAGGTCCTTTCTACAGCATGTTTGGACAACTAGAACTCCCTGGGATAGTGGCACGGAAGAGCCTGTCTCTCATTTAGTCAAAAGGCAGGTCACTGGGTGTAGTGTTCATGAATAAGGCTCTTACACAACTTCACAACAGGATGAGTTAGGCCTTCCTGAAGAGGGCATTTCTGGATATATTCTCTGGAAATGTAAGCTTCCTTGACCTTATGTTCCTCAGGGAGCGAGCCTGCATGGACAGTAAGGGTCCGAGTGCCTTAGTTCAGTGCCCTCCTTCCTGTAGTGAGAACTGATGAACCAGGAAGGGGGAAAAATCCTAGTTCTTAAGAACATAGCTGTGGTAGTTTGAATGCATGGTGCCATGACTCAGGTGTTTATTAAAACTCGAGTTTGCAGCTTTAGCCCCTAGGGGCGCCTGTCACTGAGTGTGGATCTGAATTCCAGCTCAAAGATGTGCAGAGAGGTGTGAGCTCCGGCAGGGTCCCTGCTTCCTGCTGTTTGGTGTTTGCTGGCTGGTGATGGTTTCTCTCTGCTTGGATGTATGAATGGAATCCAGCTTCTTCTGCCATTGATGGAACTTCCTCTGAACCTATAAGCCTGAAATAAATCCCGTGCCTCTCATATTCTGTGGCTGGTTGGATATTTGTCCCAGCAATGTTGGAACAGTCTGCTACAATAACCTACCTGTTGAGATCCTGTCTCAACAACAACTAGAAACCCCAAAACAACAACAACAACAAAGAGAACATAGCCTACCAGCTTCACAGTAACACACTGTCTCAGAAGCAAAAATAACAACAGCAAAACGAAAACGTACTGTCTCAAAAGCAGAAACAACCAAACAGACCCGAAATAACAACAACAAAATGAGAACATACTGTCTTCAAAAGCAGAAACAACAAACAAACAAACCCCAAAAGAAGAACAAAAAGAGAAGACAGGGCTGGGAAGATGGCTCAGCCATCAAAGGCACTTGCTTGCAAAGCCTGGCCAGCCCAAGTTTAATTCCTCAGCTGCCTACCTGAGTCAGATGCAGAAAGTGGTGCAAGCATCTGGAGCTCATTTGCAGAGGTAAACAAATAAAAGGAAATAATAAAGTAAATAAAAAGAGACCATAAGCTATCAACCACTTTTTCCTCTGGTTGATAAAAAGGCACCTCCCCTTTGCCAGGTCTTACAGCCGAACTCCATTAAAAGGGTATCAAAACCAAGAGAAGTGAGAACCCCGAGCTGCTCATTTCTACAAGCCAGGAATCCCAATGATTTGCATGCTGGAACCTGTAAGATATTGGCCAGGGAAGAACTCTAACTAAAAGCTCAAGTCCTTTCCCATGGGCTAGATGCCATCCTGTTGATGAATGCTAAGAACTACCTCATGCCACTTCTGACTTCCCTTTTCGATCTGTGAAGTTGTGCCTATGGTTGAAAGGTGGGCCAGTGGGAGAAACAGAGGTGTTGCTCGGAGATGCTGGTATGCAAATATGGCAGACAGACACCTCCAGGGCCCCTACCTCTGGCGGATGTTTAGTTCAATCCGGGTCGTTCCTGTTGGGCATACCAATGCAAATCCCAAACTAGAAAGTCACTCATGCAATGTAAGAAAGAGAAAGAGGCCTCTGCTATATTCTAGATAAATTCCCCAGCAAGAGTGGGAATGCTGATATTTACTCCACATTCACTGAATGCCTTCGGCAGGCACCAGGCTCTGAGAGGACATGTTCTTGATAGCCACTAAGTCATGTCAAACGTTGTAACAACTGAAGTACAAACGTGTTGAATATACTCAGGGTTCTAGGGGAACTCTTGAGTTTGCTAGTGGAGTGAGGGGCTACTGCTTGCATCTTGATGCTTGGCATAGCAGTAAATTCAGAGTCCCCTGGGTTGATTATATTGCAGAAGCCATCTCATCTGGCAGGAATAGAGTATTCAGGGTAGAGAAAATGCTTGGTGAATAGTGGAGAGTGACTAGAGACAAAGTGGGGCCCAGGCCCATAAACAGACAAAATGGGACCCATACATAGGCAGACAGACACAGTGGGGACCCATAGACAAGGGAGTCAGGTGACTAAAATAAATGCCAGAACCAAGATCATCTTATGAGTGATGGAAAGCTGTTGGAATCGGAGCGGTGGGAGCATAATCTGATGACGTGACAGAGATGATGGGTGTCATGGAAAGGCAGGCTGGGGGACAGTGAGAACAGAGGCCAGAACGTGAGATTCAGAAGATGCTGATGATGGCATGGGAAGAGAGGCAGAGAAAGGAAAGGATGGAAACGGATAGTACACTTGGAGATCAGGAAAGAGCAGGGAGGGAGAGGCACAAACGGATGGCTTGGTGAGAGAAAATATAGTCAACCAGCAGATCTCAGATTCACCATTTGAGATCACTTACACATCATTGCCTACGGGGTCAGCCGCAGAGACTAGTTGGCTGTCTAAGACCTTGGAAGACAGACTTGAACTAGAGAACAACTTGCCTGGCCAATCATCCATGGATCTTGGTTTTGTCATGGAAGTTAGTGTGACAACTTAGGTAAGGAGGAGCACTGTGTGAGAGAGCCATGGTGGGGTCCCAGGGTGGCAGGTGTAGTGGGGCGGGTGTGTAGGAAGAGAGGGCTGACAGGAGGTTTGTGGGAGAAAGCACCACTATCTGAGTGCACCGTGGTGTGCCCCCATGCTATAGTCCTCAGTCTTCCGGAAGCTTCTTCTAGTTCTGGTGCTGGCCACATGGTCTATCTTCTCATGGCCTTTTTGGATAGTGGTGTTGTGCCATTTTGTATGTGCTCTGTATTTACCTGTGGGTCTTTAGCATTGGGAGCAAGGTTTAAATTGTGCTCATTTATATTTATTTTAGAGTTTGGACACCTTGTCCAAAGAGAGGTTTTTGTGCCATGTTCAGCAGCTTACACAGAAGCTGGGTTTCAGTAAGAACTTGGGCACTTTTTTTTTCTAATGTCTTCTGTAGAAATGGCTGCAAATGTGAGCCAGGTCAACCCTAAATGAGGAAGTCCCAGGAGAGGGAAAGACAGGTTGATATGGGAAGCACCATGAAGGGCAGAAAGTAAGACAGCTCTTTCTAGGGAAGAGAGGACTCATTCATGGTGCTCCAGGTACCTGTTGAGAAGCCTAATTCCCATTCCCTACAGAGAGCAAGGCTAATTCCATACGGCCCTCTCTCTCCAAGATGCGGTGATGTCTTTGATTTCTGAGGCAGAGAAGAGAAGAGAAGAGAAAAGGCAGTGGAGGGGGGGTGAGGAGGGACCAAGGCTTCATTGTTGAAGTGAGAGGGAAAACAGTTCTTTTAAGAACAAGATGCAAGAGTTTAGCAACACCATCAAGCCTGTCCTTATTTCTGGCCAGAACAGCCCCATTCTGTTCTAGCCTCTGAGCCAAAGAAGGAGCCTTGCTCTCTGCGTCCCTTTGAAGCTGAGGCCTGGTGAGAGTGCTCCTCGTCAGAGTGCTCCTCATGCCCGGGGAGTGTCTCTGGGGCAGCAGGAGGGCTTGCATGCTCATGAAGACACATGGGTGTTGGAAGGTACAACAACCACCTTGTTTGTGGTATTTGATGCAAAGAGAGCCACTAAATGTCTCTCTGGCACTCCCATTAACAATGACATTCCTAAGTGCTGTTCTTCAAGCAGCCTACTAAATCATGGCTGGGGTCCATCCATATGGAAAGCTGTTCTCTGTGTGCCCAAGGAGTGGAGGTGAAAAGTCTCAAGACCTCTAGAATCTGAGAAAGTCCTAGAATTTGCTTTTCAGACACTAGAGCTCTCAGCCTGAGGGACATTAGCACAGCTCATCCATGCAGGCCACATTGGCATGGGAATAAAGAAAATGAAGCAAATTTATCCATGTTAAATGAATTTAAGACAATACCTGGAAAGTCAACATTTAGAAAATAATGACTAGGTTTGGTGATAATCGTGCTGAAAAGTGTACCAGCTACTCACAGAGAGCCATTCCCACTCCATTACTCTTCCCTTTATGACCCTCAGAAATGCTGATTCAAAATCCGTTTGTTTTTCGAGGTAGGGTCTCATTATAGCCCAGGCTGGCCTGGAATGCACTCTGTATTCTCAGGGTGGCCTCGAACTCATGGCGATCCTCCTACCTCTGCCTCCTAAATGCAGGGATTAAAGGCGTGCACCACCATGCCCAGCCTCAAAAATCTGTCTTATAAAAGTTTCTGAAAGGTTCTTTTTTTGTTGTTCTTAAAAAAAAATCTCACCTCTCAATAATTTTCCTTGTGTCCATCTGAGAGAAGTAGATGATCAAAGGTCTACATTTAAAATCAATCCTAAACCCCACACCAGCTGTTTCAGAGTAGGTAATATACTTTATTTGCTCTGGAGAGAAAAAAAGTTTACCCACGTTTCACCTGTCAGAGACTCCTTTGAAAAGACAAATAACACATTTTTCAGTCACTGGCCCTCTCTTTTCTCAATTGCTATGTGTCCATCAAGGTGACTGCATCCCAGAGAACCTCTTTTTGCCTTCATCATGTCTGTAATGTACACAATGCGTCAAGTTCAATTATATCTGTATGTCTATGTTAGCCGACAGCTGCCTGCCACGAGCAAACCCAGTTGATATCACTTCATCATGGCGAGGCTGCAGCTCACACGAACAAAACCCAGCACCGATCTCTTACCCAAGCAGCCACTCACTTTTGAAAGCCATCTCCACAGGCTTTTCTATCCAGATATCTGGAATGGAAGTTACTTCCCTACAGATGTGTATCATACTGACACTATGTAGGTGAGGAGGGGAGTCCAGGTGGGGTTAAGGAGGAGCACAGTGCCCTTTGAGAACCCCTGAAGGGAGGATCTACAGGTTCCCAATTTCACCATGCCCCACGCTGTGCTAATCTCCTTCCTCCTATAGACCTTTTGCTATAGATGACCTATGCAGGCGTCCAGTCAAGAAAGCTGGGCAACATACTAAATTCCTGCTCCATCACTGTCCATATTCAGGTAGTTACCAAGTCCTTGTCTGTAGAGATCTTAAATCACACTCTAAGGTCTCCAGTCCCACTTCCGCTTGCCTTGGTCCAATTCCATTCTCCTTCTCTTACTGGAAAATCCTCCATTTTGCCACTGGCCTCCAAATCCAGAATCCTGTCTTCTCCTCACATGAGTGAATCTGCCATACTGCCAGGAGGATCCGACTTCTCACCCACCAGTCTAGGCAGGTGATCCCTCGACAGACTTCTTCAACAATTAAGGCTCAAACACGAAGTCCTCGGAAAGGATTCGGGCCTGCTTTTCCTAAAGTCTCCCAGCACTCTAGTCACGGGCTAGGCCTTTGCCTCACATGCCTTCGTAATGCTCCCTCAGCACAGAGTGCCTCCCTTCCATCTATATAGGCTGACCTGTAATCATGTTCTCATACAGAGGTCTAGGCATCTTCTCCAGAAACTTCTCTTGACTTTCCTCCTATCTGAAATGGGGCCGAGGCAGGGCAAGTTTCTATGAGAACACGTTTTCACCTAGTTGATGCTCACGTGACCAGGAGCCTCCTGAAGGCCAGAGGCTCCCTCGCGTCTCCTCCCTAGAGCTACTTAGAACCTCGACATATGCTGTCCTGGAATCAGGCTGCCCAGATCCTGAGCTCTCTCAGCAGGTACTAAGAAAAGTCCAGTGGCTTCTAAGAGGACAAATGTGACCTCCGCTGCTCCCATAGATCAAAGCCACACCAAGAGCCCTGGCCGTCTGAAAAGTCCTTAGGTGTAGTGGGTTTACTCCTTCCATCTTCCCAGGAAATCACAGGTCTCTCCTCCACTCACCCCCACCAGAAGCCTCCGTGTGAGACAAGAGCTAAGATAACATATACAAGTCGTTTGCCGTCCAGGAATGAAGGCATGATAATGGAGTACCTTTAGTCTTTCCCCTGGGATAAATGACAGGGAAGCTTTTCGAAAAGAACATGCACAAGTGAATTTAGACACCACAACAGTCAACAAATGTATAAACAGTAGCTCTCCAGGGAATGGTAAAGGGGAAAAATTTCATATTCCAGCTCAAGTTTGTCACTTCTCCTGGGTTAGTTTCAAGCGAAATACTCAGCATCGTTTCTCTTTAGCTTGAGACCAGCCTGAGCTCTCTACCCTAGGGCACCTCCAATCTGGCCAACTTCAACCATCAAGGTCAGCATTTACAGTATGAGCAAAAGCCTGGTGATGCAGGCCGAAGACATTCATCCTCTGAGAGTAAGCGCTGGTCTCCCTGAGGGACAGCTGGATCAATGCATGTGGAAAGTAAAACAAGCAGGAAAGGTTTATTCCACAAGCTTGACCCAAGAGGTACATTCTTAAGAGGGGGACGGCAGCCAAACCTTGCTAGACTGTTCAGATTTTTTAAAAAAATGTAAGAAAAAAATAAATCCAGTGTTTTAGCAAGACATGCACAGGTGTTAGCCAAAGAGATGAATTTTCACCGAGTCAAGTTCAATTATAGTGGCTTTTTATTCTTTTAAGGTGTGAGGTGAGGGTTTGACACACAATCCCTGAAGACTTTGGAGCTCTTCCAAAACCTACTCCAGATTCCTTGTTCTTGCAGACTGCACATTTGCAAATTAAAGCACCAGTGTGGTGATGGCACTTTGAGGAAGACCATGTCCCTGCCAAGGGGGCCTAGGACAAAAGAAAGCCAGCGTGGGAGTTGAAGAGAAGAGCTGACTCTTTTCAAACGCACGCCACTTGATCTCATAGTTCCACTGCTCAAAAAGTGCGAGTGAATTTGGAAATTTTACCATGCATCTGCTCTTTGACATGCCAACAAAATGGCAAACCTCAGGAAGGGACAGCTCTCTTAAGGGCTGCATCTTGGACACACTCCCAGGAGGCCATGCCCAGCAACCTTTGTTGCAGAGTCCGTGGTGACCATCACAACAGGACTAGGTAAAGTACATTTTTGTTTACTAAATATTGGCCCCGTGACACTTTGGAATGTTACTGTTGGAAGGTATGGGCATTTTTACTAGCTGATATATCAGCTGAACTAAAAATATACTTTCCCTATAAAGAGAATTCTTCATCATCTATAATAATGCTTCTTCCTTCCTTCTTTTTAGCAGGGGGACATTCAGCTTGCTAGTGACTTCATACTTTGAGCCACATCAGTTCTTTGAGAAAAGGGACATTCAATCTGTCAAAGAAGGTAGAAATACATGGAAAGGGTCCTTTGTTTCAACTACTCACTAAATATCCCCTTTTCTGACCAATACTTATGGGCTCATAAAGAAAATTTTGGATTTGATGTTCTGCCTGTGTCATTTTCTGATCAACTAGGCTCCGAGGAGACCATTCTCACCAGTTCTAGAGAAGGGAGTCAATGAAGCTCAAATATAAACACTCTTCGAGCTTTGGAAAATGCTTGACTTTCATCCTAAATCCTAGGGCATTTATTCAGTATTTTTCTTTTATATTTCTTTAAAAAAAAAACATGTCAGGGACTGGGGAAATGGCTTAGCAGTTAAGGCGTTTGCTTGTGAAGCCCAAGGACCCCAATTCGATTCCCCAGGACCCACGTAAGCCAGATGCACTAGGGGGCACATGCATCTGGAGTTCGTTTGCAGCAGCTAGAGGCCCTGGCGTGCCCATTCTCTCTTTCTCTCTATCTGCCTCTTCCTCTCTCTCAATCTCTTAAATAAATACAAATAAATAAATACTAAAAAAAAGTCATCTTTTATTCACTTCTTACCTCAAAATGCCAGCATACAAGGACCACGCCTATCCCTCCTTTGGGAGATTATATAAGGAAAGCATAAGAAAAAAAAGGATAGTAAAGATAGGAGCTGAAGAGGAAGAAAGAAGGAAAACAAGTGTCCAAATACCAGGCAGTGGAGCCAGCACTCTTCTGAGTGAGTAGCCGTTACACAAGGTCCTCCTTGCCCGTCACATGCAGGCCAGTGCTTCCCCCTGAGTTACCAGTTAGAGCCTCAACACACGCTGTCCTGGAATCGGGCCATCCAAACATTGAATTTCACCTGAAAAGGAGCTAGTCCAAAGCGGCCTCCGGGGATCTCAACACTCAGTGACTAAGGCTAAGCGAGCCTCATCAAGAACACAGCTGACCCTTGCCTGCTACTTGGCACCCTGGGGGCCGGACTACTTCGACACATACCCAGACATCATCAACTCAGGCTTGATGGTTTTTTCCCCCAGTTCTTTAATAAATGATGATGTCCCCCAACGTTGTGAGGACACACCCTGCATGCCAAAATGACCCACTGCTGCCCACTAGGGATTCACCATTAAAAACCCATTTGTATCCCTGGAAAAAAAAAGCTTCCAAACACATCCCCGCCGGGCGTGGTGGCACACGCCTTTAATCCCAGCCTTCCTGAGGCAGAGGTAGGAGGATCACCGTGAGTTCAAGGCCACCCTGAGAGTACAGAGTGAATTCCAGGTCAGCCTGGGCTAGAGTGAGACCACACCTCGGAAAAACCAAAACCAAAACAAAAACAAAAACACATCCCCTCCCTGGTGTGTGTGTGTGGGGGGTTGTCCCTCAGCATAGGACCATCACCAAACGGGGACAGGTTGAGGAGACACAAACTTAAGCTTCGTTGTCCAAGTTACTCTATGTTTCAGCCTGGCGCCTTCTTACAGCTGGACCCGGGAAGGACGGGACATACTCTCTGTGCCAGGTCCCCATGTGAAAATGAGGTTCAGAGTCTCCTGTGTCAACAGTGAGCATTTGCAAGGGAAGAATCAGAAACAGCAAACCTCGGGACTCTGTGCTCTCAGAGCCTGCCCTCAGCATGGCAGTCCCAGAAGCCTTTCTGGTTTCTGTCTCACCCGCTAACATTGTTATCAGCCTGTCTCTGATGAGTATCTTTCCCCTAAGGACTTCGAGCCCTTGAACAACTGGAATCTAAAAATACAGAATGCATGCTTCCACTGTGAACCTATCCGTGGGTAATTTGGAAATCTTGCTCCTGAAGGGGGTCGGTAGGAGAGGGTACACTGACAGGAAATGAGCATTTATTTAGGCTGCACAAAAGGCCTTTATCACCAATATGCAAATCTATATTATCAGGCTTAAAACACTGTCAGAGGCTTCTCAGTGGTGTTTTCATGCCCCTTAAATAGATGCCGAGGAAAGGATTTAAAGGTTTCTTTGGATATCAAAGAAAATGGGGCAGCAAAAGGAAGTACTGCAACAATTCTACATGAAGAGCGATTTAGAAGAGAAAGAGATCTGTAGTTTGTTTTTCCTGAATTAGTGACAAGTCCCTAGCTGAAGCAAGGCAGAGCGTAGTGCAGCTAGCATTTGACAGATGACCCTATCCAGACTCGCGGATTCCTTCCGGTCTGAGGGTTGGTGCACTGAAAACAGCAACGAGGGGCTGACCTCTATTGTTCTGGCGGCCAGACTGGGCTGAGAGGCCCTGGAATGGAGCTTGTAGGCCGGCCCTGTAGTTCTGGAAGGGATGGCTCAAATGCACAAGCCTTGGGTGAGGGGCTGGGCTCTTTCTCTCTTGCTAACTACCTCTCTCTCCCCCTGGACTCCAAATTATGGGAGGGACTCTTGGTTCCTCATGTAATCACTCACCTTTCATACCACTACCTTCTTCTTGGAATGTGTTACGAGCAGTGGTCTGATCTTCTAAGTGTTCACTCCCACCACTTCCTGAAGAGGCTACACTGCTTTGTGGAGACAGGGGGGCATGATCGGATGGGAGGCACTGGGGTCCTCTAGCTCGTAAGTCCTCATGAGACATCCATCCATGTCCTAGAGGCTGGTTTGGCACATTCATGGGTGGGGTAAGGGACACAGATCGTTTCAAAGGGCTGTGGTGTGCCTGGCCTGAGAGAACTGGAAAAAAAAAATAAAATGCAATAGGTTATTCCCTACCCTTTAGCCTGGGACACAGAATAACCCACAATGCCTTTGCACCCTCAGAGATACGGAAGCTGACTGTCTTATACTCTGCTGTTGGGCACGGTGAATTGAATATAGCTTGGCAAGGTCCTTCCCGCTGGGTGGTTAAAGGAAATGCTGTTTGGAATTCCCTGTGGGCTGGGTTGTTCCAAGGAGCCCAAACCTATGGTGCCCACACATCTAGCTTTAGTATTTGTGAGTTTGAAATGGTTTTGGTTCTAACTCTAGAAATCTGAATTCAGGGGTAGTGAGCCTACACTGAACCAGTTTGACCAGCCTGGCAAAGTAGCCATATGCCCAAAGTGAAAAGTACATGTGCTAGAAAAAAAAATTTCTTTTAAGCATCAAGAATGACATTTCCCATGTTGGTAGGGAGGACTTGATGAGGGCAGGCAGGCTTGTCACCATTTGGGCTCTTTGCAGGGCTGAACTTGAAGAAGGTGAAGTAGCCATTCCAACCAGAAGTCAGGGGAATCGTCACCTTGGAATGGTGGCAGGGGCTCAGGGAGGGGCCCCCAGCACTGACATGACCTCAGGGTATGGGACACTGGCAGGCACCGTGAAAGGGCCAATTCTTTCCCTTTGGCCTCACAGGTTCATGCCAAACTTTATCCGGCAAACACCTTCAGGTAACAAGGCTTTCATTGAGAAGCCAGCCTGGGCCCTCTCAGTAAGCTACGAATGCCTTTCATTCGCAAGTTCAGCTCTTCCACACTGTGGGCAACATCTGCATAGCCCCTTTTAAATTTCTTTTTCCAGAAAACTAGGAAAAAGCAACAAAACTCACATAACTGGCCAAATTAAATTGAGAGCATTCAAAGGAGGGATTTAATCAACATCAATGCCGAGGGAGCCAATGTTACCCTTGGTTGGTTTTGCTGGGTGTGGAAAGTGACAACTTTACAAAATAAGTCTATTCATAACATTCTCTCAGCACCAGCTCCTGACAGGGCCAGTTTATTTTGACTGCTGCTCTCCTAATGTAGAACTGAGCCACATGCATTTTTAAACATCTTTCAGGGAAGCCATTAAGTTCCGTTTCAGGCTCCATCGCCTCTCATGAGGCATGTGGTTCTCCCAAGTTTGGGCTCATACTTCTTTGCTGCCATTGGGCTTCTGTGGGCCTCAGTAGGTAGACCAGATGGCTGAAATGGTGAGGGATGCTGCTTTTTTTCATTAACAAAAAGAAAAAAAGAGCTTCTGAGTTTAGTATTTGTAACCTGCTTCAGAAATTTATGTAGATTCTGTTGAAGGCAGGGGGTTTTCATCTACCTTAAAGTTATACAAAAAAAAAAAAAAAGAGAGAGAGAGAGAGAGAGAGGATATTTTTCTTTCTTTTTCTTTTCCTTCTTTTGGCCTACGTGGTTGAAACAGCTTGCATTTTCACTGGGTATATTAGGGAACAAACTAGTTGAAACAGCTCCCTGGAAAATGCATCGCTACCTGTTTGGAACAGAATTAGCCAAAGGATAAATAAAAGTGGGGGGGGGAAGGCACTTAAAGAAAATAATAATAATAATAATAATAATAATAATAATAAAGAAGCAGTAGCAAAAATGAAGAGAGAAGCTATTGGCTACTGGGAGAAAAGCCAGATATCCAGAAACTCCATTTCCAATGCCCGTCTAAGTATTTATCGAAAATGGAGTAGGTTTGTTTGGGACTGGCCCCTGCCCTGGGTGCTGAGCTGCTCCTTCTCAGACATCTTTGCTTCCTGACACCTCAGCAGTCACTTCATATCTGGTATGGACTTTGAATGGTGCCATCCAGGTGAGCCCCAGGTTTCCATGTAGGGGTTCCTTCACACAGGTGAGGTTTGAATGAGTCTGAAACCATGGATCAGAGTTTGCCAAAGAGACACACCAAGCAGAGTTGCTGGGACCCTCAGCACCTGGGCTGCTTAGAGGCAGTAACTCAATTGTTAATTGATTGAAAACCCTCAGAGGTTGCTGCGAGGATGGCCCAATCTTTGTGTGGATCCATTTGCTTTTTTCCACCTACATTTTCTTAAAATCCATGCTGCCCCTACTCCTGACTGAATGGTATCCTTGGGGAAGCTGCCAGTGTCCCAGCACTCCACTGATGACTGGGATTGGAACTAGATATTTACCTTCTAGGGATTTGCACAGAGATTACACAACTCCTTTCACTTTCCTGCACTTAAATGAAGTCACAGGGGATAATGCAAGAACTTGGCCTCTCTGTCTCTCTAATAAATCACTTGCCGCTAAGGTGACAGGACCTTTTTCCAGTGACTTTCCATCTACATCATAGAGGGAGCCTGCCACCACACTCAGGAACATCTCCCTGGGAATCAGCCTTCAGGGGCAGCCAGCACAGAACCTGACCCCAAGCTTTTACTGTGCAAGAGGGCCACAGGTTTAGAGCCGGGCTGAGAGTCAGTCACTCCTACATCAAAGGAAATGTATGCTGGGAAATAAATGCCTCAGTTCTCCAAGGGGAACTCAGACCCATGGATAGCTCAGGCTCTTTCCTGTGGGGAGGAGACTGAAGCAGGTGACAGGTGACCTGCCAACAGTGTCACTTTGAGGTGAAGTTAATCCTGTAGGTTTAGGCTGTGGAAACACAAAGCTGATATTTGATGTCACCTCTTGTCCTGTAACTTGTTCTAAAGGGGCCAAGGAAATAATAAATGGCGCTGGTAGGAAGAATCATAAGAAACAGCTGCAGGATCCATGAGCCACACAGCTGTAGGATCCACGAGGGAGCGAGTGGTCAAGTATCCATGGCTTTTCCCATCACTGCTTTTTTTTTTTTTTTTCCCAGAACTCACCTGAAATGGTGACACATATTGAGAGATATGGACACTTGGGCTCTTCCCCCGCTATCCTGCCAAAATTATTTTTTTCCTATGAATCAGGAGGAAAGAGCAGTAAAACCAGACTTCTGAGGAGCTTTTTAGCCTGTGGTAGCTGCCCCAGAATGACTCTGGCCAGAGGCTTTTGAATGAGCTTGCTTGTTAAATGCTGTGCGGTAGCCAAGGGCTAAGGACTCCTTCAGACATGAGCCGCTCCAGAGTCATATTCAAATGTGCAAAATAAAGTGCTCCTTCACAAAACTCTACACAGACCAGCAATTGGCAAGTCCTACTAGAATTGAATCAGGATGGAAAAATCATACTAAAAACTGACCAAGAGGGCCAAATTGTGGTTCTTTTTGCTCTTAAACCACTAACATTAAAACTTAGTATTAAATATAAGACAGATTCACTATTTTTTATATTTTTAGAAGTCCCTATAAGAAAATTTCTGGTCTATACACATCTTTGGTCTATACATAGCTTTGCCTATATGGGTCACTAGGATATCATAACTTTGGGAACATTTACAAATTCAAGTGATCCAAATGTAAACAATAAGTATTAATTTTTGCTGAAAATACTCAAAGGCAGGTAAAAATAATCTTGCTAATAATCAGCGGGGCAGTGTGGTGGAGCATCAAGGGTCCTCTGATCTGATGATAAACTCTATTTAAACCTCTTGGAGCCCACCAATTTCTCTGCCCTATTCTCACCTATGATTTTTCTTTTCAATCCCACAACATCTTTAATGTGACCCCATTCAACACCTGTGAAGGGAAAACTATGATGGCTGGCTCTGGATTCCCTGTTCTCTTAAGTATTTACTTAACAGCCTAGAATCCAGATTTCTTTTCCATTTCCTTGGACCACTGGTGACTTGGCTTGATCTTTAATTCTTGAGATAAAATTTCGGGCAGAAATTCTTCAGCATATTTGGAGACTATCAAGTAGAGATACCTCCCCTACCCTCTGCTGTGAGAAATAACAGGGCGGGTGGACAAAGAAAAGTTTAGGGTATTTGGCTTACTATCCCCTTGGTTCATTGTCAAGCTGAGTACTGTGTACCTCGCTGACACTGACAGGGAGAGAGGGGACCTACAGAGGCTGCAGTGATCCTGCTGTCATACCAAAACTCTGTCCTGATTGTCACAGAGATCTTTCAAAGGTACACTGCATTCTTCTCAGTTCTCCTTAAAGTGAATCACATTGAATGTGATTCCTGCTTTAAAAACCATTGACCCTTTAGACATAGAAGCCTCTGGAAAGGCAACATAATTCAGTCACTTTTTAAACTGTGAGCCATGAGCCCCCCCCCCAAATCCCTATATATGTACCCAGCCTTGTTGATGGAGGTGATACTGTTATGATTTTTGTAGTAGACAATACTAAAATTAATCTAAGGTAAATATAATGCTAAATGAAAACAAAATCTATGTTGAACACATAGATATTTTTGGTTTTTTGTTTGTGTCAGCAGATTTGAAGTACAATTTTCGTTTTAATTGGTACTTTTTTCATGTTTGTTATTAACTCACCTGGCTCTTGTGTACTGCCGTACACTGTCATTGGACAGAGATGCTTATTTCTGTCTTTGTTAAAAGAAGCTTCCATTGGGCAATACAGGCTTTAGGAACTACTTCCCATATTTATTTCTTCTAATTTGAATCAACCACAATGCCTTTCTACTGCCACTGTGTATTTCCACCTGCTTTAGTCTTAGCATTTTGTTTCACAGTCTGGAACTTAAGACTACTGAGGGAGGGTGGTAACAGATGGACTTACTTTCTAATAAAGGCACCAATGGCCTCACATCCCGAATATGGTCCTCTTTGGCCCAAACAATTTCTGTGCTTTCATCACACTCTATGAGCGTAGCAACTTAGGGGTGATTTATAGCTTTAATCGTTTTAGTTATCTGCATTTTCAACTAAAGAAGTCACCCATTTCTCACTAGAATTTAATGCTTTTAAAAATTTAAACTGTCTAGATGTTCATGTGATAGGATTCAATACAATATTTAGTATAATTAAATTTCATTTCAAAAAGCCATTCTAGGGGGCTGGAGAGATGGCTTAGCAGTTAAGGCATTTGCCTGCGAAGTTTAAGGACCCCAGTTCGATTCTCCAGGTCCCACGTAAGCCAGATATACATGGTGGTGCATGTGTCTGGAGTTCCTTTGCGGTGGCTGTAGGCCCTGGTGCACCCATTCTCACTCCCTCTCTATTTCCCTTTCTCTGTCTCAAATAAATAAATAATTTTTTTTTTTTTTAAAAAAAGGGACATGTCACATCATTTTCTTAAAAAAAGCCATTCTAGGGGCTAGAGAGATAGAAAGTTTAGTGGTTCAGGTGCTTGCCTGCCAAGCCTAAGGATCCAGGTTCGATTCCCAGTACCAGAGTAAGCCATATGCATAAGGTGGCACATGCATCTGGAGTTTGTTTGCAGTGGCTTGAGGCCCTAGCGCACCCATTCTATCTACCTCTCTCTCTCTCTCTCTCATATAAATAAATAAATAAATAAATAAATAAATAAATAAATAAATAAATAAATTTTAAAAGCCATTCTAATGTAGGGATTTGACATGGTAGAATGAAGAGACTGAGTTTTTTGTATATTGCTTTAAGCTATTAACCTCTTCCCCAAATGAAAAGGTCCTGCCCAGTTCCTTTGACTTTGGTATATGTGCTGTGTGTGCACGAACTTCTGACAAAGCCACATGGGAGGATTTACTTAGCTGTTGCCCAGGGTGCACTTTAACAACAGTACTACTCCACAAAGAACTTTAAAAGCATCTGTCAAACCTTTGCTTAAAAAATAATTTAAGGGCTCACTACATGTAACTTTCTCTCTCCCTTTTTTGGTGCGTGTATATTTATGTAGTATCTATACATGTGAGTATGTGTGTTGTATGTGTGTGGGCTCATGTGTGGGTGTACATGCATGTGAAGGTCAGATGTTGACATTGGGTACCTTCCTCAGTTGCTCTCCACTTTTTTTTAAATTTTTATTTATTTATTTATTTTTTAATATATATATATTTTTTATTTATATTATTTTGATTTTACATTCATATTTTTCTTTTCTTTTCTTTTCTTTTTTTTGGATGACAGAGTCTCCCACTGGACCCAGAGCTCAGTGGCTCAAATAATCTACCTAGTCAGTTTGTCCCAGAGGATCCGCTTGTCTCTGCTTCCCATGCATGCTGGGCTCACAGGTGCACGCCCTTTACCTGGGTGCTGGGGATCTGAACTCAGGTCTTCACACTTGCATGGTGAGTGCTTTACTGCCTGAGCATCTCCCCAACCCAGAACATGCATGTCTTAGGTTTTACTATGGGAGATGGGCTGCGACTTGATACTTGAGAAGCTGAAAGAGGATACAACTCAGCCCATCGCAAGATACCAAAACACAATTGTCTCCATGTAACTGGAGTGGGGTGCAGGAGTTCTGTTGTTTGTTAAGGTTCAGTTCTGCTTATCAAACATATTTTGGGATTGATCTCATCAATTTCTTCCTCCCTTCCTTCCTTCCTTCCTTCCTTCCTTCCTTCCTTCCTTCCTTCCTTCTTTCTTTCTTTCTTTCTTTCTTTCTTTCTTTCTTGCTCTTTTTTGTTTTCTGAGATAGGGTCTCTCTCTAGCCCAGGCTGACCTGGAATTCACTCGGTAGTCTCAGGGTGGCCTTGAACTCATGGCGATTCTCCCACCTCTGCCTCTCCAGTGCTGTGATTAAAGGTATGCGCCACCACGCCTGGCTCATCAATTTCTTTTGAGACCACTCGCTTCAGAGTATTGAAGAATTACTACTAGGAACTTTTTTATTTGAATTCATTAAATTTCTACTAACACTTATTTGATGAATAATTCTAGGCAATTGTGTTTTTTTCAAGGCAACATTTTTAAGCAAGGCTCTGGGTGAAATGGCATTGGGCTCTGGATTCTTCTTCTCTGATTGGTTTTGTGGTGAGACAACCAGTAATCTGAGGCCCTGTGGTGGGAAGCTCTGGGGAAGAAAAGATTGATACAATTGCAAGAATACATTTGAAAACACAAAAGCAGAGTATTTGATCAACGACATGCAGAAACCACAACATCAGTAGCAGTTATGATTATGAACACATTGTGTAAGCAGGGGGAGGTGAGAGGACAAGAGAGGAGGATTAATGACCAAGGTTAAAATTCACATGCTTTGCCATCATGGCTTCGGAAGATTCAAAGCAAACCAGAGCCGTTCAAAGCTTCCACTCTGCATGCGTGCTCTCTGCTTCTTGCTCAAAGACTTAGAAAACTAGCGTTTTAGAACATCTGGACACCAGAAGATGACTTCCCCAAACAAGCTTCAGACACCAGCTCATTCCTGGGAAGAAGAGAGAACATGCCACAAAGCAGAGGTGTGGTTGGTGGACAGGATGTTCCCAACAAGCCCCAGGAAGAAGCCACATGCTCTCTGTGAAGAGAAAGTGTACCTATGCAAACCAAACCAAACCAAGCCAAATGGAGATGCTAGAAGAAGAGAAAGCTGCCAAGAGCCCCACAAGAAGTTTGGTAATTACATATGGCTGACATCTCTCTTTTCCCATGAAATCTCCTTTTGATACAATAGCGAGATGAAAGCATCTCCATGCCAACATTGTGAGTCCTTGTCAGTGGGCTCTGTGTTTATTACCTCCAGAGGGTTCAGTCAATGGACAGAGCAAAGACATATGTTTCCGCCCTCACATTATCCCGTAAACATTTGGGCTTGAAGGAAACAAATTAGAATGTTTCGGGCAGACTATTATTACTGCATTAATCTTTGGTACGTTTCATCTGTCCCCTTCTGTCAGTTTGTAGTGGCAAAACTGCGTGGCATCCAGTGGAAAAATCTATGTTCGATAACTGCTGTTTGACGTAGCAACATTATTTATGGAATAAATTAGACAAAAAGCCCAAGATATACTTTTTTGGGGGGTAGAATCCAGTAAGTCTCACAGTTTTAGCTACAAATCAAGTGGTCCTAAAAGGAATCACCCCAGAGACCCTTTCTATCTCTCTATCAAAACCAATGACATCAACCGTGGAGCCAACTTGACATCATTAAAGCAGATGTGTAGGCCAACTCAAGGGACTGTTGGACCAATCCAGCCATTTCCAAATCTCCTACATGCTGGGCTAATTTCTGCTTTTTTTGTATTGTTTCTCTTCACATCCACAGTTATAACTACACATATTTAATTCTTAGGTTTGCCCATGACTTTATATCCACACAGACCAAAGAGATATCCAAAAATAAGTTTTGATAAGACCACAGAATTTGATGCCTTTTGTTTATGACGCCAGGTAAAAGAGACAATGGAGATAAGCAAGTGGCTGGGAACAGATTTAGGCAATATTTCCCTTTAACATTGCCAAAAATAAAATGTTCCTGTCACCATTTAGGAAAGAGATATAGTAGAGAACCCCAGAGATATAATTTTTTTTTTTTTTACATTTTAGACCTTTTTGATGACAAAATTTCTCTCCTAAACCTTTCTCAAAAGATGTTTCTCAAATTGTACCCATTATTCCACCTACTTATACACCTATCCAGGGAGTCCTTCCTTGGGTTACATGATACAACATCCATCTAGTGCTTAACAACACCCAGACTGCTACTGAGTGGGGCAATCCATATTTGTTACTGCAAATAGCCAGGATTTCATGACTGAACCACCAAGACCCTTTCATAGCGTTGGTCCCAAGACCATACATGGCTAAAATTACTAAACAAATCCTCAGGGTCTCCTTTTATATACCTGCCACCACCAGAAACACTTGTTAAGAGGAGATACATGTCCATGCTTGCAAGGAACAAGTATATTTCAAACCTTGTCTATTGGCTCTTGAGTTGAACTACAGCAATGTCTTTGCTGCCACAAGAGCTTCAAGGATCCAAGATAATAGGAATAGGTAGCTTTTACTGGCAATGACACTGATCAGGCAAGGACAGGCATCAATAGAGCATCCTACTGCCAACAGGGCCCAATTCAGTGCCAAGGGCAAGACTGGAACCAGGATTTCTCTGAGCTCCAAACACTCAACATTGTCTTCATCAAACCATCACCCTTTCTCTCTATTTCTTTCTTATGATAGGGATGGGTTATAAACAATTAGAAATATATTACATAGTCATGATCGATTCTTCACTTAGCTCCTCAATAAAAGAACAAGAATGGGATTCTTAACGCGGTGCTAGCAGGGCAATTTACTGATTAGAGAAATGCTTCTTGTTTTCATTAAAGCATTCACTCTAAATGTCAATTGCAACAATAACACATAAATGACCATTCAAAAGGACCACAATTTGGGCTTGCACTGCTAATGAGGTGATTTGTTTTTATTAATTAAGAGAAATTGAACGGGTTGGGCTCTCCTGGCTTCCTGATGACAGTTGATTGACTCACCATGTGATTTCAGCTTTACAAGTCACTATTCCAACTCTCTTTACCATTGTCCTCTTCCTGACTGCTCAGCTTTGACAACCTGACCCCGTGGGGGTTGGAACACTGTGAGGTCAGTACTGTGTTTGTGTAACTGCTCTGCTGTGGTCTGTAATTACACATAAGGATGAGAACTTTCTACTCGGCACTACATTTATCACTTACACCGCAAAGTTCTTCACTATCCTAAGAAAACGATGTTTACTTACTTGCTCTCAAACTCATCTGCTTGTGTGTTATAAAAGACCTCCTGTACCACAGCAAGCTTGAGCTCCCTGGCACAACTCAGTGCCCCAAACTGTTGCAGTGCAAAAGCAGGAGTTGAGCAGCCTCACTTCTCATTGGGTACCAGATGGAGAAGGCTGGTGGAACCTTCAGAGGCCAGAAGGCAGAGAACAGGCCATGTGGGCCTCCAGGGCTGAGCTGGGTCTACCTGTCAGCTCTGATCCAGAGCCTGTAGGCTTTTCTTTGCTCCTTGCTGGTGTCCTTTTCATTCATCCTACAAGCTGTGGAGGTGTATGTTCATCTATTTATCATAGCTTTCTAAACTGTCTGTTGCCATCTTATGTGGGGTTGTGTAACTGACTGTGGGTATTGCAAAAAAAATAAAATTGACAAGTGAAAGGTTTCTGAATGTACAATGACAAAAACAAATTCAGACTCAGCTACGTATTGAATCCCAGCTGCTTCTGGCAGTGCTCACCTTTGTTGCATTGTGTGACTTCACTGTCGCCTTGGTTCTGAAAACACAGATGCACTGAGCAGTGTGCTGTCATGCCATGCAACACCAATGGACACTGCCTGGGAACAACTCAGCTCAGATCCAAGACTAGCGTGTGTTAAATTAAAGTGTCTTTAATATACATACCATTTTCTGCCGTTATAGAAACACAACGGCTTAATTATAGAAAACAGAGACTTTTAATATTTTTCTACCATCATTTCTCAGCATGGTAGATATCATATTAGTGTAGCTCTGGCCTATCTTATGTTAGAATGTTTGATTTTACAAATCGCTGTTTGAGTTGCTGGCTTGAGTTTCATATAAAATTTCAATAAATTTTGTCTTAGGATGGGACAGAATTTCTAGTAATTTCTGAAATGGCCTTAAACATACTTTTGCCTTTGGTACTATATATTTATGTGAAGTGGCATTCTTAGCAAAAGGATTATAAAATCAAAACATTGAACAACTATGAAAGATGTTGGGGATGCCTTTATGTCTTGTAGTATCAAATATTCAGCCAAAATTTAATTTATTTATTTATTTATTTATTTATTCTTGGTGATACTAGGAAATAGAACCCATGGCCTCATGGCCCAGCTCTGAGCTATATGACTCTTTAAAAACCTTCTAGAAATGGCTTAGCGGTTAAACGCTGCTCCAGCTCTGAGCTACCCGTTGCCAAGACTCTTTAAAAACCTAAAAATATTAAAAAAAAAACCTTCTATTTTGAGATAGTTTCTCACTCTGGCCTAGAACTCACTCTGTAGCCCAGGCAGGCCTGGAACCTGTGATCCTTTTGCCTCAGTCACTGAGTAACTGGGATTGCAAACCTGAATCACTAAGCCCAGCTAAGATTTGATGTTTTTATATAAAAATGAAAAGCCCATCCGTCTCATCATAAAATTAATTTATTATTTATTACCAGTAAATGTTTGATTTGTATTCTGTCATAGTCAGCTTCATGTTGCTGGGATGAACCTCCAAACCAGACACAGAGAAACGGAATTTGTTTCTGGCTTACAGATCCAGGGGAAGTTCCATAATGGTGGAAGAAGCTGGCCCCCTTTCACCGGACCATGCAGAGAGAAACACCACCACCAGCACTATAAGCAAGCACCCTCCAGGAACCCCAGACAGAGCTCAAGCACTCTGCATATCTTTGGCTGGAATTCAGATGCACCCCCAAACACACCTTATGTCTGGACCCTAGGATCCACCCACAGTGACATCCAGTTACAAGCTTGAATAAAACTCCTGAATCTAATGGGGGACCATCCAATCAAAGTACCACATATACCTGTTTTTTTTTCTTTTTTTTGATTTTTAAAAATTAATTTTTTTAATTAGAGAGAGACAGAGAAAGAGAGACAGGGACAGAGGAAGAGGCAGAGAGAGAGAATGGGTGTGCCAGCAGCCTCTCAACCACTGTGAACAAACTCCAGACACGTGCGCCCCCTTGCGGGCAAGTGCGGCATTGTGTTACTTTTTGTGTCTGGTTAAACATGGGACCTGGAGATCAAACTGGCGTTCTTAGGCTTGGCAGGCAGGTGCCTTAACTGCTAAGCCATCTCTGCAGCCCTTTTTTGCTTTTTTGAGGTAGGGTCTCACTCTAGCCCAGGCTGACCTGGCATTCACTATGTAGTCTCAAGGCGGCACTGAGTTCATAGCAATCCTCCTACCTCTGTCTCCTGAGTGTTGGGATTAGAGGCGTGCGCCGCAACACTTATCTTTGTATACCTACTTTCTATACTTCTATACTTGGGGGCCACACAAAATTTTCTCAGGCAAAAAGGGTCATAAGTAGAAAAAGTTTAAAAAGTCCTGTTCTGGGGGCTGGAGAGATGGCTTCGTGGTTAAGTGCTTGCTTGTGAAGCCTAAGGACCCCAGTTCGAGGCTTGATTCCCCAGATACACAAGGTGGCGCATGCATCTGGAGTTCGGTTGCAGTGGCTGGAGGCCCTGGTGCACCTATTCTCTCTCTCTCTCTCTGCCTCTATCTCTCTCTGTCTGTCTGTTGTTCTTAAATAAATAAAATAAAATAAAAAATAAAAATAAAAAATACAAAAAGAAGCCCCGTTCTGTAACATAACTTCCATTCTTTCTATTCATGGATTCTCTATTTGGGAATTTACCTGTTTGCTAAAATATCTATCCATAACCACCAAAGCAATATTTGGGGAACAGAATGGCAATGAATTTGGAGTCCACTATGTACCCATTCCTAGCTGAAGTTGAATAAGGGACACTTTACCTTCTTGCTTGAGCTTTTATACCGCAAACAACTGCCCTTTGTCTGGTCCACTCGGTGCCATGTGTTTCACATTTTTACTTTTTCTTTGTGGTTTCACTATTTGCAGAACCCCCAGGGTGACTGTGAGCCGCTACTTCATGTTCTGGAGAGCGCGAAGACTGAGGCGTGCTACACCCAGCTTCACCCAGCCACACATTAGAGTGTTCTCGTGAGTTCAATATAATGAATCAATAATACATTCTAAGAAATTATCGTTAAGCAGGAACATACAAAGCAATGTTATGAACCAACGGGTTCAAATGTTGTGTCATGGGGCTTGCAGGACTCTGGCTTTGTATTTCCCTGTGGGGTAACTGTTCAGTATTTGCTGATTCAGTGTATGCCATTTTATAGAACTAACTATTGTGGTAACGAGAATTGACTACATGTATTGACAAATTCTTCCTGGTACCTCCCACTCATTTTCTTCTAGGCCAGCAGTTTTCCAGTTGAGCTAATCATTTAACCTCCTTGAAACCTTCTAAGATGACTGATACCCAAGGCCTACTCCACACCAAGAACCCGAAAACCTCTGCAGCAAGTCAGGGCAGTCATACTTTTAGATGGATCTGGTTGGCTTTAATGGTCTTCAGGGCTGACAACCATGGTGTTGGATTGACTTCTTTCCTTAGAATGTCCTCAAAACTCTGTCCCACATCCCGGATGTTCTGAACTTCCCAGATCAGCTACACAGAGGATGGGGGTGGGAGAGGGTCCGCCTGATCTTCACATGATATCCCCAAAGAATAAATATTCTATTTCTTTTAACATTTAAAAGTTCAGGGGCTGGAGAGATGGTTTAGCAGTAAAGGTACTTGACTGTGAAGCATAATGACTCGGGTTTGATTCCCCAGACTCCACGTAAGCCAGATGCACAAGGTCTGGAGTTTGTTTGCAGTGGCTGGAGGCCCTGGAACACCCATCCTCTGTCTATATATATCTGCCACTTTCTTTCTTTCTCAAATAAATAAATAAAATATTAAAAAATCTTTTAAAAATCTTTTTAAAATATTTATTTCTTTGCAAGCAAAAAGAGATAGAGAGAACGGGCACACCAAGAGTTCCAGCCACCGCAAACGAACTCCAGACACATGCCACTTTGTGCATCTGGCTTTACGTGGGTACTGGGGAAGCAAACCCAGGCTATCAGGCTTTGCAGGCAAGTGCCTTAACCACTAAGCAATTTGTCCAGCTCTAAAAAAAAAACCTAATTATTCTATAGTGTTTTGTTGGTTAGCATGAGATGGATGTTCCACTGCAGTCTGTCACAGCAAAGGGAATGTTTCTTGCTATTTCAGTATCATTTCATACTCTGAAAAAGTTCTCTCAACCTGAACTGATCAGCCTTGTTTTTTTTTTTTCCTTCTTCCTTGATAAAGACTCAGCTTGGCCTTTCCTTACCTCCAGCTTTTTTTTTTTTTTTTTTTTTATTTATTTATTTTTTTACTTTTTGGTTGTTGCTATACTGAGGATTGAACCCAGGGCCTCATGCATGCTACACAAATGATCAAGCCCTGAAGCTATTTCCTCAACTAACCTTCCACATATTTTCTTAAGTGTTTGCATTTCATGCCTATTTTCTGGAGGGCCAGACCATATGAATCACTTCCTTTTCCATGAAACCTCAGTGCCCAGGACTTCTCATGAAAACTTGTTTGTTCTAATATTTATAAGCCATGAGGATTGACTGAAACCCTTATTGAAGATTCTGAGTCCTTCTATTATATTAAAAAAAAATTCAGGCTGAGATCCCATTACATGGCCTGGTGACACTGGGTTCCTCCACATGCAAAACAAAGGGTCGGAGAGAAGATGAATTCATTCATTCATCAGACATTTGTTGAGTGTCCAACACGTGCCAGGCTCTAATAGCTGAGGGCACAGTGTTGAAAAAGCCATTATGTCCAGGGGTTGATCTCTCAGCCCTTGCCAGAGCCAGTCTTCTGTGATGGCTATTAGCATCCTTAGGCAGGGCAGTTCTCTCTTACACCCCAGCTCATTTGGATAAAATATTATTTTCCCCACATCTATTCTGCCGTATCGTTATCATACGTTGGCCTTGTAACACACAGAACATGGCCAACAGGGGTGAGTGAGAGGAAAGTGGCTGCGGCTTTCCATAGGGCGGGGTGCTGGGGACAGAGGCACCGGGCGGTGCTGTTTTTCCTGCTCCTGCTGTGTCCCAGTGCCCTCCTGAAAGCACGGCTGAATGAATCCTTTCTTTGTCTATTTCCTTTCAACCTGCCCTAGGCTAGGATAGTGTACCACCACTTCCCCACATGTAGCCTTCCACCCTCGAAGACCGCCTTTCTCAGGCCCTTTCCCTCTGAAGAAGCCCCAAGGCAGGGAACAGACCAGCATCATCTATCTGCCATATTGATTACAGGTTAAGTACTCAACTAAAGATACCTACAGCCGCCTTTAATCCCAGCACTTGGGAGGCAGAGGTAGAAGGATGGCCGTGAGTTTGAGGCCACCTGAGACTACATAGTGAATTCCAGGTCAGCCTGAGCTAGAGTAAGACCCTACCTCGAAAAACAAACAAACAAAACAAAACAACAACAACAACAACAACAACAAAAAAAACAAGGTACCTACAGAGTGTTCCATTTCATCCTCATTAAGTAGTTTCTATCATTTCTCTCTCCTTATGCACCTATTTCACAGAGAGGCAGTTGAGGTGCTTTCACAAAGCAAGAGATTTGTCAAAGATAAGTCAGTAAGGAAGTGATGAGAGCCAAGGATTTAAATCCCAAGATTCTACTTGCAGGTTTATGTTCCTTTCTCCCCCCCAAGGTAGGGTCTCACTCTGGCTCAGGCTAACCAGGAATTCACTATGTAGTCTCAGGGTGGCCTCAAACTCATGTCGATCCTCCTACCTCTGCCTCCCAAGTGCTGGGATTAAAGGCGTGCACCACCACACCCAGCCAGGCTCATGTTATTAAGCCTAATGCCAACACAGCTTCTCATGACAGGAAGAAATCCAGGCTTAGACTACTGACCCTGGGACTGAACAGTCAATATCTGAAATCCTGAGCAAGGGGACTCATCTTCTGGGACCTTGCTAGACTCAACTCAAAAACAGAACTATTGCAACACTTCCTACTTCACAGCTTGCTCTAGGGATCATGTGAAATGGACACTTCCTGCATGACCCAGTCATCTGTCTGAACCTCCCTCCCTCCCTCCCTCCCTTCCTTCCTTCTTTCCTTCCATCCATTCATCCATTATTGGCTGATACTCTGCCTTATGCTTGTTGGACATTAAAAGAATGTCGGTGCTGGCCATGATGGCTCACATTTTTAATCCCAGAACTCAGGAGGCTGAAGTAGGAAGATCACTGGGAGTTTGAGGCTAGCCTGGGCTACATAGTTCCAGGTCAGTCTCATGACAGTGAGACCTTGCCTCAAAAAAAGAAATAAAGGGGCTGGAGCCATGGCTTAGCGGTGAAGGCGCCTGCCTGTGAAGCCTAAGAATGCCTGTTTGAAACTGTTTAGCCAGACACAAAAGTGATGCAAGCACACAATGTTGCACATGCGCCACAAGGGGGCACACGCGTCAGGAGTTTGTTCACAGTGGCTAAGAGGCTGCTGGCATACCCATTCTCTCTGTCTCTCTCAAAAAAAGAAAAAGAAAGAGAGAGAGAAAGAAGGAAAGGAAGAAAGGGAGAGAAAAGGAATGTTGGTGAAGTCCCATTATAACAAAGTATGAGAAGATATTTTAAAAAATATTTTTATTATTCATTTCTGTTTGTGTGTGTGTGTCACTGCAAACAAAACACTAGATACTTGTGCCACTTTTTTCTAATTTTTAAAACATTTTTAATAGTATTTATTTATTTATTTGAGAGAGAGAGAGAAAGAGGCAGAGAGAGAGAATGAGAGAGAATGGGCGTCAGGGCCTCCAGTCACTACAAAGGAACTCCAGATGCATGTGCCACTTTGTGCATCTGGCTTATGTGGGTCCCGGAGAATGGAACTGGGATCCTTTGGCTTTGCACGCAAACGCCTTAACTGCTAAGCCATCTCTCCAGCCCCACTTATTTTTTTTTTATCAGGCTTTACATGGCAGCTGGAGAATTAAACCCAGGCTGGCAGGCTTTGCAAGCAAACTCCTTTAACTGCTGAGCCATCTCCCCAGCCCTAAGAAGATATATATTTTTTGAAATTGAAATATATTCATTGTTACTTTCCTGGAAAAAGAGTTTAAGCTAATTTATTCATTCCCTCATTCAACAAATAGCATTTTTATGTATTCAGTGCGTACTGGTGACTAGGGCTTCAGATGCTAAAAGAAGTACCCATAAAACACAGGGCTGCATAGCTGCAGACCATGTTTCTTATCGTGTATTAAGCCATCACTTTCTATCATTTGGAAGCACATAGCCTCCAGGAGCTCACAGCAGCATTAATATTCTAAGTAACACTTTGCATGAAGGTGAAGAGTTGCTGAATGAAGTCAAAATTTTAGGTGATTTCAATTTCCATGATTTTGCCACCGTTATCTCAGGTTCTAATGAGAACTTCAGAGGAGGTAGCAGTACACTCACTGAGTCCTGGCCCTCCTTTTTAGACCGACAGTATTGGGGACCTATTTGAAATTTAAGAAAGCGAATCCCTTGCTTCCGTAGTAAATGTTCATGTTTATTTCTCTGGCTGCAAGCAGCTCTTCCATGCTGTGGCCCTGAGTAGCACAAAGATGCTCTGTGGTGGAATTAGCAATCACCTGTCCAACCACACAGAAAGCATTTCTTTCCATTTGGCTTTCCCCCCAATGGCTCACCAACCTCATGGGTCTGCTTTTATGTGGGAATTGAGGGCAGAGTTAGGCACGCATCCACGTAAAAGCCAAACCAGAATCTTTTTATTTTAAATTGAAGCTGGAGGAACAGTGGACATCAAGAATGGATGCTCTCAAAATGAACATTCTGCCTCACCAGGTAGCAGATGAGGTTGGGACACAGCTTTACCTTCCTCAGTCAACTCCTCAAGAAAACTGGTAGAGCGCTATGCCAAGGTTTCGTTGAAAAGTAGATGTTGTTTATGTGCCCCGTGGAGTTGGTCCTGATGGAATTTTAATGATGGCGCTACATTTCCTGAACGCGTCTGCCAAAAATATTATTTTCAGAAGACTAGAAGGTGTCAGTAACACTATAATTCATCCCCTTCATTTATTTACTTCTAAATTATCTTTAAAAAAAAAAAAAAAAAAAACAGAACACTATGCTGGGAATGTAGCTCAGAGGTAGAGTGCTTGCCTAGCTTATGCAAGGCGCTTGAGTTCCTTCTGTTCTCCCAGCCTCATTTCTGGAGAGGACAATGGAAAGTGGAGGAAGGTGGATGCCAGTGGGATTGAGAAGACCTGACTGAGCCCCATTCTAGGTGGACTTCTCCTGGCAATGTGAGTCCCAGGACATCTTTTGTCTTCTGATTGTGGGCTTTTAACTACCAGAAAGAGACAGCATTCTCTTTATTTTAATCAAAATATTTATTTCTTTGTGAGTGTGTATGTGTGCACGCACGCATGTGTTGTAAGGACATTCCAGGGCCTTTTGCCACTGCAAACACTTGTACCTTTTGTTTTTTTGGGTCCAGATTTATGTGGGTGGCTGGGGAATTGAAACTGGGCCAGCAGGCTTTAGCAAGCAGGTGCCTTTAACCACTGAGCCATCTCCCCAGCCCCAGCATTCCCTTTGGTATGAGAGTGATGGTGGCATGATCACAGGAAAAGTGAGAGCGTCAACATGGAGCCTTAAAGGCAATAAAAAGTTCTGATATTCAGCTGGAGGGATGCATTAGTGGTTAAGGTGTTTGCCTGCAAAGCCAAAGGACCCTAGTTCAATTCTCCAGACCCATGTAAGCCAGATGCACAAGGGGCGCACGCTTCTGGAGTTCGTTTGCAGTGGCTGGATGCCCTGGTGTGCCCATTCTCTCTCTCTCTCTCTCTCTCTCTCTCTCTCTCTCTCTCTCTGCCTCTTTCTTGCTCTCAAATAAATAAATAAATAAATAAATAAATAAATCTGATATACCTTTGTGTATGTGTGAGTGTGCATAGTATGTGTGGTGTGGCATGTCGTGTGTGCATGTGTGTATGCAGCTGTGGCACCCTGAGCATGTGCATGTGGAGGCCAGAGGAGAACATCGGGTGTCCCCTTCCATTGCTTACCTGCCTGTTTTTCCTTTAGAACTTAATCCCTTCCTGATTCCAGAGCCTGCATTTTTTGCGAACTCCCATCTATATACTCCCTACAAGACTGGGGCTACAGACGTGTGTGGCCATGTCCAGCTGCGTGGGTACTGGAGGAATCAAACTCTAGTGGTTTCAGGCCCCTCTCATGCCCTCAAGTTTGCACAGAAAGCTCTCTTAACTACTGAACCATTTCTCCAGCCCTCAGACATGCTCTTAATGTGTTTATGTATGAGAGATTTATCCTCATTTAAAATCAATGGCTCTGAATAGCATAAAATAAAGCTTGACCTACTACTTAAGCTTCAAAGATTGAAATAGTTATGGATGGGATAGTTATTATTTCTTGGGATACATATATACATATATATATATATAAAAAGAGGTCTACATATATATTATTTATTCATGCATACAGTCACTCACTCCTTCAACAAACATTGGTTGAACACCTTCAACATGCCAGGCAGTGTGTCAGACTATGGGCATACTGTGGCAAATAAGATTTCTTGTCTGTTTGGAACCTCTTGGTCTTTATGTTCGAAGACTGGACCTCTAATTTCTACCGATGTCATCTCAGTTTCTTTTGCAAACACTGAAATGGCAGCAAGGGCATAAGCCCATGAGGACCAAGAACTCAGGAGAGAAGATGACAGCAGATCTCGAGTTATCACAGACCACTGAAAGAAAAGGTTAGAAGCTGAAAGAAAAGGACACAGGGGGACTGATTCAGCGCACCAAAGAAAAGTGACAGGCATGCCACTCTGAATCCCACGTAATCAAGCAAACATCATTTTAACATTCTCCTTCCAACAGCCCCAGACCCCTGGCAAGACAGACTTGTGTCTCTCAGGACAAGGCTGGATTGATACACCTCTGGGGAAATGGGTTCACCTAGGAGAAAATAATTATATATGGCAAAACAAACATGTAACCCCCACTCCTATTTTTTTTTTCAGCCAGGGCCTCTGCTCCCCACAGGGCTGAGCTCACAGGTGGGCATTGTCACACCTGTATGGTTATAGGAATGCTGGGAAATCGAACTCAGGGTGAATCGAGCCCTCCCAGGCTCTTATGCTTGCATAACAAGTACTCTTACCCACCGAGCCATCTCCCCTGCCTCTAGCTCTTCCTTTTTAATTTGAGGGAGTCAGGGCAAACAGGTTAAGGCATTTCTCCAACCTCACACAGTTAGTAATCAAGAAAATTGGGAACTAAACTCCAAAGAATATGTACTGAGCTACAACTTGGTATGAGACCTTTCTGTACTCTGATTCTGCCATCATTGTATTCATGACCCCATCACCTATGACAGTACATGTGCCTGTTGCTGGAGTACTGCAAGGAGGGGATGTGGACACATTGGGAGTGAAGATAATTTATCACAGCTCTTCCTCCAAATCCTAGATCCTAGAAACCAGGTCACCTCTATTACCCTATATGGAAATAAGTTGGACCAAGTTGGGTCAATGGGGAAGGTCAGACTCAGCTTTGGGCCACAGGATTGGAGGAAAACCAAACTTTAGTACAGAGGACTACTTCATTCTCCTTGGACAGGGGATCAACAGATGTGGTTCCCCAGGGGACCTCCCCGCCGTCCTGGAGTCTTTCTCCAGAGTTCCAGTGGGACAGGCTCGGGGCTGTGTTCTTTCTTTTTTTGCATGTTGTAATGGCTTGAATTAGGAGTCTCCTACAAACTCATGTGTTGTGAAAGCTGGGTTCCCAGCTAGTGGTCATTTGGAATGGGGAGCCTTGCTAGAGGAGATGTGTTGTTGGAGGCAGGCTTAGGGGTGTCATAGCCAGCTCCCCCTTGCTAGAGTTTGGCTCACTCTCCTACTGCTGCTGTTTGCCACCTGCTGTGGAAGGAAGTGATGTCCAGCCTCTGCTCTAAGCATCTTTCCCCTGCCACTACAGAGCTTTCATTCGAAACTTTAAGCCAAAATGAGTAACTCTTCTCCCATCAGCTGCTTTTGGTTGAGGGCTTTGTGCCAGCATGGAGAAGGTAACTACAGCACTTGTGTGTGTGCGCATGTATATGTGTTTGTATATGTGTGTGCAAAGATGCATGTGTAGGCCAGAGGTGAATGCTGGGCATCTTAATCATGCCCTACCTTATTCTTTGGGGCAAAGTCTCTGGCTGAACCTAGAGCTCATAAATTTGGCTAGACTAGCAAACCAGTGAGTCCCAGGGGCTCCCCATCTTCCTTCCCAGCAATGGGATTACAGCCACTCACTCACTGCCAGGAGTGGCATTTTACATGGGAGCTGGGGATCTGAACTCAGGTCTTCATGCTTGTGTGGCAAGCACTTTGCCCTCAGAACCATCTCCCCAACCCCAGCACTGGGATTCTTTAGATTCTCCAAGTTGAATATAAATCGGGGTACCTCATTGGCTACCTGTGGAGCTACGACAGCTCAGCTAAGGGCCTCTTCAAACCTCCGCCAGTCTGGGTGGTTCCTAGGGGTTGACACTAAACTGACTGATCTAAAGGTTGGCTATTCAGAGTGGAATGCTATTTCCAACATGAGTATTGTTGGTACATCTGGCTTTATACGTAGATTGGGGAATCGAACCCAGGCCATCAGGCTTTGCATGTAAATACCTTTAAGCACTGAGTCATCTCCTAGCCCCCAACATGAGGATTCTTAAGAGAACTAACTCTTAGCAAACACTTCAGTTTTCTCAGCTCATGTCATTTAAGGTGACAGAGTGGTCTCCTAGGATTAATGCTTTCAGAATTAAGCTATTTGCTCAACAAGATGATGAAGTGGGGTTGAGAGAACGGACCTGCAGGCAAAAGCAGTCACCTCCACCAAGGAGTCCCATCAGCTCCTTCTGCCTGGGGTTACACCAGTTTGAGAATTTCATCTCTGAATGTGTTCAGCTTCTTGATCCTGAGCCATTGTAGAGGCAGCCAAAATGACAGAACTTCAGTTAAGGGGAGGAACATATCTTTTTTCTTAGCCATTTTGTAGCTTTTTTTTTTTTTAAATCCAGATTTATGACCCAGAAAGTAAACCTGAAATCCCCTATGTGCTCTGTTCTTTAAGAACACACACACATATATATATTTCGTTCAAAAAAGTTTGCTCATGAAACTGTAAAAGATGGAAGGTGGCTTTCTTTCATGCAGACAGGGGGATGTGAGCGAGAACTCTGTCATGACCCCTGACTCCAGCATTGCATGATCCCAGTTGAACATTTCAGAGCTGTCCTCTGGACAAATGCTTCTTTAGCACCCCGTCATTAGCCTGCTCTCTCAACTGCATACAGAGTGAGCGGCTGCGGGAAGAACGACCAAGCGAATTCCTCTAGAAAGAAAAATCATGCAGCTGTCTCCAGCCTAGAGGGACAGCAAGATCACCCGCAGAAAATTGGGGACAGCACTGGGACCATACAAAACTTTAAACTCTTTTTTCACAAACACCAAAGATTGAAAAGCAAACCATCAAGCAACACATTTGCTTGTAAGTTATCTACTTTCTCTGAGTATGGACCTGAATCCCAGTGAGCTACGCAGGGATGTTTGCCTTCATTTTAGGGTGTGCAGCTCAGATCCACTTTTAGGGGCTGGCTAGCCTCAATCACACTGTCAATATTGTGCCATAGGAAAGCCACCCTTGAGAATAAAAAGTTGTCAGATTTTGAAGGTTAGCAAATAATGCTTTGTGAACACGGGTGAATTTCGAGTTACATTGCCAAAAGTAAACAACTCTACGAATGTGGACAGTTTTTAAACTCAAAGATGCCTTTGTTTTTCTTGTGATGAGCTCTTTTGCATAAAAACATCCAGTTGAGGTGTAAAACTGATGCAGCTAAACCCAGCAGTTAATGACAATATCATAACACAATAATGCTAAACACATGTGAACAATAACCTTTCTCACAACCTACTGCCCTAAGGCCTAATGACTACGACAAAATTCTTCCAATTTTCCAAGCAGGCTGAAGTCTGCAGCTAGTGGACCATGCCTTTCTCCAGCTCTAGAATGTATTTGGAAGACTGAGTTCTTTGCATTCACAAGCACAGCCCAGGGGAGGTGTTCTATGCATGGCCTGTGCCACCCGTGGTATAATGAAAGACGAAAGTCACTCCAACCAGCCCCACACACGGAGAACAATCAGAGAACATCATACGCACTACGAAATGATCACCTGCAGAAATCCTTTTCATATTTGTCATGTTAAATAGTTTATAGATTATGAACAAACACTGCTAGAGAGTCTCAGGAAAGGAGGACTGGAAACTTCGATTTTAATTCTTACCAGCAGGGATTAATGAGCAGCTAAGTGATTCATACCTCAGATCACAGTCAATGGGGAAGTGATTTGACTTAAAGAGAGATGATTTCAGGCAACGTTTCCAAACATAAGCACGATGTCAGATGCACCATCCCTGCAGCACAACTTTTGGTACCCACTTCAGTGTGATGCTGACAGCACACGAGTCCGCTCTGTGCCTTCCTACTTCCCCTTCTTTCCTTGTAAGGATGCTGAATTTCCTGGTTAAGACAGTGTTGTGTGCTCTCAATACCCACTGATGGCCATCAGTGACAATTTCTTGGAAAACTGGAACTGAGGGGGTGCACATGTGATTTTATTTTGACTTTGATATAGAAATGTTGCATTTTGCCTTTTTCTTTCTCTCTCTCCTCTCTCCCCTTCCTTCTTTCCTTCCTTCCCTTCCTCCCTCCCTCCCTCCCCCCTTCCTTCCTCCCTTCCTTCCTTCCTTCCTTCCTTCCTTCCTTCCTTCCTTCCTTCCTTCCTTCCTTCCTTCCCTTTCTCTCTCAGTTTTGGAGATGGCCCAAAAGTTCCATGTCCCTGCTCCCTCGGGGGAAACGCTTGCTTTGGAGGCATACGAATAAGATGAGTAACATGCCAAATATTCGTCAGATCTCTTAAAACAAAGGGCCTTCAAACAGTACTTTTCTTCTAAAAGAGTCTCACCATGATGAAACCCCAAACCCAGAAAGAATGGTTTTAGTGGTCTGCGATCCTGGTAACAGGCAATCAATGTAGGTAACAGGGAAACAGAGACTGGTGAGCCTCAAAGCACTAGGGAGGGCTGAGAAAGGAGGAGTGGGTATTTCAGACCAGCTTGGGCTACATGGGGAGATCTTGCCTCATGCCCACCTCACCTCAATCTACCTTTGTAATTATAGTGTGCTCTACAAGTTCATTGTCACTAAAACTCAAAGCAGTACTTCTTGCCTATTTCCATTTCTTTCTATATGGCCAATACTAAGAGATGTATGATAGTGCTTTCCCTATGTTTGCTTTCATATATTTATAAATTATCCATTTACTTTTTTTTTTTTTTGGTTTTTGCAAGGTAGGGTCTCACTCTGGTCCAGGCTGACCTGGAATTAACTATGTAGTCTCAGGGTGGCCTCGAACTCTCGGCGATTCTCCTACCTCTGCCTCCCGAGTGCTGGGATTAAAGGCATGCGCCACCACGCCCGGCTTCCATTTACTTTTTAAAAAATATTTTTATTTAATTATTTGCAAGCACAGAGAGAGAAGAGAGACAGAAAGAATGGGCACACCAGGGCTTCCAGCCATTGCAAAAGGACTCCAGATGCCTCTGAAACCATGGGCATCACTTTGTTCATCTGGCTTTCCATGGGTACTGGGGAAATGAACCCCGGGTCATTAGGATTTGTAGGCAAACACCTTAATGGCTGAGCCATTTCTCCATCCCTCCATTTCTTCCTTATCAGCATTACTGCTACAGACTAACTTAGTCTGTCTCTTCTGTTAAGATACTAGTATCTTCATGTCTTGCGCATTCCATACCTTTCTAAATAGGTAACACACGGCTCTGGATGGGATTCACCATGAAAGTTAAGAGTGAACAGAATTTCTCCTACCTAATCCCAGTGCACTTCTCACATTCATTGTCCAGGTAGCAGCTACTGGCTTTCACATTCTTTTTAAGATGAATGAGGCCAAAATCTCACCAGGGCTTTCCCCTGCGTGTGTAGTTAATGCTAAATCTAGCAGGGGAACTCTCTTCTCAGCTTTGACACATCCCACTCTCCTCCTCCCCCCACGATGATGACACTGAGGGCTGCACAACTCATCCTCTAAAGTCTATGAGCTGGAGATTTTCCTACCTTGGAGGAACAGGATGAAAGTACTAAGGGAGATCCTTCAGGCTAATCCAACCCCACATCTCATAAAGCAGTCGGAATCCCTGGGAGTTTAAGATCACACGGAGTTAGAAGTGGAGAGAATTCACTACCCCACTGCCCTTTTCAACATGACATGTTATTTCTCTTTGAAACATTCTGCGCTCTGGGGACTGGTCACACTTCTGTGGTTTGTACCGATGTGTGCAGTCCCATTTTTTTTTTTTTTTTTTTGCTAGTATACCAGTAAGTTCTATTCTGTTACTTAAGGGTTACCTTAATAAATCATGATAGTCTTATATTATAGTGTTTCTCATTAAAGATTGTTCCTGTTAGTGAGGGATCCCAATGAAAGGACATTAGCCACTTTTTTTTTTTTTACCTTGTTCTTTACTCTTCCTTTTTAAAACTGGTCAATTTTGAGATGTTTCATAAAATGCATCCGTGGAGAAATCCTCGGGGGGATATTGGTATTTACAGAATGCTGGTGCTGGGTCTTTATTGAGCTAATCCAAAGTATATTGATTTTAAGTGAAGATATTGGAACAGCTTTGTCACAGGGCTGCCCCAAGGACCCTATCCCATGGCAGAACCTGGTCAGGTGGAGGAAACACCTGTTACTATTAACAAGTGTCGGATTAGCAATAATGAAAGGGCTCTCACTTGCTGAGCATCTCCCACTGGTAAGTGTTTTCCCCACGTTCTCAATCAATCCTCTTAACCACTCTCATGGGCTCCTTAACTTCACTCAAACAATGTGCTGGACCAGCTCTCTGGACCCTTTGACATACTTACTGACGCACATGGCTCACCAGTTCTCCTGGACCATACTTCACTATGCCCTTCTGCTATCACAAACTGACTGACTGGTGTAGCCAGGCTCCACTGAATATGTTTCCAATTCTGCATATGGCCGTTTGAGAAGTGCTACAGAAACGATGACATGGGAGTGATACAAAGTTAACTGCATGAACACTTAGTTAAATGCTTTAGAAATATTTAAGTGCTTCTGTTTAAAAGTCTTTTATTGAATGCAGGGTGAAAAAATAATAAGCTAAATTACAAAAAAGTAAAAACAGAATCTAGAAAGGTACTATGTTGAGTTTTTGTTTTGTTTTGTTTTTTGCAAATGTCTTCAAATCCGTGTGCCATTTTTAGAAAGAAGTCGGGGACAACAATGCATTCAGGGTGTTTGTGCAGGAAAGGCAAAGAGTCATCTGTGATGGTTTCTTAAAGAACAGACCCTCAGGCTGGAGAGATGGCTCAGCAGTTAAAGGTGCTTGCCTGCAAAGTCCAATGACCCCGGTTCGAACCCCCAGTACCCACGTAAAGTCAGATGCACAGAGTGGCACATGCATCTGGAGTTCATTTGCAACAGATGGAAGCCTTGGCTTGCCCATTCTCTCTTCCCCCACCTCACCTCCTTGGAAATAAGTAAATAAAATATTAAAAAAGGAAAGGGCCCTCACACTTGTGATGGTTTGAATCTGGAATGTTCCCCCATAGGCTCATGTTCTCAACTCGCTTGGTCCTCTCTCTGAGGCCTGGGGTGCCATTTTGAAGTCAACGGAAGCATTAGTGGATTGGTCTGGCTACTAGAAGAAGCAGATTGCGAGGAGTGGAACCTTGAAGGCTATAGCCAAGCTGTGCTTCCTGACTCATTCCCTCTTCCTAGTTTGTGATCATGACGGGAAGAAGCCTTGTCCACGTGCTGCCACCATGCCTTCTGCACTTTACTACGATGGCCTCTGAAACCACGAGCCAGAAAACTCCTTCCTCCTTTAAGTTGCTTCTGCCAGGTACTTTGTCATGGGGATGACAAAATTAACACAATGCTACATAAAAGGACTATGAATTGATGCCTATGTTTAAGTTGTAAGTTAAAGTGATATGTTCAGGGTTTATACCTTGATTCCATGCTTTAGTGGCCACCCCGGTGAACTCATCAATTATCCACTCTCCTGAGGTCAACTAAGAAGTCTTTATTTACTTATTTTTAATATTTTGTTTTTATTTATTTATTTGAGAGAGCGAGAGAGAGAGAGAGAGAGAATGAGCATGCCAGGGCCTTCAGCCGCTGCAAGTGAACTCCAGATGTACGCACTGCCTTGTGCATCTGGCTTATGGGGGTCCTGGGGAATTGAACCTGGGTCCTTCGGCTTTACAGGCAAGCTCCTTAACTGCTAAGCCATCCCTCCAGCCCTAAGAAGTCTTTTGATGAAATTTATTATTATTAGTTATATTATATTTATTTTTATATATTATTTTATTTATGAGGAATGTTAAGTTTAGAGGTCAAGTAACTTGCCCATGACTATGCACCTAGCTTATGGCAAAGCTGGACTTGAAAGCCAACTAACTCAAAGCCACATTCCTGATTTTGATCAAGACGACTTTGTTGTTTATCTCTCAGCCTTGAATATCTAAAATGCCACACTTAGCTTTATAATTCCCTTTCTATAGCAACATTGCTATGGTTTGGATGGGGTTTGTTTTTCAAAGTGTCATGCATTACAACTGTGGTCCCTTTAAGGTGGCCGTGAGAGATTGTGTGGGGCCTTTAAGAAGCAGGGCCAGGCTTGGACTTGGTGGCACACGCCTTTAATCCCAGCACTAGGGAGGTCAAGGTAGGAGGATGGCCATGAGTTTGAGGCCACCCAAGACAACAGAGTAAGCGAGACCGTACTTTGAAAAACCAAACTAAAATAACAACAACAAAAAAGAAGCAGGGTCAATAAGAGGTTATATTGGTTACTTTTCTCATTGCTGTAACAATTTGTAAGGCAGCAACCCATCACAGTGGGGAAGGCATGGTGGCAGGAACGTGAGGCGGCTGGTCACACTGCATCCACAGTGGGAAGCAGAGAGTGATGAGGGCTGACGATGCTCAGGTCACTTTCCTCTTTTTGTTTAGTCTAGGACTCCGGTTCCAGGATCACTGCCCAAGGAAGGGTGGTTCTTCCCATCTCAGTTAACTCACTCTAGAAACTCATTCCCAGACAGGCCTGGAGGTTTGTCCCCTGTCAAGTTGACAGTCAATCATTAACCAATCCCAGAGGTCTTTGGGTCACTGAAGGATGCTGTTCTTGGGAAGGGCTTAGGTTCATACACATTTAACCCTTGGTAGTTCCCACAAGAGGGTTGCTATAGAAACCTGAGCCTGGCCTGCTTCCTGCCTGGGATGCCATCACTTGATTTCATGTTCTGTACTGCAACTGCCATCCACTATGTTATGACCCAACCAAGAACTGAACCAGTGTAGGTGCCAAGCCCTTGGACCTCCCCAACTGTGAGCTAAATAAACCTCTTTTCTTTATCAAATTAGCCTGTCTCATGTATTTCGTTTGGTAAAGAAATATATGACTAGAACACATTGCCTACCGAGCAAAGCAGATTCATGAAGTATAAAGTGAACCATTGTCCATCTTTTAGCTCCATAGGGGGTTTTGCTGGGATTTTCTAAAAAGATTGTGAAGCAAACTTACAAGCAAACCCTGTGTTCTCATTGGCTCCACACTCTAAGTCTAGCTGTGGAATTTTTCTGTGGCAGTGGTCCAAACCTTTGGCAGGAAATGACTGTTCTAGAGTAGTATGTTTAGAATTGTAGTCTTTCTCCAAACCACAGAGCCTGTTACAGCATTATCCAGATTTTGAAGCCCTCTCTTTTGCGTCTGCTTGCTTATGTATGTATGCATGTAGTTATTTTTGGAGACAAGCTTGCGGTGTATCCAAGGTAGTCTTGAACTCCAGATTCTCCTGCCTCAGCCCCTGAGAGTTAAGATCACGTCCTCGGGCTGGAGAGATGGCTTAGTGGCTAAGGCGCCTGCCTGCTAAGCCTAAGAACGCTGGTTCCAATGTCCAGCGGTTCCAATCTCCAGGTCCCATGTTTAGCCAGATGCAAAGTGACACAAGGGCGCAATGCCGCACTTGCCCACAAGGGGGCGCACACATCTGGATTTCGTTCACAGCAGCTGAGAGACCCCATCTCTGTCTCCCTCTCCCTCTCTGTCTATCTCTCTCTGTCTCTCTCTCTCCAAAAATAAATAAAAAATAATTTAAAAATTAAAAAAAAAGATCGCGTCCTCCCTCATATGCCTCCCATACTCATTTCCCGACACTATTTTGTACCTAGTAGAATACTGAGGGCTGGATGGGAAAACAGAGGCGGGTAGGAATCTATTCTGTGATAGGAGGAAACAGCCCAAACTGGCATTACATCTTGCTTCAGTGCAACCTAATTTTGCCCCTGGAAACCTGAAAGCTAAGAAGAAAAAGAAGGAGGAGGAAGAAGTAGAAGAGGAGGAAGAAGGAGAAGAAAATACAAGCTCTAAAGCTTTTCCATTTGTTTGTGGAGCAGCTGTATTAGACTGTGACTCTAAATCAGGAGAAATCAAAGGATCATAAGATTATATGGCTCAAAATGAATCTTAAGCTGCCATCTTGTCCATCCCTGTTTCCTCTTCCTCTCAGCAAGGCTAGTCCAACTTAAGCCATTTATTCCAGCCAGAACCCATCCTATTTTTAAAGCATGGAAGGGAATGAGAACACAACTGTCTTCCTCTGTAGCTCATCTAGTGTTTAATAATCCTTGCTGTCATTAAAGTCTAAGAAAGAAAAAAAATCTTCTCAGGTGGGGAAGGGATGGCTCGCTCAGCCTCATGACCCAAGGTGTGTGGTGCCCACGGCGGCCTTGGCCTTCTCCCAAGAGGCGGTGCTCTCTGACACACGAGCCACTAGCCGGCTTCTTACTCACTACAGTGTTTTTCTGATCATTCTTCCCTAAGCCCGAGAAAACAAACACTATGTACTGTGAATCAAAGCAGGACCCTATAAAACCTCTGGACCCTTGGAAAAGGGAGAAAGATCTGTCAGTGGCAACGCCGGGTCCTCTGAGATATCACTGAGCCATCTTTATAACACAGTATGTGTCGATAAGACTAATGCCATACTAAAAAAAAAGTTTCCCCCAAAGGGGAAGGAAGCTACAGCTAAAAATATATCATACCATTTTTAGCTGTAGCTGTTATAAATGCTTCTCAAAGGAAGCAACCAACTATTTCATTAGCTGCTTCTTTGAAGAGCAAATGAGGGCTTAAGGAAATCATAGAATTTTTCAGTTATAGGCCAGGTTGGCTAGATTTGTGGTTGGGGGGGGGAGAAATTTTCCACTGAGAAAGAAAATCTGTTGGTGAAAGACAAAATAATTAGATGAAAACTTAAAAGGAACTAAGGAACTCCAAACTTCCCAGTGGTGCTGAAGGCTTAGAGAGGGGATGGCTTATAGCTCGCAAGAGTGAATTCGGGTTCTCCAGCCTGCCTTTTATCTCCAGAGGCATTCTGCAAAAACCTCTTTTCTCAACAGGCTTGCCTCTGCTGCCCAGTCCGTCTCCTTCTCCTAAGAGCTGTGCGCCCAAGATGACTTGAGAGAGCTCAAAGTGGCTGGTGGCCTTGTAGGAAAGTATACCTGGCAGGGTTTTGCAAAGAAGGGCTTTGTGAGCCAAGCCAAGTATACCAGAGCAGGCCCTGCTGTCCAAAGAGGTTGACGACTTTTTTCCACTTTGTATAGTAGGGCCTTCCAAAGGAGCCACGTTCCTTAAGACTCGCTTTAGTTAAACCTTGGCTGCTATCATAGTTTTGTTTCAGATGGTGGCTCCACAGGATCTAGAAGATAACCATGTAAAAAAGGTGGGCATGGTTGCCCACACTTGTAATGCCAGTTCTGGAGAGGTAGAGAAAGATAATTGGAGCTTGCTGGCCAGTTAGTGTAGCTTCCAGGCTACTGAGGAACCTTATCTCAAAACGGGTGGATGGTGGCTGAGGAGGGACATCCATGATTAATCTTTGGCCTCCACCTGAGTGTGCACATACTTCCATGCACGCCTGATACACACACAAACACTTGCACACACAACACACCTACACACACACACACACACACAAAAAGTCTTTTAGTATTAAAACCAATTTGGTAAGTAAGACAAATCACAAAGAGAGCAGAAGTAAAAATAAATTATCACGAAGATGTGACAGAAGGCTAAGTGATCAATATTACCGCAAAATATTTAGTGAGTTTCTGGGGGGCATTTTCTTGTTTATTTTGGAAATTCATTACTTTTGTGAACATCTGCCTACTGAGCCTAGGAATTTATTAAGTCCCTACTGTTCAGCAAACATCTCTGGCAAGATGGGCAGGCAGGCTTCTGCTCACATGCTATCTCTTATTGAATTATAGAGACTTCTTAGGGGGCATATGGAGAAGGACTCAGAGACCGCATCTGGGCTTAGTGAGGAGCAGCCATTATCTCACAGAGATGCTCTGCCGTGAGAGAGTGGCTGCCAACTGCATGCCAGGAACTGCTGTCTCCAAAATTTCTATGATTTTTTTTTGAGACACACAAGATGCTGGGAAAGAGGAGTAAAGAAATGGCCTTGGGAGATAGCCCAGTCAGTGAAGTGCTTGCCTTACAAGCAAGAGGACTTGAGCTGGATACCTAGAACCCACACCACACCACACCACACCACACCACACCACACCACATCACACCACACCACATCACACCACACCACACCACACCACATCACACCACATTACACCACACCACACCACATCACACCACACCACATCACACCACACCACACCACACACACCACACCACACCACACCACATCACACCACGCCACACCACATCACACCACATCACATCACACCACACCACACCACATCACACCACATCACACCACATCACACCACACCACGCCACGCCACGCCACGCCACGCCACATCACACCACATCACACCACACCACACCACATCACACCACACCACATCACACCACGCCACACCACATCACACCACATCACATCACACCACACCACACCACATCACACCACACCACACCACATCACACCACGCCACATCACACCACATCACACCACACCACACCACACCACATCACACCACACCACATCATACCACATCACACCACACCACATCACACCACATCACACCACACCACATCACACCATATCACACCACACCACATCACATCACACCACACCTCACTGCACCACATAACACCACACGACACAACAAAACAATAGTAAGAATGGCAGCTCTGGCTTGTGTGAGAGACTCCATCTCTAGGAAATAGGTGATGAATGAAGAAGAATGACACCTGACATTCTCCTCTGGCCTCTGCACGTATGCACACGTCATGTGCATCTGCACGCACACACATGCACATACTGTACACACTTCACATCACACACCATACCATGCATATTCCACACATCACAGATAAAAATGCATACACAGCGCCTTTAATCCCAGCACTCGGGAGGCAGAGGTAGGAGGATCGCCGAGAGTTCGAGGCCACCCTGAGACTACATAGTTAATTCCAGGTCAGCCTGGACCAGAGTGAGACCCTACCTCACAAAACCAAAAAAAAAAAAAAATGCATACACAGGGCTGGAGAGATGGCTTAGCAGTTAAGGTGCCTGCCTCCTAAGCCTAAGAATGCGGGTTCCAATCTCCAGCAGTTCCAGTCTCCAGGTCCCACGTTTAGCCAGATGCAAAGTGACGCAGGGCGCAATGCCTCACTTGACTACAAGGGGGTGCATGCATCTGGATTTCGTTCACAGCAGCTGAGAGGCTGCTGGCATGCCCATCTCTATTTGTCTTCCTCTCCCTCCCTCTCTCTCTGTGTCTCTCTCCAAAAAAAATGCACACACATGCTAACCAAACAACCCCCAAGCATTTATAATCCCAGTGCTGGGGAGGCAGAGACAACAAAATCCCTGAGGCTTATTGGCCAGCCAGTCTAACCTACTTGGGGAACTCCAAACCAACGGAGACCTTGTTAAAAAACAAAGACAGGGCTGGAGAGATGGCTTAGCGGTCAAGGCACCTGCCTGCTAAGCCTAAGAACGCCTGTTCCAATCTCCAGGTCCCATGTTTAGCCAGATGCAAAGTGATGCAAGGGTGCAAATGCTGCACTTGCCCACAAGGGGGCGCACACATCTGGAGTTCGTTCACAGTGGCTGAGAGGCTGCTGGCACACCCATTCTTCTCTATCAGTCGCCCTCTCCCTGTCTTTCCAAAAAAAAAAAAAAAAAAAAAGTCAACAGGCATCTTAAGAAATGACACCAAGCCGGGCGTGGTAGCACACGCCTTTAATCCCAGCACTCAGGAGGCAGAGGTAGGAAGATTGCCACCAGTTCAAGGCCACCCTGAGACTACATAGTGAATTCCAGGTCAGCCTGGGATAGAGTGAGACCCTGCCTCGAAGAGAAAAAAAAAAAAAATGACACCAGAGGTTTTCTTCTGACCTCCACACACATGTACATATGTGCATGCACACTGCACACCTCCATACACATATGCATGTGTACACACACTGCCCGGAAAGCACTACACTTAATGTCCACATTCACATATTAATGCTACTCTCACTTCTGGTTAGAGAAGCTTCTCTTTTCAGATGGCAATGACCACTGGAATGACCAAAAGGCAACATAGTGCTGAGAAGAAGGGATGGAGGAGTGTCCAGCACTGAAACCCTCTGTCACACCCTCCAAGGCTCAGGGTCCATTGCGGAAGAGGGGGCGGAAAGAATGGAAGAGCCAAAGGAAGGGTACGACTCCTTACAATGCAACTGTCCAGACAGAAACTGGCCTTGATATCCATGACCTTGCAGTGCCTAGCAACACCTTCACAAGACCCTCATAATATAAGAAAAAGATGATGACATCAAATTAAAAGAAAGACTAATGGAGAGAGGGAGGGGATATGATGGAGACTGGAGTTCTAAAGGGGAATGGAGGGTGGGGAGGGAAATATCATGCATTTTTTTGTATGTAAGTATAGAAGTTGTCAATAAAACAATTATTAAAAAAAAGTCCAAATGTTAAGAATGCTAAGAAGTGCTAGCTGGGCCTGGAGATACAGGCCTGTATTTCAGCTATTCTGTAGGCTGGAGCAGGAAGATTACAAGTTAATGGCCTGCGTATGCTACAAAGTGAGTTCAAGATCACCCTGAAGAACTTACTGAGACCCTGTCTCAGAATAAAAGATAAGGCCGGGCGTGGTGGCGCACGCCTTTAATCCCAGCACTTGGGAGGCAGAAGTAAGATTATGGCTGTGAGTTCGAGGATACCCTGAGACTATACAGTGAATTCCAGGTCAAAAAAACAAACAAAAAAAAAAAGGAAAGAGGAAAGAGGGCTGAGGACAAAGTGTTCAGTGGTAGAGTTCTTTTATAAGGTGCTATGTTCAATCCTACACACATATACACACACAAATAAATTTAAAAAGTTTAAAAAGAAACAATTTCACACCTCTTCCATCCTCCCCCCTTCAGGTCTAAGTTTATTGGTGAGGAGTAGAAAAGGGTCAGATAGGCAGTTTGGGTCAGGTGAGGTGACATTACCCCCCATGCAAGTCCTGCAAGCACTTAAGAAAGTTTTCCCGAGTGGTTTGTATTTTCCATAGCAGCTGTCAGGTCAGACAGGATTAAAAAAAAAAAAAAAAAACACTAGAGGTGCTGAGTTCAAGACTTGACACCCTATCTTGGAATCTTTCTTAATGGCTGAAACAAAGTTGACAGACTTTGTAACAGCCACTACTGTGGTCCTTTCTGGTGGCACAGGCTCATGGTGAAGAGCCAGCTTTGTCATCAGGCTGGGAGCCTTACTAAGAGAACAAGGTAGATGGCTCCACTTATCTCACGTCACTTTTCTCTCATGGAAGAAAAGATCAGCTCAAAGGTCTTTGAGATATCACTTGATTTAACCTCTGCCATCAATAAAAGACACACTTGCCACTGGCTCGGTGAAAACAGGTTGGTTCTCATTGGATTGGGATTTAGGGTTTGGCCCCTATCATTCGCCTTATCCTAATCCCCCCCCCTTTTTCCCCAAAAACTCTGGCCCCATCGCTCATTTGTAATCCCTTATAGAAATCATTTTTCTCCACCTCAATGTTATGACATCTTTTCAAAGTCAACATGCATCTAAAACCAAGCTTGGTGCTAGAGAGTGCTTATAATCTCTTTATAATCCCTGGCTCACCCCTGAAACTTCTTCACCTTAAAAACAAATATAGACTGCAAAAGCTCTTAATTTATCTCTTCTATTTCTTCTTAATAAATCTTTGATAATTCACCTTCATTTTCTTCTTCTTCTTCCCCCTCCTCTTCTTCTTCTTTTATTCTTTTCAAGGCAGGGTCTCACTCTAGCCCAAGCTGACCTGGAACTCATTCTGTAGCCCCAAACTAGCCTCAAACTCAAGGTGATCCTCGTACCTCAGCTTCCTGAGTATTGGGCATGCACTAACACCCATGCACTACTCACACCCAGGCTGACCTGGAATTAACTTGATAATTCTTGAACCTTATCCTCCTACCTCTGCCTCCCGAGATTAAAGGCTTACCACCACGCCCGGCCACACCCTACTTCTTGATAATTCTTGAACCTTTCATTTTTGCTTTTTTTTTTTTTTTTTTTTTTTTTGGTTTTTCGAGGTAGGGTCTCATTCTAGCTCAGGCTGACCTGGAATTCACTATGTAGTCTCAGGTTGGCCTTGAACTCACAGCAATCCTCCTACCTCTGCCTCCCAAGTGCTGGGATTAAAGGCGTGCGCCACCATGCCCAGCTTATCCATGCATCTTATCAGCTCATCACTGTTTTTTTTTTTTTTATTCTGAAATGTTTTCTTCATTTACCTTGAAAGACACATTTTCTCTAAGTGAAATAGTTTCTCCTTCAGTTTCCTCTGCTGACTTTCCTTTCCTCTAGCCTTTGGGCTGAAGACCCAGGCTCTTGTTCATCCTCTCCATCTACTTCACTGCCTTGGGAATGTCATTTCGGATCACAGCTTTAAACAATACCCATGTGCTGGTAACCTCCACACACCTATCTCAGCTCCATCCTCTCTCCTAAACCACATAACTGCACGCATCCTACTGGCCCCTGGACATCTCCAGTTCTCTGTGGAACAGACTGAACTCACCAGGTTCAACATGAGCTCTTGCTCTCACCTGAAACCTACTCCACTTGACTGACTCACACCTCAGCAGGTACCAACCACAGTCTTTCAGTTGTTTAGGCAAAACTTGCCGGAGTCACTGTTGACTCCCCTCCCTTTCATTTCCTTGACTGATTGAAAAATCAATAAAGGAGGGCTGGAGAGATGGCTTAGCAGTTAAGCACTTGCTTGTGAAACCTTAAAGACCCGATTTGAGGTTCGATTTCCCAGGACCCACATAAGCAAGGTGGTGCATGCATCTGGAGTTCATTTGCAGTGGCTAGAGGCCCTGGCGCACCCATTCTCTATCTGTCTCTTTCTCTCTGTCGCAAATAAATAAATAAATATATAAATAGAAACAAAAAAAAAGAACAATCAATAAAGGAAATGAGTGAGAAATACGGTTAGCTCTATTTTCACAGTCCATCCAGGCACTGGCTGCTCCCCCTCCTTCAGCCATGACCAGCCTGGTTCCGGCTCTCACAGTCTCTTGCCCAGATGATGGCAATGGCCTCCTGACTGCTCTGCTGTTCCTGTCTTTGCCCAGATATGGCGTATTTATAACACAGCCAAGGGATCCCTTTAGCATGTGATGCAGGCCATGTCATTCATCTGCCCCCAATCCCCAATAGCTTCCTGGTTTACTGAGGGCCAAAGTAAAGTCCTTGTCATGGCTCGCCGTGCCCTATGGACTTGTCCTCCCCCGTGAGCTCTCCCACCTCTCCTGCCACTGTTGACCTTGCTCCTCTTTCTGGGGGACAGCCTTCTTGCTTTTCGTCAACGTGCTGGGGATTTCGTCTAGGGATTTTTGCTCTAGTTTTTCCTCTGCCTGGAATACTCTTCCTCCCAGATGCTTGGCTAACTCCCGCATCTCCACCACATCTCAGTGAGGCCTGCCCTGACCACATCACTTCAAACCATAACCCCCTCACCATCTAGGCCTGATTCTTCTCAATCAACTCTCTCTTTTTTTTTTTTTTTTTTTTTTTCGAGGTAGGGTCTCACTCTAGTTCAGTCTGACCTGGAGTTCACTCTGTATTCTCAGGGTGGCCTCGAACTCACGGCGATCCTCCTACCTCTGCCTCCTGAGTGCTGAGATTATCACTCAACTCTCTTGTTTCCATATGATGTACTGAACTCTGGATGAGCCTGATCATGTACTGATATATTACAATTTGCATATAAGTAGAGCACTTAACACCACAAACGATGGCGACTTTGTCTTATTCAATGATGTGGCCCAGGTGCCTTGATCAGGCTGGGCCTACAGACGGCTCTCAATGAACATTTTCTGCATGAATAAACCCAGAAGTGAATCGGTAATGTCTGTGCAAGCCAATACTGAGTACTAATCTCATCAATTCTGGCTTTTTAAAATTATTTTATTTTCAGAGAGACAGACAGAGAGAGAGAGAGAGAGAGAGAATGGGCATGCTAGAGCCTTTCATGAAGCCTCTATGAACAAATACCAGGCACATGCACCCCCTTGTGTGCAGATGTGACATTGCATACTTGCATCACTGTGTGTCTGGCTACGTGGGACCTGGAGATTTGAACATGCGTTCTTAGGCTTTGCAAGCAAGTGCCTTAACCACTAAGTCATTTCTCCAGCCCCTGAGTACTAATCTCGTAATTCTGCTCTGTACCTGCTCCCACCCTAATGACACCTCTGTGACTTCACAGCTGAGGTCTGGAAACTCACTGGCTCTTCACCCATCACTTGTCACCTATCTAACTTGCCCACAGACAACCCTGTGTAGCATCACACTCTTCCCATCCAGCCTCTTTCGGTGTGCTCAGATCCCTCCCTTCTCTCTGCTTCCACGGCCACCCTATACTCCCCTTCCCTTCCATGAATCATTCTTTTCCCTCACTGTCTTCCAACAATACCTGCATATCACAACCCCCATCCTGCTGCTCACAATGTAAATTCCCACCCTGAATATCCCCCCACTTCTCCTCCCTTTTCATTCTCACTCACTTCCCATTCCCCCTGTTCAGGCTTTCTTGACCCTCTTGTTCACAAGAATTTCTAAATATTTACAGTCCACGCAGTATAGAATTTCTCCCACTTACTCATCTAGTGAACACTCAGTGAGTGCTTACTGTTGCAGCCCTGGCCAGGACATAGACATATCTCCCTTACCACAAGCTGAGAGGATAGAGCCCTCCATGTTCCATTTTAGAAGTGGGGACCTGGTTCAAAGAAGTTAAATGACCTAAGCTGTAGTAAGGCAGTTGCAAGTCTGGGCTCAAGTCCATGACCTTTTCCACTTGGTCAGGCTATCTCCTAAGGCCCAGTGGACATTTGATAGACATGCAAGTGAACCAATGCCCAAAGGTGTGCAGTTTTAAGAAACACGGTTGAACTACCATGGACCACACTGAGGAGTAAAACAATGAAATTTTGTTAAAGAGATATTACTGAAATTCAAAGCTGATATGGTCTATGTATTTGAAGGGAATATTCCAGAGGTAAGAACTAAGCTCTGTCATCTTTTCTGCCAAACCCCTTCTTCTTCCAGATATAGGTCATCTGGTTATCTAGTTAAACCTCCAAATCTTTGAAACTCAAGTACTATACAGAGTTCCCAAGTTCAGAACAGGCACAACAGCCATCTACAAACTTCTACCCTTCCAATGGGCTGGGTGGCCACAATGTAAGTGATTGCCGGATGACTATAATTCTGACAACCCGTGTGTGTGTGTGTGTGTGTGTGTGTGTGTGTGTGTGTGTGTGTGTCCATCCATCCATATGTATGGAGGCCTGAGGACAACATCTGGTACTGTTCCTCAGGTTTGGTCCATCTTTTTTTTTTTTTTTTTTTTTTTTTTTGGAGAGAGAGACACAGAGAGAGAGAGAGGGAAGGAGAGGAAGACAGATAGAGATGGGCTCGCCAGCAGTCTCTCAGCTGCTGCGAATGAAATCCAGATGCGTGCGCCCCCTTGTGGGCAAGTGCGGCATTGCGCCCTTGCATCACTGCATCTGGCTAAATGTGGGACCTGGAGATTGGAACCGCTGGAGATTGGAACCAGTGTTCTTAGGCTTAGGAGGCAGGTGCCTTAACCGCTAAGCCGTCTCTCCAGCCCCAGTCCATCTTTTTTGAGACAGTGCTTCTCACTTGCTTGCAAATCGCCTCTAGGCTAGACTAGCTAGACAGTGAGCCCCCGGGATCCACCTGTCTCTGCCGTCGCAGTTCTACAGTAACAGGCACAGCCATGGGTTCTGGGACTTGAACTCAGGTTTTCATGCTTGTAAGGCAAGCACTTTACCAACCGAGTCACCTCCCCAGGCCCTGTGACAGCCGTCGTCTTAAACACACCAGACTTGTCAAGAACTGAATGTATGAGTCAGCAAATGGAAATGTGCCATGATCCCAAGACTAAATTCAAAATAAAGGACATATGATATGAAAATGAGCAGATCAAGTTTTGAGAGGGTGGGTTGCTCAGAGCCTGCATTGCTCCACTTATCATAATGTTTTGTAAGAGTAACTCGAGCCTTTTGCTTCCTCGGAAAACTCAGGTTAAGACATCTTCATGGCTCTTGTACTAGTCTTGATCATCGGCCTCTGTCACATGGAAGCTGGTGAATATTTCCTATTGGATTACAGTCTAGGAACAACACTGCTGTGAGACCTTCTCCACTTATGTAGTAATATGCAATAATCACCCTAACTACCACGCGTTCAAGTTACTATTTAAATAGAAAAAAGGAATTAAAAAAATTCTCATGTCACTCACAGTGTTTATTGAAAATTTACATTTGTTTAAAAGAAACTTAGTATTTCCTTTGTTATTTTAGTAAGGTACTATTTCAGTTAATGTAGTTGTGATCCAGCAACCTTAAATATTTGAGAAAGCCATTTAAAGAGGTCTAGTAGCCAAAAGATTCAAGTGGGGACAGAGACCAAGAGGACATTGTTGCTGGGTTTTTGATGTTTTGTTTTGTTTATTTATTTTCTTGTGTAGGTAGGGTTTTGCTGGAGCACAGGCTGCCCTGGAATTCACTGTGTAGCCTCAGGGTGACCTTGAACTCTTGGTGATCCTCCTACCTCTGCCTCCCAAGCACTGGGATTAAAGGTGTGTGACACCATGCCAGACTGCTGCAGGTTTTTAGTCTTTTGTTTGTTTGTTGTTAGCATTGCTGGAGACGGAATCTCCCAAAGTAAAAGCAAGCACTCTACCACTGAGCTACATCCCCAGTTTCTCCTCATATCTTTTTTTTTAAATATTTTATTTATTTATTTAATTGAGAGAGAGAGAGAGAGAGGAAGAAGCAGATAGAGAGAAAGAGAGAATGGGTGCGCCAGGACCTCCAGCCACTACAAGCAAACTCCAGATGCATGCACCTCCTTGTGCATCTGGCTTATGTGGGTCCTGGGGAATCGAACCAGGGTCCTTTGGCTTTGCAGGCAAACGCCTTAAATGCTAAGCCATTTCCCCAACCCTTCTCATATCTTTTAATGGGAAGTCTTTGCAAGTTGACAGGCACATCAGGTGTAGGCAGCATGGTGGCTCACACCTTAAGCCCAGCACTCAGGAGGCTGAGGTAGGAGGACTGAGTTTGAGGCCAGCCTGCACTACAGAGTGAGTTCCAAGTTAGCCTGGGCTAGAGTGAGAGCCTGCCTCAAAATAGACAAACAACAACAAAAACCCACCCCCCTTAAGGTTATGGAGTTATCTGGGCAGTGGCACTATATTCACAGACAGATGCAGACTAGCGCACTGCTCCCAAAGAGATGCTTTACAGGAGCACAAATAAAAGCTGCCCACTGTGCTTGGCCACATGAGGAGCCACAGAGAGGACTTTTGGTCCTAGTGGACATGGAACTTCACTTTAGTGGTCAGAAGAGCTGAAGGGCCATCCTCCGTTCTCCCCTCCCTCAGAGTAGTCCTGGACTTGTCTCTCCTGAGAAGTTAGACTGAGCGAGAGGAAGCCCACGGCACTCTCACCAGGCCAAAGCACAGGGCAGCATTCTCAGTTAGCAAACCTGCTCCCCTGCTCAGAAGCAAAAGTGGCCCTCAACAACTGGAGACTCAGGGCGACCAGGAAATGCAAGGGGAGGGGACATTCCAGGATGAATTAAAAAAAAAAAAAGAATAAAAGAATCTAAGAAAAGGGAAAAGGAGAAGAACTATACAATGCACAAAGCCCGGAGGCTGGCTGGTTAACTGTGAGTTAGAATGAAGTGTCTCAGCAAATCCTCAAACCCCAGGGTGAAAGGCATTTAATTAGTGGAAAGAGGATATTTCCTCCTTTCACCATTTTCTCTCTCTCTCTCTCTCTCTCTCTCTCTCTCTCCTTTCTTTCTTTATTTTTTGGTCTGTCTATATCCCAAATTTAGACCATCCATCATTTTTACCTGCCCAGTAATTTCATCTTTCCAACGCCCAAAGAGCAGCAAGTACATACAGAGGAGGAGACCACAGAGCCCTTTCCCACAGCTGACGGCCCCCGGCCCTTCTCTCCCAAGGTTACAAGGGTGCTCAGAGCAGACACTGACAGCAGGACGTGCCACACACAGCAAGTCATCACACCAGACTGCATTAAAGGGACTTCCAGGGGACTTACTTGTACTTGTGCTGGTTCCAATCGTGTTGATTGTGGTGGGGACAGACGAGGAGGAGTAGAGGGGCACGTGGCCATTCTCACACCCCAGGCTTTTGTCCTGCCAGTTGGAGGCGCTGATGCAAATCCCAGAATCCCTAGAGTTCTGCCACCCGTTGAGCTTGTCATCGGAGTTCTGTCTTTGGTGATAGTAGTGCGTCTGTCCATAATCCACAGAGTCCGAGCGGCCCCGGCTCTGGCCACCTCCGAAGCTGGTGGATGTGCGGTCCTCCAAGTGATTCAGCCACATGGCCAGAGCACTGCGGTCTTCCAAGGAAGTGGCCGGGTGGATCAGAGCGTAGGACAGCAGCTGCCTGCTCTCCTCAATGTGCTGGTTGTGTTCAATGGAGTGCGCCAGGATTTTAGGCAGCAGTTTCATATACTCTACTTTTGCCTCGAGGTTTCCTGGCTTCAGCAGAGGCAGGTGAGTTAACAGAAGGGAGATCACTTTATCCTTGGATTCCTGTTGCCATTGGTTAATGATTCCTGAAAAGGAAAATACACAGGACAAATGAACAGATACACCCATGACAACACTAAACACCACCACACTGTCAAAAAAAAAAAAAATGGCTGTAGAGTCGAGTCCCCATCTACCCAACCTGGCTACATTTCCTCAAGACAGCCTGTGCCTCAGATTGCTTAGTTGACCTCGAGTCTCAGATGATGTAACCCAGGCTGGCCTTGAACTTGTGACGCCTCACATACCTTGGTCTCTCTGAGATTACAGGCGTGAGCCACCGAAACTGGCTTATACATTGTTGACTAAGAACATTTTAGCTGGGGATTCCAGTCTACCACCATGATGTCCAGTTGGAAGCTACAAGTCATTTGTAGTTACTGAGCACTTGAAATATGGCTACTATGAATGGAGACATGCCATTTGTGTGAAATGTACAGTTCAAAATGTGAATAAATACTATACCCATTAATAAAGTTTCATGTTGATTGCATGTGGAAGGGACACTATTCAGGATGTACATAAAAAGTCGTAAATTTTTTAAAAATCCTTAGAAGTTTGGGCTCAATCTAATTCTCATGTCATCAAAGAGGCTACAACTACTGCAGTCTGGCAAAATTGACTTTACAGCCCTGTTATCTTTCTTAAGCAAGTCTAGACTCACCCCTAGGCAGAGAGGGGCCAAGATTAAGAAAATCTCCATAGACTGGGGGTTCTGGGGTGAGGCTGCCTCCCCACCCTAGATTTCTGTTGAAAGTGGCTTAAATGCTGGACAACATTTTGTGCAAAATAGGTAAAACTTCCTATACTGAGAAATCTGACAGATAAAAAGGAGCCCGTCCCCCCCACCTCCCCCCACTGCCCCAGCCCTCCAAAAGTGCAGCAAAGCCAACAGTTTGCCCACAAGGAAAAAGACTATGGGCCCAAAGCTGGACTTGGCTCTGGGCACCTCCCATCACACATGTTAGACAGCCTGTAGTTCCAGGCTGGCCTCAAACTCACAGCACTGCTCCTACCTTTGCCTCCCAAGGGGCTGTATTTCTTTATGTGAAGACCTGTTTGTTTTATTATGGTAAAAGAGACATAATATGAATCATTCTAAACTTGCAACTCAGTGTCATTAAAGGTCTTCGCAATGAAGTTTATTCTTCTCCAAAACTTTGTTACCTTTACTACCTGAAACTCTATCCCAATTAAACAATAACTCCCCCACAACTTTACTCCAGCCCCTCCTGGCAAGTTCCTATGCCATTTTCTGTCTCCAAGAACCTCACCACTCTAGGTACTCCAGACAATGGAAATCAAAGAAATTTTCTTTTTTCTTTTCTTGTTCTTTTCTTTTTGTGTTTTTCTTTCTTTTCTTTTTCTTTCTTTCTTTTTTATTTGGAGAGAGACACAGAGAGAGACAGAGAGAGAGGGAGAGGAAGACAGCTAGAAATGGGAGTGCCAGCAGCCTCTCAGCTGCTGTGAACAAAATCCAGATGCGTGTGCCCCCTTGTGGTCAAGTGCAGCATTGCGCCCTTGCATCACTGCATCTGGGTAAACGTGGGACCTGGAGATTGGAATTGCTGGAGATTGGAACCTGCATTCTTAAGCTTAGGAGGCAGGCGCCCTAACCGCCAAGCCATCTCTCCAGCCCTTTCTTTTTTTATTTGGAATTTTATGATAGGTTCTCACTGTAGCACCTAGGCTAGTCTTAAACTCATGATTAATCCTCCTGCCTCAGCCCCCTGAGTGTTGCGATGACAGGCATGAGCCACCCTGCCCAGCTCACCTCCCCTGCCCTTTTTTTTTGAGGCAGGGTCTCATTCTAGCCCAGGCTGACATGGAATTCACTATTCTCAGGGTGGCCTTGAACTCATGGCAATCCCCCTTCGTCTGCCTCCCGAGTGCTGGGATTAAAGGCGTATACCACCATGCCAGGCTTTATTTATTTCTTTATTTTTGCCAGCTCACCTTTGACTGCCATATTTCACTGAGCACCACGTTCTCACTCAAGGTTCATTCATGTGGGGATCTGTTTTGAACACATCCACAAGGATCCCTTCTTTCCTTCCCACTCAACATACAAACTTGGCCTTGACTGGTGTTTGAGAAGAGCCTTGTGTTAGATGTTGACAGTCATCCACAGGGCTGGATAGTCCTGCTAGCTTTCCCATGGTGTCTACAGGGTTAGAAGGGGTTCCCACAGCCACGTGCCACAAACACATCAGCCTGTACCATGACACCACGGGAAGAATGTTTTCAAAGACAAATCTCAGTGCTGTGGCTTCAATCTGGAGTTCCCCCCAAAAGCTTAGTTGGGGTTGGAGAGATGGCTCAACATTAAGGCACTTGCCTGCAAAACCTAGGGACCTGAGTTCAATTCTCCAGTATCCACATGAAGCCAGATGCACAAGGTGGCACATGCATCTGGAGTTAGTTTGTGGTGGTTGGAGGCCCTTTGGGTGTCCGTTTATTCTCTAAATAAATAAATAAATAAATAAATAAATAAATAAATAAATAAATAAATGGCGTAGTTCTCAGCTTGGTGCTAGTGAGAGGGGACAGAAACCTTTTAGGTGGGACCTCCTAGGACATTTCCTGGTCTCTGGGAGCATGCCCTTAGAAAAGGATAGTGGAACCCTGCCCCCGCCTCTTTTCTTTGTTTACTGGCTGTCCTTATGTAAGCAGCTTCCTTCATCATGTGCTCTGGTGATGTGAGGTCTCGTTGCAGCCCCGAGGTAACAAGTAATGGACTAGAGCCTCCTAAACAAAATATTTTTTTCTACTTTTTAGTTTTTATTTATTTATTTATTCCAGACAGAGAGAGGGAGAGGGAGAGACAAGGAGTGAGAATGGGTGTGCCAGGGCCCCTAGCCACTGCAAATGAACTCCAGATGCATGTGCCATCATGTGCATCTGGCTAACGTGGGACCTAGAGAATCGAACCGGGGTCCTTAGGCTTCGCAGGTATGCGCCTTAACCATTAAGCCATCTCTCCAGCCTTTTTTTTCCTTTTTTTTTTCCTTTGGTTTTTTCAAGGTAGGGTCTCACTCTGGCCCAGGCTGACCTGGAATTCACTATGTAGTCTCAGGCTGGCCTCGAACTCATGGCGATCCTCTTACCTCTACCTCCTGAGTGCTGGGATTAAAGGTGTGCCCCAACATGCCTGGCTTCCTTTTATCTCCTTTTAAGTGTATTTTGTTACAGTGTCAGAAAGCTAACACAACCAACAAGAAAAGCGTGGTGTCTCCTGAAAGAATGTGGGCTTTGGAGTCAGACAGCCTTGGTCACAAATCCCAAAACTGTCACTTCATTTGTATTGTAGTGGAACTTTGTTAAGACACTTTCCTCTTGGAGCTTCAGCTGCCTCTTCAGCCAAGAGGAATACCTGTCATATCTGCCTTCCTCATGCTCTTGGGTTAAATAAGGTAGAGTATCAGAAAGGCTAATCAAGCATTTGCTAGTAGAAGTATCCTTTCTTTTTTCTCCGCATCAGTCAGCCCCACCATACAGTGATGTGTGTGGTTTGCAAATAATATAGAGAAACTAGAGGGGACTCGTGGGAAGACATTGAAAAAATAAAACATCACCAAGTTGGGAATGAGATGGAGAGGGAAAAGGTGAAGAAAGAAAGTGGAGTTATGGAGCTTATCATAGGAAGCGATGCCTGACTCTCTGCAAGTGAGACTTTCATGAAGAAATGTGGCAGAGTCACCAGAATCCCTCTGGAACGCACAAGTCTCCATCCTGAAGCAGGGGGATGCTCCAGTAGGAGCGGAGAACTGGATGCCAGAATCATGAAAGACAGAGGCAGCACCATGGAAGGCTCTAGAATCCATGGTGCTGGGAGGTCTGTAGTAACATAATGTGCTCCCCATATGGAATCTGAAACTTCTAGTAACCACATTAGAGTAAAAAGAATGAGTTAAATTTATTTTAATGATCTGTTTGATTTAACCTGACACATCAAATAGTACTAATATGCTGGCAGCTGACAATGCTATCATTACAACAATGTAATCAATATAAAGTCACTAAGGAGACATTTCCCCTTCTTTGGTCATGTCTTTGTAGCCCAGGGTGTATATTAGCACTGACAGCACATTCCACTTGCACTGGCCACACTGCGTTCATCAGAGCCCTAAGTGGCTGGTGGCTGCTGAGCTGGCCGGCACAGGCCGGAGACAGGCATTCAGATGGGGAACAAGAGCGGGAGGCACAGATGACCTCAGGAGGTCCCTCCCAGCTCCTTGACTCTATATTTAGCTAATTGCCACCAGACATAAGAACCTGTGCATTCCACTAGGAGAGCTTCCCTATCAAAGCAGGTCTGGGAGATGAAGGAATCCTATTCTGTCATTCCCTTTCTCCTATCCACACTATTGGGCATTTTTTTTTTTTTTGGAGGGGGGTAGGATGGAGAGAATCCTTTGTTTGAAATAGGGTCTTACTATGTATACCAGGCTGACCTCAAAACTCAAGGCAATCCTCCTGCTTCAGCCTCCTAAGTGCTGGGATAATAGGCACAAGCCACTATACCTTTATTATTCATGGTTAAGAGGAAGACAGAAATCTATTTAGAAAGCCCAAGAGTTTCAAAGGGCACAGGAAAGAAGCACAAGAGGGCCAGGGGAAGGAAAGCCAACGTCATAAGCTGACACTGACCTGAGGCAGCCAGGCTGCACTACGTATATTTAAAAATAAATGTTAGGGGCTGGAGAGATGGCTTAGCGGTAAAGGTGCCTCCTCCTAAGCCTAAGAACGTTGGTTCCAATCTCCAGGTCCCACGTTTAGCCAGATGCAAAGTGACGCAAGGGCGCAATGCCACACTTGCCCACAATGGGGCGCATACATCTGGATTTCATTCACAGCAGCTGAGAGACGGCTGGCACGTCCATCTCTGCCTTCCTCTCCCTCTCTCTGTCTGTCTCTCTCTGTGTGTCTCTCTAAAAAATATATATAATAAAAAATTAAAAAAAGAAATATTGGGAACAACTTTGAAGAAAAATGCACAAGGCTGAGGTACTCCCTATTTTTCTGTTAGGTCACTTTCCTCTTTGAATATTCTACCCTTCCACTAAAGGTCAGCCAATAAATAATAAATAAATAAATAAATCAGGAACAACAACGATAAAAAGATAAACACGATTCAGCGAGCAAACTAACATGTTATCTCCATGGAACCACTCTCTGCTAGGGGTTAGCCCTGGGACTCATGGGAGGAACTAGCATGGCACAGAGAAAGGACAAGGCGAAGTTTCTGGACCCGGGTCCCTCCCAGGGCTGCAATGGATATGTCCTTAGCACAGAGCTTGGATGGTCTAGGGCCATGGTACGGCCAGGAAGATCAGCGTGGCTTGTGTTCATTACCCCTGGGAACATGGAAATGAGGCTGCTTTCTGACGTTAACCACACCTAGTGGATCAAACAGTTTCTGCTACCATGCTGACAGCCAGCAGGGCTGAGTGGTCTGTGGGGCCAGGCACCGTGCAGGCCCTGTGCGCCTCTCACTCACTTCCTCGTCCCAAAGGAGCCTGGGAGGTAGGTGCTGCAACTGGCCTGTTTACAGTGTGGACACTGAGGCACAGATGGGGTAAGTCAGTTACCCTAGATCCCTTGACAGAGTAGAGGTAGACAAATTAGCCCAAGATACTGTAGGGCCATCATTCTAGAACAACTTGGCTTAAAGCTAGATATATTAATATTTACAACATATACTCCTTATAACTAAAATTTATATAAATATATACAGCAGCAGTTGTATAGCTATTGAAATGTGGGGAAAGAAGTTACAGAGACAATGTTGATGAGGGGCTGGAGAGATGGCTTAACAGTTAAGGCATTTGCCTACAAAGCCAAAGGATCTCAGTTCGACTCTCCAGGACCCACCATAAGCCAGATATACAAGGGGGCACATGCATCTGGAGTTCGTTTGCAGTGGCTGGGTGGACCTGGCACATCCATTCTCTCTCTCTCTCTCTCTCTCTCTCTCTCTGCCTCTTTCTCTCTCTCAAATAAATAAAAAATAAATAAATAAAGAGAAAAGACAATGTTGATACTTTTCATGTTTTAAGATCACAATTTCTTTTAATACTTCTCTTTGAAAAATCAAACTTAATCTCCTTCCTTCGGCTATAGGTTGAATTCAGTGAGTCACTTCTGGCAAAGAGAATGTGGTAGCAATGGTAAATGTAGAATGTGGTAGTGTGGTAAATGTAGTGTGTGCTTTCAGGGATCACGTTATAAAAGGCATGGCTCCCGCTTGCTCTCTTTTGGGTAGCTCACTCTAAGGGAAGCCAGGGGTCATGTTGAAAGGTCATTCAAGCAACCCAATTGAGAAGTTGTTCCAGAGTCACTGAGGCCTCTAATGTGCTAGCATGTGAGGCAGTGCTCTCTCTCTCTCTCTCTCTCTCTCTCTCTCTCTCTCTTGCTCTCTCATTAAACTTAAAAAAATTTTTTAAAATTTATTTGCAAGCAGAGAGAGATAGAGAGAATGAGTATACCAGGGCCTTCAGTGGCTGCAAACGAATTCCAGATACACATGAGCCACTTTGTGCAACTGGCTTTACGTGGGTACTGGAGCATCGAACTTGAGTCATTGGGCTTTGCAGGCAAGCTCCTTCACAGCTGAGCCAACTCTCTAGCCCTTTCGTTAAATCTTTTATTGACAGCTTCCATGAGGGAGTTTTCTTAGAAGCAGACCTCCCACTTTGTTAGCTTGATGGTAATTACTGCTCCAGACAACAGTTTGAAGAACCTTGAACTAGAATCACTCATTTTCTGACCCACGAAAAGAGCATATGACTACATATTTGTCAGTCTAAGCTGCTAAGCTTTGAGTAATTTGTTATGGGGCTAAAGATAAATACACTATCCAAGTGCTCCTCTGGAGAAGAAAGGTTTAGCCATTTAGCTTTGAATATTCAGTCCTTCTGGCAAAGACATTTCTGTTCAGAGATAGCCCCAGGAAGCTAACCTCCTGCTATGAAACACCTAGCTGGTCTCCCTTACCCTTCCTGTCTGCTCATCAACACCCATGGGCTATGAGTTAACTCCCTGGGCCTTCAGGGAGAGAATGAACTGATCCTGGTGACTTGAAATGTCTAGATTCCGGGGATGCTGGGTTTTTGTTTTTGTTTTTTTTTTCAGGGCAACTTAGAACGTGGTTTCTGATTCTGATTTGATTTGCTGTGGAGGCCTGGCTGCAGGGAGAATGTGTGCTGATGATAACGGACTCTGAGTACTTCTGGTCAATGATGCTTTCCCATGGCAAACTAATAAGCCGGCATTGTAGGATCTGTCTTCCTGTCTTCTAGGCAACTTACGCCAGCTTCTCAGCATGAACATCCCCAAGGGCACTGAGGAATACAGCTATTCCCACCATCCAACAGAAGCCAGATTCTGCCTGCTTGGAACACCTGGAACACCTGCCAGCTGTCCACTAGCCTTCTTTGTTGTATCCACACCACCTTTCAGGGAGAAAAGAACTTTTGCTGAGATTTGTACTCCACACATCCTCCTCCTTCGTGAAGACCCAGGAATCCTCACCATTTTCCAAATGAATTCTCCACCTTTATCCCCCATCACCCTGCACAGGAAACAGCATGGACAGCTCAAGTCCGAAAGGCAAGTGTTCTTAGGATACTGACTCACCTGTAACGCACCCTGCGAATACTTCCTGTGAGTATGGAGCAGACATGGGAGAGCTTGCTGGGTATTTAATGTGGGCAAAAGTTAACGATTTGTAATTTGTAATGCAGTGACATAATACTAAAAGAAAAATTCAAAGAGCTACAATTAAAGATCATGAGGATTAGGAAACTGTCCCGGCGATTCCTTGAGTGACAAAGAGTATGTTTAAATACCAAGTTTGGTATTATTACTACACAATGGCATGTCACTGTTTAAGAGCTCTAGTTGTTAGTAAATTACCCTTAAATTGCTATTTTATTATACCCTTGTTTTCAGTTTAATAACATTTACCATAAAAGGATTTCTCACAAGTGCATTTAGGCAATTTCTTTATGCGAAGAAATGGCTGGGAATTAAGTGTACACACAAGGAGTACTGGTTAAATAAATGTGCTAAGAGGCAGGGACACTAGTGGGTCTTGAATAGTTAAATGCTCCTCATTAGAATTTATATTACAAACTCACTCCTGGACACATCAGGCACTAGAGGCTTCTAAATTTAGTGAGACTCTGAAGAACTCAAAAACGGATGATCGCATCACACAGCAAACATTTGGTAGTGATTCGAGCTAACATAGGGCATCCAAAAACAAATCATGGAGAAAAATGCTAGCTGGGCTGCCAGGCGTGGTGGTGCACCCCTTTAATCCCAGCACTTGGGAGGCAGAGGTAGGAGGATTGCCATGAGTTTGAGGCCACCCTGAGACTACATAGTGAGTTCCAGGTCAGTCTGGGCTACAGTGAATCCCTACCTTGAAAACAAAACAAAACAAAACAAAATGCTAGCTGGCAGTGTGACAAGTGGTGAGATTCTTGTGTTGGCATCCACTCTTGCCTTTTGCCTCCCAAAATACATACACATACACACACACACACACACACACACACACACACACACACACACAGTTTTATTTATTACGACAGAGAGAGAAAGAGGGAGAGAATGAGTACACCAGGGCCTCTAGCCAGTGCAAATGAACTCCAGACACATGTACTACTATGTGGGTTCTGGGAAGTCAAACCTGGGTCCTTAGGCTTTGCAAGCAAGTGCCTTAACCATTAAGGCTTCTCTCTATCCCCCAAGGTACCCTTTTGAGCTGAAAGAAAAATCCCCATAAATTGGCCGAGCACTGCAGATGATATACCAATTGTATCAGCCATGATGGACCCAGGTGGTCTGCAATGACCAAGGCCCTGTAGCAACAGGTGGTGCTTTGAACAAAAGAGTAAGATGACATGAGTTCTCTCTCTATTTCGAGGGAAAATGACTGCTTCTCGGACAATCCTTGTCTCCTGGCATTCACACTCTGGGTACTCCCTCTCCTACTCTGGTCAGAACAGGTCTATGTAACCAAGAGTGTGGACAAGGAGTTCTGATGAGTCACAAGCAGCGTCTTTACCTTGCTTTCTCAGTTCACTTGCTGCAGGGGAAGTTAGCCATTTCAATTATGAAAATGCTTAGGCATCTCCAGGCCTCCTGATAAGGGTCAGAACAAGCTTAGTAGCCATGTGACTGAGCCACCTCGACAGTGACTTCTCCAGTTCTAGTCAACATTATGCCTACAATATTGTGAGAGACCTTGGGTCTGAACCGCCCAATGAGGCTGTTCCAATTTCCTCAGAACGCTGAGATATTTGTTATATTAAACCATAAAGTTTTGTTACCATCTGTTAAACAGTTATAGTTAACGAACATTCAGAGCTTTATGCTATTTGGTTTTGAAAAAAATGACTTAAAATGCTTTTGCTCCTTGACCTCCCCAGAAAAGGGTGAGATCTGCACAATGGACTTCAGGGCTCATCTGAGAGCAGGACTTCTGGCCATGCTCCAAGGGGAAGAACCAGGGACTTCTGGCCCTAGCACATGCCTACAATGGCTCATTCACCACTCCCGAGTGGTCTGGTCATCTCGTCCACGAGGCCTTTCCATCTGCACTCACTTTCTCACAGGCCCCTGCACAGCTGAACGTGCTCCAGGAAAACACTGCTACTCCTGAACCACCCAAGGGCTCAAATTAATGCTATGATTCACCTTCACTTGCTGACCCCTGCTGGCTATGTCTGATGGTAGGTAGAAGGTCTGAGGCTCGTCAATCCCAGACAGCACATGAAATAGGCCAGCTTCCCAGCCACTTGCTTCGGTTCTGACCTCTGGCTTGTGAGTATGCAGACATCTCCCACCTTTGTGTTTCCAACCCAGAGCTCGCTCTTGAATTCCAGACACACAGATTCAACCACATCCACCACATGTCTTCTCAGATGGTCTCAGAGTTGCATGCCTGAAACTTATTCTCACTCTTTCTCTCTCGCTCTCTCACTCTCCCTCAGCATCTGTTGCTTGGATCTCTCTTATGTCAGTAAATGGCTTCTCCACCTTCCTAGCTGCTCAAGTCAAAACCTTGGAGGATCCTTGAATCCTTTCTATCACATCATCTACTTGTATTTAATGTTATCAAACCTTGTGGTCTAAATCTTCAAAACATATCTAGAATATGAACATACTTTGGCATCCCACTCCACCACCAGCCAAAGTCTAAAAGATTGCCATGCGATCTCCTGCACACACTCCCACCACTGTGATGCCATCCACCCTGGAAAGCTCATCCGAGGCTCAACCAATGAGATCGCCTGGTTTGGGACTCTTAGCATCCAAAACTAGGAGTTAAACAAACCTAAAAGAAGCCAGGTTCAGGCATTTTGCTACAGCAGTAGAAAACGGAACAAGAGACCATGTTATTCTGAGTAAAAGCCAGAGTGATGGCCTTATACTTACATCCCTTTGTGGTTCAGTACCATCCTGCTGCTTTCCTTCTCAGGAATCTATCCCGGTTTCTTTTGACATGCCCTCCCCGCCCCACACACACACCTCCTCAGACTCTTAGCAGTTGTTTCCTTTCTCTGGAACACTTTCCCACTGACCTACACTTAGCACTTCTCAGCTCCATCTCTGCTCAGATGTCACTTTCCTAGTGACACCTTCTCTATGACACTAAGTTGTTCACCTTACCCTTCACTCCCTAATCTCTAGTTCTGCTTTATTCTCTCCACCATGCTCGTCACCGTGTCACGGCTGTATGTCACAGCCACCTTCTGCTTCTCACCACTGGAACACAAACTGGGGGGGGGGGGTTGGGACGGTGTCTACATTTTCCCACATGTTAACATTTCCTTCTTAATCACATTATTTATTTATTTGAGGAGGGGAGAGAGAGAATGAGAATGAATGGGTGTGCCAGGGCCACAGGCCACTGCAAATGAATTCCAGATGCATGTGCCACCTTGTGCATCTGGCTTATGTGGGTTCTGGGTAATTGAACCTGGGTTCTTAGGCTTCACAGGCAAGCTCCTTAACTGCTAAGCCATCTCTCCAGCCCTATTTTTCCACATTAAAAAATATGTATTTATTTCAGAAAGAGAGAAAGAGGCATAATGGGCATGCCAAGGCCTCTAGCCACTGCAAATGAACTCCAGATGCATGTACCACCTTGTGTATTTGGCTTATGTGGGTACTGAGGAATCAAACCTGGGTCCTTAGGCTTCACAGGTAAGCACCTTAACCACTAAGCCATCTCTCCAGCCCCTTAATCACATTTTTTTTATTGTAAAAAAGACTATCTCCTGGTATTTGATAGACTTTATAGACTTTTAGAATTTTTTCTCAATATTTTAAATGCTTTCTAGAAATTCCTTTTTTAAGAACATATGTCATTTTCCCCTGAATATTTTATTTATTTATTTACAAGGAAAGAAAGAGAGAGAATGAGAATGAATGGATGCAACAGGATCTGTAGTCACTGCAAACAAACTCCAGATACATGTGTCACTTTGTGCATTTGGCTTTATATGGGTACTGGTAGATTGAACCCAGGTCATTAGGTTTTACAGGCAATTGCCTTAACTGCTGAGCCATCTCTCCAGTCCTAGAAATTTCTTTAGAATATTGGAGCTGTGACACAAAGACCATTCAGTCACCTCCTCATTTAACACTGCAGTGTGCTGATTAATTTTAACATTCAAGTAAAAACAAAAAAAAAATAAAATGGTTAGTTCAATTTTCAAAGTTGGTTTTTTTTTTTTTTTTTTTGAGGCAAGCCCAACAGACTAATCTTTTGTTTTGCTTTGGTTTTGGTTTTTGGTTTTTTGAGGTAGGGTCTCGCTCTAGGCCAGGCTAACCTGGAATTCACTGTATTTTCAGGGTGGCCTTGAACTCATAGTGATCCTCCCACTTCTGCCTCCCTAGTGCTGGGATTAAAGGCGTGCACCACCATGCCCGGGTGCAGACTGACCTTTTTTTTATTACAGAGAGAGAGAGAATTGGCACACCAGGACCTCCAGCCACTGTAATCAAACTCCAAACATGTGCACCTTGTGTGTCTGGCTTACATGGAATCTGGGAAGTCAAGCATGGGCCCTTAGGCTTTGCAGACAAGCGCCTTAACCAGTAAGCTGGCTCTCCAGCCCTCAAAGTTTTTACTACATCTCCTTCTCAATATTCTGTTTAAAATGGAAAATTCTGCTAGAAAACAAAAGCATAACGGGTACTTTTCCTGATTGTGACCGACACCAATTAAAGCAATCTTCATGAAAAAGATTTGAGAGGCTGAGACAGCAGAATTAAACATATTTAATGCAATTCTTTTGCAAACATCTGTTGAAGTGTGAAAGAAAACCAATACCGGGCTGGAGAGATGGATTAGGGGTTAAGGCGCCTGCCTCCTAAGCCTAAGAACACTGGTTCCAATCTCCAGCGGTTCCAATCTCCAGGTCCCATGTTTAGCCAGATGCAAAGTGACGCAAGGGCACAATGCTGCACTTGACCACAAGGGGAAGCACACATCTGGATTTCGTTCACAGCAGCTGAGACACTGCTGGTGCACCCATCTCTGTCTTCCTCTCCCTCTCTCTCTCTCTCTCTCTCTCTCTCTCTCTCTGTGTCACTCTCAAAAAAAGTAATTAAAAAATTAAAAAAAAAAAAAGAAAACCAATACCAATAGGATTGTGTTAAGACTTTTACGACTGAGATTTTTTTTGGGGGGGGGCAGGCATTAAGTGATTGTTTTAATAAAACTTCCTAGGAATGGGCTTTTCAAAACTCATGTAGACTAGAAATGAAAAACAATTGTTCCCTTAAGGTGTGTTCTTCAAAGTGCCATTCAGATAGTTATTAACACCCAAGCCTCTCAGAGGAGAGGCTGTGACTGTTCTTACGGTCTTCACTCTCACACTTTCAGACCTCCACTGCCCGCCACGAAGTGATGCCCCAAGTCTCTCAAAATGATGCATTAGCATTCCTCACACTGACTCTGCAAAAGACAAAAACACGCTGTGTACTGCCGCACGTAGACTTAGGCCTTGCTCGCAAGCAGCACTGGGAACGAGAGTCCCAAGTGAAGCATGTGGTGGCTGGAGCCCAACTGCAAGGCTGTGTGTACGTGGAGAACCCCGAAGCCGACCCCTTAGTACTGTCTGGAGAAGGTCGGCAGGGGAACATCTTGAAAGAGCTTCTCAAATCACCACAGAGTCCACACTTGATCCAATGGGCCAAACTGAGTAACAGCCACTTCACAGAACAACATGACGATCCTCAGGAAGTGTGGAAGGGTCAGCGTGAACACAGTCCACCCCGGAGACAAAAGAGTCATTTGGTACCTTGAAATGATTGCAGATTTTTAAGTCACCAGGATCCCACACTTTCTAAAATAGATGAGGAAGTTGCTCCACAACTTATAGACAAAGTTTCCCATCTCGAGAGCCGAATCCAAAGTATACATGTGAGTGTGAGAGACTTGTGGTGTGATATGTAAGAATATAAACATTATAACGAAGGAATAGCATATATACACATTCCCGAAGTATACGTGTGAATGTAAGAGCCTCATGCTGTGCGATGTAACGATGTAAATATTATCACTACAGAATAGCACACGTATACATTCCCCAAATATCATGTTAGAGGTGGTCATAGTTAGTTATGTATCACTCATTTGTATATCAAAACTGAAATACAAGTCATCATGTGGAGAAGAAAATGGACAATTTTACTGAGGTAGGATATTCAATTCCTTGGCAGAAATGAATGAGTAATCTGTTAAGAGAAAAAGGCCTGGACAAGGATGGAATGAGATGACCCTGGAACACATGCAGCCACCATCCTGCCTTCTGCATACATGCACAGGCCTGTAGAGGGAGTGAGAGGCCCACTTCCCTTCTGGGACTGCTGGGAGCTATTCCAGACCAGTTTATGTGAAGGTAAGTGGCCAAAGGCCACGCACCTCCTGTGACTCGTTCATTGAACTCATTTCAGATCAGTAGGTCTGTGCATGCAGACACAGTAGGAGTGTGCAGACTTTTTGAGAAGGGGAACTAACTCAAAATGCTCTGGTCTTGGGGGCAGCGGGCTACAAAGACATCATGAAGGACAATGATGAAGAATAAAATTCTCTCGTTAGGAATGAGAACGCTGAGGACAGTGGTCTCCTTTATGGAAACCAAGATTAAGGTCAGTGCCTGGAGAAGCACAGGACTGCCCAGCCAAGGACCTTTGGCTTTGGCCAACTTAGTGACAACACTGCCAGGGGAAACAAGGGCTCAGAGTCCATATATGGGTGGAATGTCTGTGGCCCATGCTTCCTGAGGTCAAGTCTGCTGTCTAGAATACTGCAATAAAACATCAAAACACAGACAGGAGAGATTGCTTAGTGGTTAAGGCGTTTGCCTGCAAAGCCTAAGGAGCTAGGTTCGATTCCCCAGGTCCCATGTAAGCCGGATGCACAAAGTGGCGCATGTGTCTGGAGTTCGTCTGCAGCAGCTAGAGGCCCTGGCACAACCATTCTCTTTCTCCCTATCTGCCTCTCTCCCAAATAAATAAATATTTACAAACACACACACACACACACACACAGAGAGAGAGAGAGAGAGAGAGAGAGAGAGAGAGAGAGGAAAAACAAAAATAACCACAAACAACAAAAATTTGGAGAGGGAAATACATGGGGAGGGAGAATGAACAGAGGGTAGAGAAAAGCAGACCGAGCTGACACGAGTTGAGATAGGTGTGCGTTTTGTCTCCTCACTTTCATGGCCCAGGGCAGGCTCTGCGTGCTGAGATGCCCCATCACACTGCTGGGAAGCTGGAGGGAAGAGGCCTAGGTAGAAGATGCTCCTACCTGGAGACAGGCCTTCTGAATGCTATGGAAGGGGGGGTGGATGCCACCCACCTTCAACTTTACCTCAATGGTATGGGGGGGGTACATGGTAGGAAGGAGAAAGACAATGGGAACCTCTGGCCACACTGGTCCATAGCAGAGAGAGACAGCCATAACTTGTTGTTTTATTTAAATCTAGCTTTACACCACCACCTCAGAAGATGGGTGCACTAATTAACCTAACTGGTATTTCAGTCTCACTACACATAGAGAGCCTGGCACTAGGACCTATCCTGTGCTGGCGATTGTACCTAAGGCTTTTCCCCATGCCAAGAAAGTGTCGCTCTACCACTAAGCCACACCCCCAGCCCCAGGACTTGTCCTTCTCCAAATGAGGCTTATAGACAGCCATGCACGAAGCAAGTGCTGTACACATGAACATGTCTTCAAGCGCCAAAATTTTGGAGCGAATTGGACCACAAGAATAGAGGCCTACTCTGGGAAGGCCTCTAGCTAAAACACAATGCTGTAAGATGAAGAACCCATTTTTAAAGTACCCCACCCCCCGGCCCTCTCACAGATCTCCAGACAGCCAGCATCCAACACATTATTTTCAAGAAACACAAACAACCCATCAAGACCTGAATCCATTATCACTATGCCAGTGGAAACGCAGCCTTCAGTTGTTTAACTCTTAAAAGACACCCTGATTTCTTTGACATCAGATACTCTTCTGTGAAGATATGCCCGGCTCTCTTCCCTACCCCTTCATCACCAGTGATGTAGCCGAAGACTCCACTTTCAGCCCCTTATCCTGTTCTCCACTCTGAGCCTCACTGCTTCGATGGATGGATGGATGGATGGATGGATGGATGGATGGATGGATGGATGGTGCTGAATGCACGTGTGTATGCAGATACACCTCCAGATACACATGTATCCAAAGGAGAATGCTGGGTGTCCTTCCCTGTCTTTCTTCCACTTTCTTTTTAAAAAAATTATTGGGCTGGAGAGATGGCTTAGTGATTAAGGCCCTTGCCTGAAAAGCCTAAGGACCCAGGTTCGATTCTCCAGGTCAGATGTGCATGGTGGTGCATGTGTCTGGAGTTCATTTGCAGTGGCTAGATGCCCTGGTGCACCCATTCTCACACACTCTCTCTCTCTCTCTCTCCCTCCAATAAATGAATAAATAAAAATAAATCAAGAAAATAATTTTTAAAAAAGATTTTTAAAAAATCTCACTCTAGCCCAGAGCTGACCTGGAATTCACTATATAGTCTCAGGGTGGCCTCAAACTCATGGCAATCCTCCTACCTCTGCCTCTTGAGTGCTGGGATTAAAGGCGTGAGCCACTATGCCTGGCTTTAAAAATTTGTTTTATTTTATTTATTTTTTTGTGAGGGAGAGGCAGCTATAGACAGAGAATGGGCACGCCAGCCACTGCATACAAACTCCAGATGCATGTGCCACATTGTGCCTCTCTGGCTTATGAGGGTCCTGGGGAATTGAACCTGGGGCCTTTGCCTTTGCAGGCATGCACCTTAACCACTAAGGCATCCCCCAGCCCCCACCTTATTTCTTGTGATAGGCTCTCCCATTGAACCTCTCCAGTCCCAGGCTCCTGTTTCTTAAGAGTAAGGACAGCTCCTGTCACACATTTCCTACTCCCTCACCTCAGTGAGTGTTGAACAGGCTTGCTGGACTGGATGGGTTGAAAGAGATGCATGTGTTTTTCTATGCCTAGTAACACCGTGCACCTGTTCCTTCCTCTTCCTCCTCTTCATCCTCCTCCTCAGCTTCCTCTTTCTCTTGGACTGGGATGCTAAGTATGCACAGTAGAAACCAGAACAGAATGGAGAGGGCACCCTGAGGCCCTGGCAGGAGGGGAGCACTGGCCTCTCCTCATAGACATGTTCACATCAGCCTCATGGCCAGTACATTCCTGTACCAAGCATCAGCCCAGTGCCACTTAGAGCCCCCTCTGCTTATCTCTACTCACATACAGGCAGAGGTGTAAGGTAGCCCAGTCACCTAGAGACCTAGATCCAAGACCCTGGTCTTTAAGTAACCATGACAGGCTCATTGGTCTTGGTTCTAAGTGACTTGGGGAGGGAGGGAACGAAAAGGCAGATATCAAAGCATGGTAAATCAGTATTGGCTAGGTTTGAGTCCCCATTGAGTTAGATATAACCACTCCAATTTCAGTTTCTACATCTGAAAAATGCAACATCTCATTAGATTGTGTGTGTGTGTGTGTGTGTGTGTGTGTACATACATTGCAATGCTAGAGAATTGGGCCCAGGGTCTCACACATGCTAGGCAAGTGCTCTACTACTGACCTACAGCCAGGGCCTGAATAATTTCACTTTTGTAAAGCAAGCGAATAACCTAGTCCTGGCCCACGGTGAATGCCTTGTCATTCTTAGCTATTGTCACTGGCATTCAAGGGACCAGGATGAAGACCCACAGGCTCTCCCCCAGGGGTGGTGGGATAGGAAGCTGGTCCAAAGGGCCTAAGGCACCGGTTCTCAAAGTGAACCAGTGGCATCCATGGAGTCCCTCCCTCTAGCTACCAAGTCAGTACTGTGTTTAACCAGCCCTGCAGATGATTCAGCTCAAAGTTCAAGTTTGAGAAGCACTGGTAGAAAGAACCAAGAAAACCATGCCCTCCAATTTTCCAGCTGTGGAGTGATTCACAAGTAAGGCAAATATGAAACCAGGGAAAGCACATGTTGGCTTGTTTATTTTTGTTTGTTTGTTTGTTTGGTTGGTTGTTTTCCAACCAGGGGAAGGGGTAGGAGGAATCAACTCAAAGAGTGATAGTCAAAGGAACTATTTTTTAAGTTACTGGATTTAAAATAATAATCAAGATAGGGCTAACCTCTCCAATTTTCTATTTTTGAGAGAGAAAGAGGCAGATAGAGAAAGAATAGGTGTCCCAGGGCCTCCAGCCATTGTAAACAAACTCCAGATGCATGAGCCCCCTTGTGCATCTAGCTTACATGGGGACTAGGGAATTGAACCTGGGTCCTTAGGCTTCTCAGGCAAATGCCTTAACTGTTAAGCAGCTATCTCTCCAGCCCCATCCAATTTTCTATTCATAGCAATGTAGCCAGTGAACAGGGGTAAACAGTCCTCCTGAGGATGGACAGGGAAGCCATGATTTGGCACATTTGGATTGTGTCCTAAGAATGAAGTCTGAAAGAGCCCAGGGTGGCTTATGAACAAAGTGAGGCTGTCAGGACTAAGGCTTTTTTTTTTTTTTTTTTTAACCAAGGACTCCCACCCTCACAAACCACCTCTCCATGGTTGGCAGAGAGCAACACTGGTCAAGGAAGGAGGGTTGAGGTGGGTCTGCCAGAGCCCAAAGAACCTGGCCACGGGGAGCCAGAATATTACCTCTAAACGGCTGCTCCTGAGAGCCGGCTGGTAAAGACGTATCAACTCCCTGGTCTGCCGATGAACCACGAGACGTACAGAGAGAGGAGCACGATTCTCTTGACTAGAATACCATAATCCTGTGCTGGGTTTGAGGGAGAGAGCACAGACGCTGTACAGGTTGTATGGAGCTGAACACATTACACTTGAACCAGATGTTAGGGGAAGAATGTGTGTTGATGGAATGATCACATAAGAGGTTGCTCCATCTCCTCCCTCTCCACTTTGTCCTCCTCCTTTGCTCCCCTGCTCTGGGGTCTGGCCGGGCCAGCTCAGCATTATTGAGCGTTTGCTTGGGCATTGTGATGTCAGAGGTACCACCCAGGGTGAATGCTGGGAAGGGACAAGGAGTCCAGTTCTGGTTAGGGCCGCATGGCTCTGATAGGAGCTCTCGTGATACAACCTCCCCCCCTCCCCGCCCCCACACACACCGATTCCCTGATGATAACATCTTACATCAAGAACATCTCCTGAACTCATCTTCCCCTCTCCAAAAACAATATGGTACTTTAAGGGAAGCTGAGGCACAAAGAACGTTGTCCAAAGTCATGCCCCGATACCCTGGTCACTTGCCGTGAAAGGTGCCAGTGTTCCTGATCACTCATCTGCACCAGTCCAGGGAACCCGGCTCCCTTTTATAGAAAGTTTCCACACACACTTTCTATTCCTAACGTTGATCACAAGCATCTCAGTCCACATGCTTCGGCAGCGCCAGCCAGACTCAGTGTCACACTCTTAGTAAGGCATCCCATTTAGGACCATGAGCACAACTTGTTTGCACTGGACACGATTGCACAGATTCGAGATAGTCTTCTGTCCATTTGATTTTAACATGGTCAACTAAGACATCTGGAAATCCAGCTCAGAGTCAAGGGAAAGCATTAGCACACACAGCTCTGGTCCTCCTCGGAGGCTAAGGAGATGTCATCAAAACTCCACAGGTGGGAGCTGGAGAGATGGCTTAGCAGTTAAGGCGCATGCCTGTGAAGCCTAAGAACCCCGGTTCGATTCTCCAGGTCCCACGTAAAGCCAGATGCACATGGTGGTGCATGCATCTGGAGTTCGTTTGCAGTGGCTAGAAGCCCTGGGGTGCCCATTCTCACTCTCTTTCTCTCTCTCCCCCCTCTCTGTCTCAAATAAATAAAAATTTAAAAATTTAAAAAAACTCAGCAGGTGGGAGGGAGGAACACAATCGTTTGCCATTGGGGCAGGATCCATTTCATTTCTTTCTTTAAAAAAAAAAAATTATGAGCTGGGGGTGGTGGAGCACACCTTTAATCCCAGCACTCGGGAGGCAGAGATAGTAGGACTGCCATGAGTTCAAGGTCACCCTGTGATTACAGAGTGAATTCCAGATCAGCCTGGGCTAGAGTGAGACCCTACCTCAAAAAACAAAAACAAAAAATTGCAAGTTGACATTTATACTCAACAGGACTGAGGAAAAGATAATCTAAAAGGTGGGTCGTGTGGGTGTGCGTAGCTGTGTATATAAAATTATCTGGCCATCTTGACCTTGATGTGTCAAGTGGCTAGGGACTTTGGAGGAAAAGGAAGCAAACCCCTTGGAATAAGATCTGAAGGGGAAGAACAGACATATAACCTTTAACACATGGCCTGCTCTGCTCATCAGGGAACAGATTCCAGGACCTAAATAGAGCCCCGGATAGCAGGCATATTGGGAGAGCTGGCTCACGAATAAAACCAATGATGGGCCAGGATTGGGGACTATCCATACACACGAAGGGGACGTGGTTCCTGAACCCGCCATAAGTACCCTTCCGCAATGTAGTAAATAAAGTAAAATCTCACTGTCTAAAAGAGCCCCCACTGTCCCCCTCCCACATGATCTGCTCTTGCTGCCTCCTCATGTGACTGGCCTCCCAATTTAGCGCGTAACCAACTCCCAATGACCTGTAATAACACTGTTCCCAAATTAGAGCTCTCAATTTGACTTGGCTTTGCTCCCTCCCTCAAAGCAAAATACAGCATCCGTTTTCTTTCTCTCTTTTTCTTTTTCTTTTCTTTCTTTCTTTCTTCTTCTTCTTTTTTTTTTTGCATTCATAATCCTCTCCTTTTTGAGTTGCCAACTCAAACCCTGCTCCAGGCAGATTGAGCCCTCCCTACTCTTTCCCCCGCCCCCCTTCTTCTTCTTCTGGTTAGCCAAGAGCCTGGTGGAAAAACACCAAGAGACAAAAACAAAAACAAAATCAGACGAAAATTCCAAGTAAGTGACATTCAGATGGAAAAGCTATGATTCACATGCAAATAAAAATCTCCCTGAGTTCAGTTATATGACGCAAGCCCCTGGCTTCCACATAAAAAGGGCAGCATGAAATCACCCACAATTAAACTCACACTGGAAGATTGGAATTCTCTGGTGAGGCCTTCCCAACTAATGATAAGAAACCCCAACAGTAGCAGAGTGAAGCTAATTGGGTGGGAGCCCAAGGCATCAACCACCTAAGTGGGTAGTCCCCCCTGATACTAGTCAATCCAGCACCCTGCATCTTTTGGACTTGCACAGCCTGTTGAGGAGTTGGAGTTAAGGGTGGGCCTTCCAGCAAAGTGTATTCTCTCTTCCTGGCAGACACGAGGGACCATGCTGAGGAAACTGAATTCACCATCATGCCCAGGATGTTACAGTGCAAGAAGGCTATTATGGCATTCTGGACAGAACTTGTTCAGAATCTCTGTTGAAGGGCTGGAAAGATGGCTTAGAGGTTAAGGTACTTGCCTGGGAAGCCTAAGGACCCAGGTTCGATTCCCCAGGACCCACATAAGCCAGATGCATAATGTGGTACATGTGTCTGGAGTTCATTTGCAGTGGCTGGATGCCCTGATGCACTCATTCTCACTCCCTTTCTCTGCCTCTTTCTCTCTCTCTCAAATAAATAAATAAAAATATTTTTTTTTAAAAAAAAAAAAGAGGGGTGCTGGAGAGGCTGGAGAGATGGTTTAGCGGTTAAGGCGTTTGCCTGCAAAGCCCAAGGACCCGGGTTCAACTCTCCAGGTCCCACATAAGCCAGATGCACTTGGTGGCACATGCGTCTGGAGTTTGTTTGCAGTGGCTAGAGGCCCTGGCGCGCCCATTCTCCCTCTTTCTCTCTCTCCCTCTCTCTGTCTCTAATAAATAAATAAATAAATAAATAATCTTTAAAAAAAAAAAGGGGTGCTGGAGAGATGGCTTAGCAGTTAAAGCACTTGCCTGCAAAGCCTAAGGACCCATCTCTCCCAGAACCCACGTAAACCAGACACACAAAGGTGAGACAAGCACAAGGTCACACATGCCCACTAGGTGGTACAAGCATCTGGAGTTTGATTGCAGTGACTGAGGCCCTAGCGCCAATTCTCTCTCTCTCCCTCCCTCTATCTCAGTCTCTACCAAAAGAAAAAGAATCTCTGTTGAGCCTGGCTGACCTTAAGCTCGGGCCGCAGGCAGTGCTATAGATGGCATTCTCCAGACTGGTAGACCACTTCCCACCCCTCTTCCTTCCCTTCTTCCTCAGGAGACCAAGGTTGATCTGATGCTGCTTTCCCTTCCCTTCCTCCAGGCCCTCAGAGAGCACAGCCCTTCTGCATGGATCAAAGGATTCTGAAGAGACTGTGACTGCTCCCACTGGTGGACTGTGCTGCTTCAGGCCATGGGTACCCTTCCAAGGACCAAGAGCTGAGGTGACTAACCCCTGCAGCTGCCTTCTAATCAACCGAGATCAGTCTTTTTAAAACTACGACTAAATCTACAAATACTCACATGCCAATATACACAGTAACGCTATTCATAATAGCCAAGGAAACAACCCAAATATCTATTTCCAGATAAACAAACAAAACGTGAGACACATAGACAATGGAATGTTGTTCAGCCTTAACAAGGAAGGAAATTCTACACATGTGACAACAATATGGATGTGCCTCAAAGGCATTATGCTAAATTAAGCTAGACCAAAAAAAAAAAAAAAGCTAGGATAAATAGTACATAATTCCACTTGCGTGAGATTGCTACAGTGGTCAGCTTCATAGGGATAGAAAGTAGAATGATGGTTGCCTGAGGCTGGGGGCAAGAAGAAGGGGAGTTACTGTTTAATGGGCTCAGATGTCTTGTTTGGGATGATCAGAGAAGTCTACAAATGAATAGTGGAGATGATCCTTTAACATGAAGGTAATCAATGTTACAGAACCATACTTAAAATGGCTAGATTGGTAAGTTTTGTTATGTATATTTTCTCTTCTTCTTCTTTTTAAAACATTTATCTTATTTTATTTGCAAGAAGACAGAGAGAGGAGAGACAGAGGAAGAACGGTTGTGCCAATGCCTCTGGACATGGCAAATGAACTCCAGCCGCATGTGCCCCCTTGTGCATCTGGCTTACATGGGTACTTGGGGAATCGAACCTGGGTCCTTTGGCTTCACAGGCAAATGCCTTAACCACTAAGCCATCTTTCCAGCCCTCTCTTCTTTTGTTGTAAAAATATTTATCTATTTATTTGAGAGAGAGAGAGAGAGAGAGAGAGAATGGGTACACCAGGGCCTATAACCACTGCAAACAAACACCAGATGCATGTGCCACCATGTGCATCTGGCTTTGGCTTATGTGGCTCCTGGGGAATCAAACCTGTGTCCTTAGGCTTTATAGGCAAGCACCTTAAGTGCTAAGCCATCTCTCCAGCCCTTTGTTATGTGTATATTTTATGGCAATGAAAATACAGAAATACTTTTCCTTTCACAAAAGAGTCATGGCCCCAATCTTCTTTACCAGGCTACAGATCCCAGCAGATGTGACTTCTAAGCTCCCACAGCCTCCTGGACTCTCTCTGCTAGATACACTTGGTGTCCCTTTGAAAGCCTGGCTCCCAGAGCTAAGCACTGCACTGCAGGCTTCTCCTTCCCCAGCCTCCTGCTCTGAGACACCTAACTTAACCCCAAAGTCAAGAGCTGCAGAGTACATCGGGCTGCCTATTTTGGTGACCAGGACACAGGTCCAGGTGTGCAGGGACTTAAAACATTGCACCACACCACCTTCCTGGGCCAGTCCTCCAGGTGGGCTCCATCTCCCAGATACTTATGGGCAGCTGTGGCTTGGAAGCGAAACCAGTAAAGGCAATTGGAAAAGGGGGGCTTATATCTCAGTAGAGCATCCTCGGGCCCTTCTAGAATCCTCTCCTATAGTTTCTGAGTATTTGGCAAATAGACACGAGGAGGGCTCTTTGGGAGCTCCTCGGGGGTACAAAGAAACATTTAGGTCCCTCAGCCCATCTGCAAAAGGTTAGAAGTTCTGAGGCAGGAAAGTTCCTTTTTGCATTTTGAAGTATGTTGAAAATGACTGGCTTGGGTGTTGTTCTCATTCCACAAGTGTAAGTAATCTGTTGCCTGACAGGAAACTGCTCACCCTTTGGAAGTAGACCAGTGATTTGGGGGTACCATCTGAAGTGTCACTAACTTGCTTAAATATTTACTGGCACAGCACGTAGCTTTTCTAGGAATGTCACTCTAAATTTGCTAAATTCATGAAATTTCAGTAGTGCAATGATACTGAAGTACCTTAACGGATGAGCAATGAACGCCTGGGAAGAGTACAGGGTGGTGGTGATGGTGGTGGTGGTGTGTGTGTGTGCATACAAGTGTGTATGGATGTGTGTGTATGTGATTGTGTGTGTGTGTGTGTGTGTGTGTAACCATAGGTAAATTAAAAACCAGCCCTAACTTTCATGTCTCTTTTTTTTTTTTTTTTTTTTTGGTTTTTCGAGGTAGGGTCTCACTCTAGCCCAGGCTGACCTGGAATTCACTACGTAGTCTCAGGGTGGCCTTGAACTCAAGGCAATCCTCCTACCTCTGCCTCTCAAGTGCTGGGATTAAAGGTGTGCACCACCCCACCCAGCTATAACTTTCATTTCTTTACCTTCTTTCTTTTCTTCACTTCTGATTTTCTGTTAAGATCTGAGCCTGTAATGGGTTGACTTTGGAAAACTCTCTCATCTATGCCAATATTTTGCCTGGAGAGTTTGAAAAGATGGAGCTGAAAACTCCCTTTTCTGGGAGTCTTTTGGCTCCAGTCTTTGGGATTCTATACAGAAGACTTCATAAATCCACCGCTTACTACAAGGCTGTGCCCACCTAGTTATGGCAGGCCTTCTGTATCCTACCTGGGACATTTAGACTTCAATCACCTGCCTTGAAAAAAGCCTTTTGCTTTGAGGAATAAAAGGTGGGGTTCTTCACGGCTCAAATAATCACCTTCTCTTTTCAGAAAGATTCTCTGGGGCTAAGGAGATGGCCCAGTGGTTAAAATTGCTTGCTTGCTTGCAAAGCCTTCTGGCCTCGTTCAAAAAGCATAAAGTGGTATATGCATCTGGAGTTCATTTGTAGTGGCAAGAAGCCCTGGCATACCCATTCTCTCTCTCTCTCTCTCTCTCTCTCTCTCTGTCTCTCTCAATCTGCTTGCAAATAAATAAAGATCGTCCTGCTCCATTTCCTCTCCCTTCACATCATGAAAGAGGTAAAATGGGGGAATCAAAATTTTTTTCATTAAAAATATGGAAACAGATGAGTGTCTTAAAAGTCCCATGGGGAAGAGGAGGAGTATGTGTGTCTGGATGAGGGATGGAGGAGGGTGGACGGGCTCTCAGGCAGGAATAAATGAAGCCAAGATATGATTCTCAATGAAAAATCACAAACAGTTAAGAATGTGGCTGAAAGCCTGTGTGGTGGCACATGACTTTAATCCCAGCACTCGGGAGGCAGAGGTAGGAGGATCACTGTGAGTTTGAGGCTACTCTGAGACTGCATGGTGAATTCCAGGTCAGCCTGGGCTAGTGAGATCCTACCTCAGAAAAACCAAAGCAAAAACAAAAACAAACAAACAAACAAACAGAATGTGGCAATGTGGTGGAGAGGACATTTGAGAGTCTCCCAGTCTCTTGATGAGCACTGTCCCTTTCCCACCGGAAACTTTCCTTGAAGTAAAGAACACAGGTCAGTGAGCTAGAAAAAGCTTATAAGGGAGGGAGGAGAAGGACAGACTTAAGGGGATGGTATTGTATATATGAAACAGAAGAACAGATTACAGGCAGGGGAAAGGCCTAAGCGAGGCCAGGGGAAGAGAATGTGTAAAAGAAGGGCAGGGGGAGGGTCAATCAAAATTCAAGATATTCTGAATAAGACTTATGTAAACCTACTTTTTTGAATAATGGCACATCCAGAAGCCACAGATTGTTACTAGAAAATTTTCAGTGCCTGGGATGGGATACCTTCCAGTGAGTTGTTGGCCAGGGAGGTCCTTGTTGCCTCCAAAACATTACAGGCTATTGTCAAGGCCCTTGGATTCCCTTGAGAAACAGATGGCAAGACCCTATTGCTAAAGACCTCACTTGCCTGAGCGGCAAGGTCATTGAGAAAGCAAGCTGGTGCTGAGCAGAAAACCTTCTCCCTGTAGACCAGCCAACTGAAAGCTGGAAAAGGCTGCACTGCATGCAGCCCTATGGGAGACAGAAGCCATCAGCAGTGAAAACAGTGGACACTGGAACCCTCAAGTTTGGCCAGACAGGCCAAATGACAGAACGAGTGCAATAGTGGTATGTCTGCTCTTGGGGAAACCAACTGCTCCCTAAGTTGGATTGAAGGCCCGCTCTATGGGAGGGAATATATACCTGGTACAGAAAGAACTAATCAAAAGTCTAAGGCCTGGCGTGGTGGCACACGCCTGTAATCCCAGAACTCAGGAGGCAGAGATAGGAGGATCGCCGTGAGTTCGAGCACCTTGAAAAACCAAAAAAAAAAAAAAAAAAAAAAAAAAGTCCATGGCAAAGGCCCTCTCTACGGGAGGGAATACATACCTGGTATTGAGTCTATGGCAGGGGAGGTCATGAGCCTTAGAGGTATAAAGCCTGTGCTTGTCTGGCTAAATGTATATATTATTCCCACTAAGCTACCCTGAAAGCACTACACTTAATGTCCATATTCACATATTAATGCTACTCTCACTTCTGGTTAGAGAAGCTTCTCTTTTCAGATGGTGATGACCACTGAAATGACCAAAAGGCAACATAGTGCTGAGAAGAAGAGATGGAGGAGTGTCCAGCACTGCAACGCCTCTGTCACACCCTCCAAGGCTCAGGGTCCATTGTGGAAGAGGGGGAGGAAAGAATGTAAGAGCCAAGGAAGGGTACGACTCCTTACAATGCAACTGTCCAGACAGAAATTGGCCTTGATATCCATGACCTTGCAGTGCCTAGCAACACCTCCAGACAGAAGAAGAAAAATGAAGGGGCCTGATGCCCCCTTGCAGTGCACATCAAAGACCCTTAAAGAAGAAAAAGATGATGACATCAAATTAAAAGAGAGGCTAATAGAGACAGGGAGGGGATATGATGGAGAACGAAGTTCTGAAGGGGAATGGGGAGGGGAGAGAAATATCATGGTTTTTTTGTATGGAGGTATTGAAGTTGTCAATAAAAAAAATTTTTTTAAGTCTATGGCAGGGGAGGTCATGAGCCTTGGGTGTATAAAGCCTGCTCTTGTCTGGCTAAATGTATATATTCCCACCAAACCGCCCTGAAAGCACTGCACTTAATGTTCATATTCACATATTAATGCTACTCTCACTTCTGGTTAGAGAAGCTTCTCTTTTCAGATGGCAATGACCACTGGGATGACCAAAAGGCAACATAGTGCTGAGAAGAAGGGATGGAGGAGTGTCCAGCACTGAAACATCTCTATCACACCCTCCAAGGCTCAGGGCCCATTGCAGAAGAGGGGGCGGATAGAATGGAAGAGCCAAAGGAAGGATACGACTCCGTACAATGCAACTGCCCAGACAGAAATTGGCTTTGATATCCATGACCTCGCAGTGCCTAGCAATACCTTCACAAGACCCTCATAATAGGAGAAAAAGATGATGACATCAAATTAAAAGAGACTAATGGAGAGAGGGAGGTGATATGGTGGAGTGGAGTTCTGAAGGGGGATGGGGGATGGGAGGGAAATAACATGGTTTATTGTCTGTAAGTATAGAAGTTGTCAATTAAAAAAAAAAACAGGAGTCATGAATGACTTGGTGGTCCTGAGGTATGTCTGCTATTCACTTGCATCTCCTGAGACAGAATGTGGTGTGTGTGTGTGTGTGTGTGTGTGTGTGTGTGTGTGTGTGTGTGTGTACATGTGTAGAGAGGGTTCATGACTCTTCTTGCCCTTGGTCCTGGGTCTCAGACTTGGACCTGTGTTTCCAGCCTTCTCTGTGAGGATTATCCTGGTGAATGGTGCCATGTGCTTGATGTCTTTCAGGGGTTACTCTGGAATGGGCCAACTCTGTGACTCTGCAAGATGACTGTCCCAACTAGTCTTCTGCAGGTAGACTTGTAGGCAGCAGAACCCTCAACCAGCAGCCACTTCTGTCACCTCAGGAACGAGGCACGAAGGCAGGGCACTGGCTGGGTACATCGATCCCTGTGGGAGGGTCACTTCTGGCAGCTCTGGAAGAAAACAATATGCAGGCTACAGGAGATACTTGGCTGCTCGGTACCAGCAGCCTTGAAACCAGTGCAGTCATTGGTTTCCTGTCATTCCAGGAGGCCAGTTACATACAAAGCAGCAGTGCTCAGGCACAAGTGTCAGACCTCCTTAAAACACAGGACCGATCTGTGTTGTTAGGAAAGTGGAAGTTTAGTCTTAATTTATTTCCTTTGGTGCTGTAATTGGGTACATGGACATTCTCCACAGCACTGTCATTTTTAAAATTGGTTTTTAAGAACCTAGTCATAGAGTGCAGACCCAGAACAGAACATCCTGGAGATATGACTTAAGAGAAACTCCCTCTTAAATACTTCTTTGGACCAGATGGGGTATGCATGAAGAAATGCTTAAAATACCGCCATTGGTCAGCAGGTATTAGCAATAGGGTTTCCAGGCCCTGAGAAATGCCAGAGATTCACAAATGAGCCCGTAGTGGGGTTGTGTACTAGCAGGGTTGGTACAGAGTTCAGGGTCCAGAAACGTGGTGTGTTTGTCACACGGCTATCATTGACATGGGAAAACTGCATTCTGCTTTCTGAAGGCCATTGAGGAGAGACTGTGGAATGGAACAATAGGGACAAGAGGTCCACGTAGAGCCAGGCAAACCCCAGCTACTTCAGTTGTCTTTGGAGTCAGAAATAAGTACAGTTTATGGACTTTTCTCTATCCATTAATTCCCAGCATGCAGCAGGCCCCCACAACCCCAAGCATTAAAAGCCACATCGTGGGATGGGAACAGGGATCCTTATTTCACCAGAGACTCGTGGACCACACATCCCTTTAATGCAATTGCCCATCTGTGGTGCATGTTTGTGCTATTCGCCTCAACAGTCCCCGGAAGGCCAGTGCTGCAGCCACAGATTGCATGCTATGATAGAGTAATTATTTTGTGGTCTCTCTTCAGTAACTCTGAACTTCCTATTAAAGCAGGATATTGCATCCATCATAAATCTTTCTGTCCCCTGTCACAGCTAACTTCCACCCACATTTCTTTTGGGAGATTTCCAATGCTTACTTTCTTCAAACATACATTTTGCTAAAGTGATCTGCTGTGTATTTTTCATTTGGGGTTCTATTAATACTACCTGGAGTTAAAACTTTAAAAAATATTTTTATCTTATTTATTAGAGAGAGAGAGAGAGAGAGAGAGAGAGAGAGGGAGAGAATGGGCATGCCATGGCCTCCAGATGCTGCAAACAAACTCCAGACAAATGTGCCTGCCACCTTGTGCGTCTGGCTTATCTGGGTACTGGGGAAATGAACCTAGGTCCTTGGGCTTTGAAGGCAAGCGCCTTAACCACTAAGCCATCTCTCCAACCCAAGTTAAAACTTTTCTAACATTATAAGTGTTTCCCAAACACAAGCTATTACTTTTACTTACTTAATCTCCAATTTCATGTCAGATGTGTTAATAATCTCTACCAAGTGTGGAGTACTGTTTTTTAAAAGTATTGCCATATCTCCTTCTCAAAACAAGTGTGACTGCTAAGTGATGGGGAAGCCGAGACTCAACCCGTTTCCTAGTTCAGAGGCACCAGCATTCGCTGTATCTCACAGCTGAGGTAAGCTATCAGAGGCTAGAGGAAAGGCCCCGACAGCTTCTCTCGTGCTTTCTTAGCTCTTCTTACAAAAGAATCTAAACCTTGACAGACATTAGAAATTTAATAATCATTGGAGAGCAAATCCCAGCATGTCTGCATAGCAATACAGACTCAAATTCTGAAAGCAAATAAGCCATTGCTTTCTTCTTCTCTGGCTGGCTCCACTGGTGGGGTGTGAGTGAGTTGGGTGTGTCTGTCGGGTAGGAGAGGAGGGGCTCCGGGACATACCATTATGATCATCTAATAACAACAACACTCTTCCTGGCAAGGCCCTCTGAAAAGATTAAAAGCACAAGGTTTCTTTTACTCTACATGGCAACAAGCTTCTGAAGTAAACTCACAATAAAGTAAAAATATAAATGACTTCATTATCTACCAGGATTTCTTAGGATTTCTTAAACCCTTAACAGAGTAAATGAAAGAACATACTGAATGGGAAGTTTCCAGATCTTGTTTCAACTAACAATAAAATTTCTGGAAAGAGATATTTAACAAATTTGGCTAAATTTAAGTCATGTCAGTTAATTTTTCCCTTAAGATAGCTAGATCAAAAAGTAATGAGGGCTCAAGAGATGGCTTAGTGGTTAAGGCACTTAACTGGGAAGCCTAAGGACCCGGGTTTGATTTTCCAGGACCCACGTAAGCCAGATGCACAAGGGGGCGCATGCATCTGGAGTTCATTTGCAGTGGCTGGAGGCCCTGGTGTGCCCATTCTGTCCCTCTTTCTCTCTCATTCTCTCTCTCCCTCCCTGTCTGTTTCAAATAAAAATAAATTTAAAAAAATTAAAAGTAATGATACACACACACACACACACACACACAAATCTCCAATTCCTGCTTACAATTTTCCACATTATCTTAGCAGCCTAGAAACATGCATTCGAAGTGTCTCAGGGACTGACCTGAGAATCATATGACATCAGCAAGATGCGACTCAGTAGCTGATGTCTTAAAAAAACACGAGTGTTTGCTATTAAGGTCCACTTTACCATGCACTGTCTTATTAAATTTTATTTTCTGAGAAGTTACTTTTTTCTTTTCCTTTTTTTGAGGGGGGAGGGTTTCAAGGTAGGGTCTCACTCTAGCTCAGGCTGACCTGGAATTTGCTATGTAGTCTCAGGGTGGCCTTGAACTCACAGCAATCCTCCTACCTCTGCCTCCCGAGTGCTGGGATTAAATGCGTGCGCCACCACGCCCGGCTAGAAGTTACTTTTTTCCAAAAAGGAAATCTGGCAGTTTTATTAAAAACAATACTACGTCTCTCTTATATAGCTCTTAGTCTACAAATCCACAAAGCCTATGAGGCTTCTGTCTAACAAGACACACTGGGACTCAGACAAGCCTGGGACATCTCCCAGCAGACCTAGCAAGGGAAGGGGATGGTGGGGGCTGAGGGTGAGCCATGAGAAAACTGAAGACAAGAACATGTAACCTGAGTGAACTGTGAGCATCACATGTCCAGTAGCCATTTTCCTTCCAATTCCTTCTGGGATCTCTTGGCATATATTGAAGATTGTCAAACAGAAATGCTGCTGTGCTTAGATAAGGAAGGCTCAGGAGGTGAAAGGATGACAACACTCAAACCAGTACCTCAGGAACACAGCACGGGGTTCTAGGTCTGGCAATGTGAAGTCTCAGTTACCTCTTATGAGAAAAGTAAGCACGCTGCTCTGCCACTACCAGTCCCTTCCAAAGAATGCTATGGAAAACAATACCTTATGTACCTAGAGACCCAGCACTGGCCTGATGATTGGCATTTACTTTGAATGTTCTTGCCTAATGATCTTTATTTTCTATGAGCCTGGCTAGGCATTGGGGTGTTCATGGAAATGTGCTCTTTGCTGACATCCCACATCATCTGGAAATGGGAGAAAATGCTCAAGCATTCTTAGTGGCAGATGGGTATTTTTAGCACTCTTAGAAAAGATTAGACTGTTTTTCATACAATTCTTCCCTCATAATATTAACACTTGTGTTTTAAGAACACGTAGCAGGGGACTATTGTTAGAGAAGACAGGATCAGAATAAAGTGGCTACATTATAAGGGGTAGTGTTCATTCTCTTCTTGTGCTGAAAATATCTTCTAAACGTCTACTTTCTGATAAAGCTGCTCCAAGATCAGGGGCTGGGGAGATAGCTCAACAGTTAAGAGCATTTTCCTTTTAAACATGAGGGCCTCTAGGGCTAGAGACCATGGCAAAGGGAGGTCAGAAACCAGCTTTGGATTGAGGGAAAGACCTGGCTCAAAGGAAATATGCAGATGAGTGATAAGAGGATGCCCGACGTTCTGTATACACACGTGCATGCATTGTGCATGCTGCTCACTTCACACCACACATATACTTTACACACATACACACACAAAATAAATAAACAATAAATAACTTTAAAAAGAATCGCAGTCTGGAGAGATGGTTTAGCAGTTAAGGTGCTTGCTTGCGAAACCTAACAATTCATGTTCAAATCTCCAGGTCCCACTTAGTCAGATGCAGTGTCACAAGCACGCAATGTTACACATGTACCACAAGGGGGTGCACACATCTGGAGTTCATTTGCAGCTGGCTGAAAGCCCTGGTGTACCCATTCTCTCTTTCTCTCTCTCTCTCAAAAAAAAAAATTTTTTTAAAGAATAGATTTTAAAAAAGAATCACCCAAATCCAACTTTAAATTCTTGACCTTCTGTTTCAGTCCTGAAAGAATGATGAGGAACAGCTAGCTGGTCTATGAGTTTTCCCAAAGCTTTACCAACTTGTCATATACAAAATTCAAACCCAACTCAACAATAAATAAATAAGCATGTGAATGATCTGTCCCTCTTTTTTATATTTTATTTATGTATTTGAGAGAGATAGAAAGAGGCAGAGGCAGATGGAAAGATAGAAGGAGAGAGAGAGAAAGAAAGAGAGAATGGGTGCATCAGGGCCTCTAGCCACTGCAAATGAACCCCAGACACGTGCACCAGCTTGTATATCTGGCTTATGTGGGTCTTGGGGAATTGAACCTGGGTCCTTAGGTTTTGCAGTCAAGCCCCTGAACTGCTAAGCCATCTCTCCAACCCCTGTCTTTCTTCTTTCCCAAACTTTTTGCTGACAGCTCTTGGCTGTTTATGGGATTTAAAATCTTAAATAACACACAAAAAAGTATGGTGCTTGAAATAAGTTGAGGAGCAAGATTAGATCGAGGAGGAGGTAATATAAAATATTGGAATTGTCAAGGGTTTCAAATTTGTCATGTTCTCCCCATAAAACATTCATACCTCCCCCCCCCCCACACACAAATACAGATCTGATGACCTAAAATCGCAGCAGAAGCAGGAAGGTCACTTTCACTTTCCCCTAGGGCAGGTCATAAAACTTCTGTTCCTAGGGGGACTACTCTCAACCAGAGGAGAGGAACATGCTTATCCCCAAAGGCAGAGATGCTAACAAGACTCTGGACGGACAGGCCTTGCTGAGCTCCCAATTTATTACTGTTGAGCCACACCTTTCCTCTCCTAATCACACTTTTGCACAACTATCCACTGGCTGCATAAAAATCCACTGGCTTGGGCTGGAGAGATGGCTTAGTGGTTAAGGCATTTGCCTGTAAAGCCAAAAGATCCCGGTTCAACTCTCCAGGACCCACGTAAGCCAGATGCACAAGGGGGTGCGCGCATCTGAAGTTCATTTGCAGCGGCTGGAGGCCCTGGTGCGCCATTCTCTCTCTTCCTCTCCCCCTCTCTCTGCCTCTCTTTCTCAAATAAATTAATTAATTAATTTAAAAAAAAAAAGAATTTGAGCCGGGCCAGCACTCAGGAGACAGAGGTAGGAGGATTGCCGTGAGTTCGAGGCCACCCTGAGACTACATAGTTAATTCCAGGTCATCCTGGAACAGAGTGAAACCCTACCTCAAAAAAAAAAAAAAAAAAAAAAAAATTTGAAAAAAAATCCACTGGCTTCTCTGTTTTCTTTTTCTTTTCTTTTCTTTTGTGTTGTGTGTGTGTCTTTATTTCTGAAGGCTCCGATGCCATGTAAAATTTAGGTTTAAATAAACTTATATGCTCTCCTCTTGGTAAATTCTGCCTTTTGTTCCAGGAGTCTTAACCATAGGCCAGTGATGGGAAAGCTCGATTTAAAAAAAATTTTTTTTTTATTTTATATATATATATATATATATATATATATATATATATATATATATTATATATATATATATATATATATATATAGAGAGAGAGAGAGAGAGAGAGAGAAAATGGGCGCACCAGGGCCTCCAGCCACTGCAAACAAACTCCAGATGCATGCACCCCCTTGTGCATCTGGCTTACACGGGTCTTGGAGACTCAAACCAGGATCCTTTAGCTTTGCAGGCAAATGCCTTAACTGCTAAGCCATCTCTCCAGTCCCGGAAAGCTAGTTTTTTCTCTACAATAGATTAGATAAATAACTATAGATAATAGGTAAAGGCAGACAGATTGATATAGATGGATGGATGATAGATTACATGAAAATTGGCTACAGGGCGTACAGGGCATTAGAGACTATTTTAAAAGCATTTAGATACTAGAGTAAACCCCAGGAGACTCATTTAATAGACAAAAATATCCTTTCAACCAAACAGTTCCAACATATGAGAGACTCTCCTCCTTCCACCCAAGGCAAATATTTTCCTGTGCTTTATAAGCCTAATTAAAACAATATTGTGGTATTCAAGCATGCGTGGGTTACAGACAGAACAATTCACCCCACAAAAAATCCTCCTTCCATCATGCAGACACCATGGCATCCACGGCAAGAATTATGCAGGCGCCTTGGAGACCTTTGCTTTGTCTCATTAATATGCACATATCCACTTGGTAAGAGCCATAGCTTGGAACCAGGATTTCCATTACAAAGCCTCTGAAATGCCAGGAATGAGTCATGGCATTGTGCAGCCTGGGCAGTGCACTGATTTTCTCCTTAACCAGGCGTACATACTGACAACTTCCAGGAGAAAAGCTGAATGAGTCAGTTTCAGGAATAAACCACATTAAAATACGAGGTGATTGGAGAAGCTAGGGTAACGGGAGTTGGGCTGTTGTTATTGTTTTGCTTTCTTTAAATAGGAACCCTCACAACATTCATTTCTTCACGTCTAACAAAAATTTCAACCCAATTACTATCATTTATTTATTTACTTATTTGTGATACCAAAGATTAAACCTTGGGCCTCGTGCATGCTAAACACTCTACCATTGAGCAGCATCCCAGCCCTCTTTTTTTTTTTTTTTTTTTTTTTTTTTTTTTTTTTTTTTGGGTTTTTTGAGGTAGGGTCTCACTCTAGCCCAGGCTGACCTAGAATTCACTATGGAGACTCAGGGTGGCCTTGAATTCACAGTGATCCTCCTACCTCTGCCTCCCGAGTGCTGGGATTAAAGGCGTGCGCCACCACGCCTGGCATAAGTTGTTTTTTTTTTTTTTTTGAGACAGGGTCTCACAAAGTTGTCGGGGGGTGGGGGGGGCCTTGATTTCACTCTAGCCAAGACAGACCTTGAACCTGCAATCCTTTCCTTAGCCTCCTGATTCAACCAACTACAATTTCAACACCATGCCCAAACTGCAAAATATATATAACTCCTGGGGTCAATAATAGCTTTGCAAAGGTAACTCCATATTCTCCTTAGTACTCAGAAGACTACCTCTGGGCCACAGGCAAATACCTCCTGATCTGATGTTCTGTGGGTGTTTTCCACTAGCTGACTTTCTCCGAGAGATGGGACGTCAGTAGGTAACAAGCAAGGTAATAAATTGGGATTACTCTGGCCAGAATGCAGGCAGGGCATGAACAACCAACCTGACTCTACAAGTGGCTTTCTGGTTTCAGGGAGGAGCTGTGGGCACTGTGCAAGACTCTGGGCTGTGGAGACATCTTCTGCAACCTGTCCTGCTCCCTTCTGTATTCTAGTTCTGGAAACGTGGCTCCACATCTCTTTAGGTATGCTTTCTTGAGAATGACTGCTGGTGGGCTGGTGAGATGGCTTAGCGTTTAAGGCACTTGCTTGCAAAACCAAAGGACCCAGGTTTGATTCCCCAGTACCAACGTAAGCCAGGTGCACATGGTGGAGCATGCATCTGGAGTTTGTTTATAATGGCCGGAGGCCCTGATGTGCCCATTCTCCTTTCTCTATCTGCCTCTTTCTCTCAAATAAGTTTTTTTTTTTTTTAAAGGAGAATGACTGCTTAAGAGATGAAGGTTTTGAACATTGTCATCCTAGACCACAGATTAAAATAAGGAAGTTGGCATATGTTGGAAGATGAGGAACTTCCTGACTAAGTGGGAATAGCTAAGATATTAAAAGCACCAAATAGTTAAGACCCTTTGAGTAGTTCTGATCTTACCTGAAGTTTGAACCCAGCATTATGATGATGCCAAAACTGAGCATAGCCATGACAATGGAGAAATCCAAACACACCAAAGATACTTCTCAAGCCAGTGGGAGAGGGTAATCAATGAGGGGGATTACCAGGAGCCTGCTCTGCTGTTTGAACAATGACCTGCTGCGATGAGTGGTGGCTTCTTTGTCCAGTCTGACCTCAGTTGTCTTCTATCTTTTGCAGTGTTGAGCCTTAGATTTGACCTCCAATGTTTAGGCACAAGTCAGCATACAAAGATGAATAGATTAACTGAGCTCATCTAAGGGATTCCTCCCGCCCCCCACACACATAGATGCTTTCCTAGCCTTCTATATTTAGGTTAAGGCCTGTGCTTGTGCAAGACATGTACTGAAGAATTCAGTTCTCCAAAGCTTGCATACAAGGAAGGACTCTAGCATGAGATCTTCTGAAGAGCTACTTGTGTGTTCAGTGGACTCTGATGTCCCCCAAAGGCACAGTATTAACACAGGCCCACTAAGGTGACCACAAAGGGCGATTATGGCCTAGCTTTCATAAGGCCAGGGAACACATACTGTGTAGGCATCCACACTGTGAATATCTCTATGTAGTGAAACTTGATAAAACTTAATTTGACATGACAACTCTATTGAACTGCTACCAGAAACAATCATTTTGATTAAATCAGACCATTCCTAAATATCATATTTAGTAACAAACTAAAAGACCCCGAAGCTCTCTCCACTGCTGAAACATGGGTTCTCATGTTCTCACATTATTGCTTAGTCAGAACAGACGCATGGCTAAGGAATAAATTTAAAGTTTTGCCCTCCAGCAAAAATTTCATAAAGGTTCTGTGGCTTTGGGGTCATAATAAAAACAACATTGCTCTCTATAATAGGGGAGTGCCTGCTTTCCTTTAAAAATCTCTTGCTATCCAGCCAGGCGTAGTGGCGCACGCCTTTAATCCCAGCACTCAGGAGGCAGAGGTAGGAGGATCACCATTAGTTCGAGGCCACCCTGAGACTACAGAGTGAATTCCAGGTCAGCCTGAGCTAGAGTGAGACCCTATCTCGAAAAACCAAAAACAAACAAACAAACAAAAACCTCTTGCTGTCCTATGGATTTAAGAACGATTTCGGACATGACTACAGAGATGCAACGAGATCTACTGCATTGTCTCAAAAAGAAGGTCACTAATTTCCCTCTCATCTTCTTGACATTTAAAGACACCTGCAGGAAAGCACACTCCACCTGTGTCTTTCTATCAGCAGAGACTGCACACCTGTAATGGCAGATACCAAGCCAGTATCTAGTCAGTGTCCCAAGGGCCTTCAAGGAACAAGACCAGCCACTTTCTCTTCTGCTTCCCAAATTCTTGGGCATACAGAAGCCCAAGCTACTTGTGAGTTGTGACTTTTTCAACAAAGACTCATACAGAAATTCATATCCAAAAGGAGCAAGGAACTTCCTGCCCTTCTTTTCCTAAAAATGCAATCAGCTTCCTTGGCAACGTGTCAGCTCCCACTGACCAGCTTTACTTCTCCAAGGAGACAAACCTCTTGCCCTGCTTCCTGCCGAGGCTGGAGGGACCTAGCCTTCCTTTGCATACACTTCTCTTCCCAAGGAAAAGGATGGGAGTGCCGCGTTTTAGTATCTTGGTGTTTCTTACTGGACTCAAGCAGGAGGCTAAAATAGATTTAGGTCCTGGAGGGGAGATGTGAGTGGAGTGTCAACACTCATCTCATCTCATTGCATGTCCCCAAGCCTAGCTGTCACATGATCACATAGCAGCTACCTGCTCAGAGGCATCTGTTGCTTCATAAGTGCGGGCACGTGGTCTTTGGAGTTCGGATCTGCAGGAGACACCAATCCAGACCCATGAGCTAAGGGCTGAAGTTTGACACTAATGGCTGTTACTGTTTATACAGACTGAAGACAGACATTCGATCTACCTTTAGGTCAGCCAAAGTGATGACCACGAGGACAGTTAGGCTATTTCTTGAAACTCAGCTGCCCGGGGGCCTTGTGGAGTAACAGAGCTACTGGGGCCAGGGTTCCCTGCATAGAGCAGCAGAGCCCCTCATCTCCAGTCCCAGAGCCTTGACAGAGAGCTTCACCCCAGGGACGCCTGGGCATCTTGGTGGCATCCTGGTAGTGAGGACAGTGTGGATTTCCAGAGTACTCTTTCTTAGCAGCTGAGAGGTTAAATGAAACCAGCTTAAACTTCAAGTGCTAAAACCAGCAGGCAGTCTGTTTTGCTGACCCTGTCCCCAAAGCCATGGTCAAGTACAAAGCAGCCATTATTTCTCCGATGACCCTGAGTTTGCTTCTAGAAGCTGGTATTGTTTTCTAACTTTGGAAGAAGCACCAAATAAGGATGACTTTTGGGTTCAAGGTAGGAATCAAGATTGTTTATATGACCTCACTCTTTCTTACATAATATAATAAACAGGCCCTGTACGCCCGAAAGGGAAGTATCCAAATTCTGCTTCTGGACGAACATATGCTGCTCCCATTGAAATCACAGGGACTTGGCTCCCAAGAAGCTGGAGAAAAACTTCATCCTTGAATAAGGATGTGATGAGTAAAGTGAAGGTTTTCCTGAATACAGCACTCTGAAAATGAGCCACTGGAGGAGAATGAAAAAAATGCCTCTAAAGCTCGAATCAGCAAATCCTTGGCCATCACGTACAAACGAACCTGTCTCCCTTCCAAGCCCACAAGGTAACCTTCGAGAAAGTGAGCCAGCCCCCTCTCCAGAGATCGTTTCAGATCTCTTTCCATAAGCCTCTGATGCAGGCAAAATGCAGTTCGGGCCACAAGATCACTCTCCTCACTGTTAATATGGTGATTTTCACTCTCCATCCCTTCGTGGGAAGATTCATGGCTGGTTCCAGAGCAACAAATGACTTTATAGTTGCACTTACCATTTCATTGTTCCCATGTTACAGACAGACATTTTATGATAAGTGATCTTGATTTGGTACGTATATAGATTTATGTCCTACCTTGTTCCAAAAAGAAGTTTAAACGACTTGCACGGGGTCTGAGAAATGGTCCCCACTTCCTTGTAACATTTAAAAACTAATATTACCCTCCTGATAGCCTTGATATAGCTGAAGTTGAAAGCAGATCAAGTCCAGTGCTCAAACCCTCCAGTTCTTTTAATTTTTGTTTATTTTTTAAAATTTATTTATTAGCAACAGACAGAGAGAGAAAGAGGCAGAGAGAGAGAATGGGTGCACCAGGGCCTCCAGCCATCGCAAATGAACTCCAGATTGCATGCACCACTTTGTGCATCTGGCTTACATGGGTACTGAGGAATCGAACCTGGAATCAGGGTCTTTAGGCTTCACAGGCAAGCGCTTAACTGCTAAGCCATCTGCCCAGCTCCAAACCCTCCAATTTTTAATTCAAAACCAAATCTGGAGATGACACAGCATCTTCTTTATGGCCCTGTATGTGGTCAGCCCTTTACAATGTCCCACTGAACCCATCCACAGATATAGAGGAGGGACAGAGAGTGACAAGTTTTGTGACATGCAAACATGTTTGTAGGTGATGGGAGATAAAGCCTCCTCTGCTTGGTTTCCCCTCCCCCACATTCTCTACCCTCGTACATCCTCCACCTTCTCTTGGGGAGAATCAAGTTAAGTGCACTTAAATTTTGTGTCCATCTATCTATCTACCATCTATCTATCATCTATTTATCTATATAGCTATCATCTATCTATCTCTCTGCCTACCTACCTACCTACCTACCTATTCCCCAATATTCAAAAAATGAAACACAAAAACAGAGTACCTCAGAGTGGGAGAGAGAGAGCTCAGTGGGTAAGGAGCTCACCTCATAAGTGCGAGGATCTGAGCCCAATCCTCATTACTCACATAAAATGTCGGATGTGGTGGTGGGCAATTGTAATCTCTGTCCTGTGGAGAAGACAGAAAGATCCCTGAGCTTGCTAGCTAGCCAGTCTTGCCTAATTAGTAAACTCCAAGGCAACAAGAGACCCTGTCTCAAAAAGAGGTGGACAATATCCTTTGGATAATACTCAAGGTTGTCCTCTGGCTCCACACATATGCATGCCTATGTGGCACCACACACATATGAACATGCAAAAAACACATATGCAATAAAACAGAATAACTGACTATATCCTAAAGGAAAAGTAGACCACTATAAATCTGAAAAGAAAATGATGGTGTGAGATTTTTTTCCCCCATCTTCCTCCTCTGGCCCATCTCCCCATTCCTCTCTCCTATAGAACCCTTCTCCAAGGCATCCATTCAGTCCTGTGTGTTGAGCCCTGATAATCCAAGCTTTGATTTCAGGCCTATGGGCAACAGACTCATAGCTTGTTCATTGGCACCGGGTCGTAGAAACCGGCTCTGAGGCAGGTTTGGATGCTGGCCTCACACACATTGGCCGCCGACTTGTAGAAGGCCCAACTCATTTCACATGTTCGGCACTTCACAATGTTGTCCTAGTTTTCTTCCCAACCTCTCTCCTTCTCCTATCTTGACTGATTCATGCTACCCCTCTCTCTGGAAGGACCTTTCCTAGCTCTGCTTGAAGGGGAAACCTACACATGCCCTTTGACAAATTTAACAAACTCTAGCATAGTACGCTAGGCTCTGTCCAAGTACTTTGCATTTCTTATTTAATCTTTACAATACGGGTGCTGTTCTTAGCCACATTTTACAATTTTATTTTATTATTTATGTGTGCCATGGCACATGTGTGGAGGTCAGAGGTCAATTTTAGGATCAGTCCTCTCCTATCCAGGGTCTTTCACTGTGGTTTCTTGCTCTGCTGTTTTTTGCTATGCTCACCAAGAGCTTCAAGAAAATTCTCCTATCTACACCTCCCATCTTGCAGGAATTACAGAAACTTGGCACTGCTTCTGGCTTTTTAAAATATATATATTTCATTTTTTATGAGAGATAAAGAGAGAGGGGGGCAGATAGAGAGACTAGGCATACCAAGATCTGTAGCCAGTGTAAACAAACTCCACACACATGTGCCACCATATGCATCTGGCTAATGTGGGTTCTGGGATATCAAACCTGGTCCTTGGGCTTCACAGGCAAGTGCCTTAACTACTAAGCCATCTCTCCAGCCCTGCTTATGGCTTTTGTCATGGAGTATGGAGATCAAACTCTGGTATTCCAGTATTGGAACTCTGGCTCTTCAGTGGTGAGTACTTTAATAACTGAGAAATCTCCTGGGCCCTACTAGCCCATTTTTAATATTTTATTTATTTATTTATTTATTTATTTATTTATTTATTTATTTATTTATTTCAGAGAGAGAGAAAAAAAGAGAGAGTGAGAATGATCAAGTCAGGGCTTTCTGCCACTGCAAATGAAATCCAGACACATCTGCCCTTGTGCAACTGGCTTTATGTGAGAACTGGGGAATCAAACCCAGCCACCAGGCTTTGCAAACAAGTGCCTTTAACCACTGAACCATCTCTCCAGCCCTACGAGCCTCATTTTAAAGATGAAGAAGGGCTGGAGAGATGGCTTAGTGGTTAAGGCGCTTGCACATGAAGCCTAAGGACCCAGGTTCAACTTGTCAGAACCCACGTAAGCCAGATGCATAAGCTGGCACACACGTTCTAGAGTTTGATTTCAGTGGCTAGAGGACCTGGCACACCAAGTCTCCCTCTCTCTCTCTCTCTCTCTCCCTCTCTCTCTCTCACACACACATTAAAAAAAAAAAGATGGAGGAGAAGCACAGAGATGGAGCCTAGCTTGTTCACAAATTTCTTCTTGCCAGTTAGGCTAGCCCCACCAGCCAGCAACGCCCCCAAGGAGCTGCCTGTCTCCACCTCCCTAGAGCTGGTATTACAAATGTGTGCCTCCATGCCCAGCTTTTTTTTTTTTTTTTTTTGGAAGAGACAGAGAGAGAGAGAGAGAGAGAGAGAGAATGGGCATGCCAGTGGCCTCTCAGTCACTGGGAATAAACACCAGGTGCATGCGCCCCCTTGTGGCCAAGTGCAGCATTGTGCCCTTGCATCACTTTGTGTCTGGCAAACAATGGGACCTGGAGAATCTAACGGGCATTCTTGGGCTTAGCAGACAGGTGCTTTAACCACTAACCCATCTCTCCAGTTTTTTTTTTTTTTTTTTTTTTTTTTTTTTTCGAGGTAGGGTCTCACTCTGGTCCAGGCTGACCTGGAATTCACTAGGTAGTCTTAGGGTGGCCTTGACCTCACGATGATCCTCCTACCTCTGCCTCCTGAATGCTGGGATTAAAGGCATGTGCCATCATGGCTGGCCCACCCAGCTTTTTTTTTTTTTTTTTTTTACATGGATTCTGGGGACTGAACTCAGGTTCTCATGCCCGTGTGGCAAGCACTTTACCAACTGAACTCACCCTCCCGCCTCCACTGTATCTCTGTTCTAGCTTACATAGTTTCATGCTATAGACGTTCCATCTTCCCTGGTGGGTGGAAAGCTCCCTTAAAACAGAATCCATACGTGACTCTACTTTAGTCCTCATGGTTCCCCTGAACCCAGCTTGCTCTGGGTCCTTGCCTTCAATATCCATGGGTGGAAGCAAGGAAATGAGGACAGAGACAGAATCCGTTCAGCTAAGGGATTCCCTGCTGGAGGAAACACTTCAGTCTTGGTTTCAGTCCCTATGTGTCTGCAATGTTTATGTCCACGTTTGGGGTTCGAGGAGCGATTTTTAGCTGCTCTAGCTAAGCAACGCAGGTGGTCTTGATGTCTAAAGGCCTATCTCAGGAGACGGGCAGCGACAGTGATCAAGCTCTCCCCGTTCTGCTCATATACATGGGGTGGTGGCAGTGATGTGGACAAGAACGAGAGCCTTAACGATCACACATGCACCATGGGCCAGCCACATGCACCCTGCAGTCACAATCCTATGTGCCAGACTTTACCAGCCTCGTTTTCTAGATGGGAACTGAGATCCAGGAAGGTTTAGCTGTTGGGCCAAGATTACAAGCTGGTAGAACACAGCATGAAGGCTTGAAACTAGCTCTGCCTTGCCAGAATCAATCTGGCTCTATCTATTAACACAGCAATGTCTTTCTTGGCTCTTGCAGGGCAGGGAAAGGCCACTCACCTGAATTCATTCCCTACTTCCTGGGTGCTCTCTGTGTTTTGGCCTTTTAGGTGAAAAGCTACCTCCGGCACGGAACATGCATTTCTTTGAAGAAACCAGCTAAATGGTAAACCTATTTTCCTATAGCTCAGAGAGTCCTTACTGGCCAGGAACGGAATGGTCACTAAAAATGTACAAGACAGTTGCAGGAAGCTAGAGCAGATGGGGGGGAGGGATGAGGGACAGGACCAGGCCGACTTGCCAGGAGCTGAACAAGCAGAAAGAGAAGTCCATGTTCTGTTCAGAGGAAAACAAATCACTTTTCATCATCTGTAAAGTCGTCTTAGGTGGGCCACAACACTCAAAGCAGCCACAGCATGGGTCATAGAACAAACATTTCTTGTTTGAGTTATACAGAAAAAGTGGTGCTTCAGTCTGGGGAAAGGGGGCAGGGAGGCGGGGCAGGCAGGGAATCCCTCAAAAGGCAGCACACACACTTGCGCATGATTCAGCTCTGATTCATGGAGCCTGGAGTACTCTGTTCACCATAGGATTCTTGGTGCAGAGTTCCTTAGACACTGGTGAAATCATTTTTCCATCTTACTAACTGACAGCTCACTTTCTCTGACATGTTCTCCATACTCCCACCAACGCCTACAGGAAGCCTCATGCTAAAAACCCCCACACTGACAATGGACTAAGTGAAGATCCAAGCGCTCACTGGATGCTCTTTGTCAGCCAGTTTTAGCTCAACCTGACACTTGGCACATGGTTCTGGTCAGGGTGCCCACAAGTATAGGACATGGTTCCTTGAAAGCCTGACAGGGAAAGCATGTGTGCAAACGGGCCCCTCGGGAACAGCCGTGACGTCACTTTCTCTGAGTTGGGAGCATGTTGACTTTTTAATGGCTCCTTTGCTAAGGCTCCTGTAACAAATGGAATGTATGGGAGGAAAAAAATATATGGGTAAAAGGTGCAAAGGAGTGTCTGTCTTGTCCACTTCTAACAGAAACCCAGGCACTGGCCACAATCGCGGCAGTCCTGCTGCCTCCTGCTTCCCCATGGAAGGTCTTACAACTGGCATCTTTCCTCAGTTTAAATCAACAGAATGTAAAACATGGTGGCCTCATCAAAACATACGCTCTGCTGCCTTGGAAAAGGAGGTGAGCTTAGTCCTCTTTCTCTGATGTTTAAGTTTCCCTATCCGCCATTCCTTAGACACCCTGCAGCCTCACAGGTTAGAGAAAGACAAATCCAGACTGGGAGATGGGCATTTATGCTGGTGCTCTGCCACCCGTTGGCTTTGAGATGTCAGGTGAGCTCCTTCACCTCTCTTGCGCCCATGATCTCATCTTGTCAAATGGAGAGGACAGTAAGAGTGCCCACCTCATGGTGGCGCATGCCTTTAATCCCAGCACTCAGGAGGCAGAGGTAGGAGGATCGCTGTGAGTTCGAGGCCACCCTGAGACTACATAGTGAATTCCAGGTCAGCCTGGGCTAGACTGAGACCCTACTTTGAACCCGCCCCCCCAAAAAAAGTGCCCACCTCAGGAGGATGTGAGTGGGAAGTAAGAGGAATGATACACAGAGTAACCCTAGTACTCTAGAAGCACCAGCCAGCTGTGTTATTGCTAATCCCCACCAACCCCTTGTATCTTCCTTCTTTTACTTCTTTCAAAAAATATATTTATTAAGTATCCATCAGGTACAGGTAGGCCACATTCTTTGTTGTCCAAGGAAGGACAGAGGTAAAAAAAATCACTGGTCTGGGATTTGGGGAAAGTAGACTCTGATTCCAGCTAATTACCAACCTCTTTGTAGCTTTCTTACTGTGAAGTCCAGGATCTGTTTTTTGGATTTTGACAAATGGGAAATAATGGCAGCCACACTCCTGCCCTCCATGATTACAAAGTGCAGTGTCAGGAGTCACACCCCTACCCTCCGTGATTACACAATGCAGTGTCAGGAGTCACACCTCTGCCCTCCATGATTACACAAGTGCAGTGTCAGGAGTCACACCCCTGCCCTCCATGATTACACAAGTGCAGTGCCAGGAGTCACACCCCTGCCCTCCATAATTACACAATGCAGTGTCAGGAGTCACACCCCTGCCTTCCGTGATTACACAAGTGCAGCGTCAGGAGTCACACCCCTGCCCTCCATAATTACACAATGCAGTGTCAGGAGTCACACACCTGCCCTCCATGATTACACAAGTGCAGTGTCAGGAGTCACACCCCTGCCCTCCATGATTACACAAGTGCAGTGCCAGGAGTCACACCCCTGCCCTCCATAATTACACAATGCAGTGTCAGGAGTCACACCCCTGCCTTCCGTGATTACACAAGTGCAGCGTCAGGAGTCACACCCCTGCCCTCCATAATTACACAATGCAGTGTCAGGAGTCACACACCTGCCCTCCGTGATTACACAAGTGCAGTGTCAGGAATCACACACCTGCCCTCCGTGATTACAAAGTGCAGTGTCAGGAGTCACACCCCTGCCCTCCGTGATTACAAAGTGCAGTGCCAGGAGTCACACCCCTGCCCTCCGTGATTACACAAGTGCAGTGTCAGGAGTCACACTCCTGCCCTCCGTGATTACACAAGTGCAGTGTCAGGAGTCACACCCCTGCCCTCCGTGATTACACAAGTGCAGTGTCAGGAGTCACACCCTTGGCCTCCGTGATTACACAATGCAGTGTCAGGAGTCACACCCCTGCCCTCCATGATTACACAAGTGCAGTGCCAGGAGTCACACCCCTGCCCTTCATAATTACACAAGTGCAGTGTCAGGAGTCACACCCCTGCCCTCCATGATTACACAAGTGCAGTGCCAGGAGTCACACCCCTGCCCTCCGTGATTACACAAGTGCAGTGCCAGGAGTCACACCCCTGCCCTTCATGATTACACAATGCAGTGCCAAGAGTCACACCCCTGCCCTCCATGATTACACAAGTGCAGTGCCAGGAGTCACACCCCTGCCCTCCATGATTACACAAGTGCAGTGTCAGGAGTCACACCCCTGCCCTCCATGATTACACAAGTGCAGTGTCAGGAGTCACACCCCTGCCCTCCATGATTACACAAGTGCAGTGTCAGGAGTCACACCCTGTGATTACACAAGTGCCCTCACACCCCTGCCCTCCATGATTACACAAGTGCAGTGTCAGGAGTCACACCCCTGCCCTCCATGATTACACAATGCAGTGTCAGGAGTCACACCCCTGCCCTCCATGATTACACAAGTGCAGTGTCAGGAGTCACACCCCTGCCCTCCATAATTACAAAGTGCAGTGTCAGGAGTCACACCCCTGCCCTCCATGATTACACAAGTGCAGTGTCAGTGCCCTCCAGTGCAGTGTCAGGAGTCACACCCCTGCCCTTCATAATTACACACAAAGTGTCACACCCCCTGCCCTACATGATTACACAATGCAGTGTCAGGAGTCACACCCCTGCCCTCCATGATTACACAAGTGCAGTGTCAGGAGTCACACCCCTGCCCTCCGTGATTACACAATGCAGTGTCAGGACTCACACCCCTGCCCTCCATGATTACACAAGTGCAGTGTCAGGAGTCAGGAGTCACACCAGGAGTCACACTCCTGCCCTCCATGATTACACAATGCAGTGTCAGGAGTCACACTCCTGCCCTCCATGATTACACAATGCAGTGTCAGGAGTCACACCCCTGCCCTCCATGGTTACACAAGTGCCAGGAGTCACACCCCTGCCCTCCATGATTACACAAGTGCAGTGTCAGGAGTCACACCCCTGCCCTCCATGATTACACAAGTGCAGTGTCAGGAGTCACACCACTGCCTTCCATGATTACACAAGTGCAGTGTCAGGAGTCACACTCCTGCCCTCCATGATTACACAAGTGCAGTGTCAGGAGTCACACCCCTGCCTCCCATGATTACACAATGCAGTGTCAGGAGTCACACCCCTGCCTTCATGGTTACACAAGTGCAGTGTCCATGATTACACAATGCAGTGTCAGGAGTCACCCCTGCCCTCCATGATTACACAAGTGCAGTGTCAGGAGTCACACCCTGCCCTCCATAATTACAAAGTGCAGTATCAGGAGTCATGGCCTCAGGATTACACAAGTGCAGTGTCAGGAGTCACACCCCTGCCCTACATGATTACCAATGCAGTGTCAGGAGTCATGCCCTCCGTGATTACACAAGTGCAGTGTCAGGAGTCACACCCTGCCCTTTGTGATTACACAATGCAGTGTCAGGACTCACACCCCTGCCCTCCATGATTACACAATGCAGTGTCAGGACTCACACCCCTGCCCTCTCCAAGTGCAGTGTCAGGAGTCACACCCTGCCCTCCATAATTACAAAGTGCAGTGTCAGGAGTCACACCCCTGCCCTCCGTGATTACACAAGTGCAGTGTCAGGAGCCACACCCCTGCCCTCTATGATTACACAATGCAGTGTCAGGAGTCACACCCCTGCCTTCCATGGTTACACAAGTGCAGTGCCAGGAGTCACACCCCTGCCCTCCATGATTACACAAGTGCAGTGTCAGGAGTCACACCCCTGCCCTCCATGATTACACAATGCAGTGTCAGGACTGCCAGCCCTCCATCATTACACAAGTGCAGTGTCAGGCCCCCCCCTCCATTACACAAGTGCAGCGTCAGCCCTCCATGATTACACAATGCAGTGTCAGGAGTCACACCTCTGCCCTCCGTGATTACACAAGTGCAGTGTCAGGGTCACACCCCTGCCCTCCATGATTACACAATGCCCTGCCCTCCATGATTACACAAGTGCAGTGTCAGGAGTCACACCCCTGCCCTCCTCTGCAGTGTCAGGAGTCACACCCCTGCCTGTGATTACAGTGCAGTGTCAGGACTCACACCCCTGCCCTCCATGATTACCAGTGTCAGGTTGCCCTCCATGATTACACAAGTGCAGTGTCAGGACTCACACCCCTGCCCTCCATGATTACACAAGTGTCAGGAGTCACACCCCTGCCCTCCGTGTGTCAGGAGTCACACCCCTGCCCTCCATGATTACACAATGCAGTGTCAGGAGTCACACCCCTGCCCTCCATGATTACACTGTAAATACTCTAGAAACTCAGAGGGCAGTGGCATGGCTTCAATTTGGGCCATCTCAGGAGACATTGTAGGCTCAGCCCTAAGAAGAGGCTGGGGATCCAGAAATGGAAGTAAGAATAGGCTGTGTCAAGTGGAGAAAGAATCCTATGCAGGGGCACATCAAGTGTTTAGGAAGTAGTGAATTGAATATTTGGGTGTTGTCTGAGTGCTGGATTGTGGAGAACAAGAGAAAAAATACAAGATCAGCATGTGGAGGGCTGTGTGTGTTCAAATGATGGATGGAGCCTGACGTAGTGGTACACGCCTTTAATCCCAGCACTTAGGAGGCAGAGATAGGAGGATCGGCATGAGTTCAAGGCCACCCTGAGACTACATAGTGAATTCCAGGTCAGCCTGGGCTAGAGCGAGATCCTACCTCGAAAAACCAAAAAAAAAAAAAAAAAAGAAAAGAAATAAAATGATGATGGATAGTTCTTAAAAAGGAAGTCCTATCAGAATGGCAGCATAGGGGCTGGAGCAGCACAGGGGATGGCTTAGCGGTTAAGGCACTTGCCTGTGAAGCCTAAGGACCCAGGCTTGATTCCCTAGTACCCACGTATGCCAGATGCACAATGTGGTTCTTGCTTCTCTAGTTCATTGGCAGTGGCTAGAGAATCGGCACACCTGTTCTCTCTGTCTGTATCTCTTCTCTCTCACGTGCACCAATAAATAAATAAATATACAAATAAATTTTTTTTTTTTTTGGTTTTGCAAGGTAGGGTCTCACTCTGGCCCAGGCTGACCTGGAATTAACTGTAGTCTCAGGGTGGCCTCGAACTCTCGGCGATCCTCCTACCTCTGCCTTCCCAAGTGCTGGGATTAAAGGCGTGCGCCACCACGCCCAGCTCAAATAAATATTTTTAAGAAATTAGAAAAAAAGAATGATAACAGAGTGACGAATCTGTTGGTGGCTGCCAGAGGGGCTGGGTTAGGAAGACAACAGTGTGAAGACAACTGATCTTGTAAGGCATGAAGAAGCAGAGGGTGAGAAAGAGGGTCATCCTGCCAGAAAGGAAGCTGGAGGGAACCAGGCTCCACCACTGAGCAGCTGTCCCACCCAGGACTTCTAGAACCTCTCTTGTTTACAGCTGCCTCATCTAAAAAGAGAAGCACTCGCGTCAAGTGTAAACACACAGTACCTGTCACGTGGCAATGCCTCTGCCAGCATGGCGTGGCAGACAAAGTAATGGCTAGAAGAGCATTGTGAATGAGCAATCTATTCACCTGGAAGTCAGGTGGGGCGCTGCTGGGGCTACTGATGAGCCAAACATCAGGTGATGGCAAGAGAGAGGTGTAACCATGGAGCTTTAGCCTGAGCCACCAGTCCCGAGGGGCAGGAAGAACACGGAGAGAACCTCTCCTTGCTCTTCAATCAGATGTCCTGGTACGTGGGCTCGTCACTGCCCATCCTAGCTATGACTAATGGAAGCAATGGCGAGAGAACAGAACACCAATGTTCTCCCTAAACTTAGAACTTCAATCTACAAACATGGAGTTTCCAGAGGACAGGAAGCCATGCCCTTGACCTTTCCTCTGAAGCCACTGAAAATCATGAACAGAGATATCGAGGTGTCTCCTAACAGGACAGGACACACCAATATTTCCGTTTTCAAGATGATGACATGGGGCCCAGGTCCTTTGGTGAGGTGGTCGCAGATGAACTCAAGAGTTAAGGATTACTTCTTCAAATTGACAACCCGATCCTTGCCCCCGGGTGCTCTCCAGACTGTTTTATTTTTTTATCCCAATCAGCCTTAACAAACAGATCTAAAACCGCATTACAAAATAGAAGAGCGTGAAATTGGAAATAAAATAGGTGCTTCCACATCTATTTAAATCCCATTTATTTCTAATAATGACTGAGGTTGAGCCTTGCATGGAAGGTTAGAAGTTGGCTTAAGTCTTGATTTATCTCTGGTTGACTAATGAAATATTGTCACTTTGCATAAGTTAAAAAAAAAAAAAAAAAGGACCATCAAAAATGTCACACTTGTTTAACTTTACTTAAAACCAAGGGTACACCTCCTGGGTGCACCTGGATTTCAGTCTTTAGTCGTGTTTGAGTCCTCCAGTCCTTCTGTGTCTGTAGAACAATGGCAACCAAAGTGTTAACGCTCACTGTCAATCACAGTTGGGTTCTCATCTTCAGTGGGGATCATTTGTCTTCTTAGTTAAGTGCCTCTGACAATACATGCTATTTACAAGCTGACAGCATCTGGCTCAGAATGCGGACTAATACAATTACAATAAACGCAACAATAATACAAGTTGGTGAGCAGAGGAGTGTCCAGAATGAGCAAAAGCAATTACGTCGCTGAGCCCTGATGTGGAAGTCAATGAGAGTACCAGGCTACTGATCAAGAAACTCATCCAGTACCCACTGTCCTAGAGTGTTGCTTTACTTAGTACTTGCTGTGGGGCTCTGCTTTCGTTGACCTCAGGCCCTCCTCTCCACCTCAGTGGCTTGAAGGGTTCCCCCACAATTATTTGCTGTTCTTATGCGTCATTCCATAACGAGCTGGTGTGGCTCTACAAGTCCCCAGGCAGCTAAGAATCCCTTACCAGACAACCTGAGAATCCGTTTCTCTCTTACAATGTTATACATGAACAAAGTAGAAGTAATTTGTCTGTTACTCCCTGACTTTTGGGGTTCATACCCTGCCCACTTGTTTCCTTAGACACTATTACTGAAGACAAAGAAAATGGGACTTCAGGTTGAGCCAGCTCCCTTTCTTCACAAGCCTGAAAAATCACTCAACTAGTTCTCTCAACTTGTTTTGAGTTCAATTGGCACATCTTGGTTATTCTAGACCCAGAACATTCTCCAAAATCAGAGCTCATCGGGTAAAGTTAGAGAGATGGAGATAGGTGGTGATCAGCCAGGAATTAATGAGGATCAAGGAAATGCAACTAGGTTCCCCTGGAAATCTCTGTGGCCATCCATCTTTCCTGCCATCTGCTCCAAATTCACACCAGTGTCCTGGAGGTAAACGACAACCCTATTCATCTTGCAAGTCCATTTATGTGAAATGTCATTAAGTCATGGTGTTGTCCAGAACTTGGACAGGAACTTTTCTTTCCTGGTTAGTGTGGCAACTACCAGTCATTCCCTCCCTAACTTGAGAAAAGCATCTGGTATATGCTCTGGAGTAAAATGCCTCAGACCTATCCAAATTAAACCCCTAAGAGCTGAAATGAAGGACTGTCTCCTCTCTGTAAGAGGTGGTAGACTCATGCTTTCCCACAAAGTTCATATTCTGGCATACTTATCTTTGGGATCTGCATTCCCTGAGTGAACACGAATCCAATAATCATATCTGTTTTATGATTTCAAGCATTCCATGTGAGCATAAGTTACAGGACATTCAGATGGCTTTTATTATTAAAGATAACAACCACCTCACTGGGCAATATTATTCTTCCTGAGGGTTCTCAAGTACCTCTGTTAACATGTTCCAGTATCTACAGGCATTCTCATTTTTTTTTTCCTGCAGCTGTTTGTGCTCTGATATAGTCTAGACACAGAACAGAAATAAGAGGGTCATTCCAACATGTTTTTTAACCAAAGAGATTAAAAAACAACCTTAAAAACACATTGGATTTGCAGGACACTCCCAATAAGATGTCTCTCACTACATCCTGATCTCACTCCATGAGAAACAGATATATTCCTGAGCTATTCAACATGAGTTACATTTTAATAAATCCAAGCTTATTGTTTTAAGGAATTCTCTGTGTGTGCATGCACATGTTTTGGTTTTTACCTTCATCTTTTCAAGCCAAAGATCACATCTTTCATGGAACAAGAACTTTGGAGTATACTCTGTTGTTTCATTCTAAATAGCTTTTCTCATTTATTTATTTCCAAGACAGATAGATCATAGGTGTGCTTAAGTTTTTTGAACTCAATTTTATTGCTTAGGGACGGAAGAGACACAGAGAGGAAGAGGGGGAGGGTGAAAGAGGAAAGGAGTGTGTACGTTAGAGCATGTGAAGATGGTTCTGTCCAGTTTCCCTCAATTACCACATGTCCCAAATGAGTAAGACAGGGAGCTGTGGCCCACCTCTACTCCAACGAGCTCAGTCGTCTTGTAACTTGCAAAGTGTAAGCATGTTGCTTAGTAGTCATATATGTTTTGCACAACATAGCTAGCTGTTGTCACAAGAAAACAAATACTTTAATGCCAATATCATATCATCATGATGGGTTTAATATCACTAAAATTTTTAAAAAGTGACAGTGTGGAATTATTCAAGTTATATTCGCATACCTTAAACATATACACATTATGAGTATATACTCATTAACAATTTGGTACAGTCGAACTTGTCTTGGAAGTCAAGTCCACTGTCTGAAATTCCCCATTGTCTTTCCCGTGTCAAACAGGAAATTTGGGACTGGAATGATGGCTTAGTGGTTAAGGCACTTGCCTGTGAAGCCTAAGGACCCAGGTTCGATTCTCCAGATCCCACATAAGCCAGATGCACATGGTGGCACATGCATCTGGAGTTTATTTGCAGTGACTAGAGGCCCTGGTGTGCCCATTCTCTCTCTCTATCTCTCTCTCTCTCTCTCTCTCTCTCTCTCTCTCTTTCTCCCTTTCTCCCTCCCTCCTTTTGTCCTCCTTCCGTCCCTCCCTTTCTATCTAATAAATAAGTAAAAACAAAAAATATATTTAAGGGGCTGGAGAGATGGCTTAATGGTTAATGCTTGCCTATGAAGCCTAAGGACCCCAGTTCAGCGCTAACCAGTATCCACGTAAGCCAGATGCACAAGGTGGCACATGCATCTGGAGTTTGTTTGCAGTGGCTGGAGGCCCTGGTGTGCCCATTCTCTCTCTATCTCTCTCTCCCTCTCCTCTCTCTTTCTGTCTCTCTGCCTCTTTCTCTGTTGCTCTCAAATAAAATAAACAAAATAAATTTTTTAAAAATATTTTTTAAAAAAAACAGTAAATTTGCAGAATTTGCTTAGGTTATTATGATGCTCTCAATCTGTTAAAGTTATCTTATTTATATTTAATTTGGCCTCATTTTTTAAAAAATTATTTATATTTATTTATTTATTTGTTTGTTTGAGAGAGAGAGAGAGAATGGGCATGCCAGGGCCTTTAGCCATTGCAAACAAACTTCAGATGCATGTGACACCATGTGAATCTGGCTTATATAGGTACTGGGGAATCGAACCTGGGTTCATAGACTTCACAGGCAGGCGCCTTCACTTCTAAGACATCTCTCCAGCCCCTGGCCTCATTTTTAAAGCAAATTTAACACCAACAAATCTTTCTAAGGCAATGATGTCATTTTCATATAAACAGCTCTCCGTGGCACATTCATATTTCAACTATTCAAATACTACACAGTTATGTGTGTTAAGCAGAACAAATACAACTGGCATAAACAGGTTTAGGGCATACAACTGTTAACAGGCTTCCAAATGAGCTGGTGAGATGGGTGTGAGGGCCCCTAGCGAGTAGCTAGCTTAGTGGACCTCAGATAGTGGCTGATGCATTCATCTGTTAGAGGACAAAGAGCACACACTAACTGGTTAGTGGATTAAATGAGTCTCTACTGTACCTCACTTGAGGCTCAACAAAAGAAAGAACTCAAGGTCTACTCTCTAACTAGAGGAAACAAAAAATGACCTGCTTATAGGGCTTGTTAGCTGATCTCTAACCTGATGCCTTTCGAAGAATTTGAAGAGTGATTTTTGTATTCCCAATTTTTAAAAAATATTTTATTTTTATTTATTTGACAGAGAGAGAGAGGCAGATAGAGAGAGAAAGAATGGGCACACCAGGGCCTCTAGCCACTGCACACAAACTCCAGACGCATGTGCCACCTTGTGCATCTGGCTTATGTGGGTCCTGGGGAATCGAACTGGCTTCACAGGCAAGCGCCTTAACCATTAAGTCATGTCTCTGGCCTTGTCTTCTCAATTTTATCGTTCAGTTTACTGACATTCACAAGATCCAGTAATACTGCTTTACTCAGAACAAAAAGGAAAAAGTAGTCATGCTAAACAAAAACTAAAAGGCAAAACACATCACTTTTTATATAATGTTCCTAGGGCCACCTGTGGTTTGAAGGTTCATGCTGGGTCTTGAGATTCTATGACTAAAAACTTTAATCTCTAAAATTCTGGCTGGGTTGAAAAACCAGCTTTAGCTGCCTTGGTTCAGTACGTGAGACCTTAGTCCCTCATTTCACTCATTACTGCTATGACATAGAGCTCAAATAAAAATACTTAGATGAAAAGTCCTGAGGCTGGACTCTGTCAGAGTCAAGTACATAGTGGTTAATTCCACCTTGAAACACTTGCAGCTCTGAGGGATGGTATATTTAAAGAACCTTTATTTAGCTCTTGAGTTTTATTTATTTATGGTTCATTATTTGCATCCTGTCTACTTCCATGAAGGATTTGAAGCAGAGCAGCTCTTCAGTTAGACTCATGCTTAATAAGTTCAGTCACTTCTTTGTCATCTTGCTAGGTCCAACTTCAATTGAGTAGTTTTTCCCAGTGTGATCAATTAACTTGGACTCCTGTGGTCCGGGCCTTCCGCTGAGACACAAAGACGGTGTGTCTGCAGAGTCTGTGACCTTTGGTTGGCTATCTGGTGTAGGAAGGAACCCCAGCAACACAGGAAACCTGGGGGAACTTCCCAGGGCATCCCCTTTGGTGTGCAAGGCCTCTCTGGGGGGATGGTGTGGAGTCTAAAGATTGCCCACAAATCTCAGGGTCATTAGCAGTCCCACACACTGTGCAGAGGGAGCTGAGTGGTCATAAGGACTTGTGGGTGTATACCCCAACAAGCCCGACTCAGTGGAGCAAAATATCCATGGAAATTATTTCAATCTGCCATTGAACCTTCTGGGTGGCCTATGCTTTAACTGTGCATGAGTTTTCTGCTTATGACTTGGTGATAGAAACACATGTCAGAGGTGTGTTTGGGGAACCTCAGGTGACAGCTGCCATGTGTAGCTGCAGTGAGAAGACCTGAGTGCCCTTAGTGCCTGGGAGACACTTCAGTCTGCCACCTTCTATGGCTCCCTCAAGCTCCTGCTCTTTGGAGCTTCCTTGTGTGGATCATGGTGCTAACAATGCCTACTCAATGTCTCTTCCCAGAGAGTGGACTGAGCCCTGTGTTCCATTATGTACCACACTTCTGTCACCTGTACCTGTTACCCCATACCCATGAACTCAGCCCTCTGAGGGGAAGGGCCTTTAGCACCTGGTTAACCATCATTACAGGCTGTCCGAAGAACAGAGATACTCCAGGCCACCTGGAGATGTTTTGCTATCAGCAGGGACATATTTGAGGTGAGTTATCCACGCTCTCCTACCAACCCTTTTGCCACCAAGGGCGGGCATCTGGAAAGAGCTAGCCAAATCTGTGGGCATGATCTGTGGTTGTTGAATAGCATCAGGCCAACCTGCATGCACCAGGAACAAACCCATGACTCACACTGAAGAATTCAGTAAGGTCACCACCCAGACATGATCCATGGGACAGCATTGACCGGGATGGAAGCCATCTTCACAGAATAAGAACCTCAAGTATATATTCCTCAAGGCCTGCTTCATAATCTTGTTTTTGCCCATGCTAATTAGCACTCTCTTTTGACCACCTGGCTAACCAAACACACTTATCAATAGACAGATACAACTGGACAGAGATGTGAATTCCTTTGAATAAAAAGGCACCCAAGGGTTGGAGAGATGGCTTAGCGGTTAAGGCACCTGCCTGCCAAGCCTAAGAATGCCTGTTTGAGTCTCCCGGTCCCATGTTTAGCCAGATGCAAAAAATGACGCAAGGGTGCAATGCCACACTTGCCCACAAGGGGTGCATGCATCTGGAGTTCGTTTACAGTGGCTGAGAGGCTGCTGGCATGCCCATTCTCTCTCTCTCTCTCTCTCTCTCTCTCTCTCTCTCTCCTCTTCCTCTCTGTCTCTCTCTCAAAAAAAGGCATCCAAGAAAAATATAGGAAGCCATCTCATCGTATCTAAAATGAGTAGGAAAAGAATTTTTATTCTATAGTATTCTATTCTGGCAAGGTAAGTAAATTTCTATCTGTAATCTCTCTATCTACCTACCTATCCATACACACATGCATATAGACCAAAAGACAAGATGTAAAGGGGCTGGGGAGATGACTCAGTGGGTAAGAGAACTTATAGCTCAAGCGTGGGGACCTAATTCAATCCCCAGCTCCTGTGTAAATGCACACCTGGAACCTCAGTGCCTAGCAGGGATGGAAACAAGAGGGTAGCCAGGCACCAGACTAACCAGAAAGACTGCAAGCTCCAGGTTGAGTGAGACACTGTCTCCAGAAAATGAGGAAGAAAAGCTATAAAGGAGGTCACTCAACATTCTCCTGGATACCTGTATCTGCAAACACACACGCATACACCACTCACATATGCACCACACACTACATACACACATCATAAAAAATATGAATAACATTTTTCTATTTAGGAAGTGTGTGGAGGGCTGGGGGCATAGCTCAGTGGTAGCGCGGCTGGACAGCATGCCCAAGTCCCTGGGTTGGAGTGCAAAAAGGAGAAAGAAAGAGATAGAGGGAGGCAAAAGAAGAAAGGAAGGAAGGAAGGAAGGAAGGAAGGAAGGAGGGAGGGAGGGAGGGAGGGAGGGAGGGAGGGAGGAGGAAGGGAAAGAAGGAAGGAAGGAAGGAAGGAAGGAAGGGAGGAAGGGAGGAAGGAAAAAAGGAAAGGAAGAAAGGAAAACATGCACTTCCAAAAATGTTAATGCTACCATTATTATAATCTGCCTCAAAAGACCAGGAAACTGACTCTGGGAGGAAAAAAATTAGTGCTTTCCCTGAGGTCTAGATCTTGGATGTCAACCTAACTTCTCTATCACATTCATAAGGTAAGAGTTCATAGGTTAAGTTCACAGGGAGAGAAACCCTTAGAGAACTGACAAGATGTAAGAATAGGGTACAATAGTCTGGCTTACTTTTACCCTCTATGCCCACCAATGTTTACATTTTTAAAAATATTATTGATTGATTGATTGATTGATTGATTGATTGATGAGAGACAGACAGAGAGTGAATGGGCATGCCAGGGCCTCCAGCCACTGCAAACGAACTCCAGATGCATGCACCCTCCCCCCCATGTGTATCTGGCTTATGTGGGTTCTGGAGAATCAAACCTGGATCCTTTGGCTTTGCAGGCAAATGCTTTAACCACTAAGCCATCTCTCCAGAGAATGTTTAGATTTGTTTGTTTGTTTGTTTGTTTGTTTTGAGGTAGAGTCTCACTCTGGCCCAGTCTGATCTGGAATTAACTATGCAGCCTCAGAGTGGCCTTGAACTCATGGCGATCCTCCTACCTCTGCCTCCCGAGTGCTGGGATTAAAGGCGTGCGCTACCATGGCCGGGCAAGATGTGCAGCCCCAGCTGGCCTCGAACTCATGATCCTCCTGCTGCTGCCTCTTCAGCAAATTCCTACCGGCGTGTGCCACCACAACTGGCTAGATTTTTAATAGGCACATAATTCTCCAGCTAAAAGAACTTGAGGGACACTCCTGGATATTAAGCCTAGCATAAGTCACTCAACGTTACTGATAGAAAATTGTGTAGGAACCTAATCTTACTTTGTAATATGGCTATATAAATGTTCAAGGAGACAGCTGTTAAACACAATGAGATTCTAAAGAACAAAAGTCTCACTCTTTTTTGGCATGTGTATGTGAGTGATGTGTGCATGTTTGTATGTGTGTAGGTGCGTGTGTGTGTCGGTGCACATATATGCATGTAAGTTTTTGTGTGTGCATATGGAGGTCAGAGATTGGCATTAAGTGTCTTCCTCAATCTCATTCCGCTTATGTATTGAGAAAGGGTCTCTCGCTGACTCTGGAGCCCACGAATTTAACTGTAGCTATCTTGCCCCAGGGATCTGCTTATCCTTACCTCCCAAGCACTGGTGTTACAGGCCATGCCCAGCATTTATGTGAGTGCAGGGGATCTGAAGTCAGGTCCTCACACTTAGGCAGCAAGCGCTTTCCTCAATATATCATCTCCTCACTCCCAAATTGTAACTCTTAGAATTTCTTTATTGGAAACTTTGTTACATGGACAAGTCATGTCTTGGTCCCATTTCCCTCCTCCCTGCCCCCATTCCACTGAGGGCCTTCCTCAGTGGGGTCACTGCTACTCAAAACTGCATTATGAGTTGTGAGAACAGCAGTCAGTCATTGTTGGGTGGGCAGGTAATGCCTCTGGATACACCCTCTCACCCTGTGGCTCTTGCAATCTTTCTGCTCCCCCTACCACCATGTTCCCTGAACCTTGGAGGGTGTGTTATAAGTCGACTTTAATGTTGAGCTCTCAGCAACTTCTGGATTTCGAGTGTCCTCAGTGTCTGTCACCACCTCCCTGGCGCAGTTGTCAGGCTCGCTGTGAGAGCCAGCACTCATGTGCTCCACTCGCCATTTCCTCTGTGATGTCACCTGAACCCTGGCTGAAGTGTAAGAGACGGCTCGTCTCGTGATAGGGAGTCAGCTATCTTATTTTGCCATGGTGATGGATTTTGGTTGTCCCAGGTTATAACTCTTAATTTGATGTTGTGTCCAGTCTTTCCATGCGGAGCACCCTGAGTGGATAAGTCAACCAAACTAAAAAAAAGGGAGAGGGGCAGGTTATAATGGCTGGATTCTCCACCGATAGTCAAGGTAGTCTCTCTCCTACTTTTCCTACATTGTCATCTCCCTGATAATCGAACCTTACAGCCACCTCCCCTCCCCAGGCAATCACTCCCCACAAACTCTCTAGAAAACACTTCTCAGGACTGAGGAACCTTCTCCTGTTCTTTGCCAGTGGAAGGCACAGTGAGACAAAGCTGTGGCGCGGTAAATGTACGTAGGGAGAAGTGAGAGACTGAGCAGCAAATGCCTGGGCTTATGTCCCTGGCTCATCACTTCATGGAACAAGTGACGAGGCTTCCGAGGAGTCTCGTGTCTATGACTACACCAACCTGAACATGCCAGGCATTGGAAAGTACCAAGGCACTCATCTGACCGTGGAAGACCACCAACAGCACAGAGAAGACAATAAAGGCTGGGGAAGGAAGAGGCCCTTGTCACACAGATTGATAGCCGCAAAGTCAGATGGCCACTGCAATATGTCAGGCATGAGATCTGAGCTTAGCATGGGGTTAGCTAGAGGTAGGACTGGCTGTCATTTGCTCAGAGAAGAAGAGAGAGACTTTGGGGCTATCTGAGGCCCTGTGGGAATGTAGAACACAATGTCACATGAGGTCACTGGGACCCTGTGAGGAGGAGCCAAAATGTGCAATTAATTGGATAACCAACTAGTCACAATCTCATTAAGCTCCTCTTACATCTACTTCACAGATTTCAATTACATAATGTTTTAGAATTCAAGGTCCTAGAACCTAAAATTGATTGACTCTCTTGCTCTCTCTCTCTTTTTTTTTTTTTTTTTTTGAGAGAGAGTCAGAGTCAGAGAGAGAGAGAGAAAGAATGGGCATGCCAGCAGCCTCTCAGCCCCTGTGAATGAACTCCAGATGCATGCACCCCCTTGTGGTCAAGTGCAGCACTGCACCCTTGCAGCACTTTGTGTCTGGCTAAATGTGGGACCTGGAGAATCGAACAGGCGTTCTTAGGCTTAGCAGGCAGGTGCCTTAACGGCTAAGCCATCTCTCCAGCCCTGATATACTCTCTTTCTGTGAAAGGTGTCTCCAGATATGCAGGGCTTCAGCCCTGGGATGAATACAATCTCACTGCCAAGAAATCTTTTGATTCTGTGAACCAATGATTGCTAAGTAGAACCCAAAGAAGACATTCTCATCCCCAGAGGACAGAGGAACTGGTGACTGGTTCTTCATTAGCTGATGTGAACAGTCACTACATGCACTTCTTCTCTTGGGCCCAGGGGTGGGGGTAGGGAGGTGTGGTGGTGGTCATATACACTTTTAATCCCAGCACTTGGGTTGGCTGAGGGAGGATCACTGTGAGTTCCAGGCCAGCCTGAGACTACACTGTGAATTCCAGGTCAGCCTGGGCTACAGCAAGACCCTACCTCAAAAGAAAAAATAAATAAATAAATAAATAAATGAGAGATAGTGACTTATTCAGCATGGCTGACCCATCCTACCAGAGCAGTTGACCTCAAGAAACCTGAAGGTTATTTGACATAGATTACATCACTACAGAAGACCACACAGGTGTCCACACCCTAACAGAAACCAAGCATAGCCTTGGCAGCAGGTTGTGACATTTCTCAGCAGGAAACCCTGACTATAAATCTAGAAATAGAGCTTCTAGCCGCCTTATGGCTTCTCCTCATAAATTTCCAATCTGTCTGACTTGTCTACTGGCAACTTATAAGGAAGCAAGCACACAGCCAATTGCATTGTTCCCTCATTCGGTCCAGGAAGTGGAGAAGGGTCAAGAAGGAAATCTGTGCTTAAAGGGATAGGCAGGTAACAGAATTCTGGACAAAAAGACTTTAAGATATGAACTGACAGTTTTACTCACTGAAGGAAAATTCCAGCTGATTATCAGCTGCAATTTCTCATCACACTACAGACAGGCGGTGGAATGAACTCACTTGCTACATTGGCCAAGGTACCTTTAGAATATTTTACAGTGAAATATTTTAATGGCCAGCATTAATTGTACTTGGTCGTAAGATCAGCAAGGAAGCTGAAAAGCAACCATATTATAGACTTTCATGACATCTACAGATGTATGGGGATACAAGCCTTCCTCCAAAAGGCATCCTGAATACCAACCAGTCAAGCTTCCATTGGCTTTCGTTGTAAAATAGTTGTTAAGTTGCTCCAAGTGATGGAAAGAGGGGTGGGGAAGGGAGTACAAACTAGTAGCTTTGCCCTCTAGGCAAAATCTGAGAAAGCAATAAAAAAGCTGATTGCAGAATCAGCTTCCCTATTCTTCTCATCTCTGTTGGAGAACATCTGTGTAAGTATCTCAGCATCTCTTGGCACCCAGCAGACAGGTTCATGCACAATAGATTAAGAGTGATGGGACTTCCACCACCACCAAATAAGTCAAAGCCCAAATTCAAGGAGTAAAGGCCAAAGAGCAATGATCTTGGCAAGAGAAGTTGGCAGGGCTCACACACTACGGAGAGAACCTCCCCAGAGTTCTCCCCAAAGTTGTAACTCAAAAAGAAGCTTTTGTTACTCTCAGATCAAAGTGTTCTTCCATATGTCAGATGAAAAAAAAATTTAACCAATTAAAAACAATCTAGAAGCTGGGCGTGGTGGCACATGCCTTTAATCCCAGCACTAGGGAGGCAGAGGTAGGAGGATTGCTGTGAGTTCGAGGCCACCCTGAGACTACATGGTGAATTTCAGGTCAGCCTGAACTAAAGCGAGACCCTACCTTAAAAAAAAAAAAAAAAAAATCTAGAAAGTGGCAGAATTTAGAAATCTATTGGAATGATGAAGGGGAGTAAATGAACAACAAAGATCAGCAGAGAGCCAAAGTCTACAATAAGAAATGTTAAAGGATAAGAGATTGGCATGGTGGCGTACACCTTTAATCCCAGCACTCCAGAGGCAGAGGTAGGAGGATCACTGTGAGTTCGAGGCCACCCTGAGACTACATAGTGAATTCCAGGTCAGCCTGGACCAGAGGGAAACCCCTACCTAGAAGAAAAAAAAAAAAAGAACCAACCAAACAAAAAGAATCTAAGTCGGGCTTATAGCACATGTTGGTAACACCAGCACTCTAGTGTTGGTGGACAGAAGATGATTCTGCCTGTCTGATTCTTTTTTTAAAAATATTTTGTTTATTTATTTGCAGAGACAGAGAGTGAAAAAGAGTATGGATGCACCAAGGTCTTTAGCTGCTGCAAACAAACTCAGATGCATGTGTTACTTTGTGCATTTGGCTTTACATGGGTACTGGGGAATTGAACCCAGGTTGTTAGGCTTTGCAGGAAGGTTCCTTAATAGTTAAGCCATCTCTCCAGCCCTGCCTGTCTGATTCTTATTCACTCTTCCATTTGCCACAAAACTCAATAGCACTGTAATAGTATTGAATCTTCGTCATTATATGACAAACAGTCTTCTTGGCACTTTTCATGTATTAACTCCTTTCCTCATCAAAACAAACATGTGGCAAATGTTCTTAACAGCTCTATTTTAGACGTGACATGGAGCTGAAGGCATGGCTTAGTGGTAGAGCACTTGAATAGCATGTATAAGACCTTGGGTTTGAGCCCTAGTACCAGGAAAGAAAAAAAAAAAAAACAGACACAAAATGGAGGTAGCAAATAGTAAAATAAACTGTCCACTATCACAAAACTATTAAGAGGCAAAAGCTGAATTTGACTGTAAGAATAAGCCTCATCTATTGACCATGGACACACATGTACCAGAGGCCAGTGAGCCACCGCAACTCCCTCTGCCTCATTTATCTTTTCATACTGTCCCTGAGGGGACACAGAGGGATAGGGTCTTACCAAACACAGAGTGAAGGCTGTAGCAGATTCCCAGGTCTCGTAGACAAATACTACTTCTGTAGCTAAACTGGTGCTGGCTTTTGACCAAATAAGAAAATTCTGAATGACACAGTAGAGTTTGTAACACAGTAGAGGATACAGGATTATCTTTTATTGTGAAATTACATTCTGTCTACTAATAATATTGAAATGTTTTCTCATATAAAAGGATTGCGAAATGACAATTTTGACATTGCTATTTTTAATATCCTTTAAAGGCCAATACTATGTTGAGCCTCCTCAATTGAAAATATTTTTTTTTTTTTGTCATTGTTGTTAGATCCTAATATCCCACAGTGTGGAGCTGATGTCCTGGGTTTTGACTGACTTCAACCAGGAAGGGAATACAGAAAAGCAAAGGGCAATCCCAGAGAGCTCACATGTACCCTAGGGTGTGCCTCTCCCTTTCAAAGATGGGCTCTGACCTCTAGTTACTCTGTAAGTCCCCAAGGACTGCTACCAGTAGGAATCCTTGTCCTTCCTGGCCAAGTTGACATGCTGGGCAGAGTTCAGGACGCAGCTTTAAATGTGGTTTCCTGATTAATCGGGAGACTCCAGTCAGGCAGGAAGGAACTCAGGCCTGAATATTGTATGTCAGAGTCATCTACCGCTTCTTAGGAATGAAAACATCAACAGAAATGACCTGGAGCAAAATAACATTCCTGAGAAAATCCCCAACAACCCAGCCAGGGGCTGTTAACGTGGAACTTCATCTTTTGTCTTCTTTGGAAACTAAGGTGACTCAGGAAAGACTGGAGTCAGACATGCTAACCATTGTGCCATGAGGCCAGTCAGGGAAAGACTCTGTTAGGAAACCCCAACAAGGAGCTAGGCAATAAGATAGGCAACTTGGTTCTGCCACTAAAGCACTTCAGAATCTTAGGTTTTCTGCCGTCTCCCCTGAAGAATAAGATAGCTATTTATGCTAAAGCCTAAAATTCTAATTTTTTTTTAATTTTTTTTTTTTTTTGGTTTTTCCAGGTAGGGTCTCTCTTTAGCCCAGGCTAACCTGGTATTCACTATGTAGTCTCAGGGTGGCCTTGAACTCATGGTGATCCTCCTACCTCTGCCTCCCAAGGGCTGGGATTAAAGGCGTGCGCCACCACGCCTGACCTAAAATTCTAATTCTTACTCATTGCTTGGGAGTACAATCTACTTTCAGGCATCAAGAAAGATATCATATTAAGAGAAGACCTTGAAGAAAACTTCCTCTAGTGTCTCAGGACCTTGACTGGACATTGGGGAATGACAGCTAATGGTACAGAGCCCCAAGAAGAATCTCTGGGAGTTCTCCCCAGAGGGAGCTCCTGGCTAAAATAGAGAAATGAAGAACTCAGCCTGTATTGATTGCTGAGAACAAGAAACAGGAGGTAGGAGGAAGGGAAAATAGACGAAGAAAAAGGCAAAGCGCTAAAATAAGTGGGCTCTTAGGAGCCCCAAAGTATATGTGAGAGTCAGCATGAATGAGTATAAGCTATGAAGTTTACAGCAAGGGAGGGTGAGGGGAAGGGAAAGAGAGGGGAAAAGGGTCAGAAGAGGAGGAAACAGATGAACTAGTAAAATCAAAGAGGGAAAAGAAGGCTGGAGAGATGGCTTAGTGGTTAAAGCATATGCCTGCAAAGCCTAAGGACCCCAGTTCAATTCTCCAGGTCCCATGTAAGCCAGATGCACACAGTGGCACATGTGTCTGGAGTTTGTTTGCAGTGGCTAGTGGCCCTGGAGCACCTATTCTCTCTCTCACTCTCTCCTCTCTGTCTCAAATAAATAAATAAATAAAATCTTTTTAAAAAACGACAGAAGAGAAAAGGAGAGTCAGGTTACATCTCATTTCAAATAGAAATGGGATTTCTTAACCCTCTCTCTATCTGGGCACTAAATAAAATGACCAGATATGTGGTCAGCTATATCCCCATGAGTGTCAGAGATTAAGTAGAGAAAACCCACTCTCAGCAAACAATATGGTACCACTTTCTACTGTGTGAACCCAGATGTAGTCCATCTGTACACAGATATAGGAGGGGAAGAAAATTGCACAAAGGGTCCATAACCTTTTTTAAAAAAAAAGATTCTGGCTAAGCTATCCAGAAATAGAACATTTTGATTACCAAATACAAACTAGGTCAATAAGATAATGGATGTGATTTAAATGAAAATCACAGTTATTTGTAATGGGCTAAAAATGGTATCAATGTTACTGCAGAGAAAGAATATAATTAAATGTATTTTTAAACGGGCAGCTCCCCAACCCAGCCCGACAAATCCCAGGCAGGCCACCAGTATTCCTCCACCTCATCGGAGAGGAATGTGCTAGCATGCCACAAGCTGGTCTGAAGAATGCAGAGTTTCCTACTACTTCAGAAAATCTCAGATGACACTGGTTAGCTACATTCTTTCACTCGTAGATCACTGTGACTCATTTAGAAAGGAAAGAAATGGGAAGGTCAGGATCTGATCTTGTCATTCTTTTACCATTTTTATTCTCTGGCTGAAAACGTGCAAGCGCAGGTATAGCTGCCAGAGGTCTCAAGATCAACCGAAAAGACGGACTTCAATAGATCTCCGGATGGTTAGATGAGGTGAAAATACATCACAAGAGGTTGAAGCAGAGGCTAGGAACTAAGACAAATGGTGACGTGCACACTCCGGGTTTTCTTTCTACAATGTGTGGTATGACGCTGTGGAGAGAATAGCTTGAGTGTCATTCGTGTTCAACAGCCTTCTTCAGAGAGGGGCAAAGGATGAGTCACAAGCAAGGAATAATGTTAAGGATGTTGATTATAATCATTACAGCAGAACAAGAAGGTTGCTGTGCCATTTCCTTAGATGTCCATTTGACGGCCACAGCCAAGGAGTGATATGTGCATTGTGAAACCTCAGTGTCTCTTCCAAACTTAAGATACCTTCAAAGAACAAAGAAAATCAAGTGAGTGGGGGAAGGCTGTAGAGAAGACTCAGTGGTTAGGGCATTTGCCTGCAAAGCCTAAGGACCCGGGTTCAATTCCTCAGTACCCATGTTGAGTCAGATGCACCTAGAGGTACGTGTATCTGGAGTTCGTTTGTAGGGGCTAGAGGCCCTGGCATCCCATTTTCTCTTTCTCTCTTCTCTGTATCTCTTTCTTCTTACAATAAATAAAAATTATTTTTTTAAAAAAAATCAAGTGAGAGTGTGTGTGCACATACAGAACTCCTTTAAAAATTAGATTACCATCAATATTTACATCCCAGAAATCTCAAGAATAAGATATGAGCATGACGTATCTCCTGAGTAATGATTCAGAAAAGCTTATTTTCAAAACCTTTTGCGGATAATGCATATTTACTAGTAAGTTCATTACCTCTTCACTGTGTTTAAAAATCCAACATCCCAACCATTAGTCATAAAGCCTTCATTCATCCTTAGAAAGCACAGGAGTACCTCCCATGAAGAAAATCTGTTAAATGAAAACCGAACTTGTCAAACAAAAGAGAAGTCGGGAACTTGTTTTATGAAATGACTAATGCAGTGCTGAACTCCCTCCGTACAATCAAGTATGCCTGCGTAATATCATTAAGTCAGTGCCCCTGTCACCTCCCCTTTCCTTTATACTTTGCTCCAATAAAAGATATTTCAATAAACAGTAAGAAGACAGGTGCCATGGTCACGGGTCCCACCGAGCAAGTGACTGAAGAAACTCATACCTCCAGGGATCCTAAGTCAAGCGAAATAAGTCACTTGAATAGCCCCAGGGGAATCCTAAACCAGGAAAAAGGCCAAACACTTTAGGCTAATCCGAGCTCCTCCGCATACTCTCAGGCTGTGGCTGTTCTTATTTACAGTTCCTCTCCATCGTGGGGTCCTCTAAACCTTCACGTGAAAATTGTGAAGAAAATCGGTGGCAAGGTTCACTGGAAGCCCAGTGACCTCTGTGGACCGGTGACCTCCCAAAAGCAAGGTGTTTGGTCTTCTAAAGAAAAGCATTCAGTTGGTGTGTAATATCTTCAACTCTGACCTTTCAGGACCTCAGTTTGGACCTCTTGATAGGATGAAAGAAAATAACTAAAGCCAAGCAAGTAAAAAAAAAAAAAAAAAAAAAAGAGAGAGACCCTGAGAGAAAAGCTCAGTGCAGATACATGTGGCTCTGGAGGGGGAGACAGATTATCTGCAGGGGAAGGGAAGCGAGAGGACAAGAGATGTCTTCACCCAGAGGATCAGCCTGTGTGCTGGGAGGGCTTTGGAGGGAGGAAGCAGCCTCAGAGTCCCTCTCACTGTCACAGGATGCAGTTGGTCTCTCAATGCCTTCGGCATATTTTGGCTTCTCCAAAGGGAAGAAGCAGTTGGGGGCTGGGGAGATGGGTGTTTTGAGAGAAGGAGAAACAGCTGCTAGAGCACAAGTGTAGGAAGGGAAGTCTCTTCCCTACCACCAACCCACATGGCAAAACTGTACTCCGATCTTACCCTACCCATTCGTGCCTGGAGAACTCTTGACAATGGAGCCATCACAGCTAATAACTACAAGAAAGCAAGTCACCAGCCAGTGACATGGGAATCTTCTCCCACTAACAGGGCTCAGGGAGGAAATCTAATTTTACCCATTTAAGCAACCCTTAAGGACCACCTGAGCTTGCTCAGGAACAGGATGGGCTGGATCAATTTATCTGTAAATGTATGTAACTCTTCTATTCCATGATCACTTTTTTTTTTTTTTTTTTTTTGTCGAGGTAGGGTTTCACTCTAGCCCAGGCTGACCTGGAATTCACTATGTAGTCTAAGGGTGGCCTTGAACTCAAGGTGATCCTCCTACCTTTGCCTCCTGAGTGCTGGGATTAAAGGTGTGTGCCACCACGCCTGGCCAGTTTCTTTTTTTTTTTTTTTTTTTAATTGTTTATTTATTTGAGAGCAACAGACATACAGAGAGAGACAAAGACAGAGACAGAGAGAGAATGGGTGCCCCAGGGCCTCCAGCCACTCTGCAAATGAACTCCAGATACATGTGCCACCTTGTGCATCTGGTTTAAATGGGTAATGGGGAATCAAGTCCTTAGGCTTCACAGGCAAGCACTTAACTGCTAAGCCATCTCTGCAGCCCTTTTTAAATATTTTTATTTATTTGTTTGAGAGAGAGAAATAGGCAGGAAGAGAGAGAGAAGAAGAGAAAGAGAGAGAATAGGCGCAGTGCCTCCAGACACTGAGAACAAACTGCAGATGCATGCGCGCCCTTGTGCATCTGGCTTACGTGGGTTCTGGGGAATTGAACCTGGGTCCTTTGGCTTTGCAGGCAAGTGCCTGAACCTCTAAGCCATCTCTCCACCCGCCATGATCAGTTTCTAACATGTAGTGACTCTGATTGATGTAAGTCATTTTTGTCACCCTCCTTTTGTTGACGTTGTCACGCAAGGATTGGTGACTAGAAAAGAGGAGAGAGGAAGACAGAATTGTCTCTGGAATAATCATTCCCAAAGTGTGTATTCTCCACAGCCCTTTATGTTACCCTATTGGTACATTACAAATGAGTAAAATAACAAAAAATATATAGCTTTTTAAAGTAAGCATTTGAATGGTTAAAAGCCTAAATGGACTAGAAATGAATACCAAATAGATCCACACTGGGCATTTTAATATAGAAAATATGGAATGTGACATGTAAATGGAAATCTTACATTTATAAAAATGCAGGCAAGATGATTATGTGTGACAAATACTTACAGGCAAATGAGAAAAAGTAGAAAAAAGTTTCCTCTTCTAAAATAAACTAATCTTTTTTTTTCAGCATACATTTCTCTTAAATTCTGACATTTATGCTTGCTTGAAAAAACACAATTTAAATCAACACTTCCCACTCTGCTATTCAACCCTGAGGCAGGCAATTTTGATGAAATGGCCTTCAAATACCTTTATGCACAAGAAGCAGGCAACAACTGACTTATACAGTGACAAAGTCATCCTACAGCGTGACTTCCACGCCAGAACTGCGTCTGTACCCCACTAAAACTAGAGTTCTCCTTCTCCCACCTTCGCTCCCTTCCCTCTTCGTTGAGTACTACACCTGAGCCTTCCTGAGTGAGCTTTGCCTCCATGACCCCTACACTTGCTATCCTAACCTTTCTAGTTTCAGTGACACCAGGTCCAGAATGGCGTGTCCCTCCCCTCGGCTGATTCCCCTATTGTAAAAGGGAATCCGGTGACTTCCCATTTTCTAAAACCTCTGCCCCATTTTAAATTCTCTTGTCATTCAGTTTCTCTTTTTCCCCTGGCTCCTCCTTTCCCCTCAAAACCTTAAACCACAGCTCACACTAAATCATGAGACAACTCTAGGATCATGCGTCTACCTGACAGGCCCCCTCATACCCTGACTGCCTAATAGGAAACCCCGACTTAACATGTTTCAATACTTGATCTTGGGGCTGGAGAGATGGCTCGGTGGTTAAGGCACTTGCTTGCAATGCCTAATGACCAGAGACGAATTCCCCAGTACCCACGTAAAGCCAGATGTACAAAGTGGTACATACATTTGGAGTTCGTTTACAGTGGTGAGGGGCCCTGACACACCCATTCTCTCTCATTTTCTCTCCCTCCTTGCAAATAAATCAATAAAGTATATATTTTTTTGAAAAGCCCCACTTGATCTTGGTTGAAAACTGGGTAGCTGTTCAGTGTTTCCATGTCAAGAAATAAAATCACTCAATTGCTCAGGGCAAAAGTTTAGAATAAACCTTTATTCCCCTTCTTCCCCCACACGACACACTGCATCCAGCAACAAATCCCATGGACGCCTTCACCATACCTTTCCAGGTTCTACCCACCAGTCCCCACATCCAGCACTGCTATCCTAGCCCAAGCCGTGCCTCACCAGGCACACTAGAGCAACTTCAGCTCCCAGCTTCCTCTCTAACTCCTTCACTGAAGTCTCCTCTGGGCTGTATTCCACAGTGGTCATTTACAAAGTGCAATGAGACTCTTCCTTTCTCCTCCAAGAACCTTCCCCAAGTTGCCATCTTACAATCCAGTTTTACTTGACTTACATAGCCTGGTACCCCCTGTAGCCTGCAAGGCTCCCCTTTCAATTTTTAAAAAAATTTTTTTAATTTATTCATAAGCAGAGAGAGTGATAGAAGAGAGACAGACAGAGAGAGAATAGGCATGCCAGGGCCTCTAGCCACTGTAAACAAACTCCAGATGCATGTGCCCCTCGTGCATATGGCTTATGTGGGTCCTGGAGAATCGAACCGGGACCCTTTGGCTTCACAGGCAAATGCCTTAACCACTAAGCCATTTCTCCAGCCCATTGATTTCTTTTCCTTTACTCATTGCCTTGCTTGCTCTCTAGTCCAGTCATAATGACTTTCTCGCCATGTTTAAAACACACAATTTTTATCATTCCTACACATGGAATAAATACTACCCATGTGCAAATGTTACACTGATTCATCTTACGAACCCACTGCTCCCATACAGCCTCAGGATACACCTCCTGTCTATAGGGCGTCTTAAACCAGATGGTCCTGTGCCAACACAAATTAGACACTACAAAGGGAGCTATTCCCATCACCAGGCTGGAAGCTCTGGAGTAACTGCCAGAATGCACTATACTTCAGTGCTCATTTAGTGAGCTGCCAGACCTACCAGACTACCGCAAGAGTCTCTACTGAGCCTTCCCCTTCCTCCCTCTGTCCAGAGTCTGTGTTTATCCTGGTCTTCTCAAGCCTGAACACCACAGTTCCTCCAGTTGTTGCTTTAGTTTCCTTGCACTGCTGTGACAAGTGTCCTGCTAGAGGTCTGACAAAGGATTCTTTCTGTATCCAAGTTCAGGTCCATGGCTGTCAGCCAACTGCTGCCTCTGACTGCTCAACCCCTCCTAAGGCCTCCTATGCCCTATGCTGTTCAGTACAGTGGCCACTAGCCACATGTGTCTATTTAAATTGCAGCTAATGAAAGTTGAAGATTCAGTTCTTCAGCGGCGCTAACCACATTTCAAGTGCTCAATGGCCACATGTGGCTGGTGGCTTCTTTCATGAACCACACAGCTATAGACATTCTCATCAACACAGGAAGTTCTTCTAGACATACGAGAAACTATCCCCTCTGACAAGTACATTCAACTCCCACAACAGAAACCTCTCCTAGATTAAATCACACAGCCAACAAGCCCTTCTAACCTAATTCTTACTAAGCCCTTATGTTTCAATTTTAAGGAACTCCTGAGAGTCACCCCAATTTTATAGGAAAAGTAAATTGTATACCCTTTACCCTATACTACATAAACATGCTTTCTCTGTCAGTAGACTTGTTTTCTGTGCAAACATTTATATATTAATATTCAATTTATAATTTTTCAGTGCTGGCCTGACTATTGTTTTTACTATGTGCTTATTAAGGTTGACTATTTAAATTTTTTAAAAGATTTTATTTTTATTTATTTATTAGAGACAGAGAGAGATTGAGGGAGAGAGAGAGAGAGAGAGAGAGAAAGAGTCAGAATGGGCGCACCAGGGCCTCTAGCCACTGCAGATGAACTCCAGATGCATGCGCCACCTTGTGCATCTGGCTAACGTGGGACCTGGAGAATGGAACTGGGGTCCTTAGGCTTCGCAGGCATGTGCCTTAACCACTAAGCCATCTCTCCAGCCCTAATTTTTTTAAATTATTTATTTAAGTGAGAAACAGGCAGAGAGAGATAGAGAGAGAGAGAATGGGTATACCATGGCCTGAAGCCACTGCAAACGAACTCCAGATGCATGTGCCACCTTGTGCATCTGGCTTAGGGAATCAAACCAAGGTCCTTTGGCTTTGTGGGCAAATGCCTTAACCTCTGAGCCATCTCTCCAGCCTATGGTTGACTATTTTAGACTGAGTAGTCTTAGGGGCAGAGCCAATACTGAATGGTGCCAAACATAAAATGCTCTTTAAAAAGTGTGTTTTAATAAAGATGATAACACAGTGGGGAAGCATTTAGGCTTTGGAGTTAGCCAGGCTTAAATCTATCCTGCTACTTATTTGCCTAGAGGTTATTCAATTCAGCAGCATCCTCAATCGAAGCGTCTATAAAATTTAAAAAAAGATAACTTTTTCTTATAGTGATATAATTAAATGAGCTTCTACCTGTAAAGTTATCTAGCTGTGGTTAATATAATACAAGGAGATCACACATTAATGTTAGCTGCTGTTACTGCAGACACTATAGTATATCACTGATGTTAAAGACGCATAAACAAAACAAACTTAAATAATACATGAGGAGGCTAACAGTATGCTGGAAAGAAACCCCAAATGTAATTTGTTGTCAGACAGAGTCAAATGAATTTCTTCAGATACACTCTGATAGATATTCCTTAAAGATCAAACCTTGGGAAAAAAATGTACCACAGTCACATAAATTCACACATTTCCATTCTATGTCTTGCATAAAAGCTGCATAGATTTTCCAATCCTTTGGAAAATTTGTCTCGGGGACAGTGAAACCTTGTTTGGCAAGCTGAACAAGTTCCATTTTTTTAATGAAAGAAGGGTAATTTCATTTTAAAAGTGAAAATGTGTGTGGAATGTGACTAAATAAGGAAGGCATGCTAATCATAGTAGTCTTTTCTAACAAAGTCCAAAAATCCACAACAATAACAGGAAGCATCCTCAGTTGAAATGTCTATAAAATTTTTTTTAAAAAAGATAACTTTTTCTTACAAGTGAGGGTTGTAATTCACAGCCCATGTGGACCTTATTCCATGTTGAATGAGGTCAAGAGTTGCCTTCGTTTGAGCCCAGTGTGATGGCACACACCTTTAATTCCAGCACTTGGGAGGCAGAGGTAGGAGGATCGCTGTGAGTTCAAGGCTACCCTAAGACTACATAGTGAACTCCAGGTCAGCCTAGGCTAGAGTGAAACCCAACCTCAAAAAACAACAACAACAAAAAAAGTTGCCTTCATTTGGATTTACCCTGAAATATTTTACTTTTCAATCAGATTGGAATGATAACTTTGCTGGGTATAGTATGTTTGGGTCATAGTTATTTACTTCAAGGCCTGAAATACATCGATCTATGCCTTTCTGGATTTTAGGGTTGCTGAAAGAAATGCCTGAAGTTATTCTGATGTTCTTGCTTTTGTATGTGATTTGGCATTTTCCCTTTAGAACTTTTGGTATTGCTTACTTTGCATTTTTGACATCGCGACTGTGACGTGTCATGGAGATCTCTTCTCTGGTCATGTGTGTTTGGGGTCCTGAATGCTATGTTGAAAGCTTCTAAGTTCATCATGTCAGTGGGCAAATAAAACCGGTACACGGATTCCGTACATTCAGAGAATGCTGCACCTTTCCCTGCTTTCATAGCCGGAATTCAGAGGTGGATATATATATTCAACATCCAAAACTCCATACATTAACTCTGTCAACCAGTCTAAAAAAAAAAAACCTAGGGTTTCTAAATGTCCTGGGCCAGTGGTTCTCAAAGTATGCACCCTGGTCAAATGTAACAACAGCAACTAGAACCCACTGCAGCAGAATCCCTGGGGGTGGGGCCCAACAATGTGTGCAAAATTCTCCAAGATGGGGCTGGAGAGATGGCTTAGCAATTAAGGCACTTGCCTGCGAAGCCAAAGGACCCAGGTTTGATTCCCCAGGACCCACGTAAGCCAGATGCACAAGATGGTGCATGTGTCTGGAGTTTGTTTGCAGTGGCTGGAGATCATGGCATGCCCATTCTCTCTATCTGCTTCTTCCCCCCTCTTTCTCCCTTGGTCAAATAAATAAATAAAATACTTTGTAAAAGTCATTTTAGGGGCTGGAGAGATGGCTTAGCTGTTAAGGCATTTGCCTGCATAGCCAAAGGATCCCAGTTTGACTCTCTAGGACCTACATAAGCCAGATGCACATGGTGGCACATGCATCTGGAATTCGTTTGCAGTGGCTGGAGGCCCTAGTGCTCCTATTCTCTCTCTCTTTCTTTCTCTCTCTCTCTCTCTCTGCCTCTTTCTGTCTCAGATAAATAAATATTTTAAAAATAATTTTAGAATGCAAAATAATCACAGAATTATATAATGAAATTTCACTAAAAAGATACAGGCAACCCTTGTATGTTTTATAAGATGTAACATTTCTTGCATTTTAATTTTTTTTTGGTCCTAATTTGTGTCTATTTTCTCTTTGGAAGTGATCCTATATTTTCTCTCTCTTTTTAATTGAGAACTTTAATATATGAGCATACTGTGTGATTTGGTTATGCTCCTGTCATGTTTTCCTCTTTTGCCTACTTTCCCCCAGCCCCATTCCACCGTGGATCCTCCTCTTCCTCTGCTTTGCTGCCTCATTCCTTTTGTCCTCTACCTCTACGTCAAAAATGCATATGGGCTCAGGACAGTCCAGGTGTCTTGGGGGCATCACTAACCACTGTGAGGTCATGAATACAAGAGTTGATTCATGTCAGAAGAACAAGGACATACCATTTCTTAACAGTCAAAACGCAGTGGGAGGGCTGGAGATGGCTCAGAGGCTAAAGGTGTTTAGTTTTAAAGTCTGCCAGCCCAGGTTCGACTCTCCAACACCCATGTAAAGGCAGATGCATAAAGTGGTGCGCACATCCGGAGTTCATATGAAACAGCAAGAGACCCTGGTGTGCCCATTGTCCTCTCTCGCTTCTGGTAAATGAGTGAAAAAATAAAATAAGCCAGGCATGGTGGCATATGCCTTTAATAATCCCAGCACTCAGGAGGCAGAGGTAGGAGGATTGCCAAGAGTTCAAGGCCACCCTGAGAATACAGAGTAAATCCCAGGTCAGCCTGGGCTAGTGTGAGACCCTACCTCGAAAAACCCAAACAATAAAAAATAAAAATTAATTAATTAATTTAATTAAATATTAAAAAAAAAACAACTCCTGGGGAAATAGAGAAGTACTCTGGTCCCTAAATCTTGGATCATCACATGAAAGAAGTTGTGAGAAAAAATGCCTTAAATGACTTTTGCTGTCATTTTAAGAGAGATATAATACCAAATGAAAGTCTATTCAATACTTTATTGCCTCTATTACATTGACAGTTATATTTTTGCAATTCAAATGTATTATTCTCCAGAAGTGTCTTACTTATTTTTTAGTGAAAGACATACAAGTCAATATGCATAAATTTCATATCTTGTACTTTTAAAAGAATAGAGTTTCATAATTATTTAACAAGAATTATATAGTTTGGTTGTTTTGTAATTATGATGATTTAAAGAGTCACTCATAAATCCATGTAAATTATTCTTGCAAAAGTTGTATACATCTGTGAGAGAAAATTTAGTCATGATGCCTGGGCATTAGGAGCTGGAGATAGCACAGAAAAAATAAAGCTTTTATTTTGTATCCTTAAATCCTCAGGCCTTACTCAAATTCATTTTTGTACATATTTTGTGCAATTTCTAAAACTGCAATATTACTTTAAAGTACTAAATCCACACTATGGGACCATTAGCCTTTGGTGCCCATTTCACTAAGTAGCACTTTAAGACCTTAAGTGATAGTTTCGGTGAACTTCTGCAACAACTGGAGGGCGATCTCATTAGATGACAACGGGCTCATGTGGTATGAGTCAGTCACATCACAGCCAGGAACCTGAGGTCCACAGTGATGGACACTGACGGCAATGCCAACCCTCAGCTCTTTGCCTTCTCAGCGTATGATCTGCTAAATATCACACAGGGCCTGTCTCATGGCCAGCGACCGCACTCACATGATGACTTTAAGATCTGCATTGCGCTCATGAACACATTACAGTTTCATAATCTCAAGACTCCATCAGAACCGAAGTTGGATGCCATCACTCACTTCACTTAACGGTGAGTGGCCTGGTAAAGGGGTGTCAGCAGCAACAGACATTCAAAAGGGATAAAATTCATAGACTTGGATAAAATTCACAGACTTGGATGTTTTCTAACTCCCCCCAGTTATACATTCTGGAGCTAATTGTGCCTTCTTTTCCTCCTCTCTACATGTCATTCAAAAGCACTGAACTATTCTACAAAGCTGCGAGGATCTGATGAAATAACTTAGGCCGAATCTGTAGTCACACACGTGTTACCTAGTCAGTGTCCAAGAAAAGTCACCTATTACCAATCAATGTATAAGTTAATAAACTAGGTACAATTTATCACAACGGTGACATCCTCTGCAGAATTTGACTAGACGTGTTCTTTTGTTTTGAGAAGGGTTACATTTACAAATCAGAAACTTGAGACCAAACACGCATCTTGACGTTGTTCTCCCTAGTGTAGAAGGGCAGAGTTTCCCAAACAAGAGTTCCACCTTGTCTTAGCTTACACTGGGAACCAGGAGGAGCTCCCAGTGTTAGCTCTCAAGTTTCTGCGGTGTGGGCATGACCTTGCACTGCTTCCAGCAGCTGCCACCAGCAGCACTTGTTCTGAGGGTCTCTCCTGAGCCTCCTTGTTCCCAGCTTGGTGCAAATCAATCACTGAGGCACTGAATAGCCCCTCTTTTCTCCTTCCCATTGGTAGGAAGTACCCTATTCTCCAGGCTGAAAGTGCCAAGGCAAAGCAAAACAAACAAACAAACAAACAAAAAACACCTGCGATTAATTCACTCTCAAATCTAAAGGAAGTAGTTTTCCACTCCTATCTCAGCAGAGGAGAAGTAAGTTGAGTCCCTGTGACCTCCTTAATAAAAACATTCTTTGAAGGTACAAACAGAATGGGTAATAACTGACAATTTACACATACCTGGGATACTTTAGCACACATACTTTTCTAATGTCTTACAATACCACAAAACTTCCAAGGGCATGCCAATCCCTGCCTACGGGCCTAGATAGGAATGGAAATACCTAAGCATGTTATCAAAGACTGCCCGGGATATTCCGATAAGCTCACCAGAACTGATAGCAACTTGCTGTGGATCTTCTCATCTCACCTGAGGATCTCCAGGTCAAGGACACGCCCTGGCTGGGGGCTGCCACTGCCAGTGTCTGGTTCAGTGACCAGGACACAAGTACAGTCAAGGACATGAGGCCTGCACTTACTGACTGGGCTGAGGAGAAGGGTTTATTTGCACAGACTTAGACCAACCATGTGCCTGTAGTGAGTTCAGTTAGGACAAACAATTTTGAAAGTTTTGTGTTTCTGAGGGTTTTTTTGTTTGTTTTTTGTTTTTTTTTTTGCTAAATTGTGTTGCTGATGAGGAGGTATATGAAGGGGTACAGTTCTCTGAGCCAGGTTCTAACTTCTCTACTCTTGCCTGATATCTTTTTTCTTTTTCCTTGAGAGAGATAGAGAGAGACAGAGAGGGGGAGAAGACGACAGATAGAGAATGGGCCTGCCAGCAGCCTCTCAGCCACTGTGAAACGAACTCCAGATGCGTGTGCCCCCTTGTGGGCAAGTGCGGCATTGCGCCCTTGAGTCACTTTGCATCTGGCTAAACTATTATCCAGGCTTCAGAGGAAATAGAGCAACAGTGGAGTTAGTGTCTTGCGTACTATAGGATGTTCCAACCATCTTTACCCCCATGGTGGGCTGAGTTCTCCATCACTGAAGGGACTGGAGGCCAGCAACTATGGGCTGTGTCCCCATTGTCTATTAATGTTCACAGGCTGGTGACACCATGCTCAGACATCCTGTGTTGGTGGGTTTGGTTAGAGCAGACTTACTTCCCCTGGGCTCAGTAGGTTTTCCTCATCTAACTCGCCACATTCCTCCTTCTCTCCTTCTCAGCTTCCACCCCAGAGCCAACAGGCTGGATCCTCCACTCAACAGGGTATTATATCCTTACTAAGGGACTAACACGGTGCCAGACTCGCAGTGGCTACAGAATGAATGAATGAACTCAGTGCCCATTGCTGCTGTAACCCAGGTCACAGGCTGTAGACCTGTAGTTGAAATGAATGTCTCCCAAGAGATTCAGGAGTTTTATTCAAGCTTATAACTTGGTGTCACGATGGGTGGATCCTAGGGTCCAGCCCTAAGGTGTGGGGGTGGATCTCGAATTCTAGTCTAAAAATACACAGAATGCTTACACTCTGCCTGGGGTTCCTGGACTGTGCTTGCTTCTGGTGCTGGGGGTAGTTTTTCTCTTGGCTTGGACCCGGGAAAGGGGCCAGCTTCTTCCACCATTCTGCAACTTCCCCTGGATCTGTAATTTCCCTTTCTCCCATAACCATGTCTGGTCTGGAGGTTCATCCCAGCAACGTGAAGCTGACTGCGGCACAGGCAAGGACTTGTCTAGGGAAGAGTCAGGCCTACGAAACCACCGAGCTGGGTGGACGGTGAAGGACTCCTCCATGGGGAGCCATTGCCAGGGTGACCTGAGTGTGACAGCAGCAATTTGTGTCAAATTTGCAATCCCTTGTTCCATTTTGCTATCTCCACTGCCCAACTTCACTTTGCAGATGCCCGCTGGATCAAGTGCCCTTGTGTTGCACTCCTTCCTCTTGGATGATTTCCCGCCAAGACAAGGCCTCATCCACATCATCATGACCTTTAGCTGTGCCCTCAGGGAGGTGTCAGGGGGAAGTCCAGGCAATCACTTAAGTCCTCCTCCTGGGGAGACTAGGCATACGCACATTAGAGAGAGAGACTCAAAGCTAATATCTACCTTTTAAGTGCTTAGAAATTGTTGGCTTCTTGGTAAAGTACTGGAGAGAAAATTAAAGCGATTAGTCCTCAACATACAAACTAAGTAACAAAAAGACCCCCCCAAAACTATACTTGACTTGGAGTGAGAAGACCTGGGCTTGCGCACTGGACGTGCCTCATATTGGCTTGGTATCTTGAACAAGTGTTCTCTCTGCTCTGAAAGGCTATGCTATGTAAAGCGGAGAGTGAAATGCCCCTGTCTCCTACATCTATTATATGCGTTAAATACAATAGCATCCATAACACTGCTTTTAAAAATTCTAATGTACTAAATGAATGAGTGTAGCGAAACACATCAGAAAAAGAGAGTAGAAAAAAAAGTTAGTCTTTGAGAATCCAGAATATAATATAGAAGGAAGTAAGAGAGGAGCCAAGCCTGGTGTCATAGGCCTATAACCCTAGCTACTGGTGAGGCTGACGTAGAAGAATTCCAAGTTCAACTCAACCTAGGCCACAGAGTTAGTTCAAGTCCAACTTGACTAACTTAGAGAAATCCTGTCTCTCAGAGGGAGAGGGGAGCTGCAGGTGTAACTCAGTGTTCATGCCTGACTGCCATGGACAAGGTCCTGCGCTTTAATCTCCAGCCCTGGAGGACTGGGGTGGGAGGAAGAACAAGGGAAACTGGCTTCTCAGTGTTTCTGAGAAGACAGGGGTTGTGATCTGCAGGGTTTAAACACATGATATTATCAAAAGCATAGGTGGATCCTGCTTGATGACCCACTGTATGTCTGGAGCTGTTGAGGATGGGGATACTGATGGTCATGCCTTGACTGGAATTATCTGGCATGGCTCTGAGTACTTTACATGCATTCTGTCTCTCTTTCTCTCTCTCTCTTTTGTTTTGTTTTTCGAGGTAGTGTTTCACTCTAGCCCAGGCTAACCTGGAATTCACTCTGTATTCTCAGGGTGGCCTCGAACTCACAGCGATCCTCTTACCTCTGCCTCCTGAGTGCTGGGATTAAAGGTGTGTGCCACCACATCCAGCAATCTCCTTTGACATGACAATATGCGTAAGAGAAGAATAATACAATTGTCCCTGCCTTACAGGTGAGAAAGCAAACAGCTGAGTTCAACTCCTCATCAAGAGGGATTCCCTCAGCAGGCATTTTCTTTTGAGCAGACTATTGGCTGGGAGAGTAAGAGCCCCAGGAAGTAAAAGCAGAGGCTGTGTTCAGCAGGACTGAAAGGGTGAACCCAGAGAGGTGAAGAGAAGTCACAAACACTGGGGAGAAACCTGCAAGAAATCTAGAGTGAAAAGGGAATTCTTTATCCTGGGAAACAAAAGGTGGTAGCCCGTGTGCAAGGGGAAGGTCAGTAGGCAGGCAGCAGGGAGAATGTAATTGTTGGAAAATCAGTGCAGATACACCATGGTATTTCCCCCACAGCCTGCCCAATGTCCCAAGCCCACCAATCAGCAATGTTCTCATTCTCAGAGGCAAGACCTGCTGCTGTGACAATTGGGGGCCAGAGCGAGGGCACACTGATGAAGCGGCTGCCACCCCCAAAGTTTCCTTCCACCTCTGAGCGTACAGAGCCATTCCTGTGAGCAGCAACAGGAGGAAACAGCTAACACTAGCTGTCACCACCAGACTGCTAATGAAAACCAGAAAGTCTGGCAACAGAATTGCAGGCTTCTCCTCAATTAAACCAGCACTATATACATGCAGAAATGGGAGCAGGCATTCTCAGCCGGGGTCCTCAAACAGGATTGTCTTAGAGACAATCAACCCAAATGAGATAGACAGATCCTAACAGTGTCTTTGCAATGCTGTATTTTTCCTCTTCTAAATCAATAAGTAACTGATTCTTTGTCTATAGGGATGCCTTACATCCCACAGGCAGGTAAAAGACTTCAGAGGTTAGCAACAGATCTTTACGTTGGCAAAATAAACTTACAAAAACCACAGCAGAACACGGTACAAATACAAAACCACTGTGGGTGGGGTGAAGATTTCCAAGGAAAGAGAAAGGCAGTAGTTATAGGTTTGATTTTGTTCCACTGGGGAATTCAGCAGGAACTACCGTTGCCTGGCTTGCTTCGGGTTTACATATGATACATTTTTATTACTCTTTTTTGCTTGTGTAAGTGTGTGGTATGCATGTGTGTGTGTACATATGTGTGTGTGCAAATGTGGAGACCAGAGGTTGATGTCAAGTATCCACCTCAATCCCTCTCCTCTTAATTTTACTGAGTTAGAGCCTCTCAGTGGAGCTCAGAGGTCATGAGTGAGTCTAGCTAGGCAGCTTGCTCAGGGGAACCCCCTGTCTCAGCTTCCTGTCTCCTACCCAGGAGGAAGCTAATTACAAGTTGGCTACCACTCCCTCCTAGCAATAACATGGGTGCTGGGGATCCAAACTCAGGTCCTCACCCTTCTGTGGCAAATGCGTCATTGACTAAACCATTTCCCCAACTGTTTTTTTTTTGGGGAGGTAGTTGAGGTAAGGTCTTAACTCTAGCTCAGGCTGACCTGGAGTTCACTATGTAGTCTCAGAGTAGCCTCGAACTCTCTGCAATCCTCCTACCTCTGCCTCCTGAGTGCTGGAGCTAAAGATACGCGCCACCACGCCCACCCAGCCCCCGTCTTTTTAGCGGGGGTGGGGAGTGGTTTCCCAAAGATTTTTTAAAAATATTTTATTTATTTATTTATTTGAGAGAAAGAAGTAGAGAGAGAAAATGGAGGCTAGGGCCTCCAGCCACTGCAAACAAACTGTAGATGCATGTGCCTCCTTGTGCATCTGGCTTACATGGGTACTAGAGCATCGAACCGGGATCCTTTGGCTTTGCAGGCAAATGCCTTAACTGCTAAGCCATCTCTCCAGCCCTCCAAAGATGTTTTTGTTTTTTTTTTAATCAGGCACAAATATTTTGTTTTAATTAGCCAATTTGTGTCAACTTTCTGGCCAGGCAGAATGTATTGAAAATAAGCAGAATTACAAAGATTCAGTATTTGAAAAGAGTCAAGAGTAGAATATTAGACCTCTTAATGTCCCCCTTGTGGGGGAGCCAGGCGTAGCAGAAGCAGGAGGTGGGAGCCAGGCTATGAGTGCTCAAGGGTCTCCACAATCACCGACGACACTGAGAAGGCCTCAAGGTGGATGAGTAGGCAACTGGCTAGTGGTGATGTTCACACTGACACTGGCCACAGGATGGTGGCCATGCTAGACAAGTTAAGATTCTGAGGGTGGAAGGAGCCTTCCTGGAGGGAGGGAAAGGGCATTACTGACCTTGCCCAGCAGATCACTTACTGCCACTGTTCCGTGTGGTCCAACTGGGAGTAAGAGGAGTTCCCCCCCCATGTGGAGCTGGCTACCTTCCTACCCTCTCATCCAGCCTTCTCACCCCTGACCCTGGTGTCTCAGTAAGAGTTACATGAAGGGGAGATGTCTTACACAGGGGTACAGGATATGCAGGAGAAACACAGATACTGCATTGTTTTGCCAAGTCTCCCTCACCTTGTCTCTCATGTGGGTCAAGGCTGTAGGTTAGAGGGTGTCATAACTATAACAGCACTTCGACAATGACAATAACAACAGGTGCCAATCTTCAACAACCCAACCCCTCCCCACCCCACAACAGGCCTCACTAAGAACGTCACATAGGGCTGGAGAGATGGCTTGGAGGTGAAGGCACTTGCCTGTGAAGCCTAAGGACCCAGGTTCAATCCCAAGTACCCACGTAAGCCAGATGCACATGGTGGCACATGCATCTGGAGTTCATTTGCAGTGGCTAGAGGTCCTGGCACACCCATTCTCTCTCTCTATCATAAATAAGTAAAATTAAAGAAAGAACTTCAGCCATGGGTGGTGGCATACGCCTTTAATCCCAGCACTTGGGAGGCAGAGGTAGGAGGATCACCCTGATTTACAGACCATCCAGAGACTACATAGTGAATTCCAGGTCAGCCTGAGCCAGAGTGAAACCCTACCTCAAAAAAGCAAAAAAAAAAAAAAAAAAAACTTCACATGTAATATTTGACTTAATTTTCACATAGCTCTCCAATGCAGGATTTTTTTTTTTGAAACAGAAATGACAAAACAGAAGTGATCGTCTGGGGTCTTAAGTAATGAGGGGCATGGTCCACTGACCTCAGTCACATTCCCTTCCCTCATTGAGCCAGCCCTGCTTCAGCATGGGGTGAGATAAAAGGACTTCTGGGCCCTAAGGTGAAGAAATTAGTTAGATTTTTTTAAAAAAACAACAACAATAATAAATACCAAAAAGCAAAATCAACCTGATCAGTACAGGGAGGAATTTCTCCTCCACAACACCATTGAAAAATAGAGCCACCAAGTGCCTGCTCTCCTGGAACGCCTACCACCACTGGATCCGGACAACAAAATGAATGTTTCAATTTCTAGTCTGGCTGGAAATTATTGTAACTAGTTCCCGTGGTAATGTAAATTAGTTTTGGGGATTCTATTATAACTCACAGAATATTCTCTCCTGAAACAATATAGTACAATATAATAAATGACTGACAATCTCCTCCAGAACTTCTCTTGTTACCCAAAGAATAATAATGTTTTCCTTACAGATGAATCTGCTTTTAAACCAAGGACTTACGGATGAATATGATTTTAAACCTGGGAGTTAGAACTTTTTCTTTAATGTTTATTTTATGACACAGAATTATATAATGCTAAAAGTCTACCATGCCCATCCCTGAATGAATATTCTCCTTTCCAAGTGACAATCTTCTACACCTCTCTTGCCCTTGTTCAAGGCAAACTGGTCATTGTGTTTGGGGATGTGTGGGATTGACAACAATGATAAAACGGGGACAATCGCATGCCAACACGGATGGGAAGCATCAGGTTAGTGTGCTCCTCGGACCAGCTGCCGTGTGGACTGCAGCTCCCGGCAACAGTCCCCATGAATCACGAGGATTCACAGTTGCCCCAAGCCTGTGGCATTCCCCAAGTGGTTTGCTGAAGCAAAAGCGAGACTTTGTTCTGCTCCTGGAGAGGAGCGCGAGGCCGCCATATGCTGTCTCATAATCTCCTTGCAGTAAAAATAGCTTCGGAGGTTCATACCACTCCCAGGAAGGAAGGAGGCATGTACGGATGGTGACCATTTGGCAAGAGGTTAACAAGGTGGGGACTCATTCTGATGCCTGACACTTTCCTTAAATAACAGAGCAATCTGTTTCCAGAGAGGCTATGGGGGTCTGTGTGTTGTTTATTGGTGTATGAGGAATTCTTAGTAAAAATGGTAAGAATTCAAGAGGTCCTGAGTGGCAAATGAAACACAGAGGAAAGAAATCTCATCTCCTGGGGATCCCAAAGGGCCATTTAGGAGTGATTTAATGTAACTAGTGTCACACAAGGGTCAGAGGCGCATCACTACGTCATTCACATAAACACCTTCCACCCCGTTCATTTCTCTGCACGGGGAAGAGACTTCCCTTTCCTCCGCAGGGACCTGAGGGGGAAAGGGAGCCATGAGCTCTTTCCTCTCCTGATCTGGCCTCCCACATCAGTGCTGACTCCTCATTCTTTCTCCAGGTGGCGTGGGGAGCCTCTTCCGGTCTCACCTCATGACAGCTTTGGCAAAAAGTTCATCATCCGGCCCTCAGCTCTCCTCCTTCCCCTGGCTTTAGGCACTCCGTACACCTGGCTTCCTGCCAGCATGCTGGTGACCCTGCCAATTCCCACCCCTCTTCCTGCCTCAGCGTTGGTTCTTCATCCTTGCGTCTGTTCTGTCCGCCTTCACTCCCTTCAGGTGTAATGCAATCTTTTGCCATATAGATGCTATGTAGCCCTTGAACTCAAGCCTTATATACCTATTCAATATTAGAGTTTGGGGGTATATGCTCCATCTCAACATGCCCCTAACTACATTCCTGAGCCACACCCCCAAGCCCTTGGACCTGTTCAGGTCAGCTGAGGCATTTTCATCTTTCCAGGTAATCAGGCCAAAAATTTCAATCTCTCTCTCTCTTTCTCTTACACACACACACACACACACACACACACACACACACACACCCTATAACCCATATTATCCAACCTCTCAGGACAGTTTATTGTCTCTACCTTCCAAAGAGATTCAAGATATAGCCACAGCATGGCCACTTTTCACCAGAAGTGACAATCAACTGTGAACCATCTCTCTTTCTTCCCCAACTTCCGAACAGGTCTCCTTGCTTTCCAAATCTGCACCCCCTAGAGTTTTTTTTTTTCTCAGCCTAGAAGCCAAATGCTGCCTTTAAAACATGAGTCTGATCTTGTCATTGTAGAAGCCTGCAGTATTTCTGAAATCCGTGCAGATGGAAGCCAAGACCTTCCGTTAGGCTGCATGGTCCTAGAAGATCCCAGTGTCCACTCCCTCTCCCTCCACCGTTCCTCTTGGATTTCAACCCCCACCCTCCACCACGGTCACACCAGGCTGCCTGCAGTCCCCACCTAAGGGCTTTTTCAATGGTTGTTCCCAGTGCAGAAAACAATCTTTCCCCCACATGCAAACAAAGCTCCTTCACTTACTTGACATCTCTGTCCAAATGTCACCTTCTCACATGAGGACCACAACACGCTATTCTAAATTACAATCTTCTGCCTGACTTTGTTTTTTACCCAGCACTTACCGGGTCTCACAGACTCATAGATTGGCTTACCTTATGCTTCTTACTGTCTGTCTCCCTTCATTTCTCCATTAGAATGAAAGTTCCAAAAGTGAACTTGACTTTTTTGGAGACAGGGTTTCATGAAGCCCCAGCCGACTTCAAATTCCCCATATAGCTGAGGATGACCATGAACTTCTGAGCCTCCTGCCTCCACCTGGTCAGTGCTGGAATTGCAGGCATAAACCACCACACCTGGTTTATACAGTCCTGGGAATGGAACCCAGGGCTTTGTGTATGCTAGGAAAGCACTTCTTCAGAAACTGAGCCATGTCCTCTGGGGTCTTTGTTTTCTTATTTGAGGCATTCCAAGTGCCTGGAACTGTGCCTGGCACCTAGTAGTTGCTTGATGACTATTTCTGGAATGAATAAATGAACACTTGATTATCAGATACTAAAATAGGATCACTGGAATTTCAGGCCCTGTTTTATTTTGCATGACTGAAGATATTTTTCCCATGGGTTAAATAAAAGTTCTGTGATTGTTTTATAAGGCTTGAGTTGTCTTTTAGGCACTATTGTGTTTTTTGTTGTTATTGTTGTTGTTATTTGTTTGTTTGTTTGTTTGTTTTTTCGAGGAAAGGTTTTGCTTTAGCCCAGGCTGACCTGAAATTCACTATGTAGTCTCAAGCTGGCCCGAACTCATAGCGATCCTCCTACCTTTGCTTCTCCAAGCACTGGGATTAAAGGTGTGTGCCACCACACCCAGCAACTATTCTTAATTATAAAAGATTTGTGAAATAGAAATCATTTCTCCCTGCCATTGTTCTTGAATAACAATTTCCTAGTTCCAACTAATGTCACTGATTGGCCAGGGTACACAGAACCTCACAGGAACCAAGAAGTTCAGACTCAAGGCCAAGAAAGCCATCCAAAGAAAAGCTTCACTCCAAAGCCCTGCCAAGGGGTCTGGGGACATGGCTCGGTAGTTAAAAGTACTTTGTTGCACAACTCTAAGGAGCAGAGTTCAGTTCCCCAGGGCCTACATGAAAGTCAGACACAAGTCAGACAAGTGTATATGTCTGTAATCTCAATGTGCAACAGAAAACAAGAAGATCCTGAAACTCATGGGCCAACTAATCTGCTGTTCACAGAAGCAAACAACAAGAAAGATCCTGTCTCAAACAATGGAAGGCAAGGACCAACACCCTGAGATTATCCTTAACCTCCATGCCCTCCCACATGCATGCAAGCACCCTGCTGAAACAACTAAGTATATCATTGTGTCAGCATATTTTCAAAAATCTTGGGCTGGAGAGATGGCTTAGCAGTTAAGGCGCCTGCCTGCTAAGCCTAAGAACACCAGTTCCAATCTCCAGGTCCCACGTTTAGCCAGATGCAAAGTGACACAAGAGCGCAATGCCACACTTGACCACAAGGGGGCGCGTGCATCTGGAGTTCGTTCACAACAGCTGAGAGACTGCTGGCGCACCCATTCTCTATCTGTCTCCTTCTCCCTCTCTGTCTCTCTCTCTCTGTGTCTCTCTCCAAAAATAAATCTTAAGCATTTTTCATCCTTCATTGTATAAATGAGTACATTCGCACTATAAATATATATCATAGATAATGCAGACCCTTTCTTGACAATTACCCAATCTCACTCATTTCTCACTGGTCCTTTTCTGGTCATTCATTTTATTCAGTAGTACTTAATGGCAATGTGCAAAGTACTGTTCCACATGCTAAGAACATAATACTAAGATAAAGGTCCACGCCTGGTATGTCCAGCCTTTCCCAGCTCAATAAATAATACAGGCTGACATTATTTAGCATGCACCAAGCACTTCACATATGTTGTCACTTCCCCATGCTAACATTTGAGAATGCCATGTTCTCATTTTATAGACAAAGGGAGGTGAAACACTCAGAGAAAGCTTTACTGCTCAAGGTCACACCTGCAGTAATGGCTGAGCCAAGAGGGCACCACGATTCTGGAGTCTCTTCTCTTCCTGTCTGCCTGCCCTTGTCCAGTCCTTTGTACCTTAAGCCATCAGCCGAGACCTTCACTGCTGTCCTGGACCTCAACAGGCTCTCCAGGACTTGCCTCTGAAGCAGCTCCCAATTAACCTCCCTACCTGCTCCTCTTGCCTCCAACTACCCACTCCACCCTGGCACCAGAGATGATTTCAAAACACAACATCTAAAGGCTTCCACCACTCTTGCAAAACCAATCCTATGAAGGGTCCACACAAACACCACCTTCCTACCCCACTCAGCCTGGCATGCTTCCTCCTCACCTTCCACCTTCATCGGCACTGGCCTGCTTTCTGCTCTCTTTTCCTTCCTTTTTCTTTTTTGTTGTCCTTTTTTTTTTTTTTTTTTTTTTTTTTTTTTTTTGAACAGGGATCTCTCGTAACCCAGGCTAGCTTCAAACTCAGTGTGCAGAGCAGTAACTCAGTGGGTAAAGTCCTTGCCTCACAAGCATGAGGACCTGAGTTCAATCCCTAGTACCAACATAAAAATGCAGGGTGTGGTATCGGTGGCTTGTGGTCCCAGTACTGTGGAGGCAAAGGACAGGCAGATCCCTGAGGCTCACTGGCCAACCAGTCTAGCCTACTCTGCAAGTTCTAGGCCAGTGAAAGACCCTGTCTCAAAAAAGTAGACAGTGCCTGAGGAATGACACCCAGGCTGTCTCCTCTGGCCTCCACACACATGCACACCAACACACACATGTGTGCACACACATAAAATATAATAAAACTCATATATAGCCCAGACCCGCTTTAAATCCTTCTGCCTCAGCCTTCCAAGTGCTGGGATTGTAAGTGTCCACCCCATCTCTGGCTACTGGCCTGCTTTCTCATCCTTCAATACATCAGGGTCATTTGTGTCATGGAGCTTAGCTGCAGCTCTTGTGTCCCTAGATCTTTTTTTTTTTTTAATTTATTTCAGACAGAGAGAGGGAAGGAGAGAGAGAGAGAGGCTGAGAGAGACAGAGAATGGGTGTGCCAGGGCCTCCAGGCACTGCAAATGAACTCCAGACACATGTGCCACCTTGTGCATCTGGCTTACATGGGACTTGGAGAATCGAACCTGGGTTCTTAGGCTTCTCAGACAAGCGCCTTAACTGCTAAGCCATCTCTCCAGTCTGTGTCCCTAAGTCTTGTGCGACTGACTGGCTTCGTCTCTTCACCTAGGATTTCACGTCAATGTCACATCCTTCCTTGATGGCCTTCCTTGACTACCCACACTAAAGTACCCCCTGTCTCCATCCACATCCCCGGCCTTTCACACTACACTTAGGATTATGGATTGGTTCGACTGCTTTGGACAGCCAGTTGGCAATAATCCATCCAAACCTATATCCATATAGCTCGTCATTTGACTCAGCAATTCTACTTCTAAGAATTTATTCTAAATATAAAGTTGTACTTGTATGAAATGCTATATGTATTACCGGATTAATCATTGCTGAATTGCTTTTAATAACACAATGTGACAGATATCACACATAGTAACAATAAAATGCATTAGATACTTTCTGGGTACCTAACAACAACTTCATGATGTTAGTACCATTATAAGCCCTATTTCAGATGAAAAAAATTCAAGACGTAGAGAGCTTAATTCATTTATCTAAGATGTATATAGCTCATAACTGGCAAATTGAGGTTTCCGACCCCAGGTTCTTGGTCTCCACCACCCAGTAAATATTCCCATGTGGAATGCTATGCAGCCATCAAAAGAACAAAACACTACAGGAGGGCTGGAGAGATAACTTAGCAACTAAGGCACTTGCCTGCAAAGCCAAAGGATCCAGGTTTGATTCCCCAGTACTCACAAAAAGCCAGTTACATAAGGTGGCGCATGGGTCTGGAGTTAGTTTGCAGTGGCTAGAAACCCTGTCCCACTAATTCTCTCCCCCTCTCTCTCTTTCTCTCCCACTTTCTCTCTCAAATAAATAAATAAAACGTTTAAAAAAAAACACTACAGAATATGGGTTGATCTCCTAGACATACAGTTAAGTGGGAAAAAAATGGAGTATCGAGTTTAGTCTCTTGGAGTTACTTTTAAGAACACAAGTATCTGTTTGTATAGACCTCCACACAACAACACAGAGTAAACCGTGAGAAGATGTCTAAGAAAGATCCGTTATCTTAGAAAGGAAAACATTACGTGAAGAGCTGGGGGTGGGACCAGACTCCCAGCTGGCTGTATTCCTTGATGTCTCCTGAGTTTTGCTGTGTGTGCACAAGCATTCACGTACTGCCTATGTAAAAAAACAAATAATTAAAAGCAAAACAGGGCTGGAGGGATGGCTTAGCGGTTAAAGCGCTTGCCTGCAAAGCCAAAGGACCTCTGTTCAATTCCCCAGGATCCACGTAAGCCAGATGCACAAGAGGGTGCATGCATCTGGAGTTCGTGGCCCTGGTGTGCCCATTCTCTCTCACTCTCTCACTCTCTCTCTCTCTCTGACTCTTTCCCTCTCTCAAATAAATAAATAAAAATAAAATATTTTTTTAAAAATGCAAAATGATTGCTAGGCTGAGATTTTTCCCAAAAGAAAAAAAGAATATGCCCAGGCCACTAGCATTATCACCTGTATTTCTTATTATGTCGGAGAATTAGTGACTCATTTACTGGTGTCTATTTATTCATGTTTAAGCAATTTACCATTTAGAAAAAACGATTCAGAAAAGGGAAGACTCTCCCTCCACCCCTGTTTGAGGCCAGACATACGATACAGCAGGCCACCTGTTGATACACCACAAAAGAAAAGAGGACCCCTAAGGGACAGATGTGCACTCATGTTCAAAGAAGCATTATTTACAGCAGCCATCAAGTCAAAGCAACCCAATTGTCCACTGGTGAAAATGTGGGCTATAACTACAATGGAAGATGATTGAGCCTTAAAAGAAAATGACATCTTAACGCATGCTGCAACGTGGATGAACCTCAAGGACATTGCGTCATATGAAATAAACTAGACACAAAGGACAGTTACTATGTGACTCCACTTACAGGAAGTACCTAGCGTCATCAATTTCACGGAGGCCGAAAGTCAAGTGGTGGTTGCCAAAGGGAGGAAGTGAAGGAGAGTTATATTTTAATGTATGCCTACGGAGTTTCAGTTCTTCAAGATGAAGAGAGTACTGGCGGTGGACGATACTGATCACTATACAGCAGTCCAGAAGCTCTTATAGCACTGAGTTGCACATGGAGACATAGTGAAGCTGGTGGAGTAAAACCCATGTGAACATTTATGCACAGAAAGGAGAAGGGTGATTGGCAATGACTAAGAGGGGAGGGAAGAGATAAACAGATTGCTCAGGTGTACTCTGTAGGCCTAAGTATAGATGGAGCCAGGCACAGTGATGTCACATTGGTTCTTATTGGCATCCTAGGGTGTTTGTAACAAAGTGTCACAAACTGGGTGACTCCAAACAGAAGAAGTTTGATGTCAGTTCTGGAAACAAACAAAGGTATGAAGTCAAGTCTGAAAATAAACGTGTCAGCAGGGCCAGGCCCGCTCTGAGGTTCTGGTCAGGATCCTTCCTTGACTTTGCCTCCCTGTTGCTGGTAGCCATCCATCCTTGGTGATCTTTAATGTGAAACCGTATCACTTCAGGATCTGTCTCTATGATCACATGACACTGTCCCTTGTTCAGCTCTTCAAATACTGGTCCCAAGCTGGAGAGATGGCTCAGCAGTTAAAAGGTGCTTGCCTGCAAAGCCTAAGGGCCCAGGCTTGATTCTCCAGTACCCGCGTTAAGCCAGATGCACAAAGTGGCACATGCATCTGGAGCACGTTTGCAGCAGCTAGAGGTCCTGGTGCATCCATTCTCTCTCGCTATCTCTCTTCTTACAAATAAATAAAAATTAAAAAAACAACTGGTCCCATTGAATCAGGGCTCACCCCAATGTCATGATTTTAACTTGATTATATCCATAAAAATGGGGTTTGCAAATGAGGTACATTCATAGTGATTTAGGGACTAACATTTGGGGAGAGGAGGAGAGAAACATGCAGTGCAACTATCCCAATATCCCTCTTGAAAAGAAGGTTCCTACACACTCTACTGAAGAGCTCTCAAGAGAACCAGAGGCAGTGTTGTGAAAGTTAAGAGCCTGGATTAGGAAGACACCACGGTAATGGTTCAAAACCCAGCTCAGCCATTAACAAACTACACAACCTTGGGAAAATGTGTTAACTTCTCTTTGCCTCAGTTTCCATCTTTGCAAAATAACAGTATCTATCTTGCTGTGAAGTCTAAGTGCTTGGAGCACTGCTTAGCACACACTAAGTACTTGATCAACAGCAGCCACTGTTGTTATGGTTACACCAACATGCAATATCCCAAAGACTGCCCCAGGGAGCATTCTTAGTGACACAGCACCTTTATTTTGGTACCACCTACTCAATGTCCTTCTCTGTAGCTGCTTGCCCAACACCCTGCTTCACTGTCAGGTCACAGCTCCAGCAATTTCATTAACACAGGGCTAAACTCTTCATCCACGCTGGTGTCCAACTACCTTCCTGATGCAATCCCATCCGTCGGGTGCCACTCACACACATGGACACCCCAAGTGTCCAGGCAAAATGCCTGGTGCTTCACATGCAGCCCCGGAGGAAGGCTGCAGCACAGGCCTGGGCCACTGGCCTCCCACTTTCTGTGATCAGGGCCCTATATTTGGATTTTGATCTGGGCCTGACTTGCTGCTAAATCTGTATCCAGTTAATCTTACAAGGTTGTGGGGGAGGAGTCATGTTGCTACGGCAACCCAACAACTCTGAGCAAAAAGAGAGGAAATGGAATTTCAAGACTCAAGACCACCAAAGGCCTCCAAAATGCCCATTTTCTGCCTTTGTGTCAGAGAAATGAATCTTGATATGCTAAAATAAACAGACCTCTCTTCTCTCTCTTTCTCTCTCTCTTTTCATCCCCCCACAAATTTCCAACCATTGAGAAAAATAAAAGCCCGCTTATTCAAGCACTCTATTCACATGCTATTTCCTAAGAGGACTGAAACTAAAACTCACACTTCATTCAGCAAGTCAGGAAGTCAGCTGATTTCCTTTAAACCCCTCTCCGGGCATGAAATAAGCAATTGTCTAGTCTGGGTTTTATACATAATATTACTTTTTGACCTGCAGTTTACAAATAAACTAACAGACAGACACAAATAGAATGTGGACCCTCTCATCTCCCAGTGGTTTAAAGGAGCAGGAGGAAGGGAAAGGCAGGCCAAAGAAACTGCCTGGTAACCCCGCGACCTCATTCTGCACTGACTCCATCCCCCAGACACAAAGCCCAGCGCACGGCTTAGCCAGCCCGGGTCTGTGCTCCTGTGGCCATTCTGAGAGTGCTGCTGCGGAGTAGATCCGAAAAGTGAAACACAGTCAAACCAGCACAGACCAGGGCGAGACACTGTCAGGTACTCAGGGGGTAGAGAATCAATCAAACCAAAGCACCATAGAAAGTTCTAGGCAGCTAGTCCATGACAGGATCAGCAAAGGAACTGCAAATGTTAACCTACAGCCTGAGTCTTTGAAAAGCTACTCTGAGGTTGATATCACAGTGTGCAGGCAAGACAGATCTTTCTCTCTTTGTCTCCCCCCACTCCACCCCCCGCCTCTCATTTCAGAGACTTGGGCTATGACTCAGTGGTAAAGCATTTGCCTAGCCTTTTATAGGCCCTGGGTTCCATCCTTAGCACTCTTAGCATTCTCTACTTTCTGTCCAAGATAGTTTATTCTAAGCTTGAACTAGAAAAATGTTCTGGAATAAAGCTTAACCCAAGGGTCTCAGAGTGAAGAGATAAAAGTGTTGATTGGTTTTGATTGGGTATTTTTTTTCTAAATTTTAAAGAGAAAAACAATTGCTGAGACTTATACAATAAGATCGTTAGAGTTTGAATCTGAAATGTCTCCTCACCGGCTCATGTTTTGGACACTTGTTCCCCAGCTGGTGGTGCTATTTTGAGAGTCTGTTGACCCTTTAGGAAGTGAAATCTCGCTGGAAGAAGTAGGTCAGGCCTTTCAAGTTGATGGCCAGGACCTGTTTCTCACTCCACTCTGCCTCCTGGGCTGCCATGATGTGAGCAGCCCTACTCCCTGTTCCCACTAACATGAACTCTGCCTTGCCTTCCCCATTTATGGTGCACTGAAACCATGACTGAATGAAATCTTTCCTCCCTCATTTCTGTCAGATACTGTTGTCACAGCAATGCAAAAGTAACTGATTCAGAAAACTATATGGATAAGCAGATCAGAGAAGTAAAATATAGTCAGAGAGAAAACTTGTGGGAGCAAGAAAAGATTCAAGTCCTTTATTTTGGTTTTATCATTAAGCAGACAAATAATCCAGACAAGTTATTTAACCTCTCCAAACTCTGGGTTGCTTCTGCTCTGAAGTGTACCTGGTAATACCTGCTGCCCTGCCTCGGTTATTATGAGAGTCATATGAAGACATACATGTGAAAGTCTTCTAAAAACTGGTAAGTTCTGTGACTCTAGGATCTAGGTAAAGCCCTGCTTTGTTTGTTTTCCAGCCTCCACTAGATAAAGAACACAGAGTTCCTTCTCTCTGGCCACATAACCGAATGTAACAGAAATTTTTAAAAATTTGCCAACCAAACATGCACATAGATTTCTGAACAGTTTTCCAATAGAGAAACATATACCCGATAGAGAGACATATTTCCAATAGAGAGACACATTCAACTTGGGGAACATCAACAGTCAGCCATCAGCAAGCAATGGGCAAGGCTTGCAAAGGCACAGGGTCCCTTGGTCTCTGCTTCCTAAGTGGCACTTTCCCCGTGTGATCACTCACTGCCGAGTAAGAAGGTTTCATTCATAAGATTCTAGTCAGTAGCATGCCAATCGGAGCAGAAACACTAAATTAAAACTAATGACCATCTCAACTGATAATTAGAGGCCATTAAAATATAGATTAACTTGAAAGAAATATAGTATCCTGTGGTAAGGGGAATTCAGATGGAGAAGAATTAAATTCCAACATCGACCATTTTGCGTGTTATTGTCCCTATAACAGGTGCCAAGATAGGATGCAGTAGTAGAGTTGCTACTTTTCCTGACCTCCTGGGATCATGGGTCCTATGTTAAGGTAACTCAACCTCACACACAGGCTCACATACAAGTCTACAACCAGTATACTTACACGATCCATTAAGGCCCATGAAAGCCCACATATGGTCAGGTGCTAAACGCTGACTTGGCTTATATGCCCCCAAAACAGCTAGAAGTTTTGACATGTGAGATAAGAGATGTCACACTGGCATGGGATACCTTAAAAGGCCAATGTACAGAAAGAAAAGAGTGGGGAGAACCTGGAAGAGCATAAGTGAGCATGAGTCACAGCCTGAACCTTCTCAATGAACAAAGGTGCATAGGGGAATTCAAGAGTTTATTTTTGTTTGTTTTTATTTTCAAAATATTTTATTTATTTATTTGAGAAAGCGATGGAGAAGAGGCAGATAGAGAGATAGAATGGGCTGGGCGTGGTTTTGCATGCCTTTAATCCCAGCACTGGGGAGGCAGAGGTAGGAGGATCGCCATGAGTTCGAGGCCACCCTGAGACTACATAGTGAATTCCAGGTCAGCCTGAACTAGAGTGAGACTGAGCCACTGAAAATGAACTCCAGATGCATGCACCACCTTGTGCATCTGGCTTGTATGTGGGTCCTGGGGAAATCAAACCTAGGTTCTTAGTTAAGTTTTGCAGGCAACCACCTTAACAGCTAAGCAATCTCCTCCAGCCCTCTTTTTTCTTTTTTATAAGTCTAAAGCTCTATCTGTTAGGTACTTTCTGACTAGTTTACACTGCAAACTAACATCCACTTAGCTATGGGACCCTTTCTCTAAGAAGACTTGCAGATATAGCAAAAGCATTTTAAAGAAGAGTGAAGGGATTTAACTTTGTAAACGTCACCCGCTGATCAGAGGAGTCGGATTGTCAATAAACAATCCCCACCCCACCTGGGGCTCACCAGCAAGGCAAATGGGCTTTTGCAGGTTCTGAAAGGAAACTTGGTTCTTGCTATGCTCAGTGCTGAACTTCAGAATGGCAGTGTTTACATTATGTTCCTACAACCTCACACCTAGTGCAGGGAAGACTAATGGCAGCGTGTCAGCGAGGCAGAAACGTGGGAGTAATTGCTCAGCATGTCAGAGTTTTCCATCTAAAGTGTAGGTAACAGCAGGAAAGCCCATTACTCCAATTGCTGAAATTATGTCTCACTGGAGTCAAGTTTACAGAAATATTTATAGAATTAGCAACACCCTATTATTGGTAGTTGGGGGGGGGTGCCTAACGTCTGAGAAACCTTTCTTGGGTGTGTGGGCTAGGAAGTAGGAAAGAGGAAAGAAGAAAGCCATGCACCAAAAACACTAAATGCTACAAAAGCAGTAATGGGTCTTTTTGTCCCAGCAGTATGGAAGCCCTAGCCCCAGCTATCGTTCATCCTACACAGCTGTCGACTCGAGATGTGTGCTTCAGACTTCCATGAGTTGGTAAGATCCTTACATTTGCAAACACTCAGAAATGTATTTTTTAATAGTTTGTTTATTTGTTTAGTTAGTTAGTTGCATGCAGAGAGATACAGGAAGAAGAGGGAGAGAGAATGGGCACGCCACTTCGAACAAACTCCAGATGCATGCACTACTTTGTGTATCTGGCTTTACGTAGGTACTGGGGAATTTTGAACACAGGTCATTAGGCTTTCCAGACAAGTGCCTTAACTGCTGAGCCATCTCTCCAATCCTGAAATGTGCTTTTTTAGAGATAGAGAAGAAAGAGAGAGGGAGAGAGAGAGAGAATCGGTGTGCCAGGGCCTCATCCACTGCAATTGAACTCCAGATGCTTGCATCACCTAGTGGGCATGTGTAACCTTGCACTTGCCTCATCTTTGTGCATCTGGCTTACATGGGATCTGGGGAGTCAAACATAGGTCCTTGGGCTTCACAGGCAAGCGCCTTAACCACTAAACCATCTCTCCAGCCCCTGAAATGTATTTTTATCTGTTACCTTTTAAAACATTTTGTTTGAGTGTGTGTGTGGGGGGGGGTGACCCTAAATGACTAGAATATGAAGGAAACAGCAAAGATACACATACATGCACAAACACACACACATAGACTTTTCCCGGGTTTTCTTTTATATTACAAAGCAATTATAAAAATCATCAATTGAAGTTAGTAAGTGCATAATTGTATAAGTAAAAACTGTGGCTTTCTTGCCTGGTTGGACAGCTCTCAGAATCTATTAAGAGTCACAAGTAACTGAGAAGGAAGACTGCACTTTTTCCTGGGTCACAACTGTAGGCTTTGAACCAACACTCTGTGAGTACATCATCTGTGCTCAGTTAACTTGGAGGGTGAACTTTCTTGCTAGTACTGAACTAGATGGTAAAGCAGATGGTCTCCAAGGGGTCTCAGATTTGTGAGGCTGGGGTGCCACGGTTCAGCCCAGCCAAGTCGTTTGCAGTGGATAGAGAGTCTGGCATGCCTATTCTCTCTCTCCCTCTCTCATGTGCCTCTTTCCCTCTCTCAAATAAATAAAAAAAAAATTTTAAAGATGTAGCATCACAATTATTGCTTGTATTGACTGACTGAGGGCTTCTGACCTGTACCCCAATATTCTGGTATGGATTAGGTTACTTAATGCTCTCCCACTTTCTAAAACCAGAAGAGAACTTTGAGACAGTAAAAATAATTTTGGAAAGCCCATAAGGATTGCTCTTAGGTCCTATCAAAGAAGCTGGAAATGGGAGCAGTAAGACGGCCCTCTGTGCTGGTTTGATTTAGGTGTACCCTTATAAACTTAGGTGTTCTGAATGCTAGGTCCCAAGCTGTGGTGGTTTGATTCAGGTGTCCCCCATAAACTTAGGTGTTCTGAATTCTAGGTTCCCAGTTGATGGAGATTTGAGAATTAATACCTCCTGGAGGCAGAGTATTGTTGGGGGTGGGCTTATGGGTATTACAGCCAATTTCCCTTTGCCAGTGTTTGGCACATTCTCCTGTTGCTATTGACCACCTGATGTTGGCCAAGAGGTGATTTCCACCCTCTGCTCATGCCATCATTTTCTCCTGCCATCATGGAGCTTCCCCTCGAGTCTGTAAGCCAAAATAAACCTTTTCCCCACAAGTTGCTCTTGGTCGGGTGATTTCTGCCAGCAACGTAAACCTGACTGCAACAGTAAAGCTGGTACCAAGGAGTGGTGTCATTGATGCTAAACAACTTACTGTGTGGCTTTGGCCTTTTGTACCCGATTTTCAAGAGGAATGTGGATGAATTTGAAACATTGGCCTAAGAGATGCATTGCAGTGCTGGAAGTACAGCTTGATGGACTATTCTGGTCAGAGTTGAAAGACCTGAATGCAGTAAGAACTATGGATTGTGAGGCTTGGCTTATGAGGGTGAGAAAGAGCTTTGCCTATCTGCACTGGGCTAGAAGCAGGTTGTGTGAGAAGTTTGCTGTATAGCCATGTCCTGAGAACTTGTGCAGGGTTGCATTGCATAGAAACAGACTGGTGTGTGCAGAGGGATATGGGCCAAAAACTGCTGCTTGTTCAGCTACAATTGTATGAGAGACTACAACCATTGAGACTGGGCCAGCTGACCTGCATTGGGACAACAGAAAGAATGTAATCTTTTGTAGGGGCCTGAATGCTGAAGGAGTGTCCTGTTCTTCAAAGTCTGTTTTATTCCCCCCTGGATTAACAAATTAGCATCCAATCTGGTATCATGGAGTGTGAGAAATGCAGGAAAGAGAGGGTCATTGAATTGGCAGCATGGTTTTGTGTTTTGGAAATGGCCATGGGCAGTGTGAAGCAGGTTTGTTAGATGCCTGCATGGAGACCCAATGGAGCTGTGAGGATGGACTGTGTATTGCAGTAAAGACCCAGGAGAGATGCCAGGACCATGAGATAGCTGCTAAGGAGAGCTGCTGGCCCCAGATGAAGTTTTCTAGGACAGTGAGTGGAACTGGTACTCCAGAGACTTGTTGCTGGTTAGAATTATGGGACTTGGAGATTTGTCACTGACTAGAGCTGTTGGACTCAGAGCTAAAGAGTTTGATGTTTGTCCTGTTTAAATCTTGTATTGGCTGAATATTTCTTTGCTATGCCCAGTGCCATATTTTGCAATGTGTTTATTCTGTGCCATTATGGGGTTTTTGGTATTATGGTTCAGTTAAAAGATCTCGGAATAGGGCTGGAGAGATGGCTTAGCGGTTAAGGCATTTGCCTGCAAAACCAAAGGATCCCGGTTTGATTCTCCAGGACCCACATAAGCCAGGTGCACAAGGGGCTCATGCATCTGGAGTTTGTTTGCATTGGCTGGAGGCCCTGGTGTGCCATTGTCTCTCTCTCTTTTGCCTCTTTCTCTCTCTCAAATAAATAAATAAAATTTTTTAAAAAAGACCTTGGACTATGGGAATGTTTGAGCATCATTAGCATTGATAAAAACTATGGGGACTTTTAAAGTTGGACTGAATGCATTGCATTGCATTTTACATCATGGATGGTTATCAGTTTACAGGGGCTGGGGCAGAATGTGGTTGTTTGGTTCAGGTGTGTCCTACAAACTTAGGTGTTCTGAATGCTAGGTTCCCAGTTGATGGAGATTTGGGAAGTAATGCCTTCTGGAAGCAGTGTATTGTTGGGGATGGGCTTATGGGTATTATAGCCAGTGTCCCCTTGCCAGTGTTTGGCACACTCTCCTGTTGCTGTTGTCCTCCTGATGTTGGCCAGGACGTGATGTCCATCCATGCTGCTCATACCATCATTGTCCCCTGCCATCATGGAGCTTCCCCTAGATTCTGTAAGCCAAAATGAACCCCTTTTTTCCCCCCACAAGTTGCTCTTGGTCAGGTGTTTTCTGCCAGCAACAAGAAACTAACTGCCACACCCTGAGAGAAAAAAACTTGAGCACAATTCTTGGAGCAGGTGTGCAGACCAGAAAACGACTGGGACTCCAGAGCAATCACGTGCAAGACCTCTCAGGAAAAGGAGCTGGCCTGCTAGGAGAACAGTGAGCAAGGGAAGTGACTGAGGAAGCATTGGCAGCACTCACACAAGCCCCATCAGGACTGGCACACTTGAGGGACCTATGGAGGAGCAGCAGCCTGGGTGTGTGTGTGTGGGGGGGTGACACAGAAAAGAACCAAGAGCACTAGCTCCTCCTACGGACCCATGCACCACGTGACTTTGTGCTTAGGATTCACTGTCTGCCTGACTACAAGGAAAGAAAAGTGTGGTATGAGAATCATGCTTGTCAATCCTCCAGACTTCTTCCCACACGTCAGGTGGGAGGCTGAGTCTGCCCCCAAGAAATGGAGCCATTCTGACTGGGATGAATCTCACCAAGAACTGAACCCAAGAACATGACCCACCGGTGGCCACTTCTTTGTGGTTGTCTTCACCTAACTTTTTTTTTTTTTTTTTTTTTTTTTTTTGGTTTTTCGAGGTAGGGTCTCACTCTGGTCCAGGCTGACCTGGAATTTACTATGTAGTCTCAGGGTGGCCTCGAACTCTCAGCGATCCTCCTACCTCTGCCTCCCGAGTGCTGGGATTAAAGGCGTGCGCCACCAAGCCCCGCTTCACCTAACTTTTCTGTGAGCTCAGAATCCACCATGGAATCTGGGGCCTCCCAAGTGACCTTGGCTTTACTCGGCAAAATTTGCCTTTCCAGATGTGACCTTGATGACAGTGATGTTTGTGTTTCCAAAACAACAAAAACCCTTCTAGACACTATTCAGTGGGTTTAGTCTCTGGATCAATTGGTTATTCAGCTATATAATTAAGTCACTTCCAGTTTTCAGGTGACATTTGCACCCACCAGCCTAAGAGACTCGGAAGAGCACTTCTCACGGGCTGGGAGACGGCTCAGTTCGTAAAGCAATTGCCTGCAAGCATGAGAACCTGACTTAAATCCCAAGAACACACATTAAAAAAATCGGGCATGGTATTGTGTACTTGTAATAACAGCCCTGGAGAAGTGAAGAAAGATCCCTGGGACTCACTGGCCAGCCAGTCTAGCACACCTGGTGAGTTCCAGACCAATGAGAGGCTCTGTCACACAAAAAGGACACAGCACTGAAGGACAGCAACTGAGGCTTTCCTCTGAACCTCCACCTGCACCAGCACACATAAAGATGAGGGTGTGTGCATCAGCATGCGCGCGCACACACACACACACACACACACACACACACACACACAAACACGGGCTTCTCAGACCTCAATGTGTAGACCTGTGACGTGTTATTTTTAAATATTTTTATTTACTTATTTGCAAGCAGAGAAAGAGAGAGAGGGGGAGGGAATATAGGCATTCTAGGACCTCTAGCCACTGCAAGTGAAACTCCAGATGCATGTGCCACTTTGTGCATCTGGCTCTACATGGGTACTGGGGAATCAACCCTGGGTTGTCACACTTTGCAGGCAAGTGCCTTAACCACTAAGCAATCTTTCCAGACCTATTTTTATTTTTCTGCAAGGAGGGGCGGGGAGAGAGAATGGGTATGTCAGAGCCTCTTGCCACTGCAAAGGAACTCCAGGTGCATGTGCCACTTTGTGTATCTGGCTTTACGTGGGTACTGGGGAATTGAACCCATACCAGCAGGCTTTGCAAATGAGTGCCTTTAACCACTGAGTCATCTCTCCATCCCTCAAAGATCTGTGACTCTTGAAGTTCAGTTTCTGACTCACCAGTTCCTGGGGGAGCCTGACACTCTGTGCTTGTAACACCTCCCAGGTGAAGCTGGATGTTGCTAATTCACAGAACATACTTTGAAAAGCAAAATTCCCAGTGCCCTGGCTGCACTCAAACCAATTCAATGAGACACCTAATGCTGAAGCCAGGCATTAGTCACGTAAAGCTCCAGCGTCGTGTCCCAGGTAGACTGGAGTGGAGACCTAGTGTCTTTCGGGGGTTCTCTCAGCCCCATTCACTTCATTTGTCTTCAGAGCAATCCCACAAAGCTCTGTCTGCACAGACCTGACCTCCCTCCAGTCTTTTAAGTTCTTCAATGCTAGAGCAGAATTCCCCAAATCACGGGATATTTTATATGTTTACAATTATCAAGTCAGTCCCTTCAACACAAAATTCAACTTTATGTATCAGCTCATTTGAAGATCACATCAGAAGGCTACATCTGGACGCACCATGATCCTAATCCCATCTCCCTTGATACATCTGGAACTGGACCCCTGTGAGTCAGCCATTGGAGAAAACTTTTGCTCTCAGAACTAGAGATGATGATAACTTGCTGAGCGGTACATCAAAATTGATGTAATAAAATAACAAACCCTAAATGGTTAATTTCTAACTTAAATGCAACAGCACCGTAGTCATATAAACAAAAGTGCTTTTCACTACATAGCATGCCTTATCCTGTCACTACCACAGAACTCCAGTTTAGAAAAAAAATTAATACTGTGTAGTCAAAATAAATTGTGGAGACAGGCATGGTGGCGCACGCCTTTAATCCCAGCACTTGGGAGGCAGAGGTAGGAGGATCACCATGAGTTCAAGGCCACCCTGAGACTACATAGTGAATTCCAGGTCAGCCTGAGCTAGAGTGAGACCCTACCTCGAAAAAACAAACAGATAAAAAGATTATGCATTAAGTAGCATCTTTCAATCCTTGAAAATTCAACAAAATACTTCCTTTCCCCTAGAGAGAGAGAAAAAAAAAAACTCAAAGAAAATGGTTTATCCTGTTTCTAAACTTCACAAATAACACAAGAAATGCACAATGAACAGAAATAATTTTCAAAGATGAATTGCTTCCCCCAGTCTCCTCTTCCCCAGAGCTTCACAAGCATATCCGAGACAAATCTGGTGGCACCTGGACACATTTGTAAAATCACATGCTTTCTCCTTTTCCTCCCAAGCAAGGCATCAATGTGCTGTGCATGTTAGGGGGTAGATTTATTTCTTGTAGTGGAAAGCCCATAAAGTAGCCAATAACTTTTTAAGTGTGTGTGTTTTGTTTTTTGTTCATTGTTTTTTGAGGTCGGGTCTCACTCTAGTCCAGGCTGACCTGGAATTCACTATGCAGTCTCAGGGTGGCCTCGAACTCACTGCGATCCTTCTATCTCTGCCTCCCGTGTGCTGGGATTAAAGGTGTGTGCCACCATGCCCAGCTTCACTGTATTGATTTCTATTAGCATAAGTTAATTTTGCTTTTACATGAATTTTATATAAATTGAATCCTAGTACACATATTCTCATATGTCTTTTGCTTCACAGTGTTAGTAAGAGATGTATCTGTGTTTCAGTTTATTTTACTCCATTATCATTTCATGAAAAGTCTCTGTGATTTCTACTTTCATTCCTACATTTTTATGATTGTTGACTTTTTGCATATTTTATGTATTGTAAAAGGTATAATTGACAAATATTGTATATATGTACAACGATGTTTTGTGACACGTATTCATTGGGAAATGATTAAATCAAGCAACTATCACCTCATATTCATAATTTGTTTTTGTGGTGAGAACCTTTAAAATCTACTCTCTTGTGTCTCCAGATTTGATTCTTTTGTAGTCAAAGAATATAGTCAATATGGCTTGACTCTTTTTAAGGAAAAAAGGATCGATTCTGGAATATAGGAATGCTTATGCCCTTCCAAAGGTGTTCTGAGCACAAATACATGAATGGTTTTCAGCATTTTACCACCTAGGTCTTGCTTCACAAGCTTCACAAAACCTTTTTGAGCTCTGTGTTGTCAGTGCTGGTGAGGGAGGAAGGCTTTTGTTGGAAGGGAAGGAGATTGTGTTGTTTGAGTTCAAGAGTTGCTATTTTAAAAAATCACACAGGAAGCCTGGGAGTTGAGACTCGCCAAACCTTTGCCTAGAGGTCAAGCATGTGAAGCAGGCCTCCTGTGTCAGGCCTTCCCCGCTCCTCCTGCCACCTGCCTTTATTACAAACCCCTGTAGCTCCTAAGAAAGAAAAGAAACAGAACAATGATTTTCCTCCAACTTCAATTTTCAAGTTATAAATAAGTTTGCTCAGAAAATACCATAGCTTTAGCATGTGTTCCTCAAGTCTTCCTTCCTACCTGGTTTAATTCCAGTTTCAAAAGAAAGAGTTCGAGCCTAAAAATAGTCCAAAATATCCTTCTTGGTACCTAGAGAAGCTGTCTCTCAGATGGCAAAGCAGGCTGGAAAAATTGGCACCATTTCTTATCATTTGGCACATTTAGGATGGCCTGGGTGACACAGTCACATGAACGAGGGGACTGTCACTATTGTTCTGCTCACCCGGCCTTTTATGAAGCAATTTGGGGACCAGATTGGTTTAGTTTCTTTGATGAGGATGGAGTGACAGCCAGAACTTAATCTGTGATTGTGTGTTTTCCAGGCCTTGTTCTGGGAAGTTTCCATTCTTATGAGGTAGCCTCTGACAATAGGCCTCTTTGCAGGTGAGTTTTGGTTCTAGCTGTTATTGGTGAATTTGGGGCAAGTTAAACTCCAAAACCCTCCATCCCACCATCTGAAAAATGAAACAGTAATCATCCAAGACCAGGGAAACATGATGGAGAAAGCTTCTCCAGGCCCAGCGCAGATGTCACACAGCGAAGGGTAGCTCTGGGTCTCATCGGATGCCAGATAGAAAATCTGGAATGGTGAAGGTCATGTAGGTGATAGACAGTCTCCTGGTATCAATGACAAAAGAAATCAGAATATTCTAAGTCTAGAGAACCAGTTATTTTTATTTTATTTTTATTTATTTGAGAGAGGGCGAGGCAGATATAAAGAGAGAATGAGCGGGCCATGGCCTCCAGCTACTGCAAATGAATTCCAGACACATGTACCACCTTGTGTATCTGGCTTATGTGGGTCCTGGAGAATCGAACCTGGGTCCTTTGGCTTTATAGGCAGGCACATTAACCACTATGTCATCTCTCTAGCCTGAGAACCAATATTTTTAAAAATTAACTGACCTTCCTACTTCTCGTTTGTCTTTCAAGTTAAAACAAAAAATATTAACCCCAGCCAAGCATGATCTTGCCCCAATTCCATAATATGCTGTGTATTAAACTTGCTCCAGTCCTTCCCTCCAAGAAAACACTCCCGGGGACAGAATACCTGCTGCATGAAATGTACCGAGTGCATCTCATAGACAGCCAGAAAAGATAAATGTACAGGAGATGGCAAGCCCAAGGTTAGCCCTCACACCATGGGGGGTTAGAGAACTTCAAGTATGATGTAGGATGGGGTGGGCAGACAGTCTGAACAGCTATCTCTGAACACTGGAACCTAATGTTGGCTAATTTACATTTTGAATTAAAATATTACCATTAATTATATCAATAAGTAGATTATCATTCTTAACAGTTTCCCCATTTATAAATCTTTCTATTTTAAATCATTGTGAACAGTCGATTTGATGGCAGCTGTATTCACACTGGAAAGTATTCTATAAATCTATTCTCAAAACCCATTTCAACAGACATAAATTTGATCGATAAAGAGGCTTTTTCTTATCTTTCTATGTGAAAATATATTTTGTCTGCATATTTTATTCAAGATATGACTATTTTTGCAGGATGCTAGCTCTCTTAAATAGCCTTAAGAGAAATTACATTGCTTTATATAGATCAAATAAATAGTGAATAAAACATCTTGCTTTCCTACCCAATACATCTTTAAGTAATTTTCCAAAGGACAAGTATCAGCTTAAACAAAACAAACAAGAAAAGGGGTGGGGTTAGCATCTCCTCAGCAATTGGTCAGCTTCTTTGAGTACCAGGCGAGAAACAGCCAGAAGGAGTAAACCTTAGTAACTGACTGGCTCTCTCTGAACTGCAGAAAAGACCTGTCCCCAGAAGGCTCTATTAAATCAAACAAACATTTTTGAAGTGTACTCAGAGACATATTTATTCTAACCTCAACCAAAATTCTCCTGCTTCTTTTCAAGTTTGGGCGAAGATAAGTTTGATAAATGCTTGGGTGGAGGTAGTCTGGGTAAAGCTGTATTGCTCAAAGTCAAGGGTGTTGATATTTCCTTTGTGATCACTCTTCAGTAGACAGCATTTAAACTCTTGGAACTGCAGACATAGTAGCCTTTACTCTTTAAGCATTAGTGGGTTGAGAAATGTTTTAACAGCACATTGGTTCTTGGAGGATATAGGAGAGGATTTATAGCATGTACCAATTTCATTGGCTGACTTTAGATAATCAAGGTGGTGTCACTGAAAATACAGCAGGAAAAAGCCATGCAGTGTGAGCCTGCAGGAGCTGACGGGAACTGGCTCTGGCACACTGCTGGAAAGCCCAGTGGCTCTGTGCCAATTGAAATTGGAGCAGCAACAGAAGCCATCTTGCCCAAGTTACAGGCATTTAGTTCTATATTTTTTAATTGCTTTATTTATTGATTGATTGATTTATTAGATACAGAGGGACAGAAGGAGAGAGAATGGGTGCGCCAGGGCCTCTAGCCACTGCAAATGCATTCCAGATGCATGCACCATGATGTGTGTCTGGCTAATGTGGGACCTGGAGAATCAAACCTGGGGTCCTTGGGCTTTGCAGGCAAGCGCCTTAACCAGTTAGCCATCTCTCCAGCCCTAGTTCTGTATTTCTTACAATGTTTGTCACCAGAAAATTGAACATTGTTGGAAACAATAGATTGCAAATCCTTTGGTGGGGAGGATTTTAATAAATGGAATGCCTCCTTAAGGGAAAAAAAAAAAAATCTCATTATACTAATCTCCTCAACAACTCAGGGCCAGATTTGAAGGACTTACTATTTTCTTTTTCTGAGGTAGGGTCTCACTCTAGCCCAGGCCTGGGATTCACTTTGTAGTCTCAGTGTGGCCTCAAACTCTCAGTGATCCTCCTACCTCTGCCTACCTATGTGCTGGGATTAAAGGCATGCACCATCATGCCTAGCTTGAAGGGATTATCTTGATGTCATCTGCCTGGAAGGCTGTGAATCTTTATCAATAAACTTGTGAAAAACATCACTTATATCATTGTTAGAATTAAGTCGTCATTAAGAAGAAATATATAAGCAAGGTGGAGCTATGAGTTTCAGAGGAAAAGAACAGTCATGGGAACACTTGCTAAATGGTAACCCATGGTACTGAGGAGATGGCTCAGTCAATAAAGTGCTTGCTGTGCAAGCAAGAGGACCTGAGTTTGGATCCCCAGCACCTATGTAAAAAGCTAGGTTGTGCAGCACAGTTATAATCACCATGCTGGGGAGACAGAGACAAGAGAATCCCCAGGACTCACTGGCTAGCTAGTGTAGATGAAGTGAACTTTTGAGTTCCAGGTTCAGTGAGAGATCCTGTTTCAAAAAACAAGGTGGAAAGCAGTTGAGGACAACACCCAATGTCGACCTCTGGCCTCCACATATGCACTTGGACACATATGTGCAATCACACATCTATGAACATGTGCAGACCCAAGTCGACCAGAGACATGTCTACATAAAGAAACAGTGGTCCAGAGGGCTGGAGAGATGGCTTAGCGGTTAAGGCGTCTGCCTCCTAAGCCTAAGAACGCCAATTCCAATCTCTAGTGCTTCCAATCTCCAGGTCCCATGTTTAGCCAGATGCAAAGTGATGCAAGGGCGCAATGTCGCACTTGACCACAAGGGGGCGCATGCATCTGGATTTCGTTCACAGCAGCTGAGAGGCTGCTGGCACGCCCATCTCTATCTGTCTTCCTCTCCCTCTCTCTCGGTCTCTCTCTGTGTATCTCTCCAAAAAAAAAGAAAAAGAAAAGAAACAGTGATCCAGCTCCTCCATGAAGTTGTCACCAGTGGGTCCTGGAAATGACGTATAAGTAGCAGTCAGACCTCCAAGAGGTAAAGAGGTCGAATGACGTCTTAAGATTAATGCTGAAAGCCAGTGTTTCCTCAAAATGACTGCATGCAGCAGCAATGCCTGGAATACCAGACACTTGTTCATTTTCTCAACTTCAAAGAAGACAAAAATATGAAGCCACTCGGGAACTGGCCAAACCTAAAATATCTCCCTTCTCTCCTCTGAAGACAGAAGGAAGGAATTCTTTCTTCTTTACGGGTTCTTCCTTACATAATTGTAACAAACCAAGCTTGAACTCATGTCACCGAGTGAAGATAATGACAGCATTCTCAGTGGTGTTCTGACAGCTCGGTGCATTTGCATGGTCTTCTGTTAGAATTTGTTGATTGTTTATGCATTTCAATTCATACTTCTAGTTATCATTGTTGAAAATGCCCAGTATACTTGAAGAATCACAATCTTCATGTATATTTGAGACAGAAATATTACAAATTTCTTATGCAGTATATTATTCCAAGAAAGAAGGTATGGCCTTTCCATCTTCCCCCTTTATTCTCAGTGCATTGCAAAAAAAAAAAAAACCATATTTAAATATGATCACACTAATTATTTAATTTCAAAGTCTTTTAAAACCGTTTGATTTTGAAATATATATTTGCAATTCATCAAGTTCTTGAATAAATACTTTGATTCATTAGTAAAACTAGTATAAACTTTGCCCTCAAAGGTAGATTGGCTGGGATCAAATTGTAATCCTGGGTTCTTCAGCCTTTACTAACATTCAAAATATTTTTGGAATAAAAGGTCATTGTTTTTCCATTACTACCCTATAAAAGGAAGTTTCCATTAAAAAAAAAAATCATACTTGGGACTAAAGAGATGTCTTAGCAGTTGAGGCACTGCCTGTAAAGCCTAAGGACCCAGGTTCGATTCCCCAGGACCCACTTAAGCCAGATGTACATGGTGGCACATTAGTTTGGAGTTCATTTGCAATGACTAGAGGCCCTGGCATGTGTGCTCTTGCTCTCTCTATCTTTCTCTCGAATAAATAATAAATTTTTAAAAATCAGAATTGGACTGAAGAGATGGCTTAGTGATTAAGGCGCTTGCCTGAGAGGCCTAAGGACCCAGGTTCGACTCTCCAGAACCCACATAAGCCAGATGCACATGGTGGTGCATGTGTCTGGAGTTTGTTTGCAATGACTACAGGCCTGGCATATGCACGCTCTCTTTCTCTCTCTCTCTCTCTCAAATAAATAAAAATTAAATTAAAATTAAAAAGTCAGAATTGTTGAATTGTGAATTGCTACTTCAGGGAATTTGAGTAAAGAGAAACAGTCACAGGGTCGTGACAAGATGAGCATTAAAAGGCTCCAAATTGTCAAAAACATAATTACCTCAAAAAACCAATGATAGTACATTTAGTTTTGTTCAAACAGAGCTTAAGCAGGTGGGGTGGCACACTTCTGTAATTCCTGCACTTGGGAAGTGGAGGAAGGAGGATCAGAAGTTCAAGCACAACCTCAGCTACATATGGAGTTTAAGACCAGCATGGGCTACATAAGACTGTCTCAAAACAACAACAAAACAGTTTGAGAGCCGGGCGTCGTGGCGCACGCCTTTAATCCCAGCACTTGGGAGGCAGAGGTAGGAGGATCACCGTGAGTTCGAGGCCACCCTGAGACTACATAGTGAATTCCAGGTCAGCCTGGGCCAGAGTGAGACCCTACCTCGAAAAAAAAAAAAACAGTTTGAGCAAAGGAATTCCAAACACTTGGGTTTTCATATCATTAAGGGAATGAGCCAACAAGGGAGATTATATTGACCATTATCTGGTTATCAGTAGACATAACAATTTGTTTTGCATGATTGCCGTATCACCTTGCCAGTTTAGGGCTTCCACGAGAAGCAAGGCTTCCGTGCTTACAGCCTATACCTGGCAAAGCATAGAAACAAACAGTGAGGCATGGGCAACTCCAGACAAAGATGCAAAGTCCTTAACTGGCAGAGCAGCTGTTATGACAAGAGAAGCAAACAGAAGGACTCTGTTACTATGTGCCTGGCAATGAAAGTCACAAGTTCTAAAGATCAAAAATTAAAAATAGGCCTGGGAAAGGTTTAAAAAATCGGGTTGGGGACATAGCTCAGTTGGTAGAGTGCTAACTTAGCATGCACAAAGCCCTGAATTCCATATCCCTAGCACCACTTCAGCCAAGCACAGTGGTGTATGCCTGTACTGCCAGCAGTTCAGAGGTGTAAGAAGACTACAAGTTCAAGGTCATCCTCAGCAACATGGGGAATCTGAGACCAGTCTGGGCTACAGGAGACCCTGCTTCAAAAATAAATAAACAAAATGTGTTCTCCAGATGAAAGTTTAAGTAGTCACCTCTCTGCCTATAGCTGTCTTCTCTAGAAGCAGTGACTTTGTAATCATATGGAATGGATATCCTGAATTGTAAATAAGTAATTTTACTTAAAAATTGCATCAAATAAAATTTTATTTTTGTACAGCAGATTCCAAATAGTAAAACTTCAGCATTCATTCATATTAATTACTTAATTAAATCTGCCTTTTCTGAGGCCTAATAAGGCTCCCTGTATGGAATAAAGATCACAGAGGAAAGATGTTTAAAATAGTGTTCTTTGAAAGCTATCACTTTCATTGTAATATTTTAGTATTTAAAATACTAGTAATACCATTCAATTTCAAGTAGGTGACAGAATAAAAATGGTACACATTAAGACAGAGGATAGATAGTACCCAACTACAGAAAGCTTCATGTTCTAAAAGTTCATTTATAAATAGATCATGTGGAACCTGGAAGCCCTTTTTCAAGAAATAATTCTGTGAGGGTGACTGATGGTCTGGAAGAGCCCATAAATACATACCTAGCTCACAATGGTCCATGAATACAGTACACATGGTATACCTGTGCCAAAGAATTAAGTCAGAGCTCCAACTTGAAGAGTCCAGTCATCCATTCCCGTGCTCTGAGCACGTGTTTCCAGGGACCAGGACAGCAAGCAGATGATGCAACACTGGCAGAGCTTTTGTATGATTAGGAAATGGAGTTAAAATGTCATATATCCTCCTAATCCCAACCTAGGCTGGTCCTCAATCCAGAAGGAAAGATGTGGGCACAAGTTACCACTAAGAATTAAATGAGGGCTGGAGGGATGGCTTAGCGGTTAAGGCATTTGCCTGCAAAGCCAAAGGAGCCAGGTTCGATTCCCCAGAACCCACGTTAGCCAGATGCACAAGGGGACACATGCATCTGGAGTTCGTTTGCAGTGGCTAGAGCCCTGATGTGCCCATTCTCAATCCCTCTTTCTCTCTATCAAATAAATAGATAAATATAAAATATTAAAAATGAATTAAATGAGATAGCATTCAAAAATGTTACACTGTAAACTATACAGGCAGTCCCCATCTCTCCAGGTAGAGAATCCTTCATGGGCAGATGACCCAGAAGCACCAGTGAGTTCAAGGTTATAAGCAGGGAGAGAGGAATAGGGGGAGAGAGGAAGGGAAGGAACCAGGACTCTTGGATTCTCCACCTCCCTCAATACTAGATTCGCATCTCTAACATCCTTTGTGTATCCTGTGAACCAAGACACCTATCTTGTCATTGCAGGCAGAGGATACAGTATGGGTGGTATATATACCTTGAAATGACTAAGCTGAAGCAGGTCCTGCCCCCAGCCTCACCTCTGACTCAAGGACTTTATTAGACAACTTCACAGCAACTATCCATGTCATAAGGTTCCTAAACTGGGAGAAATAACACAGCATCTCCTTCTTATGAGGTTGGTGTTAGGAGGGTTTTATTTTACTGGACAAATAACTGTGAATCAATGGAGTGCTTTCTGTAATGCTTTGTGGTCCTCAGACCAAAATGGCAACTTGAAACATTTTATAGAAGAAGAATAAAATAGTAACTGTTTCCCACATGTTCATGCAAGACTTATATTAAGTCTTTCAGTTAGGGGGAGAATTCAATTACCGTATAAAGGGAAGAAAGAGAGAAGAAGCACACCAACCACTGGCATGGAAGAAAAGAGAAGCCATGCCAAGTACTTCTTAAAAGCTACTTCTAGGCTGGAGAGATGTCTTAGCGGTTAAGGCGCATGCCTGTGAAGCCTAAGGATCCAGGTTCGATTCTTCAGGTCCCACATAAGCCAGATGAACAAGGGGCACATGTGTCTGGAGTTCATTTGCAGTGGCTAGAGGACCTGGCGCGCCCATTCTCTCTCTCTCTAATAAATAAATAAATAAAAATAAATCTTTAAAAAGGAGCTACTTCTACTATCAGTATTTGGCTTATGAAATACATTTATCCTTAAACAGAAGTTTTGCATTTTCCAAATAAATGCTTCTTTTAGTTTTTCTTGTGATGTGTGTGATTTAACTTTTTGGTCACCCTGATTAGCCTAGAACTCACTATGTACAGCAGGCTGGCCTTAAACTTGGCAGTGATCCTCCTGCCTCGGCCGCTCAAATACCTGATGTGCCCATTCTCTTTTTCTCTCTGCCTGGCATCATACTGTACACCTTTAATCCCAGCACTCGGGAGGCAGAGGTAGGAGGATCTCAATGAGTTCGAGGCCAGCCTGAGACTACATAGTGAATTCCAAGTCAGCCTGGGCTACACTGAAAAGCTAAAAAAAAAAAAAAATTGCTGATGACAGTTGGGTGGGTGAAGTGTTTGCTTTGCAAGCATGAGGATCCAAATTCAATCCCAAGTACTCACATTAACGAAGGCTGAGACAGGAGGATCACAGGAACTCACTGACTAGCCAGTCTAACCTCATTGATGGGCTCCACATTAATGAGATACTGTCTCAGAAAGAGGAAGATGGTGTTCCTGAGGACTAACACCTAAGACTGTCCTCTGGCCTACTCACACCTACATGGACATGAGCCACACATACAGGAACACACAGACACACAACCGTGTGCATAAACACACCAAAAAAACTATGGAGGAAAAAAGCCGGGTGTGGTGGCACATGCCTTTAATCCCAGCACTTGGGAGGCAGAGGTAGGAGGATCGCCATGAGTTTGAGGCCACCCTGAGACTACAGAGTGAATTCCAGGTCAGCCTGGGCCAGAGTGAGACCCTACCTTGAAGAAAAAAAAGAAAAAAAAAATATATATATATATATGGAGGAGCCCAAAGAGCTTTTGTTTATGTGGTTTTTTAAAATGTGTATTCCTTAACTTACTTAAAAAAAATAATAAGCCTCTTACATTAATATAACTTGTGTGTTTTTATGAAAACTGTCTTTTCTAGGAGAGAATATTTAGTGGAGAGAGCCAATGTTTTTGCATTTTTGCAAACCTCTTTTGTGTCTGTCTTAATTGAATAGCTAGAATCTCATGTCTCCTTCTGCATACAGTCTGTTTGGTTAAATTGTACAAGGAAACTCTAGACTCACAGAAATATACTTGTAAAAGGAGGGAGGCTTTTAATAGCTTTTCCAGGTAACTATAGAAATTTTATTTGGTAGTCTCTAAAGTTTGAGAATAGTTATTTCTTAAAGGTTGCTTGCAACATAGAATCTAAAACCCTTATTGGTGAACTTACAGTCTGTACATTTAAGAGATAATGAATGCAGAAAAGCAAACAAGTGTCTTTGAATGGTGAAACTAGCGTTGACCTTGTAGATCTTCTGCAAAGGCCTTAGAGACCTTGGTTCTTTGTGTCATACTTTGAGAACAACTTGTCTCATGAGGTATGACTCTTGGAGGAAGGGTGATAAAACTGTATGAAACAGGCCAGGTATGGTGGTGCACCCCTTTAATCCCAGCACTCAGGAGGCAGAGGTAGGAGGATCACAGAGAGTTCAAGGCCACCCTGAGACTACATAGTGAATTCTAGGTTAGCCTGAGCTAGAGTGAGACCCTACCTCGGAAAAAAAAAAAAAGTATGAAACTTAAGGAGCAGAGTGAAATAACCTTACAGGGAAGAAATAGAAGAAGGTCAAGTATAGTCAAACCATTCACTCCAGGCTCCATCTCTAACTTTTAGGGTCTAGAAAATAGACATTATAAGGCAGGAGCTCAGACAAGGGTCCAAGCCACAGTCTGAGATAAGATTGAGCCTAAATAGTCCAAACATCTTGAGAAGGACAATTTTTTCCAACAATATGTGAGAACTCTTAGGTACATTATAATGACACTTCCATTGCATCCCATCTGTTCATAACAAGCCCATGTTCTAAACCAGCCTGGAATGCCACATGCCATGAGCTTTCCCACTGTTGAGGTTTGAATGAGAAATGCCCCCTACAGACTCATGTGTCTGAACACTCAGTTCCCACCTTGGGCTTTGGAGGCTGTGGAAATTGGCCTTGGGTGGGGGCCACCCCTTGAGGGTTATAGCTGCCTTGTTTCTGGCCTAAGATCCCTGTTTCCTCATCTGCCTCACATAACAAGCCCACAGTCAGGGCTTCCTGGCCATGATGGACTGTGTGTTCTCACACAGTCATCAAAGTAAGTCCTCCTTTAAGTTGCCTTTGTCAGATATTTGGTCAAAGTGAGGAGAAAAATAACCAACACAGAGAAGTCAGGGACACTCAGTTGTGGCAACACAGGCCACCTGCTTAATTTCATTTTATTCTGCTCCTCCTCCCTCTGATAGCTACCTAGCTCCTGGCCCAGACCTTCTGCTTCTGTGTGGAGCCATGCTCCTCTTAGAATTGGAGCCAGGATTAGCTCTCCTTGGCACTGACTTTTGACTTTCTTTGTACACTGGGGTTTGTTCTGCTACTGACTGCGTTGGGCAGTCCCTAGTCGATCCTTTGTGCCGATTTCAGCCCTTTGCACCCATGTTTGACACCCAGGATGAGGGTGGGTGTGACACTCTTCTGTGGGTAATCTTAAAAAGCTGAAGCTTAAGCGAAGTATGGTGGCTCACACCTTTAATTCCAGCCATTGAGAGGAAGATTAGGATTGCTGTGAGTTTGAGGCCACCCTGAGACTATGAGACTACACAGGGAATTCCAGGTCAGCCTGGGCTAGTGTGGGATCCTACCCTCCACCTCCCCCCCAAAAAAAAAAACTGATGCATTTCAGTTTTCTCATACTAATTTTTCTTTGTCCCTGTTTCTTATAGCACAACAGAACATGGAAATAAGTCATTTTCATGCTATTAGCACGTTTAGGAAACAGGCTTCTACGGTAATTAAACTAATGAAGATGACCCTAGATTGAAGAAACAGCAATTAGAGTTGACTGAATAGGCATTAGGGGAAATGAAGACATTCATATTCAAAGAAAGATGAGATTTTTAAATAAGAGATAAAATTAATAACAATCCAAACTGTATCAAGCAGGAAAGAGCGCCCAGTAACTCAAAGAGGGCTTGGGGACATAAACAGATCAGTCCATCATAATCTAGTGGAAACAAAAGTGACACTGACATAGGAAAATATAAACATAACAGGGCAGGCTGAAGGAAAGTTAAAAATTAGAAGAAACTTTCCCAGTCTCTACAACTGAAATTTTTCATGTATATTCTAGTAGTTTTTCCCCAAAGCATCAAAATCATGTTTTAAAGTCATAATTCAAATCCTGTGCTACCATTTGGTGTGATGTAGAAACCAACAGAAGCCCTGTTCCCTGGTCCCTATCCCTGCCCACCTGGTTCACCATGGCAAAGGCATGTGCAGTTCTGGGGTCACTGAGGTGAAGGGAGACTAGAGAGTAGGACTATAGATGGAGCAGGCTTGGCTGTGCTGGTCCTTGACAAGGACAACAGCTATTACCAGTTAGTTTCCCATCACACTGTGTATGTTCGTATGTTCATATGATCTAGTATGTTGGGTTTTCCCTTTAAACCTCACAGGAGGGCTGGAGAGATGGCTTAGTGGTTAAGGCACTTGCCTGAGCAGCTTAAGGACCCGTGTTCAACTCTCCAGATCCCGTATAAACCAGGCGCACAAAGGTGAGGCAAGCTCAAGGCTGCACATGCCCACTAGGCGCAAGCATCTGGCGTTCAATTGCAGTGGCTGAGGCCATGGTGCCTCTGTCCCCACTTCCCCTCTCTCTAAAATAAATAAATAAATAAATAAATAAATAAATAAAATAAATAAATAAATAAATAATTATAAACCTCACAGGACAAAGGCAGAAGAGAAAAGGCTAGCAAAAGGAAGACCCTCCTCACAAGCCTTCTCCAAGCTATGAGGTTTAGGGACAGATGAGTCACGTGGCTTCCAGAGACCTGAGCTGCCCACTTACTAAGACCACAGGTGTCCTGAGGACAGCTTACTCAGTAGAATAAAGGCTTCAAAGGCCCCTGGGGGAGGGGAACAAAGAGAATGCTCATTACTGCTGCTGCTGCTGCTGCTGCTGTTGCTATTAATAAGTGGGGCTTATGATAAAAAGAGGAGACTGTTAACATGAATTCTCTATTAACTCAACTTTGACATTTTTAGGTTTTCTTTCCTTTAAGATGTATATGCCCAGCTATGACTCAAAGGCTTCTTTTATAAAGTACAATATTTCTGTACCATTGTTATTTATAGCCTTGAGCAATCATGATTAATATGATTTTTAATGCAGAAATTAAATATGCTATAAACTCTAATTATCATCATGCTGGGTTGTGAACATTATTATTAGGTGAAACCTTAGGAAACATTTAAACCTATCATGCCTCCTAACAGCTTTTTATTTTAAGTCTAGTTCTACAGATTTAGGAGAGGGAGGGAGGGAGGAAAAGAGGAAAGGGGAGAGAGAGAGAACACCCAAATTTTCCTTTTCCATGTGACCAGGAGTGCTTTTTTTAGCATTGTTGTTTGGGGTTTTTTTTTCCACACTCATCCCTAAAGAATGCACTGGAGCTGAACTATTGTAAGACCGTGTTGGATTTGAACTATTTTATCATCAGCTATCTGCTATTTCACAGGAGAATTGAACTATGTGAGGTTTTACAAAATCAGAACAGACTTTTAGAGTACTAAGACTTTATCAACAGTGACTGTGTGTTACATGCAACTTGGCTCAAAATAAATGAAAGCTTCAGAAATTATCTTTATCACAGAAAACATTGAGCTGTAAGAACAATCCCACTGGAAAGGCATAGAACCAAAGATCAGAGATATATGCCAAAAAAAAAAAATTTTTTTTTCAAACCCAGAGTGGACAGAAAAGGAAGAGCTGGTGTCAGCCACGGTGGTACCAGGCCGGGCTGGCTGGGACATCCTCTGGGAGAGAAGACGCCTTTTCTGGGCTGACTATAATGGGCACTCTGTGAGCTCTAGGCCCGGAGCTGCTTCCCCACAGGCGACTTTGTTCCTTCCTTGCACCAGCAAAGCTCAGTGCACATTTCTGTAGCAATGCACTCTGGTCGTTTCCAACAGAGATACTGCTCTGGCCAGGTCAGCTTCATTCTCATTGGGAGAAATGGACCTTGGCTTTGTATGGAAGAGAAAATGCTACAAACACCCTTGTTTATTTTGGAAGTGTTCACGGAATATTCAAGACACAGTGAAAGGGATCTAGTTCTGAAGTAGAGAGGTCATATTTGTAGCTAGAAGCAAAAGCCAGATTAGAGAAAGATGTAAAGATAGAGGAACTTACTAACTGGCTGGAAACTTAAAACCCTACATACATATCTGCCCCACCTGTTATCCTCTGACTTTGTATCAGCAGGACCCAGTAAAAGAAAGAATCAAGAGGCCTGCGGAGATAGCTCAGTTGGTAAAGTGCTTGTCTCACATACCTGAAGACCTGGGTTCAATTCCCAGAAACACACATACACACACACAAAGCTTGGATAAGCTGAGCAAATGACCCAGTGGTTAAAAGCACTTACTGCAAGCATGAGGGCCTGAGACCCTTTATATGAGTTAGATTCCTCAGCACCCAGGTTTTAAGCTGGATGTGACTGTGCATGCCTGTAACCTTAGTCCAGTGGGGAGTAGAGACCAAAGAATCATTGAGGCTTTTGAAAAATGTAGCTCCTGGTTCAGAGAGATTCAATCTCAAGGAAATACATGGCTAAGCAATGGAGGTTGTGGTGATTTGAATGTAGAATGTTCCTCTTAGACCCATGAGTTTGAATATGTAATCTCCAGTTGGTGGCCTTGAGGTACTATAGCCCAGCCTCACTTTCTATCATCCACTCTCAACTTCCTCCCTGCTGATATGATGTTATGATCCTGGCTTCCAGCTCCTGCCATGCTCTCTCCACCATGATCATCTACCCTCTGGAACTGTAAGCCAAAAGATACCCCTTTCCATTCTTAAGCTGTTTCTAGTCAAGAATTTTGTCCCAGCAACAAGAACGTAACTGTTACAGTGGAGGACACCTGACATTCTTCTCTGGCCTCCATGCATGTGATGGGGTTCACACATCTATACACACAAGCACATGCATGTACACACAACACACACACCATACCATACATACTAGACATGCAAAAAAATGCTATTATACTTAGTGAGGTAACCCAGGCCCAGAAAGGCAAACGTCACGTGTTCTCTCTCATATGTGGATCCTAGCTACAAATGACTGGACTTTTATGTGAGTAGGAATAAAACTCAGTAGCAGAAGCCAGTAAGCTAGAAAGGGGATATAAACGAAACAGAAAGGGAAGGAAGGGGGACTTAATAGGATGGTATTATATATATGTAAGTAGAAGAACAGATTAATGGGGGTTAAAAGGCCTAAGTGAGGTCAGGGGAAGAGATTGAGTAAAGGAAAGGTGGAGGGAGGGCTAATCAAAATCTAAGAGGATATAAATAAGTCATATGGAAACCTACTTTTTTGGACAATGGAACACTCAGAAGCCAAAGATTGTTACGAGAAATTTTTCAGTGCCAGGGATGGGAAACCTTCCAGTGAGTTGTTGGCCAGAGAGGTCACTGATACCCCCAAAACATTACAGGCCATTGCTGAGGCTCTTGGTTTCTCACCAGGAATAGATGGTAAGACCCTATTGCTGAAGACTCCACATACTTGAGCAGCAAGTTCACTGAGAAATCCTGCTGGAGCTGAGCTGAAAGCCTCCTCCATGTGGACCAGCTGAGAGAAAGCTGGAAAAAGCTATGCTGCATGCAGTTCAATGAGAGAAAGAGAAATCACCAGTGGAGATAAAAAACAGTGAACACTGCAAGGTTTAAATTTGGCCAGCCAGGCCAAATGAGCCAATGGGTGCAGTAGTGGCATGTCTGATATGGGGGAAACCAACTGCTCTCTAATTGGACTGGAGGCCCACTCCATGGGAGGGAAAATGTCCCTGATACTGAAAACCTACAACAGGGGTAGTCATAAGCCCTAGGGATGTAACATCTGCTGGTGTCTGCCTAAATGTACATACTATGTTCATGAAACTGCCTGGTAAGCATTTCTCTTAATGTTCCTACCCACATATTAATGCTACTCTCATTTTTATTTAGAGAAGCTTCTCGTTTCAGATGTCAGTGACCATGGGATGACTCAGAAGGCATCATGGTGCTGAGAAGAAGTGACAGAGGAGTGCTCAGCACTGAAATATCTCTATCACACCTTCCAAGGCTCAGGGTCCATTGTGGAAGAGGTTGTGGAAAGAATGTAAGAGCCAAAGGAAGGGTAGGACTCCTTACAGTGTGCTTCTCCAGACACAAAATGGCCTGGATATACATGACCTTGCAGTGCCTGACACTACCTACACAAGACCATCACAATAGGAGGAAAAGATGATGACATCAAAATAAAAGAGAGACTGATTGAGAGGGGGAGGGGGGATGATAGAGAGTGGAGTTTCAAAAGGGAAAGGGGAGGGGAGGGGGAGGGAATTACCATGGGTTATTGTCTACAATTTTGGAAGTTGTCAATAAAAAAAAATTTTTTTTGTTTTTTTTTTGTTTGTTTGTTTTTCGAGGTAGGGTCTCACCACTCTGGCCCAGGCTGACCTAGAATTCACTCTGTATTCTCAGGGTGGCCTCAAACTCATGGCAATCCTCCTACCTCTGCCTCCCGAGTGCTGGGATTAAAGGCGTGCGCCACCACGCCCGGCAATAAAAAAATTTTTAATTAAAAATGCCAAACGTGTGGCACATGATTATAATCCAGCAGAACCATGGGGCTCAGTAGTTAGCCAGTCTAGCTGACTAGCTGAATACTAGCTGTCTCAAGGAAAAACAAGCAAAAAATAAAATAAATAAAATAAAATAAAAAACAGGTGGCTGGCAGCTGAGCTATGACACCTGAGGTTATTGCCTGGTCTCACCACTACACACCATACACACTAGCATGTATGCAGACACTTAAACAAATTAACAAAATTAAATTTTAAAAAGGAGGAATCAAGCTTGTTGGGGTGACACACACTTGTAATCCTGGCACTCACAAGGCTGAGACACAAAGATTGTGAGTTCTGAGATAGCCTGGGTTATATAGTGAGCCTGAGGTCAACCTGGGTTATGTAGCAAAGCCCTTTCCAAACATAAATAAATAAATAGGGCTGGGCGTGGTGGCGCACACCTTTAATTCCAGCACTTGGGAGGCAGAGGTAGAAGGATCGCCATGAGTTCTAGGCCACTCTGACACTACATAGTGAATTCCAGGTCAGCCTGAGCTAGAGCAAGACCCTACCTCGAAGAAACAAAATAAAAATAAATAAATAAATAAATAAATAAATAAATAAATAAATATATATATATATATATAAATAAATAAGGAATCATCCTAGGTTCCCATCTTTCAAATAAATGCCTTATTACAGAAAAAAAAAAAAACACAGAGGGGTAACTTTATTTTTACTCTGAACACTAGTAGCTTCAATCTGCCAAACAAGTTCAAATATGCCAAGAAGATATCCTAAATGACTGGGCTAACTTTTGCTATCAGTCTCGTTCATCAAAGACTTAATAAACTGCCTTCTTTGACAACCAAGAAGGGTCTAGCTGCCTGCAGTGACTCACCTCTTTAATCCTAGCACTCATGGGGCCGAGATAGGAGGATCGCCATGAGTTCGAGGCCAGCCTGAGACTACATAGTGAATTCCAGGTCAGCCTGGGCTAGAGTGAGATCCTACCTTTAAGGGGGAAAAAAAAAAAAAAAAAAGGTCTACTCAGAATAAACAAGGGGCAAAGAAAAAAGTGCAACATGACTAAGAGAAACCTAAAATACCACGCTGGTCAATTACATAGCTATTTCTTTCAAACTCATGTCCTGGGAAATTCATTTTCCTCTCCAGATGTCATAAATTCTCTCTCCATAAAAGCATCTGAGTGCCAAAAGGTCCATCATTCTTCACCAGGGAACGGCAAGAAGGGACAGAGCTCCATTCTACGATTATGCTGACAGTATATTCACTTCCTACAGGCTGCACAAAGGAACGACCATGGACGTAGTGCCTTCAGACAACCTACTGTTGGCATCTTCCACTGATGGAGGTCAGAGGTGTGAAGTGAGTCCCCTGGACTGAAATCAAAGTGCCAGCAGGGCTGGGTTCCTTCTGGGAGCTCTAGGGGAAGAGTCCATTACCTTGCCTGTCCCAGCTTCTAGAAGCGAGTCACATTCCGTGGTTCAGGACCCCCTCCTTCCTCCTCAAAACCAGCAGTGGCTGAGTCTTTCTCACATAGCATCTCTGACACTGGCTCTTCCACCTTTGGCCTCTTCTACTTATAAAGACACATATGATTTCTAAAGTCCACTCAGATAACCTAGGAAAATCATCATATTTCAAGGTCAACTAAGAACTTCTATTCCTGGGCCTACAGAGATGGCTCAGTGGTTAAAAGCACTTGACAGCTGGGTTCAATTCCCCAGTACCCATGTAAAAGCAGATGGACAAAGTGGCGTTTGCATCTGGAGTTTGTTTGCAGTGGCTGGGGCTCCAGTGCACCCATAGTCACTGTCACTGTCTCTCTCTCTCTCTCTGTCTGCCTCTTTCTCTCTCAAATAAATAATAAAAAAATAACTTTTATTCCATCTGCAGACTTATTCCCCTACCCCAAGCAACATTGCACAGGTTCTGAGAAGTGCAGCACAGACATTTGTGAGAAGCCGTAGTTTTGCCAACCACAGACACCAAGAACAAAACAAACGTGCTTTCTTCATTACTTTCTCAACAAAAGCATTCTGACTTATGGGTAAGTATGTTCGTTTGCATGTATGTATGTGTAGACTATGTGGGGCATGGTATGCACATAGATGTGCAGACGCACACATCTCGTGAGCATGCATGCAGGGGCCAGAGAAGAATTTTGGAAGTCGTTCTGCTCATCCACATACTGCCTTGAGACAGGGTCTCTTCCTCAACCTGGAACTGCTGGGTTCTTTTGGTCAATGGGCCCCAAGGATTCTCCAGTTTCTGCTTCCTGCAGACTGGGGTTAGACACCTTGCATGGTCACACACAGTTCTTTAAATGGGTTCTGGGGAGTCAAACTTGGGTGGTCTCAGGACCTCACAGGCAGTCATGCTTAAATGACAAGTGTTCTTCTCCCAGCCCTGAAAAGTGTTTTAGCAAGTGACTTCAACGTTATCCCCAAAGGTCTGGATTCAAATTGTTGTTCTGCTGGTGGCTGTCCAGCCATTGTTGTCCCATCTCTTGAGTGCAGAGACTCATTATAGGACTACGTCCTTAGCCTTCCCATCACCCATCCCATCTTCAAGCTGATGATTCTTGCCATGTTTTCACGCAAGAAAGTCATAGCCTTCAGCTCACACCAAAAATACCAAGGCAAGTGACCCATTACCACTCCCTGCCTGTAGCTCAAATCCACTGCACAAGAAATTTGGCAAGATATCCATTCGTCTAACAGATTGTAACTCAACACTTACAAGGTGTTGGCATGGCATGTCCACTATTAAACAAAAGTGGCACATTCTCTGTCCTTTCCAGGCTTGGCTTAGCATTTTCCAGTATTTCCTGGGGGGGTACAGGGAAGCTGTCTTTAATTATTTATGTCCCATTTCATTTGAATACCTATTCAAGAGCATATAATACATTAAACAGGCGTCATTAAAATTAGGCAGCATACAGGAAAAGTGAAGTGTTCACAGCAGGTAAAGACATTGAGTTTTGTCAAGGACACCAGTGTCCCACAATGCTTTCCAGTGTGTTACCTCTGACCCACATAGCACAGTGAGGCAGGTATGCCAAGCGTCATGTTATTTTTGCTCAACTTGCAGGATTTCAGATCCCAAAAGCTCACATAAATGAGCTGAGGTCACCCAGTAACTGGTAAGGCCCAAGACTCCCATTCAGGTCTCTTAATTTGAATGATTTTCTCCCTTCACTACTGCAACCTTGATGCGCCTGACTGGCGGCTCTTCTCCTTCTCTTTCTTCCGGGATGGCGCACTACTTCTAACTGCTGTCTGCTCTCTCTTCCACACCTTACTATCTCCTGACTACAGGCATCACCCAATACTCTGTTCTCCTCTCGTGGCCTTAACCAACTCCTCCTCTCACACGACAATTGATTCTACCCTGCTGTGAGCACTCACAAGGTACCTCATTCTTCACAGTGCTGCTCCCATCTTTCCGACCGAGATGGGAAATGCACACCTGGATGATGTCACCCAGCCTCTCTGCTCTGTGCTCTGACCTCAGCTGGGTCCCCTATGGCCCTCCCTGGCACCACGTTGCCGACACGTTGACCTTGATGAAATCATTATTCTATCCCGCTTCCTTGCCATGCTCCGAGTCTGGTTTTTAATCCTTAATGCCCTTGTGGAATTCCTCTGTCGACTGCTCCCTGCTGTCTGAGCTCCACCTCTATCTGGCCACCATCAGGAGGAAGGACACAGCACTGTCATAGTAAACTTGGGTCCTTTCTCTTCTTGGGGAGCAGGGAACAGTGATGATGTGTTGATGTCAAGACACCTTCCATGGCATTTCTACAATGAAGGAAAAAAAACTAAAACAGGGGCAAGCAAAACCTCTTAAGGTCCAGGTCCCACATAGTTTGCTAAATTAAGAATTTTTTTATTAAAAATATTTCATTATTTATTTCCAAGTAGAGAGAGGAGAGAGAGATAGAGAAAGGAGGGAGGTGTGCCAGGATCTCTTTCCCCTGCAAGCAAACTCCAGATGCATGCATCACTTTGTACATCTGGCTTTATGTGGGTACTGGGAATTTGAACCTGGACCATCAAGCTTTGAAAGGGAGCATCTTTAACCACCAAGCCATCTCTCCAGCCCTAAATTAAGAATTTTCCAAGTCACTAAATTCTCTGGACTTTGAAAGTTAAAATTTTAAGCAGCCATTATCAAAGTCATTTCCTAGAAAAGCCCAGAGAAAGGGGCTGAATGAATGCCACACGTCTTGATTTCTCCAGGGCCAATGCCCTTCATCTTTGCAAGGTTACTGCGCCTGCATCTGGGATGCACTCAGTAGCCTCACACCAGCCTGATAGTGCAGAGCAGACTCCCTCCTCGCCCTCAGTGCTGCCTCCCACAGAGGGACCCGGTGGAAGCAGGCACGTGCCATAGATGCAGCAGCTCCAAGCAACACACCACAAACAATCTTGTAAACATCAATGCCCTACAAATCTGTGATGGCTCTCAGGAGGGCAGGTGCTCCCCAGTCTGGAACTCTCACTGTTGATAGTGGGTCCCTGGTACAAAAAGAAGCAACATGCAAAAGTGAATGAGAGAGAGAGAGAACCACACCAGAATCACACACCATACCGCTGTCCGCTCTTTACCTTACAGTAGAAAAGACGGGCTTCCTGGCTTCTAAAAGGTGGGGCTGCTCCTTAAACTATCTTTTACAACTCCTTCATTTTGTTAGTTCTTAGAACCATGGCCAGGCCAACAAAAGTGGGGGCACCTAATAGGCACCTGTCAAAATAGATTCATTACCATTTTGTTCTAAATGGGGCTCCAGTCTGTATCTAGCAGAGCAGTCAGAGAAATGAGGACACTTGCTTATAAATATCTAACAGGGATATAATAAAGATACAGGCTCCTTGAAAAGTCTATCATGGAAAGTGATTTTGTAAAACAATTGTTGAAAGTTTTTTTAAAGTTGTATGGGGGGGTGTAGGGGTGTGTGTGTGTGTGTGTGTGTGTGTGTGTGTGTGTGTGTGTATTTAGTATCTCTATTTTAAGAAAATACAACATGACTCAGGTATGTTATGACATTAATCATAATAGTCAAATACAAAATAATTGAGTGATCTAGAAATTTCCACAGCCATTAAAGCTACAGTCATAAAGAAGCAGGCCTCTGCCATGAGGCCATACTCCAGCAAGACGGGCATCCTGTGCTGCCTCCCGACAGTTGTCCTGTTAGTTATTCACATCCCTGTGAGGCTTCCTTGCCCCTTGAAAAACCTCAATTGAATGCCCTTTACTTTGTTGTTTCCAACCCCCCCATCTTGGTTTTTTTGGAATTTCAGATAATAACAAATAATCCACACCAGAAATGAAAGAGAAAAACCTCAGCACCCCAATATCACACCCAGCAAATAGACCTTCCCCAAATCAGTTGACAGTTTAAAGGTAGCGTCCACTAGTTAGGCTGCCCTAATTTCTCACTTTCTCTAGGGTCTGGGTGGGCTTGCTGCACACATGCAATTCATTCCCTATTCAGAGAAAACTCCTATTGATGGATGTGCTTCTGTGCTCGAGGAAGCTGCCACTGCTGGAAACATCAAGGGAAATGGGGAATTAAAAATCGTGAACAATACTATTTTTTTAATATTTGATTTATTTATTTGCAAGGAGAGAGGGAGAAAGAGGGAGAGAGAGTGAGAATGAGAATGGGCATGCCAGGGCCTCTAGCCACTGCAAACAAACTCCAGATGCATGTGCCACTTTGTGCATCTGGCTTTATGTGGGTACTGGAGAATGGAACCAAGGCCATCCGACTTTGCAGGCAAGCGCCTTAACTGCTTGCTGAGCCATCTCTCCAGGACAAGACTTTTTTTTTAAGCTTTTAGAGGGTGGCTTTCTCAGGGGTAAAATTACACTGTTCTTAAGTTCTGATCAGACAGATCAGAAACCTGAGAATTTGAGCATAAAAGTGACTAATACACTCTCACGTGGAGTCCACTGCAGCACACAAACTAATATTGTATGGCCGCCCAGAAATGCATATCTACAAAGATCATGTGGAAGACAGTGGTACTGTTTTCTCCCTCAGGCTAGGTGGTAGGTACAGGGGTACTCATTTTAGTAACGTGAACAGTGCACAAATGCTATATGCTCTTTTGTGTGAGAGAGACAGAGTTCATCATTTTATAAAGATCACAAATATAATGAAAACTCAAATTTTCAACGGGCATATATATTAGACAGGAGTTCCTTTCGCTTCATTTTAGATTTTTTTTTTTTTTTTGGTTTTTTTGAGGTAGGGTCTCACTCTAGTCCAGGCTGACCTGGAATTCACTCTGTAGTCTCAGGGTGGCCTTAAACTCACGGCAGTCCCCCTACCTCTGCCTCCCGAGTGCTGGGATTAAAGGCGTGCACCACCACACCTGACCTTTCATTTTAGATTTTTTTCTTGCTTTTGATTTTTTGGGGGGGTAGTTCAAGGAGAGAGAGAGAGAGAGAGAATGGGTGTGCCAGGGTCTCCAGCCACTGCAAATGAACTCCAGATGCATGCGCCCCCTTGTGCATCCATCTTATGTGGGTCCTGGAGAATCGAACCAGGATCTTTTGGTTTTGCAGGCAAAAACCTTAACCACTAAGCCATTTCTCCAAACCCATTTTTAAATTTTTTGTTTGTTTTTATGAGGGTTTCACTCTATTTTATTTATTTATTTGACAGAGAAAGAGGGAGAGAGGGAGAGACAGAGAGGATGGGCACAGCAAGGCCACCAGCCACTGCAAATGAACTCCAGATGCATGTGCCTCCTTGTGCATTGGGCTTACATGGGTCCTGGGGAATCGAACCTCGGTCCTTTGGCATTGCAGGCAAATGCCTTAATCGCTAAGCCATCCCTCCAGCCCTCATTTTAGACTTTTTTAAATTGAGTTTTTTAAGGTTTAGAGAAACTTTATTAGATTAAGAAAAAGAAAGCGAGGAAAGTACAGAGAACTGCCGTATGGAAGGCAGGAAGGGGTAGGTAATTCACATGGGAATAGGGTTCCCCACATCTCAGCCCTACTGGTCTAAGACGAGGGAGGGGTTATCAGAGTAGGGAACTGGAAGTTCAAGAGAGGTGAAAAGCCAAAAAAGAGGCCTACCAACTTGGTAAGTATCTATTTCTAATCTTATTGTGGTGGGCCTTACCTCAAGCTCAGGTGAGTCTGAGAAAGCTGATTGGTGATGGACTTGGGGGCTGGCTCAGGAAGAGTCCAGCCAAGACACCAAGTTTGGGGGCTGAGCTTAACCAACCACAATGCCAGGATCAGATTTAAATCTTAATTTTAGGAAAGGGGAACTCCTTCCCAGGGAAGGGCTCAGATTGTTTATGGAAAAACAGATCTAGGTAACTCCTTTAGTCAAGTGATAAGGAGAGCTGGGTATGGTGTTGTACACCTTTAATCCCAGCACTCCAGAGGCAAAGGTAGGAGGATAGCTGTGAATTCAAGGCCATCCCCATCCCGAGACTACATAGCAAATTCCAGGTCAGGTCAGTCTGGGCTACAGCAAGACTCTACCTCAAAAAAACAAAACAAAACAGAAAGATTTAAGGCAAGGAGAGGAAGATCCATCTCTAGTAAAGTGGAAATTGTAAGGGCAGACTCAAGGACATTCCTGCTTTTTACTTTTGGGGCCCAGTCACCCTAAACTGCCTCAGTACCCCCTCTGAAGAAGTACCCCTAACTGCTGTTAGGGAATAGGGGCAGTGATCTTCTTCAAGCCAAGTGGGGTCACCAGGTATGACAGTTGGGAAACTTCTCCAGTGGGACTATCTAAGGGACCTCAACAGTATATTGGAAGCCAGGCGTGGTGGCTCATGCCTTTAATCCCAGCACTCGGGAGGCAGAGGTAGGAGGATTGCCGCGAGTTCAAGGCCACCCTGAGACTATATAGTTAATTCCATGTCAGCCTGGGCTAGAGTGAGACCCTACCTTGAAAAACCAAAAACAACAACAACAACAACAAAAAAGTATATTGGAACATGTAAGGTTCGAGAGTAACCATAACCACACAAACCACTCTGAGGCAAAGATGAAATCTTCTATTCAGGAAAAGCATGAGCTGCCAGGGCTGGCTCACAAGGGAGGAGCACAGCTAAGCTGAGTTCCTCAGGTAGCGGGCTTTATAGGGTTTTCAGTTGGGAGAAGGTGAGGAAAGGAAGAGCTGAGGGGAGATCCAAGATAGCCAGGGTATGAACCAGAATAGTGACCAGGTAATTTACAAAATAAGGTGGCAGGAAACCATGACCTGGGGGCACTGCAGGCAAGGAGGGGATAATGGCTAGGCGGGTTTCTTGAGGAATGTGGATAATCCACTTCCTTATGTCTCAGTCCCCATCCTGCTGTCCTTGGTGACTCCATATTGGGGTCTGTCAGACCTAACAGAACAGTCCTGGAAGAAAATGTTTGGGAGAAAGACTAAAACCAAGGAGTTAGAGGGAGTGAGCACACAGCAAAATCAAGGCCATTAGTGTTCCTATTCTTATGGACTTTCAGGTCTTGGAGAGCGACTGAGGGAGCTCAGGTAGGTGGAGTTAGATTGTCTCTGGACCATCTGTGAGCTGACTGTAAACAAGCAGAGCTAAAGTTAAAACAGAAATTGAATATACGGGTTCCCAAAATTAACACAATACCTATACGGATTATGGTAGGTATAATTTTCATTTTAGATTTATAAATGTTTATAAGTTTATAAAATTTCAGAACATCATAAGATTGAAGACTGTCTAATCTCAGTTTTCTAGTGATGTCCCAGGAATAAAATTCTGTCTTGCACAGACAAACCATCTACTTGTTTAGTTTTTTTTTTTTTTTTTTTTTAAAATCCAAAGCTCATTTTGTATGTCAGTAGAACAGTCCTAAATCTCGCTATTCCTAACAGCCTCCCTGGTACTCTCTTTCTTTCTTGATTCAAGAGCCTCTTTCCAATCACCCAAATTGCTTCCGTGAACACATCGGTTTAATTTGTTTCTCCAGTAAGTCCAGAGAAAGTTAGAGTATGTTTAAAGGAGAAATGTCCTAGTTTAAAGGCTAGTGGAAATCTACTATTCTTGCCAGAACAGCACCTTGAAATTCCCAAAAGTGGAACAGCCAAGGCAAGAACAAATCACTAATTATACCGTAAACAAGTATGGTTAGTGAGGGCAAGGGAAGGGGAGGAAGTATTAAAATAAAACAATGGAAGTAGAAAACTTCCACTTCTGTTTTCTGAATGCCTTCTAAAATGCTGAATACGGGCTGGAGAGATGGCTTAGCGGTTAAGGCGCCTGCCTCCTAAGCCTAAAAACACTGGTTCCAATCTCCAGCGGTTCCAATCTCCAGGTCCCACGTTTAGCCAGATGCAAAGTGATGCAAGTGCGCAATGGCGCACTTGACCACAAGGGGGCGCACGCATCTGGATTTCGTTCTCAGCAGCTGAGACACTGCTGGCATGCCCATCTCTGTCGTCCCCTCTCTCTCTCTCTCTCTCCAAAAAAAAAAAAAATAAAATAAATAAAAAATATTTAAAATGCTGAATACAGCCTGGAAAGATGGCTTAGCGGTTGAGGCACTTGTCTGCAAAAGCCTAACAACCCAGGTTCCATTCTCCAATACCCATATAAACCAGATGCACATGGTGGCACATGCATCTTGAGTTCATTTGCAATGGTTGGAGGCCCTGGCACACACATTCTCTCGTCCCCCCTTAGCCCCCTGCCTCTTTCTCTCTTTCAAATAAATAAATATTAATAAAATATTTTAAAAATAAAATAGGCCGGGCGTGGTGGCGCATGCCTTTAATCCCAGCACTCGGGAGGCAGAGGTAGGAGGATCACCATGAGTTCAAAGCCACCCTGAGATTACATAGTGAATTCCAGGTCAGCCTGGGCTAGAGTGAGACCCTACCTTGAAAAACCAAAAAATGAAAAAACCAAAAATAAAAATAAAATAATAAAATAAAATGCTTAATACACTAAAAACAGAAGAACCACAAATGTCCCTGGGAATGAAGGATACTCATACATCAGGCCTGAATGGTCCAACTCCTTGCTCAGGGAGTACTGAGAACATGATTCACTTGCTCATTCATGCCACTGGCTATAGGCCAAATGCCTGTACAAACATTGTTTTCTTAGAAATCAATTTCACAGGCTAATGGGCATAATGGGAGCCAAAGCTGTGCACATTGGACTCCAGACACAGCTGGGCACCCGAGCTGTGTAATGCACATGCTTACCAGCTTCCTTGAGCTCAAAGAGAGAGAGTGGCTGCTATTGCTAAATCACTAGAGAGAACTCATTGAGGCCAGAGTTAAAAATCTCTATTCAAAAAACTGGAGGCTGGTGAGATGGCTTAGTGGTTAAGTGCTTGCCTGTGAAGCTTAAGGACCCCGGTTCGAGGCTCGATTCCTTAGTACCCACGTAAGCCAGATGCACGTGGTGGCACATGAGTCTGGAGTTCACTTGCAGTGGCTGGATGCCCGGGCACACCCATTCTCTTTCTCTCTCTCTGTCTCTCTCTGTTGCTGTCAAATAAATAAATAAATAATAAACAAAAAAAAAACCTGCCTACATTATATATATGCTACCCTGTCTTTAGGTTTCATTATCTTCAGGCTCATGACAAGTAAGATTTGGGCTGGGGAGATGGCATGGTGAGTAAAGTGCACACAAGCATGAGAACCTGAGTTCAGAATCCCAGTCCCCATGTGAAAATACCTGGTATGGTAACACATGCCTGTAAGCCCAATGCTGGGAGACAATAGACCGGAGGATCCCTGGGGTCTGTTGAGTAGCTGGACTAGCAGACTTGGTGAACTCTAGATTCAGTATGTGATTCTGTCTCAAAAAGTAAAGTGGGGCTGGAGAGATGGCTTAGTGGTTAAGGCACTTGCCTGCGAAGCCTAAGGACCCAGGTTTGATCTCTCTCCAGATCCCACATGAGCTAGACACACAAAAGGTGAGGCAAGTGCAAGGTTGCACATGTCCAGTAGGTGGCGCAAGCATCTGGAGTCTGATTGCAATGGCTGAGACCCTGGCACACCAATTTTCTCTCTCTCACTCTCTCTAAAAAAAAAAATTAAAATAAATAAGTAAAGCAGAGAGTGACCAAGGAAGGCAACTGACATTGACCTCTGGCCTCCATGTGTGTGGGCACACATGAATAAATGTGCAGATAAGAGCTGGGCGTGGTGGCGCACACCTTTAACCCCAGCACTTGGGAGGCAGAGGTGGGAAGATCACCATGAGTTCAAGGCCACCCTGAGACTACATAGGGAATTCCAGGTCAGCTTGGGCTAGAGTGAAACCCTACCTCGAAAAACCAAAAAATAACGAGCAGATAAGCATATACAAAATTACGATTAAAATAAAATGAAGACATTTTCAAGCAGCAATGGTAGTAGAACTAGTTTTATTTTTTATTAAAATAAATCAAGGGCTGGGGAGATGGCTCAGCATTTGCTTATGAAGCCTGCCAGCCTGGGTTTGATTAACCCTGTACCCATGTAAATCCAGATGCACAAAGTGGCACATACATCTGCCATTCATTTGCAACAGCAAAAGACCCTGGCATGCCCATGCTCCATCTACCACCCATCCATCTGCTTACAGAGAAATAAAATATTTTTTAAAGGTAAAAATAAAATCAAGAGATTTCTCTGTCGATTTTATCTTAGAAAGTGGGGACCACCATGGTCTCAGACAGAGATGCTACATATTAAAGGAAAACCAAACAGCCTGTGTCAGATGTGCCTGTCATGGCTTCCTTCTCCCTTAGGCCCCTAATGTTGCAGTACATAACTCTGGCCACCCCATCCCCTCATCCATGAGCAGGCAGCCAGGGACCTACACTAGCGTTTCTCAAACTCTAATGGGCGAACACACTGGCAAGCTCAGATTCAGTAGGTTGGTGTGGGCTCCCAGGACCTGCATTTCCAGCGAGGTCCCAGGTGTCATCCACACTGCTGGCCTCTCGTCTATGTTTTAAGTAACAAGGACCCAGACCTTTAGCCTGAGAAAAAGAGAAAAAGTCTCGAGTCTCAAAAGCATCTAATTTCTGAGGCCGAGAAGGTTTCTGTCCTTGGGAGTCTCGTGTCATTCCCATGAGAACACTTCTGTGCTCTTGGAGTAAGTCCCCAGCTCCTGAAGTTAGCTTGTGCTACTTTTTGTTCCAAGACATTAGATAGAAAAAGATGCAGAAGGAAATACCTTCCTGCCTAAAAGTTATTGTCAGGGGCATGGTGTGCTGGTTTTGTTTTTAATGATGTCCTCCAGAAAGAAATTATTCTGGGTTTTAAATAAGCAGAGCATTGATGTGGATAGAGATCTCCCACTTCATCTGAAAGGAATGGCCCAGACCTGGGAATTCCATAGTTATCCGATCCATGGCTATACAATCCCACACCCCCTTCTAAAGTCTTCTGAGGTCTAGCTGATAACTAAGAGAGAGTGAAGAGGAAGTCTCTAGTAGCAACTGGATTCCAGAACCTGGTTTCTGTCTTGCCTTCCCCTTCGATCCTGATCATTTTCAACTGTCCTCCCACCATCATTAGTACGAGATGAGTTGGGATTTTTCTACTCTCTCTAGTGACCTAGCACTGTCCTTTCATCCTGATGTCTTTAAGCATGGCTCTATGGCCCTGTATCCACACTAGTTCTTATGGATAATGACCAAAGAGTGACTGAGGGATCAGAATCTTTACTCCAAGTCATTGGCCTTAGTTTCTGCCTACAAGGAAACTCTTCCTATCCAAACATGAGCTTCAACTACACAGTGCTTCATAAGGTCCAACACCGGAGCTGCCAGGGGAGCTCTAGGCCACGTATGTAGCTCACAGTTTAACCTTAATGTAGCCAAGGAACTATTCTAACCTTTCCACTTACCTAAGTCAAAGGATAACCCTTTGATTTGCATGAAATTGAAAATATTTGTGTTGTAGGCATTAAATTTTAACGTTTTTAACTGCCGCCAAGTTTCTGTTAAGACTCGTATTCCTGTTTTGTTTATATTCCTGTTTTTCATCTTCATCCAAACATGAAGGAATCAAAAGGATAAAGGAGGAGTTCAGAGGGAAGTAGGAGACTAACACCAAAGATGAGCCAACATGGCCGTGACAATAGTAAGAGTGATACCATTTTATTTAGAATCTGGACTCTATCTATCTACTTCCCTAATGGATTTAATATGTCTTAAAATAAACACATGTGCAGGATAGCTGGAGTACAGAAAAGAAGGGCTAATCCAAGCGGGAGAAAGAAGGGATAACCACCAGGAAACAGACATGACAGCTATTGTAACAAAGCACTAATTTTGGCTCCAAGCTTTAGGAAACTCCAAGCTAGAAAGGAAACATGATAGGTTGCGAATTCTCAGTTTCACAAAGGTGGAAGCAAATGCGTTTGTCAGCAGGGACCATCCATTTTCTACCACTGAGGTCAAAGAGGAGTCAACAGCACAGCACCTTCACTAAATATGCTGAGACATAAAGAAGAACAATTCCAGCAGAAGCCAGGTGGACGTTTCTTCCTTCTACTCTTGGTAGAGACAAACATCCAGACTGTGTGTCAAACACTTCCCAGCCTTACTTGACATGGTATTCATGGGCTGTTTCTTGATTTTTTGTTTGTTTGTTTTTTGTTGTTTTTCAAGGTAGGGACTCACTCTAGCCCAGGCTGACCCGGAATTCACTTTGTAGCCTCAGGCTGGCCTCGAACTCACAGTGATCCTCCTACCTCTGCCTCCCAAGTGCTGGGATTAAAGGCGTGCGCCACCACACCCTGATGTTTCTTGATATTAATGGCATGAAACAGTAGCTCTTGGAGACCTGTGAGTAGTTGAGGGCTAACCTGCCCTGTGGGAAGGATGAAGGTTGCTGATGAGCATCTCAGTATGGTTACACAGTTGATGATGTTCTGTGGGGAAACAAAGGGTCCCGCCTTGACTTCACCAGAAAAGACATTTTCCCCCATGGCTCCCATACGCACATTGCTTTTTGATTACTTTTCCTAAATATACAAAGAGGCTGTGCCACAGGTCTAGTAAAAGAACAAATTCTGAGAGAAATTATATTCTGTTGACAGTGTGCCATCTTCCAAGCAGTTAGGTCAACAGAGGTATTGGATGTACTTAATAAAGATTTTCCAGGTTAAAAAAAAAAATGGTAAAACAAAACCAGTACCAACAGTACCCTAAAAAATCCCCTCCCTTCCAGCAATGCTAATTTTAGGTATGGGACAGTTAATGTTGAAACATTTCTTCTTATCCTTGTCACCAGGCTGTCTGGGCTCACCCCAGCTATGTGCTCGAGAGGAGGAACCTAGATTCCCTTCGCGCTGTAGAAATCTGGTGTCTAACTTTCCTTCCAACAGAAAATGGATGTTTCATTGTAATTTTAAAAGAAGAAAAGCCAGGACACAGGTTTTGCTTCCTGAATTCTAAATGTGAAATCTGATCTGCCAAAAAGTTGTCGTTACTCACTGGAGTCTGGCAGTAGGAAACGATGTGGTACAACATCGGCAGTAGAATTAAACACGGGATTAATGATCTGCGGATATGCAGGAATACATGACTCTTCTCCCCAGGATTCAGGAATACAAGTTCATAATTTCTCCTAAAACATCTATTTCAGATGGAGGAAAATCTGATGTTTTAAGAAGAGACATACGGTTTTAAAAGTATGACTGCCCAACTCATTAACGAACCTGTAATGTAAAGAGGCATCCTAATACATACATGTATATAGGTATATATACATATAATATATATAGAGGGGAGGAAGAGAAAGAAAAAAATGCAGGAATCTTGTTACTCTTGTTCCCAATGTGTCAGCATACTTGTCTATTACTTTGTAGTTTAGAGTGTGTTACGATATTATCTCATCTAATTCTTAGAGTAACCCCAGGAGTCCGCTGTGCTATTTTCTCCACTAAGTAGACAGGAGACGAAGGCAAGCAAAGTGACCTCCCTTTCCCCACCCCACCCCACCCCACCCTGCCGTCATATAGCCTAAGAAACAGCTGTGCCTAAACTAGCGCTCAGGCCTTGCAGCTCCAAGTCCTGGCCACAGAGCCCATTTCTCTTAATGCAACCCAAATGGTTCACTGCTTTTAAATCTTGTAATGCGGAGCGGGGTCGGGGATGGAGGAAATCATGAGAAAATTGTATCAGCTTATTACACCTAGAGAAAAAAAAGTTAAGGCACTCAGACTTTTTATAAAGGGTGATGTTGTACATAAAAATGTCACAAACAATGTCATAAACAAGCTGGACATGGTGGTGCACACCTTTAATCCCAGCACTCAGGAGGCAGAGGAAGGAGGATTGGCATGAGTTCGGGGCCACCCTGTGACTACATAGAGAATTCCAGGTCAGCCTAGGCAAGAATGAAACACTACTTCAGAAAAAAAAAAAAAGAGTCATAAACATCTATGAAATTGGGTCATATCTTCTTGGAGTTACTTCAGTTCTCACTTTTTCAAAGTGTGGTTATTACTCCAAACAGACAACAGAAATTAAAAGTCTTAAAAACAAGCATGTGATCTGAGGATGTAGATTAAAAATTTAGATGTGCACTGCTCCAGAAATTCCTCTTTTTGGAATTTGTGCTAAGGGGATACTGACAGTTTCATGTCGCTGTAAGCAGCAGGATGTCCTGATGGTGTTGTTCATACTCATAAATCAGGTTTTCTGTTTGCTTCTGCCTTATCCTCCATCCTTTTTGTTTGGGGGCTCCATTTTGGGGGGGCTTTGCTTTGTTTCTGCCTTAAACTCATTTTTTTTTAAATCAGGGGAGAAAATTTAGTAAAGGCAGTGAGAAAGAGGAGGAAGAACTTTTGACACAGAAAATGTCTTTTCCCTAGAGTTAGGTGAGCACATAAAAAATGTGTACAAGGGCTGGAGGGATGGCTTAGCAGTTAAGGCGGTTACCTGCAAAGCCAAAGGACACAGGTTTGATTCCCCAGGACCCACATAAGCAGCTGCACAAGGTGGCACATGCATCTGGGGTTCATTTGCAGTGGCTGGAAGTTCTGGCCCACTGATATTCTCCTCTCTCTCTCTCTCTCTCTTTCTCTCTCTCTCTCTCAGTAAAATAAAGTGTGTGTGTGTGTGTGTGTGTGTGTGTGTGTGTGTGTGTGTGTGTGTAATGTGTACAAAAGAGGTTAGATAGAGTATTTTTTTTTAATATTTTGGTTCAAGGTCACCCTAAGAATACAGAGTGAATTTCAGGTCAGCCTGAGCTAGAGTGAGACCCTACCTCGAAAAACCAAACAAAATATATTTTTACTTATTTTTTTAAATTAATTTATTTATTTGCAAGCAGAGAGAGAGAGAGAATAGAGAATGGGTATGCCGGAACTTCTAGCCACTGCAAACAAACTCCAGGTGCATGTGCCCCTTGTGCACCTGGCGTACCTGAGTCCTGGGGAATTGAACCTGGGTCCTTTGGCTTTGCAGGCAAATGCCTTAACCACTAAGCCATTTCTCCAGCCCAATTTTTATTTATTTATTTGAAAGAGAGAATGGGTATTCCAGGGCCTCTTACCAGTGCAAACAAACTCCAGATGCATGCAATACTTTGTATATCTGGCTTTATATAGGTACTGGGGAATTGAACCTGGGCTGGCAGGCTTTGCAAACACGTACCTTTAACTGCTAAGCCATCTCCCCAGCCCTGTTGTAGTATTTTATAATAATGAAAACAAATAGATCAATATCAAACTACTTTTCCATTGTAATCATACTTCACAGTTATGATACCTCCATAAAATTTGTCATTACATAGTTACTAAAATGTTGATTTTTGAGCCGGGTGTTGTGGCGCATGCCTTTAATCCCAGCACTCGGGAGGCAGAGGTAGGAGGATCGCTATGAGTTTGAGGCCACCCTGAGACTACTTAGTGAATTCCAGTTCAGCCTGGACCAGAATGAGACCCTACCTCGACAAAATCAAAAAAACAAAAAATAAATAAATAAAATGTTGATTTTTTTTAAATTGAGGTAATGCTAATTGACAAAAAGGATATATATATATATATATATGTATGTATGTATGTATGTATGTATATATATATACACACACACACACACACACACACACACACACACACACACACATTTAGAAGACCATGGCCATACAGAATTAGCATGGACACTATAACATAGCTACTCTGGGAAAGGACTCTGAGTTCGAAACCTGACTGTGCCATTTTATTTTATTTATTTATATTTTAGCTATACTCATGAGCATGTTAACCTTGTTTATGAGTCACTTTTCCTACTAATAGTAAGAATAACATCAGAGTCTGCTTCAAGTGGCCACTAGGTGGAATAAGCCTGTAAAGCATATATTTACCAGAGGGCCAGGTACATGTATACCACCACCATCACTATCATCATCACCGTCGACTCTACCAGAGGGCCTGGTACATGCATACCACCACCATCACTATCATCACCATCGACTCTACCAGAGGGCCAGGTACATGCATACCACCACCATCACTATCATCATCACCGTCGACTCTACCAGAGGGCCTGGTACATGCATACCACCACCATCACTATCATCATCACCGTCGACTCTACCAGAGGGCCTGGTACATGTATACCACCACCATCACTATCATCGCCATCGACTTTACCAGAGGGCCTGGTACATGCATACCACCACCACCATCACTATCATCATCATCATCGACTTGTTTCTATCATCGCTTTGCATTTTTATCTTTTTAGTGGATTACTTATACAGTGTTTAAAAGTAAATAATAGGGCTGGAGAGATGGCTCAGTAGTTAAGGTGCTTGCCTGCAAAGTCTCAAGGACTCAGGTTTGATTCCCCAGTATCCAAGTAAGCCAGATGCACAAGGTGGTACATGCGTCTGGAGTTCATTAGCAGTGGCCGGAGGCCTTGGGGCATCCATTCTGTCTCTCTCATAAATGAATGAATGAATAAATAAATAAAATACTTTTAAAAATAAATAACAGCATTGTTCAAAAGAGTCAAAAGGCCAGGCGTGGTGGCGCACGCCTTTAATCCCAGCACTTGGGAGGAAGAGGTAGGAGGATTGCCATGAGTTCGAGGCCACCCTGAGATTACAGACTGAATTCCAGGTCAGCCTGGGCTATAGTGAAACCCTACCTTGAAAAACCAAAAAAAAAAAGAGTCAAAAGGTGAAAACAACCCAAATATTCATTGGAAGATGAATAGACAAGCCACATATGGCCTATACATGCAATAGAATATTATGTGGCCTTTTTATAAAGGAGTGAAATTCTCACATCTACCACAACACCAATAGTCCTTGGAAACCATGTTAAATGAAATGAGCCCAATACAAAAGGACAAATCATATGATTTCACTTATGTGAGATTCCTAGAACAGTCAGGTCCACAGATACAGAAAGCATAATGCTGGTTGCTAGGGGCTGAGATGAGAATGAAGAGTATTGTTTAATGGAAGTCGAGGCTCAGGGAGAAGAAGAGGCTCTGGAGATGGGCTGTGATGACAGTTGCAAGGTTATGTGGTGAACTGAATGACACTGAACTTAAAGACAGGTCAACTTTAGTTCAAGCAGTTTCTTTCTCATGCTCGAGTTCCACACATTGAAAAAGGGCTACAAGAATTAATTTCATGTCATGCATGTCTAAACTACAATTTAAAAAAAAAACACCTTATAGTGGGGCTGGACAGATGGCTCAGTGGTTAAGGTACTTGCCTGCAGAGCCTAATGACCTGGGTTTGATTCCCCAGTACCCACGTAAAGCCTGATGCACAAAGTGGCACATGCATCTGGAGTCTGTTTGCAGTGGCTGGAGGCCCTGGAGTGCCCATTCTCTCGCCTCTCCTTGCAAATAAATAAATGATTTCTTTTAAAAAAAAAAAAAAAAAAACTCAGAACAGAAGTCTTCTGAGGTCATTCATTCAGACCTCAGCACACACTAACCTTTACTGAGGAACAAAGGAGCAGGTTGTAGAAAAGGGGAGCTCAGAGCACAAAGACTCCTCCTCTCCTCTCTTCCAGAGTGCTCAAGCTCCGTCTTGTTCAAAGGCCCCTCTCCTTCACTTCTGCCCCTCTCTTTCCCTAACAAGTCCTCCCAGTGAAACAAAGACCAGGCTGGGAACACACTCCACTCAATCACCTTTGTTTGAGGGGGTGGGTGAGCTGAAAGGATGCAGGTCAGGCTTTGAGACCGGCTCATTTGTTACTTTACCCATTGCTGTAAGAATACACCTGACAGAAGCACCTTCAGGGAGGCTCACAGTTTGAGGACACAGCTCTTCATGGCAGGGAAAGCATGGTGACAGGAGCATGAGGTGGCTGGTCACATTACAGTCAGGAAGCCTGAGAGAGGAATGCTGGTGTGCAAGTCACTTCCTCTGTATTCAGTCCTGGACCACACACCACGGGGATGGCACTGCCCACATGCAGAGTGGGTTTTCCTACTCTGTTAAACTTTTCTGGAATCATCCTCATAGACATACCCAGAAGTGTGTTTCTAGAGTGATTCAAAATTCTGCCAAGTTGACGATGAAGATTAACCATCACACCAACCTAAAAAAATTGTAACTACATTTACCTTGTAAAATATCCCCTGAAAACTCAAGTCTCCTGCTCTTTTCTTCCCTGAGTAAGTGTTGTAGTTACATTCTTGTTGCTAGGATAAAGCAGCTCATGGAAAGAATGTTAATTTTTTTTAATTTTATTTTGACTCATAGTCTCTGGGAGAAGCTTCATGATGGCAGGGTAAAGCATGGCCTGAGCAGAGGCTGGACATCACCTCTGCCACAGCAGGTGGCAAACAGCAGCAGGAGAGGGAGCCAAACTCTGGCAAGGGATCGCTGGCGATCACAACCCTAAGCCTGCCACCAACAACACACCTCCTCCAGCAAGGCTCCACCTCCCAAACTGCCACCACCTGGGAACCAAGCATTCATGAATTCCTGGGGAACATTTAATTCAAACCAGTATGGAAGTCCATCTTCTAAGACAGAGCACATGTGCTTTGCAGATATAGCATGATTCTTGCCTCCCCAAGCTATTCTATGGGGGAAGTCACAAACTTCAGTGTCTGTAGGGACTAGGCAAGGTTCAGTGGGTTTAAGACCCCTAAAGGGAGTAGTGGGGACTGACAGGAAGTGAAAAATGCCTACCTGTCTAGGACCATCTCCAACTAAGCACAGTTGTCCATACAGGAATGCCTGTTCCTGGCTCACAAGTCTTCCACTTTTCAAAGAAGGTGTGAAACTCAGATTCCCGTGGGAATCTCCCCCAAAGCCAATATAAGTAGGTAGCTTTGGTTTTGGTTTGGATTTTGTTTGTTTGTTCTCTTTTCCAAGAAAATGTTGCAAACCACAGGTGCACGTGAGGTGCACGAGTTAACTGTCAAATGAACGTTGCAATGCTATCAATGTGGAGGGGGCACTTTTCAGAGCCTGAAGCTCTGCCTGGTTTTTGTTTTTGTTGTTGTTGTTTGTTTGTTTGTTTTGGTTTTTTGAGGTAGAGTTTCACTCTAGCTCAGGCTGACCTGGAATTTACTCTATAGTCTCAGGGTGGCCTCGAACTCACAGTGATCCTCCTACCTCTGCCTCCAGAGGGCTGGGATTAAAGGCGTGCGCCACCATGCCGGGCTGAAGCTCTGCCTTTCTAGCTGTATGTTCTCCTCTGCTCCTTACAATCCACCTCCATCCTTCTTGCCTTGCTCTTTCCCTCTGGGGAAGGCACCTTGCACCTCAGCTCTCAACTCCTCTTCTCTGGGGGTTCTTCTGGGTCACACAATGGGGTTCCCGTGAGCAACTGAAGGGAGAGAAGAGAGGGTCATTGGGGTATTCGCCTACTTGGATCCCTCTCTCAGGCTGCCCTGGCAGTGGCACTCCACTCCAGGATACGGTACTTCCTAAGAGCCGAGCCTTTCTCCAGCTTCCAGTTGACTTCTCCCAGGACTAGGGGTAGTGATGGCTTCATACTGCTGTGAAGGGGATACTGTCAGCTCTAACTGACTTCCCTGACTCGTTGTGCCTGTACTTAAGTCTTCCTGTTTACATATCTTTTCCAGTAGAACCTCACTGATGTGAGCAAGCCTTTCCAAGCCATATCCCACGGCATAGTTATCATAGTAAACAGACATGCACGATCCCGCCCTCCATTCCAGACCTGTGAGGCCAATTCCACAGCGGAAAGAGAGCCACAAATGAGGCCACCTTGACTAGATGTTTTCTGTTGAATGTCATGCATTCTAAATTCTCAATCACACTTCTGAATCATTAAAATCCTTAAGTCTAATGACCTCTCTCTGAAAGGTAAGAAATAGAATCTCTCTGCCACCTAGAAACACAGTGTGGAAATCATGTTTGTTCCATGGGACAAGGATCCTTTTCTTATATTTTTCTAAAAGGCCCACTACTGATCCTCCTTCCTCTATCTCTCAAGTGCTGAAATTTTAGGAGGGTACCACCACTCCTGGCTTATGCAGTATTGGAGATCAAACCCAGGGCTTTGTGCAGGCTAGGCAAGAACTCTCCCAAGTGAGCTCTGCTCCCAACCCTAGAAGTTGATAATGTTTTACAATTTGAATGAGATGTGCCAATAACATATGTGTTTCCTCTAAGTTAACTTCATTAAATCCTTGGAGAACCCTGCTTGATCCAAGTATACGGATATCGCTTGCAGTCACCTTCTCAGTGCTGGCCCAGAGCACCCAACCAAGAGCAGCTTGTGGGAGGAAAGGGTTTATTTTGGCTTACAGACCTGAGGGGAAGCTCCATGATGGCAGAGGAAAATGTGGCATGAGCAGAGGGTAGATATCACCTCCTGGCCAACATCAGGTGGACAATAGTAGCAGAAGGGTATAGCAAACACTGGCAAGGGGAAGCCAGCTATAATACCCATCAGCCCGCCCCAACAATACACTTCATCCAGGAGGATCCAGTTCCCGAACTGCCACCAGCTAGGGACTTAACATTCAGAACATATTAGTTTATGGGGGACACCCAATTCAAACCACCACAATATTCAAATATCCTACTTTAAAAACCTAGAGTGTAACTGCTTTCTGATTGGACATGAGGCATGTTCAGCGAGGGAGAATTTATGTGTGGTACTGAGAACCAAGTCAGAAGCCTATAGCTTAGAAGGTCATACACCCTACAGGGAAGCTTCCACTGTTTTCTGGCTAAAAGGAGAGGTTATGCCCATCAAAAAGCCTCCTACACTGGGCTGGAGAGATGGCTTAGTGGTTAAGGCACCTGCCTGCCAAGCCTAAGAACACCCATTCAATCTCCAGGTCCTACATCTAGCCAGATATAAAGTGATGCAAACATGCAATGCGGTGCTTGCCCACAAGGGGGTGCATGTGTCTGGAATTCATTCACAGCAGCTCAGAGGCTGCTGGTGCACCCATTCTCTCTCTCTCTCTGCCTCTTCCTCTCTGTCTCTGTCTCTCTCTCCCCCCAATAAAAAGATAGTCTCCTTTCTTTTTGGAAATGTCCATGTTTGTCCCCTTTGATCCATACTGCTCTCACTCTTGGCTATAGAATATGCTTCTTACAGATGGGCAGAGAATATCAAGAAGGCCCAAGACCCATCAGAATGATAAAAAAAGAAATCGACTGCCTAGCCCAACATGAGTCATCTCTATCACATCTGCCAGGGCCCAGGAAACATTATAGAGGAAGTGGTGGATTAAACATGAATGCTGTTCTCACGGCTAGTCTGAGAGCCTCTTCCAGGGAGATGGCAATAGACAATGAGGAGACTCAAAACCCATCAAATCAGAAAATCAGAGGCTACAGAGAGCTCAACACTAAAGGAGACCTATAACGCATCCTCCAAAGCTCAAGGAACAAAACAGGAAGATCATTAAAGCTTGCTGGGTAGCCCGTCTAGCTTAAAAACAGCGAGTTCCAGGTTTAGTGAGAGACTTGGTCTCAAGAAACTAGGGTAGAAGAGTGATAGAAGAGGATGCCTGATGTTCTGGCCTCTGCACATATGGGCACAGGGTATAGACATCTGCACGCACACACACACACACACACACACACACGGACATACCACATAGCACCACTCAGACCACAAAAACATACCAAAAAAGATTTTAATAAACATGATAGATTGTTTACTCAATTCAATATATATTTATATCTCTATATATATTTATTTATATTTAATAACAATATATTGTTTAGGTATCAAATAAAATATAATATGTACATATATATATTTGAATTATAGCACCAACTCTGCCTCAATTTTGAAACTGGAACTAGAAAAAGAACTCCAACCTCAAGTAATTCAACAGCTACGAGACTATAAGCATGTAAGACAATAAGATAACATTCTAAACGACCATGTCTTCCAATGAATGACAAACATAAGTGAGGTGTTTGCTAAACCTTCAACAGAGCTAAGTAGTAGCATGTTAGAAGTGACCTTTGTGTTGGGGCATGAAGATGACAGGAATATTGTCAAATAAGAGAGAGGAGAGTATTCTAGATGATTGAAAAGCATTTCCAAAACACTAAAGAATGGGGCTGGAGAGCTGGATTAGTAGTTAAGGCGCTTGCCTGCGAAGCCTCTGAACTCATGTTTGAATCTCCAGGTCCCATGTAAGCCAGACACACAGTGATACAAGTGCACAATGTCAAACATGTACACGAGGGGGCACATGTGTCCTGAGTTTGTTTGCAAAGGCTGAAGGCCCTGGTACACCCAATCTCTCTATCTGTCTCTCTCAAATTAAAAAAAAAAAAAAAACTAAAGAATGACAAAGGCAATTTGTAACTTTGTAAGTTATAAGTTGTAAGTTATATTTCTATTACTAAGTACAGCTCATGGCACAGGTTAGGTATGCTACAATAAATGAATGAATGAATGACATAGAATTTTACATGCAAGAATGTAACTGCCTTCATTATCTAAATCCCAATGAGGCGGTACCAAAAACTACTTTTTAAATTTTTATGTATTTTTTTTACAAGGAGGAAGATTGGCATACAAGGACCTCTTGCTATTGCATATGAACTCCAGGTGCAACACTTTGTGCATCTGGCTTTACGTGGGTACTGGGGAATTGAACCTGGGCTGTCAGGTTTAGCAAGCAGGACCTTTAACCACTGAGCCATCTCTCCAGCCGAGACATCTTCTTGTTCACACAGTAAGCAATCTTATGTTATTGGTGCCATAGAAGAAACAGTCATTTTTCTGAGACTGTGTGGATATGTGAGGCTTTCTTCTCATAGGCAAGTGATGCACTGATGCTGCAGGAGAAATCCCACTAGAATTCAAGCAACAGCCATCCTCCTATACAAGGTACCAATGAATTCACCAGGCTCTGTCTTCACCCCATGGCTCCTCCTCCCAAGACTCACACCGGACTGGAACCATGGAAGCCACCTCTCCAGCCTACGAAAGCATCTCTTCCAAGGGCCTCTCCACTCAAGAGACACTGGGGTGTTCTTAACACTAAAGCATCTTTGTTAAAATAGAAATCTACATCAGTCAAGAAAAATCCTTGCGCATATGGGCTTCAAGGGCACTCAGCTTAGATAGTCACTCTGTCAGTCTTTAAAAAGGGGCCATTTCTCAATCAAAATTAAGTATTTGTAATTTTCCATAGGGCAATGATTGTAATTTATCAGATGTCATCTGCCCTAAAATAATTTAGTTTCTTTTTGTGCTTTCCCACTAGATAAATTAGAAGGTGGTAAATACCATCTTCTTACATTGCTAGTTTCCAATTTTACCTTCTCTTTAAAAGTGGATAGAAAGACATAACTTGTTATTGTAATTCATTTGAGACCCATTCTGGCTCATGCAAGAAATCCTTAATGGATGGAGAAAAGAAAAATGACAACGAGACAAAGCCAAGGATACGGAATACAGTAAAAACTCCAAAATATAAAATTAATAACAACTAAGAATTACTTAACTGTGAAGAAATCAATTAGGTTTTCAGGAAGCAAGAATAAGAATTATGACCAGAAGGACAAAAGCAAAAGCATTTATAATTACAGAAAGCTAGAAATCATCCAAGTCTTCAATAACAGACACATCGCTAAATAAGTTAGATATTGCCCAATACAATGGTGTGCATTCTCATATATTAGCCAGAATAATGATCATTGTTGACGCCTAATGTTGGCATCAAGAGGGTTATGATATCATTGTGTTTTTATGCTTTTTATACAAATATACTTTCTAAGATGAGTGACTAAGAAAATACCCCTAATACAGAATCCAGGTGAAATGTGTAAGCAAAAAGGCAAAACACAAATTCTAAAGAGTGCATGATTCTTGTTTTTATTTTTATTTATTTATTTAAGAGCAAAAGACAGAGAGAGAGAGAGGGAGGCAGAGAGAGACAGAATGGGTGCACCAGGGCCTCCAGCCACTGCAAGCGAACTCCAGATGCATGCACCACCTTGTGCATCTGGCTTATGTGGGTCCTGGGGAATCAAGCCTTGAACCGGAGTCCTTAGGCTTCACAGGCAAGCGCGTAACCGCTAAGCCATCTCTCCAGCCCAAGTTCATGATTCTTATTTTTCTAAAACATACATAAATACAAAGAAGCTAGGAAGGAAATACTCTTAGACGTAAGGGAATGAGCGGCTCTGGGTGGCAGGATCACTGACGATAATCATTCTCTTCTGTTACTTTGCTCTTCCTAAAAATATCTTAATATGGGGTTGGAGAAATGGCTTACTGGTTAAGATACTTGTCTACAATGCCTCAGGACCCAGGCTTGATTCCCCAAGATCCGTGTAAGCCAGATGCATGCATCTGGAGTTTGTTTGCAGTGGCTAGAGGCCCTGGTGCCCCCATTCTCTCCCTCACTCTCTCTCTCACACACACACACATAAATAAAAACAAATATAAAAAATTTTTAAATGGGCTGGAGTGATGGCTTAGTGGTTAAATGCTTGCCTGTGAAGCCTAAGGACCCTGGTTCGAGGCTCAATTCTCCAGGACCCATGTAAGCCAGATGCACAAGGGGGCCCATGCATCTGGAGTTCGTTTGCAGTTGCTGGAGGCCCTGGTGTGCCCATTCTCTCTCTCTCTCTCTCTCTCTCTCTCTCTCTCTCTCTCTCTCCCTGCCTACTTCTGTATCTCTCTCTCTCTCATAAATAAATAAATAAATAAATAAATAAATAAATAAATAAATAAAATATTTTTTAAAAAAATTTTTAATGTTAATATGGGCTGAAGAGATGGATTAGCAGTGAAGGTACTTGCTTGCAAAGCCAAAGGACCCAGGTTTGATTCCCTAGTATCCATGTAAAGCCAGATGCACAAAGTGGCGCATATATCTGGAGTTCATTTGCAGTGGCTAGAGGTGTGGGCGTGCCCATCCTTCTCTATCTGCCCCCTCTCTCTCAGATAAATAAATAATTTTGAAAAAAAATTTAAAATATCTTAATATTACAAATGTTCACTGTGGCAGCTAGCAGCATGACAGGCTGGGGAAGAAGACAGGAGAGGGCAGACCGTGAGTGTGATCTTGTTCTGCATAGTCTGGAGACACTACAAGAGATGCAGACAAGCCTAAGACGAGCTACCTGAAGAGACACACTCCACGTGAAAAGATACCTCAGGTTGTTTGTAAGTATGGAATGAAGAGCTCTCACAGTGCTGGCGGAGTTCTGAGGAAAAACAGGAAGTCACAGAGCTGTGACAGGGATGATGATGTCACAGGGCTGACAGAGGTCTGGGCTCTGATACTTGGAGGAGGAAAGCGTGAAGTTAAGACGTGTAGGGGCCAGGTGTGGTGGCGCACGCCTTTAATCCCAGCACTGGGGAGGCAGAGGTAGGAGGATGGCGTGAGTTCGAGGCCACCCTGAGACTACATAGTGAATTTCAGGTCAGCCTGGACCAGAGTGAGACCCTACCTCAAAAAAAAAAAAAAAAGATGTGTGGGGGAGGGGGAGGACACAAGGGGCATGTTACTGTGGTAAAACAGGGCTCGGGCGAAGAAGGTTTCAACCCTATCTGACTACATGTTCTCTAGATCATCCCAAGATGAAAACCACAGATGAAATAACTTAATCAGCATACAATTTTAACCAGATCAACGATATGGCCAAGCCATACTGCGAAGGAGATATAAAAGGGAAACGATTCATAATGTTACAATATGCATTACAATATGTGTATGTGCAGACTGGAAACACTGCCCTGTACATGCTGTCTGGTGAATCTATTTCAGCATCGTAAGTAGTGACGCCAACATGGGCCGTGAATCTTGGTAAAGTCCCAAGCAAAACAAAATGTAATCTTACCTCCATTTAAACAGTCAGAAATACCTTTAGCTTAGAGAGCAGGCTCTGTGCTCGGATGATTACCAGTAGGTTTCTCACTTCACTGTCGTTTGGTGAATAATCAAAAAATCAAGTGGGGCAATTGTCCTGAGTTGCACAGGGCATCTAACATCATTAACCCCGCCTACCAAAGTCAAACCACTCCTTACTGTTCACAAACTTCTCCAGTCTCCCCAGATGTTGGGGGCTGCCCTGCTGAGAGTCACTGGTTAGAGCTACCATCAGCCTTTCTGGGTGGGGACACTGCTGGCACTATGGCAAGACAAGTTCTCTTGTGCATCATTGTCTCACATATTCCAAGTTGTTGGGTACCCCATCACTATGTGCTAAAAACCAACCAAGGAGCTCCCCCCCCCCGCCAGCCATCCTCCATGGCTGCCACATTTGAGAGATGCTGAACAAGAGCTTGGAAGTTTTGAATGACAGGCAGCAACTGAGGCAAAGACGAGGCCTGAGATAGACGCTTAACTTCGTTGCATCTCAAACTCGGAGATAAACTCTAGCTCTGTGAGGCATCTCTCAAAGCACTTAATCCAGAATCCTGTGTTTACTGAAGCAAAAGAAGAAAATGATGACAAAAGTGCCCCTGAGCCTCTGCTGACATTTGTGGGTTGCTCAGAGCCTAAGGCAGCCTTTGCTGCATCTGGAAGGAGCTAGGCTACTGAACAGCAAGCCGCCTGCTAGACTGGGAGACACAAAGCTTGCAGGTTGCCCACATTTCAGTTCTTGTGGGAAGGTCATGAAAAGAATATGACTTGTGAGCTGGGCACGCCTTTAATCCCAGCACTCGGGAGGCAGAGGTAGGAGGATCGCCAAGAGTTCGAGGCCACCCTGAGACTACATAGTTAATTCCAGGTCAGCCTGGACCAGAGTGAGACCCTACCTTGCAAAACCAAAAAAAAAAAAAAGAATATGACTTGTGGCTGGAGAGATGGCTCAGCGGTTACGGCGTTTGCATGCAAAGCCTAATGTCCTGAGTTCGATTCCCCAGTACCCTCGTAAAGCCAGATGCACAAAGTGGATCATGAGTCTAGAGTTCCTTTGCAGTGCGACCCTATTACAAAAAAAGGGGGGGGGTGCTGGAGAGATGGCTTAGTGGTTAAGGCGCCTGCCTCCTAAGCCTTAGAACGCTGGTTCCAATCTCCAGGTCCCACGTTTAGCCAGATGCAGTGACGCAAGGGCGCAATGCCGCACTTGACCACAAGGGGGCGCACACATCTGGATTTCGTTCGAAGCAGCTGAGAGACTGCTGGCGCGCCCATCTCTATCTGTCTTCCTCTCCCTCTCTGTCTGTCTGTGTGTCTCTCTCCAAAAAAAAAAAGAAGAAGAAGAGGGGGAGGGGGGGGGGAGGGGGAGGAGGGGGAGGAGGAGGAGGAGGAGGAAGGGAGGGGGGGAGGAGGAGGAGGAGGAGGAGATAATGAGACTCCTCAGAAGGACGTAGCACAACTAAGCAGTATGAGCAGCCAGCAAAGAGAGAAGAAGTGAAAGAAGGGAATATGGCCGGGCATGGTGGCACACGCCTTTAATCCCAGCACTCAGGAGGCAGAGGTAGGAGGATTGCTGTGAGTTCTAGGCCACCCTGAGACTACAGAGTGAATTCCAGGTCAGCCTGAGCTAGAGTGAGACCCTACCTCGAAAAACCAAAAAAAAAAAAAAAAAAACAGAAGGGAATATGCAAAGACACTCACAAGAGAGAAGGAGGGATTCCTGCCAAGTCAGTGCCTTCCCGCCCGCCCCTTATAACCCAGGCCTGGCTTGGACTTTTTTAAAAATATATTTTTATATATTTTATTTTTTTTATTTGAGAGAGAGAGAGAGAGAAAAGAATGGGTGTGCCATGGCCTCCAGCCACTGCAAACAAACTCCAAATGCGTGTGCCCCCTTGTGCATCTGGCTTACATGGGTCCTAGAGAATCGAATGGGGATCCTTTGGCTTTGTAGGCAAATGCCTTAACCGCTAAGCCATCTCTCCAGACACTAGTTGAGTGCTTTTTAAAAATAAAACCTTATTTGCATATGCATGTGAATTGATGTGCCAGAACCTCTTGTCACTGCAAAGGAACACGAGACTCTTGCACTACTTTTTGCATATGGTTTATATGAATGGCTTGGGAATTGATCCCCAGGCCAGCAGGCTTTGCAAGCAAGTATCTTTAACCATTGAACCATCTTCCAAGTCCCACTAGATGAATCTTAGTATCACGAATTGGATACAGGAAATTTTTTTAAATGCTGAAATAGAAAATCCAACCATCATATCCATAGTACATATGGCTATAAGATTCAGACACCATGGAGTAAAAATACAAGGCCTTTGGATCCAAGGTATATTTGTGAATCAGAGAACATGAGCTCTGAACGGCTTATGGCAGTTCCATGCTTCTGTCCCACCCCCAAGGTGTTCCTGAGACATGGGATAGTAAATTATTCTGTAGTTAGGAAATTCCACACAATGAATCACGGGTCCATTTTCACTGTGTCCTCCCACTAACATGTCTTCAATTGGTATAAAATAGACCAAATGGAAAAATTACAACTGTCAAGGATAAAAGCACTCATTTGAGTTATTTGTTGTGCTGTCCAGCAAGCAATGCAGACAGAGAAACGTTATATTTCTTAATATACTAAGCTTGTCAATTTTAACAATTTAATACTCTTCTGAAAAGATTAAACCAAACTTGAGTTACTACCTCTTCCTGCCATTTGGGAAAAAATATGATGCCACAGGGAGGAAAATAAGCTAGGTATTTTTTTTTTTTTTTTTAGACAATGTCTCTTTTTGTAGCCCATGGTGGCTTCAAATTTACTATGCAGCCCAAGATGGACTCAAATTCACAATGATTCTCCTCATCAGCAACCTGAGTGCTTGGATCACATATGTGGTACCACATGCCCAACCAAAAAAAAAAAAAAAATGATTGAACTATTACTTGTTCTGAAAAAATCTTTTTCCAGAGTCTGAGGAGGTGGCTCAGTAGCTAAAGCAGTTGCCAGGCAATTGTGAGTACCTAAGTTTGATCACCAGTGCCCCCAGTGCAAGAGGAAGGTGACACAGGAGAATTTCCAAGAAACGTGTGCGCCAGCTAGCCTGTGAACACCATGGTGAACAATGAAACCAGAGATCCTGCTTCAAACAAGGTAGAAGAAAGGACCAACACCTGAAATTGTCCTCTGACCTCCACATACATACATGACACACAGGTCCACAACATGCAGATACAAGCACATCACACACACACACATTCTTTTCCTACCAATAGACTGCATGCACAAAAATTTAAAACTTCTACACATCAAATCACACTATACAAAAAATGGATAAGGGTCTGGAGAGAGGGCATAGTGGTTAAGACTCTTGCCTGTGAAGCCTAAGGACCCAGGTTCAATTTCCCAGTACCACAAGGTGGCACATGTGTCTGGATTTCATTTGCAGTGGCTACCAACCCTAGCATGCCCATTCTCTCTCTCTCTCTCTCTCTCTCTCTCTCTCTCTCTCTCTCTCTTCTCTCTCTCTCCCTCCCTCTTTTTCTCTCTCTCAAATAAGTAAATAAAATATTTTAAAATGGATAAAAGAAAAAAATATATGTATAATGAAATACTAGGAATGTTCTAAGTGATAAGGAATAGGATAAGAAGACATAAAAGGAATAAAAATAGGAAAGAGGACTGGATAGATGGGTTAGCAGGGTTCATACACTTGCCTGTGAAACCTAAGAACTCATGTTTGAATATCCAGGTCCCACGTAGCCAGAAACACAGTGACACAAGCATGCAATGTCACACATGTGCACAAGGGGGCACACGGGTCTAAAGTGCTTTCATAGCAGTTAAGGCCCTGGTGCACCCATTCTTTCTCTCTTTCTTTCTCTTTCTCTCTCTCTCCCCCCTTTCTCTCTTAAAAATAAAATTTAAAAAACAGGAAGAAAAAAAAAACTTCTTTATTATTTGCACATGAAATGATTGTATACTTAAAAGATCCTTTAGACTCCAATAGAAATCTCCAAACCTAAGACACACTTTCAGTAAAGTTGCAGGATACAAAATCAACACAACCATCAGTAGTTTTCATATACACCAATAATAAACTTGCAGAGAAGGAAAACATCCCATGCACAATAGCATCAAAAATATTAAGTCCCTTTTACTTGACCTCTACAATGAAAAATCCAAGACATTGATAAAAGAAACCAAAGAGGACACGAGACAAAGAAATGCCCTTCCATGCTCAAGTATTGGCAGAATTAATATTGTGAAATGGCTACATTACCAAAAGTAGTCTACAGATTCAGTTTAATCCCCACTGAAACTTCAACGAAATTCCTCTCTGAGCTGGAAAAAAAAAAAAAAAAAAAAAAAACAATGCAAGAATTCCTATGGAAACGCAAAAGGCCACAAATAGCCAAAGCAATCCTAAGCAGAAAAAACATAGCCGGAGGTATCCCAGTACCTGGCCTCAAATTAGACAACAGAGCCATAGTGACATGGTACTGCCACCAAAGCAAATATATATACACCAGAAGGTGTGTCAGTTACTTTCTCATTGCTATGATTTGATATACTGACAAAAGCAACTTAAGGAAAGGTTTGTTTCAACCAACACTTGGAGGTTACAGCCCATCATCACAGGAAGGCATGGCAGTAGGAGCATGAAGCAGCTGGTCCTATTGTGTGTGTATTCAGGAAGCAAGGAGCAATGGATACTGCCCAGCTGGTGCTTAGCCACTTCCCTTTCTCTTCTCTCCCTCTCTCTCTCCCTCTCTCTCTCTCTCTGTTTTTTTGAGATAGAGTCTTGCTATAGCCCAGGCTGACCTAGAATTCTTTATGTAGTCTCAGAGTGGCCTCAAACTCATGATGAACCTCCTACCTCTGCCTGCCAAGTGCTGGGACTAAACACATGGGCCACCATGCCTGGCAAGTTGTCTCCTTTTTATACAGTTCAGGACTCCAGCCATGGAATGGCCCTACCCATAGTTAAGATAACTTCCCAACTCAGTTACCATAGTCAAGATAATCCCTCACAGGCATGCTCAGAAGCTAACTTAATATAAATAATTCTACACAGACATGTCCAACAGGCTGGTCTCCTAGGTGAATCCTGTCAAGTTGATAATCAATATAAACCATCACAGAAGGGAAGTATACAAATTATAACTAGATCATGAATATATGGGGAAAGTATTGTTGAAGAAATGTATCTGCAACTAATGACACTCCATGGTATCACGAAGACCACTCTATGATATTCATTGTGGTTAGCAACATCAACAATACAGGCGTGCACAAGAAGTAATCTAGGACTTGGGAGAAGGCTCCATGGTTAAAGGGGCTTGCTTGTGCAAAGCCTGCCAGCCCAGGTTTGATTCCCCAGTACCCATGTAAAGCCAGATGCACAAAGTGGGACATGCGTCTGGAGTTCATTTACAGTGGCAAGAGGCCCTGGCATGCCCATTCTCTGTGTCTCTCTCTGCTCAGAGAGAGAAGGAAGAAAGGAAGAGAGGGAGAGAGGAGAAGAAGAGGAATGTGGAAAGAAAGGAAGAGGGAGGGAAGAAAGAGAAGGATGAAGAGGGGAGGGAGGGAGGGAGGGAGGGAGGGAGGGAGGAAGGAAGGAAGGAAGGAAGGAAGGAAGGAAGGAAGGAAGGAAGGAAGGAAGGAAGGAAGGAAGGAAGGAAGTGTTGACAGGACCATTATTTGGCCCAAGCATTCTGAAGGATGATCTGGCTAGTATACTATATATATGAAATTTTCAAGATATATAATCCAGAAATTGCATCTACAGGCATATATCCTGAGGTAATAATAATGCTTTTAAAAAATTTATTATAGCATTGTAAAAAAAACTGGGAATAGCCTAAATGTCCAAGTCTAAGAGTTTGATTTAATAAACTGTGGCCCTGTAATTCCATGGAATGCTATAGTCATTTACAATGCTACTGTAAAAGAATTTATGCTTATGTATTAAAAAGCTAGTAATACACTAGGTGTAAAAGGTAATTTTGATATATTTTGCAATAAACATACATATATACATTGTCCAATATGTCAATGTGGGAAAGAATTTGTGGATTTATGTAAAAAATGTACCATATATTTATGGGAAGAAAGAAGACTAAATATACTCAATAATGAAAAAATAGGATTTTATCTGCTATTTGTATGGCATTTTAAAATTTTTCTATCAGTCTTCCCTCTGTGGTAGTGTACTCCCACATTCTTTTAAGAATGTGGTTATTTTAAAACCTCTTCTGGGCTGCAGAGATTGCTTAATGGTTAAGGCACTTGCCTATGAAGCCTATGAAGCAGGCCCACAAAGCCAGACACAATGACACAAGTATGCAATTTTGCACATGTACACAATGGGGCACATGCATCTGGAGTTTGTTCACAGCAGCTAAAAGGCCCTGGCACACCCATTCTCTCTCTCTCTCTTTCTCTTTCTCTCTCTCTCAAAAATAAAAATAAATAGGGCTGGAGGGATGACTTAGCAGTTAAGCCAAAAGACCCAGGTTCGATTCCCCAAGACCCACATTAGCCAGATGCACAAGGGGGCGCACACATCTGGACTCCGTTTGCAGTCGCTGGAGGCCCTGGCACACCCATTATCTCTCCCCCCCCCTTCTCTGTCAAATAAATAAATAATAAAATATTTTAAAATATTTTTTTAATTTAGAAAAATAAATAAATAAAAATAAGTAGCTGGGCATGGTGGCACACACCTTTAATCCCAGCACTGGGGAGGCAGAGGTAGGAGGATTGCCAGGAGTTTGAGGTCACCCTGAGACTGTGTAGTGATTTCCAGATCAGTCTGGGCTAGAGTGAGACCCCACCTGGAAAACAAAAAATAAATAAAATTTTAAAAATAAAAAGCCTCTCCCACTCAATTTGTTGCAATGTGATTTGTGTACATGGATAAAGGTTTTCAGGTGCAGGAAACACTTAAAACCTGACTTAGTAAGATTGACTTCTCAGAAACAGCATATGTACCAGATTCCATTTTATCCATTTAACACTTCAATTTCTTTCTGTTAAAATCTTACCTAGTGTAAACTTAGATCAGAACATTTATTTTAATCAGAAAACATGTGAATCGTGTTGCCAAGCAAATTGGGTACAGGGCAGTGACTGAAAGATCTTCTATTTCAAGTAATTAAATTATACTGAAAGTTAAGTAATTACCCAAACATAATCAACCAGTCCACTCTATTGAACATATACTACTTTGAGTGCCTACTATGTGTTAAGCACTATATTATAACTAACTTGACAGAGTCCTCTTCAATGCTTTGGAGCAAGATCAAAGACAATTCCAATCTAAAGGGTTAATTGGAACAGTTGTCCCTAAACCCACAACCCAGCAGAACAACAGCTCCAGTGATGAAAATTCCTCCACTTCATAAGAAGATCCTGGATGTCTTATCCCTCAGCTGCCATATGCTCTCTCTGTAAAGCCCTCCTCCCCATCACACATGCAAGACATCACACTTGAAACCCAAAAGGCCACGCTGAAATGCAACTTGCCAAAAATGAGATCAGTCTAACACATCGTCACAATTCCAATAGTACAATAATGCAACACTTTATTTGAATCAAATTTCAGTGAAAGCAGGCCAGCTGAAGCCACCTGTTACATGCACAGCACCCTCTCGTATAAGCACAACAACAAAAGGCTATAAATATTCATTCCTTATGATATTGCTCAAAGGTCACTTTTGCAGGGAAAGTTATCAGTGTGATGGCTGGTAACAGGCTAACTATATTGCAAGACTGCACATCTATCTGTACTTTAAAAAGTCCTGGGGCTGGAGAGATGGCTTAGCGGTTAAGGCGCCTGCCTCCTAAGCCTAAGAACGCCGGTTCCAATCTCCAGCGGTTCCAATCTCCTGGTCCTAACGTTTAGCCAGATGCAAAGTGACGCAAAGGCACAATGCCACACATGACCACAAGGGGGTGCACGCATCTGGATTTCATTCGCAGCAGCTGAGAGGCTGCTGGCGCACCCATCTCTGTCTGTCTTCCTCTCCCTCTCTCTCTGTCTCTCTCTGACTCTCTCCAAAAAAAAAAAAAAAAAGTCCTGGTCATTGGTCACATCATATATTGGTGGGAGAAATGAATAAAAAAGATTACTAGTTACATACTTCTTAAGGGCATTGAATTTGGCATAATGTATAATGTAACTGTGAAAACCAATGCCATTTAAATGCTATAAAATACTTCTCTGAACAGTGTGCACACCTTTTTCAAAAGGTTCGCTGAATAATAATAGTGTTACAAATCACCTCTTTAGCCTCCTGTAACAACAGCCTAGCTTTCAACAGCTGTCAAAATAGATTCCAGTATCCATTCTCCTCAAGAGTGTTGGAAGAAGATCTTAAAACCATCAAGGAATGTCAGGATGTGCGTAACTTAATATAAAACGTAAGGGAGCTGACTCCTCCAGCTACAGAGAAATGGAGAAAGCTCAAATCCACTTAAAGAAGAAAGGTCAATCAAAGGCTGGGGGAAGGGGGCAGCAAGAAGAAGATCACACCAGGTTCCATAAAATCAGGCTCATGCTCAGCAACAATGGGTGTGCCCCAATCCCCAGTGGAGTCCGGGATGGGGTGGGGGGCACTTCTTTGGGACAGGATTATTAGATTCTGGCACTCTCTTCCAATCACAGAGGCACCATGAAGAATTGGTTTCATGTAAGGGGTGTGAGTGTGCCTGTAGGTCATGGGGTACCTGCAGCTCAGTTTTAACCTACATCCTGCCATTTCTCTAGCATGCCCACAAAAAGGTGGGAAGCACAAGCCCTGCCTTCCTGGAGCCAATGTTCTTGGACAGGAGCTTTGAGAAGCTAGCTAAATGCTAACATTTTTTGCTTTGGAGTTCTCTTAAACTATGTAAGAGTTCAATCAACAGTATTACTGGCTGTCTGCCTTTTAGAAAGTTTACCAGTTCTTAATCTTTCTCGCTTGACACTGGAGACTGAAGACACCACATTCTTTGACACCTAGACTTCAATATGCAGCTAATAATAACACCTCCTGACATGGGGCTTCTCTATGCCCCACTATACAATCCACATTGAACCTTCACCCATTGTCCCAATGCTGTCCTTTATGGCGATGTTCTCCCCCCACCCCATGCGGGATCCAATCCACAGTCTCAGGATGTTCTTGCTTGTTCTGTGACTTTGGAGGGGTTTCTCCCCTAACATGGTTCCCTTACCCCCTTACCCAGTCTGCTGAGGGCAGAACCGTGATGAGTAGAGGTCGTGGACAGCAAGACACCTCCTTCTTTGACTCACACAAACAAATTTGCTCTTTGCAAGGACTGAACAGCTGAGGAATACTACATGCCACGTGAAATCATACGGGGTTCAGTAAAATACCCAGACATCTCCTATGTTAACTCTGGGGATCTTTTCCTCTCCCAGTGAGAAGGTAAACATACACACACACACACACACACACACACACACACACACACACACACACACAGCAGTAACTCCTGTCTAAAGTCTTCCTGGTCAAAACTGCTGTGAAAGAAACGCATTCGTATCATACTGATTGTCATCTCGCCCACCCACAGCTTAATACCAGAATCACACAGGAGACTGAAGTTTGGCCTTACTGCTCAGAGCATCAATACCTTAACTGTGCTCGGATCATCTGCAAATACCACAATAATCTGGAAAATGTGCTCACGCAGCTTGTTCTTCCACAAAAAGAAAATGGAAAACTGGAGAGGTTTTGTTTAAAACAACAGAGAACAATGACCAGAAACCTTTACTCTTTTCCAACTCATCTGTTCAAAGAAACGTAAAGATAGAAATAATACCAAAGAATTACAAGCAAAGCATAATTATTTTCTTATTTAGCTGAGCTATGCAAAAATACTCAACTGTCTTGCACTGGGTGGTTTTAGGTTACATACTAGCTTTCATAAAATATTACCTCTTTACAAATAACTTTTTTTAATAATCAAAAAGTAAAGAATCAAGAAAACTAATTAATGTGTAGAATTCCTGTGATCTGCTTTATTCCATGAACTCACATACTGGGATATTTAACATGCAGTAACACACAAGATTTTATGTAACTTTCCTTGAAAGAAATGACCTCTAAGTCCTTCATTATACTTGAAGAGAGTGTTCATTGATCTAATCATTAACAGGATAAAAGTTGACACAGGTTTAACTTGGACAGGTTACAGATTGGCTAGCCTACAGGGACCCTGACTACACAGTTTATAGTTCCAACGGAATCATCAGATCCAAACCCAGGGTGATAGGTGCTCATTTCAGCTCTTGCTGACAAACAGAAAGCCTGAGAAAGAAGTTATCATTAATCTTTCCTGGGCCTTTTGGGGGAGAGGACCTGTATATGATATATGTTCATCGCTAGTGCCACAGTGTGTGCACGTGGAGGTGAGAAGATAACTTTCAGATGTCAGCCTCGCCTCCCGTGTTGTTCGAGGCAGGGTCTCTGCCTGTTCACTGCTCTTTTTGTTAGGCTAGCTGGCCCACAAGCTTCTCATGGCTTCTCCTATCTCCATTTCTCTTCTCACCATGAGCCTGTTAGGATTACAGATATCTGCTACAGAAGACATTACATGGGTGCTGGGGATCAGAACTCAGTGACTCAGACTTGTATGGCAAATGCTATCTCTCCCAGGCTCCTCTGAACCTGTTTTTTTTTTTTTTTCTTTAAAAGAAAAATTATCTTTAAGCCAGGCATGCTTGTGCATGCCTTTAATCCCAGCACTTGGGAGGCAGAGGTAGAAGGATAGCCGTGAGTTCAAGGCCACTCTGAGACTACAGAGTGAATTCCAGGTCAGCCTGAACTAGAGTGAGACCCTACCTCAAAAAACCAAAATAATAATAATAATATTTCTTTATTCGATAAAGAGAGAGAGGCAGATAGAGAGAATATGCATGCCAGGGCCTCCAGCCACTGCAAACGAACTCTAGATGCATTCGCCACCTTGTGCATATGGCTTACATGGGTCCTAGAGAATTGAACCTGGGTCCTTTGGCTTTGCAGGCAAGCATCTTAACCACTAAGCCATCTCTTCAGCCCTACGCTGAACTTTTTAAACGTCCACACTATTGAGTTTATTTCCCTCTTTCAATTAGTCTTGTGAAAAAAAGTCATACTTTTTGTAAAATGCATTGGTATAGCTTACAAAGAATTTTATTCATATGTCTTGGTAAAAGCCCTGTAACATCCATAGTGGAAAATCTACTTCACAGATGAGGAAAGTGAAGATCAGAGAGCTTAAATCTGCTTTAGAAGGTAACATCCTTGTGAGGGATGAGGCCGAGACCCCAAGCCGCTTTTTCCTCTGGGCTTTATCACAAACCTCTTCGTAACAACACAAGGATTCACATCTTGTCATGTTTCTTATTAGATCTTTGTGAAGTCACACTTCTCTCACAACGTACCTGGCCAATCGCTTTTGCACTGCGGTTAAGAGTTAAATTACTTTGCAGCTGATTTAACCCTTCTTTCAACAAAAATGCCAGGCATACTATTAGAAGCTGGGAGATAAAACTGGCTAAGAGCCAGTGAGGTCATTCAATGGCGGACAGAATCCACCACCTCTAGCAAGTCTGTACAGAGGCACATGCAAGGAGGTAGCCAGCCCTGAGTGGTATGGCTCACTCAGGAGGAATCCAGATGGACAAGCCGCAAGCCCCCCTTCCCCCCCCCCGTTGGTTATATCCCTGCACAATTAAACATCCAGTCAGGATCTGCTTAGACAATGAATGAAATCTCCCCCTGCCCCACCACGCCGTGGGCAGTCATGAATGACCCAACTCCCACTGAGAACTTGGGTAACTCCAGAATGGCTGAGTCAGATTCTGTAAAAACCCAGAGGAGGTTACTGCAACTGTGGCTAAAACGTGCTAAAATCAAGCCAAACCTTCCTACACTGCCACTCTGTACTTTTAACATTTAAGTGCTAGTTGTGACTTATTATGAACAGAGAAACGGGAGGGGGGAGGGGAGCTCCTGAAAGGGCTTTAGGAAGACCACTTTAATGAAGGTAGTCTTTGAAATTCAGGTGAACAAGGCATCTCTCAGTCCCATCACAAAAGGTCACTTGAAATGGTGACCTCCACCATGGGAAAGCTGTAAGACACCCACATCTAGGTCATGCGTAGTTAAGAAAATCAAGGAAGGGTTGGAGAGATGGCTTAGCAGTTAAGCACTTGCCTGTGAAGCCTAAGGACCCCAGTTCGAGGCTCGATTCCCCAGTACCCACGTAAGCCAGATGCACATGCGTCTGGAGTTCGTTTTCAGTGTCTGGAGGCCCTGGTGCACCCATTCTCTCTCTCTCTCTCTCTCTCTCTCTCTCTCTCTCTCTCTCTCTCTTTGTCTGTCTCTCTCAAATAAATAAATAAAAATAAACAAAAATTTGAAAAAAGAAAGAAAATAAAGGAACCCCTACCCTACTCCTACTAACAGGTGTGTCCATTGACAGTCGGTGGTTTAGCTTCTCAAATCCTTAACAATAGACTGTAGCAGATAAGGTCTCCTCCCCCTCCTTGGTGTTCCAGTACCATTCCCTCTTAACCAATGGTGACCTGTTTCCCTACACAAATACTCAGACATGTCCCATCATTTACAAACAAGGGGGGTGGGGAGAGCTCGTTATTGACTTACAGTCCTGGAGCTGTGCTTTGCCCAGTTCTAAATCCCAAGGAGGTCCTACTCTACCACATCCAAAGTCAAAGATGCCCTGAGCGACTGGGTAGCACGTTCCTTAGTCTGTCCACTAAGGCCTGCAAGGCCTGTTGCCCTCCCTAGGGCTGCCCATCCATGTAGACGTAGCAGGAGCATCCATGCCATGAGTCTTCCTTCCAGAAGTGGAAACATTTGAATTGATGCCTTTTGCATAACTTTGAGAAGAAGAAAAAAAGCCAGTTAGGGGTTGGAGAGAGAGCTCAGTGGCTAAGGCATTTGACTGCAAAACCAGTACCCAGTACTCATGTAAAGCCAGATGCACAAAGTGGCACATGTGTCTGGAGTTCGTTTGCAGTGATTACAGGTCCTGGTGTACCAATTTTCTCTCTCACCTCTCTCTCTCTCTCTCTCTCTCTCTCTCTCTCTCTCTCTCTCTCTCTCTGTCTTTCTCTGTTGGGCATTGTGGGGCACACCTTTAATCCCAGCACTGGGGAGACTGAGGTTAGAGGAGCACTGTGAGTTCAAGGCCAGCCTAAGACTACATAGTGAATTTCAGGTCAGCCTAGGCTAGAGCAAGACCCTACCTCAAAAAAAAAAAAAAAAAGGCAGTTGGAAAAAAGAAGCTAAACTGCTCAGAAATAAAATGGAACACATGAGAAAGGCACTGAAATAGACAAGATGAAAGTAATTCTTTCAAAGGGTTGGGGAAATGGCTTAGTGGTTAACGTGCTTGCTGCAAAGCCTAAGGACCCAGGTTCAATTCCCCAGTACCCATGTAAGTCAGATGTACAAGGTGGCACATGCACCTGGAGTTCATTTGCAGTGGCTGGAGGCCCGGGTGTGCCCATTTTTTCATCCCTCTCCCCCCCCCCGCTCTCTCTCTCTCTAATAAATAAAATAAAAGTCATTTTTTAAAAAAAAAGAATTCTTCCAAGAGTAAAATAATAAAATATTACAACAAATCATTAAGGCTAGAATTCAAAATTCTTAAGTACTTAAAATTAAGTAAAGCCCTTCCTTCTCTCTCTCTCTCTCTCTCCTCTTTCTTTCTTTCTTTCTTTCTTTATTTCTTTCTTTCTTTCTGTTGGGGACTGAACCCAGCGTCTCCCTTATGTACACAGGTTCTACCACTGAGCTACATTCCCACTGCCTTCTACATAGACAGAAATGTAACCTCTCCACTCTAAGTAACCAATGATGGTTCCTGGTCACCTCGCTTCACCCGGGTTTCCAAACGACTTTTCCCCACCGTTCTCTCGCCTCTGGCCACAACCTGCTTGTCCATCTGCTCAAAGTATAGACCCAGAACTGCACTCTAGCCTCCAGGGACAGTGTGACCATTAGGGCAGAATTGTTCTGAATATAGTAACTGTATTAAGATTTTCATGGCTTGGGGAACAACTACACTGACATTATTCATACATAACACAAGTCTACTAAAGCCAGAAGTCCTTTTCATGAATGCTATTCCTGAACTACGCTTCCTCTAAGGATTGGGAGATGCTAATGTAGGGGATACACTTTAGGACTTTATATGTCATCTTGTTATATTCAAATATTTGGGGTCATGATTCTTGCACCAAGCCCTCAAAAAATTATTCCTCATACACACCTGATAAACCTGTGTTCCCCCATTCAGTATCACCGAGGCCCTTATATGGCCACAGCTGCACACAGGTTTAACCTGAAGCACTCTGCACAGTGGCACTACTTTCCTCTAGCCTTCATCCTGGGAATTTCTGACACCCCAGCATGAGACACCTGCACAGATGACCCAGCACCCACACAGGTGTGAATATGGAAGTGCAGGAACACAACACCCAGGGAAGAGGGGAACCACTCTTTTTTTTAAGATAATAAATTTCATTTTATGTTATTATTTATTAGAGAGAGAGGGGAGAAGCAGATAGAATGAGTGCGTCAGTGCCTCTAGCCGCTGCAAACGAACTCCAGACACATGCACAATCTTGTGCATTTGGCTGAAATGAGTCCTGGGGACTGAAATCTGGGTCCTTAAGCTTTGCAAGCAAAACGCCTTAAACTCTAAGCCATCTCTCCAGCCCTCCTTTAGCCACTTCTGAGGCACATTTCACATGGCCCCTCAGAGCTTCTGTGTGTGGTCAAAGCCCCACTGACCTTAGCAGTGATCGGCTCGGTCACAGGTTCCACACCCTTTCCAGATTCTCTCCTTGGAACTCCCTTTCCTATTGTCTGGGATCAGTGCCCAAGATAAGTCATTGGCATGGCCAGCTCTTGCCTTAGGCTGTGCTTTCCTGGGGACCCCAAGCTACTGAAGAACGAGGCAGTTCATGTGTACCCTGATGGGCCGCCCCAGAGGCCTCCCTTCAGACTGACAGTGACCAGAACCGGGTCTGTCAGTCACTGCAGCCACACGTAACACCATGCAACCAGACTCACTCACCCCACTCCTCCACTGGACTCTTCAAGACCTGGGGCCTCTGTCAAGGCACTGCTGAAACTTAAATAGGGGCCTCCCACCAGAATCCCTGCCATCTGCCCTGTACATGGTGCCTCTCTGACTGCTCACTCCCATCCTTTCTGCAGCCCTGTCAAATGGGAAATGACATTAATTTGCATGACCCATCCTTCCCATTCTTAGGAAACCCGGGCTGTTCCTATTTCCTCGTCCCATGCTCTTCTGGTATATTGCACTGAAAATTGTGCACCTCGCCAGTCTTTACAGCTCTCTCATACACACACATACACACACACACACACACACACACACACACACACCAGGGTCTTACTATGTAACCCAGGCTGGCTTCAAACTTCCATTCTACATGCCTCAGCCTCTTGGGCACTCAGATTCCAGGCGAGCACCACCACATGCAGATTCTCCTTCCTTTTTCCTTTTCAAACTGAGACAATTACCATCCATCGCCAGGCTCGATGCTGCCACTATTCCTTTACCTCTTCAAAAGTGCAAAAGCGCTTCAGCGTGGTGCCCATATACACACAGAAGTGCAGGCAGTGGAAGTCAATGTTATCTATTTATTATGCTACACACACAAACACTGGTTCTTCTGACAGATCAGGGTATTGCACTCTACGGGAGAAGACCGGGAAAGTGGGAAATGATTTTTCCCACCCAGCCTCTGAAATTGACATTCTTCATCTTTACCATCCAATCATATCATCAGCAAAAATAATAATAAAAATATGTTTAAAACTGTATCTTCCCAGGATCCTCCATGTCAGAATGGCTATAAACGCTATCAGGGTCAATTCAAAAACTTTGGGGCAACACTGTAGCGGAGCCCAGCTCTTCCTTCCTCAAATGCAGACTCACTTCAGGCTGCGAGCGACTGTTCCAAGACCAGGTAGAGAATACTATATTGCTCAGTAACATAACGAGTGGTCATACTGCAAAGATGAAAAGCATGGCTGGCTCAGAGTCTGTGTGTGTCAGTAACACTTGAAAAGATCATTAAATCAGTGATTCCGTCATTTGTGACATACTTACATCACTGGGGTACTCTAGGAGTAAAGCAACCCATGGGGATTGTCCAAGATCTACAGAGCTGGTTAGACATGACCATAGAGTGTCTCCAGAAGTACCCTGTCCTGTCTCTTCTTCCCCCACTTTCCAAAGATGACTACCACCAGAGCAAAGGATTCACTTCGCTCTGGATGTGAGGCTACCATAAAACAGTAAAGAGAGATTAAGGAAACAACCTCTCTCAGCAAAAGAGAAATTACCACCAGCTAACACTGAGCCATTTGGGTCAACTTAAGACACAACCCCAAATAAGGACTCTAGCAAGTTATTAACACTGAATAGAAGCTGAGATGGTTGAAAGAGCCCTGGACTTTCGAGAACCCAAACTAATCCCAGATCAGTTGTCCATGATTCTGTTAACACATGTCCCACCTCAGACTCGGAAAAATCACAATGCATGACCACAGATTTTCCAACTTTTCCTCCTGGGCAGTTGGGGTTAAGGGGAACACTCCCCATAAACGTTCACGTAAGCGTTTGTTTACAAATGAAAATCTTCCGTTGCACATGCCGAAGGATGGGGGAAGTCCCTGCACCACACCCCTCAATTACTTCTGCTCAAAGAAGGATCCACAGACCGCCAACATGAACAATGCCCAAACGCTTATCTCAGCAGAAGGTCAGACCCCACCACAGACTTCCTTAGAGTGTGCAGTAACAAGACCCCCAACTGATTTACACACACATTAAATGTTGAGAAAAACTAGTCTGAGACACTTTAATTTTTTCTGATGAGTGTTTTAGACATTACTGCTTACCACTAGTTCTAATCAAAATAGCCCACAAAAGCATTCTATTGGGAGGAACTAAGAAACCATTACTCTCAGCCTTTAAAAAAAAATAAAATAAAACTAATACATATATATATTTTTTAATTTATTTGAGAAAGAGGCAGAGAGAGACAGAAAGAGAGAAAGAGAGGGAAGGAGGGAGGGAGAAGAGAATAAATGAGTGCACCAGGGCCTCCAGCCACTGCAAACAAACTCCAGACACAGACGCCACCTTTGTGCATCTGGCTTACGTGGGTCCTGGGGAATTGAACCTGGATCCTTTGGCTTTGCAGGCAATCACATTAACCGCTAAGCCATCTCTCCAGCCCAAATCTCAGACTTTTATGGACACTTAGGAGAAATGAAAAATATTAGGTGACTGATGTTTTGTTTTCCTGCCCTTAAATATGTCAGAGGGCACGAGTGGATGGACCTCTCTCTAACTTACTTCTACCTACATCCTTCAGAGGCCCACATGAAGCTTTTTCTTTCTGAAGTGCATGCACGGAATCTCCACATCTATGTGCGATGTGCTTGGGAACGCAGTGTTAGACTAAGAAGGCGGGAATCGTCCATGCCTCAGGTATTTGTTTCAAATGCCACCCTCAAGTTGACACCATCTTTTCAGCTCCTTGTACTACCCAAATCACCCAGTTCTCTTGCCTGCATCCAAGTCCAGCATGGTTCTGTCAGCACAACCATAACACTGAGCAACTGTTGAGGATGTAACTATTGCGTCTCTGTTTGTTTTACCTCCACAACTTGAGTGGAAGTTCCTTGAGGTGAATTTTTACACTGACTCTACCCTTTGGCAAAGTACCCAGCTTTCCGCAGGGGTCGGTGGTGAATTTATACATGCTGAAGAACTTGGTCCCACAGCGTCTTGCTGGGTATTCATCTCCTGGTACCATATTAAAAAATAAATGGGGGTGGGAGAGATGGCTTAGCAGTTAAGGCACTTGCCTGTGATGCCTAAGGATCCAGGTTTGACTTCCCAGGACTCACATAAACCAGATCCACAAGGCGACACATGCATCTGTCTGAAGTGGCTGGAGGCCCTGGAGTGCCTATTCTATATGCCTCTTCTCTCTCTCTCTCTCTCTCAAATAAACAAATAAAATATATTTTAAAAATAAATAAATGGTAACAGCTATTGTATAAAAGAAACCACAGAATCACTTGGTTTGTTTTCCCTGTACACTAAGATGTTGGTCCATCCATGTTACTCATGTTATCCATGTTGATACATGGAGTAGGAACAGAGTTGCAAAGAGCCGCATGTGCCCAGTAAATGTTTCCCTCTCTCTGACAGGAGAACAAGCCAGTTCCTTGGTGCTCCCTATTGGCTCTTGGGGTACAGGCCGGAACCTTGAGTGCAGCACTGAGAAAGAAAACTTGATCCATTTCAGAAAGTTGTGCTTTCTTTGGGGAGAATCTTGCCTCCGGCTGTTTCCACAGAAGAAGAAGAAAAAAAAAACCTCCAAGGAGACATCTTATTCTGTATTTCAATCTGTGAGCATTGAATGAGTTCAGTGAGGCCTTGGAAGGGATGATTCAGAGGCATAAAAAGGCAGAAACAGGCTAAGAACTCAAGTAATGATTATGTTAAGAAAATTGAGAAGACTTCTATGAGTGCCTCACTTTGCTTGTCAAATGAGTGACTGAGGCTTGAGACACTTCACCAATGAGTGACAACCTCCCAGTTCCTCTCAGGTCACGAGGAAGCAGTGCTAACTCTTTTCTGCTGTCACTTCTTCAGAATCACACCTCTTCAGGATGGACCAGAGTTTTCTGTTTCCCCTTGGCCTTGCGGCCATGGGTTTTCCCTCGCTTATTTATTAAAACTTTAACAGGTCAATTTGACTGCTGTGAAGTTTGTCTGCCTTTTAGAAGCTTTGGCGGGACTGAGAAAAACACATACACAGTTGTGAAACCCACGAGACTCACAATAAACAAGCAAATTCAAGTCATTCACAACAAAGGGTGTGACCAGCAGAACCAGGTAACCTGCTTGGTCACTCCAGGCCAACCCAAAGCAAACTATAACTCCCTACATGGAAAGTGTTTCGTATAGAAATCCTTCTATCGGGGCTGGAGAAATGGCTTCGAAGTTAAGACTTCTGCCTGCGAAGCCAAAGGATCCCCGTTCTATTCTCTAGGATCCATGTAAGCCAGATAGATGCACAAGGGGCACATGCATCTGGAGTTCGTTTACAATGGCTAGAGGCCCTGGCATGCCCATTCTCTCTCTGTCTGCCTCTCTTCTCTCTCTCTCTCTCTCTCTCTCTCTCTCTCTCTTCTCTCTGCTTGCAAATAAATAAATATATAAATTTTTAAAAAGAAACCCTTCTATCTAGTTACTTAACATAGTGATTTCTTTTCACATTCACCAAATGTAGACAAAAAAAAATGTTGACAATTTACTTGGGGAAACTGGGTCAGGGCTGCATATTTTTAGGACCACAAAATGGAAAGGCAGAAGGTGGAGGGCAGCAGTCACTCACATCTTTGCAGAGTTCCAAAGCAGTCCCCCAACTTTTCAGGACAAGATTTCTATTGAGGAAAACAGTGCTAATATTGGTTTCATATTACTGAGAGGTAGGTTAAAACCAGACGGATTAAAGGATCCTGACAGGATCATTAACCAGGAACTTCCAGACAATAACGAGGTTTATGACCACCATCTTACAGATGAGAAAACCAAGATTCAGAAATTAATGAGCTAGTCCAGTCAGTCTGACGGCTCTCAAACCTACACTCCAAGAAGCCGGTATAGCTTCTGCCCATGCACGGGTATAAATAAGTGATCCGGAGAACAAGAGCTTCCTTCTCTCTCCAGGTCAGTCCATCCTTCTCCACCACAGACAGATGCTAACAGCACCCATGCTGCCCAGAGACAATGGTGCCACCAAGGCCAAAGTGGAAACTGGTACAATGAAACTGCCTTCCTTCCCTCATTACTGTCTCTGAGGAATGGACACATATGCCAGGTCAGCCCTTCCCCACAAGTGTTCAGACACACATAGACAAGCACAGTGCTTAACATAACCACACGCCCACATCTCACTACTCCTACCCACAAACCATACATACATACCTACATACCACATAAACCACACATGCCATACTTCCCATATCACACATATATTCACACCCACACACCATATGTACACACAACACAAACTATGCATAACACACACATCATACTACCCAAACCACACACACATACCCACATGCCACACTGTTGACTCCCACACTTCCACACACATCATACTACCCACACCACATATATATCCACATACCACACTGTGCATTCCTACACACCACACATACCACACACCCATGCACCTACTTACCACACACATCATTTATATCACACTCCTATACCACATACTCACTGATGCAGTCAGGTTCACATTTCTGGTAGAAATCACCCAACCAAGAGCAGCTTATGGGGAAAAAAAAAAGGTTTATTTTGGTTTACAGGCTCAAGGGGGAAGCTCCATGATGGCAGGAGAAAATTATGACATGAGCAGAGGGTGGACATCACTCCCTGATCAACATCAAATGGACAACAGAAACAGGAGAGTGTGTCAAACACTGGCAAGGGGAAGCTGGCTATAACACCCATAAGCCCACCCCCAACAATACACCGCCTCCAGGAGGCTTCAATGTCCAATTGCCATCAGCTGGGGAGACTAGCATTCAGAATACCTAAGTTTATGGGGACAACTGAATCAAACCACTACACACACATACCCACATGTCAGCTACTCATATCCACAAACCATACACACATACCACATTTACCACATACCCATGCATCTACATACCACACACACTGCTTCATACTACCCATGCCACAGACCACATGTAGTACACATACATACTCACACACCATACATGCATGCCATATACTTCATACCCCACACCACATACATATTACATCCCCATCACACAACCCACGGAACAACACCATACTACCCATACCACACACACACACACTACAGACCAGACACACACACACACACATGCTTTCTATATCATACCACACAAACCCCCATACCACACTACTCATCTCCCACACATACAGTAAACACATTGCACAAGCCACATTACCCACACCACACAACTCTCCCCTGCCCATCTCCCAGTGTTTTTCCTCTCCCCTCTTCCTTCTTAGAATAGCCCTGCCTGCAAGCGTACTTGGGCTCCCTGTCATCTCCGCAGGATGAACTCTGAATTCCTTGGCTGGCCACGTCCTGCACACATGCTGCTTCTGTTTCTAATTTCTGCATCTTAGAGCTCAGCACTCAGCATGTTTCCAGCCACTCCAAGCTCACCATTTCCTGCACACAACCCATCCCTTCCACACAGCAACAGTTGCACTAATGCTATCGTTTCTGCTTGGGAATGCCTTCTAGCTTCCTCACCATAATCCTCTTTCTACATAGGACCAACTCATATTCACCCTTCAAGACTCAACTTGAACATAGCTCCTGTCCAGTGTACTCGGCTCTACCACTGCCCCAGCAGTTTGCTACTAGATTCTGGGTGCTCCCAGCACACTTCCTCCCATGTTTCTTATTCCCATATCTATGCTTCCATACCTTTGATACTATATTAGTAACTCACTCAACACTGAGTATAGCAGCTTACTTGTATATTCTCACTGCATGATACTGAGCCAGGAAAATAGTGTTTGTTGAATAAACAAATGAATGAAAGAAATATAAATAAGATCTTACCCACATCATCGAGAAAACCAGGTGCTCTCTTCCACTTGTGGTCTAAAAGACCAAGTGAGGATGGAAGATAGAATACCCATGCCATGGAAACAAAAAGCCATGAAAGCAATAAAACCATTAACTTCACTCAGTAGAGACAGCAACCATATTCCCGACCAAGTCTGGAGTACCCTGCAATTTCTAGTCATTGTTGTCCCTTACATCACCATTTCAGATCATTCCTTTTCTCACATTTAATTATAAGTGAGCAACAATATTTTGACATCTGCTTGATAGAAACACAGTTAATATTTGTGCTATTTTGTGAATTCAAAGTCTTTGTGGCTTAACTGGTGAATCTTGATTAATAACATTATTTCCACTGAAACCCTACTCAAAGTCCAGATGACCAAAGTCATAAACAGTGGCACATCATCTATTTTTCTCTGTGGAACTGCAAGTAATGTCAGGGAATTCCATTTTTGGTAGGTGAAAGGCCTTTTTCTAAAGTTGTGGGAATGAAGGACTTAGAAACCAGCCACAACTTAGGGAGGTGATAAATAACCCCTGACCAAGTCTGGAGAGAAAAGGAAAACGTTCTGCAAATAAATCCACCAGGATTGTGTCATAACAACTGTCTGAGGTAATCAACTTTAAAGAGAAAAAGGTGATTTAGGCTCACAGTTTTGGAGGTGTCAGTCCATGAGAAGCTGGTCCCATCACCTTGGGCCTGTCGCAGTACATCATAGCAGCACAAAACGGCCAGCAAGCCAAGAAAGGAAGAGAAAGGGGCTACCCCTCCTCAAGGGCATACCTCAGGGATGGGAAGGTTCTCATTAGTCCCTACCACCTCACAATAATGCCAAGCTGGGGTCCAAGCCTTTTAACACATAGGCCTTTTGAGAGCATTCTAGATCTAAAAAAATCATAGAAACTGAGGTCAACTAGTTTGGGGAAGGGATCTCTGATTATCATGAACCTGAAAGAAAGGATAAAGCAGTGACTCACTGGATTCTTAATACCTTTCAGGAAATGAAATGTTCTCATCAAAACACATCCCATAGATCTCACACAAACCATGTTCCATTTGTGGGCTTGTTAAGGTCAATTCATCTGAAATTTTTTCTTTATGATACTGAAATCAGGCCCCACATGTGGCTCTCATTCCCATCTGCCAGGTTTTGAAAACCTCCAAACACTCAAAGAAATGTGTGTATGTTTTCAGTGGTAATTACAAAATACAAGATGACTTGGGGACAGGAAATCTCAGCCACTGGATGAATGAGTCATTCTGTAAAGCCTAGTTTTCTGAATTGGTAAGACATGCCAAAACAGCCTTAGGGAAGTCCATGCTCCTGAGTGTAAATGTTTCCCAAGTATGTTGAACATTTCCCTGTCTTCTAAAAGAGAATACTTGGCTTTAAAGATGCATTTTTGGTAATGTGCGCTATAGCCGGTAAATGCCATTTATTGGTTTATGTGATTATGAAGGGATGTCTGCAGGGCCAATTAAGGGTTTCTACCTTAGTGGTGCCTTAGGTAGCAGGAGTCACTTTTCACTGATGGTTACAGCAGCCTCTCACCCCATTCTCGATAATCTATTCCTAATATACTGTAAAATATCTTTCAACTTAAAAAAAAAAAAAGGATTGTGGGCTGGAGAGATGGCGAAGCAGTTAAGGCACTTGCCTTCAAAGCCTAAGGACCTGGGTTCAATTCCCTTGTACCCATGTGAGCCAGATGCACAAGATGGCACATGCATCTGGAGTTTGTTTGCAGTGGCTAGAGGCCCTGGAGCTCCCATTCTCTCTTTCTCTCTCTCTCTCTAATAAATAAACAAATAAAATATTTTTTAACAAAAAGGATTGTACAGGGCTAAGGATGTAGCACAATTGGTCAAGTGCTTGCCTCACATGCACAAAGCCCTGGGTTGGGTCCACAGCATAGCATAAACCCAATGTGGTAGTATACCCCTGTAATCCCACCACTCAGGCAGTGCAGGCAGGAGGGTCAGAATATCAAGGTTATCCTCTATATAGTTACTTCAAGGATAGCCTGGGCTATAAGAGATCCTGTCTCAAAAGAAAAATAAAGGGTTGTATCTAGAAAGAATGTATTGAGAATGTCTGGAATAGTGCCTATATTCTTATAACATCCATTCTAGTTGCTAAGGGGACATTTTTGCATCCTTCCTGGGCACTGACTAAATTCCAGATAAGAGAGAGGTACAACAGGTATGCTCTGAGAAATCTCAGTGTTCTCTATGTTGTAATCACAATCCTCTGAAAGTAAAACAAGCCATCAAATGACCTTCCCTTGAGAATGCCTGTCCTGTCCATACAATAAAACTGGTACAAAAGTTTCCATGCAGGAAAAATGGTCTGACTCTTTCGTACAAAATGGCTTATGTTTTATGCTTTACTGTCCTTTAGCACCACAAATCGATAGGTATCATACAATAAATATGGTTTTTAAAAAGGGCTAGAAAGATGGCTTAGCAGTTAAGGTGCTTGCCTGCAAAGCCAAAGGACACAGGTTCAATTCCCCAAGACCCACATAAGCCAGATGCACAAAGTGGCGCATGCATCTGGAGTTTGTTTGCAGTGGCTGAAGGCCCTAGTGCACCCATTCTCATTCTCTCTCTCTCTCTCTCTCTCTTTCTCTCAATCGCTCTCTCTCTCTCTCTCTCTCTCTCTCTCATCAATAAAAATAAATAAAATGTAAAAAGCAATTTGAAGCCAGGTGTGGTGGCACATGCCTTTAATCCCAGCACTTAGGAGGCAGAGAGGTAGGAGGATCGCTGTGAATTCAAGGCCAACCTGAGGCTCCATAGTGAATTTCAGGTCAGCCTGGACTAGAGTGAGACCCTGTCTCAAAACAGAACAGAACAAAACAAAACAGCAATTTGAAAGAAATATTAGCAAATGTTTTCAAAAACTCACCAAAGATTATTTTTGTTAACTTATAAGTGTTTTTGAATAAACTGCTTCTTTTTAATATCATACATGTAGTTGCTTTACTTGCTAAATTGATAGCTGCTGTATTGGGAAAAATCCTCTCCATTACTCAAAGAGGAAAAAATGCTGCACCAACATTTGAGTAATGTAAAGAGCTATTATTATTCGTTTGAACAGTCCCTACGCACGCTGAAGTCAAGCGGTCAACATCCATGACTGTAGATTCCTTAAATTCTACAAAAGGAAAAGTTTATATAAGCTTGTTTCTCAAACAACACGAGAAAGCAGAAACAAACCCGTTGACATTAAGGCCAGAAGCAATTCGAACAGATCACCAGTTACCCTAGTCATGCCTTTACGCTCTGAGGAAGGAGGCTGGCCTTGGGCTATTTATAAGCATAGCGCTCAAGCAAAGGGGCCCTGCCAGTGTGCCCTTCTGAGTAGCGGCCTGAAATCTCCCTCCAAATGACCCTCCACGTTTGGCAGTGCAAGAGCTTTTGGGTGCAGTCAGGAAAGGGCCTGTGAGGGTTTCCAGAAGCCACCTCCACCCTACGATTCTATATATGGAAACATCCCATTCTAGTGTTTTCAGCATCATGAGCCTTGTCAGGCGGGAGGAATGAGGAAGCTAAGGGCTCTGCTCTTGCCACTTGGGAAGACACACACACACACACACACACACACACACACACACCCTCCCTTCCAATCCCCTCTGCCCTGGACTGGACCTGTCCAACAAATGCCAGCCCGGACCTCCGGAGTCTTTCAGGCTCGCAGCTCTAACATGGAACAGCTGGAAGAGGACCCTGCATGCTTCGCTCTGCATAGACACTGGGGGCTCTGTTCACCCTCCTGCAGCTCAAAAACTGAAGTTTCCTCTGCCCTCCACCCCACCCCCCACCCACAAAATCACAATCGCCAGACCTCTTTCCCCTCCCCTTACTCGCGGTGTAATTTCAGTCTGTCACCACCTATGGTGGCAAATGGCAAAAGGCTTGGACCTGCCTGGTACATTCACTTTCTATGGGTAGTTGAGGTGCCTGTGAAGACGAGCAGGGTACTGTGACACAATTCTGTGTCTGTGTGGCAAAGTTTCCTAAGAAAAAGACACTGGGGAGCCCCATTCGTGCCTGCGCTTCCTACAAGATGCATACGGATGTGGATAACGTCATGACCAGTGAGGGTAGCCACATCACAGCCACGCCGCACATGGCATTTGGATAGTCTATAGCGTCACCTACATATTACTCGGAAGATGAACGTTTAAAACAGTATGAGGAGGGGGGAACACCCAAAAAGATAAAATTGCATACAGCCTTGTCCGCTCTTGGCAGTGAAGGGCAGTCCCGGGGCTCCTCCAAGTGTTGCTGAAATCTAGCGAGCCACGTTGTCCAAAAGGAGGGGAGGAGGAAAAAAAGAAAAAGAAAGAAAAAAACACCAGAAAATCCAGACTCTACGTGACCTGACTTACTTATTTCCGAGGAAAGCGCATGAGAGAAAAATCAATCATTCACGCTACCACAGCGGAATGGACTTAGGGCGCGCGAAGCCCCAAAGAGGCCAGCGGAGGTGTGAAGGGGAGACCTGGTGGGGGAGGGGGGACATGCCCGGGGAGAGGGCCCGGGGGGGGGGGACCCGAGCGGACCAGGTCCTGGCGGAGCAGCGGCCGGGGGGCGGGGCCGGGGCTGGAGCCCGCCGGTCGGTGGGTCGGTCGGTCGCCGTGGGTGGTTGGGGTCGCGCACTTACCGGGGCTGTTGGCCTCGCCCTCCAGGACGTGCAGCTCTGCGCAGTCGGCCAGCGAGTGCTCCAGGCACAGCTGCAGGAAGCGGGCCTGGGTCTGGCTCACGCGCTTGAGCAGCGACAGCAGCGCAACAGTCTGCTCGCACTCGTTCCAGCCCTTGAACCAGCCCGCCAGCACCCCGACCTGGTCGCGAAACATCATGGTGAGGGGGGCCGCCCTCCGTCTGCGAAGCCCCTCGGCGCCTTTGCGCGCCCCAAACTTTGATGGAACCGCAGCCCCGCGGCCGCCCCACAGGCGTTCGGGTTCCAAGGTGGCTCCGGGTATCCCCGGGACGCTTAGCAGGTACTGACTGAGCTCCCCGGCCGCTCGTGTCTGATATCAGTTACGTTTCGGTGCTTCTGGCTGATGTCCCCAGAGACGATGACAGACAGTAGCACGGAAATGTTTCTTTAAAAAAAAATTTATATATACATATACCAATTTTTGGAGAAAAAAAAATCCCTCACAAGGCACACAACTGAATGAAGAATGAATGCGCTCTCGGCCCCTTTTCTCGCAGCTTCGGGAGGATGCTTGGCGGCTTCCCGGGGGTTGTGGCGGGGAGGGGGAGGTCTGCTCCCCGCTGGGTGGCAGCTCGGACCTTTCACACCCGCATTCCCAAGCGGCGATCACCACTGGAAGAACAGACAGAGCTGCAGTGAGACCTCAGCCCGCGGAGGAGCGCGCCCAAGGGGGGGGGGGAACGGATGCGTGGGGGGGCCGGAGGGAGCGGGGGCTGGGGCGGGGCGGGGGCCGCGGAGGTGGTGGGGGGACGTCCCGCGGAAGCCGGGTCTCCCCCCCACCTCCCTCAATTCCAGCGGTCTCCTCCACGCCGGGATGCTGGACCTGAGCCCTGCCGAAGCCTCCTTCCCAGGTGCGGGAAGAGCCCCCGCGGCTTCCTGTTGCTGCGGTGCTCTCCGCACGCCCCACCCGGGGTTGGCCTCGCGAGAGGGGGGCTGGGTCTGCGAACGCCGCCCCCCCCCGCAGCAACAGATCTTCCCCGCGCAGAAAACTTGCAAAATGCGGCTTGCGAAGGGACGCGGGGGTTGGGGTGGGGGGGGGGAGAGAGCTAATGCAAAGCAGAGGCGGAGACAGTGGCTGCCGGAGTGGTTGCCGCCGCCTCCTCTTCCTCCTCCCCTTCTTTTCCCTCTACTCCTCCTCCTTCTCCTCTACCTCCTCCTCCTCCTCCCCCCCGGAGAAGCAGCCGAGCGGCTGCAGCTCCATCTACAGCAACAGCCAGCATCTCCACCGCCAGGCTCCCCTCTGGATTTAGGCCGTGAACAGCCGCGGCGGCGGCGGCAGCAGCTCGAGACAAAAATAAACTCTCCCCACCCAAAGCTCTGCGCCCAGCGGGCGGCGGTGCAGCCCGGACTCCCCAGCGCAGTGCCGCGCCGCCCCAGCCCACCCGCGAGCTCTCCAAGGGCCTGCTTGCCCGGGGCGATCGGCTGCGTGTGTGTGTGTGTGTGTGTGTGTGTGTGTGTGTGTGTGTGTGTGTCTGTGTGTGTGTGTGTGTCTCTCTGTGTGTGTGGGTCTGTGTGTGTGTGGGTCTGTGTGACTGTGTGTGGGTCTGTGTGTGTGTACGCGCGCGCGTGTGTGTGCGCGCGGTGGGCAACCTGCCGCCGCGGGGCCGCTCCGTCCTCGCCCGCGCGCCCCAGGCCCCAGGCAGCGATCTAGCGCGGCTGCGGGGCGCACCGCAAGCGTGGGGACTACTCGAGCGCCTGCGGGGGCCCGCGGGAGGGAGAGGGGAATGCAGATCCCTGCTGTCAGCACACGCCCCCCAAAGAACGCAGAGAAGAAAGTTAGCTTTAGTGAGGGGGGGGTCCCCCAGTTCCGTCCCAGTGTGATGGCTGCGGGCAAGAGGACGCCAGCGCCTGGCTGGCTTCTCTCCTCTGGTTCGGGGAAACTTCGGGGTCGGTGGAGGAAACCTTCGGAAAGGGTCCCCAGGGACCCCCCTCTCCCACTCCACCCGAGGGGTTCCCCGCTGAGGGAGAGGGGGAGACGGCCGGGAAGGGACGCTCACCTCTGTACGGCTCATCCCCGCGGCTCGGGTCCCTGCGCGCGGGTCCGGGGCCGCGGCGACCGTCAGCGGGGTCTGGGGAGCCCGGCACGCGGGCTACGGGCCATGCCGTCGGGGCCGGCGGGCGAGCGGGCGGGCGGCGCTGCGGGGTCCGGGAGAGCTGTGGCCGCCGCCGCTGCCGCCACCAGAGTCAGCTCGCAGAGTACTGAGCCGCCGGAGCTCCCCACATGCTACTGATTAACATACACCATTACATCATGGGCTTGGCAGGGAGCGCCGGAGCGGGGAGGGGGGGAGGAACCCGGGCGGCTGCAGCGGCACGCGGGGGATGGGGGTAGCCGGGGGAGGATCCCCGGACCCGGCGGGCGGACTAAGGGGGGGGGCAGATTCCTAAGTGGGGACTAGAGGAGGAGGAGGAAGAGGGGAGTTAGTGAGAGGAGCGGGGTGGCGCGGAGGGGACGGATTGAAGGAATAGAGGAGCAAAGCCGAGAAGTTTGGGGTAGGGGAAGAGGTCCGGGAGAATTCCTCCCAGCTGCCACCCGGGTGTTCTACAGTCGCCCGGGCACTGGAGCTACCCAGGCCAGGACAGAAGGGAACCCGGACGGCACTGGAACGGGGGCGCTGCTGCCACCCGCTGCTCGTCCTTGGGAATGTGGCTCGCTTGGCCCGATGACCCTTCTTTGGCCCTTCTGGGATCCGTGGGTGGCAGAACAGAGTGGCCCGCGGGCGATGGACACCGGAGTCACTGCCGTTCGTGGCTGGGATGGGTTTCGGGGAGTGGGGGGTCGTGACCCGGTAAGGCGGAGGAAGGCTATGGGCAGAGCGTGCGGGGCTGGACGTGTCTGAGCTCCGGACGACCACCCCCGCACCAACCCAAGCAGAGCCTTGCCGACCACCCTTGGCCTAGGTCCAGCACAGGATGGCCCTTTCTTCGTGGACCCCCCCTTGGGCTTCGATGCCCCCCGGGGGTGGCCGATTCCTGGGGCGCAGCGGTGGCTTGGAGCGGTGGCTAGCGCCGCCCTGGGCGACCGGGATGCGGGCGCGACCACCTGTGGGCTCGGTGGCGTAGCGGGACCCGCGGCCTGGACCTGCCCTTGGGGCACCGGGGAGGAGGCCAGGCAGGGGTTCCAGCGTGGAGTGGAGTGGGGGGGGCTCCAGGGGACCCTGAGTCTCTGGGGTTAGTGGCTCAGGCTACTATGGAAATTGTCGGGTTGGCTAAAAATGTCCTAAAACCTAAACCTCGCTGAACCTTCTCATCTGAACATTCACGAGGACTTAGTCAAAATCCGTCCTTGCGACTGTTTCAGAGGAATCGCCGGGTCGTGGAACGTGTTCCCCGGCGACTTGGTGCGTGTTGATGAGCGCGAGCTCACTGGGAAAACGAGCCACGTTCAGATCCAGCCCTCCTCGACCCTCTCTAGCAGAATCCTGACGATAGGTGCCCGAGCCATCACTCCACGAATCTGCACTTCTGCCCTGCAGCTCTCTCCCTCGCCGGTCCCTGGAGTGTCAACCCTGCCCTTCTTCCCCTGCTCGGATTTAGTTGCTGCAACTGACAGCACCCACCATCGGTTAGAGAATTGAAGGGGCTTGTGGGCCTGCAAACAGTTATTTGGGTTTGTTGTTGTTGTTATTGACAACTGTTTTCATTACAATTGAGTGTGTGAACTTTTTAAGTTCATGATTAACCAGACAGGGAAGGTATCTGCATATTTTGATGAATATTTTGCCCTATTTAGAAAACACTACTTCTGGAATCGGTGCTCCATTTCTTATTTATTTATTTATTTATTTATTTATTTTATTTATTTATTTATTTATTTTGGAGACATAACTTTTATCCAACTTAACTCTCAGCTAGTCCTTAGTGATTTCCATCAGGAACAGGGAAGAGGATTAGAACTCGGCCTCGGTGGGTCTGAACCACAGCCAGAGCAGATGTTCTTCAGCTGGGGCTCGGAAAAGTCCCCAAGAATGAATTTTAAGAAGAAAACCAAAGAAACACTAGCCACTTATTTACCGTCAGCTGCTACTTACTAAAACGAATTGTAAAATAAAGCTGAAAAATAAACAAAAACCAGTTCAAGCTAATTATTCGAGAGCTCTACTACACGGTCGCAAGAAGACAGCGCCATCTACGGGAAGAATGGTGTCATTACGGCAGCCTTTGACCTAGGAAAAGGTGTCTGGCTAAGTTTTGGATTTTTGCTGTTCAACATTATTTTGCTTTCTTCCCCTCCCTCTATAATTCTCTGCAATCTGTAAAGATTCTCTGGAATCTGTACAGAGCTGAAATTAGTATTTGCTTAGTAAATGATACTTCCCTTCAGGTAACTCAAATGTTTTGATGTTTCTTTTTATGAGGCAAGGTCTCTATCCCAAGCTGACCTGCAATTCCGCCTGTAGCCCAGGATGGCCTCCAGCAGCGAGCCTCCCATCTCAACCTCCTTAGCACTGAGGTTGAAGGTATGAACGCCAGCTTGGTTCTGGATCTGAATTTCTAATACAACCCAGGAGATTGGGCTGGCCAAGATTGAGAAGCACTGTAGTAAACTTTGATAACACTACACCAGTAGCATTTACTGAGGACTTGGGCATCTCCTTGCCTTTGCTAATACTATTCATAAGTGTCATCTATCTTTTAAAACTCTTAGTCATACAATGTTTGCCTTGCAAGCATGAGGACCTGAGTTTGATTCCCTGAACATATGTAACAATGTCAGGTTAGCGGGCGTCCGTGGCACACGCCTTTAATCCCAGCACTTGGGAGGCAGAGATAGGCTGATCCATGTGAGTTCCAGGCCACCCTGAGACTACAAAGTAAATTCCAGGTCAACCTGGGCTAGAGTGAAACCCTACCCCAGGGGAAAAAAAAAAAAGTCAGGTTGTAGCACTAGCTTGTATTCTTAATTCTGGGGAGGTGGAGACTGGCAGATCCTTGGGGCTCACTGGATAACCAATCGATTCTAGTTGGGGAGCTTCAGGCTAATGAGAGATCTATCTTAAAATAATAGGTGGACAGCACCTGAGGTCAACACTTGAAGCTGTCCTCTGGTGAGTGCACAAACACACACACACACACAAAACTTTTCTACTTTATGTTTAATTTTATTTATTTATTTACAAGCAGAGAGAGAAGAGAGAGAGAATGGGTGTACCAGGGCCTCTAGCCACTGAAAATGAACTCCAGATGCATGTGTCACCTTGTGCATCCTGGATCATTAAGCCTTGCAGGCACAGCCCCTTAACCACTGAGCCATCTTTCCAGCCCCTCTGCTTTGTCTTTAAAGAAAAAATCTCAAATAGAATGAGTAGTTCAAAACATATTCATTATACTCACTATCTGATTTAACATTTGCCACATTTGCTTTATCTATGTACTTAAGTGTGCATTTTATTAAATATTTTTATTTATCTTTCTGAGAGAGAGGATGAGAGAGGATGGGTGCACCAAGACCTCTTGCCACTGCAAATGAACTTCCAATTCATGAACCACTTTGTACATCTGGCTTTACTTAGATATTGGGGAATTAAACCCAGTCTGGCAGGCTTTCCAAGCAAGCACCTTTAACCACTAAGCCATCTTCCCAGCCCATATGTATTTTTGCTGAATTACTTCAAAGTAAATTGCAAACATCCTGACTCCTCACCTGCACATTTCGGCATGGACATCCCTCTATCAAAGAGGCATCCTCCATAACCACAGTGCTGCTGTCACATTTAACTAAGCTAAGAACAATACCTTAATATGAGCTAGTTCTCAGCCTCTGCTCAAAATCTCCCCACCTGTCCCCTGAAAATGTCTCATAGGCATCAAACCTGGGTGCACTCATAGAGCATCCTCTGCCTGTGGTTTCTATGCCCACTTTGTCTCTTAGTTTACTGTCTTGAAGAATGCCTCTCTTTTTGGATTTGTCTGCTTATTTCCTCATGCAATTCCATTCCACATTAAAATAAATACACTGTAAAAGTATCCTGCCCTGTATCATGATGCCCCATTCCAAACATGTATGCTCCACATATTATTAATGGGGAAAGATACAAATTTGTTTTCTCCTTCTTACCCTGATCATATATCATCTTTGTCCCTCTCAAACAATAAGATGCATATGTCACTTTGTGCATCTGGATTTATGTGGTATTGAGGAATTGAACCCAGGCCAGCAGGCTTTGTAAGCAAGCACCTTTAGCCACTGAGCTATCTCGCTAGCCCCAACATTAGGGTATTTTAAGCTGCACCTTACCACTGAGAAAAACAAATTGTAAGGTAGGAATTGAGGAGAAGGCTCAGTTCATAAAGTGCTCACTGCGCAACTATGAGGACCTAAGTTTGGTCCCCAACATCTTCATAAAGGGCCAGGCACTGTGGCCATGTACCTATAATCCCAAGACTGAGGAGGTGGAGACAGGGCTTGCTGACCAGCTAATCTAGTCAAATCAGTGAGCTCCAGGTTCAGAGAGAGAGCTTGTCTCAAAAATAAATAAATAAATAAATAAATAAATAAATAAATAAATAAATATGGTGGTGCATGCCTTTAATCCCAGCACTTGGGAAGCAGAGGTAGGAGGATCTCCCTGAGTTGGAGGTCACTCTGAGACTACATAGTGAATTCCAGATCAGCCTGGGCTAGAGTGAGACCCTATGTCAAAAACTCAAGAATAAATAAATAAATAAATAAATAAATAAATAAATAAATAAAGTAGAGTTGGGCATGGTGGCACATGCCTTTAATCCCAGCACTTGGGAGGCAGAGGTAGGAAGATTGCTGTTTGAGGCCAGCCTGGGCTACAAGATGAGTTGCAGGGCAGCTTGGGCTACAGACCCTGCCTCAAAAAAGTAAGATAGAGAGGGGGGAGGAGGGAGGAAAGAGGGAGAGAAGGAGAGAGGGAGGAAAGAAATTTAGATCCCAGCATATCACTGCAGACATAGTAAATCAACCCCTAAAGGTCCCAGGTGAGTTTCAATTACAGTGTTTACCAACATTCCCTGTTATTAGATGCACCTGGAGCGTTTATGAAACGTACAGATTCTGAGACCTCAGGCTTGGTAATTCAGAGTTAGTCAGGCTGGAACCTGAGGCTCTAGCTGTAGCAAAGGCTAGGTCACTTTGCCCTTGGGCAAGTGTGGTTCGAATGCATTTCAACACTTGGTCTCCAGTTCCTGGTGCTGTTTTGGAAGACTGTGGGACCCTACTGTGGCACATACCTGTAATCCCAGCCACTTGAGAGGCGTAGGCAGGAGGATTGTCAGTTGGAGGCCAGCCTGAGCAGCATAGTGAGGCCCTGTCTCAAAAAAGAGGGGGACGGGCTGGAGAGATGAGTTAGCGGTTAAGCACTTACCTGTGAAGCCTAAGGACTTTGGTTCGAGGCTCGATTCCCCAGTACCTATGTAAGCTAGATGCACAAGGGGACGCATGTATCTGGAGTTCATTTGCAGTGGCCAGAGGCCCTGGCATCCTCATTCTCTCTCTCCCTCCCCCTCTCTCTCTCTCTGACTCTCTCTGTTGCTAATAAATAAAAATAAACAAATTTTTTAATTCAAAAAAAGAGGGGGAACTGGAGAGCTGGCTCAGCAGATAAAGGAACTTTCTTGCAAAGCTTAAAACAGCAGGGGTTCCATTCCCCAGTACCTACATAAAGCCAGATGCACAAAGTGGTACATGTGTCTGGAGTTCTCAGCAGTGGCAGGATGCCCTGGCATGCCCATTCACTCTTTTTCTCTCTCAAATAATAAATCAATTAAAAGTTCTGTTTGAGGGCTGGAGAGATGGCTTAGTGGTTTAAAGCGCCTGCCCGCTAAGCCAAGAATGTCAGTTCCAATCTCCAGGTCCCATGTTTAGCCAGATGCAGTGATGCAAGAGCACAATGCCACACTTCACGACAAGGGGGCGCACACATCTGGATTTCTTTCTCAGCAGTTGAGAGGCTGCTGGCGCACCCATCTCTATCTGTCTTCCTCTCCCTATCTCTCTGTGTCTATGTCTCTCTCCAAAATAAAAATAAAAATATTTTTTAAAAAGTTCTGTTTGAAGTACAGTGTATTTTCAGGTGCTCATGCTAGAAATACAGCCTATTTGCCTTCACCCACCATGCTACCCTTTTTCATTAGCAGGCTGCAGGGCATCAAGGCCACTCCCTGCCTGTGTTCAGTTCTTCAGATACACCAAGCTCCTTCCTTTCCCCAGCCTTAACTCTTCTTCAAGGATGGGCCATTCTCACTCAGTGCTCCAAAATGCTGAGACCTCCTTGAGGTTTCAGCATCACCCTAGAAAGGACTTTTCGGTCAATATTGTCTACAGTACTGCTCTCAGCAACACTTGTCACAAACGGAAATTAAATTGCAGGGCTGGAGAGATGGCTTAGCGGTTAAGATGCCTGCCTGTGAAGCCTAAGAACACTTGTTCAAATCTCCAGGTCCCACATTTAGTCAGACACAAAACTGACGCAAGCACGCAATGTTGCACACGCACACCAGAGGGCGCATGCCTCTGAAGTTTGTTCACAGTGCCTGAAAAGACCCACGCCCATTCTCTCTCTGCCTCTTCCTCTCTCTCTGCCTCTTCCTCCCTCTCTCTCTCTCTCTCTCTCTCTCTCTCGTCTCTCTCAAATAAAATAAATAAATAAATTGCTTTCCTTTTGTTAGCTCTTTGTCTTCTCTTCCTTCATCAGATTTTAAGAACCTCAAGTGCTTGATCCAACCTTGGGATCCTCAATATCATTCCAGGAGTGCTCAAGAAATATTTGTAAATTGGGTGATTGTCTCCACTGGGATAGTACTTTAAAAGACCTCAGGTTGGTCTTTTAAAAGATGGCTTAGAGATTAAGGGGCTTGCCTGTGAAGCCTAAGAAGTCATGTTCACATCTCCAGGTCCCACGTAACCAGACGCACAGTGATGCAAGTGAGCAATGTTGCACTTGCGCACAAGGGGTTGCATGCATCGGGAGTTCGTTTGCAATGACTGAAGGACCTGGTGTGCCCGTTCTCTCTCTTTCTCTCTCTCTCTCTGCCTCTTTCTCTCTCAAAAAAAAAAGTTTAAGAAAAAAAGACCCCAGGTCCAATGTCCAGCCTGTGTTTACATCACCTCTGTCAGTGACCTAAGACCCAGCAAAACAAGACTGCTTGAGAACAGTGCGTTTTCATTGTTCTCAACACAGCCAACCTAAAGGACTTTATTCTGAGATTATACTTCCTGCTTTGGGATATTAAACTATGACATTAGCCTAAGGTTTGGGAGTGGCCACGACCACGCAAACCACTCTGAGGCGAAGATGAAAGCTTTTATTTGGGGAAAAGCACGAGCTGCCAGGGCTGGCTCACGAGAGAGGAGCACAGCCCACCTGAGTTCCTCAGGTAGTGGACTTTATAGGGCTTTCAGTTGCGGGAAGGTGAGGAAAAGAACTGCTTGCCTAAGAAAGGTTCCTTGAGGGGAGATCTAAGATAGCCAGGGTGTGACATCAGAAAACTAACCAGGTGCTTTACAAAATAAGGGGGCAGGAAACCATGACCTGGGGGCATTGCAGGCAAGGAGGGGATAATGGTTGGGCAGTTTCTTGAGGAATGTGGATAATCTGCTTCCTTGTCTCTGTCAACATCCAGCTGTCCTTGGTGACTCCATTTTTGGGGGGAGCCTATCCTGACCTAACAGTTAGGAAGTGGCACTGGTTGTTTGTTGTCCTAGAAAGTAGAACATGAGTCCTAGCCTTCGCAAGCAAGTGCCTTAACTACGAAGCCATCTCTCCAGCCCAGAGTTGGATCTTTTTAACCTAACTCTATTCTAGAAAAAGCTGTCTCAAACGTTTTCCTCATGGGTGGGGGCTGGAGAGATTGCTCAATAGTTAAAGGCACTTGCTTGCAAAGTCTGCTGGCTTGGGTTCGATTCTCCAGTACCCACATAAAGCCACATGCATCTGTGGTTCATTTGCACTGGCTAGAAGCCCTGGCATGTCCATTCATGTGTATGCTCTCACTCTCTCTGCTTACAAATAAATAACTAATAATAAAAACTTAAAAGGAAGTTTTTTGGGCTGGGTGTGGTGGTGAACTCCTTTAATCCCAGCAGTTGGGAGGCAGAGGTAGGAGGATCGCCGTGAGTTTGAGGCCATCCTGAGACTACAGAGTGAAAGAAAGTTTTTCTCATGGGTATTCCTCAGTATTATTCTGAATTATTGAGCCAGATGTTGGAGACAGAAAGGAATAAAGTACTGATGTCTGGTACAACCTTGAAGGCACAAATGCTAAATGAAACGAGCCCATCACAAAAGGACAAATACTGTACAATTCCACTTATATGAGGTACCTAGAGCTATCAACTCCATATAGCTAGAAAGTGGAAAGGTGTTTCCTGAGTTGGACAGGGGAATGGGTATAGCATGGGTAGTTTTACTGTGGGATGAGGAAAACGTTCCAAAGATGGATAATAGTGATGGCTAAATAGTGGTGGCTACAGGACACTGTGAATCTCCTTAATGCCAGGACTTATACTTAGGACAGGTTAAAGGAGTATGTACATTTTATCAAAATGAAGTTTTTCTTTTTTTCCTGCAGAGAGTCAACATTCATCCAATTTAGATTTGCTTTGACTCCGCAAGCATAATCAGGGTTTTTAAAGCCTTCTCTCTAGAATTCTCTACTTTGAGAAACAAGAAAATGTAAAACTATCCATAGCATGGTAAGAGGACTTTTGTAAAACCTGTAAAACAGATTCTCAATGCTTTACCTGAGGCTCCCCCAACCAGTGTGCCCTGTGCCAACTGCCATTAGCACTGATTTGTGTTTGGACCACAAGGACATGGCTCCATTGGTGTAAAAACATGCTAAAGATTCAGGAAATGGCATTCACTAGGCTGCCTTTGGCTAACAGAACACTAGGTTTCTAGTTGAATGCCTGTCTGGCCAAAACTGAGATGTTTTGAGTGCTTTACAATAAGAGCTCAGGTTGGCCCAGGCCCCTGGCCTTTACCCAGCCTGCCTTTCATTGTTGCTATCTTAGGAAAACTTATTCCTGATGCAACCTTCTGGCATCACATCTGTTGGTAGTCCTGCACTTCCTGTCTTCCTGAAAATCCCACAGCAAGCCCTAGCAATCCAGGCCCAGGCCTGAGTACACGCTTTTAGGAGATGCTGTCTTCCAAGGATGAAGAAAGAATGTTTCCTGGGCCGGGCCCTAGAGACTACAGAGTGAATTCCAGGTCAGCCCAGGCTAGCATGAGACCCTACCTCAAAAAAAAAAAAAAAAAAAAAAAAAAAAAAAAGTTTTTGAGTATCAGTATAGTTTTCTTCTCAGAGTAGAAATGCATAGAGGATAGCTCTTTACTATTTAGCCAGTGCCAGGCACTGTTGGGAATTTAACATATTAGATAGTCCCTTTGAATCTCAACACAACCCTATGAGGTGAGTAGGGTTATCTTCAGTTTATAGATGCTGAAATCAAGTCACCTGTCCATGGTAGTACAGGCAGCATTTGGAATACCTTGTCCTGTTCCCAGGATTGCTTTCAACCAATGGGTATGTTCAGAAAAGTCCTTGACAAAGCAGGTGGGAAGGAGTAAGACACACAGGCCATTTCTTAGGGAAAATTCTTGTGGATGCTGAAGGAGAAGAGCACCAGATGGCCTGGGAGCACTATCAGATTGTGATGCATGTCATGCCTATAAGAGGAAATATGGGCCAAAGGTTAATAGAGCCTCAGACCACAGCCCAAATCTGGGTACTGGAGAATCGAACCCAAGCCAGCAGACTTTGCAAGCAAGTGCCTTTAACTATTGAGCAATCTCTCCAGCCCCCACCCATGAGGAAAACGTTTGAGACAGCTTTTTCTAGAATAGAGTTAGGTTAAGAAGATCCAACTCTGGGCTGGAGAGATGGCTTCGTAGTTAAGGCACTTGCTTGCGAAGGCTAGGACTCATGTTCTACTCTCTAGGTCCCACCTAAGCCAGACGCACAAAAGTGACACAAGGGAGCAAGGTCACACATGCGCACAAGGGGGCACACACATCTGGAATTCGACTGCAGTGGCTGAAGGCTTTGGCGTGCCAATTCTCTATTTCTTTCTCTCACATAGAAAAGGATAGACTGTTGGGCTTGCCTTAGAAAAAAATTTTAAAGCTGGGTGTGGTGGCGCACGCCTTTAATCCCAGCACTTGGGAGGCAGAGGTAGGAGGATCACTATGAGCTTGAGGCCACCCTGAGAGTACATAGTGAATTCCAGGTCAGCCTGAGCTAGAGTGAGACCCTACCTCGAAAAACCAAATAAATAAATAAATAAAATAAAATAAATAAAATAAAAGGTCCAACTCTAATTTTTATCAAACTCTCACATATGCTGTCTTTTTGACAGATTTCTAAACAGTATAATTCAAATCAATTAACTGGTGCACTTAACCAAGTACAATAAAAATATAGTTTAATGATGCAAAATTTCAAACACAACATTAATGTAGGTGGATTCACACTTCTTAAAAATATTCAAATGTGTGAAGCATTAATTATAGCTTGTACAGTAGAGAATCTCAAAATGTGTCATAAATGTTCAAATACATGCAGTCAGAAGGTTACCAGTATGCCTTGTAAATCCAGTCCTAGTCTCAAGATTTGTGTAGGTCAGGATTGTAAAAGTGGGACTTTGGGGCTGGAAAGATGGCTTGACGGTTAAGGCACTTCCTGCGAAGCCTAGGGACCCAGGTTTGATTCCCCAGATCCCATTTGTAAGCCAGATGCACATGGTGGTGCATGTGTCTGGAGTGCATTTGCAGTGGCCAGGGGCTCTGGCATGCCCATTCTCTCTTTCTCATAAATAAATAAATAAATAAATAATAAAGTGGGACTTTTGTACTTGGGGAGAGGTAACTTGTTCTCAGACTGGCACTGAGAAAGAAAATAGAAACGGCTCATTCTGGAAGTCATCAAACCCTCTTTCTCACTTTGGCTATGGATCAAGAATTGCCTGTTACTGGGCTGGACAGATTGCTTAGTGGTTAAGGCACTTGCCTGCAAAACCCAAGGACCCAGGTTCAATTCCCCAGGACCCACATAAGCCAGATGCACAAGATGGCACATGTGTCAGGAGTTAGTTTGCAGTGGCTAAAGGCCCTAGTACACTTATTCTCTCTCTCTCAAATAAATAAATAAAATATTTTTTAAAAAACCTTTTTAAAAAAAGAATTGTCTATAACCGGCCAAGTATGCTTTTGCACACTTGTAGTCCTCGCCTTCAGGAGACTGAGGCAGGAGAACTGTAATTCCAGCCACCCTGGACTATATTGCAAAACACTGTCTCAAGAGAGTAAACAAACAATATAACAAATCATCTACATTTTTTCAACTTAAAATATAAATTGAAATATATCTCCAGTTCCAAATAGTTGAAATACAAAAAAATGTACAAATCGAAAGCAACATTTTATATATACATGGCTTTTCGAGGCTTTTTGAGGTAGGGTCTTGCTCTAGCCCAGGGTGACCTGGAATTCACTCTGGAGTCTCAGGGTGGCCTTGAATTCATGATGATCCTCCTACCTCTGCCTCCTGAGTGCTGGGATTAAAGAGTGTGCCACCATGCCTGGTAAAAGCCATATTTTTTATTTATTTATTTTAATATTTTATTTATTTTTTTGAGAGACAGAGACAGAGAAGAAGAGGCAGAGAGAGAGAGAGAGAGAGAGAGATAGAGAATGGGCCCGCCAGTGGCCTCTTAGCTGCTATGAATGAATTCCAGACATGTGTGCCCCCTGGTGGGCAAGTGCGGCATTGCGCCCTTGAGTCACTTCCCTTGAGTCACTTTACATCTGGCAAAACGTGGGACCTGGAGAATCCAATGGACATTCATAGGCTTGGCAGGCCTTTACCTCTAAGCCATCTCTCCAGACCCTTATTTTTTATTATTTTTAATATTTTTATTTATTTATTTGACAGAGAGAGGCAGGAAGAGACAGAGAGAGAGGAAGAACGAAAGAAAGAAAGAAAGAAAGACATAGAGAGAGAGAAGAGAAAGGAAGAAAAAGAGAAAGGAAGAGAGAGAGAGAAAGAAAGGGTGCTCTAGGGCCTTTAGCCACTGCAAGTAAACTCCAGACACATGTGCCACCATGTGTATCTGGCTTACATGGGTCCTGAGGAATCAAACCTGGGTCCTTTGGCTTTGCAGGCAAGTGCCTTAACTGCTAAGCCATCTCTCCAGCCCTATTTTTATTTTATTTATGAGACACAGAGAAAGAGAGAGAGTATGAGCACATCAGGGCCTCCAGCTGCTGCATTTAGAAAAATAATTTTATTTGTTTATTTGAGAGAGAGAAAGAGGCAAAGAGAGAGAGGGGGAGACAGAATGGGCACACCAGGGCCTCCAGCCACTGCAAACGAACTCCAGATGCATGTGCCACCTTGTGCATTTGGCTTATGTGGGTCCTGGGGAATTGCACCTGGGTCGTTTGGATTTGCAGACAAGTGCTTTAACAGCTAAGCCATATCTCAAGCCCAAAAGCCATATTTTTTAAGCAAAGATCAGACAAGAACATCCCATAATTGCTGACATGAACAACTCTTGTTGTTCAGGATTCATTAGATTACACAATAATTAACCCCTGTGCTGGTCAATGGTCTGTTATCAAAACAAATATGTGAGACGATAAACTTATTCAAAGAAAAGCATCCACCTGCTCACAGTTGTAGAGCGTTCCATCCATGACTAACTGGTCCCACTATTGCTTTGGGACTACAGCGAGACAGAATATCACAGAGGCACAGTACAGAACAAAACCACTTATCTCTTGGACAGGAAGCAAAAAAAGGAAAAAAGAAAAGAAAAGGAAAGGAAAGGAAAGGAAAGGAAAGGAAAGGAAAGGAAAGGAAAGGAAAGGAAAGGAAAAGAAAGAAAAGAAAATGAAAATGAAGCTAGGATCTCAATGTCTTCCCTTCCCTCAAGGGTACCCCAACCCCAATAACCTGAGGGACCTTCCACAAGGGCTCATCTTTACCACATGAACACCTCAGGACACTTAACACCCAAACTCTAGCAATCCCATCCTTGAGGTGATCCTAGTCAGAAAATTGATGAGAGGGGTGGAGAGATGGCTTAGCAGTTAAGGCACTTGCCTGCAAAGCCAAAGAACTCAGGTTCGATTCCCCAGGACCCATGTAAGCCAGATGCACAAGGTGGTGCATGCGTCTGGAGTTCATTTGCAGCAACTAGAGGCCCTGGCACACCATTCTCTCTCTATCTGCCTCTCTCTCTGACTCTGCTTCCCTCTCTCTCAAATAAATAAATTTAAAAAATTTTTTAAATTGCTGGGCATGGTGGCGCATGCCTTTAATCCCAGTACTCGGGAGGCACAGGTAGAGGATCACAGTGAGTTTGAGGCCACCCTGAGACTACCTAGTGAATTCCAGGTCAATTAAAAATTGATGAGAAACTTCCTGGTTCCATATTTAGATTTAGAGCCTGTTAGGTTAATGCCCATGTGACCCTTCAAAGAGTACAGTACATAGCAGTCCCTAAACTTGCTAAGTCTAGAGCCCAATGTTTTCACGAGCTTTGTTGTACTAGTGTCACTTAGGACATATTTTGGGAGATGTTGCACCTAACAATAGATTAAAGCAATAAAAACGATGAAAAAATACAAACTGTTCTGACCACTCCATGTTGGGATGGCATGTATATTTCAGACAATATAGAAAAGTGCCTAATGTTTAGAGTCCACAAGGCAAAACTCAAAACAGGGTTCAAATCCCAGTTCTCCCACCTAATAGCTGTGTATCATGGGCTAACCTCCTTTCATCTAAGTTTTCTGTCTACTTTAGTAAATTGGGCCAGGATAATGAGATTACATTTAATTATATTGATTGAAATCTAGCCAGGAGACAGAAAGCACACCAATTACTTTATCAGAGATTATTAATATAAAGTTGTTAACTGAAAAGTAGAAAGGAAGGCTGGAGAGATGGCTTAGTGATTAAAGACTTGCCTGCAAAGCCTAAGGACACAGGTTCAATTCCTCATTACCCACATGAGCCAAATGCACCGTGGCACATTTGTTTACAGCTCATTTGCAGCAGCGGGAAGCCCTGGCGTGCCCATATTCTCTCTTCTCCTCCCTCTCCCTCCTTCTCCTTCTTTCTTTCTCAATTAAATAAATATAAATAAAATATATTTTTTAAAGTGGAAAGGAAAACACAGAATTAACAACTCCAGGAAGCAGCTACCTTCCACAGGGCTGAGGAAACAGAGTGTTGGGTGTTTGGAGGATGGGCCCCCACAAAGCTGAAACCCTCAGACCTCTGATGGAGCAGGGCTATGCTGCTGAAGCGAGGCTGCTGTCCTGAGGGGGTGAGGAAGAACAAGAGCAATCTGGGCCCAGCTGCTGCTTCTGGAATCTGACTGGCAAGCCAGAGAGAGGCTGGGATGATGCTCCCAGAACAGGAAGCTGACAAGCACTCAGGAAACAAACAGGAAGGGGAAGTCTCTCTTCCTCCGGTCTTCCCTTCTCCCACAATTGCTGGGCGTTGAAGCCTGTGGGCTGGAGCAGCAAAGCATCCATGTGGTTTGCAGAGACGTGACCCCAGGATCACAGAACATTGGAAGGGATGGATTTGGAGCTCAGAGGCTCCTGGTTTGGTGCTGCTTCAAGTGTGAAGCATTTAATGCTGATGAAACCTATTTAAAGCTGTTCCCCTCTCTCTGTTAACCTAATTGACTCAGCCCCGTACTGGTACATATTTGAACGATTTCAACAGGATCGAATATGACAAAGATAGGTCAGATGAAGTGTCTGTAGAGTCAACAAATTAAACAACAACAACAAAAAAAGGTAGGTTTAACATCACATCTTCCACTTGAGGTCTGAGATGGTTTAGTGGGTCAAGAGCTTCCTGCACAAGAATGAGGACCTACCTGAGTTTGGATCCCCAGCACCCAGCGAAAAGTCTGGCATGGTGGCTGTGTGTGACTGTAACCTCAGTGCTCGGGAGGCTGAGACAGGCAGATTCCCTGGGACTTGGAAATGAGCTGAATCAGTGAACTGTAGATCCAATGAGAGAGCCTGTCTCAAAAAAAAGGTGGAGTGTGCCGGGCATGGTGGTGCACACCTTTAATCCCAGTACTCAGGAGGCAGAGGTAAGAAGATGGCTATGAGTTCAAGGCCACCCTGAGACTACAGAGTGAATTCCAGGTCAGCCTGAGCCAGAGTGAGACCCTACCTCCAAAAACCAAAAAAAAAAGGAGTGATTAAGAAAAACAACCACCTCTGGTCTCTACACACACACACACACACACACACACACACACACACACACGCATACCTGCACATATATGCAAGCACCCACACAAACACACATGTACACAACACATTCATACACACAAATTAATAGTCTAACTTTGACCTCTTTATCTGTACCTCTACCTTTACTTCTCCCCAAATACCTTCCTCCCTCAAGCTTTTTTTTTTTTTTTTTTTTTTTTTTTTTTTTCATTTTTCGGTTTTTCAAGGTAAGGTCTCATTCTAGCCCAGGCTAACCTGGAATTCACTATGTAGTCTCAGGGTGGCTTTAAACTCATGGTGCTCCTCTTACTTCTGCCTCCCGAGTGCTGGGATTAAAGGCGTGCATCACCATGCCCGGCTATCACTTCCTGTATTTTTTATTTCATTTTATTTTATTTATTTATTTGAGAGAGAGAGAGAGAGAGAATGGGCACGCCAGGGCTCCTAGCTACTCCCAGAATACACCACCATGGCATAAAAGTCATTTTGAGGGAAACCATTTGAGCTCCTAGAATCACTTATCTGTGTAAACGCAGAGCCTCTTAGAAGAACTCAACTTTCATAAATTCCCTGTCCAGTCTCAACCAAGGAAGGCTGACCCATCACCAGAAATGAGAAGCCTCCAATACTATACCTAGACACACATTGTTATATAACCTATCAGATTTCCTATCTGCTCACCTGGGGCCCTTTCATCTGTCCTAAGTCATTTTCCTACTGCTGCAAATACCAGACTAGAGGCATGGAAAGGTCCTGGATTCTCCTGACTCCACCTCCCATTGCCATAGTCACACTGGAATCACAGATGTATGCGCTACTTGTGTCTGGCTTCATGTAGGTTCTGGTCCTCTGAGCTCTAATCATCAGGCTTGTGCAGAAAAATCCTTTTAGCCACTGAATCATCTTTCCACCCCCAAAGTGGTCAGAATCTGAGGTGGTTTGAGTCAGGTGTCTCCCATAAACCTATGTATTCTGAATGGTAGGACCCCAGCTGGTGGCAATTTGGGAATTGGAGCCTCCTGGAGGCAGTGTATTGTAGGGGGTGGACATATGGGTGTTATAGTCAGCTTCCCCTTCCCAGTGTTTGGCACTCTCCTGCTGCTGTCTACCTGATGTTGGCTAGAAGGTGTTGTCTACCCTCTGTTCATGCCATCATTTTCCCCTGCCCTGGAGGGGCAGGCAGTATGGAGAGGTCAAGAAAATGATAAAACACTTGAAATGATCACACTGCTGACTAGATGCAACAGGGAGTGATGCTTTGGCCACCTGGCTTCCAATAACAAGGCCAGAGCCTTAGGAACTTCCGATGGAAGCAATGTGCTTCTAACCAACTGGCTCAACTTTTAAGCACAAAATCATCATTGTATCATTTTGTATGAATATGTGTATGTGGTGGGTGTAGGTATGCATGTGAGCATGCACGTGTGCATGCATGTGGAAGCCAGGTCAATGTTGAGTGTCATTCTCAATTGCTCTCCACATTATTATTATTATTTTTTTTTTTTGGAGAGAGAGACAGAGACAGAGAAAGGGAGAGGAAGACAGAGATGGGCGCGCGGTGCTGTGAACGAATCCAGATGCATGCGCCCCCTTGTGGTCAAGTGCAGCATTGTGCCTTGTGTCACTTTGCATCTGGCTAAACGTGGGACCTGGAGACTGGAACCGCTGGAGATTAAAACCAGCATTCTTAGGCTTAGGAGGCAGGCGCCTTAACCACTAAGCCATCTCTCCAGCCCTCCACATTATTTTTGTGACAGGTTTTTCAGGGAACCTCACTTGGCTAGACTAGCTAGTCAGCAGATCTTGCAATCCTCTTGTCTCTGCTTTCCCACCACTGGGAATAAAGGCACTCATTATTATCATATTCAACTTGTATGGGTACTGGGGTTCCACACCCAAGTCCTGATGTTTTTAAGGCAAGCACTTCACTGACTGAGCCATCTCCCCATTCCCCTGGACACAAAACATTTTTTCAAAAATTATTTTATTTTAATATTTTTTATTTTTATTTATTTGAGAGCAACAGACAGAAAGAGGCAGAGAAAGAGAGAAAGAATGGGCGCACCAAGGCCTCCAGCCACTGCAAACGAACTCCAGACGGGAGCGCCACCTTGTGCATCTGGATAACTTGGGTCCTGGGGAATTGAAGCCGGGTCCTTTGGCTTTGCAGGCAAGCACATTAACTGCTAAGCCATCCCTCCAATCCCCACAAAATAAAGTCTTTAGCCTTTCCTGCTCTTTCATAGCCTACAACAAATGTTTGTAAAATGAACAGATGTCTATTTTAAAACATTTTTTAAAACACCACTGATACAAAGGTATTACTCTTCACAAACAGAAAAGGCTTGGAAATATCCCTGACGGTCTCAGATCATTTGCCATGATACACTTTCTCAGTGAGTTGAGTACTTTTTGCAGAAAGCATGGCAAGCTCTGATTCCCTTTTAAAAAATACGTATTTTTTAGTTGGGCGTGGTGGCACACGCCTTTAATCCCGGCACTTGGGAGGCAGAGGTTGGAGGATTGCCGTTAGTTCAAGGCCACCCTGAGACTACATAGTGAATTCCAGGTCAGTCTGAGCTAGAGTGAGACCCTACCTCAAAAAAATATGTATTTTTTTAAGAAAAGCAGCAGAAAGAGAATGGGTGCACTAGAGCCTCTAGCCACTGTGAAACAAGCTCTAGACACATGCACTACCTTATGCATCTGGCTTTGAGTGGGTTCTGGGGAATTGAACTCAGGTCGCTAGGGTTTGCAGGCAAGTGCCTTAACTGCTGAGCCATTTCTCCAGACGGATTTCCCTTTTCATTCGTAGTCATCTTGGGAAGAGTTGAGGATGGGCTTTTATACCTATTCAGTTCCTAAATTCTTTCTTACAAGGTGTAAGAAGGGATAAGCAAAGTAACTTACTATTCAAAGGATACTGGACTTATTTGGAGAAAAAATATGGTGGAAAACAGTATAGAGATTAAAGATTTAAAAAAATTATTTATTGATTGATTGATTTGAGAGAGATGGGGGGAGAGAAAGAGAGAGTCAGATAGAAAGAAAATAGGTGCACCAGGGCCTCCAGCCACTGCATATGAATTCCAGACACATGTGCCACCTTGTGCATTCACTTTACATGGGTACTGGGGAATCGAACTTGGGCAAGTACCTTAACTAGTAAGCCATCTCTCCAGCACCCCCCTTTTAAAATTTCTATTTATTTGAGAGAAAAAGAGGCAGATAGAGAAAGAGAAGAGATTAGAGATTTTTTTTTCTCCAAACCCCTCCACCTTTGGACAGATTTGTTGAGCAGGAGGAAACCTTAGGTAAAGCAGTAAGAGCCTCAAAGATCACATTTGACAAGTTAATAAATTGAATTATTCAAGAAATTTTATTATCCATGTTTTATATATCTGCCTCCTACAAGAGTATCATTTCTAATCTGTGATGCACTGGACCAGTCTTGAGTAGTATCCTGCATTTAAAACTTTAAAAATTAAAACATGTTGATGTAAATATAGGAAAAATTGAAACCAAATTGATGGATACTTATAAAACATACTTCAGGAGAGAATTAAAATAAAAAGCTCTTTCCAACTCCTTTGTAAACTAGAGGACATAGAATTACTTTAAGAAGAATTAACTTTTTCCTAATGTCACTCCAGATTGAATTAAACAGGAAGGAAGACGTGTGTCTTGAGACTTGACTCTCCTCACATGTCAGATGGATGGCTGTTGAGAATGACTGTTCGTCAACACGACATGAAATCCTCTGGGTGGAAACAGGACAAGTGTTCACACTCTTTCTTCCCAAGAGTGGATTTTAAGGTACTAACACAGATACTCAGCCAGCATTCACCACCCTGAGCAGGAATCAAGGAGGAATTCTCATCACCTGTGCACTGTACAAACATGAAAGCTGAATCTTCTTCGATGGTCAATACTGTGGCTTCCACGTTGTAATGAATTCTAAGGGTGCAAAACTCTGCATCTTAGGAAGAGACAGTGCCTGCAGTTGTAACATCTTCAAAGGGTTTTCCGTTTGTCCTTCTCTTGCTCTTTCTGAGTACAAAGTGCAAAGGACTCCACTACAGACTGCCTGCACATGGGGCACTGCTGGAAGAACCTCACACAGCTGTCACACAGGCACGCGTGCCGGCAGGGCAAGAGCACCCAGTTCACGCTCCCGTTCTGGCAAACCACGCAGTCCTTGCTGTTCTCCTCTGAGGGCTCCACTTCACTTTCTGATAGCCCCACCTTTTCCAGCAAGCTCTGGTCTGCAACTTTTTCTTCTGGAGAGGGACTGCTGGAGGGAGTGGAATTATTATTTGCAGACATAAAAAGTTGCTGAAAATCAAGGAAACAAGGGGAAAGGTAATTATAAATGGTAACTGCTCTCTAAACCTGGGGCTTATAAGAGCTAGAAAATCCAATAGCAAAGAATAGTTACCTTCTATCATAACTAACTAAAAACTAGAATTCTCTGTATAAACAGCCATTCTTTTTTAAAAATATATTTTATTTATTTATTTACTTGAGAGAGAGGCAGAAAGAGAGAGAGAGAATGGGTGCACCAGGGCCTCTAGCCACTGCTAACAAACTCCAGATGGGTGCACCCCCTTGTGCATCTGTAAACAGCCATTCTTTGAACTGCAAAAAGGAGGCAAAGAGGTGCTGGAGAGATGGCTCAGTGATTGAGGTGCTTGCCTGCAAAATCTAATGAGTGCTCACGTAAAGTGGCACATGCATCTGGAGTTCACTGGCAGAGGCTAGAAGCCCTGGCATGCTCACTGACTTGCTCTCGCTCTTGCTCTCTCTCTCTCTCTCTGCTTGCAAATATATATTTTAAAAATATATTGGGGAAGAAAAGAGACACAAAGAGTTGGGTGTGGTGGTGCACGCCTTTAATCCTAGCACTTGTGAGGCAGAGGTAGGAGGATCACTGTGAGTTTGAGGCCAGCCTGGAACTACAGAGTGAGTTCCAGGTCAGTATGAGCTACAATGAGACCCTACCTTGAAAAAAAAACTATAAAAGAGAGAGAGAAAGAGAGAGAGAGACAAAGACTACAATTTACCTTAAGATCATGAAATTGACCTTGAGCCAGGAGTAAATATTGATACAATATTCTGCAGGAGAGTTTATAAGTTTTATCAGGAATATGAATCACTGACACCATGGAAATCTAAAATAAAAATTAGACACTAGTCAATATTTAACATCCTCACTTCATTTTATAAACATGTGAAAAAACTGCTTCTCAAATAAAACATAAGACTGTTATGTTAGAAAAATTTACATTAATTTGTATAAATCAGTCACTGAAGGGGAACCAGTTACTGGTATATTTTTTGACATGTCAGTTATATTAAAATTTACAAATTTAATATGATCTCACTAAAAATCCCAGTGCAGGGAGTTACTTATTTGAACATGGGCACCTACCAGTGGCTCCACCACTAAAGAAAATGACCCTCTTGCCCCACAGCCATTAGGTACCAAGAGTCCTCCTCAGTGAGGGGGAATGAGACCTAGTGAATCCCCAGAGTGCTCATTCAAGAAGCAGTAACTAGACTCAGTGGGACACACACACACACACACACACACACACACAACATCAAAGTACAAGGGGAGTGTTTCTGAGAAAGGATTCAGCAGGCATGGGAGGAGGAGAAGAGAATATAATGGGGGAGATAAATGTGACAAAAATAATTTTTAAAAAAGACAAAACTACACACACACACACACACACACACACACACATATATGTGCTAGAAGCATCAAATTCTTAAATGGGGAAATAAGCATGTAAGCATTAGGGAAACAGTAACAGCTCTGAGACAGCCCAACCTAATCAGTTATCAAATCATATTACAAAGCCTCTAAAATGAATCTAGTATAGCAGTAGCTCATGAGAAAGTGAATGGTTAAGGCTGAGGAAACTGTCCAGAAACAGACTTAGTTATGTGCAAAGATACAATAAAGGTGTCATCTCAAATCACTAGGCAAAGACAGTGCCTGTTTAATACAGCTTGAGAATAAATGGATATCTATTTGAAAAATTTTTAATTAAATGTACTCCTCACAACAAATATAAGAACAGATTCCAAAACAGTAAGAGATCTATATGTAAAAAGTGAATTCCTTTTTGGTTTTGTGTAGGAAAGACTATGATTACTATGATTCAAAATGCATAGGCAAGACTGGAGAGATGGCAGGAGACCCTGGCATGCCATACTCTCTCTTTCTGTCTGCCTCTTCCTCTCTCTTTCTGTCTGCCTCTTCCTCTCTCACACACATAAATAAATAAATAAATAAATAAATAAATAAATAAATAAATAAATAAATAAATAAATCGTTTTTAAAATCTTTCTTAAAAAAATACATAGGCAGGTAAGCTTGGATATGTTTACCTAGGTGAAGTTTTAACATCTGCTGCAAAACAGGCAAAAGTCAAAAAAGCCATAAAATCTTTTTTTTTTTTTTTTTTTTTTTTTTTTTGCAAGGTAAAGTCAAAACCTGGAATTAACTATGTAGTCTCAGGGTGGCCTTGATGGATTCCTAAAATTAAAGGCTTAAATGTGGAATAAAATCAAAAGTCAAGGGCTAATTTTCTTAACTTAGGAAAAGCTTCTAAAAATTGAAACAAGAAACCACAATTCGATAGAAAAAAATAGCAAAAGATAGAAATGAATTCTAAGAAGACGATATAAACAAGGTCCTTAAGCACACTAAAACATTCATTTAAAATTAAAACTGGGCTGGAGAGACAGCTTAGTGGTTAAGGTGCTTGCCTGCAAAGCCAAAAGACCCAGGTTCCATTCTCCAGTACCCACATAAAGCCAAATGCACAAGGTGGCTAGGAGGCTCTGGTGGGCCCATTCTTTATGTCTCTGCCTCTTTCTTTCTCGCCCCCCCAATAAATAAATACATAATTTTTAAAAAACTGGGTTGGGGAGATGGTTCAATAGTTAAGAGTACTTGCTACTTAGGCTTGAGGGCTTCTCAGGCCAGAGACCACCAAGTTCCACTCTCCAGAACCTATCAAAAACAAACAAACAAACAATACCACCCCCCTCATGTCTGTAACCCCAGTGGAGGAGGGGGCTGCAGAGACCAACAAATGGGCTGGGGCTTGCTGCCAGACAGTGGCTCCAGGTTGAGGGAGAGAACCCATCTCGAGAAAATACACAGCAGCTGGGCATGGTGGCACACACCTTTAATCCCAGCAGTTGGGAGGCAGAGGTAGGAGGATCGCCATGAGTTCAAGGCCACCCTGAAAATACAGAGTGAATTCCAGGTCAGCCTGAGCTAGAGTGAGACCCTACCTTGAAAAAGACCAAAAAAAATAATAATAATAAAATAAAATAAAATACACAGCTGAGCAATAAGGGAAGGAGGGCACCTAACTTTCTCTTCTGGCCTCTGCATGCACATGCATGGAGCATGTGCATCTGCACACATGCATGCCCATACCACACACACACTCTACACATCCATACATAAAGTTTTAGTTTTTTAAAGTTGTTCTACTGCTATTTTTGTCAGCACAATTTATTTTTACAATTAGCTATGCTATGTATTTCAGCTAATATTGTACGTATTAATTGTGTCAGGACTCTGTAATTAATTGGGAGCTGGGAAAATAGCTTATCAGTTAAAGGTGCTTGGTTACAAGGCCTGCTGGCCAAGGGTTCAAGTCCCAAGCCATTCATGTAAACCAGATGCAAAAAGATAGTCTAAGTGTCTTGTGTTCATTTGCTGCAGTAAGAGGCCCTGGTATGTACACACACATACACACACACACACAAATTTTTAAGAATAGGGATGTTTCATGTATTTTTTGCATACCTGATTCCACAAAGTGCATGATCAGAATGTAGGCTTTGTATGCAGGCACTGTACACATGTGTAAACCTCCTTGAGAAATGGAGGGATATCCCTTCTGTGCATCTGCACATGTAACATATCTCAGCTGTTTGGTCAGCAATGTCTGCAGTGCTGATTTATCCTGCCTTTTGGTCTGCCTCATCAAAGGACTGAGGTGTCTATCTTGGTATTTCAGATGACCACAGTTACAAAGCAGAGTGTTGACAATCACCTCACAGGGCTAAATGCTTACACACTTTGCTTTTTGGTCTACTTTTGTAAGTCTGGTTTGTCTGTTCATAACTGTTAGACCTTTGTGATTATTACTAGTATATGAGTGTTTATGCTTACAAAAATATGCATGCCAATATAGTCCATCTTATTTTGTAAAGTGGCCTAAAGTGTCCGATCATGCTTTTGTTTCTCAAATAAATCCCTTTTAAAATGCAAATAAATATCTTGTTTTCCAAAATTATATTTTAGGATTTTGATCTTTCAAGATTTTGACATCTCAGAATTATAGTCCAAACCTGATATAGCCAGTTTAAACAGTATGAGGGCACCTGACGTGGTTTCTAGGTGATATTAGGAAATACAGAAGCAAAGTCAAAGATCATGTGAATCAGACAGTGTCGGCCTCTCGTGTGAGGAAGAGAGATAAACAAAGCAGTGAATCTGGTTATCCACAAGCATAGGGCTTGTGTGGAAATGAAGTAAGGGGATACTGAATAGAACATCTGGAATAGTATCTCTGTGCAGCTTTCTGAGTTTTCAGAGAATGAATCAAGTAATCTTTAGGCATAGTTTGACTATGTGTTGGTAGGAAGTAGTGAGAAGGCTGTTTGAGTAAGTTCCGTGATGAATCATAAACGACTGGCATGGGAATGACTAACAGGGCCTCAGGGATAAGAAACAGGTAAACAAATGAACAAGTACAAGAGAGGTCCCTGGTTTGTAGTTAGTTAATGCCAAGGACTGACTGGAGGGAGACCTGTATTTGGAAAATGGCTATTTTCCAACCATCACAGTAAACATAAAACCCAAGAAGAATCATCAATGAAGATTAAATCTAGGCAAATTTTTAAATAGAAAGTGGGATATTTGTATGGTCCCTAAGTACCTCCAGAAGACAGTGGAGCAAAAAAGCAGAATATGCCAGGCATGGTGGCACATGCCTTTAATCCCAGCACTTGGGAGGTGAGGCTGGAGGATCACAGTGAATTTGAGGCCACCCTGAGATTACACAGTGAATTCCAGGTCAGCCTGAGTTAGAGTGAGACCCTACCTCCAAAAAATAAAAAAAGCAGAATAGGACTCTCCACAGATAGATCCCTTCCCTCTCCACCCCAGCAACTGCACTCTCAACAACTGTTTACTACACACACACTCTCTCTCTATCTCTCTCTCTCTCTCTCTTTCTCTTCCCTCAGGAGGTCTATTGTACTTCTTCACAATTCAAGGGAGAGGAAACCCAGAATGGTGGAGAAATGAGGTAGCACCTGACTGAATGCTCAAAACTAACAACTCCCATGAGAGCCACGAGCATTGCGTGTGTACAGAGATGGTGTCCTGGAAAGGATGCCCCTCACCTGCACAGTTCATTGGCTGCAAAGCCTGGCTCTGATCTGATCACAGGCAATCATCAAACAAAATGAAGTTGTCCTGTGCAAAAAGTACGTATATTGTGACTGAATACAAAAAAAAAATAATAATAATAATGTCATAAAAGCAAGGTGGTGAATATGTTCCAGTTAAAGGAGACAAAAATCTATGACAAGTACGCCACATGACTAAACTAGCAGCAATACTCAAGGGGAAACCCTGAGGCAGGAGAACAAGAGAGGGAACATTAAGAGGATCCGGGAAAAGACACCCTTCACCCAGGATCTGGATTATGTTTCTTACTAGCGTAAAGGCAAGAACTTCAGTGCAGCTGACACAATCAGGGAAGGTGGTCTACAGAGATAACACTCCTCTGAGAGGAATCTTGAACATTAAGATCATAAAGAAGCTTAAGGCCAAAATACATGTGACCTTTGAGATTAACTTTATCAGTACTCCTCTCTCATCTCTAAACCTGAACAAAACCAGCTCATAATTTTCACTCAGTTTTCAAACTTTACTTCATCTTGAAACTGCCTAATCTTTAAAAAAACTGGTTGTAAATTACATTCTTTGAGGAATGTAACTTCAAAAGCCACAAAAGCACAGAACGGGGCTGACGATGGCTCAGCAGGTAAAGAGCTCTTCCTGCTCCAGCATGAGGACCCAAGTCCAACCCCCAGCATCTATATAAAAAGCCAGTCATGGCCGTGCACGCCTGGAACCCCAGCACTGCGGGGACGTGGAGGCAGAAGGATTGCTCAGGATCCCAGGCAGCCAGCTTAACTGAAAAACCCAGGAACTCCAGTTTCAGTTAGACACTGCCCTAGGAAAATAACACAAAACAGCAAACACAGAGCACATACATAACTAACTACCTCTAAGATGCTCAGCATCCTCTTTTTCTGTTTAGGTGTGCTATACAAAGCATGTACCAGCAGGGATAAAGTGCCAGAGTAATGAACTAATTAGCACATAATGAACAAACAAGGTTACCACAATTCCCAACAAGGCAGGCAAACCATGCAAACAGTGGACAGTGGGAACATTAAAAGGTGTTTTCAGAATAGAGCACTTTAGGCCACTGTGATGCTGCTTCGTTAATACTAAAAAGATTAAGAGTTAAGGACACTTCCCAAAAGATGTTTCCAATACAGCAGACATTCCCAATAACAGTGATCATTAACTTAGTTCCACAATAAGAAAATATTCTTGTGACCCACAAAAAAAAGTCATTTACTGAGGGTGTCTAACCTGCATGAAAACTAGATAGGGTTACAACACATGTTTTCATTTTTTAAGACAAATGCTTCCAGGCCAAATACATGCCTTCAGAAATTAAAAAAATTTTTTTTCTATTTCACAAATAATTAAGAATCAGCAAAATCACTTAGAAGCCATGCTTTTAAGTGCTGGAATTACTTACAATGTCATAGATTTCCCGGTCATCCTGGTCAGCTAAGGTCAACAATGCTACCAATGGATAACGAGATCTGGGCACTGTCCCAAAGTCTTCAATTTCAGAATCTCCTGGTAACTGGCAATATATTTCCTCTTTGCTGTTCTTTTTAATACTTTTTGAATATGTAAAGGTAAACTGCCACTATAGCCAAAAGAACAAAACAAACTAAAAATAATAACTTAGCAACATTTTATTGCATCCACAAAAAAAAAAATCTCATTTTTATGTGCTAATAGGTATGCATATCAGATAAAAGGATACAAATACTGTTCTTGGTAGAGGTATTCGCTATACAGAGCATCATCCAATGCGTGGGGAGTACTTATTCTGAAACAATAAACATGCTTCTGTAGAGCTTCATATAGTTTTTGGACGCTGCATCCCCAGTAGCAGGTCAGGTGACTATCTTCAAGGCAATCTGTAGTCAAGGTTATGCCGGCTGCAGAAAACAAACCAGAAAGAGAATGGAAATTACCTAAGTAACTTCTGATACAAATACACTACACAGGTAAGAAACACAAGCTTGCTTTGGGTGCTGGCTAGGCTGATGGCAGTTAGAAATTGTCACAGGGTATGTACCTACAAACAGAAAGTCACAAAATCTTTGGGTTTCGAGCACTTTCCACAGACTTCCTTACTGATGCATCTTAGGTCTAATAGCGCATATGGTCCTAATGACAAGGAACAGGACAGCAGAGTCGAGCTGTCTCCAAAGCGGATATGCACAAGCCGTGGGGCCCACAAGGTGATCACTGGAGTAAGGAAGATATTAAAACAAAACAGAACCTCGCCGCTGCTGTACACAACATTAATAGTCTGTCACGTGGCTAACAGTCCACGCAATGTGCAAGATAACCCCAGGAAAAGGGCAGGGATTCCAAGCACAGAGGCTTCAACAGCAACATCCTTGCTCCCTTCGTTTTCAAAGGAGAGAGATGATGCTTTGAGTAGACGTGACTAGTTGATAAATTGTACATGGACACACAATTACATTTTTTTTTTTTACTATGTGCCACCAATGTGATGTTGGAGGCAAATCAACTTCAAGGGTAGAGACTTCTAGTGTCTCTACTGTAGGCAGGGTAAGTGGCAACCTTTAATGCTCACTGGCAGGGATGTGCTTGACTACACCAAAATGTCACTGTTGGGTCACTGTTCCTGGCCTGAGCTATTTGGTTTCTGGAGTGATGGCTTAGCAGTTAAGCCACTTGCCTATAAAGCCTAACTACCCAGGTACAATTCCCTAGTACCCACATAAAGACAAATGTACAAAGTGGTGAATACATCTGGAGTTTGTTTGCAGTGACCTTGGCATGTCCATACGTTCCTTTCCTCCTTGTATTTCTCTGCTTGCAAATAAATAAATAAAATTTTATTTAAACAACAAAAACAACCTATGACCATTGGGCAAACTCCTTGACACATTTTAACTGGAGATTTTTCTGTTGCTTGCTAACAGTAATTCTAATTGATACATGATCTGTTTTTAAAAATGTGATTGAGGAAAGAATACACAAATTCAAACAAATGCTTCACAGGATACCAATAATTCATTCCCCCCCCCCACAATTTTCTTTAGTACACAGGGATATACCTAATTAGTTAAGCAAAAATTTTAATGAGTAAGAAATCCAGCATGGGGAACTGGCATGAAATTTGATTTCCAATGTCTTTATGATTCCAATTAGGTATGAACTCAAGAATGTAAAATGTCATTAGCTATTAAGTAGCTGAAGAAAAACAATCCATATCTATGAAATTATAAACATACATGTAACATCACACACATTTTGTCTATATCACTGTGGAACCACACAAGATGAGACAGGGAAAAAAATGGATGTAAGAAAAGGAAAAATAGAAAAAGCAAAAAGTTGAAAAAGCTAAACCCAGAAAGTGATTACTTACTGTTATTATATTACTGGAAAATATGTGGAAAAATATATGTATTACAGTACTAATGATTCAAAATGCCCAAATCAATCCAAATATCTGTCAATAAGGGGTAAATGGATAAAATACTGTAGTAAATGAGGAAGTGCTATGCAGCTACTGAGAAGAAAGGTGTATTAGAGGATTTGTATGCACATTTATAAACTGATCTTCAGAAGGTTATAGAATAATAAAAGGCAAGGAAGAGGAGAAAAGCACAGATCCATAATGTGCACACTGGCACACCACTGTACGTCAGGAGAGGGTGTCTACATACGTGTGTTTACACTGAAAAAAAGGGAAGTAAACACCTAAAAACCTGACCTTATTGTGTTCCTGAGGATATTAGCTTTGTGAGAAAGAATCAGAATTCCATAATTACTTGTCTACAGACTTCAGGCGCGTGACTGTGGGAGTGGGGTTGAGACCACTGACAACTAAATGTTATACTTTAATGTTGCTCTAAAAATACTATTAGAGGGCTGGAGAGTTGGCTTAGCAGTTAAGGCATTTGCCTGCAAAGCCAAAGGATCCCAGTTCGATTCTTCAGGACCCTCGTAAGCCAGATGCAAAAGGGGGCGCACGTATCTGGAATTCATTGGCAGTGGCTGGAGGCCCTGGGGCGCCCATTCTCTATATATATATCTCATAAATAAATAAATAAATGAAAAGGTTTTTTAAATAATATTAGAGTTTAATTTAAAAAAGAATTATACAAACCAGGCGTGGTGGTGCACGCCTTTAATCCCAACACTTGGGAGGCAGAAGTAGGAGGACTGCTGTGAGTTCAAGGCTACCCTGAGACTACATAGTGAATTCCAGGTCAGCCTGAACTAGAATGAGATCCTACCTCAAAAAAAAAAAAAAAAAAAAATTATACAGCCTGGCTAGAGTGAGACCCTACCTCGAAAAAATGTAAAAAAATAAAGAAAGAAAGAAAAAGAAAAGGGAAAAAAGAACTACAGAATCTAAAAAAATTATCCTCTTCACAATCTTTCATAAACTTGACCATGGCATAAACTGAGAAAAAAATGTACTGATAGTTCCAATAATCCTGTTTAAACTATTCACCTTTAATTTTCCCACTTCAGAGTTCCCACTTTTACATTTTGTTGTTTCTCCAAATTTCAGTTCACACACCAGACTGTTTTCATTAACTGTATTAACAAAGTTGGAAATAGCTGTAAACCAGAAAATTCAGAAACGAAATTAAGTGAAACAACTGGATGTGCCTTCTTTCAGCTTGCCTTATCCAGTGCAGCTGCAATAGTCAAATAAAACACTATGTAAGCTGGACTGTAAGCACCATACACGGAGCCATGAAATAAAGTAGCAACAGCTGGGAAAGTAGCACTCAAGAGGCTGAGGTACAAGGATCTCTGTGAGTTCCAGGTCAGCATGGGCTAAGATAAGACTCTGCCAAAAGAGAAATAGAGCTGAAGAGGTTGCTCAGTGGTTACAGGCCCTTGCTTGCAAAGCCTGATGGCCTGGGTTCAATTCTCCAGTACCCACATAAAGCCAGATGCACAAAGTGGTGTATGCATCTGGAGTTTGTTTCCAGTGGCAAGAGACTCTTGTATGTCCATTCTCTGTCTCTCTATCTCTCCTTGCTTGCAAATAAGTAAAGTAAAAAATTTAGAAGGAAAAAAAAAAGAGAGAAAAGGAGAGGGAAGGGGAAGGAAGGGGAGAGGGAAGGGGAGAGGGAGGGATGAGAGGGAGAGAAGAGAAAACAGGAAGGAAGGAAGGAGGCAGGGAAAGAAGGAAGGAAAACAGTGGAGCAAGAAAGCTGTACCCTAAGGAAGTTTCTGGGAGGAAAGCAATATACAAGGAGACCATATGTGATGATGGTCAAGTTCACCCAAAATTCTGTGTGTATTATTCTGCTTAATCCTCTTGCTTTATGGTAGCTCTTATGAATATGATAAAATACAAAGTGGCAACAGACTTCTTAAGGCAAAATAATTCAATTCAACTAATTAATATATATGGGAATCTACTTAAAATTTCACTGGGAAAATGGAAACATAATTCATCCTTATACATAAAAAAAAAAAATCCCAACAACTTGCTCTTAGTAAATAGATTAAAAATGATTCTCAAGGCTGGAGAGATGGTTTAGCAGTTAAGGTGTTTGACTGTAAAGCCAAAGGACCCAGGTTTGATTCCCTAGTACCCATGTAAGCCAGATGCACAAAGGAGCACATGCGTCTGGAGTTCGTTTGCAGTGGCTGGAGGCTCTGGTGCATCCATTCTCTCTCTGTCTGTTTGTCTCCCTCTGCTTGCAAATAAATAAATAAATATATTTTTTTTAATGATTCTCTGGGGGGTTCTGGTCAAGATGGCGTCAGCCTAACCTCGCCTCACCTTACAGGTGGACAATGAACCTGAAGGGAGGATCAGCTAACCACACCTCACCAGGGCCCCAGCTGGAACCATAGAACAACGCAGGGAAAGGGCAAGAGTTCAGCGTTTATGGCGATCACGACACCAGAAAAAGGCTGAAGGAGATAAACACAGAGAGCATCCAACTTCAACTAAGCCAGATATCCAGAGACACAGAGGCTCCCAAAACCTCATCACTGAAGCAGAACTAAAATGACCCCAATGTGGCTCAGGGAAACTCGCGGAAGAGGGGGCGGAAAGATTGTTGGAGTCACGAGTTGGGGCATTATGCACAGAGACTGGGGCCTACCCCCCAGAACTCTTGACTAACCTCACAATGCATGACCCACATTCCCCACTGATGAGGGTCCCTTTGAAACAGGGAGGACAGGGAGGAGGACAATAGAACCAATACTATGAATGTAAAATCAGAATAATATAAATAAAAAATGTATATTTAAATTAAAAAATAAATAAAAATAAATGATACTGGCAAGACAGTGTGTAGTCAACAGCTAAATAAATGCTATGTTTGCCTTTATGTGTTTAAAAAAAAATTATTCTCTGTATTTCCAGATGTTCCCTCTCCTTCCTAGGCATTATGTCAGGCACTTGGATACAGTGGTGAAAAGAAAATCTGGTATTAAACTATCTACATATCAATTGGAAAAAATCTATACAAACATCCCAAGATCATTTCACCATCCTGTGTAGATATCTTTAAGGACACTCACCTTTCTATGATTAAATAAATGAATTTTATTCTTGTAACTTCCACTAAAACCTTTCTCCTTGTTTCCTCTATAGAAAACAGAAAGTGAATGATAGCAACAGCATTTGGAAAATTGAAATTTTTCAGTAACCTCATTATAAGAGCACAAATTTTTTCATGTACTTTTTTTTTTTTTTTTTTTTTTTTTTTTTTTGAGGCAAGCTCAACAGACTGGACTTTTTTTTTTTAATGCGAGACAGTGAGAATGAGAATAGAGTGAAAGCAAGAGAGAGAGAGAGAAAGAGAGAATTGGCGTGCCAGGGCCTCAGCCACAGCAATCATCTGACTCCAGACACTTGCGCCACCTAGTGGGTATGTGCGACCTTGTACTTGCCTCACCTTTGCGCATCTGGCTTTTGTGGAATCTGAAGAGTCAAACATGGGTCCTTAGCCTTTGCAGGCAAGCACCTTAACAGCTAAGCCATCTCTCTAGCCCTTCATGTACTTTATAATGCTGATATGTGGGCACAACAAGGTCTACTTACTGCTGTCTTTTCATTTCCTCAGACACTTACAAAGTTGGCTCCATGTGTGATGATTTCTGCCCACAAGGTAGACTGGTGGATTTCCTCCCTGTTTCTAGCTCACAAATGGCCTGTGCTTTGCTCACGATATATCAGCTCTTCTCACTTCTTCAGGGATTTCTAGGCTTGTGGATAACTGTTTTGTGTGTTTTTTATTGGCAGTCCTTGCCCAGGAGACAGATGTGACACTATAGCAAGTTCAAGTCTAAAGCCACAGAGGTTGGAGGTCACTGAGCTACTTCTATTGTGTATACTTTAATCAGGAATGCACAGCCTACTGTCTTCCTTATAAGGTGGTTTTCAGGTTGGGGAGATGGATCAGTGGTTAAAGGCACTTACTTACTTACTTGCTAAGCCTGCCCCCAGTGCCCACATAAAGCCAGATGCACAAAGTGACATATGTGTCTGGAGTTCATTTGCAGTGACAAGAAACCCTGACATGCTCATATTCATTCTCATTCTTTCAAATAAATAAATAATTCTTTTAAAAGGTGGTTTTCTCTGTATCACATCTTAGAATTTAGTTTGTTAAGGTGAATAGTGTCAGAATAAACTCTTATCTACTATTAAATAGAAAAACACCTTAGTTTCCTTCAATTCATAGGATGATATTATTTAGCTAAGGAGAAAGAATAAGGACTTTTGTCCTTTTTCCTTATAAACCAGGATTTACTTATTGAACATAATGACTCATGCCTGTAATCCTAGCATTTAGGAGGCAGAGGCAGGAGGATTGCCACAAGTTGAAGGCCAACTTGTTTCAGGCTAGTCTAGGCTATGATGTGAGACCAAATGCTGCAGTGAGAGCACTGATTCAGCCTGTAAAACTTCTGCTGGATTTGATGGGGGCACAGGTAGGGGCAGAATGGTAATTGCTGACCTTGGAGAAAGCCACTTCAGTGGAGGGGCACACGGAGAAGACAGATTACACTGTGTGAAAGAGTAAAAGGAAGAGAAGGAAAATGTGAGTGCCCTTTAAGAACCTATCTGTGAAGGAAAGAATGACCCAAGAGTAGTTAGAATCAGGTAAAAGCTGAGAAAACTTCATCTGTTTGTTTTTAAGATAAAAAGTGTCAAGAGCTACAAACCCGTTTCTGGACTATTTACTCTATATCTCTACGGATCCATCACAAAAGCATTTCCAAGACCAAAAGCTCAAAACTGAATCCAATGCCTTTCTTCCAGAACCTGCTATTCCTCCTTATCTCTGTAACAGGAATGGTCTGTGGGAGACCCACCAACAGACCAGAGTCCCCTAGTCTCTCCTCTCTTACCTTTCCACCCTGATTTACCCACAGCAGATGGCTTCTGGGTTCTCTGGTGTATTCTCTGTTTCTCACCTACCCGGTGCCTTGTTCATGCTTCTTCCTCAACTTAGAAGTTCCCTCAAACCTCAGGTAAACACCTACTTATCTTACAATCAAGGATAAGAGGCACTTGTTTTATTCTTGTCTATGGGACCTTTCCTAATGTCTCTATCTGTGATCCCAACCATTTTTCTTTGTAATTCACTCCAGTGGCTCCTAAATGGTCCTGCTAACAATTTATTTTCCCAGCTACAGAAACAAACCATTGCCATCTATTATTAATACAGAAAAAAAATTTTATATGAAAATAATATATGCCAAAATATCAACATTTCAGAATTTTTAAAAAATTGCTCATCTGAAGGTCAGTGACCTTAAATTCACTGTACTTTAGACATTCATATCTTTTTTGAGTGAAAGAGGCATTATCCTAACAGGTTTTTCTCATTGACACTTCATTCTACTTTACATAGTCATTTATCTATGTGTACTACTTGGTAAGTTCCTTCGGAACAGAATTTATCAATTATTTATCTTACTATCTGCAGTATTCAGTGTCATTCCTGGGACAAAATAGTGTAGTGGTTTTTAGCTTGTCTAAGAAAAAGTATTCTGCTTGCAGAGCACTTTGTGATTCTGCTGACATTATGTCTTGAGAAAAAGAACACCTGTGTCTGATCCCGGAGTGCTGGATACAGTGTTATGGCATCTACTCTCCAGCTGTTAGGGAGGTCTAATATTCATCTGTATCCTCAAGTCAGCCAGAATATTTCCTGCTTCCAAGATAGGTAAGTTGCCTTCTACTGTGTTTTGTATGAGCATTTATCTGCATAAACTCTGCATGAACCTTGTGCACAAAGCTGTTCGAATGGAAGTTCTGCAAGCTGCTGCCTCGGAGCTCATAGTGGGTACAGCTTGGAGTCCCCTGGTTCTGTTGACTCACCCCAATCTCAGCTTTAGTTCCTTAGCTCTTTCAGGACCTGGAAACAAGCCCTTCAATAAAAAAAAGCAGGTGACAACAATAGATATTCAATGAATGGTAAGAGTTTACAGAAGAGAAAGCAACAGAGAAAGAAAATAAAAGGACTAAAGGGTAGATACCCACAGCCAGGCGTGGTGGCCTAGCACTGGGGAGGCAGAGGTAGGAGGATCACCAAGAGTTCAAAGCCATCCTGAGACTACATAGTGAATTCCAGGTCAGCCTGGGCTAGAGTGAGACTCTACCTCAAAGAAAAAAAAAAAAAAAAAAAAAAAGAGTAGATATCCAAGGAGAGAAAATCTTTGGAAAATAGCCACCAACTTGTTACTGAGGCTGTGGATGGATTGGTGATCTCTAAGCCAAATGGATTCTTCACTTGTCTCATCTGCTTTTTGAAAACTCTTGTGCTGAAGTGGGTCTCTTCTGAATTCCTCAGAATAACTGGAACGTCCCAACCAAACCTGAAGAAAGGTAAAAATAAAATATAATTTAGCAAGTTTTGAAACTCTATGGCATAAGTAAAGCATGTTATGCTTCATCAACTATTTTGTTTAAAATAAGTGTCAGGGAGAAAAGGATAAATTACACTTCATATAACAGCAATCATAGAATTAATCTTAACATCACATGTTCTCTCTCATATGTGGATCCTAACTACAAATGTATAAACTTGTGTGTGAACTGGAACCAAAAATAGGTACCAGAAACCAGTAAACGGAGAAAAGGCTATAAGGGAGGGAGGAAAGGGAAGGACTTAAGTGTATGGTATTGCACATATGTAAGTAGAAGAACAGATTACAGGGAGGGGAAAGGCCGAAGCGAGGCCATGGGAAGAGAATGCGTAAAAGAAGGGCAGGGGGAGGGTCAATCTAAATTCAAGATATTGTGAATAAGACTTATGTAAACCTACTTTTTTGAATAATGGCACATCTAGAAGCTGTAGACTGTTACTAGAAAATTTTCAGTACCTGGGATGGGATACCTTCCAGTGAGTTGTTGGCCAAGGAGGTCCCGGTAGCCTCCAAAACATTAAAGGCTTTTGCCAAAGCCCTTGATTTCCCTTGAGAAACAGATAGTAAGACCCTATTGCTGAAGACATCTCTTGCCTGAGAGGCAAGGTCACCGAGAAAGCAAGCTGGTGCGGAGCAGAAAACCTTCTCCCTGTAGACCAGCCAACTGAAAGCTGGAAAAAGCTGCACTGCATGCAGCCGTATGGGAGACAGAAGTCATCAGCAGTGAAAACAGTGGACACTGAATATTCAAGTTTGGCCATACAGGCCCAATGACTGAACGGGTGCAATAGTGGCATGTCTACTCTTGGGGTAACCAACTGCTCCATAATTGGACTGAAGGCCCTGTCTACAGGAGGGAATACATGCCTGGTACTGAAAAACCTAAGTGAAAGTCTATGGCAGGGGAGGTCATGAGTCTGCTCTTGTCTGACTAAAGGTATATATTATTCGCACCAAGCTGCCCTGAAAGCACTACACTTAATGTTCATGTTCACATATTAACGCTACTCTCACTTCTGGTTAGAGAAGCTTCTCTTTTCATATGGCGATGACCACTGGGATCACCAAAAGGCAACATAGTGCTGAGAAGAATGGATAGAGGAGTGCCCAGCACTGAAACACCTCTGTCACACCCTCCAAGGCTCAGGGACCATTGCGGAAGAGGGGGAGGATTAGAATGGAAGAGCCAAAGGAAGGGTATGACTTCTTACAATGCAACTGTCCAGACAGAAATTGGCCTCGATATCCATGACCTTGCAGTGCCTAGCAATACCATCGCAAGACCCTCAAAATAGAAGAAAAAGATGATGACATCAAATTAAAAGAAAGACTAATGGAGAGAGGGAGGGGATATGATGGAGATTTGTGTTCTAAAGTGGAATGGGGGAGAGGAGGGGAGGGAAATATAAGTTTTTTGTATGTAAATATAGAAGGTGTCAATAAAAAATTAATAATTAAAAAAAGATATGAAAAACAAATACATACTCAATATATAGTTTAACTGGTCTGATTTATTAGGTGAGGGATATATGAGATTTAAAAAAGCAAAGTATCAAATATAGCTGTCCATTTATATAACATACTTTTAGATTTCATGTAGATTCCACACAAACATATATACTCTGACAATCCATACAGAACAAAAATGAAAATGAAAGAGGCTGTTTGATAACACCTAGCAGATGTCATCCTTCCCACCGGTACATTCTACTACTGTATTTAAGTATTACCTGCAAAGAAAAACGGAAGTATAAATGGAAACAAACACCAAACCTAGCTAACAATAGTCATGCTCTGGTATTTACGGGGAGGAGTGTGACTTCCTTTGAGGTGCTTCCTAGCATAAGATGGACTGAAAGTAGCCAGAGCCAGAAGATTGGATACATGTGCAGCTACGTAATAAGGAAAGTATAGTAATGTTGATGGCTGAGTCTAAGCAATGGGTAAATGTGTGTTCCCTCTATAATTCTTTCCAGCGTTCTGAATGTTTGACAATTTGATAATAAACTGTTGGGGGAAAGATATACATAGCTGATTTTAAAGGCAAGTATCTTTATGGATCTGAAGAAGGAAGAAACAGTGAGGGGCCCAGTGCCTGGGAGCAGGCAATGGCGAATGAACCTCCACACACTAAGGCCACTGTAAGCTATAAAATGGCCACACTGAGGGTAAAATAAAGAAAGAAAAAGGACAAAACAAAAACATCTTCCAATAGAATTTAGGTGGCAAGCTAACCTTTCAGAACACTCCAGTCAGTTCAATGCTGAAAGCCAGTAAAATTAATAAAGGGAAAAGGCAATCACTGGGATAACTAATCATACTGAAGAGTTAGATGGCTGCTCTCCACAGCTAGCCTCTGAGATCAAATTATTTCCAAGGACCTTCACCAAGACTCAGAACAAAGCTCATGATATGTATAAGAAAAACACCCAGCATGCTCTACGGTGAAATCCACCCCATCCTGCAATATTTACAATGCTTTAAGAAATTAACTAATATGGAAAGTAGCAGAAAACTTTATTCATAAAGAAAGAAGCTAGAAATAGATCAGAAAAAATAAAGATATAAGAATCAGTAGATTAACAACATCTAAACCATTGTTGCAACTATATATGTTTAAGAAGATATGATCACAGATATAGACAGATATGAAGAGTTTTAAAAGACTCAGGCTGAGTTTTAGAGATTACAAATACAATGTCTGAGAAAAAATATCCACTGGCTAGGATTGACAGATTAGACACTGCAAAACAAAAACTGAATCTACCCAAAGACACCCCAATAAAAAGTATCCAGAATGAGAGCTGGAGAGATGACTTAGCAATTAAGGCACTTGCCTGCAAAGCCAAAGGACCCAGGTTCAACTCCCCAGGACCCATGTAAGCCAGATACACAAGGTAGCCCACGTGTCTGGAGTTCATTTGCAGAGGCTGGAGGCCCTGGCGCACCCATTCTCTCTCTTTCTCTCTATCTGCCTCTTTCCCTCTCTCTGTTTCTGATAAATAAAAATATTTTAAAGTATCAAAAGTGAACCACAGAGAGGAAAAGATTGGACAAAAATAAACCAGCAAAGCCAGGTGTGGTGGTGCACACCTTTAATCCCAGCAGTAGGAAGGCAGAGGTAGGAGGATCACTGTGAGTTCAAGGCCACCCTGAGACTACATAGTGAATTCCAGATCAGCCTGGGCTAAAAAAAAATAAAAAGGAAAATTAAAAATTAAAAATAAACCAGCAGTGGGCCAAGGAACAACTTCAAGCAGTTTACTATACATGCAACTGCAAAACCAAAAAAAAAGAAAAAGAAAAATCTTGCTAATAAGCAACACTTAATGCAAATAAAGGATGAACAAGAGGCTTGAAAAGAAACAAATACAGACACTAGAAAACAACAAAATGGTGAACTTAAATCCAACCATATCAGTAACCAATCAAATGCAAATTACTGAAACTCCCTAATTAAAAGACACCAACTTTCAGGCTGGATAAAATACATTTCAGGGTCTGGGAAGATGCCTCAGTGGCAAAAGACACTTGCTTGCAAAGCCTACTGGCCAGTGGTTAAATTCCCCAGTACTCACATAAAGCCAGACACACAAAGTGGCACATGTGTCTGGAATTTATTTGCAGTGGCAAGAGGCCCTGGTGTGCCCATGCGTGCACACACGCACACACACAACCACACACTCACTCAAGTACACGCTCTCTCAAATAAACTAATAAACATAAATTTCTTTTAAAAAAACCTACTTCAAATATGACGACAAAAGTAGATCATAAGGATGGGAAAAGACCTATCTGCTAATAATAATCAAATGAAAGTTTAAGTGGTAGAGAGTCTACCCTAGCATGTGTAAGGGCGTGGATTTGATCCAGTGAGGCAGACACAGAGAACACTTGGCAAGCACACACAAGCTAATTGGAGTGGCTATATTAGTACAAGACAAAACAGACCCGAGGCAATGGTTATTGCTAGAAATGAAGAAGCCATTTCATAATGATATAGGGGTTAATTCATCATTCAGACACATCAACCCTAAATGTTTACTGCTCTATAACTAGGATCCCAAAATACTAAGCCAAAATGGATATGAATGCAAAAAAAAATAATAATAATAGAAAAAAAATCCAGAGATTTCAGTACTATAAACCAACTCAGTAAATGGCAGCAAATCAGTCAAGACAGTGAAGATTGAGTAACACTATCAGCCAACCTGGGCTAGCTGACAGTTATAGGCATCCCAGAGCACCTCACCCGACAGCAGAGAGTACATCCCTCTTACATGCCTTACAACATCCCTAGACACAGACCATATTCTGGGTACAAAAAAAAAAAAGTCTCAATGAATTTGCAAGAAGTCAAACCATAAAAAGTGTTTCTCTTTAAAATTTTTTAAAATCTTTAAAGTTCCCAAATATTTGGACTAAATAACAAGCTTCTAATTAACCCAGAGAACAAGGGAAAAAACATAAAGAAATTTTTTTAATTTTGAAATGAACAGAAAATGAAAATATATGAATCAAAACTTGTGGAATGTTGATAAAGCAATACTAAGAGGAGAAATTTATAAGTCATAAGTGGTTTGATCTCCAGCACCAAAGAAGAAAGGAGAGGAAAAGAAAGCACTGAATATCTCAACCTAATTATAGACCACCACTGAATCATTCCAGTGACTCAGCAGGAAGAGTTAACACTTTACATCTAGAATCTCTTGAAAATACATCCAAATTAATAAATTTGACCTCATCTACAGTCACATTCTATCCTTCTTGGTCTCACATACTAACAATCCCTTCTCACACATATTCTACAGGTGTGTTTGGATACAAATCAACAAAACAGGATACACTATTTCTCACCCGATCAGATTTTTTTTTCTTTTTTCTTTTTTTTTTTTTTTTTTTTTGTCTTATGAGAGAGCAAGAGAGTTGGCATGCCAGGGCCTCCAGTCAATGTAATCACACTCCAGAAGTATGCACCACCTTGTGTGCATGTACGACCTTGAGTGGTTGCATCATCTTGTGCATCTGGCTTAGGTAGGATCTGGAGAGTCAAACATGGGTCCTTAGGCTTCACAGGCAAGTGCCTTAATCACTAAGCCATCTCTCCAACCCCACCAGATCAGAATTTTGTCCCCAACCTGTGGAACACTCAGACATCTTGGTTTCAGGGCAAAAGGTAGGACTTTAGTATGCACATCTGTCGGAAAGCTACTGCCCAAATGTGACAGCATCTTGCGGGCAGAAAAGGCTGGCTTTTTCACCAATGAAGGCAAGCTGAATCCATCACCAAGGGAAGCTCACCATGACTGAAGTTTCAAAACTCTCAGCTTTAGCACTTGGGAGGCTGAGGCAGGAGGATCACTGCAAGTTGGAACCTAGCCTGGGCTACACAGTAAAACCCTGTCTCAAACAATATCAGCTCAGTCCATATCTATCCAGATGTTCCCACTGTAAGTCTCAGCATTCTGCTTCTTTCCAGTCGATGACATATGACTGACATATGCAACACTGTGTGGTTCTACTGCTGGCACAATACAAGCAGTTCAGTTTTCAGCAAAGCAAACTCCAGTACGGAACGTAACAGTGCTTTAGAACCACAGAAGCTCTGTGATTCCCTCGAGAACTAGTTGCCTTCTTTCTGGAACTGCTGAAGAACTAAGAACCAATCATCTCTCCTCTCTCTCAGTCCTTAAAGTCACCATTACATTCAAATGCCTTAAAGACGTAGGTCCCCAAGGTCCCTAATTCTGAAATCATTTTATCATAATTAGCAAAAGGCAGTAATTTAATTAATTATGGTGCCATCACATGTCATGGATTACTAGACTCTTATTCCTCATTAGCAAGGAGCCCTCTAAGGAGGATTTGTGCCAAGGATCCTATTCTTAGTGACTCTTTCTATCAGTCAGTTTGGTCAGTAGACCCAAAGCACATGAGCAATTATTAAAAACTGCTAACTGACAACAGGGATACTTGTCTAGCAGGGAGAGGCCTGGGTTGGTTTGGAATGCCTGTTTTGTTTTTTTGAGGCACTGTCTCATGTAGCCCATGCTGGTCTCAAACTCTCTGTTAAACTTCTGATCCTCTTGCCTCTACCTCCAGAGGGCTGGGACTGCAGGTGTGCACCATGCCCCATTTATGTGGTGCTGGGGATCAAACTCTATCAATGAGCTCTGCCCTTGGCTTTTTTTTTTTTTTTAAATCCCCAGAACCAGCATTATTCTAGGTTAAAGGAAAAGAGGAAAGAGAAATTTGCACTAGGGATCCCCATGGACAATGGTGTCTTTCAGGGAGTGCAATGTGGCTGATAGTAGGGGAGTAGAAAACTATAAAGTGGAATCACAGAGACCACTGCCAGAGTAAGGCTATGGGCAGACAGACACAAAAGGAATCAAACAGAAAGCAGCATGTCCCTTGTCCCCCTCTAGACTTCCAGTCAGTCTCCCTTCTAGCCAGCTAGCAAGGGAGAGATATGGCTTAGCGTTCTGCCCCAGAGTCACAGAACTGGCAGACACAGCTTCCTAAACTGTAGTACAGAGGAGGCAGGAAATAGCAGTTGAGTCAGGGTCCTTGTGTTTTTGTATATATGTGGGGCTCTTTTCTGCACAGCGTCTCCAGGTGCTATCAGAGCTCACAAAAACCACAATGCATGTAAAGAGAAATACCGTATTTCCTGTTGCATGACTTTTCCCTACTGCTGTTGGGATCCAGTTATTAGTTATCCTTGCTCTTTCTCCACGCAGATCAGTGCAGGTGGACACAAAGCAAAGGAAAGAAGCAATAGGAGAGAAATTCAGCTGCACTGGAGTAAGAACAGAGAAAACAGATGACCAAAAGAGATGATACTGGAGAGAGTTTTCAAAAATGGCAAGGTGAAAAGTTAATAACTAGCTTACCCTTCTGACTAGGATAGCTATCATTCTGTAAGATCAAGATAGTGTCCAGGTTTTCATAATGTCTAGTCAGTAAATCTGTGGCCTTGGCTTAAGTCTGCAAATAACAAAGTGATCTAGGTAGGCAAAGCTACCCCAGATGGGAAGAACGACCAGGTGAGGCTCAAGATGGCTGCTAGGTGCAAATCAACACAGAAGTGACAGCACTTATAGAGTCTTGTGGCCTCAGCAGTGCTTAGCCCAAACTTCCAGAAGTTCTACAACCACACAGATTTGCACCTTGGTAAAACTTCTACCTACATGGGTAGTTAAACAATCACCAAGTTTTGCAGAGCCAGGATTCGATCCTAGATTTGTCTGACTCAAAGTCAGTCTCTCCCCTACTCCCGTGGAAAGCTTCTATTTTGCTTACTTCTAATTTTTTTTTCAGTTCAGGAAAATTATGTTTAACAAAGTAACACCAATATTAATTGTTACTTTAAAATCTAGAGACTGTTTCTCTCACTTGGGAAACGCCTTCCTAAATACCAAATTACAAACGTCCTTGAAATGAATAACAGCAATTAAAACCTGATATGTCAATAATAACAGCTTGTGACCCAGGTGTGGTGGCATACTCCAGGAATCCCAACACTCGGGAGGCGGAAGCAGAACTGCAAGCCTGAACTTCAGTCTCCTTCCCTGCCTCTTCGGCTCCTGCTGTTCCCTGACAAGCACTCTCTTCTCTCTTGCACGCTTTCCATTGTGTTTCAGAAATACTCATTCCCCAAACCGCAGCCCACGTGTCTCTCCTCCGTGGAGTCCAGTCAGACTTCTTCTGTTACAGCCACTGATCAACCCTTGGGCATCGTTTCAAAAGGGTCTCTAGGGAGGCTGCAACGTAGAACTGGTGTGGACTAGGAAGATGGTTGACAGGGCGAGTGTAAACGTGATGCACTGGCATCTCAAGAGAGATGCTGGACAATCTCTGGGTGGGAAGAACAGCTGGGAGGGGGCGGGGAGGCGTCTGATTTCAGATCAAGTACACTGCTTCCACCCCATAGCGTCGCTTGCTCTAAAATGTCCTCTTACCGACTAAAGATCACTCCAAAAGGTGCGACATGACTACAGACACCATGCACTTCCCCAGCGGCAACTACAGAGCTCGGAAAGCTCCGAGGCCCGGGTCAGTCCGGGTCAGGAACTTTCACACCATCGAGTTCCTTCCGTGGGCGCTGAGCAAGGGCAGGTAACCGGGTCGCCCGAGGCACCTCGCCCCCAGGAGCTGTCCCATATCACAGAGCTGGGACAAACAGTCACCGGAGCCTGTCCCCCGCGGCCCGCAGCCACTGCCCGCTCCCTGCGACGCCCGCGAGCCTCGGGCCCCCGCCCCGCTGCCTGTCCCGCCGCCCCCTGGCTCCTCACCATCCTAGTACCAGGCCGGTGGTCACGATGAAGCAGGTGAAGACCACCGCGATGTAGAAAAGCGGCGAGTATTCATAAAGCGTCACCAGAAACACCGCGGCCATCGGGGTCTCCTCCGCCGAGACCCCGAGCCCGGCCGGCCGGAGCAAAGAGCCGCTACGGTGTCCCGGAGCAGACAAACTTCATAAGCCCTCACTTCGCCTAGGGTTCTGGAGAGCTGGAAGCCGGGGCGGACGCGGAGCCAGGTGCCAATCACAGTATGGTCAGCAGGGCACGCCACGCCCCTCCCATTCCCGTCCCAGGCTATTGGCTGATCGGGAGGCGGGTCCTGCATCGTACCGCCTCCCCGCAGGTCGGGGATTGTTGCAGACAAGAACTTCCCCGCCCAGCGATCTTCGCTGCTCAGCCCGCGACTTCCAAATAGAACTTGGAGCCAACTCTTGACAAAATTTATTTCCATGCAGGCTTTCTGATGCCCTAAATAAGCGGCATTTGAAATCTTGAAACCCTGCAAACCCAAAGCAAATTTTTGGAAGAGGAGAGAGCCAGGCAGCTTGGGTTCTACAAATTGAAATCGCCTCACACCTGCTCTTGGTTTATTCTAAATTTAAAAAAAGGACAGGGGTCTCGACCAGTCTTATTTATTTGAGCCTTAATTTATTTGAGACTTAATCGGGGGAATATCACCACTGCTTAAGATTCTCTGAGAAATAAAATAATCGTCCTCTTAACACTTTCTTTTTTTTTTTTTTTTTTTCGAGGTAGGGTCTCACTCTAGTTCTGGCTGACCTGGTTTGCACTATGTAGTCTCAGAGTGGCCTCGAACTCACGGCAATCCTACCTCTGCCTCCGAGTCCTGGAGGGATTAAAGGCGTGCTCCACCAAGCCCGGCTGGTGGCTGGCTTTTTTTTTTTTTTTTTAATATTCACTTTTATTTTCGTAACTTTTTTAGGAGCAAAAGGAAGTAGCTGGGCGTAGTGGCTCACACCTTTAATCCCAGCACTTGGAAGCCAGAGGTAGAAGGATCCCGGTGAGTTCCAGGTCACCCTGAAATGACATAGTGAATTCCAGATTAGCCTGGGCTAGAGTAAGACCCTACCTCGAAAAACCAAACCACAAGTACAGGAAGTAGCTAAATGTCCACTTCCTTCCTTGCCCCTGTTGAGTCAGCTCCTCAAAGTAGCCTCTCAAACAGTGTATTTCTATCTCTTTGCCTAAAAGCCATTATCTAGTTACAGCAGAGATGGGGAAAACGCCTTACTCTGGGCAGCAAGGGTACTTTTAAGACTGGTGGCTGGCTTTTTTTTTTTTTTTTTAATATTCACTTTTATTTTCCAGGTTTTGCACTTGGAAGCCAGAGGTAGAAGGATCCCGGTGAGTTCCAGGTCACCCTGAAATGACATAGTGAATTCAGATTAGCCTGGGCTTTAAGACCCTACCTCAAAAACCAAACCACAAGTACAGGAAGTTAAATGTCCACTTCCTTCCTTGCCCCTGTTGAGTCAGCTCCTCAAAGTAGCCTCTCAAACAGTGTATTTCTATCTCTTTGCCTAAAAGCCATTATCTAGTTATAGCAGAGATGGGGAAAACGCCTTACTCTGGGCAGCAACACCCCCACCACAAATCAGATTTTGTAACTGAGAGAGAATAGACTTTTTTTTTTTTTTTTTTTTTTTTCGAGGTAGGGTCTCACTCTGGTCCAGGCTGACCTGGAATTAACTATGTAGTCTCAGGGTGGCCTCGAACTCTCGGCGATCCTCCTACCTCTGCCTCCCAAGTGCTGGGATTAAAGGCGTGCGCCACCACACCCGGCTTGACTTTTTAAAATATAAGTATTTGTTTTTATTTATTTGCAAGCAGAGAGACAGAATGAATGAATGGATGAATGAATGGGCAATGCCAGGCAGAGCCTTTTGCCACTGCAAAAGAACTCCAGATGCATGCACCACTTTGTGCATCTGGCTTTACATGGGTACTGGGGAATTGAACCCTGGTCATTAGCCTTGCAGACAAGTGCCTCAATGGTTAAGCCATCTCTTCAGTCCCAAAAATGGATTTTTTTTTTTTTTTTTTTTGGTGTATCAAGGTAGTGTCTCACTCTAGCTTAGGTTGACCTGGAATTCACTATGTAGTCTCAGGGTGGCCTCAAACTCATGGTGATCCTCCTACCTCTGCCTCCCAAAATGCCAGGATTAAAGGTGTGTGCCACCACGCCCGGCTCCAAAATAACTAAAAGCTCTCTGCCAATCCCCAAGTCATCAGCCAATTTCACCCTCAATGTTAGCAAAAAAAAAAAAAAAAAAAAAAAAAAAAACCCTCTCATCTCAAAGGAAATATGAGATCGTTCAATCTGAAGCCAAATATGAGTGACTATAAGCCTGAGAAAATAGATTTAGTTTACCCCAAGTTCCATGTTCCAACATGCTCACAATTTCATGAAGTTTTGATAGTCATAGAGCAAAAAAGGTCATAAATCAAGGCACACTTCAAATACATTGGTGGAAACATCAGGCAGGCAGGTTACAGCAAACTGAACTAAAGTTCTCAGAAAAGCACTGCATCTTTTGCACCTACTTCCAGCAAGATGAGTGCACTGATAAAGCTCCTGTGATCACAGAGAGACAAATGTTGCAAGGTCAGAGCCAAATGACCTTGGGCTGCCTTTAACGCCTTAATAGCCATTTATTGCCCACCTCTGTGTCTGAGCTAACATCCTGGTGACTATCTGTTGATCAGGTGTGATCCTTTTGGGAATGTAAGAACAGACTCCCAGCTTCAACAACCCAAGAGCTAAGAATGTCGTCAGATAGCATCTAAAACCTATGTGTGGAGATTTTCCCCACTTTGCTGTAACCTGCAGTTAAGGTGCTTGCCTGCAAAGCCTGAGGACCCACGTTCTACTCTCCAGATCCCATGTTAGCCAGACACACAAAGGTGAGGCAAGTACAAGGCCCTGGGCCCTCTAGGTGGCACAGTGTCTGGAGTTAGATTACAGTGGCTGAGGTCCTGGTGCACCAATTCTCTCTCTTTCCTCTCTCTCTCTCTCTCTCTCTCTCTCTCAAAAAAAAAAAAAAAAAGTGTTTTGGGACTGGAGAGATGGCTCAGCACTTGCCTATAAAACTTTATGACCCCAGTTCCATTCCCCAGTACCCACATATAGCCAGATACACTTAGTGGTGAGTTCGTTTGCAGTGGCTAGAGGTCCTTGCACACTCTTTCTCTCTCCCTCACCCTGTTTGAAAAATAAATCAAAATATATTTTTAATTGTTTGATTTATGACTTCTGTACCTACAAATCCTTCGTGAATTGTTAACACATTGGAACATGGAATTGGGGTAACCTAGATCTATGTACTTGGGCTGTGGTCACTCATATTTGGCTCCAGAATAAACTCTCTTATGACGTGAGAGATGTGTCTTTTTCGTGGTCAGAATGTAGGCTTTAGATGTTATCTAGTGACCTTCTTAGCCTTCAGGATGTTGGAAGCTTGGGTGAGGGGAGGAATCTACATTTTAAAAGGATTCACTTTATGGTCTGTGGGACACAGAGAGGTAGGCAATTCATGGGTATTAAAGTGGCTAGGACACCCCCAAAGCAATCTGGCTGTGGACATGCATCATTCCAACATGTCCACAATCACTGAAATTCAATCAATTAGCCATGCAGGATGTTGGTAGAAACTGCATTCTTGGGCATTAAGTTTGTCCTGTGATGTCTGGAGAAGACCTTGTGAGAAGCTTGCTTCTTATATAATTTTTAAGACATTTTTAAAACATATTTTATTTATTTATTTATTTATTTAAGAGAAAGACAGAGACAAAGAGGCAAACAGAAAGAGAGAATGGGCATATCAGGACCTCCCACTACTGCAAATGAACTCCAGAGGCATGGGCCACTTTGTGCATCTGGCTCTATATGGGTAATGGGGAATTCAATCCTGGGCCATCAGGCTTTGCAAGCAAGTGCCTTTAACTGCTGAGCCATTTCTCCAGTAACACAATACAACATCATTTTTAATTACTGAGTATCTGATTTGTGAAAATGAAGTATATTTAATCTGCCCTCAACTGTTGGATTATTTTGGAATTTTTAATTATTATTATAATCAATAGTGTAATGAGCATCTCTAAAGCTAAATTATTCCTTTAAGATGAATGGCTAGAGACACAGCTCCACACTGCACAGTGTTACCCTCAACAGCCTGAGCCATTCTCTTTAGGGACTTTGACTCAGGCAAACCCAGTATTCTTGGTTTTGTGGCCGAAGAGACTTTCAGGACCAGTCAGTCTGAAGCAGAGCTGGAGTTTAATAAAGATACCTTAATACAGATTTTAAGCACACAGGTTAAGAGAAAGAGGCACTCAGGGAAAGAAGATAAATCTACGTCTGGGTATGAGCTTCACAAGTGCTTTACTATTTGTCATTTTGGTGGCTTTCAGGTTACACTCAAAGGCTAATAAGAAGCATCCCTGGCTTTTTGCTCAGTCTTTCTGTTTCTTTGATAAAGAGAAATTATGAAATGTCTCCAGAGGCATCTTGGATGGAGTTATGATCTGATAAGGTAAAAATCAAAAGCCACTAAGGTTGCACCAGGGATTTGGAATATGTCCTCTATGTAAATATGGTGTCTGGGGCGATTCCTGGAAAGTTGTAGGTTTACAGCTGGGAAGAGAGAAAAGCCTTAAGCAGTTGTTAATTGCACTAGAATTCTTGCCTTTCAGAAGCTGGCTAGAGACTTCAACCAGACTGTAGGCCAAAGGCTCCTTTTTCTTCTCTCAGGCCCATAATTTCCCGTCTTTCTATCTTGCTTCAACAACTGGGACTTTAGTTTTTTTGTTTTGTTTTGTTTTGTTTTTTTGGTTATGTTTTTTGGTTTTTCAAGGTAGGGTCTCGCTGTAGCCCAGGCTAAACTGGAACTCACTCTGTAGTCTCAGGGTGACCTCGAACTCACTGTGATCCTTCTACCCCTGCCTCCTGAGTGCTGGGAATAAAGGCTTGCACCACCTTGCCTGGCTGTGGTTTTTGTTTTTTAAATGTACATTTTTAGGCCTTTAAAGACAAACTGCTCTTTAGAAGTACTGTGCTAATTTGTATCCCTTAATCACAGTTTAATAAAACTCTTGGTCAGAGCTGAGTGTGGTGGCACACGCACACCTTTAATCCCAGCATTTGGGAGGCAGAGATAGGAGGATCGCTGTGAGTTCAAGGTCACCCTGAGACTACAGAGTGAATTCTATGTCATCCTGGGCTAGAGTGAAACCCTACCTCAAAAAAAAAAAAATCTCTGAAATGCAATTTTATTTCAGGACAAAAATAAAGAATATTCATCATGTAAGAAAAATGTAGATGAAGTGGTATTAAACACATATATATATCTAACTTTGTTTCCAAACTCTACTAAAACCATAGTAAAGATATTTAAAATGTAAAGAGAAAAACAAGAAAAACAAGAAATAAAACAGGGAGTCGCTGACCAAGGCGTCACAGTGCAGACCCTGGTTTCCTATAGTCGGAGAGAGATTGGCAGAGGCCTCCCTCCACCCACAGACCCGGAGATGGCAGAGATGGCACAGGCCTGTGAGCACTTCATCAGGACTACACTGCCATGAATCAGGCCTGCAGGGCATGGCCAAGGAGTTCATGGAATCGCGTTTCACTACAAGAATCCATGAATAAGTGAGGTGGGGTCTCACTATCCAGGCTGACCTGGAATACATGGGCAGTCTCAGGGTGGCCAACTCTCAGTAATGGACCTACCTCTGCCTCCCGAGTGCAGGGATTAAAGGCAAGAATCCTGGAGTGAGTTTTTTGAGACGTTGCCTTCAAGTGAGTTCCAAATCAACATGGTTGACTGTTCATGATGAAGCCACGCCAAGCCAGACCACAGTCCTTGGGGTGATCTGTGCAACAGCGAAGTTGGAGAGCAACAAGGAAATGGGATTTAACCAGAACTTCATCCTGACCGCCCAGGCCTCACCCAGCAACACAATGTGGAAGATAGCAAGTGACTGCTTCCGGTGCCAGGACTGGACCAGCTAGTTGGACCAAGAAAACCCTCTTGGATTCAGCCCCAGCTTTGCAGAGAGACTATACTCTCAAATCTCAGGATGTGGGGAACACAGGTTCACACCTGTTATCTCAGCGACGTTGCAGACTTCACTGTGCTGAATCTAAACTTTTTGTGTCTGAGTCCTAGAAACCCTTTCCTGAGTATGTGCTGGTTTGTCATGGTTGCCTTTTTAAAAGTAATAATAAATTTAGGGGCTGCAGAGTTGGCTTAGCGGTTAAGCTTTTGCCTGTGAAGCCTAAGGACTCTGGTTTGAGGCTCGATTCCCCAGTACCCAGGTAAGCAAAGTAGTGCCTACATCTGGAGTTTGCTTGCAGTGGCTAGAGGCTCTGGTGCACCCATTCATATTCTCTCTCTCTCTCTCTCTTTCTCTCTCTCTCGCTCTGTCTCTTTCTCTGTCTGTTGCTCTTAAATAAATAAAAATAAAATAAACAAAAAAAAAATTTTTTTAAGTAGTAATCTTTTCTATTTTTCAACTTAACCCGGTAGAGAACCTAATTCTGGAAATTCTGACAAATAAATAATATAAATGTTAAATAAAGAAATAAAATAATAGCAATACATTGGAAGATGAAATTCAGACAAATAAGGATAATTCACTAATCGGGCCGTGAAAACACATCCCAAACCTGCAATAAAGAGAAGGCCCCACCCAGTTTGTACTGAAAGAATTCACTGAAGAATTCTCTTTTCCAACTCAAGCCCTTATGTCCTGCTTGGATATCTGCTATAGACACTAAGAGAGATTGGAGTGGCTGCCCCAAAAGGGGGAGGTAGTGAGTTCTGCATTGTGGATTATTATTTTTTTAATTCGTTATTGGTGACTTCTCAGAACATATATATATATATATATATATATATATATATATATATATATATATATATATATAATTTATCTGAGAAAGAGACACAATTCTCAGAACATACATATGTATATATATGAGAGACACACACAGTTAGAGAGTGAGTATGGGTATGCCACGGCCTTCTACCACTGCTAATGAACTCCAGATGTATGCACCAGTTTGTGCATCTGACTTTGTGTGGGTGCTGGGAGTCAAACCCAGACTGTCAGGCTTTGCAAGTAAGTGCCTTTAGCCGCTAAGCCATCTCTCCAAGCCTGCATTGTCTATCTATCTATCTATCTATCTATCTATCTATCTATCTATCTATCTATGAGAGGGCAGATAAGGTAGGGAAGATAATGGGGGCACCAGGGCCTCTTGCTTCCTCAAATGAACTCCAGACACATGAACCACTTTGTGCATCAGGCTTTATACACACACACACACACACACACACACACACACACACACACAAAGGCCAAGCAAGAAATACTGCTAACGCTGATGAGGATAGTGATGTGGACTTTTAGCAAGGTTGAGTATTATTTAGAAATGCTCTTATTTGTTAGTGACAGAAAACCAAAAGTAATATCTTCATCAAGATAAAAGTTTATATCGCAACTAAAAGTCCAGAGATGGCAATGTAGAGCCAGTAGCTGCACAGGACCCAGACTCTATCTATGCTGCTCTGCCATGCATTGCCCTCATCCCCAAGATCTTCTCATGAGCTAACATGATTGTTCCAGGGTCGACCATCATAGATATGTTCTTGCTGGCATGAAGGAGAAAAAGGTGAAAAAAAATGAGAGACAAATTCCATAAGGAGACTCTGGGGACAAATCACATACAGTATTGCCCAAAATTCAGCCTTGTGTCCAAATTTAACTGCAAAGAAGGCTGAAAAAGTATAGATTTTGTTCATTGTAGTCATGTTCTTGATGAGAACTAGAGTTCTAGTACTTTATAAGAGGAGGCAAAAGCAGTTAAAAACAAAACTGAGGAGTCTGCCCTAAGAGAGATATGTGGGACTTAAACACTGGACATTGTGCTTGAGAGTAGAAGTTGAGGTTCTGGCTTCTTCCACCAGAAGAACCCACTGCCATTCGATTGTCAAACTTCGACCTGTCACCATTCCCCCTTTTCTCTTTCCACCATCCTTTCCAAACCCTAACTGTAGTCATGACCAGTCTTCTAAACATTCTAAAGCACACGTGCAGAGCTGGAGAGATGGCTTAGTGGTTAAGGCATTTGCCTGCAAGGCCTAAGGACCCTTATTCGATTCCCCAGGACCCACACAAGCCAGATGCACAAGGGGGCATATGCATCTGAAGTTGGTTTGCAGTGGCTAGAAGCCCTGGCATGCCCATTCCCTCTTCTCAAAATGAATAAATAAAAAGGATTAAAAAAATGAAAGAATAGGTGCAGGTTTGAGGCCTGACACATGTATCAATTTTGGAAACCTATCCTAAAATCACAATGGCAAGGCTGGAGAGATGGCTTAGTGGTTAAGGTGCTTGCCTACAAAGCCTAAGGACCCAGGTTCGATTACCCAGGACCCATGTAAGGCAGATGCACAAGGGAGAGCATGTGTCTGGAGTTCGTTTGCAGTGGCTAGAGGCCTTGGAGCACCCATTCTCTCTTTCTATCCGCCTCTTTCTCTCTCAAATAAATAAAAAATAAAATATTTTTTAAAAATCGGACTGGAGAGATGGCTTAGGGGTTAAGGCACCTGCCTCCTAAGCCTAAGAACGCTGGTTCCAATCTCCAGCGGTTCCAATCTCCAGGTCCCACGTTTAGCCAGATGCAAAGTGACTCGAGGGTGCCATGCTGTACTTGACCACAAGGGGGCGAACGCATCTGGATTTCGTTCTCAGCAGCTGAGACACTGCTGTCGTGCCCATCTCTGTCTTCTTCTCTCTCTTTCTCTCTCTCTCTGTCTCTCTTTGTGTCTCTCTCCAAAAAAATAATAAAATAAAATAAATCACAATGACAAACTTAAACAGAAGCCTCAGAAGAGGCCCATGCAAATAAGAGATCCTCAAAACATAAACTTCAGTCCCATTAGGGTATTTTTTCTATTTTATTCTTTGTGTGTATGGGCATACACATGTCATGATGCATGCATAGAGATCAGAGGACAGTGTCCAGTGTTTTGTCTGTCCTTTCGAGACAAGGTTTCTCTGGCTACTGCTTACAAGCATTTTGTGTCTAGCTTAACATGGGCACTGAGAAAGAAACTCAGGTTGACAGGCTTGTAAACAAGCATCTTTAATTGCTAAGCCATCTCCCCAGCCCCACATTAGGGTCTTCTTTTTAAAAAATTATTTATGAGAGAGAGAAAGAGAGAGAGAGAATATGGGTATGCTAGGGTCTGCAATGAACTGCAATGAACTCCAGATGCATGTGCCACTTTATGCATCTGGATTTATGTGGTATTGAGGAATTGAACCCAGTCCAGAAGGCTTTGTAAGCAAGTTCCTTTATCCACTGAGCTATCTAGCTAGCCCCAACATTAGGGAATTTTAAGCTGCACCTTACCACTGAGAAAAACAAATTGTAAGGTAGGAATTGGGGAGATGCCTCAGTTGATAAAGTGCTCACTGTGCAACTATGAGGACCTAAGTTTGGTCCCCAGCATCTTCATAAAGGGCCAGGCACTGTGGCCATGTACCTATAATCCCAAGACTGAGGAGGTGGAGACAGGGCTTGCTGACCAGCTAATCTAGTCAAATCAGTGAGCTCCAGGTTCAGTGAGAGACCTTGTCTCAAAAATAAAGTGGTAAAAAACTAAAATAAAAATAAAAATAAAAAAAAAAATAAAAAATAAATAAAGTGGAAATTGAGGAAGATACCTAACATTGACCTCTGGCCTCCACATACACACACAAGCATAGGAACATGTACACACACCCACACCCCCCTCACATACAGTAAAATGTCATGGATATTTTTAGTCCATTCTGATTCTTTGGACGTTGAAATTGTGCTGGGGGGAGGGAGGTGTTAACATTTTTCTTTTATTTGAGAGGGAGACTCACTATTGCCCAGGCTGATGTCAAACTCCTAGACTCAAGCAATCTTACGCCTTAGCCTCTTGAGTAGCTAGGAATATGGGTGAGCACCACCATGCCCAACTAAAGGAGTGATTAATCTTAAAAGCAGCGAAAACCTTTGCATATCCCAGAACTGAACATACACATGCTTTTCCCTTGCCTGAAAACTCCTCATTGTCTCTTCCTTCTCCTCTCCAATTTTTAGGTAAACTCAAGGCCACTGCTCTGTGACACCTTTAAGAAGGTGTCTTTTCTTAAAGAGGTCACCTCTTCATGGCACCCAACATATTTCTGTATGAGAGCCCTCTTGGCCTGGTATAAGCGTATGCTGCCTACTTGTTCTAGCCTGCAAGGTGACATGGGGATGACAACTGATGTTTGTGCCACAAGTAGTTAGTGTTTGATTATCACATGAGTGAATGAAAGTTCTGGGTGAGATTACTGGCAGCACTAATGAGTTTGAGTAAAAAAAAATGTATGACTAAATCAACAGGAAGGATGACTCATCTTATTAGCTATAACTGATCTAGTTTTTTTTTTTTTTTTTTAAGATAGGGTCTGGCTCTAGCCTAGGCTGACCTGGAATTTACTATGTAGTCTCAGGGTGGCCCCGAATTCACAGCGATCCTCTGACCTCTGCCTCCCGACAGTTGGTATTAAAGGTGTGTGGCGCCACACCCAGCCTGATCTAGTTTTGCTCTTGGAACTTCATCCTCTTGAGTAGCACTTACTGCAGAGGTGGAAGGGAGGACAATGGGAGGTTACATTTATCAATTAAAGTTATCTTGATTTTTTTTAAATTTTTTAAAATTTTTGTTTATTTTATTTGAGAGAGAGAAAGAGGCAGATAGAAAGAAAGAGAATGGGTGCACCAGAGCCTCCAGCCACTGCAAATGAACTCCAGATGCAGGTGGCACCTTGTGCATCTGGCTTATGTGGGTACTGAGGAATAGAATCTCAAACCGGGGTCCTTAGGCTTTGCAGGCAAGTGCTTAACCACTAAGCCATCTCCCCAGACCCCATCTTTATCTTTCTTGGTTTAATTGCCCTTTTAGGAATCTGATATCTTTTTTTTTTTAATGAGACAGAGAATTGGCGCACCAGGGTCTCCAGCCACTGCAATTAAACTCCAGATGCATTGTTACCTTGTTCGCATGTGCATCACATTATGTGTCTGGCTTATATGGGACCTGGAGAGTTGAACATGGGTCCTTAGGCTTTGCAGGCAAGTGACTTAACTGCTAAGCCACCTCTTCAGGCCAGAATCTGATCTCTTAAGAAAATTCTTAGTCTCCTTCTCTCTTCTCCCTTTCCTCTTGCTTCTTCCTAAGATGATATTTGATGACTGCAAATTCTCATGGGATCTTATGGTGAGCAGGGCAGGAAAGTGAGACCTTATCTCTGTGCAATACACGTAGGTTCTCACAAGGTGAAAAAGATTTCATGTGGGCTTCAGTGGTAGGCTAGCACCCACTGCTGAGATGCAAGGTGCCAGCCATTTACCTGTGGTGGTGACAACCTCAGAAGCTCATGGCTTCTATAGACTATTCACCTCCAATTTTACTTAGATGGGGAGCGAAGGCATATAAACATTTAGATTCTCCTACATGTCACATGCAGATGACTGGGAACCGGCAGTTATCTAAGGATAGTAGGTAGGCCACCTCTACTGCTCAATACACTGACTTGGGGCCATACTGAAGGTAATTTGGAGTCAAATTCCAGGCCTCTCATCCTTAGAGAAGAGAGTGTTCTCCAATAGCCCACCTATTTGGATGCTTCCATGACTACCACATCCCTTTCTGCCATTACAGGCTGGAGGCAAAGGTGTGAATGGATGGGTAGGGCGCTGAACATACTCCAGTCCCTTCTCCCCATGCTCCAACAGACAACAAGTATTAGGCAGGAGGTTAGCTTTGTGAAGGACTGACCAGCAGACCCCTCAAAACAGAACATAAAGAGCAATAGGTGGTAGTGGTCACTGCAGTGGGCCAGCTCAGAGCTCAAAAACAGGATGTAGTTAGTGGTGGTGATGACTGAAACAGGATGTAAAGAATGATGTATGGTGGTCAACTCCAGATAGGCCACTTCAAAGTAACTTCAGGGACTTCCTCACCAGGGGTCCGTGTGCAGAGTGCTGTTATCTTTTACCCTGGTGAACTTTCAACTTTAGGGATACTTAAATCCCTATGCATATCCGTGTATTTTATCTACTTATCTATTCACTTCTGGGTAAAAGGACCTTCTGAGAAAATTACACCCTTTCCTGGAAATGTCCACCTTGGGGAAGGGAATAATGAAGCGAAGAAATATCAACCTCATGTCTGCCAGAATGAGGACCATGGCTGTGGGCTCGGACCATTCTTTTTCCTAAAGGGTGTCTTCTTGCTTTCTTGGTTGCTCTAACTCAGCTCTGTTTGCTGTACTACTGTGTTGAATCTAGATTCTTCTCTTCTGGAGCAAGGAACAGAAACTGCTGCTGGGGTTTAGACCAGAGGCAATTGGAGACATCCCCATCCAAGAACTGGGAGGCTTTTCCTTCTGCCATAGCCTCAGTTTCTCTGCCATCTAGGGTACTCGAAGTCCTGCTTTTATTGTTACCAATGTCTGGATTTTAAAATGTTAATGGAGCTTCAAAATTTACAAGACCTTTCTGTCTTGATAGCTTGACAGTGTCTCAAATTTTTTTTTTCGAGGTAGGGTCTCACTCTAGCCCAGGCTGACCTGGAATTCACTCTGTATTCTCAGGGTGGCCTCAAACTTATGGCAATCCTCCTACCTCTGCCTCCCGAGTGCTGGGATCAAAGGTGTGCACCACCACTCCCGGCTTCAATTTTTAAATATATTTTATTTTATTTATTTGAAAGAGAGAGAGAGACAGAGTGGGTGCGCCAGGGCCTCCAGACACTGCAAACGAACTCCAGATGCAGGCGTCCCCCATGTATCTGGCTTACATGGGTCCTGGAGAATCAAACCAGGATCCTTTGGCTTTGAAGGCAAACATCTTAACCACTAAGCCATCTCTCCAGCTCCAGTGTCTCCCTTTTTAAGATGGTTGTGTTTCTTGGAATTAAAAAAAAAAAATCCCGTTTTAGAAGTCAAAGCATCTCTTGTTTCTTTTTGTTGAAATACTGATATAACAGCTCTACTCCTCCTTTGAAGCTGATAGATGCTTCTGGATGACCAAAGAAAAGGTTCTATTAGAGAAATACAAAAATACTGACATGTTTTTAAAAGTTATTATTACTATTATATATTCTTGTCCCCAAAGCAGTCAGCCCTTTCATTCATGTCTTTCTTGTATCCCACATTTTTATTAGAAGAACAAATTTATATTACTTTTGAAAATAATAATAGGAATATAATAAAAAATGTCATAACTTTGAGTTTCAAATGCTGAGACAATGGAACTGGATGTGTAACTTGAATGTGATGTCTTGCATGACAGGAATCCTGACAAATCTTATCTTACTTTCATAGAAACTAACAGTTTCACCATTTACAGCAAATGAACTTCCATGTTCTTTCTAGTAGAAAAATCTCATGGTTTCAGATGTCAGGCTTTTGGGGGGGGGGTGCGCGCGTGCGCACGTGCACATAAAGGTGAAGGTGTCTTGGATGGGATTATAATCTGATAAAATTTAACCAGGAGCCACTAAGGCTGCACAAGGGAATGAATTTTTTTAAACCATAAACTGGGGTTCTAGAAAATTGCAGAGCAAGCGAGGTGTGGTGACCCATGCCTTTAATCCCAGCAATTGGGAGGATAGCCATGAGTTTGAGGCCACTCTGAGACTACATAGTAAATTCCATGTCAGACTGGGCTAGAGTGAAACCCTACCTTGAAAAACCAAAATAAATAAATAAAAAAAATAAATAAATAAATAAATAAATATGTCAGATGTCAATACTGCAGAGGCTGACAAACCCTAATGTAGAAAATTCTATTGGCCTAGACACTTCTCATCATCCACCTTTCTACTTTGATCCAAGCTCTCTGCCCTAAATTATTATAACAACCTCCTGAATGATTCCATTGCTTTTATCTCTGCCCTCCATACTCTATTTTTAATGAACATTTGCTTTATTATTTTATTTTTGAGAAAGAGAGAACACAAACAGAGAGAGAAAGAGGCCGAGAGAGAGAGCAAGCGAGAATGGGTGCGCCAGGGCTTTTCAGCCACTGTGAATGAACTCCAGCCATGTGTGTCCCCTTGTGTGCACGTGTGACATTGCACGCTTGCATCACTGTCTGTCTGACCATATGGGACCTGGAGATTGGAGCACACGTTCTTGGGCTTCACAGGCAAGTTCCTTAATGCCTTAACAGCTAAGCTATCTCTCCAGCCCTCCATACTCTATTTTTAACACCTTTAAAAAAGTTAATTTTAGCCGGGCGTGGTGGCGCACGCCTTTAATCCCAGCACTTGGGAGGCAGCGGTAGGAGGATTGCCGAGAGTTCAAGGCCACCCTGAGACTACATAGTTAATTCCAGGTCAGCCTGGACCAGAGTGAAACCCTACCTCGCAAAAAAAAAAAAAAAAAAAAAAAAAGTTAATTTTAAAGTAATATGCACGTTTGGTGTGAGTTGCCTGAATTTTAACACATGTAACATATACATATATACGTCATTGTTAAAATCAGGACCAAAAAATGGAACCTCACTTTTCAAAGTGCAATTGGGGGCAGCGGCCTGTGAATGAGAGGGCTCAAAATAAACATCTATCACCTTCATTCATGCTTCAGTAAATAAAGAAAAAGAAATGTTTTGACCAAATCCTGAAAGGCGGAAAGGAGTCACAGGCGGGTTTCTGGGACAGGTGGAAGGAAGAGAGGCATACCTAGACTGGAGGGTAATGGAATTTGAGAGGTAAATTGTAACTACACCGTTCCCATTAAGATCATGGATTTAGTTTTGGCACCATGCAACTGCTGTCAAAGCTTGAAGCAAGTTTAAAAGGGCCAAGAACTGACACGCCTTGGGGACGACCCATCCCTATCGCCAGGCGCAGCATCCTCCCTCCCCTTGAGGGCACAAGAGCAGGCGGGCGTTCGCCTTCCGGTGAATTTTGAGCCGCGCCTCCTGCCGTCCGCCGTCACGTGCCGGGCGCCGCGGCCGCGTGGATGAGTGGGGGCGGCTCTGCGGGGCGACGGGGCAGGAAGGGAGGCGGCCGCCAAGCCATTCTTAAAGGGACCTCAGAGAAGGCGACGGGCTGTTGACGGCCGGAAGGAAAATGGTGAGTGGCCGTGGAGGGCGGGGGCGGGAGGGCCGGGCCAACCAGCCGGCTTTCCCTGTGTTGCCGAGCCGGTGGCGATGGGCAGCGTCCGGGTCGGGTCTGCGGGCCGCTTCCACGCCGGCTGCTGGCGGGCACTTAGAAAACTTGACGTCCGCCGCGGCTCGGTGGAGGGACAGCATCGTCCACCCGGGCCCCGGGTCGCGCGGCCCGGGGATCCTGGGACTAGGGGAGGGAGGGCCCGTCTTGGGGGTTTCTGGATGGGCGGAGGTCTGGCTCCCCCCAATGCGGGTTTCCTTTGCGACGGTGGGTCGGGGTCAAGCCTGCGGGGCCCCCAAGCACCTTCTGCCCGCGGAGCCCCGTTTGCAAGCAGGGCTCGGATTCTGATGACATTGTGGGCCTTGCCCAGGCATTTCCCCCCACCCCCCGCTTTTCCCTGAAGACGGCTCCTTATCCTTCCTTTTTTTTTTTTTTTTTTTTTTTTTTTTTGGCAAATTGAAAGCCTTGTGACCCAGGGCTTTGACGTTTGGCTTTAAAGTGACTGCCAACGATTTAGCTTTGCTGGCTGTGGGGCTGTGGTTTGCATTCTTATACCTTGGATCTCAAGCATAAAAATTCAGTAGAGAATTAAATCAGTTGCCATCAAGGATATTCTGGATTCTTCCCAACATTTTTGTTTATTTGCTTGTTTTTATGTTTTTTAAGTATAGGATCAAGTTTTCATTGGCAACAACGATAGAAAAACACTGTTTGTCTCCGAACTTATGTTCACTTGGGAACTCGCTTCCATCCTGATCTTGTCATGGTCACTGAATCCAATGGATTCTTGAATTTTTGTCATTTCTGACCTTTCAGCCCCATTCCAGGGTGTTGACACACTGTCCTGTTTGAAGCATTCTCTTCCCCTGTGCTTCCTGGTTGGCTTTAGGGATACAGAATTCCGGGCTTTCTTCCTACTTCTGCTCATCCATCTGTTTTCCGTGCATACCAATCTTTCTCTGGATAATATCCATAAGAGCCCTGGGCTCCATCCTCCTAACCCTTTATTTTCCATTCTATGTTTCTTTCCTGAATTCTGGGTTCACTTACCACCTATATCTAAATGACTTGTGAATCTTATTTTCAGACTTTGCTTCTGAGTTCCAGACCACATGTATATTCTACTTTTTATTTAATATCCCTAGGAACTGTTAGGTCTGGGTTTGAGATAGAAGCACTGAGAGAAATAATATTTTGAGTTTAAGACTTTGTGGCAGCTAGTGAGTTTAGGAAATGAAAGAGAAAGAGAGAAAGAGAGAACAAACACATGCAAACGAGTACCCACCCAGTGAACAGGAAAGCCAAAAGAGAGAGAGGCCCAGGGGCTGGGGAGATGGCTCAGCAGTTATAGGCACTTGTTTGCAAAGCCTGACAGCTCTGGTTCGATTCCCCAGTACCCACATAAAGTCACATGCACAAAGTGGCACATACATTTGGAGGTGGTTTGCAAGAGCAGGAGGCCCTGGCGAGCCCATTCTCTCTCTCTCTCAAATGAATACTTTTAAAAAGAGGCACAGAGAGGGCTGGAGAGATGACTTAGCCATTAAGGCGCCTGCCTCCTAAGCCTAAGAACGCTGGTTCCAATGTCCAGGTCCCATGTTTAGCCAGATGCAGTGACACAAGGGTGCAATGCCACACTTGACCACAAGGGGCCGCACGCATCTGGATTTCATTCACAGCAGCTGAGAGGCTGCTTGCGTGTCCATCTCTGTCTTCCTCTCCCTCTCTCTCTGTCTCCCCCCTCCCAAAAAAAAAAAAAAAAAAGAGGCAGAGAGAAGGTTTAAAGGGTTTGGGGAAGAGGAGGAGGGAAATTGCTCTGCAAGGGAGGAGACTTGCTTGGGTGATGTGCTGAGGGAGGTGGCTGGCTTTCCCTCTTGTCAGCCCAGAGGTGTTCTCCATTACCTTAACATATCTACACTAGGTAGGCATGGTCAGGTGGGAGGAGGGAGAGCACTCCCACCTGACATGTTACTTCATCATCTCCTCAGTTTGTCCCAGAAGAACTCATATTCTTTCCCTTCCTATTGGTGTTCTGTAACTTACTTGGTGAGAGGTGCCATTATGTCTGTTACACAAATCAAAGCCTAGGGTTAGCTTGGTAACCTAATTTTCCTGACTTTAGGTCCAGTCTGTGGCCCAACTCCTGGGCAGTGATTGAACGAGTGGTCTAGAGGTCAGGCCACCTGGGTTGGATCCTGGAGCCATTTGCTGTGTGGTTTGGGGGAAGCCTTAGTTTCTTGCAAAACTGGGAGGCTATCAGTGCTCATGGGATTGCTTTGAGCATGAAGAAGAAATCCATGTAAGGGACATAGACAGTGCTTCTCAAGGTGTCTGATAGATAAAACTGCTACGTCTTACCTTGTGCTTATCTTCAACTTCTCAGTTATTTTTCATCTCTTATTTGACTAGTCTTGCCTGTTAATGAGTATTGCTATATTCATCCTGGCTCTTTGCCCTTTCCCTGCATACTACAACAAATATAATCTTATCAAAATGCAAATGTGACCGTGTTTGTCTTCCCACACTTTAAAACACTTGGGCAGCTTCCTTTTGCCCATGGGATGAAACCATAATACTCTGATCCACCCTCTCACTGCTTGTACCTTAGTCACACCGTCTTTTATGATCTGGGCTGTGCTGTATTCACTAGAATCACAGGCACAGGCAGGCTTAGTCCTTCAAATGGCTTTTACAGGGATGCCTCCAGTGACCATGATACTCAGGCACAACATTGTGTGGCTCTCCATGCTAGCTTTTATCATAGGTACAGGTTGCAGAAATTTCTGGGGCTAGAGAGATGGCTCATTGGTTAAGGTGCTTGCCTGCAAAACCTAATGACCAGAGTTGATTCCCCAGTACCTACCTAAAGCCAGATGCACAAAGTGGTGCATGCATCTGGAGTTTGTTTGCAGTGGCTACAGGCTCTGGCACGCCTATTCTCTGTTTCTCTGCTTACAAGTAAACAATACAAATATTTTTTAAAAGTTTCCCTGGTCTTTTTGATGTAAGTATGTTCTCTACTAGACTATGCCAGCCCTTAGCACAGTGCTGGAATTCATTAAATATTCACTTGTTGAAGAAAACAATAAATGAGCTCTTGAACTCAACTGTCTCAGGTAACATTTACCATAAAGGCTAAGGAGATGGCTCAGTAAGTAAGAGTACTTGCTGTGCGAGTATGAAGACCTGAGTTCGACCTCCGGCACCCCTGTCCAAGCTGGCATGGCAGTATGGACCTGTAACCCCAGCACTGAGGAGAACAGAGACAGAAGATTGGTGTTGCTCACTGGGCAGCCAGGCTAACTGGAACATGGTGAGCTCCAGGGTCAGTGAGACACTGTCAAGGAAATAAGGCAAAAGAGCAATAGAGGACACCCCATGTCCTCTGGCCTGTTACAAACATGAGCAGGAGCCACACACATCTCTACACATATACATACACAACACAACCACACATACTAGACACACACACACACACACACACACAATTTTTTTTTTATGGCTTTTCACTTCTTAGATGCTTCTTCTAAGTAAAGTATAAAAGGTGACTGAGCCTGAGTGATGTCTCCCTCCCTCCCTTTAAAAAAAAATACCGGCTGGAGAGATGGCTTAGCAGTTAAGGCACCCGCCTGCTAAGCCTAAGAACCTGGTTCCAATCTCCAGGTCCCACGTTTAGCCAGATGCAAAGTGACACAAGGATGCAATGCCGCACTTGCCCATAAGGGGGCGCACACATCTGGATTTCGTTCACAGCAGCTGAGAGACTGCTGGCACACCCATCTCCATCTGTCTCCCTCTCCCTCTCTGTCTGTCTCTCTCTGTGTCTCTCTCCAAAAATAAATACAATAATAAAAATTTTTTTAAAAAATACCCTGCAGGGCTAAAAAGATGGTTTAGCTGTTAAGGCACTTGCCTGAGAAACCAAAGAACCCAGGTTCGATTGTCCAGTACCCACATAAAGCCAGATTTACAAGTGGCACATGCATCTGGAATTCTCTCTGCCTCTTCCTCTCCCTCTTCCTCTCCCTCTCTCAAATAAATAAACAAACAAATGAAATTACCAAAAACAGCCAAAAACTCTGCAATAACAACAGAATCTCACTATGTAGCCAGGCTGGCCTTGAACCCATCAGCCTCCGAAAGGCTGGGATGACAGGTGAATATCATCACTCCTAGCTTCTGAGTCCTTGCAGGAAGGAATGTTTGGCTTTGTTGTGGTATTGGGAAGGGTGAAACACAAAAAAATGGGTTATACAAATTAAGTGAAGTCTTATTTTTCACTCTCCCACCCCATGCTGGAGCTCATGGTAGGCAAGTATTAGGTAACTGAGGTACATACCTAGCATTTTTCCCGCTGGGTTTCTGATCCTAGGATGTCAAGCTTACACAAACAGTTCAAATTATCAGTTCTGGAAGATAAGACATTCATGACAAATTGTTCTTTGCTTATGCAAAAATCTAAAGTATTTATTAGTTTGCTAATGAATTCGACCTTTGATCAGAGAGATAAAAGGAATACCAGTTTTCTGGTTTCATTAGATTCCCTGAGAAATAGAAAAATGATGAATTAAGATTGAATCTTCAGGGGGCTGGAGAGATGGCTTGGCAGTTAAGGCATTTGCCTGCGAAGCCTAAGGACTCTGGTTCAATTCTCCAGGTCCCATGTAAGCCAGGTGCACAAGGGGGCACACATGTCTGGAGTCCGTTTGCAGTGGCTAGAGGCCCTGGCGAGCCCATTCTCCTGCTCCCTTTTTCCCTCTGTCTCTAATAAATAACTAAAAATAAAATCTTTAGAAAAACAAAAAAACTGAATCTTCAGGCAGTTCCCAGTGACTTAATATCTCTCTAAAGAGAACCAAAAGGATAGAAATGCATAACCACTATAGTGGTGTGATTTTTATTGGATGGTGCCTTTGTGTGGAGGTACTTCCTGATTGTGTAGTAGCCCATCCTATGGTATATGTAACGTCTGACTAATTTCCATGTTCTGAATTTCAAGGACAACTAAAATTATAGCCGTTTCCTACTTTATTATACGCTGTCTTATCTGACACAGAATCAAGGAAATAGGCTTTCATTACAATTTTTAAAACTTAAAGACTGGAAGCCAACAGGGAGACCCTGTCTCAAAACAAACACAAAATTCCCCCCAAAACCAAAAAAAGAAAAAAAAGAAAAAAAACACTCGAAGGCTTAATGCTTTGTGGTAGGATGTGTATTTTGCATTGGGCTCAGAAGAGTCAAGAGTCCTGATTGTCTTGAAGAAGAAGGCACTTCCATATATGAGACAAGAGTCCAAAGGGAGTTTTCTTTGTAACTTGACTTAGTTAAACCAACTGTAAAATAGTTAAAATAGAGAAGGAATTTGAACACTAGATATTGGAGAACAGGATTCTTGTCAGTTTTTTGTTTGTTTGAGGCAGAGTTTCACTCTAGTACAGGTTGGCCCTAAATGCATGGCGATTTTCCTACCTCAGTTCCCTAAGTGGTGGGATTAAAAGGTCTGACCCTCCACACCTGACTCACTTGTCAATTTCTTAAGATGGAATAATGTTACTAAGGTTTATATTTCTCATGACACATACTAAGTGTCTTTTAGAAGATGCCCATTAAAACATTTTCAGGTGAAAGGAATTTTGACCTTAGGGAACAGTGACTGGGACAGTTGAAGATACTGGGGAAAAGAAAGTTGATAGTAGTTGAAGCTTAGTGATTGATACAGTGTTTCATTGTTGTACACTTTTGTTTTTAAAGTTTTACATATTAAAAACATAAAAATAGTATGGCATAGTGCACGTGTTTGTAATCTCAGCTACTGGGGAGGCTTGAGGTGAGGAGACACACACATTTGAGGCCACTTTACGTAATATAGCAAACCTGTCAAAAAACAGTATTTGGGAGGCAGAGGCAAGAGGGTTACAAGTTCAGTGCTACCTTGAGCCTTGTAGTAAGCTACAGGCCAGCCTAGGGTACATAGCAAGACTCCATCTCAAAACAACAACAACAACAACAACAACAAAGAGCGAGTATGGTGGATTGTACCTGTAATATCACATGTGAGGCTGAGGCAGGAGTAGTGCTGAGAATTTGAGGTCAATTTGAGCTACATAGTGAGTTCCAGGGCAGCCTGAGCTACATAATGAGATCCTATCTTCAAAAACAAAAAGACAACGTATCAGAGAAACCTCATGTTTGTGGTAATGTATTGCACCACTAATGAAGAATGTTTTTGATCCTTTCCTTGCCAGGTTTCTGAGGATGATTTACTAATATTTATTTGTAATTTCTAAGCTCTTCATAAATTCTTTTTTATTTCATATTTATTCCTCTGCTCTTCTATACATTATTTTGGAAGAAAAGTTTATTAAGTGTACTTCAAAGGGCAGCAGCAGGCTGTGCAGTGACAAGAACTAGCTTCTCTTTTGTGCTTTTAAAAATTATTTTTTATTTTTTATTTTTTAATTTTTTGAGGTAGTATCTGACTCTAGCTCAGGCTGACCTGGAATTCACTTTATAGTCTCAGGGTGGCCTTGAACTCATGGTGATCCTCCTATCTCTGCCTCCCGAGTGCTGGGATTAAAGGTGTGCACCACCACGCCTGGCTATCTTTTGTACTTTCTTTTAAATTATTTATTTATTTGTTTATTTATTTATTTATTTATTTATTTGCATCTGTGTATAGTTGAGTATGGGCACACCAGGGTCAATAGCTGCTAGTGAATACCAAACACTTACACTGCTTTTTGTGTCAGGCTTATGTGGGTGACTGGATAATTGAACCCAGGCTGGCAGGTTTTGTGAGAAAGCATCATTTCTTTTAATATTTTATTTATTTATTTGCAAGGAAAGAGATAGAAGGGGAAGAGAGAGATTGGACATGTTAGGGTTTCTGGCCACTGCAAATGGGCTCCAGATGCATGTATTACTTTGTGCACCTGGCTTTACGTGGGTCAGCATCTTAAGTGCTAAGCCATCTCTCTAGCCCTGTGAGCAAGCATCTTTAACCACTGAACCATATCCCTAGTCCCTTTTGGTCTCTCTCCCTCCCCCCCTATATATATGCTTGTCAGTAAATAAAAATTAAAAAGCTATTATCCATTCTTATTGTTATGGTTTATTTTTTGCACTTTTGTTATTTTTTTTATTTCCTCTTAATTGTGACCCCAGAACAAGAAAATGATTTTCCTGCTCTTCTTGCCTGATGTAAACACACTGTACTTGCCTTATCCACCACCAGCAGGTGGTGATTCTTGACTTTCTCATTTTTCTCTCTAACTCTGATGAATTGCATATTACCATGTGTCTGATTTTTGAAACATTTATCAGCCAAAGTGATGTTAAACTATACCTTACATAGAAAATGGACAACGATGTGTGATTCAATTGTAGATCCAAATGTAGATTTGAAAGTTCTTAACATGCACAAATATTGAAGTCATGGCATTTTATATGTGTGTCACCCCTTCTCTCTTATAGAGTGAGTCTTTGGTGGTTTGTGATGTTGCTGAAGATTTAGTGGAAAAGCTGAGAAAATTTCGTTTTCGCAAAGAAACCAACAATGCTGCCATTATAAGTAAGCTAAAGTGATCACCTCAAAATTATATGATCTTTGTTTTTATCTAAACTGAACTTTTAGACAGTAAGCTTGCTTCCACCCATACCATGGCCTTTAAAAGTTAAGCAACTGCTCATTCTAATGCTGCCACACAGGAGAGGTGAAAGGCCCTGCTTTCTCCTGTCTGTCTGTTGCTCTGGAGAAGCTGATTGTTTCAGTCACATGAAGAATGTGGATTCCCATTTGTAGTGACCCATCCATCTCCATCCTTCTCAGGGGACTAAAAGTAGCCTGGCCATTCGTCCTGAAACCACCTTTGCCCACACCTAAGTGGTAAAGTTCAGTATTGAATCCAGAGTGACTTTGGCCTCATTCCAATTGTAGACATGTGCCTTCTTGTCTTCATAGATAATATCTTACATATGGACAGTGCTTTAGAAAGATGAAGGAAGGTTGAGAGGGTGGAAATGTTAGAGCCATAGACTGCTTAATAGAGATGACACCCTGTCAGGAATACTAGTTCTGTTATAAGTAAATACTATAGTGAGGGCTGTGGTTTTAAAAGTAAACATGAATGACAATGTCTTTTTACCTCAAGTGAGACTGTTTGACAAGACTTACTATAAAATTAGTGCCAAAGTAGTGGGAAACAATAAAGGAATTAATTTGTCATTAATATTCATGTACTCGATGGGGAACTTGAGGTTTGTTCAAAGAACTAAATGTAATGTTTATTAATTAATTAATAATAAATAAAATTTAATTTGTCTCTGTAGTATGTCAGTTATATTTGAATATATTTGAACAAAGAGAGGATTGGTGAATAACTTTCTTAAAATAATGACATTTCAGTATGGAATTCTAAGTGTGGAGAAGCTGGCACTCTGCTGTTTTCTTTTGTAATTTTTTTTTTTTTTATGAGAGCAAGAGAGTGTGTGTGAGGGGGAAGAGAATTGGTGTGTCAGGGCCTCCAACCACTGCAGTAGAACTCCAGATGTGTGTGGCACTTTGTGTGCATATGTGACCTTGTGTACTTGTGCATCTGGCTTACTTGGGACATGAAAAGTCAAATATGGGTCCTTAGGCTTTGCAGGCAAGTGCCTTAACTGCTAAGCCACCTCTCCAGCCCATCTGCTCTGCTTTTCCCTTGCAATTCTACCACGGTGTCTATAGACCAGTCTCAATCCCAGTTACCCTTTCAGACCTCTTACTGTCATATCCATATATATATATATATATATATATATATATATATATATATATATATATATATAATGTTTGTTTTTCAAAGTAGGGTCTCACTCTAGCCCAGGCTGACCTGGAGTTCACTATGTAGTCTCAGTGTGGCCTTGAACTCACGGTGATCCTCCTATATCTGCCTCCCAAGTGCTGGGATTAAAGGCGTGCACCACCATGCCCAGCTCTAGACCTCTTATCTAGAAGGTTGCATTTGAGTTACAAAGTTCTGCACATATTCAGTACACATAAGGAGTTGATACCAAGTCCTAAATAAGCAAACTATGTGCTTGGAATTGTAGTTGAAAGCTTAAAAGCCATCCAGGTCAGCCTGGGCCAGAGTGAGACCCTACCTCGCAAAAACCAAAAAAAAAAAAAAAAAAAAAAAAAAGCTTAAAAGCCAGCTGCTTGAAAGAAAAGCTAGTAGTACCCCATACACTAAATGCGTTTTCTGCTAGTCTGTTTTTTTTTTTTTTTTTTTTTGAGGGTCTTACTCTAGCCCAGGCTGCCCTGGAACTCTCTTTGTAGTCCTAGGCTGGCCTCAAACTCAGAGTGCTGGGATTGAAGCCATGTGCCACCACACCTGGCTCAGTGTTTCTTGGTGTCTTAATTTTAACCCCCTCTTCCTGAAGGCTGAGCCTGCGTGGGTGGGTAGGTCAAGGTCACATTGACCCAGTTTGCTCATACTGTATTTCATTGCAGTGAAAATTGACAAGGATCAACGCCTGGTGGTACTCGATGAGGAACTTGAGGTTTGTTCAATGAACTAAATGTAATGTTTATAGCTCCACAATTACTGCTGTTCAAAAGATGCTCTGTTAGTTACATGGACTTCTAAAATGAGTTCTAGACCTCCTTTATTACACACTAATTATGCATGAAAAGCATGGGCTAATTATTGGGTATTATATTGTCTTCCTAATTTAACGACTTTCCTGAATGCATTAGTGAGATCCAATGTAGTAAGAAGTAGAAGTTAAGACTATATATCTAGTAAAAAAGTGAGTCAGCTTTATAACAAATTGTTTAGAGAGTAATTAAAGACTAAAACTCTTCCACTTGAGTTTTAGTTACTAAGTAGTTTTTGAGTAGAAAAAAATTAACTTTCTTTTTCCCTGAGATCAGATGTCTCCTCAGAGGTGTTAGCTTATGTAGCAGACAGTTTTAGGTTCACTGAGATGAACTTCCAGACCAGGCACAGTTAAGGAGGAAGGTATTTATTGAAGTTTACAGATCCAGGGAAAGTTCCATAATGGCAGAAGAAGCTGGCCTGCTTTCACAGGACCAAAAACAGAGAGAAAAGCCACAAGCCAAAAACCACACAGCACAGCACACCTCAGGAGCTCCAGCTAGGCACACTTTGCATATCTTTAGATTGAAATCCTAAACCCACCACCACACCTTAAGATCCACCCAGTGACACGGTCTCCAGCCAGGTGGCAGCAGATGCAAACTATAAACTAATAAAACACTGAATATATTGGGGGCCATCTATTCAAACTACCACAGCTTATGTCAGTCAGTGTTTCCTGACAATTAGATCATATGCATTGAAAGAACATGTCTTTCAGCCCCACGTTTTGTTCATAAGTAAAAGTGATTTTGAAGCATGTAATAATGAATTCATAGCCATTGGAATGGGTTCTTTCTTCTGTGGTATTAAGGGTAAGGAAATGCTTAAAAGTTGCTGTTTTCTTTGGTGCCAGGGCATTTCACCTGATGAACTTAAAGATGAACTACCAGAACGGCAGCCTCGATATCCTTTTCTTAGTGCTTTACAGAGATTTTTCTTTGTCAACAGAATTGCACTATTTGTTAAAATTTAAAAACATGTATTTTGCATGCTATGTAAGCAGAAAGGGGAAGGAAGACTGGAGGAGGGTAGCATGTGAGCAAAGTATAAATGTGTGAAAATATCATAATGAAACCCATTATTAGTTTGTTAACAAAATACTAAGCATATATCTTACAAATAGTACTTCTATATCATGATCATAAATTAAAATATGCATGCTTGTTTTGGACAAGAAAAATAAAGTGTCTTAGTTTGGCTGACATCTTAAAAATAACTCTATAATTTATTTACAGTAGAAACTTGGGCTGAGAAGTGGCTCCGTGGTTAAAGGTGCTTGCTTGTAAATCCAGATGCACAAAGTGGCACATGTGTCTGGGGTCAGTTGTGGTGACTGAGGCCCTGACATGCCCATCCCCTTGCAAATATATAAATAAATAACTTTTTTGGAGAGAGAGAGGGAGAGGAAGACAGATAGAGATGGGCGTGCCAGCAGCCTCTCAGCTGCTGCAAATGAAATCCAGATGTGTGCACCCCCTTGTGGTCAAGTGTGGCATTGCGCCCTTGCGTCACTTTGCGTCTGGCTAAACGTGGGACCTGGAGATTGGAACCACTGGAGATTGGAACCAGTGTTCTTTGGCTTAGGAGGCAGGCGCCTTAACTGCTAAGCCATCTCTTCAGCCCATAAATAAATAATTTTTAAAAGAAACAAAAGTTTCTGTTTGAGAGGTTGAATGATTTTGTAACTTGTCTTTGGGGCCTGTTTTGTGGAAAGATACCATCTAAGGTGTAGGCTGACTAAATAGGTGCTGGCATTCAGTAACTCTCCTGATGCCTTAGAGCAGTAATTTTAGTTTCTTTAACTTGAGAAAAACCTTCATTGTGTATAGTTACAAATACCAACATGATGATGGAAGAGTTTCATACCCTCTGTGCTTTATTTTCTCCAGTCCTGTAGGTGAGTGAATTTCTTTAAATAATATGTACTTGGCTCTGATCTATCTTACTAGACAGATTTTCTGCTGTTTATAAAGATGAAATTGTTGAATAACTTGAATTAAAGTGTGTTCGTGTGTGTGCCTGAACACACCTGTATTCATCCCTAGAAAACAGGTACTTAAAAACATCTGTTAGAACATGTTTACTTTCTTACAATGAATTTACAGAATTGTAATTGTTGGGTCAAATCTTATATACATTTTAATGATGCTGAAATATAATGATACTTTATAGAATCAGTATATATTTTAATACTATTTAGGCATACGAACTTTTTATAATCATGATATATATTTGTGTTAGCTTTTTAAAAGTAGTTAATCATAATCTTGAAGATAGTCCTGGAGCAGCTTACATTAGCTATTTAACTAGATTATTGATGTTTAAGGAATCATGACCAGAATGCCCCTCTACCAGTGTTCAAGCCCACAGTAATGCTGCACTGGCTGAACTCATCTAGATTTGACTATTTGTATCATTATACTAGCCCTTAAAGATACTGTGGTACTTTAAAAAAAAATTATTTATTTATGAGAAAGGGAAGGAATGGGCACTCCAGGGCTTCTAGCCACTGCAAATGAACTCCAGACACATGCACCACTTTGTGCATTTGGCATTATGTGGGTACTAGGGAATTAAACTCAGGCCATCAGGCTTTGTAAACAAGTGTCTTCAGCTGCCGAGCCATCTCTCCGACCCCTGTGATACATTTTTAACTTAGTATGTAAACAAACTGTAACTTTTTTCAGGCAGATCCCCCTATCTCATCACCATCTCAAAACCGTATATGTTTTAAGCATCCATAAAATTCAACATTAAAAATTAAGATAGGGCTGGAGAGATGGCTTAGTGGTTAAGGCGCCTGCCTGCTAAGCCTAAGAACCTGGTTCCAATCTCCAGGTCCCACGTTTAGCCAGATGCAAAGTGATGCAAGGGCGCAATGCTGCACTTGATCACAAGGGGGCACACACATCTGGATTTCGTTCACAGCAGCTGAGAGACTGCTGGCGCACCCATCTCTGTCTGTCTCCCTGTCCCTCTCTGTCTGTCTCTCTCTGTGTCTCTCTCCAAAAATAAATAAAATAATTTTAAAAATTTAGATAGTATTGAATTTTGTTGTTCTTGTTTTTGGATTTTCCAGGTAGGATCTCACTCTAGCCCAGGCTGACCTGGAATTCACTATGTACAGTCTCAGGGTGGCCTTGAACTCTGTGATCCTCCTGCCTCTGCCTCCCGAGTGCTGGGATTTAAGGCGTGCGCCACCACGCCCAGCTTGAAAAATGTTTTAAGGTGTTTGTAAAGACTAGAAATCAGGCTTCTGGAACTGGGCGTGGTGGCGCACGCCTTAAATCCCAGCACTCGGGAGGCAGAGGCAGGAGGATCACAGAGTTCAAGGCCACCCTGAGACTGTACATAGTGAATTCCAGGTCAGCCTGGGCTAGAGTGAGATCCTACCTGGAAAATCCAAAACAAACAAGTACGTAAGTAAATAAATCAAGCTCCATGGGGATGTAGAATCACTTTTTAATTTTTTTAAATTTTTATTTATTTGAATGAGAAAGAAAGAAAGGCAGATAGGGAAGAGGGGAGAGACTGTGTGTGCCAGGGCCTCCAGCCACTGCAAGTGTAACTCAGATGTGCCACCCTGTGTATCTAGCTTATGTAGTTTGCAGGGAATTGAACCTGTGTCCTTTGGCTTTGCAGGCAAGTGCCGTAACTGCTAACCCATCTCTCCAGCCCTAGAATCACTTTTTTCTTCATATACATGTGTGTGTGTGTGTATTTTATTTGCAAGGAGATAGATAATGGGCATGCCAGGGCCTCTAGCTGCTAAAAACAAACTCTAGATGTATGTGCCACTTTGTGCATCTGGCTTTATGTGGGTACTGGGGTATTGAACCTGGGTCTTTAGGTTTTGCAGGCAAGTACCTCAACCATTGAGCCATCTCTCCAGCCCTAGAATCACTTTTTTTTTTTTTTTTTTTTTGAGGTAGGGTCTCACTCTAGCCCAGGCTGACCTGGAATTCACTGTGTTGTCTCAGCATGGCCTAACTCATGGTAATCCTCCTATCTCTACCTCCCAAGTGCTAAGGTTAAAGGCCTGTGCCACCATGTTCAGCTTAGTATCACTTTTGTTTTTGTTTTTGTTTTTTGAGTTAGGGTCTCACTCTGGCGCAGACTGACCTGGAACTCACTATGTAGTCTCAGGGTGGTCTCGAACTCATGGCGATCCTCCTACCTCTGCCTCCTGAGTGCTGGGATTAAAGGCGTGCGCCACCATGCCCAGTTCTAAAATCACTTTTGATGCTCTGTAAACTCAAAGTTGTGTGGAGATGTAGAATCACTTTTGATGCTCTACAGCTCAGTGGAAATGTAGAATCACTTTGACATTCTGTAGATTCACAGTGATAGGTCTTTGTGCAGGCAGTGTGCAATATATCACTCAAAATCCATCCAAGTCAGATGTGGTGGTGCATGCCTTTAATCCCAGCACTTGGGAGGCAGAAGTAGGAGGATTGCTGTGAGTTCGAGGCCACCCTGAGACTACATAGTGAATTCTAGGTCAGCCTGGGCTAGAGTGAAACCCTACCTTAAGCAATCAAAGAAAAGAAAAATTCGTTCTATGCATACATTTACACCAACCAAGGTTTTTATAAGCCCCATAGCAAAGGCAATCTGAAATGTGGCAATTTTAAAAATAAAAACAATGAACGGCTGGCAAGATGGCTCGGTGGTTGAGGTGCTTGCCTGCAGAGCATAACCAATGGAGTTCAGTTCCCCACTACCCACATAAAGCCATATACACAAAGTGTTGCATGCATCTGGAGTTGTTTGCAGTGGCTGGAGGCTCTGTGTAAACACTCTGCTTGTCCCTCTTCTCTCTGTCTCTACTTGAAAATAAATAAAAATATTTGAAAAATAAATAAAAATAAAAGTAATGGGGGTGGAGAAATGGATTTAACAGTTAAGGCACTTTCCAGCAAAGCCAAAGGACCCAGATTTGATTCCCCACTTGAAGCCAGATGCACAAGGTGGCACATGTGTCTGAAGTTTTGTTTGGAGTGGCTAGAGGCCCTGGCGTGCCCATTCTCTCTCTCTCTCTTTCTCTCTCAAATAAGTAAATTAACTAAATATTAAAAAATAAATTAAAACTTCTTATTTTTTTTAAAGCTATACTTAATTTCTACACTGATCTCTTCCAGGATGTAAACCCGAGCAACAAATGATGTATGCTGGGAGTAAGAATAAGTTAGTCCAAACAGCTGAACTAACCAAGGTAATGTTCATATTTGAAATTCTTATTGAAACTGTTTTTTTTTTTCCATTTAAAGAATGGAGTAACCTAGGCACATAAGTATTTTTTATGTAAGTGAAGTTTATTTAAGACCACAGCAGTAAATTAGCAACACTTTTTTATTAGTTGGAAATAGAATTGAATTGAATCAAATTGAATCAAAATGTGTTTTTTTTTTTTAAGTAAGTAAGTTAGTTAGAAGAAATAACTGGAATATTGAGCAGCTTCAGAAAGGCCACTGGAGCCAGACATGGTAGTGCATGTCTGATCTCAGCCCTGGGAGTTAAGGCAGGAGGATCACAAGATGACTTCTAGGCCAACCTGTTGAGATCTTGTATTCTAGAAAAGGCACCAAAATTGTTATTTAGTTTTATTGACAATTTTAAACATGTATTTAATGCCTTTTGAACATATCCCCCCCCTCTTCCAAAATGGTTTTTCTAAGAAAAGATCAGCACTGAAGCATCTCTAAGTCCTTTCTGAAGTGAACTAGATTCAGTGCTGGAATTTTTTCATATAGCTAATTATATTGTTTCCAAATCTAAAATTAAATTGTTAAGAATATTGGAGGTGAGAAGATTGCCGTGAGTTCAAGGCCACCCTGAGAATACAGAGTGAATTCCAGGTCAGCCTGGGCTAGAGTGAGACCCTACCTTGAAAAACAAACAAACAAACAAACAAAAAGAATATTGGTAAAGCACTTGGGATGTCCCTCCATGGTGCAGCACTTGCCTTCTATGAATAAAACCCAGGGTTCAATCTCCATCACAAAAAAAGAGAAGAAAGCTATAACACTGTTTTCTTTTTTTAATTAGCTTATTCGAGAGAAAGAGAGTATGTATGGATGCATCAGGCCCTTCTGCTGCTGCAAAAGTGTCACTTTATGTGTCTGGCCTCACATGGGTACTGGGAAATTGAATCTGGAATGGTAGACTTTGCAAGCAAGTGCTTTCAATTGCTGGGCCATCTCCAACCTGTGGAGCACTGTTTTCTATAATGTATTTAGTTTATGATTTACTCTATCTCCATTATTTTGTGTTTTTTAAATGGTGTGTGTGTGTGTGTGTGTGTGTGTGTGTGCGCGCGCGCGCGTGCTATGGTTGTCTATATGTGTGTGCGTGTGGAGGCCAGGTGTCTTACTTGGTTACTTGTACTGTATTATTTGAGACAAGGTCTCTGGCTGAACCTAGAGCTCACCAATTTGGTTAGACTAGCTAGCTAGTGAGCCCCTGATCGCCTTTCTCCACTTCCCCAGTGCTGGATTGCAGGCATGAACCACCTAGCCCAGCATTTTACATGGGTTCCTTGGGTCTGAGTGAATGTCCTCATGCTTGTATAGCAAATACTTTCTTTGCCCACTGACCTGTCTTCATGCCTGGTCCATGGCATTTTTGAAAGTTAAGATACTTACTCTCAAACTTCCTTTAATTTCCACATACCAGTTTGAATTGGAAAATATGTATATATTTAAGGTTTTGAAAGAGTACTGTATGATTAAAACTGTATTAAATGATATTTTCTGTTAAGTTTTATATTAAGAGCACTATTAGTGCTTTCTACTTTTGGTATTTAGTCATCAGGTCAGAGAATGTCCCTAAATGCCCTCTGACTCTTGAGTCCATATGACTATCATTGATACTACCAACTTGTATGCATTGCTTTTTCTTTTTTAAAAAAATATTTTATTTATTTGACAGAGAAAGAGGGGTGGGGAGAGAGAGAGAGAACAGGCACACCAGGGCCTCCAACCACTGCAAAGGAATTCTAGATGCATGCACCCCCTTGTGCATCTGGCTAATGTGGGTCCTGGGGAATTGAACCTGGATCCTTTGGCTTTGTAGGCAAATACCTTGACCACTAAGCTACCCCTCCAGCCCTGCATTGCTTTTTCTAATTTGTGTCATGGGAACATTCTGGAAATGCTGTAGGGCTTTGGGTGGTTAAGGAGAGTACTTGCCTAGCTAGTCAGGCTCAGTTCCAACGCTGTTTAGGAGCTCTGTTATCAGCATCAGGTCTTTATAATGCTTCTATACCCTAAATGTTAGGCTTGAGACACTCCAGTTTATAGTTTTGTTGTTGTTGTTGTTGTTTGTTTTTGAGGTAGGGTCTCACTCTGGCCCAGGCTGACCTGGAATTAACTATGGAGTCTCAGGATGGCCATGAACTCCCGGCGATCCTCCTACCTTTGCCTCCTGAGTGCTGGGATTAAAGGCGTGTGCCACCACACCCTGCCAGTTTATAGTTTTTGAGATCTCATTGAGCTAGGAATGAAACTCATATCTGACTCCAAATCCCATCTGTTATGTTCATTTAGGTCCTGCTGGAGATTTGTAGGTGTGGACCTTCCCCTTTAGCCTTACCAGAATAGTCTACGACTGCTGTTTCCATGTGATACTCAAACTGTGGAGGACTGCCTTTGTTTCTCTAGTGTTGGCTAGGTTGATTTTAGACTTGGATGTCTCTTCTAATGGGTGAGGTTTGTAGAACTGCTCTTTTAGAATATGTGCAGATTTGTGCTTTTAGGAGAATTTGGGTGTTACACTACCTTGATTGCTGTACTTGGTAACTTAAGTATTTAATGTTCAAAAGAAGTACAGTACTGGCTGAAAGGTACATCTGATTTACACGGGGTAAGTCATGACCTGTATGAAGAAACAGCACTTGGTTTAGGGATTGAGAAGAGGCCCGCAGTTAAAGGCACTTGCATGCAGAATGTGATGTATTTAATGCTCAAACACATACTGTAGGGGTGCTGGGTTTTTTCATTTTTTTAGTGACAGAATATAATCTAAGATATTTTTCCCCTCCTTAAGGTATTTGAAATAAGAAATACTGAAGATCTAACTGAAGAATGGTTACGTGAGAAACTGGGATTTTTCCACTAATGTGAACTTCTGTGCTTCTAAAGTATTTTTGTGTTAACCTGACCATACTGGAACCAGACATAAACACTTATTTATGCCTAAAAATGCACTGTTACTTACAGTTTGTTTCCTGCAGTAAAGAAAAATTCTTCATTTGTGCAAAGTTTGAACAGAGAGGAAATCATCTTCATAGTAATGAAACCCTGTAAAGTGTCTCCCTATAACTGTAATTGTCGGTGGACTACTTTCTCCAGGGACATTTTGCACTCTTGTGACTAATTTCTATAACGTATGGTTCAGAATTTGTTAGAATTTATAGACAACATTGGAAAGTGGATATTAGAGTGTGACAGATAACAGTTGCCTCCTTTGGCCAAGACTGGATCTTAGCAGTTTGTAAGTGAAAATAGCTTATTACCACTTGTCACATCACTTAAATTCTTTTGGGGTTAAAATCTTAAAGTGACCTAGTGTTGAGCCATGAATAATTTACTGCGGTATAATCTGTATTGCATTTTTTGTCAATATTTTATACCTCTTGGTTTCCTATTTCTTTGTAATCAAATCTAGAAACTACGTCAATCATTCACTCTTAAAGTCTGGGAGATAGTTTTATGGCAGAGTTTTGACTTGGGTTTTCTTCTTACAGAAAATAGCAGCTTAGTCTTAGGAAGTGATGAGTTGTAATAATCAAGGGCTTCATTCCTGGGTATGTCATTTCTACATAGTTTAGAGTCTGGGTTAATGCTTTATTTATGAAGCTGCTCCTAACGTCTTGTGAACACTAATTATTTTAAATGTGTTAATACTGTGCCTTTGATTTGTTAGTGTTAATATTAGTTTAATACTTTTACACTGCCAATATTCTAGATTTGGTGAAATTAATACTTTTTAAAAGGTCCAAGTCAAACAATTTTCTAATGTGTGTCTGAAATTTGTAATAAAATTAACTTCTAACTTTTAAAATTCCAACTACTTGCTTGCATGGGTGAATATGTGGCAGATGAGAGTTAGGATTTTGGGCATATTTGTTATTAGTTTTGTGCCATATGTAAGAATTGTTTATCTAACTTTGACCATAGTTAATAACAGCACATCAGTAGAAATTCACCTATTTTATCCTAAATATCAGAAGATACTCTAACCTGGAAACCTGAATTACTGACCAAACCGGTCATGTTAGATGATGGTCCCCTTAGCATGAAGCGAGAAGTCTGATATACTTGCCGTGACCATACTGTATTTTAAAAAGAAACATAGAAGTAACTGCTGAATGTTAATTTGATAAAAAACAGTCTAGAGACTATAGAAGCTAACCAAATTTGGTGTGTGCATTCTTATATTAAGGATATTGTAGCAAAAACAAAACTGTAGTCATTTGAAATCTAGCACAAGCATTCCTTTTATGTTGGCATATTTTCATTCACATATACTATTAGTATTTTTTAGGTTCTGTACCAGCTTTAGCAAGGAGGTCAGAGTTGGGATTTTCTCAGTATTGAATGGGATATCTATCTTGCATTCCAAACATTGCTTGGCTCACTATCGGTGTCCAGGAAGCAGTTGTGGGTCAGAGCTGAACAAGTGCTAGAGTGGTATTTATTTCGGTTAATGAATGGAAAAGTTCCTTTATCCAATTTCCAGACAGAAAACTTGACCCAGGAATTTAAGCATTTATTAAGCAGAGGCCTGTGGCCATGGCTCAGTGATAGAGCACTTGCCTGACACCTGCAAGGTCCTGGGTTTGATTCCTGCTCCTCAAAAAGAAAAAAGAGTTCTTAAACAGGTATTTTGATACTGATGGGAGAATTTGCTTATAATCCTGAAAAAAAGCAAATGCAATCCAAGTGAGAGAAGAGTGGTTTTCATGCTTCTGAATGAAAGCAATGAGATTTTGTTTCACCTAATTTGCATCAGGAGAGAAACTAGTGCTGCAGGAGTGGGTGTTATGAGGTTCCTTATCTTGCCTAGCATATTTAGTTTATTTATTTTTTTTAAGTTTAGAAGTCCTCCAAAGGGTCCTGACATACACAGAACTCTTCATTTCTTATTCTGTAACAGGTGTAAGGAGATGTGATAAACTGCATTGTTTTAGCCTGACTCCTTATCAGTAACTTGTGCTTTGCAAAACAACAGATTGGATTAGGAAATTGGTAGAACTTTTTTTTTAATTTAAATTCCGCCTGCTTTTTAGGGAGATATGTCAATCCTGTGCTCTAAAATACTCATCAGATATTTATGTGAATTTTCCTGTAACTAAAATCTGCAGTTTTTTTAAAGTGTATTTCCTTATTAGTTTTTTGTTTTTTTCCCCTGCCTTCCTACAAGTGTACCTCTGGATTTCAGAATTCCAATTTTTACATTCCATATGTTTCTGGTACAGCCATTCCCATTTAGCCTTAAATCTTGATCTTTCCTTTTTTGGCAGCAACTTTTTCCTGGGGACCTCTGTTGTGGTTTTCTAAGTCAGCATTAGTTTTGAAATTGCCAGCCTTACATAAGTTCTGCATAGCATCTAATATCCAAATGGAACCATCTAGTAATTACAATGTATATTAGGTATGGTATTTATGACAACATAAGTGACATATGAAGAAAACTGTTCTCAGGTTACTATGCTGAAATTCCAAACTGTCTGAGTTCTCATTAGTAATCACTGTTCTGGTATTGAAGCAATTGTGTTAGGGAAAAAGTTGGTTGACTGTTTTGTTTAATTGACTTCTGAAATACATGTTTGAATTGTCTCTAAAAAGTTTACTAAATACCTAGTGCAATTAAACATCCTCTTGTTTAAGAGGGAGTTGCTAAATTTTTTTATTGTCATTACTAAAAATCTGTATAGCAAAATGTGTACTAGCACTTTCCCTCCCCTTTTATCTCCTATTTTCAGGAGTCAAACATAGCCATAACCTATATCCTGGTCTGACACTTTAACTAAAAGTTTCCTGTTCGAGGAGTTTATTGCCAAATTAAATTTGGCTGTTTCCCCCCTACTCATATAAATATTAAGGAAGGTGCACTTGAAAAATGTTTGGACTGATTTTAAAATTCAAGCAGTGTCATTAATCCGTATGTGGACTAGTGATGAATAGATATTTTCATAAGAGTTTAAATGCTGATATTTGGTGGAAGTAGAAGAGTAGCTTGTATTCTATTAAAGTACTCATGATTGCACTCATTTGTTCAATAGACTGATAATACTGGAATCTATAATGTTTGAACCTTTACAACTTATGTGAAGAAATGCTTCAAACATTTCTGGACAAATCTTATTTTGTATTTCTGGAAGAATGTAAATAATCTAGGCCACTTACAACTAATGCTCCCAAGATGAATGTTCTTGAGCAGATCATGTCCCATGAGGCCATTGCACATTGCAGATTGGTGAACGTATCCCTGTAATGTTTGAAACAACTACATTATGCTTGTGATAGAACCTATTTTCTTGCTTTTTGGAATAAAATTACTTGAATATTGTTTGAAATCATTAACATGCCAGGGCATTTCCCACTGATGTAGATGGTCCAATATAATCTCATTCAGGAGGCTTGAAACATTGATGGTTTTGTCTTGTGAATTTTAACAGTTCTCTGTCGTCTAAAACCAACAACTGGCACTTCTGAAGCTGTGGTTTCAGTGTCTGCTGGTTTATATCGCATGTTTATTTTGGACAGTCTTTTGGTAAGCATGGTGCTTGTACTGGTTTAAATAAAATGTTAACATGAAAAGACTTCTAGTGCTTCATTTTTACTGCCCCCTCCCCTGTCCCTTTATAGTTACTGATGCCTGCCTATCTTGGTTTCTGTGAACCATCTTTTTATAAAACAGTTTATTTTGTTTGCAAAAACCAAGAAAGAAAATAAACAGGGATCTCTTGGCAACTTGGTGGAGGGCAAACACAATAAAATTAGGAAAATTCATAAAAATCTGATGCTAAAATGACTGATTTGTAGAAAATGTCAGTGAATAATAGTAGGGGCAGAGGGAATTATTCTAAACAATGAACCTCATTTTTTTTTTTTTTTTTTGTTTTTCGAGGTAGGGTCTCACTCCAGTCCAGGCTGACCTGGAATTAACTATGTAGTCTCAGGGTGGCCTTGAACTTGCGGCGATCCTCCTACCCCTGCCTCCCGAGTGCTGGGATTAAAGGCGTGTGCCACCACGCCCGGCTGAACCTCATTTTTAAGGGGAGAATTAAAAGTTAGGAGATATATTTTTGGGGCTAGAGAGATGGCTTAGTGGTTAAGCACTTGCCTGTGAAGCCTGAGGACCCCGGTTTGAGGCTCAGTTCCCCAGTACCCACGTAAGCAAGATGCACAATGGGGCACATGTGTCTGGAGTTCGTTTGCAGTGGCTGGAGGCCCTGGTGAGCCCGTTCTCTCTCTCTCTCTCTCCCTCTTTCTCTCTCTGTCGCTCTCAAATAAATAAAAATAAAAAAATAATAAAAGTTAGGAGATATTTTTTTTTTTTTAAAAAAGTTAGGAGGTATGCATACTTTCTAAACAAAATCCCATTGGAGATTCTGCAATTGGAAATAAGATTATTCATAAACATCCATTGAAACTATAACCCTGCCTTTTTTTATTTTTTTTATTGACACCTGCTATACTTACATACAAAAAAAATATGATATTTCCCTCCCCTCCGCCCATTCCACTTTAGACCACCAATCTCCATCATATCCCCTCCCTCTCTCCATTAGTCTTTCTTTTAATTTGATGTCATCTTTTTCTTCTATTTTGAGGGTCTTGCGGAGGTATTACTAGGCACTGCAAGGTCATGGATATCGAGGCTAATTTCTGTCTGGGCAGTTGCATTGTAAGAAGTCATACCCTTCCTTTGGCTCTTCCATTCTATCCGCCCCCTCTTCCGCAATGGTCCCTGAGCCTTGGAGGGAGTGACAGAGATGTTTCAGTGCTGGACACTTCTCCGTCCCTTCTTCTCAGCACTGTGTTGCCTTTTGGGTCATCCCAGTGGTCATCGCCATCTGAAAAGAGAAGCTTCTCTAACCAGAAGTGAGAGTAGCGTTAATATGTGAACATGAACATTAAGTGTAGTGCCCCCAGGGCAGCTTGGTGGGAATAATATATACATTTAGTCAGACAAGAGCAGGCTTTATACCCCTAAGGCTCATGCCCTCACCTGCCATAGACTTTTTTTTTTTTTTATTTGAGAGAGAGATACAGAAATAGGCAGGTAGAGAGAGAGAGAGAATGGGTGCGCCAGGGCCTCCAGCCACTGCAAACGAACTCCAGATGCATGCACCCCCTTGTGCATCTGGCTTACGTGGGTCCTGGAGAATCGAGCCTCGAACCGGGGTCCTTAGGCTTCATAGGCAAGCGTTTAACCACTAAGCCATCTCTCCAGCCCACCTGCCATAGACTTTTGCTTAGGTTTTTCAGTACCAGGTATGTATTCCCTCCCGTAGAGAGGGTCTTCAGTCCAATTATGGAGCAGTTGGTTACCCCAAGAGTAGACATGCCACTATTGCACCCGTTCAGTCATTGGGCCTGTACTTGAATATTTAGTGTCCACTGTTTTCACTGCTGATGACTTCTGTCTCCCATATGGCTGCATGCCAGCACCAGCTTGCTTTCTCAGTGACCTTGCCTCTCAGGCAAGAGATGTCTTCAGCAATAGGGTCTTATGATCTGTTTTTCAAGGGAAACCAAGGGCTTTGGCAATAGCCTTTAATGTTTTGGAGGCTACCGGGGCCTCCTTGGCCAACAACTCACTGGAAGGTATCCCATCCCAGGCACTGAAAATTTTCTAGTAACAGTCTACAGCTTCTAGATGTGCCATTATTCAAAAAAGTAGGTTTACATAAGTCTTATTCACACTATCTTGAATTTAGATTGACCCTCCCCCTGCCCTTCTTTTACGCATTCTCTTCCCATGGCTTCGCTTAGGCCATTCCCCTCCCTTTAATCTGTTAACCCTGCCTTTTTATAGTGTGTCACAGGTATCTGCTAGAACAGTAAAGACAAATCACTAATACACCAGAGGGTTTACCAAGCATCTCTTGTGATAAATTTGTACTAGTCACATTCTTTTTAATTATGAAAAGAATAACTTCTTTGTTTTTCTGTCTTTAAGACTCTCACAAGGAGGGGCTGGAAAGATGGCTCTAAAAGAGCTTGCTTACAAAGCCTTACAGACTGGGTTCAATTCCCTAGTATCCACGTAAAGCCAGATGCACTCACTCTCTTTCTGTCTGCTTCTTTCTGTCTCTCAAAGAAATAAATAAGGGCTGGAGAGATGGCTTAGTGGTTAAGGGACTTGCCAGCAAGGCCAAAGGATACAGGTTCAGTTTCCCCAGTACCCATGTAAAGCCAGATGCACAAGGTGGCACATGCATATCAAGTTCATTTGCAGTGGCCATGAGGCCCTGACGTACCCATTCTCTCTACATAGATAGATTGATCGATAGATAGATAGATAGATAGATAGATAGATAGATAGATAGGTGATAGATATTTGCCTCTGCCTCCCTATCTGAAGTAAATAAAAATATATTTTAAAAAATAAATATTTAAAATTTATTTTTAATTATTGAAGAGGGTAGAGAGAAAGAAAGTGAGTGAATGAGAGAGAATGGGCGCACCAGGGCCTCTAGCCAACTGCAAAGGAACTCCAGATGCATGTGCCACCATGTGCATCTGGCTTACGTGGGACCTGGAGAATTGAACCTGGGTCCTTAGGCTTCACAGGCAAGCACCTTAACTGCTAAGCCATCTCTCCAGCCCAAAAAATATTTTTTAAAAAGAATCTCACAAGGATAATTTGCCAGAGTTTGGAAACATTTAGAACCCTATTTTCTTTTTTTTTTTTTTTTTTGGTTTATTTTATTTTATTTATTTGTTGTTGTTGTTTATTTATTTGAGAGTGACAGACACAGAGAGAGAAATAGGCAGATAGATAGAGAATGGGCGCACCAGGTCCTGCAGCCCTGCAAACGAACTCCAGATGCATGTACCACCTTGTGCATCTGGCTTACGTGGGTCCTGGGGAATTGAACCTGGAACCCTTAGGCTTCACAGGCAAGCGCTTAACTGCTAAGCTATCTCTCCAAGCCCCTGTTTTATTTTTTTATATTGACAACTTCTTTAATTGTAGACAATATCCCATGGTATTTCCCTCCCTCCCCCCACTTTCCCCTTTGAAACTTCACTCTCCATCATATCTCCTCCCCCTCTCAATCAGTCTCTCTTTTCAGTTTGATGTCATGATCTTTTCCTCCTATTATGATGGTCTTGTGTAGGTAGTTTCAGGCACTGTGAGATCATGGATATCCAGGCCAATTTGTGTCTGGAGGAGCACGTTGTAAGGAGTCCTACTCTTCCTTTGGCTCTTACATTCTTCTCGTCCCCTCTTCCGCAATGGACCCTGAGCCTTGGAAGGTATGTTAGAGATGTTTCAGTGCTGAGCACTCCTCTGTCCCTTCTCAGCACCATGGTGCCTTCTGAGTCATCCTAAGGTTGCCACCATCTGAAAAGAGAAGCTTCTCTAACCAAAGGTGAGAGTAGCATTAATATATGGGTGTGGACATTAAGAGAAGTGCTTACTGGGCAGTTTGGTAAGCATACTATATAAATTTAGTGAGACACCAGCAGACATTACACCCCTGGGGCTCATGACTACCCCGTCATAGGTTTTCAGTATCTGGGATGTATTCCCTCCCATGGAGCAGGCCTCCAGTCCAATTAGAGAGCAGTTGGTTTCCCCCATAACAGACACGCCACTATTGCACCCATTGGCTCATTTGGCCTGGATGGCCAAGTTTAAAGTTTGCAGTGTTCACTGTTGAGTATCTTCACTGGTGTTTTCTCTCTCCCATTGAGCTGCATGCAGTGTAGCTTTTTCCAACTTTCTGTCAGCTGGTCTACATGGAGGAGGCTTCCAGCTCAGCTCCAGCAGGATTTCTCAGTGACCTTGCTGCACAAGTGTGTGGAGTCTTCAGCAATAGGGTCTTACCATCTATTCTTGGTAGGAAACCAAGGGTCTTGGCAATAATGTTTTGGGGGCATCTGTGATCTCCCTGGCCAACAATTCACTGGAAGGTATCCCATCCCTGGCACTGAAAATTTTCTAGTAACAATCTATGGCTTCTGAGTGGATCCCTATTTCTTTTTTTCTTTCTTTTCTTTTTTTTTTTTTTTTTTTTTTTTGCTTTTTTGAGGTAGGGTTTCACTCTGGTCCAGGCTGACCTGGAATTCACTATGTAGTCTCAGGGTGGCCTCAAACTCATGGCAATCCTCCTACCTCTGCCTCCCAAGTGCTGGGATTAAAGGCATGCGCCACCACGCCTGGGTCCTATTTCTTAAATCAGGTCATTTGACTTACTTTAAGAGCTAGCACTGGCTCTTTTCTTCTTCTTCCTCTTCCTCTTCCTCTTCCTCCTCCTCCCCCTCCCTCTCCCTTTTCTCCTCCCCCTCTCCCTCCTCGTTTTGTTTTTGAGGTAGGGTCTCACTCTGGCTCAGGCTGACCTGGATTTCACTCTGTAGTCTCAGGTTGGCCTTGAACTCACAGCGATCCTCCTACCTCTGCCTCCCGAGTGCTGGGATTAAAGGCGTGCACCACCACACCTGGCTTGCTACTGGCTGTTTTCACTTTCATTAAAAAATATGTAAGGGCAGGAGGGGTGGCTTAGTAGTTAAGGTGCTTGCTTGCAAAGCCAAAGGACCCAGGTTCAATTCCCCAGGACCCATGTAGGCCAGATGCACAAGGTGGCCTGTGTGTCTGGAGTTCGTTTGCAGTGGCTGGAACTCCTATCACACCCATTTTCTTTGTCTCTGTGTTTCTCTCTCTCAAATAAATAAAATTTTAAAATATATAAACTAGTCCTTTTTTAAAAAAATTTATTTATTTATTTGTGTGTGAGAGAGAGAGAGAGGAAGAGGCAAAGAGAAAGAATGGGCACGCCAGGACCTCCAGCCACTGCAAGTGAACTCCAGATGCATGTGCCCCTTTATGTATCTGTCTTATGTGGGTACTGGGGAATCGAACCGGGGTCCTTAGGCTTCACAGGCAAAATGCCTTAACCACTAAGCCATTTCCCCAGCCCAACTTCAGTCTTTTTCATTTTCTAGCAGCAAAAATTCCTCATCAGCATAGGCAAGCTTATATTTGTAGGTAGCCCCCTGCACCTTGAGCAGTACTCTTAGCTATGTCGGGGGCTCATGAGGTCGAAGAACTCACTGCTGAGCACCACAGAGTTTCCTCGAAGACAGCGCTCTTAGCTTCCATTGGAGATCTGCCCTTGGGCTCTCTGCAGGCTCCTTGCTGAGGTCCCTTTTCCAATTCTAGGAGAGCAGAAAGCCTAGGTTCCATCCAGAAACTACCAGGAAAGGTGTGTATGACTATCAGAGCCGCCTACACAGTTTAAGTACAGAAGTTCAGTGACTGCTGTTTGGGGCTGTCCATATTTTGGCCTACTGTCTGTCCATTTTGTGTTGCTGTAGTAGAACACCTGAGACTAAGTCATTTATAAAGGACAGAGATTTATTTTTCACACTTCTGGAGGTTTGGAAGTCCAAGCGGAAGGTAGGTGCTGGCTTCTTGCAAGGGCCTTACTGCATCTTAAGGTGGAAGGTGGACAAAGTCAACCCCACCCTCAGCCTCCTTTCTGTAGCACCCATCAGTTCATTCATGAGGCCTCTGCCCGTAAGTCCCCACTTAACAACATTGAGGCTTTGAAGATTAAGTTTGTAGAACATGTGAATTTCAGGGAATACAGGTCATAGCAGCAGCCACACACCAAAATTCCCCTTTGTGGGGTAGAAATGCCCCAGCTATGGCCCCTGTACCTTTCTGTTCTCAGCTTTGTTCCACCTTCCCTTCCAGCCTCAGTTGGTTGGACCCAAGGGCAGCCCCCCTCTGTGATGTTTCCCCACTGGTACCAAATTCTAAGCTGGGCCAATCATTCTCTTGAAAGAATCCTTTAGGAATGGGAACTGGATGGGAGTGTTAGGTGGAGAACCACAGAATAGTGGGAAAGAAGATGCCAGTGAGGCAGTGTAGAATGAGGCAGGCAGAGTAGATGAATCACAGTAAATAGGGTCCAGAGGGCTCCCTTCAATCCAGAGTCAATCATCCATGTCCCCTTTTTCTGAGTTCTGGCTGAGAGCTTATCCTGGACTCCTCTACATATCTTACCAGAAAGTCTCCATCACTTAACATGGGTACATCCATTTACTCTATCCTAATGTGCCTAACTCCAATGCCAGCTCTGGATGCCGCTGCCATTGTTGCTTACACTTACACAACTCCAGCCTCACCTACAAACCTAACTTGTGTCTCACCTTCTGCCCCATGTTTCTCTTGCTTGTCCTACTCAATGACAATCAAAAATCATTTCAGGGCTGGAGAGATGGCTTGGAGGTTAAGGCGCTTGCCTGAGAAGCCTGTAGACCCATGCTTGACTCTCCGGATCCCACATAAGCCAGATGCACAAGGTGGCACAAGTGCAAAAGGTCACACGTGCACTAGATGGCACACACGTCTGGAGTTTGATTGCAGTAGCTGGAGGCCCTTGTGTACCAATTCTCTCACTATCTTTTTTTTCCCAAATGTTTTAAAATTTAATTAATTTATTTGAGGGAGAGAAAGAGGTAGAGAGAGAGAGAAAGAATGGGCATGCCGGGGCCTCCAGCCACTGCAAATGAACTCCAGATGCATGCACCCCCTTGTGCATCTGGCTTATGTGGGTCCTGTAGAGTCTAACCAGGATCCATTGGCTTTGCAGGCAAATGCCTTAACTGCTAAGCTATCTCTCCAGCCTCCCCCCCTTTTTTTTGTTTTTCGAGGTAGTGTCTCCCTCTAGCCTAGGCTGTCTTGGAATTCACTATGTAGTCTCAGGGTGGCCTTGAACTCATAGTAATCCTCCTACCTCTTCCTCCCAAGTGCTAGGATTAAAGGTGTGCACCATCACGCCTGGCTACTATCTTTCATTTTAAAAAGTCATTTCACAATGGTGCATCCAGAAGCCATAGATTGTTACTAGAAAAATTTCAGTGCCAGGGATGGGATCCCTTCCAGTGAGTTGTTGGCCAGGGAGGTCCCTGATGCCCCCAAAACATTATAGGCCATTGTCAAGGCTCTTGATTTCCTACCAGGAATAAATGGTAAGACCCTATTGCTGAAGACTCCATATGCTTTGGCTATAGGTTACTGAGAAATCTTACTGGAGCTGAGCTAAAAACCTCCTTCCTGTAGACCAGATGACAGAAAACTGGAACAAGCTATGATGCATGCTGCTCCATGGGAGAAAGAGAAGTCATCTGTGGAGATAACAGTGGACACTGTGAGCCTTAAGTTGGGCCAGCCAGGCCAAATGAGCCAATGGGTACAATAGTGACATGTCTGTTATGGGGGAAGCCAACCGCTCTCTAATTGGACTAGAGGCCCGCTCCATGGGAGGGAATATACCTGATACTGAAAACCTATGATGGGAGAGGTCATGAGCCCTAGGGGTGTAACACCTGTTGGTATCTGGCTACATACCTATATTATTCTCACCAACTTGCCCTGTAAGCACTTCTCTTAATGTTCATACCCATATATTAATACTATTCTTACTTTTGGTTAGAGAAGCTTCTCTTTTTTTTTAAAGATTTTATTTATTTTTATTTATTTATTAGAGACAGAGATGGGGAGAGAGAGTGAGAATGGGCACACCAGGGCCTCTAGCCACTGCAAACGTACTGCAGATGCATGTGCCACTGTGTGCAACTGGCTTACGTGGGACCTGGAGAATTGCACCTGGGTCCTTAGGCTTTGCAGGCATGTGCTTTAACCACTAAGCCATCTCTCCAGCCCAAGCTTCACTTTTCAGATGGCAGTGACCTCTGGGATGACCCAAAAGGCATAGTGCCGAGAAGAAGTGACAGAGGAGTGTTTAGCGCTGAAACATCTCTATTACACTTTCCAAGGCTCAGGGTCCATTGCTGAAGGGGTGGAGGAAAGAATGTTAGAGCCAAAGGAAGGGTTGGACTCCATACAATGCACTCTTCCAGACACAAAATGGCCTTGATATCCATCACCTTGCAGTGCCTGGCACTACCTACACATGACCCTCATAGTAGAAAGAAAAGATGACAACATCAAAATAAAAGACTAATTGAAAGGGGAAAGGGATATGATGAAGAGTAGAGTTATGAAGGGGAAAGTGAGGGGGAGGGAATTATCATGGTTTATTGTCTATAATTATGGAAGTTGTCAATAAAATTTTTAAGTTATTTAAACTGTCCTTTAAACCACAAAGCCTGTTGGTTGAACTAAATATAGTACACTTTAAAAAATAAATTAGGGCACTTTTTCCTGTACTAAGGGTTGAATTTGAACAACTAATGTGTCATTTGAGAAAATTATAAAATACAACTAAGTCAAGCCGGGCATGGTGGCGCATGCCTTTAATCCCAGCACTCGGGAGGCAGAGGTAGGAGGATTGCCATGAGTTCAAGGCCACCCTGGGACTACATAGTGAATTCCAGGTCAGCCTGGGCTAGAGCAAGACTCTACCTCGAAAAACAAAACAAAAAAAAAAAAAAAAAAAAAAAAACAACTAAGTCAAAGGAAGAAAACCAAAAGAATGACATTTTGTTTTTCTTCCCCAGTGTGTTGTAATTCTCTGGTGACAGTTTTTCTGGTCACTCTTTAAAAAAAAAATTCAGGGCTAGAGAGATGGCTTAGCAGTTAAGGTGCATGCCTGTGAAGCCTAAGGACCCAGGTTCGAATCTCCAGGTGCCACGTAAGCAAGATGCACATGTTGGCACATGTCTGGAGTTCGTTTGCAGTGGCCAGAGGCCCTGGCGTGCCCATTCTCTCTCTCTCTCTCTCTGTCTCAAATAAATAAAAATAAATCTTAAAAATATTTTTTAAAATATTTCATTTATTTATTTATTTATTTGAGAGAGAGAGAGAGAGAAAAAGAGAGAGGCAAATAGAGAGAATGGGCATACCAGGGCCACTAGACAGTGCAAGAAAACTCCAGACACATGTGCCACATTGTGCATCTGGCTTATGTTGGTACTGGGAAAGCAAACCTGGATCCTTAGGCTTTTTAGACAAGTGCCTTAACCGCTAAGCCCCAGCCCCATCTGGTCACTCTTTAGTATTATGAATTATGCCTACTATTTTCTGGTAATAAGGATTCTAGTCTAGTCTCATGTCAATGTTTCAATATTTTATTTTCTTTAAAACTTCCTTCAGGGGGCTGGAGAGATGGCATAGTGGTTAAGGCACTTGTTTGTGAAGCCTGAGGACCCAGGTTTGATTCCCTAGGACCCACATAAGCCAGATGCACAAGGTGGCATATGCATCTGGAATTTGTTTACAGTGGCTGGAGGCCCTGGTGCACCCATTTTCTCTCTCTGTCTCTCTCAAATAAATAAATGAAATATTTTTTAAAATATTTTTTAAGATTTATTTTTCTTATTTCTCCCTTTCTCATAAATAAATAAATAAAATATTTATTTAAGCCAGGCATGGTGGAACACACCTTTAATCCCAGCACTTGGGAGGCAGAGTTAGGAGCATCATCATGAGTTTGAGGCCACCTTGAGACTACATAATGAATTCCAGGTCAGCCTGGGTTAAAGTGAGACCCTACCTCGAAAAATCATAAAAGAACAAGGAGGAGGAGGAGGAAAGTAATATTGATTTAAGAAAAAAAACTTTCTTTTATTCTAGCCTTATCTAGTAGTGCAGACCTGTGACCCCAATTGCTGAGGAGGCTGAGGCAGGAAGATCACAAGTTCAAGGCCAGCCTGGGTAACTTAGTGAGATCCAGTCTCAAAATAAAAATAAAGTGGTTTTTGTGTTATTAACATTAGTTGTTAATTTTTTTTAATCTCAAATTTGATTCAAAAGTCTTTTTAATTTTTTTTTTTTTACGCTGGTCAAGTGAAGCAGTGGGAGTAGAGAAGGAACAAAGAAATCTGTAACTCTGTTTTTACTTTATTTATTTGCAAGCAGAGAGACAGACAGAGAGAATAGATATGTCAGGGCCTCCAGTTGCTCCAAACGAACCAGATGAATGTGCCACTTTGTTTTGTTTTGTTTTTTCAAGGTAGTGTCTTGCTTTAGTACAGGCTGACCTGGAATTCACTATATAGTCTCAGGGTGGCTTCAAACTAGCTTTCCCTTCTGAATGCTGGGATTAAAGCTGTTCACCACCACACCCAGCTGTTGCAAGTTTTTTGTTGTTGTCATGGTGGTTTGTTTTGACTTTTTGTTTTGTTTTGCATGTGCCACTTTGTAAATCTGGCTTTACGTGGGAATTAGGGAATCAAATTCGGGTCATTAGGCTTTGAAGGTAAAGGCCTTAACCTCTAAGCCCTTTCTCCAGCCCTCTAATTTTTTTTTATTTATTTATTTATTTATTTATTTATTTATTTATTTATTTATTTATTTTTACTCTCTCTTTCAGCAAGGACTATTCTTTTGGCTGTGGGTGAGGATGAAGGCATGTGTGAGGACATGCATGAACTCAAGCTGGGCTCTCTTGTTCTGCTCTGCTGGGGAGGCTTAGGGGCCTCCAGGTTAACTATTCCCTGGGGTTCCTTGTGCTGCTGATAGGTGGGCTACTGTTCTTCTCCATGCCACTGAATCCATTTTTTACACTGCCTAGCCCCTTCCAAGAGTGGGGGAGGTACCCAAAGGATGATTCTTTCCTGAGGCTCCATTTCTGGGATCTTAAGTTCTTTCCCGGAATTCTTCATGAGTATTCTCTACAACCTTATTTTTTTTTAATTTATTTATTTGAGAGAGAGAGAGATACAGAACTAGGCAGGTAGAGAGAGAGAGACAGAATAGGCGCTCCAGGGCCTCCAGTACTGCAAACAAACTCCAGAAGCGTGTTCCCCCTTGTGCATCTGGCTTACATGGGTCCTGGGGAGTTGAACCTGGATCTTTTGGCTTTGCAGGCAAGCGCTTTAACCACTAAGCCATCTCTCCAGCCCTACAACCTTTTTCTTTTCTTTTCTTTTTTTTCTTTTAGAGAGGAGAGAGAGAGAGAGAATTGGCATGCCAGGGCCTCAGCCACTACAATCAAACTCCAGACACTTTCGCCACCTAGTGGGCATGTGCAGCCTTGCACTTGCATCACCCTTGGCTTACGTGGGATCTGGAGAGTTGCACATGGGTCCTTAGGCTTTGCAGGCAAGTACCTTAACCACTAAGCCATCTCTCCAGCTGTTCTCTAACAACTTTTGGTGTATTTGGACTATTGATCATATTTTCCTAGTACTAATTCTCTAGCCTGCCCCCAAACACAATACTCTAACAGATTACTCAAATACCTAGCATTTTTTGTTACTGGCTTAACACATAAAATAATCTGTGAATTCATTTTTCCCCTGAGAGTCCTCCTCTCTTTGCCCTCCTTCCTCCTCCTCCTCAAATCTGGATGGGTTATTCTCTGGCATGAGGCACAGCTGTTGTTCTAAAGGTTACCTCCCTTCCTGTCTTGTTGGAGCCCCCTGGTTAAGTGCCAGGTATTCACTATCGCCTTGAGTCATCTTGCCATTTTGGGAGGCGTTTATAGTTCTGAAATGCTTCTCCTCTGTTCTCATGTTGATTGGTGACTTGGCTGGGGTGCGGGATATTTTCATGCTGAGGAAGTGCTTCTCAACCATCTGGTTATCCTTAGCAGGGCCATTCAGATTTAACCTTTTCTTCATACTTCACCACAATCTCTGCTCCAAGGAGACTGGCCTTGAGGAACTCTTCCATCTAATTCTGCTTGGGGTCAGCCAATCTCTAGGGAGGATGGGTATTTCCTGAGTCACTCCAGTAAGGCCTTGGTAAGTCATGACCCTCTAATGAAGTCACTCCACTTAAAACAGCCCTTGTACCATGACCTCATTCTAAATTCTAGAGACCACTTGTTCCATCTCCCCCTGGGCCTAAGAGTCCTGTAGTGTTCCTTTTACACTCCTTAGTAATAGCCCTTCATCAACCCTTCCTCGAGTTATTTTAATTAGAGTGTGGTTCCTGCCTTTTAAATGCATAGGAAAAGGCCAATGTCAAGATTTGATGCTAATGAGTATACTTTGAAAGAGAAAAGAATAGCTAGATAGAAGAGAAAAGTCGTCCTTCTTACTCAGCGGTGGACCCTGAGCTACACAACCAATTTTCCAAGCAGATTATGACTGCTGGTGCTATAGTGGCATGACTGGCATGGGATAACCAACTGCTCTGTGGATATAAGTCCTGCTTCATGGGACGGAGTGCCTTTCTGATACTGCAAACATAGTCAAGAGCCCATGGCTGGGGAACATAGACTTAATAGGAAAGCTATTACTGTTGTGTGGCTAAGTGGATATGTTGTGAACCCATCAAATTGCCTCTATGTATGTTTATGCCTATAGATTAGTGCCTTTTAAGAAAAACTGTCTTTTAAAATATTATTTATTTATTGGTTTGACAGAGAAAAAGGGAGAGAGATAATGGGTGCCAGACACATGTGCCCCCCTTGTGCATCTGGCTAACGTGGGTCCTGGGGAATCGAACCGGGGTTCTTTGGCTTTGTAGGCAAATGCCTTAACCACTAAGCCATCTCTCCAGTCCAATTAGTGTCTTTTGTTAGAGAGGCTTCTTTTTGCAGTTGGTGGTGACTACTCAGGAGGCTCAGAATTCATCAGAATGTTGAGAGAAAGTGACCCTGGAGTGTTCAATATGAAACTAGACATCTGTATCACTCCCTCCAAGGCTCAGGGAACAATGCAGAAGTTGGGGCAGAAAGAATGTACAAGCCAGATGATGGGGAGGAGTTCCGTGGAACATGCTGGCTGTTGCACTCATGATTGCAGGGGCTGTTAAAACTTGCCCAAGGCTCTTACAATACTGGACCTATCAAAGTTCCATCATGGTTGACGGAGGAGAGCACAAGGCCCCCATCCCTCCCCGAGGAGTTATAGGCATTAGTGGTGGATGGGGAAGCAGTGGTGTTGCCCCTGGTAGGACCCACATGCTCCAGAAAATAATCCTCTACCCATGTCCAGGCAGGAGCCCTAATTAAATGCAGAGTGTTACACAAGAGACATTAAAGTAGAAGGGCTAGTTGAAGAGAATGGGCTAAACAAAAGGGTGATGTGTATGTTTTCACTTTCATGTAGTTAGTTTAGATTAATGATTCACAAACTTCAGTTTGGGTCAGAATTACCTGGAGAGATTATTAAACTACAGATTTCTGGCCCTAGCCCCCAAGTCTTGATGGGGAGTGAGGATCAAGAAAAGGTAATTGGGGCTGGTGAAATGGCTTAGCAGTTAAGGCGTTTGCCTGTGAAGCCTAAGGATCATGGTTCGATTCCCCAGGACCCATGAAAGCCAGCTGCACAAGTGGGCGCATGTGTCTGGAGTTCATTTGCAGTGGCTGGAGGCCCTGGCTTGCCCATTTTCTCTCTATCTGCCTCTTTCTCTCTCTCAAATAAATAAATAAATAAATAAATAAATAAATAAAAAATAAAAATACATTAAAAAGAGAAGGTAATTGAAGGGGCTTATGATCAAAATACATTATACACATGAAAAAAATTGTCAATAAAATGGTTAGATAAATAGTGTGAGTCTAGAAACAATAATAATAAAACAAAAAAAGTCTGGTCAAACATCCTTAATTCTGTTAGTTGATTGCTGTGATAGATAAACATGCAGCTTCCTAGAACAAGTCTTAATGCCATCAAAGTTTATAAGAATGTTGTTATTATTATGTTATTAAAATTTTATCAGTCATATAATTTCTTGAAGCTGTGAATTAATATATAGGAAGACTGACTCAGACCCACATTAGTACTATTGTTAATCCTTATGTGTATTTTTACTTTCATATAGGTAGTTTAGACTAACTGTTCATAAACTTCAGCTTATGTCACAGTCACCTGGAGGAATTGATAGACTCTGGATTTCTGGCTCTAGCCCCAAGTTCTTAATTCAGCAGGTCTGGAATGAGACCCAATAACTTCTGTATCTTTCTTTCTTTCTTTTAATTTTTAATTAATTAATTTGTTTGTTTTTTAAGGTAGGGTTTCACTGTAGCCCAGGTTGACCTATGTTGTCTCAGGGTGGCCTCGAACTCATGGCAATCATACTACCTCTGCCTCCCAAGTGCTGGGATTAAAGGTGTGAGCCACCAAGCCTCGCAGACCCAATAACTGCTGTTTCTATGAGGTAACCCGGTGATGTACATGCTGCTGGTCCAGCGGTCACACCATGAGCCACTGCTCTAGACAATCTTTAATTTATTCAAGAAAAGGTGTGCTTGCTTGAGGTTTGATGCTCATCCCAACTGTACATTTTGGCACAAATTAGATACAGACTTAATTTACAAAGCAATACGTAATCACAAGTTTATATACATACTGGTATTTCCCATGTAAACCTGTTTTATTCCCTTTTATTGTATGTAGGGTGTGTGTGTGTTTGTGTGTGAGAATACAAGTATGCACACACAACAGTGTATGAATGCTGGTCTTTGCCATCCACCTTGTTTTGAGGCAGGGTGTCTTGTTTGCAGCTGCGTTCACCAAGGTGGCTGGCCTGTAAACTTCAGGATTCTCCTGCCTGCCTCCCTTCTCTCTGTAGCTGCACTTGTGCTGTGAGTCTGGCTTTACATTGGTTCTGAGGATCTGGACTTGGGCCATCAGCTTGTGTAGCAAGTGCGTTACCCACTGACTCATCTCTCCAGCCCATCTGTTTCCTTCTTTAAAGATGAAACCTCCAAAGAGTGACTGAGTTTCAGTGGTAAATCTTCATGTAGCTGCTATTTTTCTTTTGTGTCTGAGTGTGTGTAGCCCATGTGGTGTGGTGTGTGTGGTATGTGCACATGTGTATGCAAATACCCATGCCCTTTGCGTATGTGTGGAGAGACAGAGGAGAATGTCAGGTGGCCTACGTCCATCACTCGTCCGCCTGTTCCCTTGAGACAAGTCTCTTACTGATTCTAGAGCTAGCTGTTTTCATGAATCCCAGTGATTCTCCAGTCTCTGCTCTCCACAGGACTGAGGTGACAGACACGCATGGCCATGCCCAGCAGTGTTTGTGGGGGCTGGGGTATCTTGCTCCCCTAAGTCCTCATGTTTGTGCTGGAAGCATTCTTAGCTGATGAGCCATCTCTCCAGCCCTTCAAGTAATCTCTAGATACAAGCTTTCAAATTATGTATGTTCTGTTTTGTCTGGAGTGTTTTATTTCCACAGATGGAACAGGAAGTGCTGGCTAATATGCAAAGACGTCCTTGCTCTGTGGTCAGCTAAACTGGAGCTCTATCCATCAGGGTTCTCCAGGGAAAGCGATGCAGCAACACAGACACACAGACACACAGACACACACACACACACACACACGTGAGAGAGAGAGAGAGAGATTCTTTGGGATCCATGAGGGATTAGTTCCAGAATCCCTTCTTGGATACCAGTCTGTGGACCTCCCTTATATAGATGATGTTATCTTTCTGTATAATTTAAATCAATTCTTAGTTACTTATAACACCTAATAGAATGTACATCCTGTGTAAATAGTTATCCTGCTGCATCATTTAAGGGATAATGGCAAAAAAAGATTGAACGTGTTCAATACAGATAAAACATTTTTCCATATTTTAAAATTTTATTTATTATTTGAGAGAGAAGCGGGGGTGGGGGGGAGAATGGGCACGCCAGATCCTCCAGCCACTGCAAACAAACTCCAGATACATGTGCCATCTTGTATATCTGGCTTACATGGGTACTGGGGAATTGAACCTGGGTCCTTAAGCTTCGCAGGTAAATGCCTTAACTGCTAAGCCATCTCTCCAGCCCCTTTCCAGATATTTTTGATCTGTAGTTGATTCAATCTGTAGTTATGGAACCCATGGATACTGAAGGCTATCTATCATCTTTCTATGTATCCATTCATCTGTCATCTATCTACCTACTGACCTGTCTGTCATGTGTTATCTATCTATCTGTCAGTCAATGGTCTATCACGTGTTTATCATTTCTGTATCTACTTAACTATCTAATGTACTATGAAGAACCAGATCACCTGACTATGGATCTGAGAAGTCACAGGTCTGTCCACAGCAAGTTGGAGGTACAGTTCTAGTCTGAGTAAAGGGCCTCAGGGCAGGGCAGCGACTGTGTAAATCACAGTCCAAGAGCAGGAGAAAACACGCCACAGCTTCAGAGGGAGGCAGAAAACTGAGGGACACTTTCCTGCCTCTTTCCCTTAGGTTCTCTTTAGGCCTGCAGTGGATCAATGACACCTGCCTGTCCTGGGAAGGGCAATATGCTTTCCTGAGTGCACACATCCAGATGTGGACCACATCCAGAAACGTCCTCTCAGACACAGCCAGAAGTCATGTAGAATCTGCACACCCTTGCCCCCAGGCATTGATGTTTGGAAGTAATCACCAAAAAGCCCATAAATCATTAAGACCAAACGTTTGGTTTCTTTTTTTTCCCCTTTCTTTTCTTTTTGAAGCAGGTCCAACAGACTGGTCTTTTTTTTTTTTTTTTTTAATGTGAGTAAGAGAAAGAGAGAGAAAGAAAGAGGGAGGGAGAATTGGTGCACCAGGGCCTCCAGCCACTGCAGTTGAACTCCAGACCAAGGTGTGTGCCACTTTGTGTGCATGTGCAACCTTGCACACTTATGTCACTTTTTGCATCTGGCTTGCATGGGATCTGAAGAGTTGAACATGAGTCCTTAGGCTTTGCAGGCAAGTGCCTTAACAGCTGTCATCTCTCCAGCCCCCAAATTTTGGTTCCTTTTTTTTTTAAAAAGAGATTTTATTATTTATTAATTAATTTGTTTATTAGAGACAGAGAGAGGGAAAGAGAGAGTGGGAATGGCCTCCAGGCACTGCAAACAAACTCCAGACGTGTGTGCCCTGGCTTACACGGGACCTGGAGATTCAAACCGGGCCTGAAGTTTTGGTTTCTTTTTAAAGGTTTCCTAAGTGATGCCAAGACATTTAACACTTCTTTTGTTTTCCTTTTTTTTTTCTTTTCTCCAGCCCCCATTATCATTTTATCTAAGCCTAGGAATTGGAATTACTGGTTCTTCTTGCTGCTGCTGTGCCTCTCCTCCTCCTCCTCCTCCTTCTTCTCTCTCTCTCTCTCTTTTTTTTTTTTTTACAACACTGGGCTCACATCCAGAGCTTTGAACATTGTATGACTGCATTCTGCCACTGGGCTTCATTCCCAGTCCATATTATCTTCTTAACTCATTTTTTTTGTAAAAAAAATGAGAGAGAAAGAATAGGCACCAGGGCCTCCAGCCACTGCAAAGGAAGTCCAGACACATGCACTACCTTGTACATTTGGCTTAAGGGGCTTCTGGGAAATTGAACCTGGGTCCTTAGGCTTTGCAAGCAAACACCTTAATTACTGAGTCATCTCTCCAGCCCCCATCTTCTTAACTCTTGATAGGGGCAGATCTCTTTATCTCCGAGATCTCCAAAGTTTACTGGTATGCCTGATCTTCCTGGCACTAATATCCTTAACCACCAATAAACTCTAAGTCTACGATGGACTCCAGATCAGTTCCCAATGAGAGGGATGAAGCAGATTTCTTGTTCCCTAACAGTAGTTTTGTGCTAAATTTAATGAGATTTTTGTGAGTAGATTTTTGTTACTCCATTGAAAATTATACTCATCCTCAATGATCACAGTTCTATTGGGTTGGAGTGATGTCTCAATTAATAAAGTGCTTGCTGTGTCAGTGCGAGGACCTGAGTTTGGATCCCCAGAACCTATGTAAATGCCAGTGTGGTGGTACATGCCTGTAATCCAGTGCTGGGGAGGCAGAGACAGGACAATCCCTGAGGCAAGGTGGCTAGCTAGATAAGCCAAATTGGCTAGCTCCAGGTTCAGTGACAGACCTTGTAAATAAGGTGGAAAGTGAGGAAGACACCTGACATTGACCTCTGACTTCCACATGCATGCCTACACATTCATACCCCACGTATGAGTACCACAAGCACACACAGTAAATGATGAAACATTTATAAAAGGAAAAGAAACATGGCAGCTTTTTTCTCGGCCTTAAAAAATTCTCTTTTAAAATTTAAATTTATTTTTTTATTTATTTGATAGAAAAAGGCAAAGAGAAAGAGAGATAGAGAGAGAGAGAATGGGCACGTCATGGCCTTCGGCCATTGCAAACTATAATTCTCTTGAGGGCTGGAGAGGTGGCTTAGTGGCTAAGGCACTTGCCTGCGAAACCAAAGGACCCAGGTTCAATTCTCCAAGACCCACATAAGCCAGATAGATGCACAAGGTGGTTCATGCATCCGGAGTTCATTTGTAGGGGCTGAAGGCCCTGGTGTGTCCATTCTTTCCTTCTTTAGCCCCCACTCATAAATAAAAATTTTTAAATCGATTTAAATATATTTCACATGCCATAGAATTTACCTGTTTAAAGTAAATAGAACAAAAACAATCCAAGGGATTTTAACATAGTCATAGAATTGTGCAGTCATTATTACAATTAATTTTAGATCAATTTTTTTTCTGGAGAGAGTCAGAGAGAGAGAGAGAAAGAGGGAGGGAGAGAGAGAGAGAGAGAGAGAGAGAGAGAGAGAGAGAGAGAGAGAGAGAATGGGCCTGCCAACAGCCTCTCAGCCACTGTGAACTAACTCTCAGATGCACAAGTCCCCTTGTGGGCAAGTGTGGCATTGCGCCCTTGTGTCACTTTGCATCTGGCTAAATGTGGGACCTGGAGAATTGAACGGGTATTCTTAGGCTTAGTGGGCAGGCGCCTTAACCACTAAGCTATCTCTCCAGCCCCTATTTTCTTTTTTTATTTTTAAGGGTTTTTTTTGTTTGTTTGTTTTTTTGAAGTAAGGTATTACTTTAGCCCAAGCTAACATGGAATCAACTCTGTACCCCAGGTTAGCTTCAAATTTACAGAGATCCTCCTACCTCAGCCTTCCAAGTCCTAGGATTAAAGGCATGCGCCACCAGGCTTGGCTCTAATTTTAGACCATTTTCATCACTCCCAGCAGTCACTTCCTGTTTTCCTCTAGTACTAGGCCGGCACAGCAATGGATCTACTTTGTATGTTTATAAATTTACATATTCTTAACTTTTCACAGAAACAAAATTTTTCAAGTCAAGGCCGGGAGTGGTGGTGCATGCATTTAATCCCAGCACTCGGGATGCAGAGGTAGGAGGATTGCCAAGAGTTCAAGGCCACCCTGAGACCACATAGTGTATTCCAGGTCAGCCTGAGCTAGAGTGAGACCCTACCTCGGAAAAACAAAAAACAAAAAAAAAAATTTTTTTTTCAAGTCAATTAATTGGTCTTTGTGACTACCTTCTTTTCCTGTTCTCAAGGTTCATCCATGCTGAAATTATGTATCATTTTTCTTCAAATTTTATTTATTTATTTACTTACTTATTTGAGATAGAAAGGCAGATAGAGAGAGAAAGAGAGAGAGAGAAGGGGGGGTGCACCAGGGCCTCTAGCCACTGCAAATTAACTCCAGATGCATGTGCCACCTTTTGCATCTGGCTTTCGTGGGTACTGGGGAATCTAAGTTGGGTCCTTAGACTTCGCAGGCAAGTGCGTTAACCGCTGAGCCATCTCTTCAGCCCATGTATCCATTTTTCATTCCTTTTTATTTTGCAATGATATTCCACTTTATGGACATAGCACATTTTAGTTATCCATTCATCAATGGTGGGTTATTTCCATTTCTCGGTTCTTATGAATAATTCTATTAGGAACATTCATGTTCATGTTTTTGTAGGGTCATATATTTTTACTTCTCTTGCATGTGAAATGACTTGGCCCAATAGTAACTATTCTGAAAGCATTTTGAGAAACTCCCAGGCTGTTTTTCAAAGCAGTGACACTATTTTATGTTCACATCAGCAGTGTAAGAGAATTGCAGTCTCTATACCCTTGCCATTTCTATAATATCCATTTTTTGAATCCAGCAACCTCAGTGGGCTGTGAAGTAGTATGGAACACGGGCTTTGACCGGCTATTGGGTGGTTGTATATCCTCTTTGAGATATTTGTGCTCAGATCCTTGCCCTGGTTTTAACTTTTGGATTCCATGTCTTTTATTATTGAGTTGTAAGTATTCCTTTTATGTACTAGACAAAGATCTTTTCTCAGACATGACTTGCAAAATTATTTTCTCTTGTTCAGTGACACAGTTTTTCACTTTGATGGTGTTCTGTGAAGCACAAAAATTGCTAATTTGGTAAAGCTGAATTTATCTATTTTTTCATTTTCTTCATTGTTCTTTTAGAATCATAACTGAGAAAGCTTTGTCTACTCCCAGTGCTAAAAAAAAAAAAAATTATCCTGGAACTGGGAGATGGCTCAGCAGTTAAAGATGCTTGCTTGCAAAGCCTGCTTGCCCAGGTTCAATCACCAAGTACCTACATAAAGCCAGGATCACAAAGGCGCCCATGTGTCTGGAGTTTATTTGCATTGAGAAAAGACCCTGGCATGCCCATGTTCTCTCTCTCAAGTAAATATATTTTGTAAAATGAGTATGTTTTCTTCTAAGAATTTTATGGTTTTCAAGCTATTGAGGTCTGTGACCCATCTGAAATTTATTTCTGTGTATGTATGTTGTAAAGAAAGGGCCCAAATGATCTCAGTACCATTTGTGGAAAAGACTGTTCTTTCCTCAGAGGACTGACATAGTCCACTTGTTGAAACAGAACTAACCATAAAGGTGAGAGTGTGTTCCATTCTTTATCACTAAGCTACACATCTGTGTTTATGACAATACCACACTATTTATTATTCTTGCTTTGCATTGAGATTCAGCATTGGGGTGTGAGTTCTCAGTGGTCAGGTATTTTTTTCTGGGTGGGGGCAGGTTTCAAGGTAGGGTCTTACTCTAGCCCAGGCTGACCTGGAATTCACTATGTACTCTAAGGGTGGCCTTGAACTCAGTGATCTTCCTACCTCTGCCTCCCGAGTGCTAGGACTAAAGGTGTGCACCACCGTGCCTGGCATAATGGTCAAGTCTTAAAGCAGTTTCCATCAGACTTTATCTGCTGACTATTTTGTTTAACTTTGAATAAGTTGCTGGATTTTGCAGTTCGTTTTTAAATTAGTAAATAGATGTAAAGCTGATGGTTTGTCATTCAACCTATTATCAGTACTATTTAGATAATATGCTATATCATGTTTGGAGCATAGATCTGACAACAAAAATCACATTTTTTTTTTTTTTTAAGTTGAGAGAGAGACAGAGAGGAAGAGGCAGGAAGAGAATGGGTGCACCAGGGCTTCTCAGCCGCTGTGAACCAACACCAGATGTGTGCGCCCCCTTGTGTGCATGTGCAACATTGCACACTTGTGTCACTTTTGCATCTGGCTAAAGCTGGCCTGATGTTTTAGACATTGTATAGACAGGCAACAGAAAATAACATGACCATTCGTCAGCATATATTGAGGGCAAGTGAGAGTCACATCTCACTCTCCTAGGGTGGGTGCCGGGGCTTTTTTCCCTCACCACCGGCAGGTAGAGCAAAAGAGAGAGAGAGCCGGGCCAGCCGTTTCTCTCTTGAGGCTGAGCGAGAAGACAGGTGTCGGCAACTCAAACCTCCCCAAATCACCGGGGAAAAGAAAACCACATTGAGTCGCGGAGAAACGTCTAAAGCGAAACTCGTCGTTTATTGTCAGGGGGGAGATATTTATGTACTTTGAGGAAGGGGGTGGGAAGAGGGGATGAGAGAAAGGTATAAGGGCCAATATACTTTGAGGAAGGGGGCGGGAAAAGGGGATGAGAGAAAGGTATAAGGGCCAACAGTATTTTATCACGTCAGCAGCAGCTGGGTGGAGGCAGTTTCAGCTTAGGTGCTGAGTCAAGGGCAGGTACTCAGGCTCGACTAGGCCTTACCGGGAATAGGCCAAGATTGGCTGGGCTAACCACTCGGCTTCACACCGGGCAGAGCCCAACATCTCCCCTTTTGTTTTTGTAAGAACGGTGGATGGCATAGTCCCTGTCCTAGGTTGTTCCCCTCTGGGAACCTTACCCGTCTCTGGGCACTATGCCTCTAGCCCGTTGACCACTCCACGCCCTGTCTTAGGTTGCCTCAGCCTGTCTGAGAGCTTACCCGTCGTTGGTTCGATGGAGGGCGGGGGAGGGATGTTAGGTGGATAGCCAGTAAGTGGAAAAGCCATTGTCTTTGAGTCGCAAACCTGTGGTGCCTTGGCCTGATGAAGTTTAATTGCCTCAAGCTGTTGGTGAATGAATTGTGTAATCTTATTAATTACACAGGGCCCGAGAGTGAGGATAAGAAGAAGGAGGGATTCAGGGGGAGGGAGATGGTAGGGTAAAGAGCAAGAAGAAGGAGGGGTCCAAGGGGAGGGAGAAGGTGGAATAAAAAGCCATGTAAGCTCGTCTACAGCAGGTTGTCTTAGGAGTCCCGATTCCTCTTCTGTAAATCTCTCTGGAGCTTTTTTGGCTTCATTCAGGTCTAGTAGCATCCATACCTTCAGTTGTTCCTGGGGAAGAAATAGAGGCATAGTTCTCAGGGGTGTGACACTCCCTGGAAGATTGATTATTATCATCCCCTTGTTGGGGTAAATATTTTAAGTCTCTTGCCGGTACCCAAATAGGTCTTTTTTCCTCTTGAGGAAAGACACATCTAAATCCTCTCCCTGCTGTGAGGAGGGGGTCTGGTCCCCTCCATGCCCCAGTTAATGGGTCCCTCCATTTGACCCAGATGGAGCTGTAGGTGACAGCTGAGGTCCAATGTTTTTGAAAAGGGGACAAGTGTCTATCTTCTTTAGAAAAATTTAAAATATTTAGGGTTAATAATGCCTTTTTAGTTGGTCATGTGGGGGTAGAGATTCCCCCTTTTGTTTTTGTAATTGAGATTTGAGAGTTTGATGATATCTTTCCACGATGGCTTGGCCCCGGGGTTATATGGGATGCCTGTGGAAAGTGAGATTTTCCAGGTTTGGAGGAAATCTATAAAAGTTTTGTTTACGGAAGCAGGGACCATTATCGGTTTTGATTTGATCTGGCAATCCAAGGGTGGCAAAGCATTGAAGCATATGGCTAATAGCATGTTTAGTTTTTTCCCAGCATGTGCTGATCCTGTGACCTCATGGGAGATAGACTTTATGGGTATAGACTTTTCTCCCCTCCTTAAGGGAGGGTAAACAACTAGGAAGCTCCCAAGCGCCCCCATCAGTGAATACTGTAAGGAAATCAGGGTTGGGTTTAGATAAAAAAAAGTCTGGGGGGTCTCCATTCCAACCTAGAGAAGGAGCTCATCCATTTATAAGGACCATAGTGACAATCAATTATACCCAGAAACCCCTCGAGGGCAATAGCAATTTTGTTGTTATTTCTCTGAAGCCAAGTGAAGTCTGTTACCTTAAAGGGGGTGACAATGACATGAGGCTCCATGCCAAACAATCGGACAGAGGTGTCCCTGCCCTTTATAATGCAGTCTGCAATCTGGTTAGTTATAGAGTAAACTCTGGGGACTCCACCAAGGGAGAGGTGAATCCATTGGATGGGTTCTCCTTCCTGGGCCAACAGCGCAGTGTATAATGTTTCCCCAGAGAAAATACAGAGGGAGATAGGTAAGTTAGGATCAAACCTCTTTAGGACAGCAGCATCAATGGCCCGTTGTACCTTATGTAGAATTTGTTCATGATGAGGGGGCAAGGTTATCTGAGAGGAGAGAGTAAGACCCTTTAAGAGGTCAAATAAAGGGGACAGTTCCTCAGTAGTTATGGGTATCCAGGGCCTCATCCAATTAATTTCTCCCAGCACCTTTTGGAGTTGAGGCAAAGTATAGGATTTTTGAATATGGAGTTGGGGTTTGACAGGAGAGACAGTATTAAGGAATAACCTGGAGCCCAAAATCTTGAAGGGAGAGGCAGTTTGAATCTTTTCTGGAGCCACCTGTAAAATGGCAAGGCATTTAGCAGTGAGGTCTTGGAGATCAGATGGGTTGGAATGACCTAAAATAATAATAATAAAACATTAGGTTGATTAATCAAGGAAGAAAAGATATGAGACATGTACTGTTAAGGTCAATCCAGGGCTGACAGCTAGCAGTTTTTTATGATGTTGAAATTTATAGATCTAGGGCAAGTTTTATATTGGCAGAAGTTGGCCTGTCTTTGTAGAGCCATGAAAGAGAGAAAAAGAAATTAATTAGTTACATAGTACCTACAGCAAAATTATTGTAGTCAAGTCACAGTAAGCTTTAGGAATTTTTGTTAGGCACACTTTGTATATCTTTATAATGAAATTTTATTTGGTATAAGGCATAGTAAGGAGAGAGAAAACAATTTAAATTTAACCATCATTAGCCGTCATTAAACTTTTATAGTAACTAGAGATTGACAGTTTTTAGGTTTTTTTTTTTTTTTTAAATTTTGTCCCTCCAGTTGGGCAGAGCTGCCAGAGAAAACTTTAATCTTAGGCCAACATTGTATTACCGATTGAGTTAGTTGGGCTTAGTATGAATTGAGGTAGGCAGGTAGGGAGAGAATGGGCATGCCAGGCCTCCAGCCACTGTTTACATGGGTACTGGAGAATTGAGCCTCGAATCAGGGTCCTTAGGCTCTACAGGCAAGTGTTTAACAATTAAGTCATCTTTTTATCTTTATGTTAATGGGAAGGCAGCGAAGGGTGGGACAATGGTGTGTAGGATATAGCCATATAGACTTGAAAAATAGGATTTTTTACCTCTAGCAGGGCAATATGAATGTCTCCAGCTGTTTTTTTAATTTTTAAAAGTAAATACTTTGGGCCCCGCGGGACACTTAGTTAAGAGTGTAGAGGGAGCGTCTAGAGGCAAAAGGGGCGGGGACGGCAGCGGCTTGTCTCATGGCCTCATGGCGGATTGTCCGCCCATTCCTAAGATATTTTTAAAGCAAGTTAGGAGCCCGCCTATTTGCCTCCTTGTTGTTTGGTTGGCCTTTTATTTATTTATTTTTGATAAAAGTGACCAAAAGTGACGCCTGGAGGTGCGGGCGAGGCGCAGCCAGTGAGGCTCGGGGCAGTGCTCGGGCCCGGGCCGGAGTTGTCCCATTCGGCCCGCTCCCCGCAGGAATGTCGGTGGAGCCTGGCGGACCAGTGACTTGTGCTCTACGCCCGCGAGGAAAGCTAACCTGGCTTTGGGACATTTGGGTAACTTGAGTTTGTATTTGATTATAGTTTACATTTACAGAAAGTTACATGGAGGAGTTGTCCTCCATCAGGGGTTGAGCACATTTGCCTTAGGCAGTAGTTAGGGGCTGAAAAGAGCTGAAAAGATAGCTGCCCGGTGGCGGTTTGGGTGGCGGTCTTGGGAGAAAGGAGATTTTAAAAGTTAGTTTTAGCCTTTTTTTACAGTTTTTAAGGGCAAAAATGAACTTTTTCCTGGAAGAGCCTTTAAGGTTGGCAATTAAGGCAAGGAGGACTGAATTAATTCATGGGGCTAAAATAAAAGTTTTGTCCCCAAAGCCATAGAGGTCTTTTTGTTTTAGGAGTTTTTGTAAGATTAGGGCAATAGTAATATATATGAGTACAACATAAGCATAAAGTCTCAAAAAATAGCTAAACATGTTGTGGAATTAAGTTTAGATTTAGATTTGTAATGGTCAGATAAGCCTGTGCCTTTATGGGAGGCTCAATGGTATAAAACACAGTACAGCCGGGAGTAGATCTCCCCATCAGGTTTGTTTTGTCTTTTAGAACGGAGTTTTTATTTAAATGAGGAGGCAAAAACGTTTAAAGTTTCCTCTAGGTCTACCCATGTGGTGAGTTTTGTTTTTAGGTCTACCCACGTGGTGCGTCCGCCATGAACTGGCACTTCTAAGATGGCGCCCCCATTCAAATGGGGGTAGGACAAAAATGGCGGCACCGCAGAAGTGGTCTGTCGGAAACCCAAAAATGAGAGGAAAGAGAAAAGAACAAGAGATGTTGAAGTTTGGGACGGAGTTTTTATTTAAATGAGGAGACAAAACATTTAGTCTCCTCTAGGTCTGTCCACGTGGTGTGTCCGCCATGAACGTACCCGTTTAGAAATGGCGGCAAACCGGAAATGGAAGGAAAGAGAAAGGAAGTTGAAGTAAGCACAGATTATAGAAGTAAAGATTAGAATATTAAATATGAAGATTACCTCATTACTTATGAGGATACACCCGTCAGCAGTCCGATTAGCTCGTCAGCTTAATGTTGAATTTTTCCTTCGTCACGTCAGCAGTCCGTAGTCCGTTTTGAATCCTCATACGTCCTCACATGGGGCAGTGGTTGTTGTGCCCCACGTTGGGCGCCAAAATGCCGGGGCTTTTTTCCCTCACCACCGGCAGGTAGAGCAAAAGAGAGAGAGAGCCGGGCCAGCCGTTTCTCTCTTGAGGCTGAGCGAGAAGACAGGTGTCGGCAACTCAAACCTCCCCAAATCACCGGGGAAAAGAAAACCACATTGAGTCGCGGAGAAACGTCTAAAGCGAAACTCGTCTGTTTTATTGTCGGGGGAGATATTTATGTACTTTGAGGAAGGGGGTGGGAAGAGGGGATGAGAGAAAGGTATAAGGGCCAATATACTTTGAGGAAGGGGGCGGGAAAAGGGGATGAGAGAAAGGTATAAGGGCCAACAGTATTTTATCACGTCAGCAGCAGCTGGGTGGAGGCAGTTTCAGCTTAGGTGCTGAGTCAAGGGCAGGTACTCAGGCTCGACTAGGCCTTACCGGGAATAGGCCAAGATTGGCTGGGCTAACCACTCGGCTTCACACCGGGCAGAGCCCAACAGGTGGGGACTACTTTTTCCCAAGACCTTGGAATAGGAAGAAAGGCTCCTCCTCTGAGCATATAGCATGGGACCATACACCCTTGTGCAAACTGTGCTCTGCCAATGAGAAATAAGTGGGTATGTGGATTATACTTATGTTGCTTTGACAAGTACCTGAGCAAGGCAACTTGAGGAGAAAAGACTTATTTGGCCCACAGTTTCAGTGGTGGTAGCCTATGATCTGCTGGCTCCGTGGTTTTCAGGAGTGTGTAAGGCAGACCATTATGGTAGCATGGGTAATGGAGCAGAGCTGCTCACATCATGGCTGTCAGGAAGCAGAGAGACAGAATCCGGCCAAGCACAAACTGTATCTTTCCAGGACACACTACTAGGGATGTATTTCCTCTAATGAAGCCGACTTCCCACCACCACCCCTGATAATGCTGTCATGTTATGAAACTATTAAGGGGTTATTCCACTGATGAGCCCAGAGCCTTCATGATGCAATCATTTCCCTCAATACGAGCCTTTTATGGGGGATTTTTCATATCCAAACCCTAACAGGGTAGTAGTGAGGGCAGCTCTTACTTTGTGTTACTGATCTCATTTCCCTCAAGTTCATAGATATTCTTATGCTTAGGCTTATGCCATGGGCGTGTGCACGTGTGCATGCGTGCATGCACACACACACACACACACACACACAATCTAACACCTGTGTTACCCATAGCCACACATAATTCCCAGGCAATATTGGCTCTTCTTTAAATATACAAACCTCTTCTGAGAGATTGGAAACTGCTGGCCTACAGTATTCTGTGCTTAGGGTTCACTGCTCTTGGAGGATCCTTACTCAAGAGAAGGTATCCATTTTCGCAAAGTATTGTGGGCTTTGTGTTGTAGTTATAACTGGGATGTCATGTACTTGCATTGTTCCATTTTTATTATTTTATTTCTGTATTTGCAAGCATATAGGTGGGTAGATAGATATATGATAGATATATATGATAGATAGATATGATAGATGGACACTCCAGGCCTTCCAGCCACTGCAAATGAACTCCAGATGCATGTGCTACTTTGTGCATGTGGCTTATGTGGGTGCTGGGGAATCAAATCCAGGTTGTTAGGGTTTTTAGGCAAGTATCTTAACTTGAGCCATCTCTCAAGCCTTGCATTGTTCCGCTTTGTGGAAATCCTTAAGTTGATTATGGGTAAATTCACACCAGACCAAAGTTTGCCCTCTTCTGTTTCTACCCTGTCTTTAAATATTCCTCCCTCCCCAAGGAATGGCTGTGTGGTTTATGAGCCTCTTAGGCCAAAGAACAAGGATTGTCTCTTTGGTGTGGACGGGATGGGCTGCTAAGCTGAGTGCCTGGCATCACTCCCTCTTGGATGATTGATGGGTGAAGTGTGTCCTGCTGTCAACTGGCACCACTCCATAGGAAAACCAAAGGAAAATCAAGTTGAGCTGTTAAAAGACTCCCTGGATTTTAGCAAGGCCATACTTGTTCCTGCAGAGGCTTGCCACCTTTTACAAGGACCTAGCACCTTATTCCTTCATCCTTATTTAACATAACTTTATCTAGTCTGTGGGCAGAAACATTTCTCAGGTATGCATCAGAACACTTTTTTGTCTTTTTCTGAGAGTAGATGTTTTGTGAGCTTTGTTGTCTAGGTCTTCCAATGCTTGGCTTGTGTCTAGTTGTCTGGAATTGGGGCATGGTCAGTAGGAAATGTGGAGATAAAGTGATGGAAAGATCATCTGAGCCAAGGGATTTGATGGGGAGAGGAGAGAAAGAGAGGGACTAGGTCATTGCTTTTTTTTTTTATTTTGCAGTATCATTCAGCTGCACCTATATACACATAGAAGCAAGAACTTAATTCAGTATGTACTACAAAATTACTCTCGCTGGCTGAAGGAGTTAATGTAAATTCTAGAGAATACTGGGAGCTGTTTGGATGTAGGGGGCAAAGATTTATCATTGTTTGTAGTGGTCCACCAAAAAGTCAAGTAAATCCATTATTTTCTTCACCAACTGTCTTGTCTATGTTTGGTTGATTTTTTTCCTGTAAATATTTTATTTGTTTATTTGAGAAAGAGGGAGGGAGAGAGAGGAGAGAGAGAATGTGCCAGGGCCCCCAACCCCTCCAAACAAGCTCCAGTTGCATGCATCTCCTGTGCAGTTGGCTTATGTGGGTACTGGGGAATTGAACCTGGGTCCTCAGGCTTTACAGGCAAGTGCCTTAACCACTAAACCATCTCTCTAGCCCAAGGTAGGTTGGGTGATTTAATTGGCTTTTCATCCTCATTCAAATGGGTGTCTTCATTAACAGGTTACAGCTTTGTAATATTGTCTACAACGGTACTATCAAATAGAACCTTCAGTGATAATGGAAATAGTCTCTATCTGCCCCAGTACAGTACTAATGCATCACATGAGGGCTCTGGGCCCTGAAAGTATAATTAGTGTGGCTAAGGAACTAATTCCTAATTTTATTCAAGTAAATTTGAATAGCTACATTTGAGCAGCGGCATTTGTGTTTAATAGCATAGGTCTAAAGTTCACTCTGCACGTTGGCTCCGGCAATGTGTGAAGGAGGCTTCATAACACCAGAGTCTGTGTTCCTGTGAATCAGTGTTCCACCTGGCACAGAACGGGTACTTAATAAACCTTTGCTGAAATATTTAAAATGCCACCCTTGAGTGTGTGATTTTGATTTGCATGTAAGAGCAGTGACAGCGTTGAGACAGATCAAATTCCTCTCAGGCACTCACTCCCTTTACCTTCTCAGGTGAACTATGCAGGCTGGGTCTCCAGGAGAGAGGTGTACTCTGTGTGATAAGTGCTGGGTATAGTTGCCAGGCAAAGGAGGACGTGTTCCAGTAAAGCTGAAGAAAAGCTTGTTGCCAAAGGGGTGAACCTTTTGGTGTCTGGCTGTGAGATCTCAGTTCCCAAGGTACAGATGGAATTCGCTGAGACAAAGGCTGAGTCTCCTGGTTTGTTTTGAACAGGTCTCTACAAACTCTCCTCTGCTGTCAAGAAGCTGCAGCTGTCTCTCATAAGATTGTGTATTCTCCTGCACAAATATTGCCCAGTACTGTTTTTTGCTCTGTTTCTTTAGCCCAATGATTGAATAAATAGCCTTCCTCCTTTCTTTAACCACATATTCATTTGATCAAGTCCTACTGAGTGTATCTCTCAAATACCACCAAACATATCCACTCCTTTTCGTTTATTTGAGGCAGGGTCTCTCACTTTGCTCACTTACAAAAAAAAAAAAATCACAGCTTCACTGACAGAAAGGTGGAAAAATCTATGATGCATGCAGCTCCATAGGAGAGAGAAGTTACCAGTGGAGATAAACAACAGTGGACACTTCAAGCCTTTAGTTTGGCCAGCCAGGCCAAATGAGCCAATGGGTGCAATAGTGGCATGTCTGTTATGGGGAAAACCAACTGCCCTTTCCTTGGACTATAGGCCTGCTCCATGGGAGGAAATACATACCTGGCTGGTAATGAAAACCTATGGCGGGGGAAGTCATGGGCCCTAGGGGTAACGCCTGCTGGTGTCTGGCTACCAAACTCACCAAACTGCCTGGTAAGCACTTCTCTTAATATTCATACTCACATATTAATGCTACTCTCACTTTTTGTTAGAAAAGCTTCTCTTTTCAGATGACAGTGACCTTGGGGTGACTCAGAAGGCATCATATATACTGAGAAGTGACAAATGAGTGCTGAGCACTGAAACATCTCTCTCACACCTTCCAAGGCTAAGGGTCCATTGCGGAAGAGGTGGAGGAAAGAATGTAAGAGCCAAATGAAGGGTAAGACTCATTACAGTGCACTCTTCCAGACACAAAATGGCCTGGATATCCATGACCTGTCAGTGCCTGACATTACCTACACAAGACTATCATAATAGGAGGAAAAGATGATGACATAAAAATAAAAGAAGGGCTGGAGAGATGGCTTAGTGGTTAAGGCACTTGCCTCCTAAGCCTAAGAACGCCGGTTCCAATCTCCAGCGGTTCCAATCTCCAGGTCCCACGTTTAGCCAGATGCAAAGTGATGCAAGGCACAATGCCGCACTTGACCACAAGGGGGCTCACACATCTGGATTTCATTTGCAGCAGCTGAGAGGCTGCTGGCGTGCCCATTTCTATCTGTCTTCCTCTCCCTCTCTCTGTGTCTCTCTCAAAAAAAATAAAATAAATAAAATAAAAGAAAGACTGAGAGGGGGAAAGCATATGATGGAGAGTGGAGTTGTAAAGGGGAAAGTGTGTGTGTGGGGGATTATCATGGTTTATCATCTGTAATTATGGAAGCTGTCAATAAAAAAAAAAATCATAGCTTCCACTGTTTTAGTTTTTGTTTAGGTTTCTTGGCAAGGCTCTCCCTGTGTAGCCCAAGTTGACTTCAAACTTATGAATCTGCTCAGCCTCATGAGTGTTGGGATTACAGGTGTGCACCATCATGCTGGGCTTACAGCAACGTTTGCTCGGACCATTTCTGTGAGCCCCTATTTGCAATGTAACACTCCTCTAATCAGAATGATGTTGCACAGCTGGGCAACTTGTTTACTGCACACAGGTAATTGGTTAACGAGGTTTGTGGGGCTAAGTGAAGCCTGTAGAGATTTTGTGTGTGTGTTTTTCGAGGTAGGGTCTCACTCTAGCCCAGGCTACCTGGAATTCACTATGTAGTCTCAGGGTGGCCTCGAACTCAAGGCGATCCTCCTACCACTGCCTCTGGAGTACTGGGATTAAAGGTGTGTGCCACCACACCCAGCTGAAGCCTATATTCTTATTCTTTGATGTGGGCCTCTACCTGGAAAATTTTACTTTTCACAAACATGCCACATAAACCCTGTGGTATAGACCTTCACAGTCCAATACAGTAGCTGCAGAATTTAAAAGTCCATTTCTCAGTGCTGAACAGCTGCTGGCTGTTGAACTGTGGCAGTATAGCCAATTTCACCATTGTAGAAAGTTCTGCTGGATAGCACTGGACACACCCTTCTGAACCATTCTATATAGTTTGCAAGTGTGAGCAAGTTTCCATGCGAATCTAAGCATGCCTGTCTCTTGCTTAAGAGCCATGGATGATCTCCATTTCTATCAGCAGCAGTGGTGGAGGTGAATGAATCAGTTTTGTGAGTTGCAGCCAGCATTAAAATATAAAACAGAAAAAAAAAAAAAGATTTAAGTGAACAGAAAAAAAAAGAGCTTATAGGATCCTTAGCACTGTTTTGTGAAAAATTTGTTTGGTTTCTTGTTTGTTTTTCTCCATGTCTGGATGCCTACATCTCTATATGGGATCTTTATGATGTCACTAGGTTTCAAGGAAATAAATTCTAATTGTCTGTGACAAGCAAAAGCGTTTGAAAAGCCTGGGGGTAGGGATATGAATCTGAGCTTCTTCATTAGGCATTGTTTACTGTTTCTGGCAATCCCTTCTAACTTTCACTTACGTTCCACCAATACGGAGCCACGGATATTGCACCAAGGACACTTGCTCCTTTCTTTCATCTCTGCCTTTGTTCGTTCTTAACCATTTCCTTGTCCAGCCAATCTTCCCTTCTCCTTACCTGGACGACTTCTACTCATCCTTCAAATCCTGGATGAGGAAACATCTCCAGAAAGCCAGCCCTGAAACAATGCTTCAAGGCAGGCTGGGTGCACCTTCTTTGACCTTTCCTAGCATCGCAAAGACATCCGTTTACAGGGTGATCATTTTCTAATCTGTTTGGTGGTTCGTTTGCTGTACGCTAAGTTCTTTCAACGCAAGTACTTTCGTAGTAAACACATCTCGCATCTCAAAGAGAAGCACGGTTATCCGGTTTAAACTAAAGCAGTCATTCAATTCCTGCCCAAAGAATCAAGAGAGCATCAAGGACAAAACAGATCGCCGACAACACAAGAGCAAACGCAGACTCGGGCCAGCAGGGGGCGCTGGCGCGGGTGACCTAGTGCGCAGGCGTGCCGGGAGGGAGGCGCCGCCGCGGCGCTAGCGGCGGCGGTCGTGGCAGCGGCCGAGGGGGGGAAGTGAATGGTTTTACCCAGAGGGCCCTGCGCTGCCTTTCTCCGCTGGCTCGGGCGAGGCTGCCAGCTCCTCCCCGGCCATGGCGTTCACGTTCGCGGCCTTCTGCTACATGCTGGCGCTGCTGCTCACCGCCGCGCTCATCTTCTTCGCCATTTGGCACGTGAGTAGCCCGGGTTGGGAGGAGAGAGGACGAGGGTGAGACGGCCGCACAGCCTCTCGGCGCTCCGGGCCGCGGCCGCGCGGGGCCCCGGAGGTGTGCGCGCTGGCGGGCCTGGCCGCCGACCCGGGCTGGGCGTCCCGGTGGAAGCCGGCGCGGGGCGCCCGGTGACTGCGCGGGGTCGCGTGCCGGCCCAGGCCGCGCACCGCTGCTCGCGAGCCGGGCTGGGTGTGGCGGTGGCGGTGCCGGCGGGGCCTGCGCTCCTCGGCCGCCCGGCGTCCCCGCATCGGGGAGGAGGGCGATCGCGAGCGCGCGGAGCGGCAGAGACTTGCGGTGAACTTTCCCGAATTCTTCATTCTCGAAATGGACATTTGCCTTTTTATGGTTCCCGCGGCAGCGTGGCCAAAAGGAGGCAGTGGTTACCTGCTTTAGATGCACTTCCAACTCTACTTCCAGCACTTGGTGGGTGCTTTTCTGGTAGACACACCGATGTTGGGGTGCACTTGGCTGCAGGTTGGATTGATGAATATTTTGGCTGCATCCCCGGGTTTCCCTCCCCCCCCCTTAAATCATACTTTGAACCGTGGGAGTTTCTCAAGACAGATTCTTTTTCAAGCAGCCTCAAGTCAGCGTAGCTTGCTCAGTAGAGGGAGTTTTAATTTGATGTTGAAAATATTTTGGTCAGGAACCTTAAGATTTTGATTGCTGTTACTCGTATCGTTGTAGGATGGAAACGCATGTTCCTGTAAGGAACATGCTGTAAGTTCCTTGTGCTCCGCTTTACAAGAGATAGTTAAAGGATTTCTGTTTCTCTACCACGAAATCATCTTTGAGTGCTCTTCGAAAATGAGCATTCATTAAAAATGTATCTCCTTTGTTTCTGCCCTCCATTCTACTACCTTCTGGAATATTGGTGTTAATTTAAATGATGGAGCGTGTTCACATAGTTTTTTTTTTTTTAATACGAGAGAGAGAGAGAGAGAGATACATACATACATACATACACACATACATACATACATACATACAGAGAGACAGAGATAGGCAGATAGAGTATGGGCGTGCCAGGGCCTCCTGCCGCTACAAATGCATTCCAAACGCATGCACCACTTAGTGCATCTGGCTTTAAGTGGGTACCGGGAAATCGAACCCAGGCCTTCAGACTTTGCAAGCAAGTACCTCTCTTTAACAGCTGAACCATCTCTCCAGCCCCACTTAGATTTTGTCATGTTTCAACACGGTGATAACTGATTTCCTATGAAACTTAAAGGGACAGTGTGAGATGTGGCAATATTTTGAACAGAAGTCTCAAAGCTAGAATGTATCACAGATCCTCTTGTGTGGTTGAATTTATTTTCGAGCTTGCCCGCTTGTGGAAATGCTTGTGTGGGCTGTTCCCTGTGTCAGAAAAACTACTACCTCAGTGCTCATCAGAACAAACTGAAAACTTGAAGAGACTCTTAATGCCCTTTGGTAGGAAACAATAAGATAACGTGGGATTCAAAGTGGCCCCATCCTAGGCCACTTTTGATGAAACGTAGATGTCATTTTCTGCATAATGGCAGCTTTTTCTATTCTTGTTTTTGAGATGGAGAGTCACAGTAGAGGGCTGTGGGTGGTCCTCCCCTCTACATTTTTACACTTTAAACCAGGTTGTATTGTTTATTTTATTTTATTTTATTTTATTTTATTTTATTTATTTCAAGGTAGGGTCTCAGGCTGACCTGAAATTCACTATGTAGTCTCAGGGTGGCCTTGAACTCACTCCAATACTCCTACTTCTGCCTCCCAAGTGTTGGGATTAAAGGGTATGTATTTTTGACTTAAGGAAAATCTGAACTGAAGAGCACTTTTAAAAATGGATCATTTAGTTGGAAAGGAATGTGTCTGGATGTTAAGTCTTGTTACAGAATTTTTAAAAATCGTTCCATAGATTAGTAGAGAAAAATTTTATGCTTAGGGAGTTCTTAGTTCAGTGTGTTATAGCATCCTTTTGGAAATAAATTCATGTAAATATCTAATTTTAGTTTTTCTGTTTCTAGCATAAACTTAGTTTTCTGAGTTTATGTGTTTTTACAAGACTCACCTTGAAATTCCAGTATAAATTCTTAAAATCCCATTTCCACTAATTGCTGTATTGGAGGATTATTATTTCTTTTAATTGGTGATAGACTTCTCTGCAAGTTTATTCCCAAGCATGAGATTGAAACTCTGTGCAGAAGAGTCTGCAGCACTTTGCCAAGGGAGGGGCTTGCACATATCATTGAAAATGCTCCTTCTCCCTGAGGGACCGAGCCTGCATGCAAATGCCATACTCCACACTGGGGAGTGCCACACCGGCCTCATGACAGGGGTGGAGATGTGGACACAGCTGCAATAATTTCTGCCCAAAGGAGTCAGGAGAAACCTACTTGAAGGAGTGATACAGGAAGAGGGATTTTTAGAAGGAAAAGGTTGCATAAGTAATTGTGACAGGGAGGGCCAGCTCATGTCAAGTAGAGAAAGTAACTTGGAACAGAAGCATTGGGGAGATTGAAAAACCAGCACAGTGGTATCAGATCATTGTAGAAAAAAAACACTTCTTTAAATCTGATTCTGGCTCTTGATAATATTTTTAGCATAATTGAATTTACCGTAAATTGATACCTGTCATTTGGGCAGACTTGTTTTATTCATTAACTTTTTTTGATGATGGGGAGGGGTTGTTAACTGCTTTTTATTAGAGTGAGTGGTTCTAACTGATGTAATTTTATTTTAGATTATAGCATTTGATGAGCTGAAGACTGATTACAAGAATCCTATAGACCAGTGTAATACCCTGAACCCTGTAAGTCATAATATGGGATTTACCTTAGATTTATACGCTTGTTTGTAACTTTATATAATTTGAAGATGGCCAACATTCTCAGTAGCGTGTATAGTTTATGTTTGGAATTAAGGCAGAATAAAAAGAAATACTCTTTTTCCTGTGATGCTCAACTTTTCTGACTATTATTAATCTACTGGTGATCTTGTCAGCTGTCCATACTAACATTCTTCCAATCTGCTTTTTACATTGTCGGCCAAAGACAGTTGAAAAGGTCAAAAAGATTAAAAGAGTCAAAATTGCACTAAAGGTGTGTACTGCTTTTTAGTTGAATGTTTTACTGCTCTGTTCATCATGGGGAGGGCAGGGCGTGTGTGTTGTTCTGTTCTGCTCAGTGTGCTTGTTCATATGCCTGTCGAGGTTGATGATGTCATGAAACTTCATATTTTATGCAAATGTTTGCTTGCTGGCCCAGTCAAATAGGGAAAGCTGTTAAATGCTGTACATTTTTATATTATAGCCATAGGCACACACACATTAAATGATTTGGTGCAGTATTTGAAAGTTGGCCACCATGAGATGACGTGAATAGTGGTGAGCTGATGTTTGAGCTCGGCCTTCCCATGAGGTGTATGTAAACAGACTGTAGCAGGGCCTCAGCCTGCCACATCTGCTTTTATCTGTGGTTATGTATATCGTGGAATAAACTAGTTCATTCTTTCAGCTGATGTGTCTTCAGAGCCTTGTTAGGTTGGTAGCTCTGTTTGTAGGTAGCTCTGATCTTGGTTGCAGTGATCCCATCTTTTGAATTCAAGGTGCCAGCATTTTGTAGCTAGCAGTTTTATACAAATTTTTATATGGTTATTCCTAATATATTGTGTGAAGCCTAGATTTCTTTCTTTGTTTCTTCGTTTTTTTGAGGTAGGGTCTAGCTCTAGCTCAGGCTGACTTGGAATTCACTATGTAGTCTAGGGTGGCCTTGAACTCAGCTATCCTCCTACCTCTGCCTCCCAAGTGCTGGGATTAAAGGTGTGCACCGTCACATCACACCGCAGATTTCTAAGATAGGCTTGTCTTAACCCTAAGATCTGAGCTGTGATGGATTTATTGATAATATGGCTCCATTGTGCATAGTATGGAGCTATCTCCAGTGAAGGAAAAGTCTCCTTTAGTCTGTAGGTTGGATTTTGTCTGATTTGTCAGCAGCTGAACAGCTGTTCTAATAAAACCACAAGCAAAGCAACAGGAAACAGCAGTTTGTGTTTATAGTACTTGAGGCAGACAAGGATTTGTGTATACTGGTTGCATAGAATTTAGCATGCTGTGGGATCTTGTTTAGAAGCATACCTGTTAAGGCAATTTACTACTTCATCATTGTTTCCCAGGTAAATGGGAATGATGGAATAGATTTCAAGTCTGTCTTTTGACCTGTTACCGTAAGACTTGATGTAGGTATAATTATAAGTTCTAATATACTAGCTGTTTTCCTGCTCTTAGCGAGCAGTATGAGGAGGTGAATTTGGTTTCTAGTTGGAAAGTAGTAAGTATGAGTTGTAAGACGTCTTTACCTTTGTTGAAACTCATTGTTATCAAGAAATCAGGAACCTAGGATTTTGTTGTTGTTGTTTGTTGATAGTATTCTGTGCTTTTGGGCATGTCATTATTTCCAAGACCCAGATGCTGACAGGGTAATGTAATGGTAGCTGAAGTCAGATGAGCACTCTGCGGGTGCCAGGCTCTGCTTATAAGTGCGCTCTCTGATGTTTTCTCATGCCATTCCTGTTACAATCCTAACAGGTAGGTAGATTGTGATTCTTGAGAGTAGGACAGTTAACCGAGTTGCTTTGTAAGGTTGAAGCACTTTGCCCAAGCTTATATAGCTAAGGAATGACCAGAATTTGAACACAGACAGCCCAATTTTTGAAGCTAAGCTCTTGTGTTTTCCTAATTTACTGTACCTTTACGAGGAGCTAATTTCATCTTAACCTATTGTGTGAGATTTCTGGCTTTTTGTAATGGAAACAAATTCACCCTAGAAAAGACATGTGCTTGGGACATCCTGCTGCTATGGTAGCTTGGAAGGCCACTTTTATACAGTACCAGTTGCAGTTTGGAGTGGGTGCTGATAATTGGCCAGACAGAAGCGCATCTGACAGTTTTCCCTATTGAAATTCGTTTTGACAGTTCTGCCAAAGTATGGGGGAAGACAATATTATTTTTAAAAATGTGAACAAGATGATAATGTTTGCATGTTTTAGCTACTAATCATTTCAGCCATATTTGCATGAGGCTAGTTTTTGTGTGAGTTTTGGTTCCTAAGGAGAATGATTTTTGTAGTACTTAGGGTAATTTCATCATTGAGGAATGATTGGGGAGGACAGATGGTTATGAGAAACACATAGTAATTATTTCTGGGTTTTCTTTGAGAAGAGAAGGGGGCGAAATTTGTTTCAGATTAGAACTGGTATAAGTTGAAGACTACCTTTACTAACCCCCTTGTTAGAGATGTTATCTAAGAGCAGTTTTGGATTAGAACTATGCAAGTTGCAAACTACTTTTATCAACACCCTTATTATGGGTGTTATTCAAGAGCAGTAAGGGTTATACTGATTTCAAAACTGTTCTCTGTTCCTATTTCAGTGTGGAAGTGTAGGATGAAAACTTGAGAGATAATTTGTATTGTTGAGTGTCATTTGGCTGTAGAGGGCTTAAATAGGCTTGTTACAGTTTCAAGAAATATCCTGCAACTTAATATCACAAAAGCAATTTTAGTGGAGTTCTTACTCTTAGGTTTTTCTTAATTGGTTCTGATTGTAGTCATTGAATTTCAAAGATGTTCTGTGGACAGGACGTTTTCTTGTTTAGAGACTTTTTATCTTAAATATATGCTGGCTTAAGTGTTTGTTTTATTTAGGTTTTATTTATTTATTTATTTATTTATTTATTTATTTATTTTTATTTTTTGGTTTTTTTGAGGTAGGATCACCCTCTAGCCCAGGCTGACTTGGAATTCATTATGTAGTCTCAGGGTGGTCTCGAGCTCATGGCCATCCTCCTACCTCTGCCTCCCAAGTGTTGGGATTAAAGGTATGTGCCACCACACCTGGCTTCATTTATAGGTTTTTATAGTAAAACTGTGTTATTTACCAGCTTGCTTAACTTTGTAGAAAATACTTTGTTAGTGGCTTAGATTTGTTGGACTTACTATGATTTTATTTATAATAAATTCATTAAAAGTTCACCCTAGAGCTGGGGCTCTAGCTCAGTGGTAGAGTGCCTATCATGTGTGAAGCCCTGGGTTTGGTTCACAGCACTGGGGGAAAATGTTCATTCCCGGGAGAATTAGAAAATGAGCTTTGTTCTGTAGCATGATTGTATACTTCTATAGCATGGCTTCCCCTTAGCAAAGATCAGGTGACCCTGAGGAATCAGACGACTGTTAACTTGGCGTAAAGTCATTTGAGAAACTGGGCTTTGCAATGGCTGGAGGAGGTTTTGGTGGAAACTTGGTAGGAGTGGTTTTGAACCAAGTCATGAGTCTGTACTCTTTAGGATGAGAAATAATTTGAATAAATTTAACATACATTTAAAATTTTGAGTCTTGATTATTTCATAAAACACATTTACTTGAATGAACTTTTCCTCACTTAATACTACTTACCATCAAAAGGCTTGTTTTCTTTCTGAGTTCTGAGGTTCTATGGGTCTTCTGCTGTGTAACACATCACAGTTAAGAACCTAAGGGCCAGGTATTGAGAACTCAGGAACTTGGAAACTTTTTATTTCATGGTTAATTACTCAGTCTTTTCCCTCCTACGTTGCAGAAAGTTTGTCATTTCATTTGTGCACATTAGTGTTCTAACCCCTACCTGTGCTGAGATTATTGGCTGGTTGGCTTTCCATTAAAAAGTCTGTGGTAAAGTGACGTAATTTGCTAAGTATTGTACTAGTAGTCCTGGTTTTTGTTAAAGGCTTAAAAACATTAACTTAGAAACTGCTAAGTAGGAGTATATTTTTAAGGATTTATCATGTTGCATGTGATCAGGTATTTCATTTTTGTATTTTTATCATTTTTGAATGAGGGAAATAAAAAGCATTCTAATAACTGATTAACAAGTAACTGAACAGTCTAGGAGGTGACTATGTAATTTAACCTGTTAAGAATTGGGGTTTTAAATTTCAAGTCATATCTTCTTAATAGTGCAAGCGTATGTCTTATGGTCAGTTGTTTATAATCCTGGTTTTGATGAAATGCTAATGATGGAAATAAAACTTAGTAGCATCTATCATTTCTGATAAAACTAGTAGGTTTTTTTTTTTTTTTTGGTTATGGAAACTTGGTAGCTACCTGCTTTTTAGATGACAATTAGTTGATAAGCGAAGGCATCTTGATAACAGGCTTGTGTTTTTCTTACAGCTTGTACTTCCAGAGTACCTCATCCATGCTTTCTTCTGTGTCATGTTTCTTTGTGCAGCAGAGTGGCTTACACTGGGGCTCAATATGCCCCTTTTGGCATATCATATTTGGAGGTAATACTTTGATATACTTGAACTAGCTTTCTTAGTTAAATTTTAATTTTATTATGATTAACATGGATATCTTATATACTGTTTGCCTAAAAGAAGACTGAAAGTTAAATGGCATTTATTTTAAAAGTTTACATGGGTGAACAAATAACTTTTAGTACCTCTTACAAGAGCTTATTTCATTACTTAAAGTAAAAGATAATATATAACATATATAGTAACATTCATAATCTAACATGTACAACTCAATGAACTTTTTTTGACAGCATACGTGTATGTGTGTGTAGGTATGCCAGGGCTTGTTACCATTGCAAACAAACTAGATGCAGGCACCACTTTTTGAATTTGGCTTTACGAGGGTACTGGGTTATTGAACCCTGGCTGGCAGGCTTTGCAAGCAATGCCTTTAGCTGCGGAGCCATCTCAGCCCTTACCAAAAAAAGTTTTTTTTTGGAGAGAGACACAGAGAGAGAGGAAGAGGAAGACAGATAGAGATGGGTGCACCAGCAGCCTCTCAGCTGCTGCAAACGAAATCCAGATGTGTGCGCCCCCTTGTGGTCAAGTGCGGCATTGTGCCCTTGTGTCACTTTGCATCTGGCTAAACGTGGGACCTGGAGATTTGAACAGCTGGAGATTGGAACTGGTGTTCTTAGGCTTAGGAGGCAGGCACCTTAACCGCTAAGCCATCTCTCCAGCCCAAAATTTTTAAAATTTATTTGTGAGGAGAGAGATGGGTAGGGAGGGAGAGAGAGAGGAAAGGGAAAGAAGGAGGGGAGGTTGAGCATGCCAGGGTCTTGATGCTGCAAATGGACATCAGATGCATGCACTAGTTTGTGCATCTGGCTTTACATGGGCGCAGGGGAACTGAATCCAAGCTGGCTGGCTTTGTAAGCCAGTGCCTTTAACTACTGAGCCATCTTTCCAGCCTACCCTTAATGAATTTTTATGTATAACTGTGAAGTCACCACACAGATACATAGCATTTCCAGCTACCAGAAAATGGGGTTGAAGAGATGGTTTAATGATTAAAGCATTTGCCTGTGAAGCCTAAGAACCTAGATTCAGTTCCCCAGGACCCACATAAGCCAGAGATGCACAAGGTGGTACATGTGTCTGGAGTTCATTTGCAGTGGCTGGAGGCCCTGGTGTGCTCAATCTCTCCTCTCTCTCTGCCTCTTTCTTTCAAAAAAAAAAAAAAAAAAAAAAGTACTTATGTCCCATCTCAGGTACTTAATTGCACCCACTTCCAAAGAATACCTCTTGTCAACTTAGGTTATTTTTGCCAGTCCTTGAACGTAACATAGATCAAAATGTTCAGCACGTGTCTTCTTTCTCCATGCTTACTTTCTGACTTAAGAACATTTGGCTATTTTATAGAAGACAACCATATTTCTTAGCTTCATATATTTATGTCTACCCTGAATAAACTGAGGTTTTAGTTTTAAATAGACTTGTCAAAACCTCACTGTTCTTGGGCTGGGAGATGGCTTAGCAGTTAAAGGCACTTGCTTGCAATCTAGATGCAATGTGTCTATGTTTGTTTGCAGTGGTAAGTGACCATGGTTTGTAGGCAAATAAATAAATTTAAAATAAAAGCCTCATGGTTTCATTTTTAGGAAATAAATTTTAAAAATTAAATTTAAAAACCTGATTCCTCTGTTTTTTTTTTTTTTTTTTAATTTGAGACAGGAAGAGGCAGAGTGAGAAGGGGCGCGCCAGGGCTTCTCAGTTGCTGTGAATGAACTCCAGATACATGTGCCCCCTTGTGTGCACATGTAACATTGCGTGCCTGTATCACTTTTTGCGTCTGGCTAAATGTGGGACCTGGAGAATCAAATGGGCGTTCTTAGGCTTTGTAGGCAGGCGCCTTAATTGCTAAGCCACCTCTCCAGCCCTGATTGCTCTCAGTTATTTTATTTTATTTTGGTTTTTCGAGGTAGGGTCTCACTGTAGCTCAGGCTGACCTGGCATTCACTTTGTAGTCCCAGGGTGGCCTTGAACTCATAGTGATCCTCCTACCTCTGCCTCCCTAGTGCTGGGATTAAAGGCATGTGCCACCACACCTGGCTTTGCTCTTAGTTTTAAGAAATATGTTTAGGGCTGGAGAAATGGCTTAGGGGTTAAGGCATTTGCCCACGAAGCCAAAGGACCCAGGTTCTATTCCCCAGCACCCACGTAAATCAGATGCACAAGGGGCACATGTATCTGGAGTTTGTTGGCAATGGCTAGAAGCCCTGGCGTGCCCATTCCTTCTCTGTCTGTCTCTCCTCTATCTCTGTCTCTGCTTGCAAATAAAAAAATAAAATTAAAGAAATATGTTTAAAGCCAGGCATGGTGATGCATGCCTTTAAGCACAGCACTCTGGAGGCAGAGGTAGGATCGTTATGAGTTCGAGGCCACCCTGAGACTACATAGTGAATTCTAGGTCAGCCTGGGCCAGAGTGAGACTTTACCTCAAAAAAACAAACAAAGTATGTATATAATATTTTAAAAAGTATTTTGGAATAAAGTGGTATGTCTGCAATTGACTGAAATTAGAGGACTCTATGTGTAGGGTTATTTTCTGTAAGTCAAATTATGTTGACATAAGAAGTTAAGAAAACACCTGCTTTCCTCTTACAGTTACTCATTTTCTTAGGTTTCTGAAATGGAGAAACTAGATTTGATTTGTATAACTGTTTCATTCTTGTCATTTAGACTTTTATTTTAAAAGTAAATAAAATAGTAAAAGGACAGAATTCTACCTGTAAGTAAAAGTATGTATCCTTGTCTGGAGCAGCTGTCACTGTAACAATTGCTGGAGAAGAGAAAAGCCTGCTTTCCTGCTTCAAGGCTGCTGCTCTTCTGTGTGGCTAATGGGCTGTGTTTGTTCCAGGTACATGAGTAGACCGGTGATGAGTGGACCTGGACTGTACGACCCGACAACCATCATGAACGCAGACATTCTAGCGTACTGTCAGAAAGAAGGATGGTGCAAATTAGCTTTTTACCTTCTAGCATTTTTTTACTACCTATATGGGTAAGTTTGAAACAAAATGAAGGTGACTTGGCTGCTGTCTAAGAAGTTTATAGACAATACGGTCTCAACACCTTGAAATCTACTTGCCCAGTAACTCAGTATCTTGAATAGGGGACCTGGTAATGACAGTGCATTCTAGTAGATTCCCTCATGTTCATGGATATACACACTCCATGATGTGTGTGGTTCATGCCAGGGCAGTGAACATCTTAAGCCAGAAGCAGAAAGAAGGTCTGGTTATAGAGTGCAGACACTTAGTTGGTAAAGAACAGAATAGCCCTCATTCCTCATAGCAGTGGTGGCCTTGAGAGGATAGGGCTGGGTGTATTTGAAATTTTTCTTTTTGTTTAGCTTTAATGTTTCTCCAGAGATAGTGTTTGTTTTCCTTAAAGTGCATGCTCTCACTACAGTTTTCTGGTTTGCTTGCTGTGGATGGATGAGTGGAAGGAACTGTTCTGTGCTCTAGGGTGGTACAGTGCAGAAATGGATTTCTCTCCTTTTAGCATGATGGTGGGCTCACCTCATTGCTCCTCTAGGTTGGGCCTTTTTCAACTCCTGACATTCTGTTTTGGATCATTCTTTTTTTTTTTTTTTTTTTTTTATATTCAGTGTTTTTTTTAATATATTTTATTTTGTTTATTTATTTATTTGAGAGCGAGGGAGATACAGAAATAGGCAGGTAGAGAGAGAGAGAGAGAGAGAGAGAGAGAGAGAGAGAGAGAGTGGGTGCGCCAGGGCCTCCAGCCACTGCAAACAAACTTCAGATGCGTGCACCCTCTTGTGCATCTGGCTGACGTGGGTCCTGGAGAATCGAGCCTCGAACCGGGGTCCTTAGGCTCCACAGGCAAGCATTTAACCGCTAAGCCATCTCTCCAGCCCCTGGATCATTCTTTATTGTGGGAGGCTATCTTACAGGTTGTAGGATGTTTAGCAGCAAACATGACCTTTATTCAAAATCCTAGTGGCAATCTCCCCATCCCCAGTCATGCCAACCAGTAATGTCTCTGGATGTTACCAAATGCCCCCATGGGGCAAAACTGTAGTTAGGAAATGCTGGTCTAAATGTTCTAAGTACAGCCAAGTGTGGTGGGGCACACATGTGACCCCAGCACTCCAGAGGTAGAGACAAGAGGGTTGCGAGTTCCAGCATAACCTGGACTACAAAGTGAGACTCTGTCTCAAAACCAAAAACAGAAGTTAGCTGACTCTCATTAAATCTTGCAAAGGAAAGCTGAGGCAGAATTCCCTCAGGAAAACCAAAACAACAAACTAGGACATTGGTGTGGAGTTAAGAATTTTTCTTCATGCTGTATACACTTACTGGCTTTGCTTTTTAACTTTTAAAGTGTTAAGACATCTGTATTAAGATGAAGGTGTTAATAATTCTGCTTTCCCTCTTCTCCTTTTTACTGCTTGAAACAGTACTATCTGGTCAGCTTGTAGCGTATCTGTCTGCCTCATACGTGCAATACTAAACTGAAATTGCGGAAAGAGAAACTTTCATTATGTGTTGGGTTTTAACTGAAAATGAGTAGTTATATAAATGTTGCTCGTATATGAAATATAGTGAATAGATTTTGAATGGTGAAATCCTACATGCTGTACTGACTTTGTTTTGTGTTTGGTACTTTTGGAATACTACTGTCATGTAGTAGACACTTGACATAGTTGTTGGAACAAGTGCATAAGTAGTGAAGTTGGAGATAGGCAACTTTGGGAAGTGTTTACCAGGATAAGGTAGCACTAGACATCTAGGCATTTGTTGTTCTTTAAATTAACCCCCCCCCCCAACATGTGTTCAAAATCTTGCTTTATGTAGATAAGTGAGCATGCTTTCCAAACCGTGCCCCTGTGCATTTCTCAGTTACTGTTTATATAGAATTGCCTTTGGATTTTGTAAGCCTAAGTCACAGCCTTGCCTTTTTTTCTGGTTTGTAAACCTCTTTCCTTCCCCAAAAAAAAAAAAACTGTTTCTATGGCTTATAGACTTTTTCACTTGAGAAAGGCTCTGAGCAGTAGGCTGTACGGGAAAGTTCCTCACCTGACCATCCATCCTTTCTATAAAATGAGATGAACAACAGCACCTCTTTCTGCCGCTGCTTGGAGCATTGAGAGAGGTCCTGCACAAAGGGCCCAACAGGGCCTGGCAGAGTGAGTTCTCCAGAGAGTGGAGTTGGATTACTTCTCTAAGCTCTGAGCCCCACTGAGCTCTCAGCTGTGCTTCCACTTGCTAACATTGGGAAGGAAGCACGGAACAGCTTCACATGCAGAGTCAAGTCTTGACAGTAGGCGAAAGTCTATAAATGCATGTTGAATTTATGCTGTGAACTGTTAGTAGCATTTCATTTTCTGTGATGTATGAAACAACATAATTTGCTATAGAAAGCTCTTTGTTTTTATGACTAGGAGGGCTTGAATTAACAGCTTCTCTCTTCTTTGCAGCATGATCTATGTTTTGGTGAGCTCTTAGAACACAGAAGAATTGGTCCAGTTAAGTGCATGCAAAAGGCCACCAAATGAAGGGATTGTATCCGGCAAGAAATCCTGTTTCCAAGAGTAGCCTATGGAATCTGATCAGTTACTTTAAAAAATGACTCCTTATTTTTTAAATGTTTCCACATTTTTTGCTGTGGAAAGACTGTTTTCATATGTTATACTTGGATAAAGAATTTTAAGTGGAATTCCATATAAATTAATATAAAATGATTACCTCTGGCGTTGACAGGTTTGAACTTGCACTCTTCAAGGAACAGCCATAGTCCTCCGAATGATCGCACTAATTACTGACTAGTCCGTTGGGAGCTTTGTGTGTAGGAACTTGAAGGACCCATTTTTGTTTATTGAAATGCCATCCAATTATAAATTAGCTGTAGATATCAGGTGCTTATGGTGACTGAAAATGTGTATCTGGTTTGTGGGAAACATAGGTTTCCTCATTTATCATGTAGATGATTATATATGGATACATTTACAAAAAACCTCCTCCAAGAGTGGGATTTTCCCCCCTTTGACTTGAATATTATCCCTGTATATTGCATGAATGAGAGATCTCCCATATTTTCATCCAAGTAATACTTGCTTTAATTCTGAAGCATAAATGAACATGATATAAAAATGTATGAATTACTTGTGAAAAATGCATTTAAAGCTTTTTAAATGTGTTTTATTTGTAAGACATTACTTGCTAAGAAATTGGTTATGCTTACTGTTCTAATCTGGTGGTAAAGGTATTCTTAAGAATTTTCAAGTCCTTTAGGTTTTCAAAACTGAATTGAGAATTGTATAACCAACCACCTGCTGTTCCTTTAGTGCAATACAATAAAGCTCTGAACCAAGATCCATAGCAGTGCTGTCGTCTCATACTTGCTCAGTCTAGAATAAAAGACACATTACTGTCATTTAAAAAAAAGCAAATTATTAGGCTTTTCTTACAAATGCTACTCTTGGATCTAAACAATGAAGAGTCTAGAATGGCTGGGCATGGTTCTCTCTGCCCTCACCTGAAAGGACCCTTAATGTAGGCATACAACTTCATTCCTCTTACCACTTAAGGATTATTGGAGCATGTAAATTGTTTAAGATTTTGTTTTCCTTTTTGAACCAGCTGGTTTTGCGGTAAGCTGAACAATTTTTTTTTTTTTTTTTTTTTTCTGTTTCTCACGAGGCAGGTAAATTATAGTGTGCATGTTTCCATAAGCATTCCTGGGCTTGAGGATGTGGGTCAAGGTAGTTGAAAGTATTGTTTTAGAAGTTTCTTCAGCAAATAATCAGAGATAGGAGAGTAATTTGAAGAAATTCCTATGATGACCTTGGGAGCTTATAGATGTGTTGATGGAGGTCTTACTGTAAGAAGTTCTTATGTTAGTTGATATTTAATCCTTTACTAGTAAAATAATCCTTGCCCACTTTGGGGAGGAGATTTTGCAGCTGGGGATTGGGTGATTAGGTTAAGTACATTGAAGAAGGGAATGAAGAAGAGGAGTCAAACCATATGTCAAAGAAAGCTCTAAAGACCTTATAATCTGTAGTCCAGAGAACACCCACAGGGAAGTGACCGTCCTTCAGATTGCACTTTGTTATTGAGGACTTGGAGTATATGTCACAATCGTCGTTTCTAATCATCACAGCCATTCCTCATTTGTCTTTCTTGTTTATAAGTACTGTTAGTCACAAGAGAATTGGTCAAGTTTGCTATTCAGAGAGGATTCCTGGGACAGTGTATTAGTGCTTCTGTCAAAGTGTTAAAGGATTTTCATGAACTTTGGCTCTTTTAGCAGTTACTCCTTCATAATTTGTTTTTAATATTTTATTTGAGAGGCAGAGTAGATGCACCATAGCCTCTAGCTATTGCAAATGACCGCCAGACACATGCGCCACCTTGTGCATCTGGCTTTATGTGGGTACTGGGGAATTGAACCTGGGTCCTTTGGCTTTGTCAGCAAGTGCTTTAACTGCTAAGCCATCTCTCTGGCCCTACTTTATAATTTTTAGGAAACATCCTTTTAATCTATTTTTGGATCTTTGCTAGGATTAATGCAAAGCTTATTGGTTGGAAGCCATATTCTCATGCTTCCAAAATTAGTTGTAGCCTTCAGCCTCTTCCTGAAAGATGACCGTGAGGGTCGCTGGTAGCCTGTGAGCTTCTGGGCACATTAAGTGATGAGGTTTGAGTTTTTGAGATCTACCTATATGCCTTTTCAGTGTTTTGTGAAATTAAATTGGGTGCTAAGAGAAACCCAAAACAAATGACTGCATTTGGCAAAATCCATCTGGCTCTTTTTCTTGCTGTGAATTTAATTTGTTCCCCATGTTAATCTGTTTGGGATGGCCCTACCTGCTGTTAGTCTGGAAGGTTCACCTGAGGCAGTCCTCTTGAGTTTATAATCCTTCGCAGTTTATATCAAAAGCTCATGCTGTGTAGAGGCAATTTTTAAACACTTTTATTTTTTCCTTATTTTTGGTATTATGTGCTTTATCTTATCTTTACTAGTTCTCTACCCCTCAGAAACTATTTCCCTCATTTGTGCCTATTTTATTGCATGTAATGGAATCCTGTAGTTACCTCTATCAGCAACTCTGTTGTCATGGATACTGTTGGTTCTTCTAAGTTGAAACCTTTCATAGTAAAGATGTCTATTGAGTAATACATATACCATGCCAGTGGGCCCTTCAGCACTGAACAAATGTAGGGGTACAGACAGTTAAATATCAGCATTTACATGTATTCATGACATGTATGCATTTGGCTAAAACGAGTTCTGAAAGGCCTCCAGCAGTGCTGCTCCCTAGGCTTGTGGAAAGCACGACCAGCCGCCAAGGTGCTGTCTCTGTGGGACTGGAGCAGGCGTTCTGCCCTGCACTCGTTTTCTCCATACACCCTGAAGATGGGAACATCCTGACAGAAAGGACCACATCTCATATGTCATTTATTGTGTGCATTTTCTAAATGTCTAAATCTCTTTGGTTAATCATGCTTATGTATTCTGGAGAAGGAATATTTCTTAAATGGATTCATGATGAAGTCGCTCCTAAAACTAAGAGAAAGTTACCTTTGTTCATGGTTTGTTAAAATAGAAGCTTGATGGTGCTGTACCACGGTCCAAAGAAGATGTCTTTGAGTAGCCCTACTTTTTTCCTTAGAGCTTATTTTGCTTTTGTAAATTGAATAAAAACTGTTGCAAATACTCTTTGTGTAGTTTATGGGTAATAGTTCGACCCATGTGCTAATTTCAAATGTGATTAGCTCTGGCTTATATATGACCAAGATTGCAGACTCTGCCTCCATTGTTTGTGGATTTATCAGTGTCGGCAGAAAAACACATTAATCCTAGAATGTTGGAATTACATGTTATTAATCAGGACAAGTATATTTCAGGAATGATACCCCATTTTTCTCTGTTACAGAATACTTTCCTAAGCACTTGGTATTAAGATAGTTTAGTCAAATTATTTCGAATATAGAATGCTTAATGGGCATTCAAAATGGAAATTAAGGAATTTACATGCACTGACAATTCAGCTATTAAGGGATTTGGTTAGTCAATATCCATATTTCCCCTTTATTTTCCCAGGTACTCACAAATAAGCTCTGTATTTGAATTGGAATTAAGAAAATGTGCAATCTCGTATCATCCATTTCAGTGATTATCTAAAATCTGATTTTAACATATCTGGCTGTAATACCAAAATCATGAAGACCATTCTATTACTGTAGCCTGTACTCTGAAAAATAACTAGCTGTAACTTGGATTATCTGAGATTTATAAAAAAAATCCCAGGGTTCAACATTAAATACTAATGTAGTTCTCCCATCTTCCTTAGTATTCTTTTTTTTTTTTTAAATTTTTTTTTATTATTTTTGGAGAGAGAGAGAGAGAGAGGGAAGAGATGGGCACGCCAGCAGTGTCTCAGCTGCTGTGAACGAAATCCAGATGTGTGCGCCCCCTTGTGGTCAAGTGCGGCATTGCGCCCTTGCGTCACTTTGCATCTGGCTAAACATGGGACCTGGAGATTGGAACCAGTGTTCTTAGGCTTAGGAGGCAGGCGCCTTAACCCCTAAGCCATCTCTCCAGCCCTTCCTTAGTATTCTTATACAACTTGTAGTATGTATATAAAATTACTGGAATTTCAGTTTCACATACATAATGGTGCTCTGGTCTGATGTTCCCAAATAGCATTCATACTGTTTGAGAATTCCTTTGTGGAATCTAGTGGTTCCCTCAGGAGATTCCAAGGAGACTTAGCTATATGTGACACTGAGGTTGCCCTCCTGCCCTTGAGACAAAGTCTCACCCTAGCCCAGGCTGACCTGGAACTCACTCTGTAGCCACGGGTTAGCCTTGAGCTCAGTGATCCTCCTACCTCATCCTCCTGAGTGCTGGGACTAAAGATGTGAGGCTAGCTGACACACTGAGTTTTAATGTGATTAAATTGGTCTATGGAAGTTCTCGTGAGCCTGCAGCCTGGTGGTAGTGGCAAGATGAACACTAACCGCTATTACAGGTAGCTAGAAGCCTAGAGCCAGGCTACAGCCTATGGCACTGCCACCACTGATACCTGTTCAGACAGGTAGCTTTGATTCGGGTGATCTTTGTTTTAGCCCAAGTGATTGCTCAAGGTAGCTCAAAGATTTCAAGACAGAGTTTGAGTGTACAAGGTGATGCGAAAAAGTGGGAGAACTGGAGACTGTTAACAGGCGGCTAAATACTTCATAAATGTGACGATTAAACCCATTTTGTGTAGTTTGGGGGATGAAAAAAATGCTATAAAAAGAAGTCTGAACAAATGAACTCATCTTTGAAAAAGTCCCAGCAGACGCTGAATTGAGCATGTAATGGGGCTGATGCAATGTTGAGGAGAGGTGTCAGAAGACTCAAGGTCTTTTGTACATCTGTAAAGTTGAGAAGACCAATGGGAGTCTTTCAGGAGAGAGGGTACAAGTGGTTTAAAACCTGGTATGTGTACTCATAAAACGTGATAGGTATTGCCATGCCATAGCCAGCTAGTTACCAGTGGTAAAGTGAGGCAAGTGTGGTAAATAGTCATATGCAAGCATTTCCCCTCTTCCTTTTCTCTGGAGCACCAGGTCAGGTAAGGAAGAGCAGGCAGTGCAGCTCTAAGATGACACCTCTACAGCAGTTTTCCCCAGAGATAAAAAGAGACAACTTTTGTCAATAAAAGTTTTAGGGATATCTGCACATATACATTTACATTCAAGGTGGTGGTACTAGTAGTTTTGATTGAGTACAAATGAAGCCAGAGAACTTAAACTTCAGAGATGGTCGTGTATTTGAAATTCTTTATCTTGACACAGATCTTGAGAGTGAATCTCTTGATGACCAATATGCAGCTAGTTTGTCCCGGAACTCATGAAGGTAATTATATTGCTGAAAAAAATAAAGATATATTGAAAATGCACTGTAGAAAACTAGTCAGACCTCATACTAGCAGTTGCTTTCCTGCTTAGTAACATTTAAACAGAGACTCGAGAAGTGAGGTGATGGTAAACCAGGAGGTGGTGGCAGGGTCAGAGGTGAGGATGGGCTGGGAAGAATTTACAGTCTGGGAAGGTTTATGTTGAAATGAAAATGCATACTGTGAAAAGCTGTTACTTTAAAAGCTTTACACATCTGAAGGCGTGTGAAATTCAGATCAAAGTCACAGAATCCTTTCTCCCTTGGAGGACAAAGGTTAAAAGAAAATTGTGTCTAGTAACCAAGGGCATTCTTTCTGCTTTCTTCCTTCGAAGTGAGGAGAAAGTATTTCCTATAATAATTAGTTTATAGACACCTAGCCTGCTGCTTGTGATAACATTTGGAATAATTTTCATAGGTAGTAGTGTTTAAAAACCAGCTGGAGAGATGGCTTGGTGGTTAAAGCACCTGCCTGCCAAGCCTAAGAACGCCTGTTCAATTCTCCAGGTCCTACCATCTAGCCAGACACAAAGTGACGCAAAGGTGCAATGCCACACTTACTCAGAATGGGGTGCATACATCTGGAGTGTTCACAGTGGCTGAGAGGCCACTCATGTGCCCATTCTCTCTATCTTTCTCAAAACAAACAAACAAACAAACAAAAAACTAACATATCACTAAATAGATAAGCAAAGCAAATACTTTAAATAATTTGGAGTTTAAAACAGCTTCCTATAGGATATTTCTGCCAGTCATTGTGTTCCTGAGACTTGAAACCCTACACTGGACTTTGACTGGCACAGAGATGGTTAAGGCCTATTTGTCACAGAATGTCCAGGCAATCTTAGTACGGACAGTCCACACTATGGTTGGCTTCATTCTCTGTATACACATATTTGACCATGGATTCTATTTTGAAGAAAGACCTGGACTTCCTAAATTGGAAGCATCATTTGGATTAATACAGTAGGGAGTTCTGTTTTCAGTGAATTGGATCCTGTATGTTTTATCCTGCCAATGACCTTGGGAATTGGGTTGCTTGGTGAAGTGATGGGTAGTTATAGTAATTCACGTTACACGACTCTATTAGACCTGTATCGCTGACCTGGAGGTAAGGATTCTTTCGTACCATTCTGGTGACTAGTCCTAATGCTAAGACAGGGTGCTTGGGAACAGAAAGGCAAGTTAACTATCAAACTACATAGAAAGTGGGGCCTGCTGTCTTTCCAGTGGCAGGACTTTCTAATGTCTGGCATTGCTACTGCAGTGTTTTTGAAGTGGTAAGGGAAATGTGGACAATCTCAGTTATCCACAGCAACAGTTAGCACTGCTCTGCGTTTTATTTTATTTTATTTTTCGAGGTAGGGTTTCACTCTAGTCCAAGCTGACCTGGAATTCACTATGTATCAGGGTGGCCTCAAACTTGTGGTGATCCTCCTACCTCTGCCTCCCAAGTGCTGAGATTAAAGGCATATGCCATCATGCCCAGCTTGCTCTGCGTTTTTATATCACTTATCTTTGCTCAAGGTTTCAGTGGTACAACAGGGTCTTCTCTTTAAATAATTTGAGCTGAGAAATTACCAAGGTTATGGTAACCATCTGGGTGGTTTGATTCAGGTGCCCCCCATAAACTTAGGTGTTCTGAATGCTAGGTTCCCAGCTGATGGAGATTTGGGAACTGAGGCCTCTTGAAGGCAGTGTATTCTTGGGGGCAGGCTTATGGGCATTATAGCCACTTGCCTGTTTCTGTTGTCCACCTGATGTTGGCCAGGAGGTGATGTCCACTTCGGCTCATGCCATTGTTTTCCCCTGCCATCATGGAGCTTCCCTTTGAGTCTATAAGCCAAAATAAACCCCTTTTTCTCTAAAAGCTGATCTTGGTCAGGTGATTTCTGGCAGCAATGCGAACCTGACTGCAACACTATCCCATCACTCCAAGTGAGAAAATCCATACCCAGAACAGACTGGGACAAAAGCCGAGCTGCAGTAGCTCCAGAAGGAGCAAAGCAGGAAGTTCTGAGATTTTTTTTCAAATGTCATTTAAAATTCTATGGGCTTTTGCAGATATCTACGTTATAGTTAAACCTAAGTTAAAAAATAAGCAGGCATGTGTAAATAATGGCGTGCTCTAATTTCACCCTCTGTCCTCTTGGTTATGTACATTGTTACCTGAAAGAAGCTGCCACTCACTCCAGCAGACAGGACAGTGCAGCGCTTACCTTGATGGTCTGTATGGCTCCAGATCCCCTGACATCCCGCAGGCTGTCTATGGCTTGCTGTGGTGACATCGTGTCAGACAGGTACAGGAGGAGACAAGCGGCTACTGAGAATGTGACAGAAAAACACTGTATTATTAAAAGACTAGTTTTGTTTCAAGAAGGGAGACTTGATACTTGGCTGGTTTTGTTGCAGAAGCCTTAGTTCATTGTAACTGCTGAAAATGAATGAGACCTTTAGTTTGTGCTTTTGACTATTAAGCTATGATCTTAAATGACTGGCTGAATTAAAGCTGAACATGGTTCACTGTAACTGATAATATAATTCAATTTATCCACTTAGAGAGTACACGAGTAAATTTTAGGATGTTGGGAGATTTGTGCAACCATCACCATGGTCCATTTTAGAACATTTGAGTCACGTCAGAAAGCAACTGTAGACCCTTGCTATCATCTCTTTCTCACCCCATTTACCTCTGCCCCAGAGAACCACCAGTCTATGTTTAGATTCTGGGTATGTTGATTACGGACATTACATATGAAAAACAACAGCTGGGATATAGCTCAGTGGTAGAGCACTTGCTTAGCACATGGGATGCCCTAGGTTAAATCTCCAGCCCTGCAGAAAAAGAGGATTTACATATGTTTTTAAAGGAATCATACAGCAGTGTTCTTCTGTGACTGTTTTCATTAATGTGTTCAAGGACCACACATATTACTTCTGGTCTATTTTTTTTTAATAATTTTTAAAAAAATTATATTGGGCTTACATCTAGGTCTTTTTAAAAAATATATTTTATTTATTTGATAAAGAGGGAAAGAGAGAGAGAGAATGGGCACGCCAGGGCCTCCAGCCACTACAAATGAACTCCAGACACATGCACCACCTTGTTCATCTGGCTTATGTGGGTCTTGGAGAATTGAACCGGGATCCTTTGGCTTTGCAGGCAAATGCCTTAATTGCTAAGCCATCTCTCCAGCTCAGGTCTATTTAGTTTGAGGCAGGATAATAATCCAAGTTGGTAAATTTGCTGGCAACTAAGGATGATTTTGAACCCCTAATCCTCTTGCCTCCTTTTGAGTACTGAAAATTATAGGGATGTGCTCCAATTCTACTTATGCCACTTAAAAATCAAGAATGCAGGGCTGGCGAGATGGCTTAGTGGTTAAGGCACTTGCCCGCAAAGTCTAAGGACCTATGTTCCTCTCTCCAGGTCCCATGTAATCCAGACACACAAGGTGATGCAAGTACGCCAGGTTGTGCATGAAGTGGCGCACATATCTGGAGTATGATTGCAGTGGCTGGATGCCTTGGTGTGCTAATTCTCTCATAAAAAAATTACAAAAAAACTTAAAAGAAAAAAATTAAGAATGCATGTGCTAAACTAAAAGATATTTTGTAGGGTCCTCTTTTTCTCGTATATGTGTATCTTTTGTGTGTGTGTGTGTGTGTGTTGAGTGTCTCAGGAATCCTCTTGTCTGCACCTCCCCAGTACTGGAATTACTATAAAACAGTGATAGCAATAGTACCTACACTGGACAATAGTACCTACATCAGAGCGACAGTTTGTAAAGGGCTCAGAACATAGTTTAGCACAAAGTAAGAAAAAAGCTTTCGTGTGGGTGCTAGGGAACTGAGCTCAGGCACTCAGGCTTGAGCCGTCCTGTAAGAACCCCGTAAAGTGAGATGGAAATAATCTCCCCCTCCCTCCCAACCTAAGAAGCACCAAGCTTAAGGCCTTAAACAAGTTTTTGAGTCTTGGCAAACATTTATATTATTTCATTTTTATTAAATCATTTTAACATAAAGTCTCATTTTAATATAAAATGGGATATGGTTGAGAAACAGGAATTTGCCTACTTTGAAGTAAAAAAAAAAAAAAACGTAATAATGAAAATACATTGCTTACCAAGACACGATCTCCCAAGTCCTCCATAACAGCTGAAAGGGAAACAGAGTGTTGGAGTTTGTACACTGTCACCCCATGCCGTTACAACTAAAGACTCCTTCTGTCGACTACACTGCTCTACAGCCTTGCACACAGAGATTAGTATTACTTACTTCACTCATCATCCAAAGGCAAAGCGTGTCTACTACTTGTCAGGAGGTATTCTGAACCCCTTTTAAGGCCAAGCTAGGCAGGGCCTTCTTACTTCTAGCTAAGTTCCAAGATCTGTATCTGGAAAATAGAACATGCTATTAAACAGATAGGGATTGATTATTTTTACTGAGTTCTTTTGCTCTGTCTTTTAGACATATGCTATCAATCCAATAACCCTTAACTTATCCCACTGCATACATAGGATTAGAGCAGGAGCTTAAATCCTGAGCCTGTCCTTTGCTAGTGTGAGCTGAGCAAGTTTTCTAGGCGCTGCACCTCTGCCTTTCAACTATAAAACAGTGATAGCAATGGTGCCTACATCAAACAGTAGTACCTACATCATCAGAGTGACGGTTTGTAAAGGGCTCAGAACAGAGTTTCTCGCAAAGTAAGAAATGAATGTTAACTGCTATTATCTAGTACTGTGAAGAAATAAGCAGTCCTGCAAAACTGGATTTTCCAGAAAAAAATGATCATCCCTCACAGCTGCAAAATCATTCACCTTAATTTTCAAAGATCCTAAAACAATAAGGAAATGAAAAGCTCCAGCCATCAGATGCTTTATTTTATGGGAGCCTGAACATTCTACATATGCAAGATCACCCATCCATAGGAGTGTCATGTCAGTTCTTTTTTTTTTTTTTTTTTGTTTTTGAGGTAGGGTCTCATTCTAGCCCAGGCTGACCTGGAATTCACTATGTAGTCCCAGGCTGGCCTTGAATTCACAGTGATCCTCCTACCTCTGCCTCCCGAGTGCTGGGATCAAAGGTGTGCACCACCACACCCGGCTGTCTGTTCTTTATTCAAACATTAGGGCATCTGGTTTGTCAGAACTTGCTGGAACAGAATTTGTTAAACCTCAATTAACTGACCTAGTTTAATATTTGGATAATAAAGGATGCTTTCAAAAACTTATTTGAAAAAATCATGGAATTGGTTTGAAAAATGAACCTACAATTGGAAAGTAATTTTTTAGCTGCACCCAATGCCATTTAACCTATACTTAAAAACAGGGGCTGGGGAGATGGCTCAGTGGTTAAAGGTGCTGGCTTATAAAGCCTGCCAGCTCAGGTCTTATCCCCCAATACCCATGTAAAGCCAGATGCATAAAGTGGTGCATGTATCTGGAGTTCATTTGCAGTAACAAAAGACTCTGTCCTAGCATACTCATTCATTCTCTCTTCCTCCTTCCCTCTCTTTGCCTTTTGCTTTCTCACAAATAAATAAATACTTTCTTTAAAAAAAAAAAGAAAAAATGGGCCAGACATGGTGGTACACACCTTTAATCTTAGCACTTGGGAAGCAGAGGTAGGAGGATTGCCATGAATTCAAGGCTAGCCTGAGACTACACAGTGAATTTCAGGTCAGCCTGGGCTAAAGTGAGGTCCTAATTCAAAAAACAAACAAATAATCAGCAGGGCTTAGTGGCGCATGCCTTTAGTCCCAGCACTTGGGAGGCAGAGGTAGGAGGATCATCATGAGTTCGAGGCCAGCCTGGGGCTAGACAGTGAGTTCTAGGTCAGCCTGTGCTAGAGTGAGACTCTACCTTGAAAACCAAAAAAAAAAAAAAAAAAAAAAAAAAAAAAATTATGCAAATTTGCCTTTATAATTAGGAGTAGATGATAGATGAGACAGTATCCTTTTCTCTAAAATGACAGAGAGCTTTCAGGTTTTTTTTTTGCATATGTGTGCAATGGTGGAATGTGCATGCATGTAGAGGCCAGAGATCGGCGTGGGCTGTCTTCTTCAATCCCACTTCTCTTTATTAACTGAGGCAGAGTCTCTCACTTGAGTTCAGAGCTGACCAAGTTAGTGAGAACCCCTAGCCAGCTTGCCCTGGGGATCTGGTCTCTGCCTCCTGAGCACTGGGATTACAGGCAGTATCACATCCATCTGGCATCTACATGCGTGCTAGGGATCTGAACTCTGGTCCTCATGCCTGCACAACAAGTGCTTTACTGACCAAGCCATCGCTCCAGCTCTGGCTTGCAGCTCCTTACTACCTGTTCTGCTTGCTATGGTTCTCTGTGGATGGGTCTGGTTTGGCCACTCTGGCACGAGTGATTTACCTTAGAACTGGTCATGTGAGCCTAGGACCCTGAGGCTGCAGACCGAAGCTGAGAAGTTGGCTGGCTTTGTCTTGTCACTAGGTATCCTGAGACTACGTGGCTGTTTGTGTAGCTCAAATAGCACTTAGTACTTACTATTTGCTGTACTATGGCTCTACACCTAGGACACCTTAGGATTTAAAAGAAAATTATTTGTGTGTATGCATAAGTGTATGAGTGTGCCACTTTTTCTATCAGGTTTATGTAGGTGGCTTGAGAATCGAAGCTGGGCCAAGAACTGCTGAGCCATCTTCCCAAACCACCTTAGGTTTTTTTGAGGTTTCTAATTATTTGTGTACTTGTTCAGGAAGGAGTAAGTGGCTTGCTGGGATATCAAGCATGCAGTGAGCACAGTGAGGTCTAGGGCTTTTGCTGTGGCTGATGCTCCTTTGCTCTGAGTCTAACTTCTGGCAGAACTCTTATTTTCTGGCGCCATTTGTAGTTGTTGCAATGCTATAATCTGCCTGGTGCCACTCTCTCCTACCTTCTTCCAAGCTACTTCTCACCCCCACCGCCACTTTTTAGGCCATATTTTGTTTTAAACATTCATAGCAGCTTGTGTTTTCATAACTGCTCACAAACAATGAGAGCACCCCTTCATTCAGGTAGCAAATTCTTACCATCAAGTGTAATTTTCAAGTCATATTTTAAAAAGACTGCTCTTTGCTTAGGGATTTTTTTAACTATATATTTTGAGGAAAGCAGTTGATAGATAGGTTGAGACAAATAAGTGTGATACCATGTAACAAGAATAATGCCCCCCATTTTGAAGGTAGTGTTTCCCAAATTGCTACTAAAGGCTCAAGACAAAAGCGAAGAGGGGAAAAAGCCTATAATCCTGTTCTAAGAATTTGCAAATGTGCTTACTGTCTTTGCTCTTGACATATGATCACAGTAAATACCTGAGTGCTTCCTCTGGGCCAGGCCCTGTGCTAGTGCTTTCCATGTACTGTCTGAGTCTAACAAGAGACGGTGGGTGAGAGCTAACTAATGAGAAATCACTTGGCAGGTTTCTCGTGTGTGTATAGTGCAAAGGAGAACGTACTGGATTAAGGTTTTCCGGTTGTTTTTGAGGCAGATGGCAAGCTCCTCCATGATTTCACAGCAGCTGCTTATGTCAGGAGTCCCTCCATCTGGGATTGGATGATGATGAGTGACAATTCCATACTGTTGGTAGAGGTCCAATAGGTTTGGGACTCTATATTTTGACAGTTCCCCTCTGGTGCAGAAAACAAATATGTCTTGTATCCCATAGCTCTTTAGTTCTTCTGCAGCAGACAAGATGACACACAGACAAAACATGACAAGTTTACACATGGCCAAGAGAGACTGTGGGACTACATTCTTCAGCAGAACCATGGCATGAGTGGTAATTTGTAAATCTGAAATGTCTATTGGTAACACATGAACCCAAAGGTGATTAGAATTAAACCTTATCAACTAATAGCACAAAATGCTTTACATTGGCTTTCGAGATAGTCTAATTATAGTGGTGTTCCTGCACAAAAATTGTGGGATTTTTTTTTTCTGTAACAAAATTTACTTTAAAACAAATTTAACAATACCTAACATTTAAACCCGAGAAGGAACAATAACACATTAAAATTTTTTTTTCTTAAAATCAACTGTTATGCCGGGCGTGTTGGTGCACACCTTTAATCCCAGCACTCGGGAGGGCAGAGGTTGGAGGATGGATTTGAGTTTGAGGCCACCCTGAGACTACATAGTGAATTCCAGGGCAGCCTGGACTAGAGTGAGACCCTACCTGGAAACTCCCCCCCACCAAAAGAAAAACAAACAACGACAACAACAACAAAATTCAACCATTGTATGTAAAATTCCAGCCCCAGCTCTTGTACTCTTCCTCCTATCTGCCTTGTACCACACCATGCATTTGTTTTTATGGATTAAGTGTAAGTCTCTAAACAATGAGGCATTTGTTGTATTAAATCTATATGTGCTGGGCATGGTGGTGCACTCCTTCAGTCCCAGCACTTGGGAGGCTGAGGTAGGACTGTGATGAGTTCAAGGCCAAACTGGGGTTCCAGAAAGAGTTCCAGGTCAGCCTGGACTAGAGTGAGACACTTGAAAAAAACAAACAAAACAAAATCTGTATTTTAGCTTTTTTCACTATAATGATATAAACCAAGAAAAACTACAACAGGAGTTCTATATTATGTACTGAAACTTGTGACTATTTTCATTCTGGGTTGTTTGGTTTAAAATAAACAGTTTGGACTGACTCAAGCTCTCCTCCTCCCCTATACATTTATCTATTAAAGCACAGTGCTTTTGCAATTGAAAGGTGGCTAGTCTAAGCTGATATAGTGTAAGTGCAAATCATATACCTGAGTGCAAAGACAAAGCATGCAGAAATAAACTGTCTCATTAATAGTTTACCTTATGTTTCTCTCATATGTGAAATAAGATACATATACATGGATGAATGAAATTAAAGTAGAAAGGGGAACTGAGCGAGGGGAGGAAAGGGTATAAGAAAAGTGGGAAGATGAAAACAAGGGTAATGTAGGGGAAGAAAGACAATTTTTTTTTCTTCCTCAGAATCTAGATTTGAATCTAGAAGGGTACCATCTGGGGAGGGAGGAAGGAGACCAATGTGTCTGGGAGATCAAGAGAGGGAGTTATTGGGGTGAAAATGAGCAAAGTACAATGATGTGTGTGTAATAAAAATGTCATAATAAATCCCTGAACTGCTAAACCATCTCGCCATCCCTCTCATATTTTTATTGGACAGTGTGCTGTCTCTCTGACTGAGCGAGGGTCTTGCTATATAGCTCAAGCTGGCCTGGAACTTGAGATCCTCTTGCCTCAGCTTCCCAAGTACTAGGGTTACAGGTACCACCATAAATAATAATTTTCTTCATTTATCTAAGCTGGTAAAATGATTATGGGATATATTAAATAATTATTAAAATTAATTTTATCTGCTTTAACTTTTTTTTTTCATTTTTTTTTGGAGCTGTAAATGAAATCCAGATGTGTGCACCCCCTTGTGGTCAAGTGTGGCATTGCGCCATTGCGTCACTTTGCATCTGGCTAAATGTGGGACCTGGAGATTGGAACTGACGTTCTTAGGCTTAGCGGGCAGGCACCTTAACCTAAGCCATCTCTCCAGCCCTATCTGCTTTAACTTTTAAAAAATTATTTTTATTTGACAGAAAGAGGCAGAGAGAGGGGGAGAATGGGTGTACTAAGGCCTACAGCCACTGTAAACAAACTCCAGACATATGTGCCAGCTTGTGCATCTGGCTTATATGGGTCCTGGGGAATTGAACACGGGTCCTTTGGCTTTGCCGCCAAGCACCTTAGCTGCTAAGCCATCTCCCCAGCCCTGCTTTAACATTTTTAATGTAGCAGAGAATACAGAATTGCATAGCTTCCATTTGTGGCTCTCATTATATTTCTTTTTTCCTAAATATTTTATTATTTATTTATTTGAGAGAAAAAGGCGGGGCGGGGGGAGAGAAGGAGGAAGAATGGGCACACCAGGGCTTCTAGCCACTGCATACAAACTCCAGATGCATGTGCCACTTTGTGCATCTGGCTTATGTGGGTACTGGGGAATCAAACTTAGGTCCTTAGGCTTCATAGGCAAACTCCTTAACCACTAAGTCATCTCTCCAGCCCTCTCATTATATTTCTACTGGACAGTGTTTTAAGTCAGGTTCTCATTGCTGGCAGAAAACACCCAACCAAGAGCAGCTTGTGGGCAAAAGGTTTATTTTGGCTCACAGACTTGAGGGGCAGCTCCATGATGGCACAGGAAAACGATGGCATGAGCAGAGGGTGGACACCATGTTCTCACCAACAGGAACAAGAGAGTGTGCCAAACACTGACAACGGGAAACTGGCTATAATACCCATAACCCTGCCCCCAACAATACACTGCCTCCAGGAGGTGTTAATTTCCAAATCTCCATCAGCTGGGAACCTAGCATTCAGAACGCCTAAGTTTATGGGGGACACCTCAATCAAACCACCACAGACAGTGTGCTGTCTCTCTCTGACTTGAGAGAGGGTCTTGCTATATAGCTTAAGCTAGTCTGGAACTTGAGATCTTCCTGCTTCAGCTTCCCAAGTGCTGGGGTTACAGGTACCACCACATATTATCTGCTCTTGATAAAACTACTACATTTTAGCTCACATATGCCTCCCATCACTCAGGAGGTAGATGTAGGATCATTGTGAGTTCAAGGCCACTCTGAGACTACACAGTGAATTCCAGGTTACCCTAGGCTAGAATAAGACCCTACCTTAGAAAAAAAAAAAAAAAAAGAAAAAAAGAAAACCAAACTAACTATTACATGTGTATTCAACATGTACTTAACAACCTTAACCATTTGTAGAAGAGGAGGTAATTTTCTGTTTGCCTCTTGAAACATTGGCTAATTTGTACTATATCGTGGTTTTCATATTTTCCTAGAGTGGACTCTGAGGAGATCCTACACGAGCTGATATAGGGACAATCCTGGGTATTCCCCATCAAAGGTTTTCATCTGTTTCATACAATGGATTCCATGTAAGATTTCATTGCAAACAAGAAAAGTTCATAAAAGAATTGGAAACTTTTTTATTTTTCAAGGTTGGGTCTCCCTCTAGCCCAGGCTGATGTGGAATTCACTATGTAGTCTCAGGATGGCCTCAAACCCTTGGCAATCCTACCTCTGCCTCCCGAGCACTGTGATAAAGGCATGCTCCACCACACCGGGCTTGGAAAGTTCTTTTATAGGAGGCACTACATGATCAGGGAATTCCAAATTGTAGAATATTCATCTTGAACCAATGATTTAGACAGCATTTTTCTTATCACTTATATGTTTTCCAAAAGGAAATGTCCTACTACAGTAGGTGTGCCTAAAGCAAAATATCTTTATGAATACTCCGACTGTAAACTCAGATATTAGCCCCCTTTTATCTTTTTGGAAGGTCAAAAATAAAGTACATTAAGCAACTGAAATTCCCAAACAACCAGAAAAACTTAAAATTTTCTGTACTATAAGGATCTTGGTGGGAGTGTGAGATATTCCAGGTCAATCAGAATGAAGTATTTTGACAATCCACATTTGTTAGTATCATATAATATGCAATTCAAACTTGGGGTCGCTTGCTTGGGTGACTGGAGTTGACAAGGCTGCAGTAGGATCAACACCTACGGGCATGCTGGGATCTTTCCCACCTAGGCGCTGACTTTCTACAGCTTCTCTCCAGAGTGGACAGTTTCTCTGCTGCCCTGGAGTCTTGGTTTGGGCTTAGTTTATATTACCATAGCCACTTCCGTAAGAACTATGTTCAAAGGTGTGGGCAGTGCAGTATGTCAATTTCCTGTTTACATACTTCTCTTGAACTGACGATACAGTCTATGTATGTATAGCTACAATGTTTATATGTATAACTACCATAAGAAAAGCAAAATCATGTGCAGATAGTTGATGCAATCTCTTCATAGATTAGAAGTGTACAATTTTAAATGTCACAAATATTTATTTTGTATACTGGGAGTATAGTTTGGTCCCTTTGACAATGACTTTCAGTTGTTTTCTTTAAACTATTACTGGGTTTTCCTTATAGTCTACTTACCAGTATCTTTTTGAATATTTCTTCTGACATCTTTAAACTTACAACCTACAAGTAATAATAAGGCAAGTACAAAAGGTCAGTTTGGGGTCATATATAATAAAGCATGTTTAAACATGTATATGGCTATTTTAGAAAGTCCACGTGATTACTTATATATTTTCATTTTGAATGTAAATTTTAATTTCTTAGATTATTATTTTATTTTAATTGTTTATTAGAGAGAGGTGGGGGAGAGAATGGGTACTCCAGGGCCTCTAGCCATTGCAAATGAACTCTAGACACATATGCCACCTTATACATCTGGGTTACGTGGGTACTAGGGAAACAAATCTGGGTCCTTAGGCTTCACAGGCAAGTGCCTTAACCACCAAACCATCTCTCCAGCCCCCATTTCTTAGATTCTTTAGTCTGTGTGTTTCTACAACAAGCTGCTGGCTGTAGTCTTGCTCTCAGTTGTTCCCCAGTGTTTAAGTTTTTTACTTTCTTTTTTTTTTTTTTTTTTTTTTTGAGGTAGGGTCTCACTCTAGCTCAGGCTGACCTGGAATTCACTCTGTACTCTCAGGGTGGCCTTGAACTCATGGCGATCCTCCTACCTTTGCCTCCCAAGTGCTGGGATTAAAGGCGTGCGCCACCACACCCGGCTAAGTTTTTTACTTTTATTGTTTTGGTTTTCCAAGGTGGTGTCTCACTCTAGCCCAGGCTGACTTGGAATTCACTATGTAGTCTCAGGGTGGCCTCGAACTCATGGCAATCCTCCTACCTCTGCCTCCTGAGTGCTGGGATTAAAGGTGTGCACCACCATAACCAGCTCTTAAGTTTTATTAAAATAGGTAAATCAGAAATGTAACCCTGAATAAAAATCTGTATGGGTTGAAGACTGAATCTATGCTCCTTTATCTATAGCCCACCATGAAGGCTTCCAACTGTAAGAGCCCTGGTGCTAGTCTAGGCTCAGTGCATTGAATGTTGTCCTAGCTGACAGAACTGCCCTAAAGATATTAATAGGAAGCCAATTTCGTATTACCTACCTGGAAGAGCACATAGACCAAGAAACTGAGAACAATTCACTCGTGACAGAGGTAGCCTACAAAGAAAAATGTAGCAGGTTTAGTTTAGGTTAGTTTAGTTTAGGAAACTCAGCTTAACAAAGAGTGACTGCCATTGGTTTGAGGCTACCCTGAGACTACACGGTAAATTCCAGGTCATCCTGGGTTAGACTGAGACCCTACCTCGAAAAACCAAAAAAAGAGACTGCCACTGAATAAGGGTGTTTTTGACAGAAGTCACAGAACACCAATTCCTAGTTAAATAGGTAGGGCACAGAAAGGCCTAGAAGTCTGAAAGTTTAAAAACAGGAATTTACTTATTGCAATTTAAATCTTAAAATAGGTTAACTTAAATTTACCTCACAGGTAACAATTCCTAGATTGCCAACAGTTAGGGCCCTGTGGTATGTTACTGGAGATATTTCATATTAAAGGTTGAGTGATAAAATGCTTGGAAGCAGGTATTTTCCAGATTTCAGAGTTTAGGGAATTTGGAATATAATCATAAGACTTTCCCAGCTAAGCATCCCAATCTGAATATTCAAAATCCTCAAAAATAAAAAGCCTTTTTGAACATCAGTATGATGCTCAAGAAGTTTTGGATTGGGGGAGTTTCAGACTAGAGGTATTCAACCTGTAGTAACCTTAGACAGTGAGCTGAACGTGACTGTGGTCGTTTTGAATGCATGTCCCTCAAAAGACCCAGGTGTTTGATTAAAGCTTGTCTTCAGCTGCCTGGCTGGAGAGGCGTCACTGAGGGCAGACCTGATTTCTAGCCAAAGGCATGTGGAGGGGCGTGAGCTTGGCCTGGGCCCCTGCTGTTCTGCTGTTTGGGCTTGCTTGTGGTGCTGGCTCTGTGGTATTTGGGTTTGCTTGTGGTGCTGGCTGTTGGCTGGTTTTCTTTCTGCTTGGATTTCTGAATGGGAGCCAGCTTCTTCTGCCATCCATGGAACTTCCCCTTGGATCTGTAAGCTTTAAATAAACCCTTCCTCCTGTAAACTCTGTCTGATTTGGATGTTCATCTCAGCAATGTGAAGCTTACTACAACAATGACCATCTGAAAATTCCATTTTAGCATTCATTTTACATTACTATTTTAAGCTTTTTTTGGTATGACTGCTTTACAGATATAATTTTGTATGCTGAAAATAACAGGCTACCCATTTATTATTATTGTAAGTTTAATTAAGATGAAATAATTTAAAAGAATCACAGTTCCAGTTATAATACTCAGGGACAGCCCTGTCTGCAAAGCAGGAGATGAGTGGAGAGGAAAATAGGAAACATCATATTAATACCATTTGGGATTGAAAATTAAGTTTTTGAACTTAAATAGGAAGCAAATTAAGGGGATAATAGAAGGTAATATTGTTTGATAGCAAGACAAAAGAAATTAAGACAACAATAGACTATTCCCTTACTCTTCAGAGAATGATGCTTTCTTGAGGAAAGAGATCAAAACGTTTTACCCTAGGTGCTGGGATTGAACCCAGGGCTTTGGGCCTGACAGTCAATTGCTCCATCATGAAGCTATACCTCTGGGGAGATGATTAAATTTATAGAGATGAGTGAAAGCACCTTAGCTGGTTGCAGAGAAGCTGGCATAACTAGGAAGTCAATGTTAGGGAAAAATTCTTTTTGGTTCTTGTTGTAGTGATTTTGACTGTCAACCAGCATGCTCTGGGTGTGTCTGTGAGGGTGCCTCCCAGATCCATTAGATCCTGAGGGCTCTGACCTAATGATCAGTTTAATCACTTTATGGATTCAAAATCTGAAGACTACTGGGAGGTGGTAGAACTGAGGAAGGTGGGGCTTGGCTGGTGGAAGTAGGTCATGGTGGGCATATCTCTGGGACTAATCTTGCCTTGGTCCTTTCCTGTTACTGTTTTCTGGCCACCATGCTGTGATCTGGTCTCCTCTGCCCTGCCTTCTCTGTCATGAGTTACTGAAACCTCTGAAATGGTGAGCCACAATAAATCTCCCCTCCCTTAAGTTGTTTATCTCAGGTATGTTAATGTTGGGTGAGTAATGAGAACACTAACAGATATTATATTGCTGCAGTTTTTGTTTTTATTCTTCTTCTTTTTTTTGTTTTTGTTTTTCAAGGTAGGGTCTCACACTAGCCCAGGCTGACCTGGAATTCACTCTGTATTCTGAGGGTAGCCTTGAACTCATGGCAGAGCCTTGGGGATTTACTTAAATCTCTTTTATCTCTAAAAAGAGGCTACCTTTTTTTCCCCAAGGTAGGGTCTCACTCTAGCCCAGGCTGACCTGGAAATCACCATGTAGTCTCAGGGTGGCCTTGAAATCATGGCGATCCTTCTACCTCTGTCTCCTGAGTGCTGGGATTAAAGGCGTGCACCACCATGCCCAGCTTTGTTGCTAAAGTTTTTATCTTAAAGAGTTTACTATTCAGATGTATTACTATGGAAATAGTCCTTAGTATTATCTAAGATTTAGCTTAATAATAAGAAATGATTAAATGTCTCATCCTATTCTTGGTATACATTTCTTTTGTTGTAAAATATATATATAAATTTTGGTGGGAGATCATTTCAAAGTCCTACCTGTACACTTTACTTGCTTTTACTAACCTTGTTTTCAATGGCTAAAGAAGGATTTTAAAATACATTTTCTGTATTACAGATAGTGAATAAATCATGGGGTTAGAAACTCATCCCTTAAGGATTAAAGTTCTATAATCAGCAGAAGACAATACTTAACATTTCAATTGTGTGTATTGCCTTGTACAAATGCTATATTAGCCCACCACTGATCAGAAATGCTAACGTACCATGAAATCTGAATTGGAGTTTGTTCATCTTCAATAGGCTCTTCGTCTGAGGAGTCAAACTCACTTGCTTGTATTGAAACAGGCTTCAAAAGAAACATGTGAAATTATTGTACAGGATATTTGCATATAGTTTTAATATAGCTAATCCATGTTTACACAGCCACAGGTTTCATATTTACAGTTTATTCCCCCATTCATTGGCACTATCAGAGAGGGCAATAGTATCAATAATAAATGATTACCAGCCCATTAATCATAGCACTGCAGAGTAGAAAGAGTTGGATTGGAAGCCAAACAACCAGGTTTCTGGAACTGGCTCTGGCATAACCTCAGACAAGCTACTTTCAGTTTACCCTGGATCTTGGGTTTCCTCAACTGTGAAGTGAGATCTGGCCACTCACTGACACACATTGCTTGGACTCCTCCCTTTGCCACACTATGGAAATGCAAAGATCCCTACGGCCTCTACTCTACCTTCAGTATAGTTGGAAAGACCGTGTGTGTGCGAGATTAGAGGAGGCTTTAGTGCTACCATGGAATCAGAAACCATGTGCTGCAGAACAGGGAAGAGAACAGCTGATCTCTCAGGCTGATGCAGAGGGCTTCACGGGAAGCCTACACTGGCTTCTGAAGGATAAGAAGTCTTTCTAGGTATCAGGGAAGTAGTTTTGCTCATCCCATTTCTGAAAAGAACCCTATACAGCCTAGTTGGTTGTGGGAGGAAGTATACATGAGTCTGCCCACTCCCAATTTTGAGTCCCTGGATTAGTAAGATTGAGGTGGCCCTGGAGTGCTGATCTCAGGAGCTGGGCCTCAATGCTGGAGGAAGCACTACAAGGAAGACTTCTAAACAGCCTAAAAAGTTACCCTTTCCCACTCCCTAGTTTGAACTGAGAACTGATGTTGGAACAACAGCAAACTAAATGTCAGTTTTACTATGTGTCAAAGGGAGGATGTAGCTTAAAGCAGAAGTGAGCTTTCCACTTCTTCACCCCAGAATCTGACAGACTGACTCAGTCACAGGCAGTGATGGACAACCTAGGACTCCTGTGTGTCAGAGTGAACCACAAAGCACCCTTAGAAGATAGATAGATCTCGAGAGGGGAGGGAAGAGAAGATTGAGCCAAGCGTGTTCAGTTCCTCTAAATCTTGGGATCAGATGGCTTAGTCTTCTTTACAGGGGACAAGTTGAGTTCCTGGCCAGCAGTGAAGGACAGCTGATGTCCTCCAACTTGGGAAAGGGATTAGCAAGTGTCAATGGCCTAGTGCCCTGCCTGGAGTTCTATAATGGTCTTATCACAGGACAGGAGACTTAAGTGTATGGATTGGAATTGCTTTGGTTCTCACTACAATATTAAAATCAATGGATCCCAAAGGAAGCCTTTCAATGGGGTGTCCACCATGGGTATGTAATATTGGTCAGGTGGCACTTCAGCTCCGTGCCAGGGTCCACTTTTTCTTTCTTTTTATTTTTAGAGAGAGAGAGAGAGAGAGAAAATGGGCGTGCCAGGACCTCTAGCCTCTGAAAACGATCTCCAGATACATGTGCCACCTTGTACATGGGGCTTTAACGTGGGTCCTAGGGAATCAAACCTGGGTCTTTTGGCTTTGTTGGCAAGTGCCTTAATGGCTAAGCCATCTCTTCAGGCCCTCTTTTTTCTATAAAGCAATCTTGATGCAGTAAGATTTTCAACTGTGCAGATGGCCGTCCAGCGTCCCTCATCCAGGTATGCACACATCCCAACAGGCTAGACGGTTCCTGCTTCCTTGGGCCCAGGGATTCTGAACCTCACGCAATGGGAGGGGGCCCTGGGGGGATGGTGGCAGTCGCGATGTCGTCCCCACCCCGGGGGCACTGCAGCCTTCATGACTTTGCCCGGTCCCTTGCGGGCTGCGGCATCACGCCCAGGCGTGCCTAGATGGAGACACGCGCTCGCTTGGTAAAACGGGGTTTGGCCCTCTCAGACACGGATGTCAAGAGGCCCGAGACCCCGTAGGAGACGGGTGACAGCGAGATCCGACTTCCCCACGTCCGCCTCTGACCCTGCTCGGGGGCGCGGGGGAACAGCCGTCCCTGTCGCCCCGGCCGGGAGAGCGTCACCTCCCCGACCCACAGGACGGACGGTTACGGCGCGAGTCATGCAGCCGGCGGGCCCAGGGTGCCCGCCCAGCCCAAGAACTGGCCTCCGGGACAGCCCTCGTCCCTGCGGCTGGTCCTCCTAAGCCCGCGTTTGCCAGACTCACCGGCTTCATGGCGGGCCGCCGCACGCCGACACCAGCGCCGCCTCCCTTCGCAGCCCCCAGCTCCCCAGCCCGCGCCCGAGCCGAGTCCGCCCCTGCGCTCAGCTCATTGGTACATACGTCTGTGAGGTGGGCGCGGCGTCTCTAGGGAGCCAATCAGATCCTCGCTCTGGTTGTTACTCCGCCTCCGGTTGCCCTGGCTCAGCCTCTAACCGCTCATTGGTTTCTAGGACGTCTTTGAAAGACGCGCGGGAGGCGGGCCCTGAAGAACGCGGATTGGTGGGAAGGCGCCACCCCGCCGCCAGTTGGGTGCATGGACCCGGGGCAGGGGGCGGGGCCAAAGCCTCAGCCCCCAAGCACTTTGGCATGACTTGCAGGAGAGCTGGGAGTGATTCTAGTGTAGGGAGGTTTGTTGACTGTTTCAATGAATTATTTATTTGTATGGAGGTATGCGTGTATGTGCTTGCGTGAGTTCACATGGGGAAATCAGAGGACAACCTCAGAGTGCTTCCCTTTCTTCTTCCCTCCTTCCTCTTTTTTTTTTTGACGGGGGCGGGGGGGGGCATAGAGGTAAAGTCTCACTCTAGCTGACCTGGAATTCACTCTGTAGTCTCAGGGTGGCCTCGAAATCACGGGGATCCTCTTACCTCTGCCTCCCAAGTGCTGGGATTAAAGTCTTGTGCCTCAAGCGTGACCTTCAACCTTCTTTTGTACAACCTTGTCTAGTACAAGGGCTGCTTGAGAACTTCTGGATGCTCTGACGCTGGCATCTCCCCACCCCTACATTATTTTAATTTTTTTTTCGAGGTAGGGTTTCACTCTGGTCCAGGCTGACCTTGAATTCACTATGTAGTCTTCGGGAGCTGTGAACTCACTGCGATCCTATCTCTGCCTCCCAAATGCTGGGATTAAAGGCGTGTGCCACCACACCCGGCTATTTTAATTTTTTTAAATACACTTTTTTCTCTCTTCTTTTTATTTATTTATTTGAGACAGAGAAAAGGAAAGAGACAGAGAGAGAAGGAGTGAGAATGGACACTGCCAGGGCCTCTAGCCACTGCAAACGCTCCAGACGCATGCACCACCATGTGCATCTGGCTTATGTGGGACCTGGAGAATCGAACTGGGGTCCTTAGGCTTTGCAGGCATGCACCTGAACTGCTAAGCCATCTCTCCAGCCCTATTTTAATTTTTAAATGAATGGTGACTGGTGCTTGGGACCACTGCACTGGATGCATTCACATGACAAATATCACATAGACCAACAGAGTACATGTATATTTTATATGCTTGATATTTAAGGTCAAGATCATGCCAGGATCTACACAAGCCAGTAGATCAATCTTTCTTTTCACAAAAGCGACAAATGATGCTGGGTGGGTCTACAGTGGAGGTCATCTACGTGATAGCTGTAATTTAAAACAAACAAACAAACAAACAAACAAACAAACAAACAAACAAACATCGACAGTTTTCATACGTGATCATAATCCCCTACTGTTAACCTTACCTTGTCCGCCCCCCCAACTCATTCCACAGAACCCCTTTTTCTTTCCAACTAGTCCCACTTCCACTTTGATCCCAGTTTTAGTTTTTCTTTTGCCCTCCTCCCCCATCCATGATGGAATGAATGTTGATGGGCCCAGTATTGTGCAGGTCTTGTACAGGTAACAGCAGTCGCTGTGAGATGATTGCAGTGGCTGGCCTCTTCCTGTCAATAAGACTGTTCCAAAGCATTCCTCCCCATCCTCTGGCTCTTTCTTTCCCCTCTTCTGCAATGTTCCCGTAGTCTTGGAGGGAGTGATGTCTCATTTAGCACTGGTGGGCTCTAATCTTTTAAAACTGTGTTTGATTATTCTTTAAAATTTTTTTAAAATTATTTATTTATTTGAGAGAGAGACAGAGAGAAACTGGGCATGCCAGGAGCTGTAGCCACTGCAAACAAACTCCAGATGGATGCACCACCTTGTGCATTTGGCTTTACGTAGGCACTGGGGAATTGAACCTGGATCCTTAGGCTGTGTAGGCAAGTGCCTTAACCACTGAACCATCTCTCCAGCCCTGTGTTTGATTATTCTTACATCCTTCTCCAGTCTAAATTTAGCTGGTCATAGATTCAAGATTTTTTTTTTTTAAAAAAGGCCAAAGACTATTCTTAAGTAGCAACAAAAGGCCAGGTTATTATGTTCCAAATTCAAGGGACAAGCAAGGCTTTTCTAAACCCCATTGATTAAAAAACCAATTAAGCTGGGTGCGGTAGCACACACCTTTAATCCCAGCACTTGGGAGGGAGAGGTAGGAGGATTGCCATGAGTTTGAGGCCACCTTGAGACTACATAGTGAATTTCAGGTCAGCCTGAGCTAGAGTGAAACCCTACCTCAAAAAACAAGAAAACAAAAACAACAATAACAACAACAAAAACCAATCGAAATGGACCTTCTAAAAATATGTACATCAGGTTAGAAAGTCAGTCTCTCTGAGGACTTCACAGCTGATTTTGGGAGAGTTCATTAGCAAACTGAAAGTGCTCATTAAACTTCTAAATGTATTTATCCCTGGGGACTGTTTCTCTTTTCATGTTATCTCCCTTTTCTCTGCAGCTCCAATAGTCAAAAATCATAGTAAAAGTCATCAGTTATGGAGACTGGTTTTCTTTTTCATACTGAGTTTACATTTGGATTCACCCACTGGTTGCATAAACCAAGAACACTGTATTCCATTGTGTAGCTTTTTCCATTGAGACAATCTTCCTAGCATTTATGAAATTACAAGGGCATGATATTTTACATCAACTTTTATCATTCATGCATGCAGATATCACAGAACACAAAGCTGGGGCTGGAGAGATTGCTCAGTGATTAAGGCACTTGACTGCAAAGCCTAATGACCCAGGTTCCGTTGCCCAATACCCATGTAAAGCTGCCTGTGCAAAGAGGCGCATGCATCTGGTGTTTGTTTGCAGTGGCCAGAGGCCCTGGCATGCCAATTCTTTCTCTCTCTCTCTCTGTCAGTGTGTTTCTCTATCTCCTTGCAAAAAAATAAATAAAGATAATATTTTAAAACCACAAAGCTTTTTAAAAAATTATTTTTATTTTAAGAATTTATTTTATTTATTTGAGAGAGAGAGAGAGACAAAGAGGCAGATAGAAAGGGAAAGTGGGTGCACCAAGGACTTTAGCCACTGCAAATGAATTCCAGATGCATGCACCACCTTGTGCATCTGGCTTATGTGGGCCCTGAGGAATTGAACCTGGGTCCTTAGGCTTTGCAGGCAAGAGACTTAACTGGTAAGCAATCTCTCCAGCCCTATTATTTTTATTTTTGAGAGAGAGAGAGAGAGAGAGAGAGAGAGAGAGAGAGAGAGAGAGAATGGGCACACCAGGATCGCCTGCTGCGAACAAACTCCAGATGCATGTGCCTCCTTGTGGCGCATGTGCAACATTGCATGCTTGTGTGGTTGTGCATCTAGTTATGTGGGACCTGAAGATTTGAACATGAGTTCTTAGACTTCGCAGGCAAGCACCTTAACTGCAAAGCCATCTCTCCAGGCTGACAAAGTTATTTTTATTTTTATGTTTTTTGAGGTAGGGTCTTGCTCTAGTCCAGGCTGACCTGGAATTCATATGTAGTCTCAGGGTAGCCTCGAACTCACAGCGATCCTCTTACCTTTGTCTCCCAAGTGTACCATGCCTGGCCAAAGCTATTTTTATTGTATGTTTTTCCCCATGAAAAATGATTCCTATGTCTATAATAAATGTAGTATTTATATGGCAAATACTCTAGTTGCCAGGCAAGATTCTGGGAGGAATGTAGGAGGTGGCAGGGGTACAGGTAGGCTGAAGAAATCACTGAGTGGCTAGATTGCCTTTCTCCCAGTTAAACAATGCTCTTAGCTGGAAAACAGATGTAACTTTCCCTCTTCTACTTGGAGGAAAGAGCAAGGCAAACTTTACATTTTTGACATCCCCAAACCCATCTTTGGGTATTTAGGGGCCTTTTTTTTTTTTTCCTGCCAACTGGATGAGAGAACACAACTCAAAGGCAAAACCTGAGCTGTGAGGTTTTTCCCCTCTCGTTTTCGCTTGCGGTGGCCCAAAGCAACCACATGAGCCCAGTCTTCTGGGGTTGGATCTGTCGTCGCAAGTTCCATAGGGAACACACACTTCATAACACGCAGCACTGCAGCTGCTGTTTAACATCCAGGGTAATTCCACAGCCGTCCAGGCATAAGTTCATCACCTTCTGCCTCTTCAGTCTTCCTTTTCCTCAGGAATGCTTTTGTCATATTTCAGTGAGTCCAGGCTGGACCAGAGCATCTCACTGCTGATACCAACATTCTGGGAGATTCCCTATGCCTACCTCTAGATGTGATGACTCACCAGCATCACCAGGACTCAGCAGTCCTGTTTCACCCATGGCTGTGATTTATCAGAGCAAAGGACATCAAGCACAAGTTATGGGTTGTGACAACAAGTGTGCAAAGTTGTCTCGTAGATGAGATCGGGCGTGTTTCAGGGTGGCATGGCTGTAGACAAAGTTGTCTATTAGAGAAACTCAGTCGAGACTCGATGGCCAGGGTTTTTTATTGGGGTCTGGATATGCAGGCACCCATTGCATAGGATGCATCAACATTTCAGAGTCCCAAGATGAAAGCAGGTGTTCAGCATAAGCATGTTGTCTGCACAGGAAATTTAGGCACAATGAGCCCTTCTTATCAAGAATCGTGGTAATTTGCCCCCAATTCAAAATACCAGGTAAATAACAGAGATAATTTTGCACATGGGAGCTTTCTAAGGACAGTAAATTAGCTTGTTATATTAACTCTTTTCTGAACAGTATGATACAGCCAAAGACTGAAAAAAAAAATCTTCCCTAATCAGGCTTGTCTCATTCTCTGTCTTCTGCCATGATTAGAAAAGTGCTCTGAGTGCAGCCCATTTATCTTAGGAGGAGGCCGAGGCATGTATGGAATAATACTGAGCTGCCCAGCACACTCCAGTCAAAACTGCCCAGCATTCCTAGTCTACCTGCACAGAGAAGCTTGCATATCTAGCTAAGTTCAGCCTATGGAAGCTGGCCCTCAGCCAATACCCAGCTCGGCCATAAACCTGCAAGAATAAGTAATTGTATTAAGCCACTATTGTTGGAACAACACACCTGACAAAACCAACTTTAGGAAGGAAAGGTTTATTTTGTTGCACAGCTTGAAAGTACAGTCAATTATGGCGGGGAAGGTGTGGTGGCAGGACCTTCAAGTCACGTTGCATCTGCAGTCAGGAAGCAGAGAGCAATAAATGCTGGTACTTAGACTTTTTTTTTTTCCCTTTCTATACAATCGAGGGCCATCAGCCCATGGAATGGGACCACCCAGAGTTAGGGTGTTGCTTCTCACCTCAATTAACATAACCTGGAAACTCGGTTACAGACATATCCAAAAGTTTGCTTCCATTGTGATTCTAGGTCCAATACAGTTGACAAGTGTGGTGTTTGAATATCAGATGCCTCCCTTCCCCAACACAGGTTTATGTGTTTGACTCTTAATCTCCAGACACTGGTACTGTTTTGGCAGATTGTGAAATCTTTAGGATTGTGAGGCCTTGTTGGAGGAAGTATGTTGGAGGGGGGCAGGCCTTGAGGATCCTACAGTCTAGTCCTTCTTGCTGGGCTCTCCTGCTCTGTTGCTGTGATGTGATGTGATGTGATGATACCAGCTTCCTGCTCCTGCTATGCTTTCCCCACCAGAATGGGCTCCTCCCTTGGGACTGTAAGCTGAATTAAACTCTTTCCATTTTGAAGATGGTCTGGTCAGGGATTTGTTTACAGCAAGAAAATAACTGATAAAGAAAACTGGTACTGAGAAATGGGGCTATTACTTAAGTAAACCTAACCACGTGGTACTTAATCTTTTAAATTGGTTTGCTAGAGGAATATGGAAGGATTTAGAAAATTTGGACTAGGGAAGCCTTATAAATGCTGTAAGAAGACGAGAAGGTTGAGAGAAATGTGGACTGTGGTGGCTCAGTTCACGATGAGGTATTAGAGGGAAGAAGGATTATTGGGAACTGGGCTGGAAGCAATTTATGGGGTATTCTGGCTGTATTCTTCCCATATCATGAGAACTTGAGTAAAGTTAGACAGAAATGCAGAAGTGAAAGATATGAAAACTGGGAAGTTTGGCACAGAAGAAGTTTCAAGTCCCAGGCCCAGACTGCAGCTGCTCTGGCTGTAATTGTTAAAGAGGTTACCATCATCAAAGATAAGCCATCTATGGGCTGGGGTGATGGCTCAGAGGTTAAAGGTGCTTGCTTGCAAAGCCTGATAGCCCAGGTTTGAATCCCCAGTACCCATGTAAAGCCAGATGCACAAAGTGGCACATGAATTTGGGGTTCATTTGCAGTGGAATGAAGCCCTGGCAGGCCCATTCTCACTCTATCTCCCTCCCTCCCCCCTCTGCTTGCAAATAAATAAATCAATAAGAATGTTAAAAGAAAAGATTAACCATCACTGTCTATCACATTCTTTTCTTATTTCCTTTTTACAACCCTTTTAAAACACATAGAGACCACTCAGCCTACAAGCCGCACAAAACAAGCTTTAGAATGTGATTTGCTGACCCTGGCTGAAAGCAAATCACTTGGCTGTCTCTACTACAAGGGGACAAGAAGGTGAAATCCATCAGTCCTGGGGGACAGCATCAGTGGCTGCTGTAAGTGCTTAACAGAGCCCATCACTTAGAAATGTTCAATTTCAACTAACTATTCTTCACTACCATTATGCTTTTCTGAACACAAATCTCAGGCTTGCTTTCCATTTTTATTTTCTTTTCTCTTTTTCTTTTTTTTTTTTTTTTTTGGAAAGACACAGAGAGAGACAGAGAGAGAGAGAGGGAGAGGAAGACAGTAGAGTTGGGCACACCATCAGCCTCTCAGCTGCTGCGAACCAAATCCAGATGTGTGCGCCCCTTGTGGTCAAGTGCGGCATTGCGCCCTTGCGTCATTGCATCTGGCTAAACGTGGGGACCTGGAGATTGGAACCGCTGGAGATTGGAAATGGTGTTTTTAGGCTTAGGAGGCAGGCGTTAATTCTTCTTAACCACTAAGCCATCTCTCCAGCCCGCTTTCCATTTTTCTGTTGCATTACATTCAAGCAAAGGCAGAAGGAGTGTGTGCTCAACACCATTTTCCCTCATTCTGTAATGTGATTATTTTCCTTCTACCCCTCTGATCTCTAGCTGGTCCCAGATGCACCTCTCCTTTGCTAAGGCTTTGCCATTCTTCAAGTTCCAGCAAAAGCCTCAAGTTAACACAGAAGAATTGCTAGGCATGCAAACTCTGGAATTCTGTCTTCGGCTCCCTGGTCTTCTACTTAGATACTATCGGATCTTGGAGTGATGGGATCTTAATTCCCTCTCTGTGCTTCCCAGCTGCTTCATCTGTACAAAAAAGAGGTCAATAATGCTGCTAGCAGAAGAATTAAGTTACTATATCACTCTTTGTTATGGCATCTCTTAGGCAGGTAGCTGTGTCAAGATGAGGCTGAATAGCTCCTTTCCAGCCAGCCACTGGCTGTCAGAAACTCACTAAAGTGGATGGTAAGTGCAAACTTTACACTTTCTACAGGAAGTGGATGGCTGCAAAAGTTGCTGCTGATGTTCTAGGTAAAGAGTGGTCTGAATCTGTGGTAGGAATGACAAGTGAGGTTTCCCGGTGAAGCAAGGTGTCTTGACCCATGGCTGAGGGCATCTGCTATTGAGTAAGGGGCATTCCTTTTACAGACCAAAGAGAACTGGGAAGAGAAGGTGCAAGTTTGTCTGGAGATGTATTGTGTATGCAAATCTGGGTGTTCTTAACTTGGTTATTATAGTACAAAAAGTGGGGGCTTAAACCAAAAAAAAAAAGTGGGGGCTGGAGAGATGGCTTAGCAGTTGAAGCGCTTGCCTGCAAAGCCTAAGGACCTATGTTCAACTCTCCAGATTCCACATAAACCAGACACACAAAGGTGAGGCAAGCGCAAGGTTGCACATGACCACAAGGTGGTGCAAGCCTCTGGAGTTTAATTGCAGTGGCTGAGGCCCTGGCGCACCATTTTTTTCTCTCTCTTTTTCTCTCTTGCTCTCTTAAAAAAAAAAAAAAGAAAAGAAAAGGAGAGAAGCACATTCCTGGAATGGCAGATGCTGCTATGGATAGTATTACTATCAGCTGGGACTTAGAAGAACTAGCTGAATCCATAAACTTTTCAATCTTTCTAAAGAAGATGATGTCCACCAATATGTTGTCAGCAAGCCCATAAACAGGGCTGGAGAGATGGCTTAGTGGTTAAGGTGCCTGCCTGTGAAGCCTAAGGACCCAGGTTCAATTCCCCAGTTCCCACATGAGCCAGATACACAAGGTGGTGGATGCATCTGGAGTTTGTTGCAGTGGCTAGAGGTCCTGGTGCATTTCTCTCTCCAACAAGTAAATAAATAAATAAATTTTTTATGGGGGTTCAAGGTAGGGTCTCACTCTTGCTCAGGCCGACCTGGAATTCACTCTGTTTAGTCTTAGGGTGGCATTGACCTCACACCAATCCTTCTACCTCTGCCTCCCAAGTGTTGGGATTAAAGGTGTGCACCACCACACAGCAAATAAAATATTTGTTTTAAAAAAGAAAGCCCATAAGCAAACAAGGTAAGAAGTCCAGCACCCAAGAACCAGTGTCTTGTTACTTCATGTGTCCTGCAACACAAAGGCCAATGGATTGCTCTACAAAAGTACAGCAAGAAAAATAAAGAAGGAGCTGCAGAAGATGCTTTGCATCAAGAGGATGAAGGAAGTCAAAGAAAAACCCCAGGAACAGATTGCCAAGAGACATATGCTGTCTTCCCTCAGAGCTTCTACTTCTGTGAGTCTAGTAAAAAATTAGAAGCTTGAAGAGAAATAAGTGATCACAACTTGAAAAATATTAATTACCAATTTCCATTTGCTTTCTCAAATAAATAAATATTTTTTAAAGGGCTATAGAAATGACCAAGCAATTAAAAGTACTTGCTTGCAAAGACTGCTGGTCTGAGTTCAATTCCCCAGTACCCATATCAAGGCAGATGCATGTGGTGCATGTGTCTAGAGTGCTTTTGCAGTGGCAGGTAGCCCTGGTGCACCCATTCTCCCTCTCTTCCCTCTCAAATAAATATTGTTTAAAAAAATAAATAATCAATTAGTGTATCACTTTGATGCTATAATAAGATGCCATGAACCACCTTAAATCTCAGTGGCTGTGATGGCTCATCTCGTTGAATCAGTACTTTCTTGTTGCTGTGAACAAATACCTGACCAGACCAACCCAAGGAAGAAAAGAGTTTAATTTGCCCTATAATTTGGGAGGGTGGAGTCCATCATGGCTAGGAAAAGCATGGCTGGAACATGAGGCTGGTGTCACATTGTCATATCATCAGGGAGGAGACAGAGAGACAGAGAGAGAGAGAGAGAGAGAGAAAACACACACCAAGCAGGGCCAGAATGTAATACTTGAAGGCCCACCCCCTACCCCCAGTGACACACTTCCTCCAGCAAGACTTCATGTCTTTTTTTATTTTTATTTTTTTGACAACTTCCTTAATTGTAGACAATATCCCATGGTACTTCCCTCCCTCCCCACTTTCCCCTTTGAAACTCCACTCTCCATCATATCCCTTCCCCCTCTCAATCAGTCTCTCTTTTAATTATGATGGTCTTGTGCAGGTAGTTTCAGGCACTGTGAGGTCATGGATATCCAGGCCATTTTGTGTCTGGAGGAGCACGTTGTAAGTGGTCCTATTCTTCCTTTGGCTTTTACATTCTTTCCACCACCTCTTATGCAATGGGCCCTCAGTCTTGGAAGGTGTGTTAGAGATGTTTCAGTGCTGAGCACTCTTCTGTCCCTTTTTCTCAGTACCATGGTGCCTTCTGAGTCATCCCAAGGTCACCACCATCTGAAAAGAGAAGTTTCTCTAACCAAAAGTGAGAGTAGCATTAATATATGGGTATGGACATTAAGAGGAGTGCTTACTGGGCAAGACTCCATGTCTTAAAGGTACTACAACCTTCTAGAACAATGCCACCATCTGGGTTTAAGATTCAGACACATGAGCCTATGGGGATTCATTTCATATTCAAACAACCACATTCCACCCCTGATCCCATACATCTCATGATGCAGAATGCATTTAGTCCAACTTTAAAAGTCTCCATGGGCTGGAGAGATGGCTTAGCAGTTAAGGTGTTTGCCTGCAAAGCCAAAGGACCCATGTTCGATTCCCCAAGATCCATGTAAGCCAGATGCACAACATGGCACATGCATCTGGAGTTCATTTGCAGTGGCTGGAGGCCCTGGTGTGCCCATTCTCTCTCTCTCTGTGTCTCTTTCTATCTCTTGCTCAATTAAAAAAAAAGTCCCCATAGGGGCTGGAGAGATGGCTTAGGGGTTAAAGCACTTGCCTGCAAAGCCTAAGGACCCTGGTTCAATTTGCCAGTACCCATGTAAGTCAGATGCACAAAGTGGCACATGGGTCTGGAGTTCATTTTCAGTGGCTGGGGGCTCTGGTGTGCCTGTTCTCTCTCTCTACCTCTTTCTTTCTCTCAAATAAATAAAATATTAAAAAAAGAACTTTTGGATTATTAATCCTTTCAAAACATCCCTCCTCCAACCATCAACATACGAAATAAAATTGTATAAACATTATTGTTTAATTAACAAGATTTCTTCTCTTTGAAAATAGCCACCTTCAGGCTCTGTCAGTGAAGTGTTTGTGGCACTACTGTGAGGTGGTGAACCCTTGAGATGTGGGTTCTAGTTAGGTCACTGGGGTTGTCCTTGTATTGGATATTAGGACCCTGGGTCCTCTTCCCTCCTTTTCTTTTCTTTTCTTTTCTTTTCTTTTCTTTTCTTTTCTTTTCTTTTCTTTTCTTTTCTTTTCTTTTCTTTTCTTTTCCTCTTTCTTTCCTTCTTTCTCTCTTTCTTTCTCTCTTTCTTTCTTTCTTTCTGATAGGGAGGAAGAGGCAAAGAGAAAAAGATCATGGGCACACCAGGGCCTCCAGGCACTGCATATGAACTCTAGACACATGCGTCCCCTTGTGCATCTGGCTTACGTGAGTCCTGGGGAATTGAACCAGGATCCTTAGGCTTCGCAGGCAAATGCCTTAACTGCTAAGCCATTTCCCCAGGCCCTCTTTTCTTTTCTTTGCTTCCCTTTCTAGCTGCCACAAGATCAAAGGTTTCCTCGGCTATGCCAGGAAAGTAGGACCAAGTAACTGGTGAATGGGACCCTGGGAACTGTGGCCAAAATACATCTCTCTCCTCCTTTCCAGTTGATTATCTTAGATATTTGTTGTAATAACAGAAACCTGACTGACACCCTGTGAAGTCTGAGATATATATCAACTGTTCACAGAGGACGTTATTCCATGCATGGCCTATCCTAGAAAAAAATATATGTAGTTCTTCAGGTTACATGATTTTTTTTTTCACCCAGGCTGGCCTCAAACTCCTGATCCTCCTGCCTCCACCTCTTCAGGATTATCCTACTGGCATGCACCACCCCAACTGGCTAGGTTATGTGATTTTTGTTTTGTTTTGTTTTAGTTTTTTGAGGTAGGGTTTCACTCTAGCCCAGGCTGATCTGGAATTCACTATGAAGCCTTGAACTCAAGGCAATCTTAAGGGTGTGTGCCACCATGCCCAGCAGATTAGATGATTTTTATTTTAATTTTTTGGTTTTTCGAGGTAGGGTTTCACTGTAGCCCAGGCTGATCTGGAATTCACTATGAAGCCTTGAACTCATGGCGATCCTCCTGCCTCTGCCTCCCAAATGTGGGATTAAAGGAGTGTGCCAAGACTCCTGGCTAGATTACGTGATTAAATGACTTCTTGAAAAACAGCAAGCCTGACTTTATTAAGCTAAGGCATTTGCCTCTGTGTGGCTTGGTCCTTTCATTATGGAAGGTTCCATATAAACTAACAATGTCTCTTGCTGAGCCATCTGGTTAAATGGAATAATAGTCACCTACTGTCCTTCTGATCCCCAAGATCCTCCCCTGGGAGGAGGAGCAGGTGCTGGCTACACCTGAGGTCCTTAGCTAATTTTTCCAGTGCGTGACTCACAGCTGTTAATAGAAATATGTGTGGAAACAACATGGTTTTTTTCAAACTGCCAGAGGGAGAAGTGTTAATGCATACTCCTAGTTCAATAAATATACTCAAAGAAAAATTAAAAATTAAACTGATTGTTCTTTGTGGTGGTTCTTGGAGGTATGTTTTATAACTAGGTTCATATTTTATTTTATTTATTTATTTTTATTTTAGAGAGAGAGAGAGAGAGGGAGGGAGAGAGTGAGAATGGGTGCACCAGGGCCTCAGCCACTGCAATTGAACTCCAGATGCTTGCATCACCTAGTAGGCATGTGTGACCTTGCACTTGCCTCACCTTTGTGCATCTGGCTTAGGTGGGATCTGGGGAGTCAAACATGGGTCCTTAGGCTTCACAGGCAAGCACCTTAACCACTACACCATCTCTTCAGCTCATAGGTTCATAGTTTTAGAAATATTTTAATATCAATACTGATGGACTTGACATATGTTAGCAGGGTGATCACTGGAGTTTTACAGTTGAATGAACTGGAGAGAATATACTTCCTCAAGCCAGATTTAAGGACTTCTGCGATGCCCATCAATACCTCTGCAGTAGACATCTGCTGCTTTCCCATTACATCATCCTCTGGTGTTACATGGAAATATTCAATACATAACCTGAACTGACCCATAAGGACACTGTATTCCTCTGGCCCCAGTCATGATCCAGGACAGGCATGTGACCCATGGCAGAACACACTGCCTTCCCTTGTGTGCATCACCTGCTGGTGCTCTCCTTGTCTACTTTACCTGCCTATGGTTTTGGTTTTACCCCCAAATGACACTGAGTTTCGTTTGCAATGGATAATTAGAGAAGGCTGGAAATTTTCCTACACACTATGGAAACTTTAAATGGTATTGTGTTTTATCATCAGAATAGATTGTGCTCACGATAGTAATATTACTCATCTCATGTATTCATGGGGAGTGTCCCTTTGCCACTGCCCATCAAGTGGTAGACTCTGAAATGCCCCTCGGACATAGGCCCGACTTTGTGACTAGCTTGGCTAGTAGAATATGGCAGAAGGGGGACATAAGAGCTTGATACGCTTTACGCCATGGGTATTAGTTACTTTTCTCATTGGGACAGAATCCCAGACAGAAGCAACTTACAGGAAGGAAGATTTACTTGGCCTCATGGCTTCAGGGAATGCAGTCCACCATGATGAGGAGGGTCTGGCATTGACGCTGGGTCTGCAGTGGTAGGAGCCTGAGGCTTGTTGGCATCATGATGGACAAGGAACTAGAGAGTCTGGCCTAGAGAACCAGAAACCTATATGACCCTCAAGACCTCCTCACTGCTTCTGCTACTTAGACCACAGTGCCAATGGTTCCAGAACCTTTCCAAACAGCAGCACTGTGACCTTGTGGCACAATGGTAGCATGTCTGACTCCAAAACAGCAACACTAACTAGGGATCAAGTGTTCAAGCATATGAACCTGTATGGGCATGGTTTTCATTCAAACCAAACACCAAATAACCGATGTAACAAGCAAGAAATGGAAAATTCTTCTATCCAAGGTAATCTGTATTTTCACTTCTGACACATAGGTTAAATTTGTGTATTTGTGAGTTTTACATAAATTGAATCTTTTTTAAATTTATTTTTATTTATTTATTTATTTATTTTTAATTTTTGGAGAGAGACACAGAGAGAGAGGGAGAGAGGGAGACAGATAGAGAATGGGCGTGCCAACAGTCTCTCAGCTGCTGTGAATGAAATCCAGATGTGTGTGCCCCCTTGTGGTCAAGTGCGGCATTGCGCCCTTGCATCACTGCATCTGGCTAAATGTGGGACCTGGAGATTGGAACCGGGTTCTTAGGCTTAACAGACAGGCCCCTTAACTGCTAAGCCATCTCTCCAGCCCAAATTGAATCTTTTAATGTCTGGCTTCTTTGGGTTAGCTTAATGTCAATGAGATTTCATTCACATTACTGTTTTGGTTATACTTGCTTGTATTCTCATGGTTATACTCGACTGTGCTGATACACTGCAGTTTTTTTCATCTAATCTGCCATTGGTTAATCTTCATCGTCAACTTGACTGGATTAAGTAATCCCTAGGGTACTGGTGCGGTACACCCTTGAGTGTATCTGTGAGGATGTTTACAGAGAGGATTAAGGGAATGTGTGTGGTAGCATCCCATAGGCTGGGGCCCTGGACTGAATAAACAGGGACATGCCGCCAACCTCCACTCTAGCTCCTCCTCTGTAAACAGTCCCAGCCCACGTGCAGCCCTGTGAATGCTGCCACGCCTTTCCTACCATAGTGGACTGTACCCCCTAAAAACTGCGACCCCAAACAAATCCTTCTTCACTTAAGTTGCTCCTTTCAGGTATTTTGTCATGGCAGTGAGAAAAGTAATACAGAAAACTGGTACCAGCGTGTGAGGCTGTTGTGATAAACCTGTGGTTCTCAGACCTCTGGAGCTGACTTGTGTGTAGAAATTGGAAAAGTTTGAGCTGTGGACTAGAGAAGCCCCAGAATGCTGAAGGCAGAGCTCACTGGGCTGTTTTCATGGGTCCTGGAAAACCATCATGCTGAGTGAAATGTGGACAGTACAAATCCAGGCTTATGATGGCTTAGAGAAACCAAGATTCTATAGAGATTTTGACTAGAGGCAATTAATATTATTTTCCTGTCAGGATGGACTGTATCCTCTTAAACCATGAACAGAACATACTCTTCTTCTTTAAGTTGCCCCTGCCAGTAATGTTGTCACAGCAGAGAGAAAAGTCACTAATGCACAGTAGTTTTCAGTTGGAGTTAGTGCTGCTATGTGCATCCTGCCCATGTCTTTTGCGGAACACCTTGTATACACTGCTGTTGGGTATACAACAGGACTTGGAGTAGGTAAGTGATCTCAGTACCACTGGAGCAGTCACCTGCTCATTGCTGTGATAAAACACTCCACCAGAAAGCAGCTTACAGGAGAAAAGGATTGATCTCGGCTTACAGTTTTGAGGGGAGGTTTCATCATGATGGGGAATGCAGCATGGTCCGTGAAGGAAGCCTGGGTCACATCTCTACATGGATGGCAAGGAAGAAGACTGAGTGAGCTAGCTCTGAACACCCAGTGGACTGGACTAATACACTTCAAGCTTCATCCCCAGTGACATACCTTCTTCATCAAGTCTCCACCTCCCCAAAGCACCACAGCTATCCCAAATTGCCACCATGTATTCAAATGCCACCACAATCACCAAACACTTTTGAAAGAGATTGCCAATTCAAATTCCCACTGGGACTGTGTCTGAGCTGTATCATGATCTTTGCCAACACTTCCTAATGCCTGTGTAACTATTTGGTAAGTGAGTAATTTTCAAATTGCGGGAACACTGACCCTCATCAGGCATATGTTAGGGAGAACCAGTAGATGTTATTCTTTATGTTTTTATTGTTTTAACAATTTTTTTATTAATTAATTTATTTGAGAGAGTAAGAAAGGGAAAGAGGCAGACACACACACACACACACACACACACACACACACACAGAATGGGCACGCCAGGGCTTCTAGCCACTGCAAACGAACTCCAGATGTGCCACCTTGTGCATCTGGCTAATCTGGGTCCTGGGAATTGAACTGAGGTCCTTTGGCTTTGCAGGCTAAGCCATCCCTCCAGCCCTGTTTTGTTTGTTTTTTAAACTTTATTTTTATTTATTTTTATTTTTTATTTTTGGAGACACAGAGAGAGACAGACAGAGAGGGAGAGGGAGACAGAGAGTGAGCACGGCAGCAGTCTCTCAGCTGCTGTGAACCAACTCCAGATGCATGTGCCCCCTTGTGGGCAAGTGAGGCATTGCGCATCTGGCTAAACATGGGACCTGGAGATTGGAACCCGGTTCTTGGGCTTAGCAGGCAGGCGCCTTAACTGCTAAGCCATCTCTCCAGCCCCTGTTTTATTTGTTTTTGAGTCAGGGTTTCACTCAAGCCCAGGCTGACCTTGAACTCACTCTGAGCCCCAGGATGTCCTGGATCTCATGGTGATCCTCCCATTTCAGTCTTTCTAGTGCTGGCTGGGAGTAAAGGCATGTGCCACCATGCCTGGCTTAATGTTATTCTTTAAAAGGTAGCAAAAGTTGGGGCTGGAGAGATAGTTCAGTGGTTAAGACACTTGCCTGCAAAGCCTAATGACCCAGGTTTGATTCCCCAGGACTCATGTAAGCCAGATGCACAGTGGCACATGCATGTCGAGTTTTCTTTGCGGCAGCTGGAAGCCTTTGGTGAACCCATTCTCTCTCTCTCTCTTGCTCTTGCCCTTTCTCTGTCTGTCTTCTCCCTATCTGTCTTTGCTTGCAAATAAATAAAAGATAAAAAGATAAAAGGTAGAAAAAGTTATTTTTAGGACTTTTAAGAAAACATTTCTATATGATAATTACCATACATGACACCATGTATAAATACTTTTGGCATTATTTTATGAATACTCATTATTGCATTGTATATATTTAAGGGGCCCATACCTACTTTATGAACCATAAAACTACTGATATTGAAGTGAGTTGGCCCCAAGCACCTTTCTTCATAAGAAAGTCATGTAGACTGTATCAGTGCACATTTCCCACATGATGGAACAAGCAGCTACCACTAACTTAGCATGAAATTAAAAGTCACAAAACCTTCTATGAAATTTGGTTTTCCCTCTATTCACACCTTAAAACTGCAGCCACTTCTATTCCTCAAAGTAGCTCAGGAAATCCTGGAGTATCACTTCCTGTGATCCCTGAGATAGAAAAGCAAGGCCTCTCTGACTTCCTGCTCTCCTGCTCTCCCTTACTGGGGTCATATCTAGGTTGGCTACCCAGTCCCCCAGCTGATCTGATACCTACATTACAGACTACCTTTCCATAACCCACCCACTGTGCAGAGCCATCTTCTCTGTCACTACATGCATTGTTGATACAAGATTCCCCCAACCTTTGCATATTCAAAGTCCATGGAAGACACAGTGAAATCCATCCTGTAAGTTTCACTGGTTTAAAAATCCAAAGATGGGCTGGAGGGATGGCTTAGTGGTTAAGGCGTTTGCCTGTGAAGCCTAAGGACCCAGGTTCGACTCCCCAGGACCCACATAAGCCAGATGCATAAGGGGGCGCACACGTCTGGAGTTCATTTGCAGTGGTTGGAGGCCCTGGCACACCCATTCTCTCTCTCTCTCTCAAATAAATAAGTAAAAATAAAATATTTTTTAAAATATCCAAAAATCAGTCAGGCTTGGTGGCAGATGCTTTTAATCCCAGCTCTCGTAAGCGGGGGGGGGTGGGGGGGGGTGGGGTGGGGTGAGGGGAGAAGGAAGAGGTAGGAATCATCGTGAGTTCGAGGCCACCCTGACACTACATAGTGAATTCCAGGTCAGCCTGGGCTAGAGAGAGACTCTACTTCAACAAACCAAAACAAGACAAAATTGGGATGGAGGACGTTGGGTGTGGCCAACACTGGGTGGCACTGGGACTCTTCCCATCCCCCTGGCCTGGCTCCCTGTCACTGAACTTTTTTTTATATATAAATATAATTATATTTTTTTTTTTTTTTTTTATATATTTTTGGTTTTTCGAGGTAGAGTCTCACTCTGGCCCAGGCTGACCTGGAATTAACTATGTAGTCTCAGGGTGGCCTTGAACTCACAGCGATCCTCCTACCTCTGCCTCCCGAGTGCTGGGATTAAAGGCGTGTGCCACTACGCCCAGATCAAAATATTTTTTTTATTGACAACTTCTATATTTACATACAAAAAACCGCATGATATTTCCCTCCCCTTCCCCCATTCCCCTTTAGAACTCCAATCTCCGTCATATCCCCTCCCTCTCTCCATTAGTCTTTCTTTTAATTTGATGTCATCATCTTTTTCTTCTATTATGAGGGTCTTGCGAAGGTGTTGCTAGGCACTGCAAGGTCATGGATATCAAGGCCAATTTCTGTCTGGACAGTTGCATTATAAGGAGTCATACTCTTCCTTTGGCTCTTACATTCTCTCCGCCCGCTCTTCTGCAATGGGCCCTGAGCCTTGGAGGATGTGACAGAGATGTTTCAGTGCTGGGCACTCCTCCATCCCTTCTTTTCAGCACTATGCTGCCTTGTCACTGAATTTTTTGTGGGCACAGGCCTTCTCTTGCCCCAGGGTGAGCTACTCCCCTTCTGGGGCTGTCACCCACCAGTCCAGCGAGATGACCTCATTCTCTGGGGGCACAGCTGAGTTCTCAGTGCCTGGGCTCAAAGCTAAGGGCCGGTGCAGCTAGCCTGGCCGGGGTTAGTCCTGGTTTATGACTGTTGTGCGCCCCTCACTTATCAACAGCTCTTCTGTTCACTCTCAGCAGGGGCCGGGTTTGGATAGCGAACTGTCCTCTCTGAAGCCGTTTTAGAACACTTGGAGCTCAGTGCAGAAATCCTGCAGGGAGCTCACAAGCGCAGGCTCTGCATCCTCAGCGGCGCCCTGGCTCCCCCTACCGGCGAGGCTCTGCTCCGGCCAACGTCGTGGTTTCTGCACTGCAGAGGGGGCTGGAGGTGTGAGCATGCTCTCAAAGCCCTTCAGAGGCGAATCGTCCTGGCATGGGACGGCGGGCTCGCCCCTGGCATGCACCGCTGCCCAGTTTCTCTCATCTGACCCCTGCTGTGCTCCAGGGTATATTTCATTCATACCCAGTGGGACCCTGATGCTTTCTTGCCATGTCCCCTGTGCCTGGTCTTTCAGTCACATGGCTGCTGTCCTTTATTGCACGTGTCCCCCCGCCCCCTCCCCGCTACGACCTGCCAGCCTGGCTTCCGCTCTTGCTCGGAGCACTTTGTACTTAAGAAGCCATACCGTAGCTTCACGCTAAGGCTTGTATGTCAGGTACCACCAAGAAAGGCAAGAGGTTCTAGCAGAATGGACAAGAACCTTGAAGTCAAAGACCCGGATTCAAATCATACCTCTGAAGTCACCTGGGTGACATTGGACGCAGCACAGCACCTAATCCGAATTCTCATCCTGTTGTCTACCGTATGTGGAATGGAATTGTTACTGGAAATGTATGAACTGGCTTCTGTGCTCAGAAAATTTCCTGGAGGGTTCAGTCTGGAATCGGTGATCTGAGGCTGGTTCAGCCTCAGGGAGAGTTAGATTTCAAAACTTAGAGAACCACAGATATTATGTACCCAAAGCAGAGAGAGTTGGCCAGGACCAGCCTAGATGATTTCCCATCTTCTAGGCATAGGGGAAGCTACTTCCTGCTAAGCTCATGGCTCCCGGTCCAGAGACGCCCTGGAGCAGAGTGCTTCCTTCAGGAGAGGATAACTGGCATCCTTCCCCATCTCATCTCAGTGGCTTAGGGAAAGGAGGTAGGGAGATTTTCCAGAAATAAAAAGAGCCTGATATGCAAAATCTCTATCTTTCAGTAATTGTAATCCTTAGTTCACTTTGGATACTAATTTAAAATAAGGAGAAGGTCTATTATTTTCATCATTTCATACTGAGGTGAATTAAGAGTGAGTTGGGAACCTGTATTTTGTTTTTCTGAGGTAGGGTCTCACTCTAGCTCAGGCTGACCTGGAATCCATTATGTAGTCTCGGGGATCCTCCTACCTCTGCCTCCCTAGTGCTGGGAGGAAGCTATATTCTTGTAAGCCTCCATATTCATGACTGAAAATAGAAATCAGACACTGGAGAGGCCATGTAGATAACAGTTATGTTTTTCCCAGGATGGTAGAAAAGTATGACTTCAGTAAATATTTCCCTGCCATGCAGAAATCCCCAGCCTGAGACTCAGATCTGATCAAATGAGCCAGCTTACATTTATGACGGTATATTACAGACACTTTTCAGCATTCAGAAGTGACTGAAGTCTCTGGGGACTTGGCTGTTCCTGGCAATTATGCACTTGGCAGCACGTGTCAACCAGCCTGCCAAATGCTTGGAATGACACCCGTGTCTAAGCTGCTTTGGGTCTGGGAAGGAGGTTGTCCAACACCACACTCCTTCCCAAGGTGGCCAACTCCTGGTTACAGTTCTGTCCTCTAAATCTGTTTATCCTGAAACTTGACGAGAAAGGATGAGACCACATCCCATTGCTCCTTCCAGTTTCTGCAGCGAACACCCTGGAGACCACGTTGATTTTATAGTGTCTGCCTGCTGCTTTGTCTAGAAGTGGTTTCATGTCTACTGCCTCAATCAGAAAATCACAAACATTACTATTATCTGTTCGGTGAATTATTAGAAACATGCATTCTTTCAGAGACCCAGTCTGGACCCCAGCCCAAATCCCAAACTGAGTGGTGGCATCTTTTGAAGTGTTCTTATAGATTTATGTGAATGAGTATTAACTAATTGCCCAAACTGTAGCTGGTTTGCCCTTGTCTGAGCATCATGACGTTGTTAGGAAAAGAATCTGTCACTTGGCTTGTGTTGTATAGTCATGGATGTTGATAAAAACAGACTTTTAAAGGACCTTTAGCTGGGCATAGTGGCTCACATCTTTAATCCAGCACTTGGGAGGCAGAGGTAGGAGTATTGTCATGAGTTTGAGGCCACCCTAAGAATATATAGTGAATTCCAGGTCAGTCTGAGCTAGAGTGAGACCCTACCTCGAAAAAAAAGAAAAAAGGAACTTTAGCAAGGACTGCTGGGTATATGTGAAGAGCACTGTAAGGCAGGGATTTTGTCTGTTTTAATTGTCAACTGATTTTTTTTAGCTATAAAATTTGCTGACTGAATAAACCAATAAATTAATACATATCAGCCTTCATGTCATTTCACAGTAAATATCATTTTGTCCATTCTTTAAGCCCTTTTATTTTCCTCACTTGCTTTAAAAAAATATTTTATTGGGCTGGAGAGATGGCTTAGTGGTTAAGGCATTTGCCTGAGAAGCCAAAAGACTTCGATTCCCCAGGACCCATGTAAGCCAGCTGCACAAGAGGCACATGCATCTGGAGTTCATTTGCTTATAGAGTGTCTGTGTGCTACAAATATCTCCATCACTTCCAAAGTTGTTTTCTTCTGTGGTGGACTGCTGTTTTAGAGTCACCACTTGTATGTTCCCTGTTCCTGTATGCTTTGAGGGTGGACATGCAACAGGAGTAACCACTGCTGAAAGGAAAGGCTCACGTGAGGCCAGTGAACACATGTACTTTGTCCTTGACTTTCAATTCTTTTTTTAAAATTTTTTTGTTTTTTCGAGGTAGGATTTTTCACTCTAGCCCAGGCTGACCTGGAATTCACTATGTAGTCTCAGGGTGGCCTCCAACTCTCCGCGATCCACCTACCTCTGCCTTCCGAGTGTTGGGATTAAAGGTGTGGGCCACCATGCCTGGTCTTTGACTTTCAATTCAAAGGCCATTTGGTGGTTTATGTAAGATTTGTGAAGAAACTCAAGAATCCCGAAGTTTCCTCCATGAACCATAGAAGAGAAAATCCACAGATGGATAAGAGAAGTGAGGTAGTTAGAGACAGAAACAGGAAATTAAAAAATATTTTAATTAATTAATTTATTTATTAGAGACAGAGACAGGGAGAGAGAGAAAGAGTGGGAATGGGTGTGCCAGGGCCTCCAGCCACTGCAAACGAACTCCAGACACATGTGCCTCCATTTGTATCTGGATTATGTGGGACCTGGAGAATCGAACCGGGATCCTTAGGCTTCACAGGCAAGTGCCTTAACCGCTAAGCCATCTCTCCAGCCCAGAAACAGGAAATTTTATAAGCAGCCTCTGTGGCCTCCCCCTCCCTCCTGGAGCACCTAGGGAAGGAGGGACAGAACTAGGACTTGAGGTGACAGGAGAGCAGAGGGAACTCATGACTTTGGGAAAGCCTGCGAGACCCTTGAGCTTCCCTCCTCCACTATGGGATGTCCCCAGTATAGGCAAGATAACAGAATGCATCACTGCAGTGGGGGCTCCACAGGCCACCTAGGTCCTGGTCCAACATGTCTCAGCAGAGAAGACAGTCTACTGAAGGGCTTGCTGGTGAGTCAGAGGAAGTGCTACAGTAGGTGGGCCAGAAGGGGGCTCTTGATTAGCGGTCACCATGGTGAGTGTGTATGTATTGTGTGGCTGGAAGCTATATGAGGGCTCAGTCCTTCAGCCAATGCTGATATGGAGGTTGACTGAGGACATCAGAGGGGTCCATGAAGGATAAATGATGGCAACATCCCAGGTATCACAGCCCTGGAAGCTTAGAGACCATCTAGGGAAAAGGAAAGGGAGGAAAATATCCCAAAATGATTTTATTTATGCATTTTATTTATTTGAAAGAGATAGAAAGAGGGAGGAAGGAGGGAGGGAGGAAGGGAGAGAGTGAGAGAGAGAGAGCGCGAGAGAGAGAGCGAGCATGCCAGGGCCTTCAGTTGCTGCAAACAAGCTCCAGATGGATGAGCCACCTTGTGCATCTGGCTTACGTGGGTCCTGGGTAATTGAACCTGGGCCCTTGGCTTTGCAGGCAAACATCTTAACTGTTAAGCCATTTCTCCAGCCCCCCCCCCAATGACTTTAAACATGAAATGCCTAAAGACACCTGGAAAAATTAGGTGTCTGCAGTCCCCCCTCAGTATTGGCAGAAAGTTGACTGATTCTAGGACTACTTACAGCTACCAAAATCCCAGCATGCTCAAGTCTTTTATATAAAAGGGGGTAGCAATTGTATATAGCCTGCACATCTTGCTATATACTTTAAATCATTTCTAGATTACTTATTCTAACCAGTACAATGTAAATACTATGTACATAATTTCTATGCCATATTGCTTGGGGAATAATAATAATAATAATAATAATAATAATAAAAAATGACAAGAAGCAATCATCTGTATGTTTAGTAATGTAAAGTTTCCTTCAGAATTTTTCATGAGTGGTTGGTTGCATGCTTGGATACAGACACTTCAGAAATGGACGGCTGACTATATAATCTGTTGGCAGATGGAATTAAATTTGAGCTTGAGGCTGAGTGGCGGGCATACTAGCCTCTCTGGGTCTCCATCTTCTTATCTGGTGAGGGAGGTAATCATAGTACCTTCCTCTTAGGCCACTAGGAGGCCTAAGTGAGTTAATACATGGATAGCATTTAGCCTGGTGCCTAGCACACAGCGAGTATCCAAACCACGCTAACACTCTGTCTCCCATTCAAGAACTAACCAGGCCAACCTTGCTTAGCTTCTGAGATCAGATGAGATCCAGTGCATACAGGGCAGAGTGGCAGTAGAAAATGCATACATGCCATAGGCAGAAACTAAAAGCCTTGGTGTTGCAGATTGAACCCAGGGTCTTGGCAAGCACTTTGCCACTGAGCTACATTCCTGGTCCTTAATTTTTCTCTTCTTTTCCTCTTCCTCTCTTCTCCTCCTCTGTTAGCCTATCCTCTCTTCTCTTCCTCTCTTCTCCTCCTCCTCTGTTAGCCTATCCTCTCTTCTCCTTTTTCCTCCTGCCTCTCTCTTTCCCTCCCTCCTGTTTATTTCTCTTTCTTTCATTCTTCTTTTTGACATGATCTTTGTACTTAGCTTAGCTCAAACTAGCCTTGAATTTGCAGCCCTCCTGTCTCAGCCTTTCCAGTGCTGGGATTATAGGTGTGTGACACCACACACAGCCTCGTTTTCTTGATCATCCCCCTACAGTTTGATGTTCACACTGCCCTTGAACTATACTTGCAGCCTGGTCATTTATTTTCAGCAATCTCTTGACAAGTCTGTATGACAGTTGCTCTTTCTTTTTCTTTTAGTTTTTTTTTTTTTTTTTTTTTTTTTTTTTGGTTTTTCAAGGTAGGGTCTCACTAGCTCAGGCTGACCTGGAATTCACTAGGTGGGCTCAGGTGGCCTTGAACTCACCACGATCCTCTTACCTCTGCCTCCCAAGTGCGCCACCAAGCTGAGCTCATTTAAGCAGCTTTTAAGGAACTTATCACTAGTCTGGAACTGAATTGTAGGTTTCAAATAGTCCAGCTTCTTCAGCATATGAAAAGGAAGAAGAATTAGAAAAAGAATAAAAAAAGAAAGAAGAATAAGAGAGGAACCAAGGAGACATGGGTGGGCCTTTGTCGAGATTCTCGCCCTCTGTTTTTCTACGTGCTCTCACCCAGTCAAGAGAGCCAGCGTGAGCCAGGTCCCTCCCGGTGGATTGCTCTGGTGTGGAATGCCTGAGCTGTGGACAGCCCACGCGGGGCAGCCAGGCTGATGGGGAGCCCCAGCAGCTTGCTGAATTATTACTTCATTGCCGGCTGAAGCAGCAGGAGGCAAGATGATGAGTGACTGAAAAAGCCCATGGACTCCCACGTGGACTGAGTCAACCAAAACAAACACGGAGGAGACAGGCCAATACTGAAAGCTGTTTTAAGGGATGGCGCGCAGAGGAATGTGGGACCATATTTTGTCTCATGAACAGATTTCATGTTTTAATGGCTGTATTAATCAATGAAAGCAGAATGGCAGGGTGGAATGCCCTTCCTCCCCTCACCTCATTCACCTCCTGGGGCTCTCGGGGACAGTTCCCTCATTCTTTGTCCTTAAGCTGGCCTGGATGTTTTCTAGGGGTGAGATCCACCATGATCTTCTTCGGTGCCATGTTCAGAGGCTCAGCATGTCTTCCTTTCTTTCTCATTCCCGTATAGACTTTCCTCCAGATAATGGGGACAAGGAATTTGCTGGGGGCTGGGGCTGGAGGCAATAAAACCCTTTCACAAATTACGATTCCCTGTTTTGCAGGCAGCTGAACTCTGTTTAGCAGCATGAGTGTGCAGGACTGGGCTGGCCCCCTGTCCTCTCCCGGAGTGGCTGCTGCTCCCACATGTCCCCTAGGCTTTTTTCTTTTGAAAAAACCCATCCCTTGAGGGAAGTTTTTTTCTCACCTCACACAAGTTTTTCATGTACTCATTTGCCTCCTCTTTGTGTTCAAGACCACCTTCCAAATGTTCATGGCTGTTTCAGACACATCCATACCACCCCTGGACTGGTGGTTTCTGGTCTTCCCTTCCCTCGCCTCCTGCCATTGTCACTTGGGGCAGTGGGAGCTAGTCCCTTATCTCTTTCTTCTATTATTTCTGGCACCATAACAAGTGTTTTTGAAGTGCTTTGTATTTTGATCAACTTGAGGTGGCCATTCAAACACATGTCCTCTCCCTACAAATGCATGACAAGATACAGTGTGGGTTACAAGTGAGACCTCCCTTCCCTTCCCTTCCCTTCCCTTCCCTTCCCTTCCCTTCCCTTCCCTTCCCTTCCCTTCCCTTCCCTTCCCTTCTCTTCTTTCCCCTTCCCTCCCCTCCCCTCTCCTCTCCTCTTCTTTTCTTCTCTCTTCTTTTGTCTTCTCCTTTTAATCTGCAGAGAGAGAATACTACCCAAAAGGGAAGATAGATGAATCTATGCTTAGAATTGACAAAGAAACTTCCAATTTTACTTGATTTTTCTATTTTTCCCTCAGTTTTCAGAAACATGTCAAATAACCTGCTTGACATGGTGGCATGAATTAAGCACGTGGCGAATTTTCAGTCACATCATCAAGAAAAGTAAATGGAGTTCTACACTTGCTTCAACAGTAAGCTGCAATGTAGAGTTATATCTGTAGAGGGCACTCTTGTCTTAATAATAACCAGAAAAAGAAGACTACGATGGGGAAACTGGACCTTTTGATTACCAAGTAGATTGGTGGGAAGGGGCTAAAGGGCCTTTGGGAATAACAGTAGACTTGAACTGTTTCACATTATTTTGGATCGCATACTTCCCTACAAGTAAAGTTATCTTCCACTTAGCATCCTCTGGTTACTGCTCTTCAGCAAAGTGGGTAAGGCACTCCATGAGAGGGGCTCTCGATAATGTCCACCTCATGCGCATCTGGGCTTCCATTACGGGATGACTTCTGTGTGGGGAGCATGAGAGATCTTTCAAAAACTGCTGAAGCGAACCAGCCATGCCCTCGCATAAAAGCTGTCATTTATGAGGAACTCTTCAGTTCTTCTTGCACCGACCAGTGAGGCTTGTGAGATCTAGCTCTCTCTGTCCCTCTCACTTTCTGTTCTTCCTTCCCTTCAACCCGCCCTTCTCTCTCTCTGTCCCTCTCACTTCCTGTTCTCCCTTTCCTTCAACCTGCCCTTCTCTCTCTCTGTCCCTCTCACTTTCTGTTCTTCCTTCCCTTCAACCCGCCCTTCTCTCTCTCTGTCCCTCTCACTTCCTGTTCTCCCTTCCCTTCCACCTGCCATTCTCTCTCTCCGTCCCTCTCACTTCCTGTTCTCCCTTCCCTTCAAACCGCCCTTCTCTCTCTCCGTCCCTCTCACTTTCTGTTCTCCCTTCCCTTCAACCCGCCCTTCTCTCTCTCTGTCCCTCTCACTTCCTGTTCTCCCTTCCCTTCAACCCACCCTTCTCTCTCTCTGTCCCTCTCACTTCCTGTTCTCCCTTCCCTTCAACCTGCCCTTCTCTCTCTGTGCCTCTCACTTTCTGTTCTTCCTTCCCTTCAACCTGCCCTTCTCTCTCTCTGTCCCTCTCACTTTCTGTTCTTCCTTCTCATCAACCTGCCCTTCTCTCTCTCCGTCCCTCTCACTTCCTGTTCTCCCTTCCCTTCAACCTGCCCTTCTCTCTCTCTGTCCCTCTCACTTCCTGTTCTCCCTTCCCTTCAACCTGCCCTTCTCTCTCTCTGTCCCTCTCACTTCCTGTTCTCCCTTCCCTTCAACCTGCCCTTCTCTCTCTGTGCCTCTCACTTTCTGTTCTTCCTTCCCTTCAACCTGCCCTTCTCTCTCTCTGTCCCTCTCACTTCCTGTTCCCCCTTACCTTCAACCTGCCCTTCTCTCTCTCTGTCTCTCTCACTTCCTGTTCTTCCTTCCCTTCAACCCGCCCTTCTCTCTCTCCCGTCCCTCTCACTTCCTGTTCCCCCTTCCCTTCAACCTGCCCTTCTCTCTCTCTCCCGTCCCTCTCACTTTCTGTTCTTCCTTCCCTTCAACCCACCCTTCTCTCTCTCTGTCCCTCTCACTTTCTGTTCTTCCTTCCCTTCAACCCGCCCTTCTCTCTCTCTGTCCCTCTCACTTTCTGTTCTTCCTTCTCATCAACCTGCCCTTCTCTCTCTCCATCCCTCTCACTTCCTGTTCTCCCTTTCCTTCAACCTGCCCTTCTCTCTCTCTGTCCCTCTCACTTTCTGTTCTCCCTTCCCTTCAACCCGCCCTTCTCTCTCTCTGTCCCTCTCACTTCCTGTTCTCCCTTCCCTTCAACCTGCCCTTCTCTCTCTCTGTCCCTCTCACTTCCTGTTCTCCCTTCCCTTCAACCTGCCCTTCTCTCTCTGTGCCTCTCACTTTCTGTTCTTCCTTCCCTTCAACCTGCCCTTCTCTCTCTCTGTCCCTCTCACTTTCTGTCCTCCCTTCCCTTCAACCTGCCCTTCTCTCTCTCTGTCCCTCTCACTTCCTGTTCTCCCTTCCCTTCAACCTGCCCTTCTCTCTCTCCCCGTCCCTCTCTCACTTCCTGTTCTCCCTTCCCTTCAACCTGCCCTTCTCTCTCTCTGTCCCCCTCTCACTTCCTGTTCTTCCTTCCCTTCAACCTGCCCTTCTCTCTCTCCCCGTCCCTCTCACTTCCTGTTCTCCCTTCCCTTCAACCTGCCCTTCTCTCTCTCTGTCCCTCTCACTTCCTGTTCTCCCTTCCCTTCAACCTGCCCTTCTCTCTCTCTGTCCCTCTCACTTCCTGTTCTCCCTTCCCTTCAACCCGCCCTTCTCTCTCTCTGTCCCTCTCACTTCCTGTTCTCCCTTCCCTTCAACCTGCCCTTCTCTCTCTCTGTCCCTCTCACTTCCTGTTCTCCCTTCCCTTCAACCTGCCCTTCTCTCTCTGTGCCTCTCACTTTCTGTTCTTCCTTCCCTTCAACCTGCCCTTCTCTCTCTCTGTCCCTCTCACTTTCTGTCCTCCCTTCCCTTCAACCTGCCCTTCTCTCTCTCTGTCCCTCTCACTTCCTGTTCCCCCTTACCTTCAACCTGCCCTTCTCTCTCTCTGTCCCTCTCACTTCCTGTTCTTCCTTCCCTTCAACCCGCCCTTCTCTCTCTCCCCGTCCCTCTCACTTCCTGTTCTCCCTTCCCTTCAACCTGCCCTTCTCTCTCTCTGTCCCTCTCACTTCCTGTTCCCCCTTCCCTTCAACCTGCCCTTCTCTCTCTCTCCCGTCCCTCTCACTTTCTGTTCTTCCTTCCCTTCAACCCACCCTTCTCTCTCTCTGTCCCTCTCACTTTCTGTTCTTCCTTCCCTTCAACCCGCCCTTCTCTCTCTCTGTCCCTCTCACTTTCTGTTCTTCCTTCTCATCAACCTGCCCTTCTCTCTCTCCATCCCTCTCACTTCCTGTTCTCCCTTTCCTTCAACCCGCCCTTCTCTCTCTCTGTCCCTCTCACTTTCTGTTCTTCCTTCCCTTCAACCTGCCCTTCTCTCTCTCTGTCCCTCTCACTTCCTGTTCTCCCTTCCCTTCAACCTGCCCTTCTCTCTCTCTGTGCCTCTCACTTTCTGTTCTTCCTTCCCTTCAACCTGCCCTTCTCTCTCTCTGTCCCTCTCACTTCCTGTTCTCCCTTACCTTCAACCTGCCCTTCTCTCTCTGTGCCTCTCACTTTCTGTTCTTCCTTCCCTTCAACCCACCCTTCTCTCTCTCTGTCCCTCTCACTTTCTGTTCTTCCTTCCCTTCAACCTGCCCTTCTCTCTCTCTGTCCCTCTCACTTCCTGTTCTCCCTTCCCTTCAACCTGCCCTTCTCTCTCTCTGTCCCTCTCACTTCCTGTCCTCCCTTCCCTTCAACCTGCCCTTCTCTCTCTCTGTCCCTCTCACTTCCTGTTCTCCCTTCCCTTCAACCTGCCCTTCTCTCTCTCTGTCCCTCTCACTTCCTGTTCTCCCTTCCCTTCAACCTGCCCTTCTCTCTCTCTGTCCCTCTCACTTTCTGTTCTTCCTTTCCTTCAACCTGCCCTTATCTATCTCTGTCCCTCTCACTTCCTGTTCTCCCTTCCCTTCAACCTGCCCTTCTCTCTCTCTGACCCTCTCACTTCCTGTTCTCCCTTCCCTTCCACCTGCCCTTTTCGCTCTCCCTCCCTCTCACTTTCTGTTGGGGACATTCTGGGACAGCAAATCCACCTTTCCCAGTGCTTATGTTTGCTCATCTATCCACTCAACTCCCCTGACCAGTTCCTTCAAGTGCCACATTCCTCAACTTCATAGAAGCACCTCAGAGAGAAATTCTGTTTTTTCATATACTGCATTTTAAGAGTCCCTGTCTACAGTCAGATTTTTTTTTTTTTTTTTTTTTTTGGTTTTTCGAGGTAGGGTCTCACTCTGGCCCAGGCTGACCTGGAATTAACTATGTAGTCTCAGGGTGGCCTTGAACTCACAGCGAGCCTCCTACCTCTGCCTCCCGAGTGCTGGGATTAAAGGCGCGCGCCTCCACGCCCGGCTACAGTCAGATTTTAAAAAATTAAATATTAAATTCTGAGCTGGGCGTGGGGTGGCACATGCCTTTAACCCCAGAACTTGGGAGGCAGAGGTAGGAGGATTGCCATGAGTTCAAGGCCACACTGAGACTACATAGTGAATTTCAGGTCATCCTGGGCTAGAGCACAATCCTATCAGAAAAAAAAAATTAAATTTTGGTATAATTCACATAAGCTTCAACATGTCATTTTGCCATTTTAAAATGCCCAGTTTGGTGGTTTTCATTAAATTCACAGTATCCTAAACCACCACCAACCCTTTCTATAGCATTAAGAAGTGACTCCCCTCTGCTCATTCCTCCACTCCCAGAAATCCCCTCACTGACATCTTGTCTGTGGATTGAGCTATTCTGGATATTTCTCTTCTACCTATTTTAACTTTTAAGCCTCCTGTTTCTTACTCTCCTAGCAGGGTGAACATGTGTGTGTGTGTGTGTGTAACATATATGTGCAAACGTGTGTACCATGTGGGGGCTAGCTCATTCTTTTATTGTGTGTATGTGGGGGGGGGGCAGTGGTTAGATCAGTGAGTCCCAGCAATCCTTCTGTCTGACTAACTAGGTTCTGAGGTTACAGGTGTGTATGTCCACGCCCAGCTTTTTTATGTGGGAACTGGAGTTTGAACTCAAGTTTTCATTCATATGTGGCAAGCACTCTTACCTGCTGAATTCCCAGCCCGGTATGGATGAATTTGTCTATTTATTTACTGATCATTTTATTTTCTTATCCCATAAATAAAGTATGGTGTTTCCTCACAGTCTTCCTGGCAATGAATTGACTAAGGTTTTGCACGGTGGGAACTAATCAATGTGGGATGTGACCACTGGTGGAACTACTGTAGAGACCAGTCAGTGGGTGGTAGTAGCATGGCCTCAGCAGTGTGGGTGGCATGCTGTAGCATTATGAAGTAGGGTGATCAGGCTTCCCGTGTGTGTGTGTGTGTGTGTGTGTGAGAGAGAGAGAGAGAGAGAGAGAGAGAGAGAAACTGAGTAAAGAACAAGCCTGATGTTTGCAGATAAGAGAAGGGAAGCCAGGCAGAGGAGCAGCAAGGATAAAGTCCTAGCCAGGCTACTGTGCCTGCACTGGGCAGGAAGAAGGAGCGAGGTGGGAGGTATGGTTGGAGAACCAACAGGACACAGGAAGAGGAGGGAGCCTCCAGGGTCACTGTGAGGGTCTTGGCTTCCACTCCGAGAGGGCAGGGTGAATGTCTCTGGAGGGTTTTGTGCCATGGTCTGGCCTCTCTGCTGGGAACAGATTGCTGTGTGCGGGAGAGAAAGAGACAGAAGCAAAGACCTTGCCAGAATTCAGGGGGTGAAATGAGGGTGTCGAGGGCCAGTGCGGTGGCCAGAAGTTGCCAAGCCCACAGGATTTGTTCTCAAGGTCAGGTGGACAGTATTTGCTGCCTACCGTGTCCCGTGAAGGGCGCTCGTGTACATGCATGCAGGTTGCTGGCAGGCCACTTGTGGGCACGAGGCAGAGCTCGTTTCAACATCCAGTGCCATCCAGCCCTGTCCTGTGCAAATTCAAACCAAGCTAGGAAACTAACGCTTTTGTGCTTTTAGGATTCTTGTCCTAACAAGCATGCCTGAGGAAGGACTGCCTTGTGACTGTTCAGGATTGTTTACGGGTCTTGATGGGAGAAGACCTGCTCTTGTGGTGCCTGGGCGACATCCACTGGGTCTGAGGGAGGGTTTACCTGCCCACCCATCTTGGTCTTCATGCATGCACTGTAGATCTCAAGGTCCAGTGGCCACTCAAAGGAAGTGACCTCATAAGTGTGCCTTTCAAGCCACACAGGATGCGTCGGTGTGTGACACTGGGCCTCTAGCTCTGGTTTACACCAAGTTCAACAGCTTGTGGCCTGCAGATTCTCGGGATAAATAGCTGGAAAAGCCTGACCCTCACAACCTCATTTCTCATTCCTTTCTTGTTACAGGTAATAGAGCTGAAAATGTGGTTTTAATTATGGTACTAATGAAAACTGAAAATCCAGACAGACACTTGACGAACTCCGCTGTGCTTGCTTTATATTACATTTGTGCTAACTACAAAGTGCCCAGCTGGGTGTAACATTATCCGCTCTTCGAGCATCCGCCTGACTGAAGCTGTATAATTGATGTGGACTTTGGCAGGAGGTCAGCTTAAAGGCTTTTTTTTTTTTTTATTTTAAAGATTAAAAAAAAAACTTTAACGGTATTTTGGGGGGAAAGGAATACGTTTATTACCTGATCAGGGAGAACATTTCTCTGGATCTCCCTACGTCTCACTGCCCCCCATTCCACATGTCCAGAGCATTCTATACATTTCCTTGAGGAGAAATTGCAGGGTCACAAGGGAGCTTAGGGACTGACTTTAACTTAGAGCCATGTAACTTTTGTCATTGGCCAGCGACCCTGCCTGGGCAAACAGCAACTAGCATGCCACACAGGCTCCAACTCTCCATTCCTTCCTGACGGAAACATGCGTCCCTGTCAGAAGGACAGATCTCTGTGAGGCTTAGCCAGACCCACTGTGACCAACGGCCCCCATGGATTCTACTTCCTTGTCATCTTCACCTGCTGGTTCAAGCCTACTATGGGCCACAGGAGCTCTTTAGATTCACACATGGCCACAATCATACAGGACGCCTGGTCAATGTGAATTTCAGACACAGGGCAAATACTTAAACATTTAAAAAATTATGTATTTATCTGAGAGAGAGAGAGAAAGAGAAAGAGAGAGAATGGGTGAGCTAGGGTCTCTGGCCACTGCAAGTGAACTCCAGACGCACTTTTCACCTTATGCATCTGGCTTAAGTGGGTACTGGGGAATTGAACCTGGGTCCTTAGGCTTCACAGGCCTTAACCACTAAGCCATCTCTCCAGCCCTAATTAAACATTTAAAAAATATATTTTATATATTTATTTGAGAGAGAGAAAGAGGGAGAGAGAGAGAATGGGCACACCAGGGCCTTTAGCCACTGCAAACAACTCCATATGCATGCACCCCATTGTGCATCTGTCTTACATGGGTCCTGGAGAGTCAAACTGGGATCCTTTGGCTTTGTAGCCAAGCACCTTAACCGCTAAGCCATCTCTCCAACACCCTAATTAAACATTTTTAAAAAAATGCCTTTGTTTTCTCTATTTATTTTCTGCTCTCTTTCTTTTCTTTTTTAATATTTTATTTATTTATTTGAGAGACAGAAAGAAGGAGAGAGAAAGAAAGAGGGAGAGAGAGAAAGAGAATGGGCATGCCAGGGCCTCCAGCCACTGCAAATGAACTCCAGATGCATGTGCCCCCTTGTGCATCTGGCTTACATAGGTCCTGGAGAATGGAACCGGAGTCCTTTGATTTTGCAGGCAAATGCCTTAACCGCTAAGCCATCTCTCCAGCCTCTAATTAAACATTTTAAATTGCAGTCATGTTCCTCACTATCAGAGGGTGATTGGTTCTAGGGTCTCCTGAAGATTCCAAAATCCTTGGATGTTCACGTCTCTGATACGATGCCGTGTAGTATTGTATCTAACGTGTGCACATCTTCTGCATCTTTTAAATCATTGCTAGCTTACTCAGAAGATCTCCTACAATGCAATGTGACATAACCAGTTGTTGCTTTGTGTTGTTAGGGAGTACTGCCTAGAAAAGAGTATGTACCTGCTTGGTACAAGTGCAGCTTCAAACATGTATATAAAAGCAGGTTTGGCTGAATCTGTAGACAGAGGGAACCAACCACATTTGTTGTTTATCTGGAACTCTAACTTAACTAGACATCCTGTGGTTTTATTTCTCGATCGTGACAACCTTATCTACAGGATTTTGGTGACTGCACCAAGGTGCCTGACAGGATTGCCAAAGAATTCTTGCCTACGGTTTAAAGCAAATATTTGTCTCACTTAGAGACTTTTTTCCCCTCTATTTTTGGTTTTTCCAGGTAAGGTCTCGCTATAGCCCAGGCTGACCTGGAATTTGCTCGATAGTCCCAGGCTGGCCTCAAACTCACAACAATCCTCCTATCTCTGCCTCCCGAGTGCTGGGATTAAAGTTATGCACCACCACACCTGGCTTCATTTGGAGATATATATATATATATATATATATATATATATATATATATATATATATATATATATATATATATATTTAAAATATATAATTTATTTATTTGAGAGAGAGAGAGAGAGAGAGAGAGGCGAGCGAGAGAGCGCGCAATCCAGGGCCTCCAGCCACTGCAAAACGAACTCCCAATGCATGCGCTCCCTTGTGCATCTGGCTTACATGGGTCCTGGAGAATTGAACCAGGATCCTTTGGCTTTGCAGGCAAACACCTTAACTGCGAAGCCATCTCTCCAGCCCCCATTCAGACATATTTTAAGGCTAGTTCTGTTCCAGCTCTCCATGGACTGTCACCCATATCCTACCTGCCTAGAACTCTGTCCTGTCATCCCACTCAGGCTATTCAGGACCCTTGCATTCAGCCCCATGGATGCCAGACAACTGGAATTTGCAGCATGACTGAGCTCAGAAATCAAGAAAGGTTCTGCAGTGAGCTGCCTGCCGCTGATATGGTGTCTTTATGGGCTTGATGGGTGGCCTGGGCTGAATTATGTGTTATTCTTTTTTAATTTCTTTTTTACTTACTTATTTGAGAGACAGCAAGAGAAATAGGCAGATAGAGCATGGATGTGTCAGGGCCTTCAGTCACTGCAAACCAACTCCAAATGCCTTTGCCACCATGTGCATCTGACTTAAGTAGATGCTGGGGAATTGAACCTGGATCCTTAGGTTTCACAGGCAAGCACCCTAACTGCTAAACCATCTTGTTAGCTCACATGTCATTCTTTGTTAGCTCACATGTCATTCTTTTTTTAAAAACATTTTTTATTTTATTTTTATTTATGAGAGAGAAAGAGAGAGAGAGAGAGAGAGAGAAAGACAGAGAGACAGAATGGGCAAGCCAGGGCTTCCAGCCACTGCAACAAACTCCAGATGCATGCACCACCTTGTGCATCTGGCTTACGTGGGTCTTGGGGAATTGAACCTGGGTCATTTGACTTTGACTTTGCAAGCACCTTAACTACTAAGCCATATCTCCAGTCCTGCCACATGCCATTCTTGTTTAATTAGTAATCCTGTTGTATTTGTTTAAATTTCTTTTTGTGGAAGTTTTTTTTTTTTTTTTTTTTTTTTTTTTTAGAGAGTAACACAGCAAAAGAGAGAGAAAGAGAGGAGAGATAGAGAATTGGAGCGCCAGGGCCTCAGCTACTGCGATCAAATTCTAAATGTTTGTGCCACCTAATGGGCACGTGTGACCTTGCACTTGTTTCACCTTTCTGCGTTTGGCTAATGTGGGATCTGGAGAGTAGAACATGGGTCCTTAAGCTTTACAGGCAAGCACTTTAACCACTGAGCAATCTCTTAGCCCATGATTGTTTAAATTTTGACTAGGTAATCTGTTCATATAATACACGTGGGTTTGGACAAAATGTGAGAAAGGTGTGTTTCTCCCTTTGCCATTTCTTGTCTAACCTCTCCAGAAGCAGCACTTACTGCTCCTTTTTCATTCATTCTTCCGGAGATTCTTATGCATATATGTACAAATTAGTACACTTTCTCCCTTCTCCCCATTCCTACTCAGTTGTTAACTCACCAAACACTTGGTTTTCTCACTTGTGATAGCTTGGATATTTTCCAATATTATGGCATAAAGAATTTCTTACTCCTGTTTATTTACTTATTTATTATGTATGGGTATGCATAAGCATAGGCACACCAGGGTCTCTTCCTGCTGCAAATGAATACTAGATGCACATGTCACTTTTTATATCTTGTTTTATGTGGATACTAGGAAATTGAGCCCAGACCATTAGACTTTGTAAGCAAGCGCCTTTAACTGCTGAGCCATTTCTTCAGCCCATCTCTTATTCCTCTTTATAGTTGCATAATATTACATCGTGTTGACATATTCTAGTTATTTCAATTAGCCTCCTTTTGATGGGCAACAATGTCGGTTCCAATGGTTTACTGCTACAAAGAACAGTGTAGGGCATGTATCATGCTGCATTTATGTGAATTTGTCTTGTGTTAAATTCCTAGAAGGACAGATATAAACATGTGTGCATTTTTCCTTAGTCAGATTTCAATCTGTACAAGTTTCCTGTTGCTACTGTAATAAAAAACGACCATAAACAGTGGCTTAACACAATACAAAACTATTAACTTGTTGTTCTGGAGTTCACAAGTCCTAAAGTCAAAGCATCAGCTCGGCTGTGCCCCCTCTGGAGGTCCTTGGGGGAGAATCCATTGCTAAGCCTTTCTCTGCTTCTAGAAGTCACTAGTGTTTTTTGGCTTGTGACCTTCTCACCTTCAAGGCCAGCGCTGGGATGTCTTCACATCTCTTCCTCTGACCTTTGCCTTGGTGCTACATCTTCTCTGACATTGACCCTCTGGCTCCCTTCTATAAAGGCCTTTGTGATTATGTTGGGCCCACCCGGTAGCCCTTTCTAAGCTGGTAGGTTTGGTCAACATTGTCTCCATGTAAATTCTTTATAAAATATTTATTTATTTGAGAGAGAGAGAGAGGGAGAGAGAGATGCGGGTCCTCACTGTTCCCAGGGGTCATTGGTTACCAATGTCCTGGGCACAGGAGGGGTTGGGGGGAAGCAGGGTCCTGGAGGGGGTGAGTGCAATGATGGGCAATGAACACCTGGGAAGCAGTCTGATGAATAGCACGCTCTCGTTTATTCAAAAGGGGAGTGGGTTTATAAACACTTGAGAAAGGTTGAGAAGGAACATATAGACTATATGGCGATTGGATACATAGTTTATGGGTTGCCATCTTATTGGCTAGTTTTGAAGGCAGAAAGTCGCCAGGGAGGAGCTGCAAGGGAGATAATGGAAGTGGCGGGAAAAGCTACGTGACTTCAGCCACATAAGGGTCTCTGGGGTAGCTAGCCACAAGGTCAGGAACTGTGGGGGGCAAAGCCTGACTTATGGAATGGTCAGGTGCTTTTTGGGATCAAGGGGGGGGGGAGGGCCTCGCCAGTTCTGCCCACTCTGGGAGAAGACAGGGCACACTACAACCTTGCCTGAGGGCAGGGAGGGCCAGTCCCATCGCCAGAGTGGGTTCCCAATGATAAGGCCAGCTGCAACCCCCACAGCCCAAGGCCCCCAGCCATGTCCAACAGCCCAGGCCAGCTTCCTCACAGTCCCAGCCCGTGTTTAGCAATGCCCAACAGAGAGAAGAGGGGGTAGATTGGCTCTTGCTAACTGTGGATGAACTCTAGACACACACCACTTTGTGTATCTCGCTTTTAAGTATATACTTTGCAAGCAAGTGCCTTTAACCACTGAGCCATCTCTCCAGCCCCCAATATAGATTATTTTTACATTTAAGTAATTCAAAAACAATACAGGGAGCTGAGGATGTAGCCAGGTTGTTAATGTGTATACAAAACCCTGGGTTTGATTCACAGCATGGCATAAACCAGGCGTGGTGGCACATGTCTGTAATCCCAGCACTTGGGAGGCAGAAGTAGGAAGATTGGCAGTTTAATGTCATCCTTGACTACCCAGCAAGTTTGAGACCAGCCGGGAGCTACGTAAGATTCTGTCTAAAAACAAAACATAACAAAATAACTAAGCAACCAGCCAAACAAACAGCACCATGGAGAACACATGGTGTTTGTTGAAAGGTAGAAAGTTCAGATAAACAAAAAGTAAGAAATCCATCTATGACATACATTCTGTTTTACACTCTATGTAAGCCTTTGGGTTGTAGACTGAAGGTGGGGCTGAACTGTGGAAGCTGGCTCACGTAGGTTATTAGAGCAGTGGAGTCACTGGTAAGAGCAGTCTCCTAGCACCACGTCTGGCAGAATCTACTTGGTAGTTTGAAATAGATGCTATGGAGAGTATATACAGTGAAGAAATTGGCAAATGCTACAAATGGGAGCTTCCTCTGAGGGACAGCCAGCTGCTATACATGTACTAGCTACCACTATGATTTAAGAATTTGTCTAAAAGATCAAGGATTAGGGTCGAGTGGTCGAGTACTTGCTTAACATGTACAAGGTTCCAGGTTCAATCACCAGCAGTACAAATAAATAAAATAAATAAATAATAAACAAAAATGACCTTTTGTGTGTCATTGAACGTGTTGTGTGTGTGTGTACATATGTGTATGTGTGTCCATGTGTGGGTGCAGGTGGAGGCCAGAGGTTGCTCTCCACTTTATTTACAGAGGCAGGGTTTTTCATTTGAACCCAGGGCTTGCCAATTTGGCTGGTCTAGTTAGTCAGCGTGTCCCAAGGATCCTCTGTCTTTCCTACCTGAGCATTGGGATTATAGGCAGGTGCCACTACACCCTGCCTGGCATTTGTGTGAATGTCAGGCATCCAAACTTGGATCCTTATGCTCAGACAGCAAGCACTTTATCCACTGAGCCATCCCTTAGCCCCAAGAAAGAATTAAATCTCCCCCGCCCTTTTATTTTATTTTATTTTATTTTATTTTATTTTATTTTATTTTATTTTATTTTAAAGAATAAGGGCTGGAGTGATGGCTCAGAGGTTAAGAGTACTCCCTGTGCAGGCATGAGGGCCTGAAGAGGCCTGAGAGACCCCTTGTGTTTGATCCCCAGAACCCACATAAGCAGGTGGGCATGACCATGCACATCTGTAACTCTAGTCCTGTAGGGCAGAGAATAGCTGCACTCACCAATGGCAGGCTCCAGGATCAGTAAGACACTCTGGCTCAAATAAGAACTTGTCTCAGGGGCTGGAGAGATGGCTCAGCAGCTGAGGTGCTTGCCCATAAAGTCTAACGACCCTAGTTTGATTCCCCAGTACACATGTAAAGCCAGAGAGCCAAAGTGGCACATGTGCCTGGAGTTTCTTTGCAGAGGCTGGAGGCCCTGGTGGGCCCATTCTCTTGCTCTGTCTCTGCCAGGTATGGTGGTGCACGCCTTTAATACCAGCATGCAAAAGACCTAGGTAGGAGGATCCCTGTGAGTTCAAGGCCAGCCTGAGACTACATAGTGAATTCCAGGTCATCCTGGGCTACAGTGAAACCATACCTTGGAAAAAACAGAAGTTGCCTAAGAGCAGTGGAGTGGAACACCCTACATTTAACACCTGCCACCACAGGTGAGTGCACCCAACACAGGTGAGTGCATGTGCATATGACACGTGTGCACTCCCCCCCCACACAATAAAGAAAAAAGCCAGACATTGGTGATATATGCATTTATAATCCCAGCACTTGGGAAGTAAAAGCAGGAGGATTATGAATTTGAGGCCAGCTTGGATTATAATAGTGAGATCTTGTCTCAAACACACACATACAACATGAACTCAAGAACTGGTTTTATATGTGGAGAGATAGCTCAGTTGTTAAAGGCACTCACTTATAAAGCTTGATAGCCTGAGTTTGATTCCCCAGTACCCATGTAAAACACATGGCAAGATGCACAAAGTGGCACATACATCTGGAGTCCGTTTGTAATGGCAAAAGGCCCTGGTGTGCCCATTCTTTCTCTGTCTCTCTCTTGCCTTCCTTCCCTAACTGCTTGCAAATGAACAACAACAACAACTGGTTTTACATAATTGTTTTGTTTCTTTGGGCATAGCTCGATGGTGTGGGTGGGCTTGAGGGATGGTCTATATGTATGCCTTAGAGCAGGGGTATTTCGTGCGTGCATGTGCAGTGCACAAAACTCCACATCGGTTAGAATATGGATCACATTGTACATTCAACCTGATGACTTACTTTTTTTGTCTCCTTAATGATAAATGGTTGTTGTCTTTCTACCTCAGTAACTGTCCAGCCCATGACCTGAATGGCTGCACAGCACAGCACAGAATGATTGATTGCATTTTGGCCAGTCCCCTGTTACGAGACATTTATGAAACATCTGTATGTCTTGGATTTCCCTCCAGTTGATATATTAGGCTGCTCAACGCTCAAGGATGTTGGGATGGCCAGCGAGAACGCTTTCAAGAAGCACTTTCCTACTCTTAGGGAGAGGAAACATCTAGAGTCCTGGCATCCCTAGCCTCACCACTCCAGCAGGCAGACCTGTCTGCAGATGCCCTTGTTCCTTCAGCTGAGAGATGTAAGGTGAGATATTTCCTACTTGGAAAGACCTTCAGGCACAGACCGGTGACTACGTCTCATGTATATGGAGTGGCCTTAACACCATGTTGTAAACCATTTAAGAGAAAAGTGAGAAAGGATAAGTGGACTGATTTTAGTCAAGGTTTAAAAACAAACAAACAAACAAACAAACAAACAAACAAACAAAACAAACAAACAAAACGACCCTGGAGTTTTCCTCCACTCATCAGGATCTCTGAGTGCCACCTTCGCAGGATGTCAGTTTTGCTTTTGTTCTGTTCAGGGTCACTGGTGACCAAGAGTGTGGTTTTTGACAATGCAATGCAGGATTGCTACTTGGCAGTGGGTTCCAGGGTTACTCTGTGATGTTCTTTGAATAATGTAATTGCTGAGTGGGATTCTCATCCACAAAAAAGAGGTAGGTGCTCTGAAAGCATTGAACAAGCATGGGAAAAGAGTATTACTAATAGGTGGCATTTTAATTTAGTGCCTCCACTAAGCTTGGAAAATAATCTTCTGGTGTTTCCTCGAGCTGCAGGCAATCAGTCCCCACCTGGCTGCAATGTTGTGAGTACTTCGTGTGTTACCACTGGAAGGCAGTGTTGCCCAACCCCTGTTTTCATCGGAAATGTCCAGCAGACCTGAGGATTTGGCCTGAATCTTCAAAGATACATGAGCCAAAAGAAATACTTTTATCTTGGCTTCTCAACGGAATCTGGCAAGGCCTGTGAGCTGCGAGTGGACGGACCATCCCTGGTGGGTGTTTCCTCTAAGCAGGGGGGTTGGCATTCACTATGGGAAATGAGCCTGTCTGTGTGGAGGTGGGGAGCCTCGTTGCCTATAGTCTCCACTTCTCTTAGCTGTAACAGAGCCCTTCTTCTCTCTCCATCTCTCTCCTCATAGTATGGTAGGAAATGGTAGGATTTCATAGAGTCAGATGAAAATGGACGAGCTGGTCAATGGAATGTACCCTTAATCTTTAAGAAGTCTGGCTTAATACTAATTTTCTTTACTTCATCATTTCCTATTGCCCATTGACTTGTATAGAATCTAGGGAAATCACAGGATTTCAGAGAATATCAGTTCAATGATGAGCTCTTTTCTTTCTCCTTATCCACAAATATTTGGGTGGTGTTTTGATTTAGAAGCATTAAGTTAGGGAGCATGCTCCTGTTAACTTTTTAATAATAAACACTCCATCTTTAGACTCCTACAAATCCTTTAATTTTGTGAAGTGCTTTAAGCATTTTAAGTTTGGATGTATTTTCTAGCCACCTTCTGTCTGGTAACTGTGGTAAAGGAGGAACCATGAATTCTATTTTGAGGCTTAGAAATGAAGTCCAGAGGGAACAATGCTCTCAAAACTACTTAATCAACTTCTGGTTACAAAGAGTGTTTCCTCCTCCTGGGTCCATATTGTGCACACCAGCAGAAGCATATTCCTCACAACCATGGCTAGGAAAGCTGCAGAGGAGGCATTCCCCCCGGTCCATCTTTCCTTCTTTGGTTCATAGACAAATACACCTCTTTGGGGTTTTGTCAATAACTGCACAGCACTGCCTCATCTTTCATGGACTTCTCGTGAATAAGGGCTCTTCACATTAAAAGCCCCCCTGCTTCTTAGGGGCTTTATTCTAAAGAGTGTTTTTGTAGAAACGTCTTTTACTTGGAAGAGTATGGATCATTTTTCAAACGTGAAATTGTCTTATCTGAAATACACTCCTACCTGTGCTGAAAGATAGAATCAATGCCTTGATCATAAGGACCATCTTTATCAAAAGTGTCTTAGATTCCAAAGAGCCTAAGGGTCTAAGAGAGAAGGCTTTGCCTGGTGTCAGAATGTGGACAGATCTCAGCTCCCCTGTGGACCTGGCATGAAGGAAGGTTTCAGCAAACTGCCTGGAAATTCCTCTAATCTCTCCTGTGTTTTCAGCATCAGATAATTAGCATATTTCTAGATGTAGGTCAGCTTGACTGATGCCTTTATGCCTTGTAACATCTTAGTGATAGTGCCATTTTGAACACGAAAAGCTAGAGAGTAAATTAGTTAGTGAAGATACTGTTGTGGATTATACCAACTATTAAAATAAGTTGCAAATTAAACTCACCTTCCTCAGTGTTCTACAGCCAGATTCAGGAATAGGGGATGGTGTCCCTGAATCTGCAGAAAATCAAAATCAGACTTATTAGTGGTAAGGTATGGCCTTTGCATCCGTGCATGAGCCTTCTCGGGATCTATCATTCAAAGATGTTCTTTGAATAATAGATCACAGCTGATGACTTCTTCTTCTTCTTCTTTTTTTTTTTTTTTTTTTTTTTTGAGGTAGGGTCTCACTCTAGCCCAGGCTGACCTGGACTTCACTCTGTAGTCTCAGGGTGGCCTCGAACTCATGGTGATTCTCCTACCTCTGCTTCCCAAACACTGGGATTAAAGGTGTGCACCACCACACTCAGCAATGACTTCTTTTTTTAAAAATACCTTATATATTTGCAACCTCAATGACCTTGTTCTGAATTCCCTGGTTTTGCTTGCACTCACTGGTGTGGGAGTGTGCATGCGTTTAGTCTGTGCACTCGTACAGTGTTTAGGACACTTGGCAGCTGTTCCATCACTGTAAAAAGTGTCCTTTCTCAGGCTCTCTAACAGCTACAACTTCCCCCTTCTGTCCTCCATTTGTAAAGTTTTGGCATTTCAAGCATGTTATATAAATGGAATCATACAGTAGTGTAGATAGTCTCTTTGGAATAACTTCTTTTTTTCTTCCCAGCACAATCCTCTAGATATTCATTTAAGATATGTCATTTTACCATTGAGTTTATATCCTTGCCTGTTTACCCATCACTCAGGGAAAGATATCTGGACTGCTTCCAATTTTTCACCATTCTGCAGAGCTGCTTTTAACATGTGTGTACAGGTTTAGTGTGAACACAAGGTTTTTACACACAACTTTTTAAAAAAGATTTTATTTTTATTTATTTATCAGAGACAGAGAGAGGGAGAGAGAGAGAATGGGCATGCCATGGCCTCTAGCTACTGCAAACAAACTCCAGACACATGCGCCATTCTGTGCATCTGGCTTACGTGGGACCTGGAGAACTGAACTGGGATCCTTAGGCTTCGCAGGCATGCGCCTTAACTGCTAAGCCATCTCTCCAGCGCCCCCCCCAACAACTTTTAAACAATAACAGGACTAGGGTTTTCATACGGCCTCTGAGAAGAGTGGAGTCTAGAAGATGATCCATTTCAGGTGTGCAGAGACACCATGCTTGGCAACACCATGCGTATTATTTGTGTCTTGGCTTAGGTAAAGAATAAGTCTTTCTTGCGTGAAAAATGACTTGAATTGCAGTCAGTTCACTCTATGGCTAACTTCAAGAGGAGATGAGGTGTCAGTCATTTACCAAAGAGAAGAATGTGACAACTTCCTGTTGTGCTTCCCTCCTTCCTCTCTGCTCCTCCAGCTCTGTGTAATCCTACTGCTGTAGCCATTCTGCTCATCTGTTTTCATGCCAGACTCCTCACCGGGTTGGTTTCTCAGTTTGTCCAGACCTGAGATCCTACCTTAATTGTTTCAGTACTGCACTGTAGATATCTAATAAACTCTTCTTAAAGATTTCACTTCTTAAAATTGGGCATAGCATATGCCTCTAATCCCAGCATTTGGGAGGCTAAGGCAATGGGATTGCAAGTTCAAGGTCAAGGTTACATAGTGAGACCTTGCCTCTGAACAGACAGACAAAACAAACACCAAACAGAAGAAAACAAAACTTACATTTATTTCTTTCAGAGAATGGCTTAAAGTCATCCATTATATTTTCATTGAGTTAAATTGATATGTACTAGCAAAATTTCTTTCATATCTTCCAATTATGACATTATCATTTGAGGTAGGAACTTTTTTTGTTTTTATTTTGAGGTAGGGTCTTGCTTTAGCCCAGGGTAGCTTGGAATTCACTATGTAGTCTCAGGCTAGCCTCCAACTCGTGGTGATCCTTATACCTCTGCCTCCCAAGTGCCGGGATTAAAGGTGTGAGTCACCACACCCAGGTAAGGAGGAATTTTTGATGAAGACCATTCTTGGGAGAATTTTGGAGAGCACTTGAACATTTTCTAGGATGAAGGGAATGCATTAAGCACAAAAGTGATGTAATCCAGTCCTTCACCTGAAAAAATTAAGAGTAAGTATTCAACTGTTCTCTGTGTTACATCGAAAAATGACATAATTCAACATCAAGTTCAACCCCACTTTCTTTTTTGTAGTGAGGTAATGTATGTGTGACATCTTAGCATACTCTGTTTACATTTTGATGATTGGAAGATTCTTTATGCCATTTTAATTCAGGTTGATAGCAGGTGGGATTTCAGCAGACTTTTGTAAGACAGGGGCCATCATAGCAGAAAGAACAGCAGAAGTCTAGGTAGCTTTATTTATCAAGTCGTCAATAGTTTGTGTGTGGTATTTTATCTCACACTTCATGATGGATGTTACCATTATGAAGTCACAATCATAACTCCTGGGTATGACATTGCTTTTGCCTATGACAAAGCCAGATATTTCCAGAACCCAGAGTTGAGATTTATTTATAGAAATAGGTTTAACTTTAAAATATCTGTAAGGAAAATATTAACATAGATCAAAGAAACCTCAAATAATTATATATATATATTTCTCAAAGTAGGTCTCACTCTAGCTCAGACTGACCTGGAATTCACTATGTAGCCTCAGGGTGGCCTTGAACTCACAGTGATCCTCCTCTCCCTGCCTCCCAAGTGCTGGGATTAAAGGCATGCACCACTACACCTAGCATTATATAATAATTTTAAAATTAATGAGTGTTAACTTTTCTCCTATCTTATTTATGGGCATTTATAACTACATTCAATTGTTGCATTAAGATCTCTCTTTCTACCTTTACTAGGTATGCTCTCATATATCATCAAGTGACATTTCAATATATTAGAAATTTAGGTTATATAATCTAAATATATATTTATTTGAGGTAGTCCATACACTCCTATGTGATCCTATGTGAGAAAGTTTTCCTTTTCTTTTAAATATGTCAAACTTCATATCAAGGAAATGATAAACATTCTCTCAATGTAAAGACTCGAGGAAAATTATGAACTCCTCCATTCTTGACAGGTTCTCTCTTATATTTTGGAGAGTTGCCATGGGTAGGGCAGGCTACTATGGGATATTGCTTAAGAAGCAGCAACAATTTATAGTTTAGTTGAAGCAAGTTCTTGTAATAATGACAGGCATGGTGCAACACTAATCCATAGGGATCTATGCAACATGGCAAACAATACACTTTCAAGCGTGCTTGAGTTATGAATGCAATGGTGGGCGGTCTCTAAGTTCTGTGCAGAATAGCTTTGGTGTGAGCTGATGGAGCATTTTGTACCTGGGATTCAGAACTTTTATGAAGGCCAATACCCTGAAACTCATTCAAGCAATAAATTCACTTGTCTTTGAGTTTACAAGGCAATAAACAGTGAAGGCCTTTGACCTTAACATTTACTGAATACATTTGCAGCAGTTGTGTTTATTGACAACTATTTATAGGGAAGCGTTGGGCACTGAATTTCCTAAGTTGGGGGAGGGCTAGGCCAATTTTGTAAGTCTTTTTAAAAAATGAAATTTAAATTTCAGCTCTTTGATGAATTCTCAGTTTTGGAATTAGAGTTTGATTCTGTGTTCTGAGCATACTTTGAGTATTTCTTTCCTTGTGAGCAAAACAGTAGGCAGATTAAATATGTTCAAAGAAGACATGGGGGGGGGAGTAACACTGCAGTTAATGCTTGCACATCTCATCAATGGGTGCTTTGTGTTTTGAGAGCAGGACAGAGGACAATGATAAAGGGATATAATGCTTTTTCTTTCTCTGGATTGATTGTCATGGAGTAAATTGCTTGTCTTCCATATGAGCATCTAGCTAAAAGGATTAGGAACACTGTGTTTCCCAAGGATCTTGGGACAATTTATAAACTCTAACTGCATTGCATTTTGAGATTCATAGATTAAGAACAGGACAGTTACAGAGTAATTCCCCCCCCCCCACAAGGTAGGGTCTCACTCTAGCCCAGGCTGACCTGAAACTCACTCTGTAGCCCCAGACTGGCCTCAAACTCACTGAGATCCTCCTATCTCATCATCATGAATGCTGGGACTCAAGGCATGAGTCAGTACACCTGGCTAAAGAGGGGTATTGGCTGTTGAAATACTTACCATGGTATGCCAAGAGCAGCCCGCAGCTCTTTATTTCTCAGGAGGCAAGAGGGGTCTGCTTTAGTGAATGTGAGTCTTTGGTGATGGGTGATGGCTGAATTACGAAGATGCTGAAAGTACCCAGGTACAGGGCAAGAAGTGAACACAGTGGGAAGAGTCTTTTTTATTGATTCGTCCCAGCAAAGTTTCTGTAGACATTCCATTACTCCACAGCCTGGGGAACTCCTTGTGGTGATGCTATTTGAATATATTTGCAGGAAGGTGGGATTCCTGGCTGGCTTTGATGGGGATCATGCCCTAGAGAATGGGAAGGACTTGGTCGTCTTCACATCTTGTGATGGCAGGAGTTCTGGATGGGATAGTTCACTGAATCTGCCTCCTAGATTCCATGGTAACATTGACACCAAACTTCTGTACAAAGTGTGTCCAGCATCTTGCAGTTCTCTTAAAAAAACTACAGCTCAAACAGTTCTTCCAAAGCCTTCTTCTCATAGGAGCAATCAGCTAACCCTCCAAAAGCTATGTATTCTTTGGACCCTGTTGTTGCTCTTTTTTTTTCTGGTTTTTCAAGGTAGGGTTTCACTGTAGCCCAGGCTGACCTGGAATTTTCTATGTAGTCTCAGGGTGGCCTCAAACTCATGGTGATCCTTCTACCTCTGCCTCCAGAGTGCTGGGATTAATGTGTGCACCACAATGCCTGGCAATACATTTTTATTATTCATTTTCAAGCAGCAAGAGAAAGACAGAGAGAGAGAGAGAGAGAGAGAGAGAGCGAGAGAGAGAGGGAGAGAATAAGCATGCCAGAGTCTCTAGCCACTGCAAACGAACTCCAGATGCACGCACCATTTTGTGCATCTGGCTTTACATGCATAGTGGGAAATTAAACTTGGGTCATTAGGCTTTGCAGGCAAATACCTTAACCACTGAACCATCTCTCCAGCCTGCCACTCTGTAGTCAATTTTTATTAGACATTATGTATCTGTGAGCCTGTTCCATTGTGACCCACTGACCTGAATCTGTTTTTATCAATTATGAACAAAAGGGTGTTTAGCTTGCTTGTCAAGGAGAGAGGAGCATGGATCTTATTTGGTGGTTTGTCTGGGTAATTCTGGTGTTATAGTTTCAGCCATTAATGGTTCTGGTTATCTCTGCCTAGAGAAAAAGAAATACTTCAATTGCCCAGGTTACAAATATGACCTCTGTTCTGTGTAATACTGAGCAAGTATGGGTAAATAAGAATAATTCATTCACTCAATCCAGAAACATAGCCAGGCATAGGTGGTGTATGCCTATAATCCTAGTACTTGACAGGCTGAGGCAGGAGGATCATGTGTATGAAGCCCACTTGAGCTACACAGTGGGTTCAGTGACAGCCTGGGCTACATAGTGAGACTTGTTGCCTACCATCTTCCACCACAAGAAAAGTGGTTCTCAGAGCAGGCAATTCGTTTGTTCCATTAAGAGGCAAGAACAAGCATCACTTACTAACTTTTCATAATTAGCATACACTTGTTGGGTGTTTATAATCATATTTCATATAACATTTCAGTGCGGTCATGTCTCACTGAAATTAGTTTCCCTTCAACATAGCCATTTTGTTGACATGCCTCTGGCCTGGAAGTGAAGACAGCGCTATCCGTGAAGCCCCAGGGTTGTGCAGCGATATTCACTGGGCAGAGCAAGTAGCTGCTTTCTGGGGTTATCGTGTGTAATGCCCTTTTCCAGTTCAAAAGCATATCTTGTTTGTAACAAGTTTTTGAAAGGCAGCCAAAGCAAAGGTTGGCTCGGATATGCCCTCACCAGTCCTGTTTATGGGATACAGCGTTCCACTTCTTGGAGGAAGATGATAAAATGAAGCTGGCATTGGGAGGTGCATAGAAATACGCACGGGTTTGTGTACTTAAATTCCACATGTACCAGTAAATACCAAAGGCAATGAATAACACAGAAAAACATGATGTTCAGAAAGTTACCATTTTACTTCAAGTTATAGGTGCTAAGAGTGCTGTTCTAATAGTTGGTGGTGAACGAGGACTTTATTACAAGCAGTCTAGTGGGGGACTAGTCTACTGGAAGTTGAGACATGAACATGAAAACTGGCACGAAATATATTTGGAGGACTTCTATTTTCTTTTCTGTTCACTCTTCACAAACACAAAGGCGAGTAATCCATTTTTCTTTCTCTAGGGAGGTGGAATTGTTATGATTCAGCTAGTGGCACATTAATTTTTGGACACTCATGTTGAACAAACGGGAAGTTTAGTACCCTGAAAAAACTTAAGAACTCCCTGAAACAAGTAGAAACTTCCCAGAAAGCAGTACCCTCAGTGTTGCATTAGAAACAAACAAACAAGAGTCCCCACAGGCTGCAGAAACCTGTTTGTTAAGCAGGGAGGGAAATGATCCCAGGCAGACAGGCTAAAGGCAGGAATGCTGGCAGGAGATCCCCACCACAATCAGAAGAGGCTGATAAAGCCCAAAAGAACTCTGCTTCAGTCACCAAAACAGGTTTCAGAGGTAAAGTGAGGAGGGTCCAGGATGTTATGAAACGATGGCACTGTGCTGTTAAATCTGGTGCACCGAACAGGAGAGGTGACTAAGGGACACTATTTAAACAGCATGGTGTGTGCCAATGTGGAAGCTGCCAAACAGAGCTCAGGTGTGAGAGGATGTGTGGTCCTTGGGGCAGGCTAGTCCTGCCGTCTCAGTAAGACTGTCTTCAGTGTTCCCCTTGGGTTAAAAAGATCCATATTTTGAACAGTAGACATTCAAGGCTTATTTTCATGTCACAGGGAGATCATTTTTTTGTGAAATGAAACTTTTTTTTTTGAGCCCAGCCTGGTTGGTTGGGAGTTCACAATCCTCTCCTACCTCATCCTCGTGTTGCGAGTGAAATGGAGATTTTCTACGCACTCATCAGATGTAGGCCGACTTCAGTTAGCATCCAGACAACATGCTGTAGTGCTTTATCACTGTCTTTCTTGTGGTTTTGTTTCCTGGAAGCATTTCTTTCTGGGTAAAAAAGCAGCTTTGAACACTTCCTGTGCATTTGTGAGTTTTCTGGGATTTTAGTATGTTGTTCGAATTTCTCCTGGGAAGCACCCAGACTCGGCTTTAGTGATAAGAGGTAAAAGTCTGAGAACTGCCAAACATACCTGTGCTTGCATGCGGGCCCGTGGCTTGGAGCAGGGCAGCCTTTCTGCGACTCACCTTGTTCCTTCCCCTGCCACAGGCTGGGGTGCAGACACAGCAGTGTTCTGCAGGCAGGAGCCTCGAAGCTCAGCCGTGCTGGCAGGGAAGTCTTCAGGGGTCCGCAGTGGAAACCCAGCATGACCGCACAGTGGGGACACGTTAGTGGAAAACACCTTAGCCGCGTTCTCGTTCTCGCGTTCCACGAGAAACTCAGAACTCCTCTTAAGGCACACTCCAGGTTGAGCTTTCAGAGGGGACACAGGTAGTGTGATTGCCTCAGCATGAGAAAGGTCACATTGTGTTAGGGATGGCAGGGCCAGCCATGACTGTCCCTGGGGAGGGTCTGACACATTGCTCAGCTACAGCGTGGCCAAAAAAAAAAAAAAAAAAAAAAAGCAAAAAGCTGGAGGAGAACAAGCAACCCCGCCCCCCCTACCCCCAGCGCCTCCTGGGTGGTGCCATTCTCAATGGCTGCGCTAGAGGTCGCACTTTGAAAGGGAAGAGCTGCTCTGAGGCTGTGAAAGCCATTCCTCTTGGTTCTCCACTCTCCGCTGCTGTCTGGCTCCTGGAGCTGTCATTGGGCAGCCACAGCAGTTGGGGAGCGCTGTTTAGGAACACTTAGTTTGACCTGGCCCACTGCTTTTCACAGGAAGAGAAGCATGCAGGGTACAGCTTGAGGCTCTGCTTTGCAGAGAAGCATACGGGACCCCCTTCTTTTTTTAAAGGGGCACCAAGATCTTTGTAGCTCTGGGATTGGCTTACATCCATTAATAATAATAACTTATTAGTAATTTCTAATAATTTCTTTATTAATAATTATATGCTGTTATCATTGGATAGATACTCCTATGCTTACACAACTAGTACTATTCAAAATAACAATAGTAATTGAACGGAGTGGCGAAACCCCAAACCTCTGATTCGTAGTAGAAACACAAGCGTGAGATGGAAGTTATATTTAATTTATGTGGTTAACTGTGTATACTAGTTCTGAGAACTGTGCGTGAAAGTGAGCTCTGTGAAAAAGATGAAAGCTTCAAAACTTACCTAGTTTAGAAATATCAGACCTCATAGTGAAGATCTGGATAAGTATCCATTAGTTGTGGAAGGGAGTTGTTCTGTACTGGAAAGTAAAGTCAACATCTCAAGGTATTGAAATAATATCACACAGGACTCTGATTCATTGACTTGGAATTGAGACTTGAACTATTTAAAAATTTTTTTTATGAGACACACACACACACACACACAGAGAGAGAGAGAGAGAGAGAGAGAGAGAGAGAGAGAGAGAGAGTGCACCAGGGCCACCTTGTGCACATGTGCAACCTGTGCTCTTGTGTCACCTGGCGCATCTGGCTCATGTAGGACCTGGAGAGTCGAACACAGACCCTTAGGCTTCATAGGCAAGCGCCTTAACCGCTAAGCCATCTGTCCAGCCCTAGAACTATTTTTTTTAAGATTTTATTTTTATTTATTTATTAGAGACAGAGAGAGGGAAAGAGAGGGAGGGAGAATAAGAATGGGTGCACCAGGGCCTCTAGCCACTGCAAATGAACTCCAGACATGTGCGCCCCCTTGTGCATCTGGCTTATGTGGGACCTGGAGTATTGAACCGGGGTCCTTGGGCCTCACAGGCATGTGCCCTAACCGCTAAGCCATCTCTTCAGCCCTAGAACTAGTTTTATTGGTTATTTGCTGCTATCTGTCAGTCATAAGCCAGTACAAATAGTGACATCAAAGCAAATGACCCAATATAAGCTCACTCTACAACTAGAGCAGACTGTCAGGGCCAAGGGTCTTCAGAGCACTGGTGCCTGCATTATTAGGTGTCTTGTGGTGACTTTAGGTTCACGCAAATGCATTCACATGTGAAGAATGGTGACCTTGCCACTTGTGGACAGGTGCTGTGAGAAGGCAGAAACATTGTGGCCGTATCTAAGCCACATTTGTATGGAACCCACAGGGTGATTCAGAAATTGCTAATGTCACACATTTGCGATCATTGTCCTGTGAAGAAAACAAATTTACTAGATCACAGTCTTCAAAAGATCAAGTTAACTCCCATGTCTTTCAATGGATGAATGTATAAGCAAGATGGGGGTCCATGCATACACTAGAATATTATTCATCAGAAGATCAAATCAGGGGCTGGAGATATGGTTTAGCAGTTAAAGGTGCTTGCCTGCAAAGCCAAAGAACCCAGGTTTGAGTCCCCAGGATCCATATAAGCCAGATGCACAAGGTGGTGCATGTGTCTGGAGTTCATCTTCAGTGGCTGAAGGCCCTGGCTTGTCCATTCTCTCTCTATCTGCCAGTCCCCCTCAAATAAATAATAAAAAAAAAAGATCAAATCAATCCCTGTGTCTATCACTGGCTGGAAGTCTAAGCAAGATGGGGTCCATACATACACTAGAATATTATTCACCCAAAGATCAAATTAGGGCTGGGGAGATTGCTCAGTGGTTAAAGGCACTTGCTTGCAAAACCTGATGGCCTGGGTTTGATTCCCCACATGAGGCCAGATGCACAAAGTGGACCATATGCCAGGAATTTGCAGTGGCAAGAGGCCCTTATGTACCAATTCTCTCTCTCTCTCTGTCTCCCTCTTTCCCTCAAATAAATCAATATTATTTAAAAAAAGGATCAAATTAGCTAGGGTAGTAGAAATTAAAGAGACAGAGTAGATTGGTGGTCTCCAGGGCCAGGATGAAGAGGAATGGGGTGTTATAGTTTAGTAAATATAAAGTTTCAGTTGGGGGTGTGTCCTGGAGGTGGTTGATGGGGGTGGTTGCACAAGAATTTAAATATACTTAATGTCACCAAAGTGTAACTTAAAAATGCTTAAAATGGGGCAGGAAGTGTAGCTCAGCTAGTAGAGTGCTTATGTAATGCATGAAACCCTGGGCTCCATTCTCAGCACTGCATGAACCGGGTATGGAGTCCTTGTTTGTAATCCCAGCACTCTGGAGGTGGAGGTAGGAGGACCAGAAGTTCAAGGTTATCTTGCATTATATAGGGAGTTTTGAGATCAGTCTGGGCTGTGTGAGACACTATCTCAAAAAAAAAAAAAGTTAAAATGGCAACTTTATGTATATTTTGCTGATAGAGTCATTTCAGGCCCTCTAAGAATTCTTGGGTCTGAGAAACACTGATCTGAGTACAAGTGTCCCAACTTATTGGGGGTACCACGGCCAATTGGCTGCTTTTGGGGCCACAAGGGAAAGACTTTGTGAAAAAGATTGTGCTTGCTTTTCATAAAGCTAAATTGATCAACTTAAAAGGGTTTTTTTTTTTTGTTTTTTTTAAAATTCTGGCCTTATGTTCATGACACTTCCTATAGAGAAGTGAAGGAAGTAGCAGGTGATGATGATTTACAAAAATGTATTTAATTGGCAGAATAAGTTGTTGGGGACTCCATGTTGCTAGCCCTAATTAGATGTCTATATGTAAAACTGATTAGTAAACTCTAAATGTCCAGAGCTGCTTGCTGCTTTTGAAAACCCTCATGGGCCCTGTTATTCCTTCCCATTTGGACTGTACATTGAACAAGGGAAAAATTATGGCTCAGCATTCGGCAGCCAGATTCCACTGCCTCTTCCAGCAGCCTTTGCAAAACATAAGGAACAGCCCAGATGTGAGCTGTTGTGAACTCTCTTTCAGTATTTATTGAACACCTATGTTAGGCTGGGGGAGACAGATGAATAAGGTTTGGTCCCTGCTCTCCACGAGACCATGGCCCAGCAGGGAAGACGGTCACATCAACAACCTACCATAATGTAGAGTGATAAATTCCATCATAAAGAGATGGACAAAGAGCTGTGGACCCAGAGGAGGGGAGTCAACTGTAACAGGATCCCTGCCTTGGACAGCTTTTATAGGAAGGAAATGGATTGTCTAAGACTCAGAGTCGGACCCTTTTGGCTGAGACGTGGGCTCATGTCCCCTTACTTTGACCCCAGATTACACGGCATTCTGCCCACCAGGGCGGTCATGAATGGTGAATTCTAGGTTGAAGATCTGTGCTGGAAGACAGATTGGGACACGAGATTTATCAAGGCTCCAGTATGCCAGAGGGAAGAGTTAGGAGCTGGTTTGAATCTGAAATATTGCCCGAGGGCTCACATGTTCAAGGTGTGGTCCTCAGTGTAGCTGAAGCAGTGTTCAGAATGGGGTCTTTGGAGCTGATTGGATCATGAGGGCCCGGACCTCATTCACGGGTTAGTCCACTTATGGGTTCATAATTTGATGGCAATATTTCAAGATGATGGAAATTTTAGGAGGCCAGACCCAGTAGGAGGAAGTCAGTCACTAGGAGCATGCCTGGTAAGGGTAGGTCCCCAGAAACCAGGTGCCGGTAGGTGCCAAGTTTCACATGTGCATGTTTAGATTGGCACTGTGAGGAGAAAATACACAGAATCCAATATCTCTACCCCTCCAGGGCATGTGCCTGGTGACTGGCTTCCTTTTACTAGACCTAGCCTTCTAAAATTTCCAGGGTGTTCCCTGTCTCTGTTTTTCTCTCTCTCCTTCCTGGCCATGAGAAGATGGGCAACTTTGCTGACACACCCTTGCACCATGATGTTCTGCCTCCCCGCAGGTGCTGAAACGATAGAGCCAGCGGATCATAGCCAAGCCTCTGAAACTGTCAGCCAAAACATGTGCTTCCTCTTTTAAGTGGATTTCCTCGGGTATTTTGTCACAGCAATGGGAAGCTGACCAACACGAAAGCTCAGAAGTTTGGTGGAGCAAACAAGAGCCATCACCCCACAGAACTTATTGAGACTGGACTATATGCTATGTCGCTACAAAAGTGTCATTCGTCCAGAGTTACTGTGGGTGTAGCTCAGTGGTAGAGTGCTTGCCTAGTCTGTCCAAGGCCCTGGATTCAATTCTTAGTACTATGCAGGTACATACACAAACATTCATGGGAAAAAATAATATTATACACATTAGTTCATACTTTTTGAACACTTAGTGTGCCCTAGGTGCTGGGCTAACATCCATTCTTTCTTTCTTTCTTTTTTTTTTTTTTAGAGAGAGAGAGAGAGAGAGTGAGTGAGAAAGAATTGGCGCCAGGGCCTCAGCCACTGTACTAGAACTCCAGACTCTTGTGCCACCTAGTGAACATGTGCGGTCTTGTGCTTGCCTCACGTGGGATCTGGAGAATTGAACATGGGTGCTTAGGCTTTGCAGGCAAGTGCCTTAACCACTAAGCAATCTCTCTATCCCTCTGACATCCATTCTTTCAGTCAACCTCACAACAGTGCTGGGGATATTAACACTGTGTTATCCCCATTTTACAGATGAGATACCTGAGGCCTATGGAGGTTGCTTGCTTACCTTATCTTACATGGGTACATGTGTGAGAGGTGCAGCCAGGGTTCATTCCTAGAGCTGTAAGACCCTAAAGGTCATCACCTCACTGCCTGCACATAGTCTTCGCCTGGGCATTCCATTGGCACCTTCAAATTAACATGTGCCAGTCTCTTCTGCCCACTCTGAGGAATATTCCCACTTCTCTTCTCCCAGCTGAAGACCTCATCTTTTTCTCTTTTCTTTTTACTTCTTTCTTGCCTCTTCCAGACAGCTTCCTGGCCTTGCTAGTGTCTAACCTGAAGTTTCCAATTCCATTGTCAGGCCTGCAGTGAGCTGTGCAGATTTGTCCTATGCTTTCCTCTTGCACTGTTGCTAGTGAGGGAGAACTCTTCTTTTAGATAAGTTTTTTAAAAAATGAAGCCCAAGGGGCTGTAGAGATAGCACAGTTGGTTCAAATGCTAGTTTGATCTCCAGAACACATGTTAAGAATTGGGAGTGATGATATGTGTTTATAATCCCAGTGCTAGGGAGGTGGAGATGGGTGGATCCCTGGAGCTGGTTGGCCAGCTAGCCTAGCTCACTTGTTAAGCTCCAGATCAGTCAGAGATCCCATCTCAAAAAAAAAAAAAAAAAAAAAAAAAATCTGGACGGTGTCCAGAGAACAACACAGAGTTGTTCTCTGGCCTTCAAGAACACCTGCTCACCCTCACACACAAAATGCTTCTAGATCAAAACCTACTATAGCACAAGTAGTAACAAAGTGTGTCTCCCTGTGGAGTTAAAGGAACGGTTTGCCTTCACCTTTTGGCATTCAGGGTCTTCAAGGATATTCATCAGCTTAACTTCTCAATGTTAAACTGCACTGATACTTTTGTGTCCTTTTTTTTTTTTTCCTCTTGTACATGCTTTAAGCAAATGTTTTCCTGAACTGTTCTCTATTAGTTACTTTCCTTGTTGCTGTAACAAACTATAGAAGCAGCTTAAGGGAGGAAGGATTTATTTTGGCCCATAGTTCTAGGGGATTTCTGTCCATTATGGCAAGGAAGCATGGCAGCTGGAGAGCCTCCATCTGTGCCATGGCAGCAGGAATGTGTGACAGGCCTCTTCACACCTTGGAGGGTCAGGAGGCAGAGCTGTACTGGAAGTGGGTATAACTTTCAGTGATTCATCTCTAAGGGTCTGCTTCCATCATGGAGGCGCCACAGACTCCAAAAACAGTTCCTCTATCTGGGGACCAAATCTTCAAAACCATGCATGCATTTCACATTCATCCCACAACACAGGGCTTGCACTTGGCACTAATGCGAGTGGTACTGTTGGTTTGGAGGGTGGTTTGTCATCACCCCCTGCTGACATGGTGGCTGCCCTTCAAGGTCATTTTCCAGTGCTGCTTCTTTCCACTAAACTTCCCTCCTCACTCCTGTTGGATGAGACCTTTCTTTTCTTAGGACACAGTGGCATTGTGCGAAGTGTAACCCAAGAGACCTGTGCTTCATTTATACGTCTTTTCTTCCTGCAGTAGACTCCCTGAAGGCAGGGATCTTATTCGTATTTCAGTTCTTCTCAGGCTCATGCTTGGGGAGCTCAACTATTCATGGGAGGCATGAATTGGGTTGGGCAAGAGAGAGAGAGTGGCAGCTGGAAGAATGAGGGAGTCAGGAGAAAGTTTATTTACACTCATTTCAGGGACTTGGTTTTATATATTCTAAAATTATTCTGCCAGTAAGTCTGCAATTTCTTGTCCTTGTTCCCGAGGGCAGGGCTACTGTGTTGTACAACATCAGGAGCACTCTTGGCAGTGGAACTTGTGCAGATGGTGCTCCCTGGAGCTGAACAGTGCTCAACCTGTTGGACAGTATGGGATCCCATCAAAGTCAGGTGCATGTTTGACTGATGGTATATCACTCTGTAAGTTATCATGAGCTCACTAGGACCCTGGGTGTCTCCACAAGTGTTGCATTAGAAGCAAGCCATATGCTGGTTTCTTCAGCCACTCTGAAAGTTTCAGAAAGCCAGGCAGGCTGTTTATCTGGTCAGTTTCTTTCTTTCTTTTTTCTTCTTCTTCTTCTTTTTTAACTTTTTACTTTTTAAATTTTTTACAGAGAGAGACAGATAGAGAGAGACAGACACAGACACACACAGACACAGACACAGACACACACACAGAGAGAGAGAGAGAGAGAGAGAGAGAGAGAGAGAGAATTGGTGCACCAGCCTCAACCACCGTAATCGAACTCCAGACTCCTGCGCCACCTAGTGGGCATGTGCGATCTTGTGCTTGCCTTGCCTTTGTGCGTCTGGCTTATGTGGCATCTGGAGAGTTGAACATGGGTCCTTAGGCTTTGCAGGCAAGTGCCTTAGCCACTAAACCATCTCTCCAGCCCCCTGGCCAGTTTCTTTTTCTTTTACTTTTTTTTTTTTTTTTTTTTTTTGAGGTAGGGTCTCACACTGGCCCAAGCTGACCTGGAATTCACTATGTAGTCTCAGGGTGGCCTCGAACTCATGGTGATCCTCCTACCTCTGCCTCCCGAGTGCTGGGATTAAAGGCGTGCGCCACCATGCCTGGCTCCCCCTGGTCAGTTTCTTGACACCTAGAGACCACAGATGGCCAATGTGAGAGCCGGGAGCTGGAGGGACCAGGTGTGAATAGATGCTGAGTTTCACATTGAGATGTTCAGATTGGCACCGAGAGGAGAAAATCCTCAGAATCCAACAGAGTTGCCAATTATGAGAAGTTGCTTATGGCCTTTTGTGTTAAAATTCTGCACTTGTTGAAGCCCTGGGTACTATGGTGATGGTCCTGGGTAAACACAAAGACAAACACCACTTTATATTTGTCTACAACCTGGGCCTGGCAAGTTACCTAATCATCTCTGTGTCAGTCAGCCTCCTTTTCCTTGGCAGTATAATCAGACGTTCCCCCTGTGTGCCCCCAGACTGCTTACCCAAACTGGGGTTGCTCAGCCCTTTTGAATACCATGACACACCAGGCTGGGGACTTTCCCAGTGTGATGTGCAGTTTTCTTGGAACTCAATGGGACATTGAAAGGAAAAATGACCCAGAGGAGGACAAGCAAGAAGAGACAGCCTATTAGCAGCTGGACCATATGACAGAATAAAAGGCAACTTCAGAGCTGTCAGCGCAACAGCGGAGGGAACACGCCAAGAAGCCAGATGCTGCTTCTGAGAGACTATTTTCCACAGCGCTTGGGCCTGTGATATTCATCTGAGCCCCCTGTGTGGCCCTGGGTGTGGGGCTTTATGGCTAGATAAAATAACAAAAGCAGGGAGAAGGGAGAATTGTGTGTATGCCCCTGGAGGGCCGACTTCTAAAGTCAGAGCAGACAGTCAGAGTGGGAGTCCTTCACGATAGCCGCCAGCATCATTAGGAACCTGAACTCTGTCCACAGCCCGCTCCATCAGGGATTTATTTGCATACAACCTAATAAGGGGCACATTTTAATTTGAAGTTAAATATGAGCTAGAGAACCCACTGCTGGGGCACCGGGGAGACTGCCTGGCTTCTTTTCATGGCCCTGGGACAGCAGTACACGTGCAGTCCTCTGGGTTTTGATGTCCATCCCAGATAAGTGGGAATCAGTCTCACTTTACAGATGAGTGGAACATGAAGAATCTTACTGACTTCAAGGAATGCTAAGTGGCTTGCTTAAAGTTATTCCATTTGACATCTCTAGGAATAGAACTTCCTGAGTGCCAAAGAAGCCTGTTTCTCAGTGCTCACCAACAGCCTGCATCTTCTGCTGCCCCTTTCCCTGGAGGCGCTTCACCACCAAGTTCATCTGTTTCCATAACACCCTTGGACTTCTGCTGGAGGATGCCAATGTATTTTCATCCATAACTGACAGACTACTGAAAGGAGTCCTTTTATTTCAACTTCTTGGAAGGGAAATGATTCTCTCTGACTTTCCCCTTCTTCTCTCCCTCCCTCTCTCCTTCTTCTCTCTCTATATCCTAGAGAAATTTTCTTTTCTTTTCTTTTTTCTTTTTCTTTTTTGGTTTTTTGAAGTAGGGTCTCACTCTAGCCCAGGCTGACCTGGAATTCACTATGTAGTCCCAGGGTGGCCTTGGACTCACGGTGATGCTCCTACCTCTGACTGGGATTAAAAGCGTGCACAACCACACCTGGCTTTTTAAATGTTTTATTATATATTTGAAAGAGTAAGAGGCAGGGGGATAATAAGAGAGAGAGAGAGAGAGAGAGAGAATATGGATGCACCCGGGCCTTCAGAAGCCACTGCAATTGAACTCCAGATGCATGCGCCACCTTGTGCATCTGGCTTACATGGGTCCTGGGGAATTGAACCAGGGTCCTTTGGCTTTGCAGACAAGTGCCTTAACCACTAAGCCATCTCTTCAGTCCCCTGGAGAGATTTTCTAGAGACAGGTTGAACAGATACTTTTTAAAACCACAAGGATCAAGCAAATGACGTTTCCTTGCATTTGGCAAACAGAACAGTCAGAAGGTAAATGATAAAGAATAAGTATTATGCATTTTCTGGAGACATGGAGGGCATTTGCCTCCATGCTAGGAGATCTGGGCTCAGGGATTGCTCGTATGTCTTGGCTTATTGCACAACCAGAAGGAAAGCAGATAGGATGCCGAGGTAGAATACACAGATGCCTTGTAGCTGTGTGAGTGTGGTTCTGACTCAACAACTTGCCAGAGGGGGTAAGCCAAACACAGGACTCAATGAAAAGGTGGGGATGCTGTTAAAGGATAGTAACATTCGAGGAGAGTCTCCCCACCTTTAGCCTGCAGGAGCTAGAGGAGGGGCAGGGGCTGAACCCTGAAAGCTGTCACTATTCCTAGAGTAGAGGGCACAGGAAAGGAGTTGAGGTTTTCAGAAGGCCCTGTGCACTCAGTGGAGATCCAGTGGGGGAGGAACTGGGAGACCACATATCCACACACTTCTCTTGCCTTACTGTCTCCTGTGGGTGCTTCCCTTTGGCTGAAGTCGAAAGAGAAAGAGAGAGAGAGAGAGAGAGAGAGAGAGAGAGAGGATCAAGAGGCAGTCCATGCAGGGTAGTATGGAAGGGTGGAGAAGAGATGGAGTGGAAGGTCACAGCTAGCAGAGATGAGTACAACTCTGTGGGCTGTTTGTGGGTGGGCTCTCTCCTATGCTGTTTAAACCCATGTGGGGGCTGGAGAGATGGCTTAGTGGTTAAGCGCTTGCCTGTGAAGCCTAAGGAGCCCGGTTCGAGGCTTGATTCCCCAGTACCCACGTAAGCCAGATGCACTTGGTGGTGCATGCATCTGGAGTTCATTTGCAGTGGCTGGAGGCCCTAGTGCGCCCATTCTCTTTCTCTCCCTTTCTCTGTCTCTAATAAGTAAGTAAGTAAGTAAGTAAGTAAGTAAGTAAGTAAGTAAGTAAGTAAATAAGTAAATAAAAAAACCCACGTGGATGTGGATTGCTTTCATACGAATACAGCATCTTTAGGTTTAAATTCCAGCTGGCTTAGTGTAGACCTAACTGGGATGTGGCTTAGAATGTGGCTAGTCTGATCACTGTAGAATTTTAATATGTCCAGAGTTACTACAGAATTTTTATTTTATTTTATTTTATTTTATTTTATTTTATTTTATTTTATTTTATTTTATTTTATTATTTGCAAGGAGAGAGAGAGAGAGAGTGAAGAGAAGAGAGGCAGACAGACAGAGAATGGGCATGCCAGGGCCTCTAGCCACTGCAAACAAACTCCAGATGCATGTGCCCCTTGTGCATCTGGCTTACATGGGTCCCGGAGAATCGAACCGGGATTCTTTGGCTTTACAGGCAAACGCCTTAACCGCTAAGCCATCTCTCCAGCCCAGAAATGTTTTTTTTTTTTTTGGTTTTTCAAGGTAGGGTCTCACTCTGGTCCAGGCTGACCTGGAATTAACTACGTAGTCTCAGGGTGGCCTCGAACTCACGGCGATCCTCCTACCTCTGCCTCCCGAGTGCTGGGATTAAAGGCGTGTGCCACCACACCTGGCCAGAAATGTTTTTTAATTGCAAGATTATTAGAGAGACATTTATTTACTACACAAAAAAAAAAAAAAAAAAATCATGCTGGCCTACAAACAAGGACAGTGGGGGGTTGTGGGGAATGAGATAAAAAGTGAGTTCTTGGTTTGTGGTGGAAATGGAGACCTTTTCTCTTTTACTTTTCTTTGTTGCCATTTTAACACAGTTTTTGCAATAAATTAAAAATAAAAGGAAGCCACCGGTCCCCTGACCTAGCTTGCTTAGGCTTCTGGACAATGGCTCTGCCATACCAAATGTCTTGGGTCAGGAAGGCTTTGACATGAGTGTTTCTCGTCTGACTCTTGGAAGCTTAAGCTAGCATCCATGTGAGGTTCATCTTAACAGAGTCCTCTAGGTTTTAAGCATTTTCCCCACAATTGCTTCTGTTTGCTTTGTGAGCAGTTTGATGGGTTGGGGGAGCTATTTTTCTTAACCCCTTCAAGTGGCTTTGTGCCCAGTGCTCAGGTTACCATGGATGCACAGAACTGGACCCAGCTTCACTGAAACAGGGTGTTCTGTGTACGGAGACCTGTCCTTTCTTAAGGGAAGGCACGGGGAGGGAGACTCATTACTGGGGGTGTGGAGGGGAGAAGGGAAGGAGCCTGGCTTCCATCAGAACATCACGACTTGCTCCACACATACTTCTTTCCTGGTAAGGAGTCTGTGGGTGTCACCACCAAATGCCAGACCCCATTTCTAGCATATGACCCTAAGTGGTGGAGATGGGCAGCTTGCATACTCCTCTCTAACCACAACTGCAAACCTGACTTCAATATCTGTGGACTGTCTTGAAAGTTTACCCCAAGAAAAATGCTTCGGTTGAAAGGTATTGTTTCTGATCTCAGAGACTGTGACCAGCTGACAAGTTATCTAAGCTCAACTGGTTCACGGGCCTGGCTTCCAGATGTGAACTGGGAGTTTGGTTTTCATTCTCTTCCTACCCCCTATCTGCCCCCAGAGGACAAAAAAGAGCAAAAAAATAAAAGTGTGTGCGTGGGGGTGGCTGGCTTATTCTTGTCATGTGTCTGAAATCATTAGGTGAGTACTGTATCTAAAGAGGGTTTTTTTTTTTTCCGTTGTTTTGTTTTGTTTTTGTTTTGTTTTGGTATGAACTAAGAGATATAAACTGTGGTAAGATAGTTTTTGTTGTTGTTGCTGTTGTTGTTTTGGCCTAGCTTGGTGCAAGGAATTGGTCCAGTCTTTGGCAGGATTTACCAGTGACTGATTGCTTTCTTCTAGATTTATGCCCAAACCGAAACAACCACCACAAAAACTAATATGTAAAATTTTCTTGCTTAAGCATGGTTCCTTGATGTTCCTGCTGAGTGAGATGGGTAGAGTTGGTGGAAAGGCCTTGAACATCTGTGCATAAAAGATAACTAGACTCCGAAGGAGGGACATGGGGCATGGAATGCATGGTCCCCAGAAGGATCCAGACATTCTCACGGGCTCTGTAATCAAGCCCACTGTTCATAGCCTGTGGACCAAGTCCTTTCTGCTCCTGCATCAGCTTGTTTGCCCTCTACAAACCCATTTTCTGTTTTTTTCTAATGTTTTATTGACAACTTCTATACTTACATACAAAAACCCCATGATATTTCCCTCCCCTCCCCCCACTCCCCTTCAGAACTTCATTCTCCATTATATCCCCTCCCTCTCTCCATTAGTCTCTCTTTTAATTTGATGTCATCATCTTTTTCTTCTATTATGAGGGTCTTGCAAAGGTATTGCTAGGCACTGCAAGGTCATGGATCTCGAGGCCAATTTCTGTCTGGACAGTTGCATTGTAAGAAGTCGTACCCTTCTTTTGGCTCTTCCATTCTATCCGCCCCCTCTTCCACAATGGGCCCTGAGCTTTGGAGGGTATGACAGAGGTATTTCAGTGCTGGGCACTCCTCCATTCCTTCTTCTCAGCACTATGTTGTCTTTTGGGTCATCCCGGTAGTCATCGCCATCTGAAAAAGAAGCTTCTCTAACCAGAAGTGAGAGTAATGTTAATATGTGAATATGAACATTAAGTGTAGTGCTTTCAGGGCAGCGTGGTGGGAATAATATATACATTTAGTCAGACAGGAGCAGGCTTTATACCCCTAAGGCTCATGACCTCCCCTGCCATAGACTTTTGCTTAGATTTTTTCAGTACCAGGCATATATTCCCTCCCATAGAGAGAGCTTTCAGTCCAATTATGGAGCAGTTGGTTTCCCCAAGAGCAGACATGCCACTATTGCACCTGTTTGGTCATTGGGCCTGTCTGGCCAAACTTGAGTTTTCCAGTGTCCACTGTTTTCACTGCTGATGACTTCTGTCTCCCATACGGCTGCATGCAGTGCAGCTTTTTCCAGCTTTCAGTTGGCTGGTCTACAGGGAGAAGGTTTTCTGCTCTGCACCAGCTTGCTTTCTCAGTGACCTTGCCTCTCAGGCAAGAGATGTCTTCAGCAATAGGGTCTTACATCTGTTTCTCAAGGGAAACCAAGGGCCTTGGCAATAGCCTTTAATGTTTTGGAGGCTACAGGGACCTCTTTGGCCAACAATTCACTGGAAGGTATCCTATCCCAGGCACTGAAAGTTTCTAGTAACAGTCTACAGCTTCTGGATGTGCCATTATTAAAAAAAGTAGGTTTATATAAGTCTTATTCAGACTATCTTGAATTTTGATTGACCCTCCCCCTAAAAAATGTTTTATTCATTTATTTGAGAGAGAGAGAATGTGCACATGAACGTGCCAGAGCCTCTAGCCACTGAAAACTAATTCTAGATGCTTGCCCCACCTTGTGCATCTGGCCTTACGTGGGAACTGGGGAATCAAACCTGGATCCTTTGGCTTTTCTGGAAAGCGCCTTAACCACTAAGCCATCTCCCCAGCCCTAAAAACCAATTTTCTTGTCTCTCTGTGTATATTTTAAGCATTAGGCCACATAGGTGGGCATGGGCATCTCTCCCTTAGGAATTGAACAGTTTATGCTCACCCTTTGCCTGTGAGTGGCCCAGTGAACAAAGAGCAAGGCAATGAATTCTTGTTTTCCTTAAAAAAATTTTTTTTTTTGCTTTGTTTTTTCGAGGTAGGGTCTCACTCTAGTCCAGGCTGACCTGGAATTCACTATGTAGTCTCAGGGTGGCCTCGAACTCATGGTGGTCCTCCTACCTTTGCCTCTCAAGTGCTGGGATTAAATGCGTGTGCCACCATGCCTGGCCTTAAACATATTTTTATTTATTTCCAAGCAGAGAGAGATAGAAGAGAGACAGACAGAGAGAATGGGTGCACCAGGGCCTCTAGCCATTGCAAATAATTACAGATGCATGTATGATTTTATGCATCTGGCTTTATATGGGCCCTGGGGAATTAAACTGGAGTTGTTAGGCTTTGCAGGCAAACACCTTAACCACTAAGCCATCTGTCCAGCCCCTGTTTTCCATTCCATTCCATTCCATTCCATTCCATTCCTTTTCTTTTCTTTTCTTTTTTGTTTGTTTTTTTTTTCGAGTAGGGTCTTGTGCTGTAGCTCAGGCTGATCTGGAATTTACTATGTAGACTTAGGGTGGCCTTGAACTCACAGTGATCCATCTACCTCTTCCTCCTGAGTGCTAGGATTAAAGGTGTGCACCACCACGCCTTGTTTTCTTATTTTTATTTCTATTTATTTGCAAGGAGATAGAGATAGATAGATAGATAGATAGATAGATAGATAGATAGATAGATAGGGAAAAATAGAATGGGTATAACAGGGCCTCTAGCCACTACAAATGAGCTCACATCACTTTGTGCAACTGGCTTTACATGGGTAGTGAGGAATCAAACATGGGTCCTTAGGCTTTGCAGGCAAGCCCCTTAACCACTAAGCCATCTCTCCAGGCCCTGTTTTCCTTTTCTCATTAGCAAGAGAAACTACTAAGTGCTTACCCCATGGGATTCCTGTGATTCTTAAAAAAAAAAAGCATATCTGATACCATATATTAAAGTGGATTTTATTTAAATGATTAATTTTATTTTTTGTTTTATTTGTGTATGTATGAGTGTGCGCACACACTTGTGAGTGGATGTGTGCACATGTGTACACATGCATGTGAAAGGAGAGGAGGACAACACTGGGTATTTTCCTCAGTCACTCTACACTTCGTTTTCTGAGACAGAGTCAACCTAGACCTCACTGACTCAGATAGACTGGCTAGTCGGTGAGTCCCACGTCTTATTTCTCCAGCAGTGGGATTCCAGATGCACCCACCACACCCAGCATTTTGTGTGGACTCTGGGAATCTGAACTCAGGCCTCAGGCTTGTATGGAAAACACTTAGCATTTTTTATTGCTTTGAGGTACGTTTTGTGGACCAGGCTGGCCTTGAAATCATGTCAACCCTCCTGCCTTAGCTGTCCAAGTGCTGGGATTACAGATGTGAGCCACCATGCCTGGCTCTAAATGATCAATTTTTAAAAGATTTTTAAATTTTTATTTATTTATTTATTAGAAAGAGAGACAGGGAGAGAAAGAGAGAGAGAGAGAGAGAGAGAGAGAGTGAGAATGGGCACGCCAGGGCCTCTAGCCACTGAAAACGAACTCCAGATGCATGCGCCACCATGTGCATCCGGCTTATGTGGGAACTGGAGAATCGAACTGGGGTCCTTAGGCTTCGCAAGCATGCACCTTAACCACTAAGCCATCTCTCCAGCCCTCAAAGATCAATTTTAACTAGATATTTTCATATTCCTGTTGTCTTACTTTCTAAACTTTCAAACACAGAAAAAGTGAACAACCAGAGAGAAGGGGCAACCTTCAAAGTGTGGGTGAGGCTTATGCCTGGGAAGGGTGGACGAGTCATGTGTTAGACTTGTGTATAGCAACATTCCTTTGCCAGTACAGAAAGCTCCACTTTGTTGACCTCAAAAGCCCAAACTTTACAGGTAGAAGTGCAATGTCCTTGAGGGGTTTATTACGTCCAGGTCAGAATCAGTGGAGGAGTGCCTCCGGGACGAGACCTTTCCTTGGGCCCTGTGCCTCTGACCAAGTACTCCCCCTTACTGTTGCCATGCTGCTTGAGAGACCCAGTGAAGTGCAAGGGTAAGGCAAAACTAGAAATGGTTTCTACGCTGGAGACAAGTGTAAACCTATGTACACTAACATCACTCTCCCAGCCCTGCATCTTTGAGGGTTTCAGGGCTCTGCAGCTCTGACTTGCTTCTGGCTGGATCCACTTTGTGCTTCTACGTGTTTAGCAGTACTGGGACAGCTGGGGTCTGGACTTCAAGAACTCAGAGAATGAAGAAACAAGGGATGCTTGGCAGCATTCAATTTGTAAAATATTTTTTGTTCTCATCTCAGAATGTATCCCATCATATTCTTGAAAAAAAAAATCTTGAGGAAGAATCCGTGTGTGTGTGTGTGTGTGTGTGTGTGCACGCACAAGTGAGCGTGTGCACACACACTTTATCTCCAGCTGTATGTATCTGTCACTGTTTGAGGACGAGCAAAGCTTATCGTGTTAGAATAATGCAAATATTAGGAAAACACAGCGAACGGATTTATGCATCCTTCCTCTGCTGTTCTTTGAGGATTTCTAAAATAAATCTTTCACGATAAATATTCAGAAATGGCAAAAACCATCTTCGGTGCTTTAGCAACTTGGAAATGAGATATATACTCAGTGTGCTTTTGAATTCAATTCATGTTTATGAAGCATCTACTAATGCCTAGAAAAATCTTGTGCATAGTCATGGTAGAGGGAGCTGGTTGTGTGTGTGTGTGTGTGTTTGTGTGTGTGTGTGACATGGAGTAACTGGAGATAGCAGGGAACCTAGAGAGGGGCTTTCACATGACATGAATGCATGTATGTAAATACTGAAGAGCCTTTGAGGTCTGCAGGAAGGGACCAAGTCCTGGCTGAGACTTGAGGGAAGTTGGAAGTGGAGTCAGAGAGCTATGCAAACTTAGGGAGAGTTTTGTCTTCTTTAAAGAGGTCTCAGGGCTGAAGAGATGTCTCAGTGGGTAAAGTGTTTGCTCAACAAGCATGAGGAGCTGAGCTTGGAGCCCCAACACCCACATAAAGGCTAGGGATGGCAGTGTGTGCCTGTGAGCTCAGTGCTAATGAGGCCAAGAGAGAAACATCTCCTAGGTCTCGCTGAATAGCTAATCCAGCCGCGTTGGCGAGCTCCAGGTTCGGTGTGAGACTCTGCCTCAGAAAGTATAACGTGGAGGGTGCTTGAGGAACACACCCAACATAGTCCTCTCCTCTCTTCCACATGCATGTGCATACACGTTCATGCATACCTGTACATATAATGTGCCACCCACATGAACAAACATGCATACGGGCACACACACCATACACATGAATGTTAAAAAAGATTCAGTAATACTGCTGGGTCCACTCCTAAGAGTGGCATGTGTGCGAGGACAAAGAAATAAGTGACTTTCTCTTTCTGTCTCTCTCTGCTTATAAATAAATAAATAAATACATACATACATAAATAAATATTTTTTTAAAAGAAAGGGGACTGGAGAGATGGCCCAGCTGTTAAAGCACTTGCTCATAAAGCCCAATGGCCCCAGTACCCACATAAAGATGGATGCACAAAGAGGTACATACATCTGGAGGTTTTTGCGCAGGCTAGATATCCTGATGCACTCATTCTCTCTCTCGCTCAGTCTCTCTGCCAGGTGTGGTGGCGCACGCCTTTAATCCCAGCATTTGGGAGGCAGTGGTAGGAGAATCACTGTGAGTTCAAGGCCAGTCTGAGACTACACAGTGAATTCTAGGTTAACTTGGGTTAGATCAAGACCCTCCTACCTCAAAACACAAAACAAAACAAAAAAAAAAAAAAAAAAGGAGAGAGAAAGAAATGACATGTGTGTATGTGCTATGATTCTTTCTTCTCCTGGGCAGAGCACAGAAGGACTTTCTTGCTTTAATATATTTTTATTTATTTGAGAGAAAAAGAGGTAGGGGGAGGGAGGGGGAAGGAGGGAGGAAGAGAATGGGGGTGCCAGGGCCTCAAGCCACTGCAAATGAACTTGAGATGCATGCACCACCTTGTGCATCTGGCTTACGTGGGTCCTGGAGAATCGAACGGGGATCCTTTGGCTTTGCAGGCAAATGCCTTAACCACTAAGCCATCTCTCCAGCCCGGACTTTCTTGCTTTATTCCAGGAGATAACATACCTAACTTATTTTCAGTGCTCATGTTGTCAAATCATCAGAAACAATGCCCAGACCGCAGGCACCCCAGCACTGACTGTTTTAGGATCCTATAAGCTCTGGGCATGAGTAGGGCCTTTGATTGTGGTATGTGCCTGGTTGAATTGCATTTGTGCTGCATGTGAAGCTGAAGTCCTTGGATCCCTCATGTCTTTCCACTTCAGTGTCACTGCTCAGAGAGGTCTTTCGAGATTCCTCTACCTAACGTGGTCACAACCTCCATTATCCTTCCACGGGGCAGGGGCATCCGGCCAACCTCTATGGTGGTGTTTTCTACTATTTTGCTTATTGGTTTGGATGAAGAGAGCAACCCCCTTTACAATAAATCAGCATCATAGATCACGCATTTAAAAATATTTTGTTTTTATTTATTTATTAGAGAGAGAGAGAGGGAGAATGGGTGCACCAGGCCCTCTAGCTGCTGCAAACAAACTCCTGATGCATGCACCACCTTGTGCATTGGCTTTTGTGGGTCCTGGGGAATTGAACCTGGGTCCTTTGGCTTTGCAGGCAAGTGCCTTAACCGCTAAGCCATCTCTCCAACCTGTATCAGGTATTTTAGAAAAAGAAGAAGCAAGGGCTAGGGAGATGGTTAAAGGTGCTTGCTGTAAAAAGAAGGTGAAGTCTTCATGGGTTTTCAGCTTTCCTTTCAACCATCTTCTAGTTTATTTGGTATGACCACAGCTATGCCTTCCCTTCCCTCTTGAGGGTCATAAGTTATCCTCGTCCCCACCGTAATGTACCAGCCTTAAGGTCTTTCTCTGAGAAAGGACTACAGGCTCTCTGGTCTAATCTTGGGGTGGCCAGACATTGGTGTATGATGATTCTAGGGAGCACTCCTGCACACCCCCGTAATGTCCTTGACATCAATGACAACCTGTTTCCAATTCCAAGGCTGTGGTCTCTTCCCTCTGCCATGCACATATTTGGTGCTTCGATTTCTCTCCCCTGCTTTGTGAGATGCACCAGGAGCCGTGAGACCACTTCTGTCTTGATCTTCACTGAGTTCCTGGGATGTACAACGAACTCAGAGAGCGTGAGTCCTCCCAGGGTCTCAGTCACTCCTGACCCCCGCCTACCCCTTCCAATCTGGTCTCCCCATCTCCCCACACCTACACACCCCACCCCAACTACAGGAATTTGAAAGGTGAGAAGGGGAATGGGGAGCAACTGCTTCTGGTTCTCCCACTGACTGGTAACAAGCTGTCTTCTGGGAGGCTTAGGGACGGAGTGCAGGAATACAGATATCCAAGAAAGCCCCCTCCCAACACACAATCCAGCTTTTCCATTCAGTCCATTTCTCCCCCCGCCCTTTAAAGCAGGCCTCTCCTCTTGCTCCACCCCAGCTCCCTATGTGGGCCATTCTTCTTCTTCTTGGATGCTTGGATTGCTCTTTATCTACTCGCCATCTGTGTAAGGGGATCCTGCCAAGATGATCAGATGTGAACTCAGTGCCAGAAACATTTTAATTAATTTATGGTGATAAAATGTGAAAAGAAAACCATTGAGGAAAGCCTGAAAGAAAATTAAACATAAGAGGAAACAAAGAAACTAGAGCCCCGTGCGGTCTTGGAAGGAAGGGCCTGGTTGGCAAAGAAGCCAGCGACCTTTCTTTCTCTTGCCATCTTCACTATTTTAATAATACCACAGTGAAACAGCCGCAGAAGACCCTGAGGCAGGGACTTGAAGGGACTAGGAAGCAAATTGAGCAGCCAGCTATTGGCCTGGTTGTCTTGATTTTTTATAGCATTAAAAAAATTATGTATTTATTTGCAAGGAGAGAGAGAGAAGAGAAGAGAAGAGAAGAGAAGAGAAGAGAAGAGAAGAGAAGAGAGACAGAGACAGGATGGGCATGCCAGGGCCTCTAGCCACTGCAAATGAACTCCAGATGCACATGCCCCTTGTGTATCAGGTATTTTAGAAAAAGAAGAAGCAAGGGCTAGGGAGATGGTTAAAGGTGCTTGCTGTAAAAAGAAGGTGAAGTCTTCATGGGTTTTCAGCTTTCCTTTCAACCATCTTCTAGTTTATTTGGTATGACCACAGCTATGCCTTCCCTTCCCTCTTGAGGGTCATAAGTTATCCTCGTCCCCACCGTAATGTACCAGCCTTAAGGTCTTTCTCTGAGAAAGGACTACGGGCTCTCTGGTCTAATCTTGGGGTGGCCAGACATTGGTGTATGATGATTCTAGGGAGCACTCCTGCACACCCCCGTAATGTCCTTGACATCAATGACAACCTGTTTCCAATTCCAAGGCTATGGTCTCTTCCCTCTGCCATGCACATATTTGGTGCTTCGATTTCTCTCCCCTGCTTTGTGAGATGCACCAGGAGCCGTGAGACCATGTCTGTCTTGATCTTCACTGAGTTCCTGGGATGTACAACGAACTCAGAGAGCGTGAGTCCTCCCAGGGTCTCAGTCACTCCTGACCCCCGCCTACCCCTTCCAATCTGGTCTCCCCATCTCCCCACACCTACACACCCCACCCCAACTACAGGAATTTGAAAGGTGAGAAGGGGAATGGGGAGCAACTGCTTCTGGTTCTCCCACTGACTGGTAACAAGCTGTCTTCTGGGAGGCTTAGGGACGGAGTGCAGGAATACAGATATCCAAGAAAGCCCCCTCCCAACACACAATCCAGCTTTTCCATTCAGTCCATTTCTCCCCCCGCCCTTTAAAGCAGGCCTCTCCTCTTGCTCCACCCCAGCTCCCTATGTGGGCCATTCTTCTTCTTCTTGGATGCTTGGATTGCTCTTTATCTACTCGCCATCTGTGTAAGGGGATCCTGCCAAGATGATCAGATGTGAACTCAGTGCCAGAAACATTTTAATTAATTTATGGTGATAAAATGTGAAAAGAAAACCATTGAGGAAAGCCTGCGCCAAAGAAAATTAAACATAAGAGGAAACAAAGAAACTAGAGCCCCGTGCGGTCTTGGAAGGAAGGGCCTGGTTGGCAAAGAAGCCAGCGACCTTTCTTTCTCTTGCCATCTTCACTATTTTAATAATACCACAGTGAAACAGCCGCAGAAGACCCTGAGGCAGGGACTTGAAGGGACTAGGAAGCAAATTGAGCAGCCAGCTATTGGCCTGGTTGTCTTGATTTTTTTATAGCATTAAAAAAATTATGTATTTATTTGCAAGGAGAGAGAGAGAGAGAGAGAGAGAGAAGAGAAGAGAAGAGAAGAGAAGAGAAGAGAGACAGAGACAGGATGGGCATGCCAGGGCCTCTAGCCACTGCAAATGAACTCCAGATGCACATGCCCCTTGTGCATCTGGCTTATGTGGGTCCTGGGTAATAAAACCTGTATCCTTTGGCTTCACAGGCAAACACCTTAACCGCTAAGCCATTTCTCCAGCTCCCCCCCGCCCCGGCTTGATTTTTATTTATTGCAATACCTGACATTGAACCTAGGGCTTCATATACTCTACGCAAACACTCTACCACCAACCAACATTCCCAAATCCTTTTGTTATATTTTGTTTTGTGACAAGTGTATTGATAAGTTTCTTGGTTGGCCTTGAACTCATTGTGTAGCCCAGACAGAACTTGACCTTGCAATTCTCCTGCCTCAGCCTCCCAAGTAGCTGAGATAACAGGTCTGTGCCATTAGGCCTGGCAGAAATCAATATTTAAAGGAAGTATGGTTACATGACAGCCCAGCAAACAGTGCTTGGGTTTGGAAAGGACTAAAGAAAGCCAACACTAGGTAGTTTTATTCTTCTAAGACAAAAACAGGCCAGCAATGTTTATTTGCAGTTAACTCAATCATTGGATCTATGTGCAATGTTGATTTGACTTTTTTTTCTTTTTCTTCTCCCCCCCCCTTTGGTATAAAATATCTACTAAATGCAAAAAAAAAAAAAAGGACACATTTCCAACTGAACTTTGCAGATAAGAGATTTTTATTTTGGTGGTGCTGGGTATTGAACCCAGGGCCCAAGCACTCTGCCACTGAGCCATAACCCCAGCTTAAGATAAGCGATCTTATCAATGGGGAAGTGCTTAAGAAACAGGACATAGCAATTTTACCAAAAAGGTAATACTTTTGCTTCTTGTTGCATCAGTTTCTCTTCTTGTTGCTGTGATACGACTTAAAAGAAGCAACGTAAAGATGGACGGATTTTATTTCTTGCTCATAGTTGAGGGAAGGATTGGCGGCTTGAGTGACTATCATGGTTTGAACTTACATGTTCTGAATGCTTAGGTCCCCAGAAGACGGTAATCTGGAAATTGGAACCTTATTGGAGTCAGTGCATTGTTGGCAGCCAGCTTGTGGGTGTTATAGCCAGCTTCCCCTTACCAGTGTTTGGCACACTCTTTTGCTGCTGTTGTCCACCCGATGTTGGCCAGGAGGTGATGTCCAACCTCTGCTCATGCCACGCTTTCCTGTGTCAACATGATGCTTCCCTTAGAGTCTGTAAGTCAAAATAAACCCTTTTCTCCCACAAGCTGCTTTTAGTCGGTATTCTGTGCCGGGAAAACGTAGCTGCAATAGTGACTGGTGGCTGGGTAGTGGGACCACGAGGCTGCGGGTTATATGGATTTGGTGGTCAGGAAGCCAAGAAAGTGCCAGGGGATCTGGGGCAGGGCTAATGATCCATTAGCCTCTCCCACAGTGATTTGCTTCCTCCTGTGAGACCCCCCCACCTCCCTAAGGTCTAACAGCCTCCTGAAACAGTTCCGCTAGCTGGGGAGCAAGTGTTCCAACACATGAGTGTGTGGAAGACAATACAAACTTAAACCATAAGGCTTGTTTGTTTGGATATTACATATCCTTACAGATGTGTTTGGTGTAGTATAATTCAAAGACAAGAACAGACTTCTTAAAAACAGCTGGGAGGAAATGCACAACTGGATTAAGCATCAGTTCAGAACTAAGGTGACCTTGGTGGACAATGAAGGAATAAAATGGGAAAGCCCTTAAATAAAAATTTATTAAAACAACAACAACAACAAGGGCCAGAGAGAGTGCTTAGCAGTTATGGCACTTGCCTGCAAATCCAAAGGACCCAGGTTCAATTCCCCAGGACCCACTTAAGCCAGATGCACAAGGTGGTGCATGCATCTCGAGTTCGTTTGCAGCAGCTGCAGGTCCTGGTGCACCCATTCTCTTTCTTTATCTGCCTCTCTCTTTTTTTTTTTAAATTTTTATTATTATTTTATTTATTTTTGGAGAGAGACACAGAGAGAGAGACAGACAGACAGAGAGGTAGAGGGAGACAGATAGAGATGGGCGCGCCAGCAGTCTCTCAGCTGCTGTGAACGAAATCCAGATGTGTGCGCCCCCTTGTGGTCAAGTGCAGCATTGTGCCCTTGCGTCACTTTGCATCTGGCTAAACGTGGGACCTGGAGATTGGAACCGCTGGAGATTGGGACCAGTGTTCTTAGGCTTAGCAGGCAGATGCCTTAACCGCTAAGCCATCTCTCCAGCCCGCCTCTCTCTCTCTTAAAAAAATAAAAAAAATATTTTTAAAAACTGGGAGAAGAATATAGCAGTGAAGAAAGACAAAGGGGTACATTAATTACAGCTTGGGAAAAAAATCAGAAAGGTCTCTCGGTGATTTGGAGGAACCTGGAACAGGGAGTGCCTATTCTAATTAAGAGGGAACTATGTAAAATTGAATAAATAAATTTGTGTCAAACTTAATAACAGATTATTTATATAGCTGATTCAATAGATTAATGCAATTTTAAGGTTATGCATGACTTCATACCATGTGCCCGAATACACCTAGAGAGTTAGTTCTTTTTCTTTTCTTTTCTTTTTTCTTTTTTTTTTTTTTTTTTCAAGGTAGGGTCTCACTCTTGCTCAGGCTGACCTGGAATTCACTAAGTAGTCTCAGGGTGGCCTCGAACTCACAGCAATGATCCTCCTATCTCTGCCTCCTGAGTGCTGGGATTAAAGACATACGCCACCATGCCTGGCTGCCAATTCTCTTTTTAATTATTATTATTTTCTCTCTGGGTGTGGTGTATGCATGTGCACATATGTGTGGGTGTATATGCATACATATGAGGCTAGAGGTTGACACTGCCTTCCTTAATTGCTCTCCATCTTTTTTTTTTTTTTTTTTTTTAAGATGAAGTCTTTACTAAACCAGCTCATAGATTCAGCTAGACCAGCTGGCCAGTAAGTCCCAGGGTCTTTTTCTCTCTGCCTCCCCAGCACTGGGAAAACCATTGGACACGGCCACGCCTGTTTGTTCACGGGGCTGACAGAGATCTGCCCTCTGATCCTCATGCTTGTGAGGAAAGCACTTTATCAACTGAGCCGTGTCCCCACTCCTAACCCTCATTTCCACACACCGCCCTTGGCTGCCTTTCTAATTATCACTTACATAGGGTTAATATTAAAAGGCTGGGACAACCACTTTATTGGAGAGCAGTTAGGTTTAGATCCAGGTTCAAATCTTGCTCTGCTGTGTGCTATGTGCAACTTTATTACACAAGTGAGGTGTACAGCCCTTCCCAACTCACTTTCCTCATGTGTAGAGTAGAATTTTCCCTACCATACCTAGGTAGAGGGTTTTTGATGGGTATTTAGATGGGTATTTGATGGAACCACACAAAGAAAATGCACTGGTAAGTCCAATGTCTAGGATTTTGAGAGAACTCAATTAATGCAAATTCTGTCTAGCTTTTTGGAAAAGATGTTACCCCGCCCCCCAAACTGAACAAAGATTGCTCTGGTGGGACATTTATGAAGCCATCTTGAGGGCTGGCATTGTAATCAATGGACACCTCACCCATGGAGACGTGCTAAGACATTGTTAGGCCCTTAGGCGGCCGGTAAATTCTTCCATTCAAACTATGGTGTGCAAGAAGCTCACAGAAGGGACCAGAGCCTTTCCAGAGAAAGCTATAATTTCAGAGCTGGCACAAAGAGGGTCTGAAATCCAGTGGACAGAGGGCCCTGTACATGGGGCTAGGAATATGGTGCAGAGATTTCAGGAGCCTCCACAGTATCTTCCTCAAGATTTCTTGCACAGATCTGTCAGCCTTTCCTGGACCAGGCTGTAATTATATTCTAAGGCTGCCCATAGCTGACCAGCTCAGTTTTCTGGGTGGCAGTTTTCTGGGTGGCAGCCTTCATCTCCAGCAAGATTCCCTGCCAGGTCAGATGTCACCACCCAACTTTAAAACAATTTTATCTATTTATTTGCAAGCAGAGAGAGAAAGAGAGAAAAGAGACACACAGAACGGGCGTACCAGGGCCTCCGGCTTCTGCAAACCAACTCCATATGCACGTGCCATTTTGTGCATCTGGCCTTATGCAGGTACTGGGGAATTGAACTGGGATTGTTAGGCTTTGCATGCAAGCACTTTAACTGCTAAGCTATCTCTCTAGGCCCCGTTCAACGTTCAACTTTTTCTAGGAACCAGAACCACAGCATGGTACTGAATTAGAAAGAAGGAACTGGTTGGATTAAAGTGGAGGCATATGTATGACCAGCAGAAACAGAGGCAAAAGAAAGGTTTCTAGAACCAAGCCTTTTCAGATCTTCATTCTTTAAAAGAACATATGGGCTATTGTGGGCATATGGCCAAGAGAAATGCATTAGAGTGTTGAGCCAAAGACACGTAAAACAATGTCTAAATTGCAGCAGTACGTGTAACAGCTCCAGACTGGGCATTACTGAAACACTTACCAACAGCAAGATGGATACATATACTGTGTTATAGTCACACAGAAACATGCTATAGCCGTGACAATGAATGAACCCTGACTGTGAATCTCATGAATGAGATATTAGTCAGGGTCCTAAGCAGCAACAGAACACTGCCACGATTACCTTCTCATTGCTGGGACAAAACAACAAGCCAGAAACAGTGTATGAGATTCAGTTTCCAGGGGAAGGTTTCATGGCGGGAGGCAGAGCAGAGCAGAGCAGGTAGCTGGGGCATCACGTCATGTCACATCTCAGAGGGGAGAGGAAGCATTAGACGTGATCTGAGCTCTGAAAACACAGTGGGGCTGGGCTAACCAACCTCAAGGCCCACCCGCCAGTGACACACCTCTTCTAGCAAGGCCACACAAACTGTGGATCAAGCGCAAGGCTTAATCACAAACCCAGAGGCAGAGGGGGACATTTTACCCTTAAGCCACCACAAATACACACACTGAGTTCATTTATATGATGTTTGAAAATAGGTAAAATTTATCTCTGATGTTAAAAGTCGGGAGAGATAGTGGTCATCTTTGGTGGGGGACAGTGACTGAAGGATTATCCATATTTGGTTTCTGGAGTGCTGGTAAAGTGTTGTTTCTTGATATGGGTGTGTAGGTTGGGTGGGACTCTTTAGTTGGTGAAAATTCATTGAGGTGTTTACTTTCTACTGTGCCCTTTGTTTTTATTTTTATTTATTTATTTAAGGGATAGAGAGGAGAAAGAGGCATGGGGGGAGAGAAAGTGAGAGAGAGAGAGAAAGAGAGAGAGAGAAAGAGAGAGAGAGAGAGGGAATGGGCTCACCACAGTCTCTAGCTGCTGCAAATGAATTCCATAACATATATGCTACCTTGTGCATCTGGCTTATATGGGTCTTGGGGAATTGAACCTGGGTCCTTTGGCTTTGCAGGCAAGTGCCTTAATTGCTAAGCCATCTCTCCCGGCCCCACTGTGTCCTTTGTATCTACACTTTGAGCTTTAAGGAAAGGCTTACAAGAAAGAACAAGAGAACATCTCTGCACCACTAGGATTGTCATCTGAGGCTGGATTGGAAGTGTGCATCATGGGGTTTCCACCAACGACACGCTCGTCAAGCAAGACTCAGCCTTTTATTTTGTTTACTGCAAATGAACAATTCAATAAATATTTGTTGACCAATAGAGAATCGATCATAGCTGTTCTCTGAAACAGGTAAGCTATTAAATAAGAATGCCAGGGATTTTTAAAAAAAAGACCCCATAGAGACCATTTCCACGCATAGCTTTTCATTATGTCAGCCATTGTGTCCGGCATGTTTGAGAGGCTCATACCTGCTGTGTGTCATCTGGCTGAAATCCAGGTGCAGGCACCTGGTATGCCTCACTGGCAGAGGAGAGCAGCCCACACGTGGGGTGATGGGGACCTCCCTGCGAGGAGCTCTCCTTTGTCCCACATCCCTGTGAGCCCATCATTAGGTCCAGTTCAGCTGCATCTTTGATGTCTTCCCTGTGTAATGCAGCACGATTATTTCCTCTTGGTCTTTGATGAGCAAAATGTGAGGGGAGAGGTTTGACCTGGGGGCATGGCTTGTGGCAAGGCAGGAAATGCCTCATCTTGTTGGGGTACATAAAAGGGAAATTAAAAGGTACTGTTAAGTGCTAAGTGCTGACTCTTAGGGTCTGCCAGACATCTTCCAGGAAGTGTGATAGAGCGGGACGTCAGTTGCAAAGAGAAGCAGATCAAACTTAACAGCGTCTCCAAGTCCCCTAATTCCAGCCCAGGTGGACTGTCTCATTCATCCTGGGCATGCTCTACCAACTGGTCAGCAAGGCAGTGTCAAGTATTTGAAAGATAGTTTAGGCCGCAGTAAAGGCTGGCTGAAGTCATTTTCCAATTAGGAGGTTATGGGTGAGCATATATAAGCCTGCATCTAACATGGACTTAGTCTGTTACTAAGAAGCTTGGGCCGGGCGTGGTGGTGCACGCCTTTAATCCCAGCACTCAGGAGGCAGAGGTAGGAGGAGCACCATGAGTTCGAGGCCACCCTGAGATGACATAGTTAATTCCAGGTTAGCCTGGCCCAGAGTGAGACTCTACCTCAAAAAAAAAAAAAAAAAAAAAAAAAAAAAAAAAAAAAAGGAAGAAGCTTGGTTAGAGCTTTCTTTACTTTTAAAATGTTTTTATTATTTTTAATTTATTTATTTACTTATTCATTTATTTATGAGAGGGAGAGAGAAAGAGGCAGATAGAGAAAGAGAATGGGTGTTCCAGAGCCTCTAGCTACTGCAAACGAACTCCAGGTACATGGGTCATCTTGTGCATCTGGCTTATGTGGGTCTTGGGGAATCAAACCAGGAGGCAAGTGCTTAACCGCTAAGCCATCTCTCCAGCCCTGCTTTTTTATTTATAGAGAAAGCAGGAGGAAAAGGAAGAGGAAAAAGAGAGAGAGAGAGAGAGAGAGAGATGCAATCTGTGAAGAAATTTGATAGGCCAATTGTCATATAAATACTTGGGCCTCAGCTTTCTTCTCTGTCACAAAGCAGGACTATTGGGTACTCTAACCCTTCAGTATGAAAGCTATTCTATTGTGTCTTCCAAGCAGCTTTCAAGGGAGGTGCTGTCATCAGTGGTTATTGTTAAAATATAAACATGTTTCATGTGGAGGACAACACAGTAAACCTCATTAATACCAATGCCTCCCACCAAATGTATTGGCCAGACATGTTTATATTTTGAGGATCTGGGACACAAGCTCACTTCATTTTGTTAGAGGAGAAAGGAAGGGAGATTCTGGAGTAAAAGGAGCTAACTAACCAAGGAGTTTGGGGTTGAGTGATGTCCTCTGGAAGTTCCTCTGCTCACCATCTCACATGGAAGGTTAGTCACAGCAAATGTCAGGATTCCAGAGGCAGGATTTCTTGACTCCTGTGACTGGCATCAGGACACCAGAATCCCTTAGGATCTGTAATTGGAAATAGAAGGAACTCAGCTATTAGGTGTGGCTCCCAAGAATGCCAAGTCCCTTCTGCTGAGTGTCAGCTGGACCCTAAAACCTTATACAATTAGATTTAAGGATTGGTAGTGTCTGTGACATTTGTAATTAACTTTCTAACTTTAGCAGTGAGAACTTCTTGCTAGCAGTCATTATCTTAAAAAAAAAATGATGACCCACTTCTGACATCGAAGACATTAATTTGTAAGCCTTGAGCTGCACTGAGATGTATTAGAAGCATTTGTAGTAGCTGGCTCCAGAGCATATGGCTTTTCTATGACAACTCCAGCCAACTGGTACAGGTCTGTGCATTCATGGATAGGATGACTTTTTATTTATTTATTAATTTAATTTATTTATTAGAGAGAGAGAGAGAAAGAGAGAAAAACACACACACACACACACACACACACACACACACACACACAGAGACAAGGAGAGAGAGAGAGAATGTACATACCAGGCCTCTTGCTACTGCAAATGAACTCCAGATGCATGCACCATCTTGTGCATGTGGCTTATGTGGGTACTGGGGAATCAAACGTGGGTCCTTTGGCTTCACAGGCAAGTGCCTTAACCCCTAAGCAATCTTTCCAGCCCCTAGAATGACTTTTTTTTTTTTTTTTTTTTTTTGGAGAGAGAGACACACAGAGAAAGACAGAGAGAGAGGGAGAGGAAGACAGATAGAGATGGGTGTGCCAGCAGCCTTTCAGCTGCTGCAAACAAAATCCAGATGCGTGCGCCCACTTGTGGTCAAGTGCGGCATTGTGCCCTTGCATCACTTTGCATTTGGCTAAGCGTGGGACCTGGAGATTGGAACCGGCGTTCTTAGGCTTAGCAGGCAGGCGCCTTAACCGCTAAGCCATCTCTCCAGCCTAAGAATGACTTTTTAAGATCAGGCAGTCCAGTTCCATAGGTTAGTTTAAACCAGTATGTGCATGCACGCACGTACACGCACACACACGCACACACACACGCACACACAGCGCACACACACGCGCACACACACTGACTGCTATGCCTACGCTGAAATATTCTCTTCCTCTCTGCAGGTCAGAATCTTAAAATCAACTCTGAATTGAGTAAGGAATTGACTTTCAGCATGGACATGCACACTCTTGGTAGACCCGGGTGGCCTATGCAGTGTAGTGGCTCTTGGGTCTTCCTGCCCCAAGAAAGACTGCCAACCCATCAACTATGTTTTCCACAGTGGTCTTGCTCTGTGGAAGCCCCTGGATCTAAGCTGGCAGGACAGCTGGACTGAGCCCACAGAAAGACATGTTCCTTATTGGCTCCCCTGCTCTAAGCTGAGTTTACGCTGACCAAGCTCCAGTTGTATTTTGCTTTCTAGCCTGCCTGGGTGGGTACGAAAGGAGCAGGTTTCTTTTGGGTGGGGAGGAACATTCCTTTCTTCCTGTGGGGAAGGTGGTATTTATGTTTCTCAGAAAAGAACTTCTCAAAGAATAACATATTGCTATATGCTCTGAGTTTGGGGTGGGTTTAGAGAGAGAACAATTTAAGCAATCCATTTCTACTCTAAAGCCCTGTCAGAAGGGTTGAGAAGGAGTCCAACCTAAGGGAGCCTTTGTCCTCTGGATGTATGTGAGAGAGCAATAGTGTTGAACTCTGCTTACAATCACCTTGGAGCTTTATAAAAAACATACCAATGCTGAGTTCCACCCCAGACCAATTAAACAGAACTCTCTGGGTGGTGAGGCCTGAGTCCTGGTAGTTTTTAAAGCTCCTATGGGATTTTAATGTGTGGTCAAGGTTGAGAACGGTGCAGTATAGTATTGTAAGGATTACAGGAAAGTGTGAGGCAGATGGAATCTTGATTACCCAAAGTTAAGTGGGGGGAAAAATCAACTATTTACTGAATGTCTTTTCAGGATTTGACCTTGTGGTGGGCACTTGCCTTAAATTATTAGCCGGTAACACCCTGCAAGGGAGGTGATGTGTCACTCTCTTCATTGTATAAAATTTAAACCAAGGCTTAGAGAGACGAGCCAGCCTTCACAGGTCACTCAGACAAGAAGTGGTGGAGCTAGAAGTTGAGGTTTCAAAGCCGCTAAACCACGTGCTCCTGTAAAGGATCCATTTAGGGGCTGATGGACAAGGAAGGACCACAGGCTTTGGCAGAGGGTGCTTTGAGGCTATGGCTATTGGCCAGATAAAGACAGGCCATTTCAGAATAGTTTTAAGTGCGAGTTCCAACTGCTCATCTGCCATGCAACTTTCCCTGGCCCTCCCCACATTCCCCGCTGCTCTTGTTTTCTCATCCCATTTGGTCTTGCTTCTTCTGGCTTTCCAGAAGATAAGCCTGGCCAGAATGTAGGACATATCAAAAAAAAAAAAACCAAAAAAAAAAAAAAAAAAAAAAAAAAAAAACAACCCCCAAACCCCCAGAACTCATTGTCTTTCTGTCCAAACAGTTTGTACCTGTGGGAGCGTTGTCCTGCTGAGGTGCCCCTCCCTCTCATCACATGTACCAGCCTGAAATTTGGTGCTTGTCTGACACCCTGTGCATACACTGATGTCCCCACTATGTTGACAGTACAGCTTGATCTCAAGGCAGCTACAAATCATACCAAATCTTTCTCCTTTTTGATGCTTATGCTATTTTTCTCTTGTATCAAGCTACTTTCCTTGTTGCTGTGACAAAACACCTCATAAGAAGCAATTGAAGGGCGGGTTTATTTTGTCTTAGAGTTTTAGGGGATATAGTTCCACCATGGTGGGGAAGGCATAGGGATAGGAGTGAAGCAGTGGGTCACATTCAGTCCACAGTTGGGAATCACAGAGTGATGAATATTGGCGCTCAGCTTGCTTTCTCCTGTTTATTCAGTCCTCAACTACCAGCCCATGGAATGGTGCCACCCACAGACAGGGTGGGACTACACACCTCAACTGACCTCATGTACAAACTCCTTCACTGACATAGCGAGAAATTTGTCTCCTAGGTGATTCTAGATACCATCACGTTAATAATTAACATTAACCATCACACATCTGTTGATCATTTCATTAAAGAATGCTACTTATTTATAAACAGGGCTTAAACACATGGCAAATTTCTCTGACTATGCCTTTTCATACAGCTTTGACTTTTGGAAGCATGCTAGTGGTCTGCACTTTCAAAAAACAAGCAAGCAAGAAGGAAGGAAGGAAAGAAAGAAAGGAGGAATAAGACCTAAAACGAACCCAACATGACTCAGAGAAATTCATGGAAGAGGGGGTGGAAAGATTGTTAGACCACAAGTTGGGACATTATGCACAGACACTGCCTCTTCCCCATAACTAATGGCTACCCCCACAATGCATGACTGACAATCCCCATGGGGATAACTGGCATCCCCAATGAGGAGGGTCCCTTCAGAGGGTGGGGGAGGGACAGGGTTGAGGGTAAGAATGGTACCAACATGGGCTGTTTACACACTGAGTATGTACATAACTAATAAAAAATAAAAAAAAAACAAAGAGTAATCATATATATTTTTTTAAGAGGTTAAAAAGTGGCTGGAGAGGTGGCTTAGCAGTTAAGGTGTTTGCCTTCAAAGCCAAAGGACCTCAATTTGATTCCCCAGGCCTCACATAAGCCAGATGCACAAGGTGGCACATGTGTCTGGAGTTCGTTTGCAGTGGCTGGAGGCCCTGATGCACCTGTTCTCTTTCTCTCTATCTGCCTCTTTCTCTTTCTGTCACTTTCAAATAAGTAAATAAAAATATTTTTAAAAATTTAAAAAAGAGGTTAAAAAATAGCACTGTAGAAGCTGGCATGGTGGTGCACACCTTTAATCCCATTACTCGGGAGGCAGAGGTAGGAGCATTGCCATGAGTTTGAGGTCAGCCTGGGACTACAAATTGCCAAGTCAGAATGGGCTACAGTGAGACCCTACCTCAAAAAAAAACCCCCAAAATAAAAATAATAAAAATAATAGCACTCTAAAACTGGAGGAAAATGGGAATAATTGCACTTACCTGCATTTCAAATGAATACTATTACTTTAGTGCAGTGGAGGAACCCTAAAGTAATGTATTAACATGGTCCTTTTCCACATCCCTGCAGTTTTAAGCAGGAAGGGAGGTGGGAAAACCAGGAAACAAGTCTTGAGTTCTTTACAGTATGGTAAACGGTAGCTTTCCTTTAGGGAGAAGCCATTCTGAAATTATTTTAGATGTATTAAAGGACTGAACAATGAGTGAATGAGCTCATGTTACTGGGTGCAGGAGTTGTCATAAACAAGGTGCTAATGTGGAATGGGGAAGTCAAGAAAGAACCCTGTGGATCAACTGGGCTTGAAAAGCTTGGTGTGAACTCAGTATTGTGTGTGCAGATCATATGAATATGTATATCTCATAGTTTTGACCACATAGAAGGCCAGGAAGTAATGACAGCCCAAGGCAATGGACAGACACTCGGGCACACATAATTTGGTACCTTTGACTATTCATCATCAAAGGAGCCAGAGTTTCTTAAGGAAGTGGTTGATGCCATGGCTGGTGCATAGATGAGATGAACCCAGAATATATATTTGTGCCAGGAAATAAGGCAGTGATTTTTATTTATTTGAGAGAGAGAGAGAGAGAGAGAGAGAGAGAGAGAGAGAAAGAGAGAGAGAGAGAGGAAGAGGCAGAGATAAAGAGAGAATGGGCACGCCAGGCCCTCTTGTGTACCTGGCTTACGTGGGTCCTGGGGAATTGAACTGGGGTCCTTAGGCTTTGCAGGCAAACACCTTAACTGCTAAGCCATTTCCCCAGCCTGGCAGTGATTGTTAGAAAGGGTCTGATGGACTATTGTATTAGTCTCTCTTCTACTGCTGTAGTAAAATACCTTAGTCTGTGCCTGTATAGTCAGTGTTCTCTAGAGGAAAGAACTGATAGAATGACTATGTACCATAACGGGAATTTATTGGGCTAGCTTACAGGACACAGGCTGGGCAGTGAATCAGAGAACCTGGTAGTTTCTCAGTCCACAGGCTGGAGGTCTTAGCAGTGTTGATCTGGGGCTGAAGGTCTGGAGGATTCCTGGAGAGCTACTGGTCTTCAGCCCACACGTGGCCTGAAGGCTGACGAGGCTGGGTTGAATGTCTGTGAAGGAAGGCAGCAGCAGGGGCTATGCAGGTACCAAGGAGCAGCAAGAACAGTCATGCAAATGGCCCTTGGTCACCTGGAGCTTCTTCTTATATAGCTCACCACCAGAAGGGCTGTCCACTCCAGGGGAAGGCTTTCCTTTATGAATCTTTCCTGGAAACTCCCTCACAGATCCTCTTAAGAGGTTGTGTGTCCTATCTGATGCCTAACCTGATCAAATTGACAAGAGAATTTAACCGCCACAGGGCCCTTTACAAAGAAAACAGGTCTGCTTAGCAGCCCGTTCCAGAGGCTCAAGAGCATTGTGTCAGCATCTGCTTGGTATTGCTGAGGGTCTCATGACCAATGGTATCACAGTGGTGGCAGCATGTGAGAGGGTTACATGGCAGGATAGCCAGAAATATGCCAGCAAGTGCCTTTAACTGCTGAGCCATCTGCCCAGACCTAGGAACCAAGAGAGATTCACAGGCTAGGCTTGTGCTTTTTATCTATCATCTATCTATCTATCTATCTATCTATCTATCTATCTATCTATCTATCTATCATCTATCTATCTATCTATCTATCTATCTATCTATCTATCTATCTATCTATCATCTATCTATCTATCATCTGTCTATCCTTTTCTGTTATCATAAGTCACTTTCCTGGAAACTAAGCAAGGTCTTACTGGACTACATTAATCCCTTCTGGGGATTGTTCCAGTGACCTAACTATTATCCACTTTGCCCCAATTCTTAAAGGTTCTATATAAACTTAGGACCAAGTTTCCAGCACATAAACTTTTGGGGGACACACCCAAACCGTATCCAAAGATGAGAGTCAGCACATAGGGATTTCCACCAGCTACGTAAAGACAGGACACTGAAGAAAAAAGAACTCACGATCTCACACTGACAATGAACAGATGGATAAATGGACAACTGGAAGAAAAGGGAGGGTTCATGATCGAGAAATACCAAGTACCTGTTGGTAAATGTGGGAAGAGTGCTAAAGGTGGCCAGTCATTTTTTGCAATCATCACAGTAAAATTGCTTTAGATAAAAATGTTGCTAGGGCTGGAGGGATGGCTCAGAGGTTAAAGGAGCTTGCTTGAAAAGCCTGCTGGTCAGGGTTTGATACCCATGTAAAGCCAGTCCCACAAAGCAGCTCATGTGTCTAGAGTTTGTTTGCAGCAGCAAGAGGCCTTGGCATGCCTATACTCTCTCTCTTTGAAATAAATAAATAAAAATGTTCAAAAACAATCAGTGAGGGCCGGAGAGATGGCTCAGTGGTTAAGGTACTTGCCTGTAAAGCCTAACAACCTGGGTTTGATTCCCCAGTACTCATGTAAAACCAGATGCCCAAAGGTGGGACATGCATCTGGAGTTTGTTTGCAGTAGCTAGAGGCCCTGATTCACCCATTCTTTCTTTTTGTCTGTCACTCTTCTCTGTGTCTCTCTTTGCTTGCAAATAAAATGAAAAAGAAAATGTTAAAAAAAATTGATAGAGGTTAAATCTGGGAGAGAAACTTGAATGAGAAATAAATTATTTGCTTCATCCTGAAATCTCTCTTCAGATTGTTCATTTATCGCAAAATGCAAAATAATAGTTATACATATAAGACAGAAGCCAAAACCCCTTGACTAGTGATTAAAATTAGTATCACAATTGAGGGATGGAAGGTTCCTCTAGATATAACATGTTGGGAATATACAACCCAAATCTAATCACTAGAAAACCCAACACAAACTAGAATGAGGACAATCGGGTTAAGTAAATGTCGGGGCTGGGGTGCCGGAGACTATTATTCAGAAATACTAGTGTCAGAAAAGACAGAGTCCAAGGGATTTTTTATAAATTAAAGGTGACTAAAACATCACAACCAAATTCCCTCTATGGTCCTAAACTGTACCCTGGAGTGGGAGAGAAGAAAAATGCCGTAAATGACAGTTTGGGTTAATTGACAAAATTGGGTTGAGGTGGTAAAGCACTGCACCAGTCATCAACTCGCTGAAGCCGGTGACTGTATTATAGTCTAGAAGAGGACCTTTCTGTTCTTAGCAAATACATACTGAAGTGTTTAGTGGCAAATTGCCATGATGTATGAACTGATCCTCAAGTGGTTCAGAAAATCAAGAACACACGTGCGCTCGTGTACACACACACACACACACACATACACACACACACACTTTTTTTAAAAAGCATGAGAGAGGGGCTGAGGAAATGGCTTAGCAGCTAAGGCATTTGCCTGCAAAGTCTAAGGACCCTGGTTCGATTCCCCAGGACCCAAATGCACAAGGGGACAAGTGCATTTGGAGTCGGTTTGCAGTGGCTGGAAGCCCTGCTGTGCCCATTCTCTTTTTCTCTCTATCTGTTTCTTCCTTTCTCTCTCACATAAATAAATAAATAAAATATATTTTTTAAAAAAAGCATGAGAGCAGGAAAACAAATTATAAAGCAATAAGGCAAAATATAAACAATGCGTTAATCTACAGAGATTCTGCTAGCAACTTTAAATTTGATATTGTTTAACTTGTACAATTTATTTTATTTATTTATGAGAAAGAGAGAGAGAATGAGAGAGAAAGAGGCAGATAGAATGGTCACACCAGAGCCTTTAACCACTGCAAATAAACTCCAGACACATGCGTCACCCTTGTGCATCTGGCTTACATGGGTGCTGGGGAAATCAAACCTGGGTCCTTAGGCTTTGCAGGCAAGTGCCTTAGCCATCAAGCCAACTTTCCAGCCCAATGTGTGCAAATTTTAATAGCTTAAATTGCATATATGACCAAATAAAAACTTGCATTAACAATTAGTGGGGTGTGTGGTGTAATATCAGGCTGTAGATGAGAATATGGGGTGTGGGGGATCCAGGAGGAAGGATACCAAGATTAAACGACTAGGAAGACATATCCACCTTACATATGGGGAAACTGAGTCTCGAGAAGGTTCAGTCCCCTACCTTAAGTCAGCGAGCAAGCAAGGCAGCCAGGATCAGAACACCGCTTCGCCAGTGTGGTGAGGTGGGGGTGGGAACTCAGGCCTTTGGCCCGTGATTCCAAGGTAGGCCATGTGTGAAGACTAGTTGGCCCAGGCTGGGGTGGGTGGAATGACAGGGGTGAAAAACCTGTATCTTCCTGCTTGCAAATCCCCTATCAGCCTTGGGTTGGGCTACAAGGAGTGCTCAAGCACCCTCTTGTGGTCAGGCCACCCAAAGCTCGTCACTTTCTGGCAGTGGGAACCCCATCACACCTGCGTCTGGTTTGGAATGGAGCAGGGACCAGGACTAGGTCTCCTGCTTTTCCGCTTGGCTGATGTGGCATTCTGCACTACCTCTAGCACTGTACTTCCAAGCATGGCATCCACCCCCAGCTTGTACCTGAAAAATCTATTTTCCGCAGCCTCCACCAAGCCAGGTCTGGCTGACAGCAAGGACTCAGGAAGTCTCCCAGCAAGGCGCTCCAGAAAGCCAAAGAAGGATGGATCCAGTTGTGTCTGTCCTGTGAACCCTCATTAGAAAAGGTTGGGCTATTGCTTCCACCAGATGACAACCCCTAGAATTTGAAAATGACCCAAAGGAGCCTTAGAGTCAAAGGAAGGGTAGGACTCCTTACAACATGGCCTGGCCAACACAAAATGGCCTGGATATCCATGACCTCACAGTGCCTGACACTACCTACACAAGACCATCATAATAGGAGGAAAAGGTCATGACATCAAACTGAAAAGAGAGACTGATTGAGAGGGGGAGGGGATATGCTGGAGAGTGAAGTTTAAAAGGGGAAAGTGGGGGGAGGGAGGGAAATAACATGGGATATTGTCTACAATTAAAGAAGCTGTTAATAAAAATAATAATAAAAAAAAGAGTGGAAAGAAGAAAAAAAAGAAATGGGTCACCATGAGGGGAGGGACAACAGCTAATACCCACTCCCTATTAACTTGGCTGTTCCCTATAGGTCTCATGCTGAAAGCTTTTCTCCAGTTTATACCTGTATGCAGGGGTGTTTGTCCCTTAATGTCCTTTAGCCCTGCCAGAGTCCTAGTCTTTGTATCCTGTCCCAGGAATTCTAGTGTCCACTTCCTCCTGACTCTCCTGCCCAGGAGTGTGTGGAGGGCACTGCCACATGGGCTGATGGGCAGGCCTCAGAAGCCAGGCTGTAAGCTGTTCATCAAAGGAGCCCTTGATGCACAGAGTACCCGCCACCTTATTAACCTGGGTCACAAGTGTCTTCCTCAGCAGTGGTCTCAGAAAAATCTTCTACATCCATTTGCAGGGCACAGACGTCTCCTTCCACCTTCCAGGCCACAGTCATTTGGCAGTTGTCATGTGTGATGTCCTTGTCCACTTGGACATTGTGCACTTGAGAACATTGAACAAAGTAGGGCAGTTTGGGTGGGGGAATCTCTGACAGGTTTTCAGCCACTAGGTGCGGGGTGATCATGCTCTGGGGGTGTCGAGATTTTCGTGGGAGGTAATAGGCATTCCACAAGCTGGTACTCATCCAGAGACTCCACAAAGCTGGAGTGATTAAGAGGCCTTTGGGTCTGGCTTAGGTGCCACATGCCACAACTCCACCAGTCCTGCAGGGTAGCCAGGAGCAGGGTGGCCACCATCTTGGACTGCCCCTTACCTGCACTTACAAACATATCATACATCAAATTTTGACACTTTGGACAATCCTAATCCATAAATTTATATTCTCATCAAACGTAGCACAGTCCCTCCTTTTAAAATATTTATTTTATTTATTTGACAGAGAGTGAGAGAAAGAGGCAGAGAGAGAGAGAGAGAGAGAGAGAGAGAGAGAGAGAGAGAGAGAGAGAAAATGGGCGCACCAGAGCCATCAGCCAATGCAACTGAACTCCAGATGCATGCATCACCTTATGCATCTGGCTTACGTGGGTCCTGGGGAATCAAACCTGAGTCCTTTGGCTTTGAAGGCAAATGCATTAACCAGTAAGCCGTCTCTCCATCCTCAGTTCCTCCTTTTAAAAGACTGTGTGGTGATTATGCACTAACAACATTGTTGGGATCAGAATACCTAGCAGAAAGAACTTGCGGTTGGAAATTTATTTTGGCTCATGGTTTCAGGGTTTTAGCGATATCACAACAGGGAAAGCATGGGGAAGAGAGTGTTCACAATATGGTGGTGGCCCAGGAAGTTGAGAATGGTTTGGAACCAGGAGCCAGGCTATCACTAGTGACCTACTTCCTCCAGTTGGACCTTACCTTTTATTTTTCTTTTTTGGCCTTGAACTTCTGATCCCCCTGCGTCCATCTCTTGAGTGCTGGGATTACAGGAATATACCACAATACCTAGTATATGGAGTTCTGGTGATTAAATCCAAGATTTTGTACATGTCAGACAATTCCCAGCCCATAAGCCTACCTCTTTAAAGATTGCATAACCTTTAAAAACTGGAGAGATGGCTTAGTGGTGAAGATGCTTGCCAGCAAAGCCAAAGGACCCAGGTTCAATTCCCCAGTGCCCTTGTAAAAGCCAGATGCACAAAGTGGAGCATGCATCTGGAGTTCGTTTGCAGTGGCTAGAATTCCTGGGGCACCCTTTATCTCTCTCTCTCTTTCTTTCTCAAATAAATAAATTAACTATTAAAAACAAACAGTTCCATGCACTGGGGAACAAGAGTTCAAAACAAGAGCCTGTGTGTGTGTGGGGACATTTCAGATTTAAGCCATAACATAACATAAGAAGTTTTTTGTGTGTGTTGTAAATTGAAATTACACCTCATGTCTTATAGTAAAGAGTATCCTTTCCTGAAAATACCTTGAAAATCATTGGAAGATTGAATCAAAATCCAGATGCCTTAGAATAGCCTGAAAGTCTTCATGCCCCACCTCCAGCTTACTGTCTAGACCGTGCTTTGGAGCTTCTAGTATTTTCCCTGCAGCCGTTCCTATAACCCTTCACTGAACCATTATATGATGCTCCTCTGGCTCTTTGTGCCTGGTGTCTCCTCAACCCCTTCCCACACACACAGTGGTGGGGGGGGGGGAGGATGCAGAATGTGTAAACAGTTCTTTAAAGCCTCCCCTGAAGGTCAGCTCCAGTTCAGACAGAAGGGACTCCTCCTACCTTTGTACCATTATTATTACAATGACTGCCCTGGGTGATAATGTCTCTCCTCTCTGTGTCTTCTAACACATTCTGGAAAGCAGGAGTAGGTAAAATACAACTCTTGCTGGAGCCCATAGCTGCTGGGCCTGGCTCAGGAGAGCCCTCTGCGTTGTGTGTTGTTTTCCATTGCAGACATCAGCAGCTGCCTAGAGCCACTGAGACAGGAGTCATTTTCTTTCTGGTGGTCAAGTGGTCAAAACGTGTATCTGGGGGTTGCCAGGGTTGCATTTTTCTGCAAAACCCAATTGTCAAGAATGCTGCTTACACACACTGCAGTGCTGGTGTGAGACAGAAGCAAAGCATGTGAGCCTTTCATTCGCTCTGTCCTTGGGGCCAGATCCACCCACACTCATACCATGGTTTAGTTTGGTAAGCCAAAGCTTTCCCATTTCTCTTCAGTTTTGCAGTGTTTTGGTTGGGCTAGATCCAGTTGGGTTCCCCTCACTTGTACCTAATAGAAGTCAACCTAATGTTGTTCCGGAGAGTTTAGGAGTGAACAGTCGCCTGCACTTCATTTTCCCCCACACTGGCCTAGGTATATAGAAGGAACCTCCACAGTGTCTCGGGCAAGTGGCCTGGCTGACTCTGTATGTGCGATCCCACGGAAGCCAAGACTTGGCGTGCTGCGTGACTCAATATTTACAGTGCATCACCTTCATATGGTAACCCCCAGCCCTTTTCATCTTACTGATAGCTTCAGAAACCAAACTTAACTAAGGTACAATTTAGAAGACAAAATGGTAGCATTTCTGGGACATCTTGCTTATTTGTTGGGTCAAATAACTCTGGGCTGGCCCCAGAGTTTATTTAAAACTTACACACTTATTTCAAAAGGCATTCTAAGAACATTTTTTTGAGAATTTCACAACACCATCAAGATAAGGAGGGCAACCCCTGAAGCAGGGTTGCAAACTGGAAGTACCCAACATGTACTTGGTACTGCTCAGTCAGATGCCAACAACTGATTTTTTTTCTCTCTCAACATCCGTGCCTTGAAAAACAGCATAGTTTAATTCCAACATTCTATTTTAGATTTGCCTTCTCAATGACTTTAAACCTTAAAATAGAAGTGTACCAAGCAGACACCTCATTTTTCAGTATAGAATTAAGTTCTGCTGATAACAGATGGATACTTTCCACATTAATGCAAAATGTGAGCACGAATCACGAGATAGCGTAATGCACTCCAGGAACCGACGGTGATATATTTAGATACAGATTAGAAGTAAAACTGATACATCATTCCTTACAGTGTAGGCGAACAGCACCAGTGCATAGCAGTGCCTCTTGGGACTGAGGTCATTTATTTTTCCTCCTGGATATATTGTTTATATCATGTTCTCTTCCTCATGTTATATATTAAATTGTTTAATGTAAGCCATAAGAGAGCAAATGTCACTTAAAGGTTCTTTCCCTCCCTCGCTTAAAATCTGAGGAATCAAATCTTCTAAAGCAGGTGATCTGTCCGTTTCCATTCCTGAATGTCATTGGTACATATGGCTTTTCTTATCGGTTCATTTTGCATTCCCAAATTGAATGACAATTAATCTACAACATCTGAGCAGAAAGACTGGGGCTTCCTGACTTTTGTGCAGGCTATTTTTCTGGATCCCAAAAGTATGCCTGCTGGTATAAAAGCTCCCTTGAAGTTGGGAGAAAAATTAAGTCATTATTAAAAAGTTCCTGATGAGGTGAAGACTAAACTCAAGATAATAATAACTGTCACTATTATTTTTAGAAAAAAAATTGGTGCATGTGTGTGTGTGTGTGTGTGTGTGTGAGAGAGAGAGAGAGAGAGAGAGATTTTTAAGGGTAAATCAACTTTATGTATTAGAAAATAGAATGGTCCCAAATGAAGCAACTATTTATTCTTATAAGCACCTCTTCATATATAACTCCAACAGTAATTAATTACTATGCACTAAGCTTAGTCTGTCTTTCACTGTGTAAAAAACTTCTCTTTTGACTCGCACCAAAATCCATTCAGTGTGGAATGGTTATACATAGCCACCTCCACTCCATCCACAAATCTTATCCTGGGTTTTGTGATGTCTTCTTTGTCTACACCCAAACCTCTTTCCTGGAACAACCTGGCCTGAGTCTTTCAGTCTCCCAGCTAGCTCTCTTCATCTGCTGCTCTCCTTTCTCACCTCTGTGGTGTTCACTAGCATTGTTCATGGTGGACATTCCACCCTGCAGGCACATGGTAGGATTATAGTTGCTGACCACCTCTGAAATCAGGCCAGGGAGTATGCTTTGGCAGAGGAAATATGAGTGGGAAGTATGCGGGTCACTTCTAGTTTGACACTGGAGAGTTTGTGCATGAGCCACTGTGGTCTCCTTTCTGTGTGGCATGTTGATCTACTGTGGTTCAGGTAGAGACTGTTCTGTCCCCAGATACCAGAATGAGGAGAGGAAAGCAGAAGCCCATTTAGCTTAAAAAGGGGACATGGAGTGTGCACAAGGAATGACCTTTGCTTTTATAAGCCACCAAGACTTTGTGCTTCTTCATTACGGCAGCATGAGCTAACCAATTGTAATTAATATGTCTTCTTGCGGGTTTATCTTTAGATTGCCATTGGGAGCAGTCCTTTCAAATGTCTTTCCATGTGCTGCCCAGAACATCTAACGTCTTTGCAGCCACACAGAACTAGACTCCAAGTGCTCACTTTCAGTCCCTTTATGATCTGCCTACCTCCTGGACCTCCTTCCCTCACACTCTGACCTCCACTGGCTTTTCTGATGCTGGGCTGGCCTCCCTGCTGTCATTTGACCAGTCTTCAAACCTTCCTGCCTCAGGGCCTTCACACCTGCATTTTGCTTCTGTCTCAGGTATATTTACCCAGATATGACGAGGTGTTTTCCTTCACTCTGTTTAGTCTCTGCTCAAATGTCCCCATCTCAGTGGGATGACCATGTTACCTGAAATGAAACCCCATCACCTTCATCTCTGTGTACTACTTTTATTCTTCTTTCTTCAAGTGTGTATCCCAATGCCCCATTCTTTGATGCTACATTCTCTGGCTTCCTCCGGAGGGTAGGGCTGTTTGCCTCTTTGACTCACTGCTTGAAGTTACAGTTATAGTCGCCAGCCCACTCTAGGCACTCAATAAACGTGTTGAGAACCGGAGAAAGTGAAGTGAAGGTGCTTGGCTAAGGTCTCATAGGCCATTCATAAGGGAACTATGCCTGAGCCTTTGGTCTCTGACTTCCCATGTGTTCATGAGTTGTTCTTGTTCCCCCATAGCATCCTGGAAGTGCCAGCGAACCCCGTGAGCACTGTTAGCTCTGGGGCTTTGAGGCCACCCAGCAATGTGCCGTCTCTGGTTTGCACTTATGAGACCTGAACTCAGAGTGAGTGGTTTTGTAAAGTCCCATGCTCAGTTGTGATTTATTTGTCATGTGGGTTGTCATCTGTTTTCTAACTCCATGTCTATGACACACTCTTAATATGCTGATGGAGACTGTCATAAAATGGATTAAAAAAAATCATTGTTATCCAAATGTCACCCACTTGACTTTAAAATGGAAGTTTTCTGTATTAAGCTTTGAAGATACAATTGTCTGCTGTTTGGGGAACCCACTTTGAACACAAAGGTAATGCTCTTGGTATGGGATTCTTCCTTTTAATCCCACCACTCAAAAAGATCATGAGTTCAAGGTCAGTTTAGCCTACACTGGTCTCAAAAACCAAACAAAGGCGAGGTGTGGTGATGCATGCTTTTAATCCTAGCACTCAGGAGGCTGAAGTAGGAGAATCACTGTGAGTTCAAGGCCACTCTCAGACTACAGAGAAAGTTCCAGGTAAGCCTGGGCTAGAGTGAGACCCTACACAAAACAAAACAAAACAAAACAAAAAAAACAAAACAAAACAAACCAACCAACAAACAAACCAAACCAAACCAAACCAAACCAAACCAAACCAAACCAACCTCAAATAAAACCACCCAAACAACAACAACAAAAATATAGTAATCCTGGGTTAACACAGGCTACGTAGTGTTTGGAAGTTACTCCTGACGCCCCTGGACTCAAATCCAAGCTCTGCACACCAAGTAGACAGACCATGGCAATGCTGACAAGGCTAGGGCAGATGGAAAGAGGCTTGTCAATAAACACAAGCCTTTCCAGGAGGATTAAAATTTTTTGGAACTATAGACTATCACTGATCTGCAAGGTGAGAGGCAGGCCGGCCTTAGACGGAGCAGCACTGGGCCAGAAGGGCCATCTTCCTGGGTCCCACGTGGGAGGCCCTGCTCCAGGGGCTGAGCGGGTGGGGTGGGGGGAAGCTCAGGCATCCGCATTTCGAACCAGCTCACAGGTGTTTCTCATGAACACTCAACTTTGGGTCTCCCTCCACTTTCTCATTTTATAGGTTTTGAGAAATGGAGGCTCTGGGATTTGACCCTCATGGAAATAACATCAAAGTGCTACAAAGAAAAGTGGAAATAATTTTCAGGGTAAAATGACATCTTGAGTCCTCACTCATATCTGCTTACGGCATGGGTCTCCTTCTTAAAGACATAAGCATGACAACACAGGTCCTTCTATGGAGCCTGCGGCATTTTCTCTGTGATTCCTGGAGCAGTTAGTTTGCAGATCCAAGATCTGGCGACTCATGTGAAACAATAGCCCCTCAGCATTTTGGGGCATGTGTATGTGTGTGTGTGCATGTGTATATGCATGTTTGTGTGTGTGTGTGCACATGCATGTGGAGGCCTTGGGTCGGTATCAAGGGCTTCTTCCGTTTCTCTCCATCTTGTTCTTTGAGATAGGGTTGTTTGCTGAAACTAGAACTTATTGTTTTCAGCTAGACTAACTAGCCAGTGAGTCTTAGGGATCCTCCGTCTCTGCCTGCCCAGTGCTGGGATTGTAGGTCTGTGCTCCCAAGCCCGTCATCTTATGTGGGTTCTGGGGACTCCAGACTCAAGTCCTCGTGCTTGTGCGGCAAGTGTTTCACCCACTGAGCCATCTACTCAGCCCCGCCCATCAAGTTTGTCCCCCCTGTTTACCAGCAGAATTACAGCTACTAGCAGTTATGACTAGAAGAAGTGAAAGGAAGAGGGAGAGATTAGGGAAGGAAAAGAAAAATGAAGCAGACCCCAGGAAATTATTCATCAAAATAAATATGGTGAAGAGCTTTTCGAGGGTCATTATTACATTAGGTGTGAGACTCAAGATACAGGGTGTTAGGAAAGCCACCGAATCCATGTCAGCCACCACCGTTCCCTCTCCCCCCCACCCCACAGGTGTGAAATCATGCTAAGAGCCTATCAAGGAATGACTAATTACTGGGGAACAGAAGATTCACTGTCGTTTATCCTTTGCATCAATATATGAAAAAAAAATCGCTAGAATTTTGTGGTCAAATGTGGCTAAAAGAGAACAGATAAGACCTCCAGAAAATGGAAGCACTCCTCCATTCCTAGGGGAGCTTGGTGGACTGCCCACATAACTTGCTGATAAAGGCCCATCTGTTAAAACAAAGTGCAGCGGCGTTGGCAATACATTCCAGCCAGAGACCATAAGTGGTTACTTTTGTCTTGACAGACTTGGTAGATTTTTTTTTTCCAAAGTCCAGAAAACTATTTGAGAATGAAATATAGATGATGATATTGGCTTTAAGTTAGTATTACACTTTTTGCTTGGAGAGAGAGAAAATCTGCCAGCACAGCTTCCCCAGTAAACAGGGCTTTTGTGATAAATTGTTATGAGAATCAAGTCATAAGGAAAACTCAGCTTCACAAATGACACACATAGAAAAACAGCGGATGTCTGATGAAGTAAAGGACCGACTTATTGCCAAGACCTTGAAAAACAAAATTAATTTCCTTTCGTCTTTGATAATGGTGATGTCATGTAGTTAATAGGAAGAGCCTGCCATGCTCAAGTAGTTACGAAGGGAGAAATGTTTGCCAGGCCTCAGGTTGGAAACATTGGTTTTTGTTGCTATTACTTTCACTAGCTGAAGTCAGTCAAAGGAACAAGAAACTTGTTTGGCGTGGCCTGCAGGCGAAGTGGGCTTAGACACTATTATCAGTTTTTTTAAAATTAAAAAAATTTTTTTTTTTTTTTTTTTTTTAGCAGAAAAAGCAGCTTAGTTGGAATGGTGCTCTGGCAATGACTTCAGATGTTTGGAGCTATTGAAAGACGTAGTGGGTAAAAGCACGCTGTTGTGGTTTGTATGTGAAATGGCCCTCACATGCTCGTGTGTGAACACTTGATCCCCAGCTGATCTGAGAGGTAGAACCTGGCTGGAAGAAGTGAGTCACTGGGGAGGGGCAGGTGGGCGGGTGGTCCTTGAGGTTTGATAGCTCAACTCCACTTCCTGTCCCTAGAATCTACTCTCTGTGTCACTTAGAGGCAGTGTGAATAGCTGCCTCATGCTCCTGGCTCCATGATTTCCCAGGCACGATGGACTGTGTCCTCTCAAATGGCAAGCCAGAAGAAACCCCCCTCCTTCCTTAGGTTTCTTTTTATCAGATATTTGGTCACATCAGTAATAAAAGTGACTAAAATGCATAGTCCACATTCAGTGATATTTTACAGAGTGGTTTGACTCCCATGGGAGGATAGCATGTAGAGATTAGGACAACAACTGGGATGAGAATGAGGCCCTTCCCCACACAGGTGGAAATGTTAAGCACACACTAAAGAAAGATTTGTCTAAAAGTTACTCAAGCAATTCACGGGTGAGTCCAATCGTCTGCTTTCAGCCCCAGGTAAAAATATGGCTCAGTGGTTAAGGCACTTGCCTATAAAGCCTAACCACCTGGGTTCGATTCCCCAGGACCCACGTACAGCCAGATGCACAAGGTGGCGCATGCATCTGGAGTTTGTCTGCAGTGGCTGGAGGCCCTGGTGTGCCCATTCTCTGACTGTCTTCTCTCTCTTCGTGTGCAAATAAATAAATAAAATATTTAAAATTAGAAACATATATTTAAAAACAACACTTTTAATCTAGTGAAGGCCACTCATCCCACGCTAGTACCAGCTCTCTCGAAAGTAGAAGCTGAGTTTTCTGCTCTCATCATTCCAGATTTAAAAGCAGCAACAGGGCAGATAATCTAACTTCAGTCTTGGGGTCAAAATTAGACTCTTCTATGAAGACTATGAATGTGTTTTGTCTGCTAGGAATCACAGGTCATTTATTTGAACAACCTCTTTGTGGATTTACTTGTAGAGCTTCTTAGAATTGCTAGTGCCCAAAGGGCCAGACAGAGGATGGACCGTAGTGAGTACCAGCTTTGTGACATCAGTGGAGCCGTCTTTCTCTTTCTGTCATGTCCTTCTGGGATTTAGACATTAGTGGCTCCAGCAGCAGACACTCTGCAGGCAAGACAAGAACATTCATGACCTGGAGGCTGCTGCCTCTGTGCTAAGGCCAGAGATCGGAACTTGGTAGTTATGAATCCAACCTTTATCTCTTTTCTCTTAGGGAGATTCTTCTCCCTGGAGAAAGGAACTCTGAAGGGTGGGCAGGCCTCTTCACAATCCATGGTAGATGGTACTGAAATCTGGGAGAGCTGCAAGCTTTATTTCTTTTTCCTGTCTATTTTTTTTTCTTTTCTGCTTTTAGACCATTTATATTGAAAACACATTAAAAATTTTTTTGTTTATTTTTTATTCATTTATTTGAGAGTGATAGACAGAGAGAGAAAGAGGCAGGTAGAAAGAGAGAGAATGGGCGTGCCAGGGCCTCCAGCCACTGCAAACTAACTCCACATGCATGTGCCACTTTGTGCGTCTGGCTTACGTGGGTCCTGGGGAATCAAGCCTTGAACCAGGGTCCTTAGGCTTCACAGGCAAGTGCTTAAGTGCTAAGCCATCTACACAGACCCAAAACACATTTAAAAAAAGTCCTATAGCTGGGTGTGGTGGCGCACACCTTTAATCCCAGCACTTGGGAGGCAGAGGGAGGAGGTTTGCCATGAGTTCAAGGCCACCCGAGACAACATAACGAATTCTAGGTCAGCATAGGCTAGAGTGAGACCCTACCTCGGAAAACAACAACAACAAAAGCCCTGTGTTTAGTTATGTTTTCCTACTTATTCCATCCAGGATAAAATTTGGGTGTTATAAGAGGGAAAGTTGACAGTATATCTATGAGCTAAACTCTAGTGTGTCATCCTAAGAAGCAGTCTGGTTCAGTGCTGCTGTGGTGCGGCACAGCAGTCACGGTGATGGGAGCCTCTTATCACGACTGGTGCCATAAGTGTGCCCATTACATGCTTCTTGTCCTAGCTCATTCAACTTTCATAGCATAAATGATGAGCTGGGTACTCTCAATACAGATGAAGGAACTGAGGCTTAGAGAAATTAATTAACTTGCCCAGGAACCCACAAACTCTTCTGTGATAAAAGTCGGATAGCAAGGCCTGGGTGCTAATGACAAGGCCATACCCTTCCTCATTGCTCACCAACATTTAATTTCTTTCTATGTGTTTCGGTGATTTTACCCATGATGCACCATCACTCAGCAGAGGAGACATCTTCTCTGCTATTGACTCTTGTTTTTCTAAGTCGATCCAAGAGAGTGCGTCCACCTCTACATGGGCTGTTCCTGTTTTGAAAAGGTGCCAATAAATCCTGTCATTTGGTGAATTCTTAGAGGCTGTTGAACATGCCCTTTTGGAAACATGGGTCAGGCAGTGGAAATTCCTTCCTCTTCACAGCGAAGCAGGCTCCAGAGTTGCTGCTTTTGATTGCATTGGGAGTGCTGGATGTGTCTTCAAATTCTTGTCTTGAGCTGATTTCAGTTAGGGGATTTTTTTCCTCAGAAGTCAACCCCAGAACACATGGCAAGAGAGTTCGCTAGCTAGGTAGAGCCATAAATCTCAAGCCCTTGGATTTTCACACAAAGTCAAGCAGAAAGGCATAAGGGCTTGAAAATTCATCTCAATAAGAAAAAAAGGGGAGGATTTTTGGACTAAACATATGCAGAGATGGGGACAGAGAGTGAAAGACAAGGCAGGTGGGAAGGAGAGACTAAGCCCTCGTAGGTAGATGCTCCGCTGATGATGATGATGATGATGATGACTTTCAGACAAGAACGGAAGAAAGAAGAGATGCGCAGAGAACCACAGACATGGTGGACAGAATAAGAGAGAAATGTCCAGGATTCGGATAAAAGAAAAATAACTGAGGGTTGGAAGATAATAAGAGATTTCCTTTTTGGTTTTCCACTAAAACATCCCCATGTTTTTATAGCTTTTTTTTTGAGTGGTGCTGCTGACGTTGTAACTATTATTATAGAAAAATTAGAAACTGTAACTTCTATATAAATTTTACTGTGAGGAACATTAGTTTTCTTTAGCCTTGCACAAAATTTTATATGAAAGAAGGAACTCAGTTTATATCTTTCATAAATATAAGTTATTTGGTTACTTAGAACTGAGAGATTTTTTTTTTTACAGGTGTTAAAATCTCAACTAGTCCTGTGTTCATTGCTCAGGGTAGGTGAGGGCCATGCTTGAAAATGCAGAAAATCTCACAAAAAGCTTGAAATGTTTAGACTCCTCGCTTACCAGTCAGCCTTCGTCAAAGATGCTATGAGCAGGCTGGAAAATGCTCATCTCAGTTCACATTACTCAAAAGCTTCCATGGGCTGGAGAGATGGTTTAGTGGCTAAGGCACTTGCCTGCAAAGCCTAAGGACTCATATTCAACTCTCCAGGTCCCACATAAGTCAGATGCACAAGGTGACACAAGCAAACAAGGTGGTACATATGCACAAGGTGGGGCACATATCTGGAGTTCGATTACAGTGGCTGGAGGCCCTGGCTCTCTAATTCTCTATCTATCTGTCTATCTATCTATCTATCTATCTATCTATCTATCTATCTATCTATCTATCTATCTATCTATCTATCTATCCATCTATCCATCCATCCATCCATCTATCTATATATCTATATATATAAAACACTCTCGCATTAAAAAAAAAAAGCCAGTCTGTTGTGTTTGCCTTAAAAAAAAAAAGCTTCCAAGCCTCCCAGTCTGTCATGTGTGTGAGCATCCAGGAAGCTGGTTATCTTCATACTCAGGCTTTGGCTTCTCAAAACACAAGGGTGGCTAAAGGCATGAGCTTTAGAAACAGCTGACACTGACGTGGTTCAGGCCCCAACTCTAATAGTTACTGGTTGCGTGCTTTTGGGCAAATCACTTGAGGTTTGTCTCCTCATCTGTACCATGGGAATAACTCTCCTACTAATTAGAGCAAAATGGGGAAGGTTCTTAAGTCATGGTAACTATTACCATCACCTAGATGTAAGCCATGTCTAAGCATTTAAATGTTGTCAGTTTTGTGTTTGGAAAGTGGGCTGCCCCCTGCCCTAAAGTCATGTTCTTGTATTACCTGGACACTAAGCAGAGCATCATGTTGTTGTAGACCAGCTCTGCTCTTTCCCCAAGTCAGATACCTGACAATCTCTCTGAAAATGTCGTGTCTTTTGTACGTGAAGCATTGGACAATTCATTCGTTTAATTCATTCATTTATTTGGTGTTTATGTAATTCCTACTATGTGCTTGGCATTGTCTAGTTCTGGATGTTTGAGACTGAAGTTCTTCCTTCATGGAGAGAGAGCTCAAGAATGAGTAAATATGCAAGCTCTCTTCACGGTAAGTTCTCTAAAGAGAAACCTCAGAGCTGTGGAATGGCAAGAAACTGGGTGCAGGTGGAGGAGTGATTCAGAAGAAGAGAGAAGTGGAGGGTCTCTCTCTGAGCATCTGGTTGTTGAGAAAGAGAGAGCAAGAGAGAGAGAGAGAGAGAGAGAGAGAGAGAGAGAGAGAGAGAGCCATCATAATGTAATGTTTGGAACATACTAAGGGCAATGGAGAGTGATGCAGGCTGATGTCTCTGTGAGAGGACCACAGGAAATAGCTCCATGCGTTAGTGAGCTTCCTGTCACTGTGATCAAATGCCTGACACAGAAGCTGGGGAGATGTCTCAGTGGTTAATTGCCTGCAAGCCAGAAGACCTGAGCTCAATCTTCCTCAGTGTCCACATAAAACTAGATCCAGGGCTGGAGAGATGGCTTAGCAGTTAAGGCGCCTGCCTCCTAAGTCTAAGAACACTGGTTCCAATCTCCAGGTCCCACGTTTAGCCAGATGCAAAGTGACGCAAAGGCGCAATGCCACACTTGACCACAAGGGGGCGCACGCATCTGGAGTTTGTTCTCAGCAGCTGAGAGGCTGCTGGCACACCCATCTCTATCTGTCTTCCTCTCCTTTTCTCTCTGTTCTCTCTCAAAAACAACAACAACAACAACAACAACAACAAAACTAGATCCAGACTGGTCTGCTTGCTGTCATCCCAATGTGCTTGCTGCAGTGACAGATGGAGCCAGGAGAATCTGGAAGCAGCAGCAGTAGCAAGCAAGACCCTGCAAGAGAGACAGGGTGGAAGGAGAGGAGAAACACTGCAAGGTTGTCCTCTGACCCCCACATGTGTGCCATGGCAGACACGTGCCCACACACACATATTAAACACATATACACATGACTAGCACACGCACACACACACATAAATAATAAAGATAGAAAAATACTATTTACCTGGAATAAATCAACTTCAAGGAAGAAAGGTTTATTTTGGTTCACAATTTCCAAGGTTTCAGACCATGGTCATTTGGGTCCCTTGTGTCTGGGCCTGTGGTGAAGTAAACACATCATGGCAGAAAGGCCTGGTGGAGCAAAGCAGAAAAGTGGGTGGGGGTGGCAAAATATGCCCTTCAAGGACATGCCCCTGGTGACCTAATTCTTCTGAGTAGGCCCCTCCCTACCTCCTGAAGTAAATAGGTTACTCCACTGATGAAGTCAAAGGGCTCAGGATGCAACCATTTCCCAAGATCTCCGCCACTAAACATTGCTGCATTTGGCAGACCATAGTTTCAATGGACTTTGGGGGATATTTGTGATTCAGACTCTAACAACTCCCTAAGATGAGTGTGTCTATTGCATCCTATACTTCTTGCCCCATAGATGTCCAACAAAGAGAAAAGGCTGTCAATAATATGAAAAGGGGATGTAATGGAGAGAAAGTCACACCAGAATTTTGGTGGTGACTCTCCTTTAGAACACACAGCAAAGGGGCTGGAGAGATGGCTTAGCACTTAAGCGTTTGCCTGTGAAGCCTAAGGACCCTGGTTCGAGACTTGATTCCCCAGTACCCACATAAGCCAGATGCACAAGGTGGTGCATGCATCTGGAGTTCATTTGCAGTGGCTGGAGGCCCTGGTGTGCCCATTCACTCACTCTCTATGCCTCTTTCTCTGTCTGTCCGTTGCTCTCAAATAAATAAAAATAAACAAAAATTAAAAAAAAAGACACACAGCAAAACAAAACTCCTCTTTCTCCTGGTGTACCTAAGTGAAATGCAATGCTTAGAATGTTTCAGTTTGGAGGCATTCGTGACCCTACAGTGAATCCCATAACCCCACTGAGCGGGAGCAGGGCCTAGGAGATACAAAGCATAATCTGATATATATAAAATAAAATATATTTTCAAATAAAGCAGGACATAAATCTTTAACTCCAGATTTGTATGTAACGTGATGTGATAATTAGTTATAAACCAAGAAAAAAATCGTCATTTCCTAGTCCAAACGTGTCTTATTTCTTCTGGCTTTTTCGATGTTACTTCGGAATTGTTCATTTAAAAATATTTTAGCCATCATATTTAATGTTCCTATGACAATCAATAAACCATTTTTTGTTTGCAAAAAAATAAAAGAAAGTTTGTCCTTGAGGGGGATCCTCAGGGTCATGGATATAAACCATATGATACACATGCTGTAATATATATCTTGTGTGCATATAGTGTGTATGCTTGTGCATATGTGTGTTCCTGAGTGTGTGGGAGTGACCATGCACAAGTGTGTGTGTGCATGTGTGTGTGGAGGTTAGAGGTCAACCATGGGTGCCATTCCTCAGCTATGTTGTTCACCTTTTTTGTGGCATAGGTCGTTGACTTGAAGCTTGCCAGTTAGAGGACTGAACTCAGATCTTCATGCTTCTGAAGCAAATACTTTACCCTCAGAGACATCTCCTCACCCCAATACATAGTCTTATACTTAGACTAAAGGTTCAGCATCAACCATTTCATTTCATGCCAATTTTGATATTTTTTTTTTTGAAACATAGGAACACGGTATAGGAAGTACACTATTTCCTGGAAATAGCAGCATAAATAGCATTTCAGCATAATTTCCACGTGTTTCTTCCAAGTCCTAGGATCTTTAGGTTGGTGGTTTCCTGCCATGTGACATGACCATACTGTGTAGCTCTTTAACCCTCTTGGGGAAAGCAGAGTGCTCACGAGGCAAAGGCCTTTGGGGTCAGAAACCAGTGGTTAGCTGTCTTTTTGTTACAAGGCCAGCCATTCATTTTAGCCTGCTTCAGGTACATCTACCTTTGGACATGAGGAGTCCAGGTGACAGTGTGTCAACAGGCAGTGTATATCTATTATAGACAAATACACATGGGAGTATGGGCCATTGAACCTTGAGCTAAGGTTCATCACCTGACAGGTATGTGAGAAATCCCATGGGAAGGCTTATTTCAGGAAATAATTTTCCACAAATACTTCCATGAAGGCTCACTTCTTCCTTTGCTGACATCCTTGTCCAGCTACTGTTTCCTTGACTGTAACCCACATGGCATGATTACATCTCAACGTAAATCTCAACACAATGTCGGACCTTTTTCCTGTTGACAGAATTGTGGGCAGGAAGAAATTGATTTGATTTTCCTGACAGAGACTATCAGTTGCTTTCTCATAGCTGTGAATAAATATCTGACCAGAAACAACTTAGGGAAGGAAAGGGTTTATTTCCACTTATGGTTATGAGAGAAGTTTCATCATGGTGAGAGGGCAAGGCAGGAGTTAGAAGGTGGCATATTGAAGCCCAATCCAGAAGAAAGTGGACACTGAGCAGATTGAGACAGGCACTCTAAAACTTCAAGGCCTGCCCCTGGCGACCCACTTCCTCCAGCCAGGCTGAAACTCTTAAAGGTTCTGCAACTTTCTTACAGTGTCACTATCTGGGGTTGAGTGTTCAACACTTTAGCCTATGGGGGACATTTTACATTCAAACCACAGCAGAGACAAAAAAAAAAGTTCATCTTGACTGGCTTTCTGTTTTTAATTTTTCCTCTTATCCACTTGGCTCTGAGCCTTTTTTCTGCAAGGAGGACCCTGTGGTGCTGATCTGCTTGGCCCAAGAGCCAGGCTCTGTCCTTAGTCAGGGAGGCCATTGCTGGTGGATGTGCTGGAGGAGACACAGCATGTGCACCCCCAAAAGCTCCAGATCTGAACGTAGTCACTTATTACCTTCATGGAACAAAAGGCTTCCTGCACGCCCCTCCCCCATCAGCGCAAATCATTGTGCTATGAGGGGGAAGGGGAAAACGAGTAAAGGGTTCACTCCTGCTGGGGAACAGGCATGTTAATAAATAATGCCTGGCTTCTTTAAAATGTTGTGCTTGAATCCCAAGGAAATGAATGTAAAAGACGTGTTTACTGAGGGTCAGAAGACACAGTGGGCAGCCACCTGGACTCAGTGGACCTAGTCGTGTTGTGAACCATTCTGTTGTCAGGTATTTGTATTTTTCTGACTTCACAGAAGGATAAGAAAGAAGGGATAGTATTTAAAAAGTAATGTGATAACGGGAGAGAATCATCATGAACAAAGCAGGCATTGCTAAAGCCATATACAAGTTTGGGGAGAAAGCCTGGAAGGAGATATCATAGGAGAGAGAGAAGCTATTGCCTCTTGGTTGTACTTAGAAATGGCAGGTCCTAGCTGGGCATGGTGGTGCACGCCTTTAATCCCAGCACTCGGGAGGCAGAGGTAGGAGGATCGCTGTGAGTTCGAGGCCACCCTGGGACTCCATAGTGAATTCCAGGTCAGCCTGGGCTAGAGTGAGACCCTACCTTGAAAAAACCAAAAAAGTAAATTAAAAAAAAAAAAGAGGATAACAGAAATGGCAGGTCCTGAAAGCACTACACTTAATGTTCACATTCATATATTAATGCTACTCTCACTTCGGGTTAGAGAAGCTTCTTTTTTCAGATGGCGATGACCACTGGGATGACCCAAAAGGCAACATAGTGCTGAGAAGAAGGGATGGAAGAGTGTCCAGCACTGAAACATCTGTATCACACCCTCCAGGGCTCAGGGTCCATTGTGGAAGAGGTGGTGGAAAAAATGTAAGAGCCAAAGGAAGGTTAGGACTCCTTACAATGCAACTGACCAGACAAAAATTGGTCTCAATATTCATGACCTTGCAGTGCCTAGCAATACCTTCACAAGACCCTCATAATAGGAGAAAAAGATGATGACATCAAATTAAAGAGAGACTAATGGAGAGAGGGAGGGGATATGATGGAGAGTGTGGAGTTGTGAAGGGGAATGGGGGGAGGGGAGAGAAATACCATGGTTTATTGTCTGTAAGTATAGAAGTTGGCAATAAAAAAAAAAAAAAAGGGAAAAAACCAAAAACAAATGGTAGGTCCTGGGGAAGTCCCAGCATATTTTCTGGCTCTGATGTCAGATGCTTCTGTTCAAATTTCAGCATCTCCAGTTACATCTGTGTGTCCTCAGAGGAAGCCCGTTAACCTCTTCTGGACCCACTTAGCTCATCTGTTAAATGGTACCTGCTTCCTGGGACCTTGTGAGGACTAAAGGAAATAATGTCAAGCTTGTTAAGTGTTTTGCTCTGTGCCTGGGAAATAGGAGCTCTGGAGAAATGGTCACAATTTAACTTGGCTTTGGAAGGAAACAAGAAAACAACACAGCAAGGGTCGATGGTCTTCCTCCAGGCTATAAATAAATGCACGGTTGGTACACTCTATTTTGTAGATACAGGCCTATAACTGTCACTGTGCCACAAGACACCCACCCTCCCCATTTCCTGGCCTATATTGTTGGTCTGCTTTGCTTTCTCTGACCTGGGATTGTGTCTCAGAGTGGCTGAAATCTCAGTGATGTTTGTCAAGCATCTTCCATACAATCATGAAGAGCTTAATTATGCTTTTACATATAAAGATGAAAGCTGCGAGGCTTTATTTATTCCTAAAGATGTGTATATATTTGATAAGCATGAAGGCATGTGTGAGTAAACACAAAATATTAGTTAAGGGGGGAATCTAGATGGCTATGCTAAAGCCGAGTCCCATGGACCATTATATACATGCTTAGCTGTCCATGTTCTCTTTCTTCCGGTTTCATGGATTAAGGGTTTAGAAATCAAAGAGTCAAACTGAGCATGTCAGCACGTGCCTGTAATCCCAGCACATAGGAGGCTGAGGCAGAAGAGCCTCAAGTTTAGGGTCAACCTGGGCTACATAGCAAAACCTCATCAATGAAATTAAAGTGATAGGAAAGAAAAGAAGCATAAGAAAGTGATGCAGGAATCAGTGGACGTAGCTTTTAAAAAAATATTTTTATTTATTTATTTGCATGAGAAGCAGGGTGAGACCGAGACCACCAGGTCCTCCTGTGGCAGCAAACAAACTCCAGATGCATTCACTACTTTATGCATCTGGCTTTATGTGGGTGCTGGGGAATCAAATCCAGGCCCAACAGGCTATGCAAACAAGTGCCTTTAACCACTAAACAATCTCTCTAGCCCTGAAGTAGCATTTTTAAAAAAATTATTTATTTAAATCACTTGAGAGAGAGAGAGATGGAGAGAATGGGCACACCAGGGCCTCCAACCCATTGCAAATGAACTCCAGATGCATGCACCACCCCGTGCATCCGGCCTACGTGGGTCCTGGGGAATCGAACCTGGGTCCTTTGGCTTTGCAGCCACGTGCCTTAACTGCTAAACCATCTCTCCAGCCCCGAAGTAGCTTTTAAAATAAATAACCTAATAGGTTCTAAGTCCGTGAGCATATCACATGCACTGCAGTTTGGATCTGGCTTTACTCATTTGTTCTTGTGCTTTTTGAGCTATGGTTTCAGATCTTTGTGAAGCACTCTTGTGTATGGCACAATACAGGCCTGGCCCTAGCCAGACCACATGGCAGAAGAAACCAGGAAGTGGCTTCTGTGAACATGGCGTTCTGCACAGGTCTGGCATGACAACAGCTACAGTCCCATGCTCGCCAGAAGCCTGCTACGAGATGACCTGTCCAGAGACAGGCTGTCATTGGTCACAAAAAGGGGGACCACCCCATACAATGATTAGCCAGCCAAGCTCCTTAAAACCCACGTGCACCTTCTCAATAAACGAGTTTGTGGCAGCTCGCTTCCCGCTTTCACCCAACTCCCTGAGTCTGTGTCGTGATTCCGCGCTGCTCACCCCAACTCGGCAGAGACCCTACCGTCCCTCCTGGGCTGGCCTTAGGGGGGACCACAACACTCTTGGATTCCTTAAGAGGGACACCAAGAGATGTGAGTTCATTTTCAGTCTACATCCTAAACCAACAGAGTTGATTGTTAGGATCAGAGCCACTGGCTTAGGTAGATTTCCAGTTGTACATTGCAGATTTAGTTGGAGTGGAAGGAAAATTGCTTTTTGGAAGATCCCAAAAGCCACCTGCACTGCTCGACCTCCCTTTAGGGTTCATATGCTTAAAACAGATAAGACCAGAAAGTGTTCGGGGCTAATGACAGTTTTGCTTTAAAAAAATTTTTTTTTTTTTTGGTTTTGCAAGGTAGGGTTTCACTCTGGTCCAGGCTGACCTGGAATTAACTATGTAGTCTCAGGGTGGCCTCGAACTCTCGGCGATCCTCCTACCTCTGCCTCCTGAGTGCTGGGATTAAAGGCATCCACCACCACGCCCGGCTAAAATTTTTTTAATGTATTTATTTGAGAGAGAGAAGCAGATATAGAGAGAATGGGCACACCAGGGTCTTCAGCTGCTGCAAACAAACTCCAGATGCATGTGCTTACATGGGTCCTAGGGAATCAAACCTGGGTCCTTTGGCTCTGCAGGCAACTGCCTTAATTGCTAGGCCATCTCTCCAGCCCCAGTTTTGCTTTTTAATGCACCTAGCAAGCTATTTTGAAGTCCACACCAAATCTCCATGCACCTCAGAAGCAAAGGTCCAGGCAATAGGCCAAATAAATCCTGATGGGAACTATTGGATTGCTCTGTTTATTCCCGTGTCAAGGGTTTATTGATCGAGTGAGTTCTCCTGTAGCTTGGGCAGCCTTTGATCTGCCAGGGAGAAATTGGGGTTGGGGTTTTGGCGGAAGGGAGGGGAGGAGGTTGGGGAAGGATTTGGAATGTAATGGCCCTTGTTATCTGTCGTGGCCAGAGACACTCCTGACCTGGGCCACAGAGCTGCTGCCAGGGAGTAGCGGAAGAGGTGACAGGTCCCAGAAAGTGCTTTGGCTTTTCCAGTAGGAGCGGCACTTACTTAAAACCCGCTATGGTGATTTCTTGCTGTTAATAGATTTGTTTCTTTAGAGGCAGATAAGTAAAGCAAACGATGACTTTTAAGTGAATAGTTCCCCCCCTGAGCAGGGCTGGTTAATGTCAGTTAGTTCAGTGGCAGGGAATACCATTCTGACTTTTGGAGCCCTGTGACACAAAGGCTTTGTGGCCTCCCCTCCCCCTCATGCCAACCTTCCCACCCTCCATCCTTTTTGGCCTACAAAACCCAGACCCCGGCCAGCCCCTCTGCTTGCTGGTGGAGGGCCAATGCTTGTCTGAAAGCCCTTTAAGTAATTGCTCGTAATTGCACAGGTTTCCAGGACTGAGCTTTTACCTCTCCGCCCCTGAAATTAAAAGGGGCCAAAGATGTGTGACCTTTTTCTAATGGGATGGGTACTGGAACAAAGGAATTCAAGGAGGAGGCCCAAGGCCCTTATCAGGGCTCATCTATGACAGCTGGAGGCCTGGGGGAGAGATAGGATTGTCCTTTTTCAAGTTGGAGAGGGGCAGAGGTGGGAGGGAATTCCTCCTCCTCAGCCTCACAGCCCTGGGTGCCTCCTGCTCATCTTCTCACTTCTCTCTCTTCCTCCACTCCAGAGGGACATAAATCTTTTGCCTTTAATTCTCAGAAAGAAGGAGTTTGATGCTACTTGCCCCACAGTCTCCCAGGCAGCTCAGAAGACCCACATTCCCATGTCTTGGGCAATTCATCTAACTTCTCTGAACCCCAAGTTCCTGTTCCTCATCTTATAATCAATAGTTAAGAAAAAAAAAAAAAAAGAAAAGAGGCTTTGGAGAGAATAGATGCCCATAGTTCTGGTCACCCAGGACTTTACCAAATGCTTATTATTTCTCAAATCTAATTTTCTGATGTCATTTCAGTCACCTTTCTTTTACTTTATTCATTGAAGAGAGACAAATTCCAAGCTTTGAACCTTATGACTCAGATTAGTTAAAAATCCTTAGAATTGACATAGGCATGGTGGCCCAGGCCTGTAATCCCAGCAGTCAGGAGGCTGAGGCAGAAGAGTTGTAGGTTCAAGGCCAAACTGGACTAAATAGTGAGACGTTGTCTTTTTAAAAAAAAGAAGAAAAAAAAAAAAAAAAATACCAGCCAGGTATGGTGGCTCATGCCTTTAATACTAGCCCACAGGAGGCTAAGGTAGAAGAATTGCCTTGAGTTAGAGGCCAGCCTGGGCTACAGAATGAGTTCCAGATCAGCTTGAGATAGAGTGAAACCCTGAGTCACAAAAACAAACAAACAGAAACAAAATCAACCTCATAGAATTTTAAGTAGAGACTGGAATAATGTTACAGTTATTTAATTTACTGCTTTGCACATCTGGCCTAGCATTGGAACTGCCCTTCCCTGTAGGAGCTTTTAAAACTATCAATGCCCAAGTTCCATAGATAAAGATTATGGCTACTTTGGTCTGTGGTAGGATGGAGGCCTGAAGGAATTGCAATGTGTGACCAGGGTTGATAACCACTGACTATGCTGGACTCCCCCTCTCACTTCACAGATGAAAAAACGAATTGAGACTTGTTTGCCAGATGATGTATTTCTTAACTTGCTGATCCTGTTCCTCTGATACCAAATACATATTGAGACTTACTGCATCGGACAATGATTAAGCACTGGCAATAAAGGCTTGGTGGACTGGTCTCCTTGCAGATGATCCTAAGTCAGAAAGACCTGTCAGGGGAGAGTTCCAACTTACCAATTGCTGGCTTATTGCTCTTAGTTGCTTCTTTTTTAAATATTCATTTGCTAGGGCAGAGAGAGAGAGAGAGAGAGAGAGAGAGAGAGAGAGAGAGAGAGAGAGGTATTCACTACAACTGAATTCCAGATGCATATGCCACTTTGTGTATCTGATTTTACATATACTGGGGAATCACATCCTGGACTGTTAGGCTTTGCAAGCAAGTGCCTTTAACTGCTGAGCCATCTCTACAGCCCCCCAAGTTGCTTATATCAGCAAAAGTCACACCTGTGGAAAGGAGGCATTGGACTTTTGAAATGAATAGGCCACATGCTTAAAATTCTGTGATCTTTACCAGATCCAAACAGCCCAGAATATCTTGCACCTGAGGGCTCTGTGCATCTTGGGCCATTTTTTTTTTCTGAGATTTTTTTTAACTCCTGCCCTCAGATTTGCTTTACCCAGTGGGGCATAGCCCATAAGTTCGAACCAGATTCTGAGCCTGGAGATCTTTCTGACAAATAAAATGGAGACAACATGAAAACTCCTTGCCCTACTTTGTGCTATTAGAGTTAATGATCTGTCAGGGTTTCCATTCCCAGCCCCTATTTGGTGGGGTGTGTGTGTGTGGGGGGAGGATGTATAACCCAGTCATAAATGTTCTCTCCAGGCTGGGCTTTGGCACTTGTGATTTCAGCCTGGGAACACATGTGTGTGCCGGTGTGTGCATGTGTTTTTACAAGGAGATGAGGAAAAAAAAAAAGAAAGAAGTTAGCCATTTTTTAAGTAAAGGATGGTGAGAAACGGCAAGGGGGGAGGTGGTAATTGATAGCAGATGCTCTTCTGACACTGCCAGGGCTTGAAAACTGCTGAGTTGCTTTGCCACCCCCACCCCAATTGGGGATTTGGAGGGTGGATCAGCTATTCTGTGCAAGCAACACTAATTGACAACGTAAACCTCCAAACACAAAGGGTGAAAGAGAGCTTCCCTAAGAGCAGGAACCAACTCTCTTCCCCATCTCCTCAGCCCTGCAATTACAGGTGCGCTTCACCGTGAGGACTTTTTATGCGGGTGCTGGGAACATGAGCCATCTTTCTGGTCTTCCCCACCTTTTTTTTTTGCTGTGTGGTGTGTGTGTGTGTGTGTGTGTGTGTGGCGGGGTATGTTCATGGGTCTAAGTGTGAGCACACGCAGGCTACAGTGTTACAAGTTACATATGGAGGTTGGAAGACAAATTCGAGGGCTGGTCCTTGCCGTCCACCTTGTTTGAGGTAGGGCCTCTTGTTTTCATTGTTCGCTGGTGCATTTGCCAGGCTAGTTGACCCATGAGCTCCTGGGAAGAGTCTCCAGTCTTTACCTCCCTTCCTGCAGAAGGCGCATTGGGATTACAGGTGTCTGCCATAGCATGTAGTTTTCGTGTGGGTCTGGGGGATTGACGGAACCCTCTCCCCGGCCACTTCCTTTGGTTTTGTACAGAAATGTTCAAGACCTCTGGTCTTGTCCATTCTACTGCGTCCTTCTAGTCTCCTGGCACTTGCCATTGGTTGTAATGATTGTGTGTGTGTGTGTGTGTGTGTGTGTGTGTGTGTGTGCCCGCGCCTGCTTATTTTCTGCCTGTGCCCACTAGAAGCTCCAAGGGGTTTTACTTCTTGGTCTTTATCACTGCTGCTTAGCACAAGACATAAAGTGGGTGCTCGGGATTTATGTACTGAGTGAATCAATGAATACACAGATACAAGTTATCGGAACAAGTTACTGACTCTGAAGCTCAAGTCATCACCTACTCCTTCATTCATTAAGTGCCTACTGTGTGGCAGTCCACGTCCCCTTGGTGTCCGCATTCATTTGCTTTCCTAATTGACCCAGCAAGGCGGCTGGTTTCTCTAGGCTGCTGCAGAGTTTGTTGCAGTGAGCTGGGCTGAATTTCCAAGTCCTCAGCCTGACTCGGACTCTCCCTGTGTGTCCCACCCTCCCAGTGCTGGCTTGTGCTGCTCAGGGCTCTAAATCTCCTGGAGGGATGACCCGCTTGCCCTGCCTCAGGAAGAGGCATCTGTCCCGTTTTTGTTCATTCAAGCACAACCTTTGCTCCTGCTTCTGTCCTAGAAATTCTCTGCTCCCCATTTTCCCATTCATCCGGGCTTGCCCCGGCGGCCTCCCACTCACACCTGCAAATCTCGTTCACACGGCATCGGATTCATCACCGCTGGCTTGCTAGCCTGAGAGAGGAGCGCGGGAGTCTGGTGGCGCGCACACTTCCCCCTTCCTCCTCCTCCTTCCTGCCTTACTCTGCAGATGGGTTTCTGTGAAGGAGTCTCTGTGCTTTGTCCCTGGGGTAGAAGCTGAGTCTACTAATGGTGCCTGTGGAGTAGGAGGATGCCGAACAGCCTACTTTATGTTCTAATGGTGATGATAGGAAGGTCATTACCCACCCCGCGTTTACTTAACAATCATTCCACTGAGTAAGATGTTGAAAGAGCTCCGATCTGGACAGAGAGGGAGAACACCATTCATCTTCCATGTAGCCGATCTCTCTCCCTCACGGGCTATTTGTGTGTCTATTTGTGCATGTTCACGGGTTGTGGTGCACATGTGTGTAGAGGCTGGAGGACAACCTCGGGGGTCATTCCTCAGGAATGCTGTCTACCTTGTTTGAGACAGGGTCTCCCATTGTCCCGAAGCTCACCAATTAGGCTAGACTGGCTGACCAGCAAGCCCCAGGGGTCCACTTATCTCTGCCTCTCCAGGGCTGCAATTAAAATCATGTGCCAGTAGGTTTTTTTAAAAATATTATATATATATATATATATATATATATTTAATATATAATATATATAATATATATAATATATATTTAATATATAATATATATATATAATATATATATTTAATATCATATATATATATATATATATATATATATATATATATATATATGAGAGAGAGAGAGAGAGAGAGAAAGGGCAGATGGAGAGAAAGAATGGGTGCGCCAGGGCTTCCAGCCACTGTAAACAAACTCCAGATGCATGTGCCACCTTATGTATCTGGCTTATGTGGGTTCTGGGGAATGGAACCTGGGTCTTTTGGCTTTGCAGGCAAGTGTCTTAACCGCTAAGCCATCTCTGGAGATTGAACTCAGATCCTCACGTTTGCAAGGCAAGCATTTTACCAACTGAACTATCTCCCCAAGCTTCTGGAAATGTCCATACTTACCCGATTTGCAGCCATTAAATCTGGATTTTTCTGTCTAGATCTGATCTTAACACATACTTTCACATTATAAGAATCATGAACCCTAATACTGAGTTGATAAGACTGGTCACTCTTTCTGTGAGATTTTAATAGGTAAAGTTGGTCTATTTCAGCATCCATTTTAGCTCTTTGAGGGATTGTCAAATTAAGAAATAGGCTCAATGCCATCAGGGTGGAAGATGGCCAGAGAGGTTAGAGACAGCTGGTGGACAGGGCTGATGGGGAGACCAAGTTGAGAAGAAATTGACAGACCCTAATCAGCTCCCTGACTTACCTCTTTCCCCCTTCTTGGTTCTCACTTTAAGTATGAGTCTGTTCATGTTCCTGCGAAGCCTCCAAGAACACCAGAGTAGAAAGTTCAAGTAAAGGGTAATGCCATTTATGTTGGCCACCTGGCAACCTCAAGCACCGAGAACAGCTCCAGGCCCATGTGGATGCTTCATAAACATCATTTCAGGTTTAATGGAGGGAAGAGACTAGTAAAAGTGCTTGGTTGGCGAGAGGAGAGGGAATCTGATCCCTTCTCTCTGACATTTAAACCCTCTTTTTTTTTTTTTTTTTTTCACACACAAAAACACATACAGCTAGGGAGAACAGATGAGACACATATAGGAGGTTCAGTAAAGTAATTCATAAGAAAAAAAAAAATCTCTGCTTTTGTTGTTAAATGGGCATTCAAAATACCAACACACACTGCAGAGGTAGATTCATACAGACATCTTTAAATACAAGGCTTGAACAATGACTGGGCCAGTTTGGACTGGACTAACACAAGGGAAAGTCTGGCCCCTCTTTTATTCCCTAATCTCATCCCTTGTTCCAAAGGCTCTTCTAAGAGCAGAGCATCCTTGAATTACAAGTCTGTATGTATCACCCGTGGGTCTTGTAAAATCCAGATGTGGACTTGCTAGGTCTCTAGTGGGCTGGAATCCTGCTCTTCTAACAAGTGTCCAGGTGATGCTGATGCTGTTGGACCACAGTCCACATCAGGGAACAAGTTCTTGGGTCGAAACTGCTTGCTTCCCTTTGGCCCGAGGATCCAATCGCGTCCTTGCTCAGAACTTCGGAAGCAGGTGACTTTAAAAAAAAAAAAAAAGATTCAGGAGTTTATTTATTTATTTTTTTTTTTAAAAAATATTTTTATTTATTTGAGAATAGGCATGTGCATCTGGCTTACATGGGTCCTGGGGAATCGAACCATTGTCCTTTGGCCTTGCAGGCAAGCACTTTAACTGCTAAGCCATTTCTCCAGCCCTGACTTTTTTTTTTTGGTTTTTCGAGGTAGGGTCTCACTCTGGCCCAGGCTGACCTGGAATTCACTATGTAGTCTCAGGGTGGCCTCGAACTCTTGGCGATCCTCCTACCTCTGCCTCCCGAGTGCTGGGATTAAAGGCGTGCGCCACCACGCCCGGCGACTTTTTTCTTTTAAATAGCAAAAAGGAGATTTGTTCAATTGCATTTGAAAGAGGAATAGGTAAGAGGGTGCAGCGATCCAAGTCCATCTTTAGGGCACTACTATGAACTTCCGGTTTAAGTAGAGGCGGAATTGGAGCAAGGCAGGCAAGGAGTCTGCGTAAGTAAGCGGTCCCTGTCCAGCTATGGTCTTGCTAATCCTTGCCTCAGTTCTGGTCCTGCAAGATGGCCAGAACTCCTTATTGATTGAGGGGACAAGGTGGTTCTCAGCTAGATCACCATTTCTGTTCCACGTGAGCCTGGCTGTCCTGTTGTCATCTGGTGACAACATCTGGTGCCTTATTCTAGGAGATCTTGCTCTTCCTGGGAATCTGAAATGATTGCAGGTTTAGGACAACAACAACTTATCTCTATGCCTTCAGCTTTGAAGGGGGATGAGACAGGTGAGACAGAAGCACTTGTTGAGTGATTAACATACTATCCTGCAGAGGTAAGCAGGTAACCCAAAATAAAGAGGCCAGATACAAAATGAAGGCAGTGATAACAGGTTTTCATCCATCCGGCATTTACTTATCTTGTTGAGTCAATGGTTTCTTTTCTTTTCTTTTTTTAAAAGCAAAAACAGCTTTTTAGTGTCTGTTTCAATTTCCCCCTTGTGTTTGAACGTTTCTAAATTTTAAGGGCATTAGGCTGTTGGCTAATTTGGCTTTGTGGGAAGGGGACAGGCTGGAAAGGCAGAAGCACTTAAGTGAGAAGAGTTTAAGGCTGAAAGAGGACATGATAAAAGAGAATACAAGAGAGATTCAAAGCCAGAAGACATGAAATGAAATAAGTTCTATAGGGATTTGTCTTTTCTGTTAAATAGCTCCATGGGCATGGACTACTAAGAATGAATTCTAGTCAAGGGGAATTAGTGCCAGCTAACCATGCATAGAATCCATTTCTCTACAACTTCTTGATGTTATTTTTGGTAGGGTTATCACAAGAAACTCCATTTTTGTTGTTGACTCTGAGACAAGCTCTTTCTTTAAACAAAACAAAACAAAACATTTTTGGGCGCTGGAGAGATGGCTCAGAGTTAAGGTGCTTGCCTGTAAAGTCTAATGCCCCAGGTTTAATTCCCTAGTACCCACATAAGCCAGATGCATGCACAAGGTGGCCCATGAATCTGGAGTTCATTTGCAGTAGCTAGAGGCCCTGGAGCACCTACACTGTCTATCTCTTTCTCTCTCTGTTTTTTTTTCTCTCTCTTTTGCTCTCTGTATCTCTCTGCTTGCAAATAAATAAATAAAATACTTAAAACATTTTATTTATTTGTATATTGTGTGTGTGTGTGTGTGTGTGTATGGTGGGATGTGGTGTGGGGTGCCTACAGAGGAATTCCAAATGCATGTGCCGCTTTGTGTGTGTGGCTTTACATGGGTGCTAGGGAATTGGACCTGGACCAACAGGCTTTATAAGCAAGAGTCTTAAACTGCTACGCCATCTCCCCAGCAAGCTAGCTTCAAGTTCACAGTGTTCCTGTTTCAGTCTTCCAGGTGCTGGGACTACCGACATGCACCACCATGTTTAGCATGACCTCATTTCCTTGCTGGACAACTTTCCCACTCATCTTTGAACAATCCATTTCCTCTGAAGTCATCGTTCACCAGCCATCTGATTGGTTTGGTCTTGATTGTCCCTTGTTGCTCAGATGAGATGTTCGGGTTGGTCAGATCTGTAACGCATTGCAGGTGGAATAGACCTTTTTGGCCAAATTCAAGCAACTAAGGAGGTATGGAATGAGTGGTGTTTGGGCGGTGTTGGCTCAGGTCCATTCTGATGTTTAATTCTGTCTGGGAAATGTGTGTGCATTTCGAGTTGCTTGGGCTCTAACTGATCTTGCTTTTGGAGTTCCTTTCCAGTCAGGAATCCTCTACAGCTCCCAATGGGACTGAGTTGCTGTTCTGTTTTTATTACCATTTCTTTATGATCAGTCCTTATTAGAATAGGATCCTGACCACAGGCAGACAGTGGAAGATGCCCATCCCTCTGAAAAGACACTGCTACTCTCTCTGGCTGTGCAAGCAGAGCAAATCACTTATGTAATTGATCTGTTTTCTCATTTGTAAAGTGGACAAAATAACACGTGTCAGAAGTTTTAACAGTCTAGCTTAGAATAAGCCCTCAGGGAATGTTGGTTACTTCAGCTAACGTGTGTCAGCCTTTCCTCTTCTCAGATGATTGAGAGGAATATAGGCGATGCTGTGTTTATATTTCATTGTATATGTTGCCTTCAGGGCTGCAGTTAAGGAGCAATGATAAGATTATAAGGTATGCAAGCTCAGGGGACAAAGGGGAAAAGGCAAGTCTTGGTCACTTCATCTTAGGTGTATAGTCACTTAGGGAAACTCAGAGATACTGGTGACCTTCCTACCAGTCTTCCGAAAAGCAGAGGATTGTGGCAGACACACAGCTGCTGTGGACACAGACATGTCAGCCTCTCTCACAAACGCCGCTCCCTAATCTGATGTGTGGGTTCTGTGGGTGAGTCTGTTCCCATCACCACTCTGAACACTTTTTCACTCTGGCATATTCTCCTGCTACTCTCTGTCCTTTTTTTTTTCTTTCTACTTTTACTTTATCCATCTTCTGTTTCCACTGCTATCTTTCTTTGACTCATGGTTTCTTTCCTATATTTTGAGATCGTTTTTTTAGCCAAACATAGACTAGAACCTTAATTGATTACTCCATGAGCCACTAACCAGTCTGTGAGCCAATTTGCTATGATCAGGACCCCAAAGTTATGCTGTATATGTCCTAACAGTCTGCCGGGGTTGGTAAAGGCAGTTCCTCACACATAGATCACATATCATGTAGGGGACTTTTAGCAACAAATATGATTCAAGCATTATACAAAATAAGAGTAAATTACCTAACCTGAAGGAAGGTAGGGTGTTTTCCTGAGTGAATCACTATTGGTTGCTTGTCTAAACCCATTTTTCTGTTCTTTCTTTGCAAAAAGGACCTGAATTTTGTCTCCAGATGAAGATATACAGGCAGGGAAGATTTTTCTATGCCCAGAGCCAGGAAAGTGAGTTTTGCTGAATTTCACTTCATTCTTTCTGCCAGTGATTGGGTAGAGGCAAGGGCATGTGACCTGACTGTAACCAATAAGACCTGGAGAGACTTCTGGGGAATGTGTTCTTGTTCTTAAAAAGCAATGTGCAGGAATATTCCAGTTCAGCAATCTTAATCCTAAGAATTTACTCCAGGGAAATGGAAACATGCCTACACAAAAACTGCTTGTGAATGCTCATAACAACCTTCATAATAGCTCAAACTGGAAGCAGCCCAAATGTCCATTAACTGGTATAGGAATAAACAAATTATGGTATATCTATACAATGAAATACCATTCATCAATGAAACAGAACAAACTACTTATATATATAACAGGGATGCATCTCAAATGCATTGTGCTTAATGAAAGAAGGCAGACATGAAAATCTACCCTAGTGTATGATTCCATTTGTATGACATCTCTGTAAAGGCAAAGTTTTGGGGGAAAGAATCTTGCCAGGTATTATGCTTGAGGGAGGGGGCTGACTACAAACGGATATGAGGAAATTATTTTGGCACAAGGGAAATGTTCTATACCCAAATTGTTACATGATTGTATATATATTTGTCAAACTCATCAAACTGTGTATTTTAAAATGGTGAATTTTACTCTATTCAACTTATATTAAAAAAATCCATACACCTGACTTTCAAAAAGCCACGTGTGAAAGGAAGCAGGACCTTTTGTGTTTGGATGATGCGGTCTCACGTTGGGAGCCCGAGTGGGAGCCTGCTTGGAAGATCACACGACACACTGAGGATGGAGGACTGGGAGGAAATATTGAACTGCTGACTTACCTTGCTCTACAATCACCTGGATCTGATTTGTTCTGTGAGATAACGAATTCCTCAGTGTTTAAGTCAGGTGAATGAAGCTTTCTGCTGTAAGCACCCCATCCCCAGTGATACGTGATCGGTGTGCTTGGATGCTAGCTCCAGCAATTAGAACGGCACTGTGGGCATGGAAGACCCTCACAACAGCGTAGACGACGTAGACCAATAATCCACTGCGGTGACTTCATACTGTTTATGTCTCACGACTCTTAGTTCTTTCCTCTTGCTCTTATAAAAACCTCTGGTTTATCTGGGTTTCTTAGTCCTCTGATGCATGTTTAGCATTAGTACGAATAACATTTTCCCTCTGTGAGTAGAGGAGGCCTGCAGCCAGCAATGCTCTGGAAAGTCAAAGTGTTTGGAACACAGATAGACTGAACTTGCCAAGGTAACCTAGGCCCTCCTTATTGCCATTTGGCATAATTTTTTGGTTTTCCGTGGTAGGGGCTCACTCTAGCCCAGGCTGACCTGGAATTCCCTATGTAGTCTCAGAGTGGCTTTGAACTCACGGTGATCCTCCTACCTCTGCCTCCCAAGTGTTGGGATTAAAAGCATGTGCCACCACGCCTGGTTAATGTTAGATGTGCTTTCAGACTCTTGGTGAAAAATAAAATGCAAGCTGGGAGCCAGACATGGTGTGGTAGTTTGAATGTATGGCCCCCATAGACTCAGGTGTTTTATTAACCCTTACAACTTGGGTCTTCAGCTATCTGGCTGGAGGAGATGTCATTGGCAGGGGAAGAGAAGGGGAGTGAGGCAGATCCCGGGGTCCAGCCCTAAGGTGTATTTGGGGGAGGATTTGATTTGTAGCCTAAACTCTGGTGGGATCCTGTTGCTTGTTGCCCATTTATTTAGGCTTGCTGTTTTTTGTTTTTTATGGGCTATTTGGTTGTTTCTCTCTGCCTGGATGCATAGAAGCAGCTTATTCTGCCACTGATGGCACTTCGCCCTAGATCTGTGAGCTTGAAATAAATCCCTTCCTCCCCTAAACTGTGCCCGGTTTGGATGTTCATCTCACCAATGTGGAGCTGTGTAGAACACATGGGGTACACATCCGTAATTCCAGAACCTGGAGATGAAAATAGGAGGATTAGGAGCTCAAAACTATCCTTGGGGTCATACTGAGTTCAAGACCACCTGGGCTACATAAGACTCCAAAAAAAAACCCAACCCTTGGGGCTGGAGAAATGGCTCAGTGATTAAGGTGTTTGCCTGCAAAGCCTAATGACCCAGCTTCAATCCCCCAGTACCCACCTAAAAGCTAGATGGACAAAGTAGCACATGTATCTGGAGTTTGTTTGCAGTAGCTGGGGCCCTGGTGCATCCATTCTCTCTGTTCTGTCTCTCTTCTCTCTCTCTCTGCTTGCAACAAAACAAAACAAAAACCAAACCAACCAACCAACCAACCAACCAACCAACCAAAACCATGAATCCTCCAAACTAAGCTGGGCGTAGCTCAGTGGTGGAATGTTTTGTGTAGAATGTTCAAGACCCTGGGTTTGGTCCCTAGCGCTACAACAAAGCAAAATAACAACAAACTAAGTCAGTTGTGTCATCTAGATAACATTTATGACAATCTAGAGACGCTGAGGTGACTTTATATTATTTATGTTCATGTTGCATCTGGAGAGCTTTATTTTTTTGTTTTATTTATTATTTTATTTGAGAGCAACAGGCAGACAGAGAAAGAAGGAGAGAGAGAGAGAGAGAGAGGAGAGAGAGAGAGAGAGAATGGGCATGCCAGGACCTCCAGCCATTGCAAACGATGCATGCATCATCTTGTGCATCTGGCTTACGTGGGTCCTGGGCAATCCAGCCTCGAACCAGGATCCTTAGGCTTCAAAGGCAAGCGCTTAACCACTAAGCCATCTCTCTAGGCCCTGGAGAACTTTCTTCTGTCTTCTGGCTTCACAGCCAAGGAAGTAGGGGCACCACAGTTTTGCATAAATAACTCAAAGCTGACCCAAGCCATGAGCAATGTGAGTAGGGTCTGGCACATGGGAGTGTTTGTATGAAGCTCTGACTATTGGGTACAGTTTTGTGTCAAGACTTCCATCTTATGACTGAAGAGAATCTTGCATACCAAAACTACACTGTGTCACTTTCTTCAGCAAGGGCATGGCATTGTTCCTGATGAACAATGTCTTCATATGCCTTGATTTTCTAGCACTTCCAGGATACACCTGGCTTACCTGGATGGTGACATATCTTATGGGCCTTTCCATAGGGTCTCTTCCCTAGCCACATAGACCAATTGTGGCTACCAGCCAATGAGAGCCCTATTCAAGTCATTTCAGCTCACTGGGTCCCTTTAAACAATCAATCCTGGCTGTGTTTAGCTCACCTGCCTCAACGACAAGGTTTTGTGGAAGCTTGATTGTATGTGGTGTTTATAAATTTCTTTAAAGTGAAAAGTTATTTAGAATAAGGGATGAAATCACAGGAGATTACATGATTGTAAGAACTATCAAATACTAAAAATATTGTAACAGTGCAGAAACTAACAGATTCTTTTCATTGATCGGTTTCCTGATATGCTCCTTGAATACTTTCTTCTAACATTACCCACACTTAGAAGTTGATGCATCCAGGGCTGGAGAGACGGCTTAGCGGTTAAGGTGCTTGCTTGCTAAGCCTAAGGACCTATGTTCTATTCTCCAGGTCCCATGCAAGCTAGATGCACAAGGTGACACAAGCGCACAAAGTTGCACATGCACACAAGGTGACGCGTGCATCTGGAGTTTGATTGCAGTGGCTGGAGGCCCTGGCATGCCAATTCTTTCTCTCTCTCAAAAAAAAAAAAAAAAAAAAAAAAAAGTTGATACACCCAATGACTAGAACAATTTCCACAGATTAGCTTCTTGCTCTCTAAATGATAAACCTTGTTTGTCCATGTCTCCTTGATTCTTGGGGGATGTCTGTAAGATACACTCAGATCACAATGTGGCTTTTTGACCCCATTTCTCTGTCTTGATGCTGGAGCAAACAGCACAGACAGATACTACACTGGAAGTACCCATGAAGCTTATACATATGTCCTGTGGAACAGAAATAAAATTTTCCCTCAATTTAACTTCTACTTAAACATATTCCCAAAATGATGATAGCCCGTCCAAAGCCACCCAACTCTAGGGAAAGCTAAAGTGGAAATATAGCATGTGTTTAAGACAACTGCAGTTTAAACATTATACATTTAGTAGTTTCATAAAATTCTGTAGCTATGTGAATTCCTTGCAGAAGCTCTTCCCAACGTGTTGGAAGGTACCTGTTCCAGACGGGCCTCCTTGAGGCTTCAGAAGCATAAGGGTAAATTCATCTTTGATTTAATTAGGTCAAAATTTGTCATGCAACACCAGCTGTCCAAAGGAGAATTGTGTGAAACACACATGCTGCTTACACATTAGGATCTCAAAGGTCAGTGAGGAGCCAGGCATGGTGGCACACACCTTTAATCCCAGCACTGGGAAGGCAGAGGTAGGAGGATTGCTGTGAGTTCAAGACCAGTCTGAGACTACATAGTGAATTCCAGGTCAGGCTGGGCTACAGTGAGACCCTGCCTCCAAAAACAACAACAAAACAAGCAAACAAACAAACAAAAAAGGTTAGCGAGGAAGTGAATAAAAGAATGGATCAGCCTGTTAGAATTTCGGTTTAAGAACGATTTCATAGATATTTATTTTGAAGAAATATGGTCATGTGTACCCTTTTATCACACGCATCTATGCAGCTTCATCCGTCCTGGTTGAAAGATGCTCACAAAAATGGGTTTGTCTATATTGAGTGGAGCAAAGGGGCTCCTTTATACAGGTCAAAACTGAGCTCTGCGTTTGCCCCTCTTGTTCCCCAAGAAACCAAACAGAAATAGTAATGTGGAATGACATAGTGTTGAACAGCGGCCACCACTGGGTGAGATCATCTATCAGCTGGAGGGGAAGAAACGAGGTGAAACCCACTTCCTTTGCTGGGACACACTTCTGACAAGCACAGCCCGCGTGGCTCTTTCAGCCACAGAAGGCAATGAGGTGAAATGGGCCGACCACTGAACCGTGCTTGGCCACTTCCCCTCAGACTCATGGGTTCTGGGTCGTCCCACACCACATTAGAATTTCACTGCTTCCGCAGCAGCCGGAGCTGTGATTCCTAAAGCCGGCCTCACCACCCAGCCACACCGCAGGCTCCTCTGTAGCAGCCCAACGAGCCTGGATCAAGTCCAAACTCCAGGTGGACTACTTTGTCTCTGCCAAGCTTTTCTTTTAGACTGTCTGCCAGGCGCTCATTTTACACGTTCACGTTTGAAGCTCTTGTTTTCTGCAGGGGCATGCTGTCTCACTCCTAGGGCCTGGGCTTAAGACGCCCCTACCCCTATCTGCAGTGCCCAAACTCTCTGCTTCTCTAAGTCAAATCTGACTCAGCTTTCAAAATTCCCCTCAGATACCAGCTTCTCGGGGTGCCTTGCTGCTTACCTCCCTGGTAACCGGCTCTGTGCACTGAACTTCACTATCTCCCTGTCCGCAGAGCTTGGAACACAGCTGCTCCTAAGGTACTCTTTGCTATATTTTTTGGGACTCCTCACACTACAGAAGAAACCAGAACCGAATGGATGCAGCTCATAAGAATGGCATTCATTAAGCATCGGGCCAGTAGTCGGCTGGACAAATCCATGGAGAACAGCACCTGGGAAGTCCAGCACAGGCAGGAAGGGAGAGAAGGACCAAATATTTGCTAAATATTCATGGTCCGCTAAATATAGATGAGGTTCCAAGTACTTATTAAGGTCTTAATTTGAATACCCGTTAGTATATTTATTGGCTCCATGTGCTGTCTACCCAAGAAGAACAGATATAATGTACGCCTGCTATCTGGGGCAATTGACAACTTCCTCTGTAGCCAGGTGGGCATGCCCAGGTGGACATGCCCAGGTACCTTGGGTTGTCTTGTTCACAAGTCAGGTCTAGCCCTCATACTCATTCCATCCATAGTCGAAGGTGAAACCCCAAATTTGGGTTCTGTGGGTCTTAATTTGTTTACACTGAAACCTTAAGTGTGATACCTTGCACCTATTTGGCCCTTTGATTCTCTTTGGCTTTATTATTTATTTATGTGTGTGCACTTATGTACCATGGCATGCATGTGGAGACTAGAAAACAACCTCTGTGCTCCACCTCCTCTGAGAAGGTCTGTACAAAGGAAATGCCAGACTTCAAACAAACCAGTGTCCGACTAGCTGCCCAGCAAGCTGCGGCTCCTCTAGGCTCTGCCTCTCGTAGTTGTAGCTGTGGCTCCTCCAGGCTCTGTCTCTCACAATTGTAGCTGCGGATCCTCCGGGCTCTGCCTCTCACAGTTGTAGGTGCAATAGGATCACACACAGGTAGATGCATGGTGCACTTTGCATCTGGCTTTATGTGGGTGCTGGGGAACTGAGCACCTTTTAACCATCTCCCCATCTCCCCATTTTCCCATCTCTCTCTCTGTATTTTGTTTCAATTCACTCAATGATCCATGTAGTTTGAACATATGAGTATGTTCTAAGAGCCTTTCTGGTCTCCAGCTTCTGCCATTGTACTGGGGTAATCACTCAATGCCTGTGTACTTCACGAGTGATGCTATAAGTGAACAGGCTGTGGGCATTCTCAGTTGTCTTTTGGGCCTCACTAGCTCTGTCACATTCCTTCCTGTCACAGGCAAGAAGCTAGATGGTTGTGGCTGTGGTTTGAGATGCTCTCCACCTTTCCTTACTAGGCAGGGGAGCCCTTTACAGGACTAGAAACTGGAGAAGCCAACTGGGAGAAAGTTCAGCTCAGCTAGAGCAAGGGTGGAGATGTCATTTCCAGGAAGTGATAGTGATGGGAAAATGGTAAGAGTGAGGTGTGATATCCAGAGACAAAATGGCACCAAGCAGGGAAGATACAGAAAAAAGGGACCAAGAAATAGCAATGCAAGCATGGTACATATGAGAGGGGGTTAAAGCAGGTGGGCAGAGGTGTAATCTTGGGGCACTGCAATGTTCTGGGTTAGAATAGTAGTCAGTTCTCCACTGGTAGAAACTCAAGAGTGTTTTGGAAGTTCCAGGCATCCTCCCACCCCCCCATTTCTTATGGTGATGCTGTGTACCATACTCAGGGCCTTCTGTATGGTAGACAAGCTCTCTTCAACCAAGCTATGTCCCTAGCCTTGTTTTATGAATGCATATGCATAGACTGTGTCCCTAGCCTTGTTTCATGAATGCATATGGATAGATAGACTGTATAGGTGTTCTACTTGTTTGTAATAGGCTAATTCTTTATATTGTGGTCAGCTGATTCTCCATGTATACCCTCTCTTCCCTTTCTTAAAACTGTAGATACGCTCTAATTGTTTGATAAGTATTTAAGAAAAATACAGAGCACCTCAGTGTTCTCTCTTAAAGCAGTTCCTTGAGGTATAAATAAGCAAACAAATACTCAAACAATTAAATGAAATTTCCTTCTATTGATGGTCTGTGGCCATTCTGAAAAATAACATCTGCCCTCTACTTGGCTCCAGGGGATTTTATGAGCATTAATGACATGTCTGAAAAGCGTTTCATTTCCTTGGAAACAAGCTTAACAATGTGTTTTTCTCTCCACAATGATATAACGAGCCACTCATGCTGAGCTACTGATTTATAATAATTGAAACTTCGGTTGCTAAAAATCTCTAAGCAGTTTGATGGCAGCTTAAAATAAAACCTTTAATATTTTTATATCTCTTACATGTTTTAGGTGATAGATAGGTAAATGGCCTTTTCATGACTTTTTAAAAGAGCATTCCATAATATTTATCCTCCCATCATATTTTAAGTAGGCCTTACATCAGTTCACGAGGTCATGGACTTGGCCTGTTTTTCATTTCACAAACATCTGGATTTATAGTAAATGATTTATGCAGCCTGATACATAACTGCCCTCTTTTTGCTCTTTCTTATTATCACTTGTGGAATTCGATTTACCTCCTACTCTGTGAGCGATTCTTTCATTTAGAACAATTTCCTCAGTTAAACAAGTCTCCCGTTTATGGAATAATCATGATTAATTATCCCACTGAATTATAAAATGCTACCTAGAATGAATTGCCTCATTTTTAGGGAGAAATTGTTGTATCATTCTTTTCCAAAGAATACAACAAAGGGCTGAAGTGACAATGACAATGCCACAATGAGGACAACACCTCAAAGCAGAAGGCTGCGTACCCAAGAGAACAGAGGAAACAAGCTCAGAAGTTTGAGAGAGACTTCTTTTTTCCTGTATTCATCATCATCTGGGAAGTTATGTGGTTATTGGCAGATTTGTCTTCCTTCTGCTTCCTGAGCATGTAATGTAACAGGGGCTTTACTGCCAGGGCCTAGAACATTCAATAAGAAGTTTTAGGGGCTGGAGAGATGGCTTAGCGGTTAAGGCATTTGCCTGCAAAGCCAAAGGACCCAGGTTTGATTCCCCAGAACCCATGTAAGCCAGATGCACAAGGTGGTGCATGCTTCTGGAGTTTGTCTGCAGTGGCTCGAGGACCTGGAATACCCATTCTTCCTCTCCCTCTCTCTCTGTGCCTCTTTCTCTCTCTCAAAGAAATAAATAAAAGTAAATTTAAAAAAGAATTTTCAATTTGGGCTGGGGAGATGGCTCAGTGATTAAAGGCACTTGCTTGCAATACTTGCTGGCCCAGGTTTGATTCCCCAGTACCCACGTAAAGCCAGATGCACAAAATTTCACATGTATCTGGACTTCATTTGCAGTGGCAAGAGTCCCTGTTGTGTCCATTCTCCATCCTTGAAAATAAATAAATAAAAATATTAAAATTTTATTTTTTTATTTATTTGCCAAGAAGAGGTAGATAGAGAGAAGAGAGAGAGAGAAAAATGGGCATGGTAGGGTCTCCGGCCACTGCAAATGAATTCCAAACACATGTGCCACTTTGTACATCTGGCTTTATGTGGCCACCAGGTTGAACTCAGGTCATTGCTCTTAACCACTGAGCAATCTCTCCAGCCCTTCAAATTTTTTGAATCAGTGAATAAAAGGTCTATCCACTAGTCAAATAATAAAATAGAAGTACATAATCAAGATTTACTAGTTATCAAATATGTCTACGGACCATGTTGAATAGTGTCTTTTCAAACTTCAGGGCCAGCCAAAACCTTAGACTGTGACTTTATTTAGAACTATAGTCTTTAGGGCTGGAGAGATGGCTTAGTAATTAAGGCACTTGCCTGCAAAGCCAAGGGACCCAGGTTTGATTCCCCAGGACCCGCATAAGCCAGATGCACAAGGTAGCGTATGTGTCTGGAGTTTATTTGCTGTGGCTGGAGGCCCTGGTGTGCCCATTCTCGCTCTTTGCCTCTTTCTCTCTCTCAAATAAATAAAATAAATTATTTAGAAAAAAAAAAAAAAAAGAAATACAGTCTTTACACATGTAATTATATGAAGATGCTGTTATACAGAGTTATAGTGATCTGTAAGTCTAACATGGCTAGTATTTTTACACAAAGGAAGAAAGATACAGAAAATGACACCGTAGGTCAAGACTGGAGTTACTCAGCTACAGACAAGTCAGGGAACACCATGGGTTGCCAGTAGACACCAGAAGCTGGGAGAGAGGCATGAAATGGATTTTCCTTCAGGGTTTTCAGCAGGAATGTGTGTGTGTGTGTGTGTGTGTGTGTGTGTGCATAGTGTGTGTGCATGTGTGTATGAGTGTTCATATGTGTGTGTGGAGGCCAACGTCTTTCTCAATCACTCTCTACCTGATTCTTCCGACAGGGTTTCTTACTGAGTCTAGCCAGTCAGCAAGCCCCACGGATTCTTCTGTCTCTGGTTCTCTGCCTCTTCAGCTCTGGGATTACAGCCATATGCCATCATTCCCAGGTTTTTACATGTGTGCTGGGGCTCTGAACCCATGTCCTCATGCTTGCCAAGCCTGTTACCACTAAGTCATGCCCCTCCCCACCGCACTATCTTCACACACTTAATGTTCACACCTTCCCTCTGGAATGGGGAAAAAATAAATTTTGCCCGTGTTAAACCATCCAATTTTTAGCACTTTGTTCCAGCTGCCTTAGGGAATGAATATAATACTTTTTTTGTGCCAAGTTCAATTTACAGATAGAGATACTAAGACTAAATGATAAGCTAAATCTCTTCCTGGCAAGTGACTCAGCCCAATTCTTGTCTCCGTTCCCTTTTGTTGCTGACAACATGGCCAGTTTGGAGCCAGGAGATGGGGTGGGGGTGCTTATAAATTTAGACTCCTTACCTGGGATCATTCTACAACTGCCTTTACAAGTTGTGCTTGGGGAAGGGGTACACATTGTTAATGATGAGGCTGTACCCAGTAGACTCCATGTATATGCAAGACAGTCACAAACCAGGGAACATGCCCACTGGACCTTCACAGTTTCTCCTAAACACACAGTACCAAGCTCAGTTGTGTTCTCCCCTAAAATTGCTTACCCTGGGTGTCCCCTGTCTCTGCTTCCTACACGCCAGGATTACAGGCAGGCTGCCACATGTGGCCTCTCATTTACATGGCTGCTGGGAGGGGGTGGTGAACTGTACTCCTTGTGCTTGTACCCCAAGTGTTTTATCTATGCAAATGTCTCCCCAACCCCTAAAGTTGATGGCTTTGAGAGAGAGAGAGAGAGAGAGAGAGAGAGAGAGAGGAGAGAGAGGAGAGGAGAGGAGAGGAGAGGAGAGGAGAGAAGAGAGGCAGAGTGAATGGGTATGCCAGAGCCTCCAGTTTCTGCAGACAAACTCCAGATGCAAGCATTACTTTGTGCATCTGACTTTAAGTAGGAGCTGGAGAGTGAACCAGGGTTGTTAGGCTTTCCAGGCAAATGCCTTAACTGCTGAGCCATCTCTGCAGCCCAGCCCTTTTAGTTCCTACCCAGAACTGACCTGATTTTCTCACTGAAAGTCTTGTGTCCTGAGAAACCCCTGAGTCTGGGGAAGCCACCAAGCTTAGTCGCTCTATTCCTGTTGGCATGGACCTTGCCCAGTCACAGTGTATTTCTTCTTGGCTTGGTTCTTGACATTTGGTCAGACAGATATGAACAAAAGCCAGGGGGATTAGGAAGATGAAAATGCTTTGTGTTTAGGAAAGGATCAACTTGGGAACACTCGAAGTAAGTTTTCTGCAATAGTGTTTTGTGGTCATTGTGTACCTCCTCCATGGCAAAGCTGCCACAGTGTAATGACAGTGACAGCAAACATAGCTCAGATCAAGGGAGCTCTTTGCTGGAGGTTGCCTTGCTAAGCCAGATTCATGGGTGATCTTATTAAATCTTCATAGCTATCTACATGAAACATTATTGTTGTCTGACTTTTATAGATGAAGTAGTGGAGGCATACCTCAGAACACACAGTTTATAAAGGCAGGAACTCTGGAGCCCTGAGTTGAGGGTCACAGGATGGAGATTGGATTCCCAGGTATGTGTTTACTGATTGTGAAACTTTGGCAATGTCACTTTTATTTCTATCAAAAAACATGGGTTAAATAAAATAATGTATGTAAAACTGGTTGCTCAATAAATACCCCTTTCCTTTCCTTTCCTTTCCTTTCCTTTCCTTTCCTTTCCTTTCCTTTCCTTTCCTTTCCTTTCCTTTCCTTTCCTTTCCTTTCCTTTCCTTTCCTTTCTTTTTTTTTTTTTTGCAGAGAGACAGAGAGAGAGAGAGAGAGAGAGGAGGGAGAGGAAGACAGATAGAGGTGGGCGCACCAGCAGCCTTTCAGCCACTGTGAACGAAACCCAGATGTGTGCACCTCCTTGTGGTCAAGTGTGGCATTGCACCCTTGTGTCACTTTGCATCTGGCTAAACTTGGGACCTGGAGATTGGAACTGCTGGAGATTGGAACCAGCATTCTTAGGCTTAGGAGGCAGGCGCCTTAACTGCTAAGCTGTCTTTCCAGCTCAATACCACTTTCTTTTACCATCTTTTATCCACTCCCTTCCTTCCCCTTCTCTTTTCTACCTCTCCTCTGCCCTCCTCTGTTGTTCTCATTCCTTAAACTCCCAAACACGTTGTTTATGTTACATTGTGGTTCTGGGACTGAACATAGGGCACAGTCCATGCTATGCAAGCACTCTGTTACTGAGTTATATCATTCCTCGCCCTTTATTTCTTTTCTTATATTTATCACCAATGTATGGAGGTATAATAGAAGCTTTAGACTCACATATCCTTAGGTTACATTCTGGTTCAATTGCTTTTTCATTGTGGGTCTCAGGAAAGTCAATTAACCTCTGAAAGCTTTGGTTTCCTTACTCGTGGGACTGGAACAATAAGTTCTTCTTCAAAATATATATGATTGGGGTAAGGGACTGGGGAGACGACTCAGTCTGCAAAATGCTTGCTGCATAATCATGAGGACTTGAGTTCAGATTCTCAGCACCACATGAAAGCCTGGCGTGGTGATAAGTGTCTCTAATCCCAGAGATAGGGAGTGGAGGGATAATTCTAGAAGCTTTCTGGCTACATATTCTAGCCAAATCAGTGAGCTCCAGATTCAGGTGAGAACCTGTCTCCAAAACCAAAACAAGGGCTGGGGAGATGGCTTAGTGGTTAAGGCGCTTGCCTGCAAGGCCAAAAGACCTCGATTGGATTCCCCAGTACTCACGTAAGCCAGATGCATAGGGTGGCGCATGCATCTGGAGTTCGTTTGCAGTGGCTGGAGCCCTGTTGCACCCATTCTCTCTCTCTCTCATTCTCACTCTGCCTCTTTCCCTCTCTCAAATAAATAAATAAAAATTAAAAAAAATATTTTTAAAAAGCCCAAACAAGAAAAAAAAAAGTGGGAGAGTGATTGAGGAAGACACTTCGTGTCGCTGTCCAATCTCCACATACATGTGCACACATGTGCACCCCCCATACACTCACGTAGTATCCAGCCAAATGTGAACAGAAATTCAGAAATGACAGAGATTAGAAAGAGAAGGCATATACTGAGTTTGCCATTCTTTGCACCTCCCATGACTTGGGCCATCTTCTCAATACCACCTGGAGAGAAATGCAACGAATGAAGTCGGTAAATGCCCATCAGTCACAGGTCTCTCTGTCTCCACAACTCTGAGTCTCAGGAAGTCATGAAAATCCACTACAAAGATTTAAACATAAGCTTCAAAGAATGTGGCTTAGGACTCATACCTGTCAGTTAACCCATACTACTGTCATTGTGAGATCTTTGTGGTGCCCCAGTGCTCTAACTCTCAAACAGATGACTTACGTGTGGAAGGTATGCGTGACACAGAGGGAGAAATAGATTTCGCCTTTGAAGATCCGTAGCTTGACTGAAGTGGACAGTGAAGTGGGAAATACTTCTACCAAGTAGGGTATGCATCACCCCCAAACCTCTCATTGAGCGGGGTTCCTCCTCAGTGGACACAAAGAAGTCAAAGTGGTTCACAGCTTTATTTAAACCCTGAGATGGATCATGAAAAAAAAAATGTGCAAAGCATAAACTATATGGTTAAAGGAATCCAGGGAAAGAAACGGAGAGCTAATTTGAGATGAAATATACACAGGAATGTGTCCCATGTGATTCTGGGCAGCAGCTTGAGGTGGACGGCATGTTTGACTTTAAGTTTCTTAAAGACCAAAGTAATAAAGAAAAAACAGGCCTGGTTTATTTTGGTAGTATTCTCAAGACAAAAATTAAAGCTTAGAAGAAGACTGGCCTTTGTGTGGAGAGTCAAAAGCAAATCCTCTCCGAGGTCTGCAGGACGAGGACGTTAAGTGTAGTGACACTGTGGAGACGGCACAGCTGTGGAGACGTAGCCATTACTTATCGTGTCCCTCCACAGAGGTACAAAGAGGTAAAAAGTCAACAGAAAATAAATATGTGTGTCTTACAAACAATGTTCCATAAATATCTTTTTCTTAGCAGCATTTGAAGTTTTAAGAAGGTTTTTGTTTATTTATTGTTTATGAGCACGTGTGTATATGAGCAGGCAAGGGCCTCTTGCTACTGCAAACGAGTACCAGACACGTGGGCCACTTTTTGTGTTGGCTTATGTGGGTGACTGGAGAATTGAATCCCAGCAGTCAGGTCTCTCAAGGAAGCACCTTTAATCACTTAGCCATCTTCTCAGCTCCTAGCATTTGAACTTTGGTTTATTTGAATCAAGCTCTCGAATTGCGTTTGATGAAGGCTTTTTACATCCTTTTGAATTGATAGTAGTTTCCATTCTCCATTTTCATTTCGCCATTTAGTTGTTGAAGAAACCACCATTTGTTTTGGAGAATTTTCCACATCTAGGATTTGACTTATTGTATGCCAGAGCTTTCACTGAATTTTCACTGAATTTATTTCTATGACAAGGAATTTTGTCTATTTTTTTTTTTCAATTTTATCTGGTCAGTTTTTCCGCTGAGGATGGTTTCTTCCTCCTTATTCATAGCTTTGATGGCTTCTTTGTCTAAGTATATTAAGCTTTCCTATCGTTCCTATTGTGTCTGAGGAAGCCATTGAAATCTGAAATCTTCCTGGGTCCATTCTATTCCTGTTGTTTCTGTGCCTCTTGCTGGCTGCAAGGTACTTGCCCCTTGGATGACTTTGTTCACTGAGACCTGTGAATTGATTTGCAATAGTTTTTGCCAATTATACCTGGAGGTACTGTGGATATAGAGATGTAACAGGGTTTTGGATTCAGGAAGAATTCTTGAACTCCAAACCCTGGGTTTTTAATCTGTTTTTTTTTAAACATATTTATTATTTTTTTTTCTTGTTCTTTTCTTTTTTCGAGGTAGGGTCTCTCTCTAGCTCAGGCTGACCTGGAATTCACTATGTAGTCTCAGGCTGGCCTCAAACTCATGGCGATCCTCCTACCTCTGCCTCCCGAGTGCTAGGATTAAAGGCGTGCGCCACCACGCCCAGCCTTATTTTATTATTTTTAAACATTTATTTATTTTATTTGAGAGAGAGTGAGAGAGAGAGGCAGATAGACAGAAAGATAATGGACGCTCCAAGACCTCCACACGCTGCAAATGAACTCCAGACGCATGCGCAACCATGTGCATCTGGCTTCATATGGGTCCTGGAGAATTGAACCTGGGTCCTTTGGCTTTTGCAGGCAAACGCTTTAATCCCTAAGCCATCTCTTCAGCCCTTATCTGATTTTTAACAACAACAACAATGACAAAAAAATTGAAATGAACAGACTGAGAAGGATGGGTTATAAACTATTGCATTTATTCAGGGAGTTCAGGAGAGTCTGTTAATCAAGGGAGGAGGCTGATTACAGCTATGTGGTCTGAGAGCCCATGAGGAAACCTGAGCATGGGCATAGAAGGAGACATATGTCAGAGTTGGTGGTGGGTATGGTCTTACCAGTCCTGGAATGCCTGAGATTCGGGCATGGAGAGATGAAAAGCCAAGAAGAGGAAAGTAGAGAAAGCTGGCCACCCTCACACCCATAAGCCTCTATTAATAATTTTATGGTTGTGGGCTTTACCCTAAGGCTCAGGTGAGTCTGAGAGATAGCTTATTGGTCTGGACTCAAGGGGTTGGCTCAGGAAAAGGCCAGTATGCCTGAGTAGGTAGGGGTGGTAAATTCTGGTTCTGGTGAAGCAGGAGGTGATGTCCATTTAGCAAGTTAAATGTAGTAGCTTCTGCACTTATGACCATCTGTGCCATGGGCTTTTTACCAGGTTTACAGTACCAGGCATGAATTCTCTCTTGTGGAGTGGGCCTCAAATCCAATCTGAAAAGTGGTTGCTTTCAGACATAACAGCTGTGTCACTATTGCATCAGAGAACACACCTTGCCTGACAGGTTGGTAGTTTAGCTCAGAACATCTGCTGTTGAGTAAGACTGTTGATAACTGTTCTCTCCCTGTTGTAGTTACCTTCTTGTTGCTGGGGCAAAGTACCTGACCCGAAGTAGCTGATGGGAGGGAAGGATTTATTTTGGCTTACAGTCTTGAGAGGAAGCTCCACGATGGCAGGGGAAAAAAATGGTAGAGCAGAGGTTGGATGTTACCTTTGCCACAGCAGGTAGAAAACAACAGCAAGAGAGTAAACTAGGATCTGGCAAAGGGGGAGCTGACTATAACACCCCTAAGTCCACTCTCAATGACCCACCGCCTCCAACAAGGCTCCACCTCCCAAATTGCCACCAAGCATTCAAAGCATGTGAGTTTGTGGGGAACATCTGATTCAAATTATCACTTTCCCAGCAGCCTTCATAGCACTTTCTAGCACTATAAAACTAGTCAGCACAGAGGAAGATTCTAGCTCAGTTTCAGCTTGATTCTTCCATCTTGTGTAACCAAAGTATGTGATATCTTCAGAAACAAGGTCTTACCATTTAGTCCTGGTGTTTTGGGGGCTTCAGGGGGCTCCCTATGGAGGTAACCCACCTCTGGCACTAACCTACAGCTTCTGGGAGCAGTATTATCCACCCATGCAGGGTACCTCTGTTCAAACTCTCTTTCTCCTTCCCCCAATCATACACACACACACACACACACACACACACACATTTGGTTTTTCGAGGTAGGGTCTCATTCTAGCCCAGACTAACCTGGAATTCACTATGTATTCTCAGGGTGGCCTCAAACTCATGGCGATCCTCCTACCTCTGCCTCCCGAGTGCTGGGATTAAAGGTGTGCACGACCATGCCTGGCTGCCAATCCTTTTTTTTTTTTTTTTTTTTTTGGAGAGAGACAGAGAGAAAGGGAGAGGAAGACAGATAGAGATGGGCACTCCAGCAGCCTCTCAGCTGCTGAGAACGAAATCCAGATGCATGTGCCCCCTTGTGGTCAAGTGCGGCATTGCGCCCTTGCGTTACTTTGTATCTGGCTAAACGTGGGACCTGGAGATTGGAACCTTAACCGCTAAGCCATCTCTCCAGCCCCCCAATCCTATTTTTAATTAGTTTAGAAAGTAGTAGGTTTTCTTAGAGCCTTTTCATACATCCTTAGTTTTGGTTGACTCTCCCTCATCCATCCACTCCCTATCCCTGCTTAAATCTTTCCACCACCCTGCCCGCAGTATTTTCCACTCTCTTTCAAAAATGGGGATTTTTTTTTTCTGTGATTGATCAAACCTTTCAGTTCCTTTCTTTCTTTATTTGGTGACTTACTAAACTTCTAGTTGCTTCTAACCACATCGAAGACCCTGTGTTCTAGACACAAACACCAGAAAACCAGAGAAGCCTAAAACCAGAGATGGTTGTAGCTTTTGAGTCCAGCAGGCGTGAGGCCATGAACTGCTTTAAAATGCCAGGCCTCCACACGGTCATTCACTCTCTTGTAGGTAAGGAAATTGGATTTTAAGTGTAGATGTGATTTGGTTTACACCAATATGTACAGGTGGAGGAGATTTGAATGCCATCTAAAAGAAAGGAGGAGTTCTTTTCATGGTTATTCTATGTTCACTGTCTTCTGTCCCTCTTCATTGAGACCTACTCTTTGAAACAAAATAGAAAATGATCCCATAATTTTGTTTATTCACTCGCTTTGAAGTATTTATAATTTGGAGTGTGCCCAGCCTTTGATTCCTCTGCATCTTTTTCTTTGATTTGGTGACCTGAAGACTTTGTAGTTCATGCCAGTGCTTCATTTACTCACCCAGTATTTGAGCTCAAGATTTTATTCTACTTCTCTGGGAGAAGTCAATAAAAACAAAGGTTTTGCTCTCAAGGAGCTTATATGAGAAGGGTAATTAAAATGGCCAGTGAACAAATAAACAGGTCACATACTATCAGCAAGAACAATACTATCAGGGTGTTGTGAAAGCAACTGATTGGGGTTGGAAGCTTTCTTTCCAGGTTGAGCAGTCAAGGAATGCTTTCTGAAGTGCTATTTTGACATGAATGACATCTATTGTCACCCATAGGAGGATCCAACCATTTGGCTGTCTTGGATAAAGAGTATCAAAGATAGAAGGGACAAAACCACAGAAGGCAGAGAGAGCTTGAGAGGGTTACCCAGAAACATGAGAGTCCACCGTGGCTCGGAGAACTAACTAGGTTCGTCTTTTCAAGTGGGGTCTTAAAGACCATGAGGAGGCGGCCCAAGTTTTCCTATGTGTCTCAAGAAATGGTTGGAGGACTTTGGAATAGAGGAGCAGGAATAGGAAATGAGGCATTTACTTCAGGCCCCAAATTGTAACTCAAGAATCAAGATAAATTATATTCTCAAAAAAGCAAACAAATGTAAAAATTCATGATGATCAAAATACAGTTGTTCTTTCTTACCCAAAGTTTCTCTTTCAATTCCGTATGATTGGGAAATATTAAGTGGAAGATTCCAGAAACAAACCATTCATAAATTTTAAATTGCATGCTGTTCTGAGAAGCATGATGGAAACTCACACTGTCTGGCTACATTCCACCTAGGACATGAACCATACCTGTGTCCTGCGTACCCACACCGTATACACTACCAGCCCATTCATCACTGCGTCGCTGCCTCCTCCTGACTTTTCCCCTCCACGCTGAATTTCTTTCCTATTTATAGAACTTCTCTCTGCACCGTGTCCCCAACCTTCCTAGTGTGCTACCTGGAAGCCTCACTCCATAGAAATGAAGGCTGCTGCTCCCTTCACCTTTTTTTTCATGGAAGCTGCATTTCTTTTAACTTTCAGATGACTGGCTTTCCTTGAGAGGATTCCTCTGTGGTACACTCTTCATCACGATGAACAACTCATGAAAAAAGTAGCTTAAATGGTAGAAAGACTTATTTTGGCTTACAGTCTCAGCTAATGCTGGTAGGATCTGTTGTATCTGGGTCTGTAGTGAGACAGTACATCACGATAAAAGAGTATGGTGGATTAGGGATGCTCAACTCATGACTGCTGGGAAGCAGACAGTGACAGGAAGGGACCAGGACAAGATACAGCCTCTAAGGACACACGCCTAACTACCTCCTTTACAAGGCCCCACCTTGTAAAATTTCTAGCATCTTCAAAAACAGTGCTACCAGGTGTGGACCAAGACTTCAACCTATGAGCCTGTGTGGGGACATTACATATTCAAGCTGTGACAGCATCAATAGAAAGTTTGTCCATCAGTATAGATGTAGCATGGTATCTGTGCATAGTTATTTTATTATGTACATTTATTGATACTTAGTGGAGGGTATAAAGGTTCTTTTTTGATTATATTATTATAAGCTCCTCCCCATACTTATTGTATCTATTCTGTTCTATTATTTTGCACGTATACATGCGTGTCTGCATGCATGTGGATGCATATTTGAGTGGGTGCTTGTCTGGGTGTATGTATGTATTTGTGGAAGCCAGATGTTGGTGTTGTGTGTCTTCCTTGATTGCTCTCCACTTTACTTACTGCGGCAGAGTCTCTCACTTGAATCCAGAGCTCGCTGATTTGGCTAGTCTCAACTAGCCAGCCTGCCCCAGGGGTTCCCTGCCTCTGCCTCCAGGGATTTCAAGCAGGCCGCTACACTTTCCCAGCATTTACATGAGTGCTGGGGGGTCCAAAGTCCGATCCTCATACTTGTGCAACAAAACCTTCACCCACCGAGCCATTATTTCAGCCCCTTAGTTTTATTACTTTTTTGAGATAGAGTCTCACCATGTAGCCCAGGTTGTCCTCAAACTCTAGATCCTTCTACTTCATTTTTCCTGACTACTGGGATTACGGGTATATGTCTTCATGCCCGGATTTTTTTATATTATTCTTTTGATTTGTCTTTCATTCACTGCAGCATCCAAGGGAGAGGTTTGCTTGCCTTCCTTCCTCCCTCCTTTCCTTCCTTCCTTCTTTCCCATCTTCCTCACTCTGGACCCTTACTCAGAGACATGCCTGGAGATTCACTCCCCTATCTCAGGCAACTGGGAAGTTGTTTAAGAGTCCCAAGGCCTCGTGTCTTTATCCTCCCTTCAAAGAGGAAGAAAGGTTCAGAGAAGGTCGGAGACTTATACAAGATCAGACTGTGGTAGAGTTAGGGTTACATTGTGTTCTGGGGGTTGGCAAGGGTTTCCTTCTCTATGTGGGGTATAGTTGAACCTTTGCCTACTTGGTAGTGAATTTCAGTTGTCAACTTCACAGGATTTAGAATTACCATGAAAACAAACCTCTGGGCATATCTGTGAGGAATTTTCTAGATTAGGCTGAGGAGGGTAGAGCCACCCTAAATATGGGTGGTACCACCCCATGGCCTGGGGCCCCAGACTGAATAAAAATGAAAAAGCAAGCTGAGCACTACTATTCGCCACTCTCTGATTCCTGATGACAGATGGAATGTGACTAGCTGCCTCAAGCTCCGGCTGCCATGCCTTCCCTGCCACAACAGACTGTACCTCCTGAGATAAATTCTTTCTCCCTTACATTGCTTCTTGTCAGATAATGGTCACAACAATGATAAAATGACTAATATTAAGGTGAATTCTTGAAGCATGAGTTAGTAGATTAACACAACTACTCAAAAAAGAGATCAACAATCCTATGTATAATAGCTAAGCAATGCTTAGTAATAAAGTTAGAGGAGGAAATGAAGGCCTGAATGCTGAAAACATACAACACTGATGAAGACACAAGTAATTGGGAAGGCATACTATGTACATGGATTAGAAAAATTCATATTATCAAAACATCCACACTACTGAGAGCAATCTGTAGACTAAGGTAATCTCTATGAAAACTCCAATGAAGGACTAGGGAAATGGCTTGCTGGTGAAGGCACTTTCTTTCAAGCCTGCTGTTCCATGTTTGATTCTTCAGTGTCCAGACATAGCCTGATGCAAGTGGTTCATGTCTCTGTGAGCCCCACTGCCTACGGCAATGAGAGATGGAGCCGTGAGAATGCAGACACTTGTGAGCTGGCAGGAGGAGCACACGGGGCAAAGCAATAGGAAACCCTGCCTCAAAAAGGAGGTGTAAGGAGGGCTGGAGAGATGGCTTAGCGGTTAAGGCGCCTGCCTGCTAAGCCTAAGAAGCCAGTTCCAATCTCCAGGTCCCACGTTTAGCCAGATGCAAAGTGACGCAAGGGTGCAATGCTGCACTTGACCACAAGGGGGCACACACATCTGGATTTCGTTCACAGCAGCTGAGAGGCTGCTGGTGCGCCCATTCTCTATCTGTCTCCCTCTCTCTCTGTCTGTCTCTCTCTGTGTCTCTCTCCAAAAATAAAAATAAAAATAAAAGAAGGTGTAAGAAGACACACACTCAGGCTGTCCTCTGACCTCCACACGTGCATCATGGCGTGGGTATTCATACACACACACACACACACACACACACACACACACACACACACACATATATATATATATATATATATATATATATATATATATATATATATATATATATATATCTACACATTTACATATACTCACAAGATTTTTAAAAAATCCGATGGCATTTTTTAATAGAAATAGAAAAACGAATCCTAAACAAGCAAAGCAAATTTGTGAAAAAAAAAAAAAGAACAAAGCTGAAAGCATGACAAAATGTGACTTCAAAATCCACTGCAAAGCTAAAGTATACTACTGGCAAAAGAACAGACACAAAGGACAGAATAACTGAGTCCAAAAGCAAATCCAAAAATCTATATCCAATTAATTTAAACTTTTAAAATTATATTTATTTATTTGAGAGATAGATAGATAGATAGATAGAGAGTATACCAGGGCCTCCAGCCAATGCAAATGAACTCCAGATGCATGTGTCACCTAGTACATCGGGCTTGTGTGGGTATTGGGGAATTGAACCTGGATCCTTAGGCTTTGCAGGCAAATGCTTTAACTGCTAAGCCATCCCTCCAGCCCAACAATTGGTTTTATTTTTATTTATTTATTTATTTATTTTTTATTATTTTTTTGGAGAGAGACACAGAGAGAGAGAGAGAGAGAGAGAGAGAGAGAGAGAGAGAAAGAGAGAGGGAGAGGGAGAGGGAGAGGGAGAGGGAGAGGAAGACAGAGATGGGCGCGCCAGCATTGTCTCAGCTGCTGCGAACGAAATCCAGATGTGTGCGCCCCTTGTGGTCAAGTGCGGCATTGCACCCTTGCGTCACTGCATCTGGCTAAACATGGGACCTGGAGATTGGAACCGCTGGAGATTGGAACCAGTGTTCTTAGGCTTAGGAGGCAGGCGCCTTAACCCCTAAGCCATCTCTCCAGCCCCCAACAATTGGTTTTTGACAGGAAATGTACAATACAGAAGGCACCACCTCTTTAGAAAATGCTATTGAGAGAACTGTATCTATGCAGGCTAAAGAATGAAGGGATAGCCTTGTTCATACCATATACAGGTTGAATTGCAGACTTACACACATGATCTGTAATTGTAAAACTACAAGGAGGAAACAGAAAAAATCATAAATTTAGTCTGGACAATGACTTTTTGAATATGACACTGAAAGTGTAGACAAAAAAAAAAAAAAATACATCCCAAATAGACAAATGAAATCGTATTGACCTAAAAATCTTTTGTACAGCAAAAGAAATAGTCAATAGGACAAAGAAACAATCTATGGACTTACTGTCTATCTAGTATATTTGTCTGTACCTCAGACAATTTAATAGCAAAAGCGCCACCCCCCCCCCCGCAAATAAGACTGATTAGAAGATCCGGATGCACATTTCTTTTAAAAAAATTTAAAAATTTTATTATTTATTTATTTACTTGAGAGCGACAGACAAAGAGGCAGAGAGGGAGAAAGAGAGAGAGAGAGAGGGAGAGAATGGGCACGCCAGGGCCTCCAGTCACTGCAAACGAACTCCAGATGCATGCTCCACCTTGTGCATCTGGCTTACGTGGGTCCTGGGGAATCGAGCCTTGAACCGGGATCCTTAGGCTTCACAGGCAAGCGCTTAACCACTAAGCCATCTCTTCAGCCCTGGATGCACATTTCTTAAAAGAAGATGTATGGTTACTCAACAGGTATCTGAAAATAGCAGGAAAATGCAAATTAAAATCTAGCCAAAAGAAATGAAATCAGCATGTTGAAGTTAATGGGCGCATCCATGTTCATTGCAATATTTTTCTTTATAGCAAAGATATGGAAACATTGATGGATGAACAGATAAAGAAAATGTGGTATATATACAAAAAGCAATCATATTCACCCTTAAATATGAGAAGTTCCTTTCACTAGAACTCATGCAAATGGACCCAGGACACATTATGTTAAGTGAAATGAGACAAACACAGACAGACATCATACCACATGACTTTGCATGTATGTGGAGTCTAAACATGATGAAATCATAGAAGCAGAGTATAGAATAGAGGCTAACAAATGAGTTTTTGGGGGGGCCTGGGGTGGGAGAGATGTTGACCAAAAAGCACACATTTTCACTGAAATCACTGGGGGATCAGTTCAACTACAGTATAACTATAGTTTCTAACAATGTAGATATAATTGAGAACATCATGTTGTATATCATATATATATATTTATGTGTGTGTGTGTGTGTGTGTGTGTGTGTGTATACACACACTTGTCATTTACCAATCAAAGCAAATTATTAAAAAGGTTTTAAGTGCAAACCAAAAAGGGTTAGGCTAAGGTTATCTCCTTAATCATAACTGTTGTGATTAAAAATAACACAATGAAGGCTGGAGAGATGAGTTAGTAGTTAATGCACTTGCCTGCAAAGCCCAAGGACCCAGGTTGGATTCCCAGTACCCACGTAAGCCAGATGCACAAGGTGGTGCATGCATCTGGAGTTTGCAGCAGCTGGAGGCCCTGGTGTGCCCATTCTTGGTCTCTGTCTCTCTCTCTTTCTGCTTTGTTCTCTCTGTCTCTCATAAATAAATAATAATAAAAATATTTTTAAAATAACACAATGAGGGAATGGAGAAATAGCTCAGCAGTTGAAAGCGCTTGCTTACAAAGCTTGATGGCCCAGGGTTCAATTCCACAGTACCCATGTAAAACCAGGCGCATAAAGTGGCACATGCATCTGGAGTTTGTTTGCAGGGGCAAAAAGCCCTGGTGAGCCCATTTTCTCTCTCTTTCTCTCACACACACTCTAAATAAATAAATAAACTTAAAAAAAAAGAAATGTAGGGCTGGAGAGATGGCTTAGTGGTTAAGGCATTTTCCTGCAAAGCCAAAAGACCCAGGTTAGATTACCTAGGACCCACATAAGCCAGATGCACAGAGTGGCACATGCATCTGGAGTTCATTTGTGGTGGCTGGAGGCCCTGGCATGCCCATTCTCTCTCTCTCTTTCTGCCTCTCTGTCTCAAATAAATAAATAAATAAATAAATAAATAAATAAATAAATAAATAATAAAAGAAGCTTTTAATAAAAGGAAATATAAATTTGCTGCATTTCTCTTTAACTGGAACCGAGGCTATTGGCCCAGACCGTCTCTAACCCCCTTGTACTAGTAAGGAGTTCCATCAATGTCACAGTGTGGGTGGCCTTCATTTTTCACTTGCATGTTCAGGTCTCTTGTGAAGACAGCATTGGACTCCACCTTGGAGAGTCATAGAATCATCCCCAAATACCCTGTGATGCTTCCCTGCCAGCCTTCCACCCTACCATGTCTCTTTTCCAAAGTATGAGGGTGGGGTGGCTTTATGTGGGTACCCAGGCCACCAGGCTTTGCCACCTTCACTACCAAGCCATCTCTCCAGCCTCCAAGTTTGCATTTCTTATAGATATATCTTCTGTGGATCGGTTATACTTGGATGTCGATCCTATTTGGTCTGAGGCTGAGAGAGCTGAAAAATGCTGAGGAGAAGATGGGCTTTGAATCACATGCTTTTGATTACATTTCCCAGCTTCCAAGACAAAAAAATGCACAAGGAGACAGCAAGGAAATAAAATACTAGAGTATCTGACTACCAGGAGCAATTTTTGTTGGCAGTTGGAAATGAAGCTGAGCCTGCTTCCATGACTTAGCACTCTGGTCTTCTTGCTGTTCTAGATAGCAGCATATTTCAGAGTCAAGGTGTAATGATTCAGATTATATTCATCTACCCCAATAGGCAATAACTCTTATTCACCTCTGTGTGCGTTCCTAGGGCTTGGAACCTAGTACACGTCAGTGGACATTTCTGGATAAAATAATGAACAGAGAGCTACGCTGTGGCAAGCCTGCCTTCCTCTGTATTTCGGTACAGGAATTGGCTTTCCTTTGATCACTGGGAGTAGAGAAGTGTCATAATCTTGTCCCCCTAGGGAGCTTGACCTCTGGTGACATTTTCAAGGCTGCAGTGAAATGTTGTTGCTGGAACATCAAGCACAGGGCCCTCTTCCTCCCCTTCTCTCCTCCGTCCTCATCACCGTGTAAAATGTCACTTCTAGGTGGATGGCCCTGGGTCCCAGGGGGCAAGCTCTAAAGCCTCGCAGCCCTGGAGCCACTGAAAAGGGTGTAGGATTTCTGCAGCAGTTTTGAAGGGGCTGCTGGCTGGTATGAGGGGCAATGAATATGAACACGTGGAGGGAAACAGTCATGGGTATGACCCCTTGGTTGGAAAGGCTCCCTGGTGTGGTATTCCTTATTGCAATGAGCCTTGGACCAAGCAATGGAATTTTTAAGGGAATCCAAGAAAAACAGCAAGGGAAATAAAATGTTTCTGGTAGGAACTCTCTCTAGAAGAGAGGACTAGATGTAGCTCTCCTGTATCTAGGTAAAATAACTCAGTCTGGCCCGATTTCACGGAGAAGCAGCCATCTTTTCAGAGGGGAAAGAACAGGAACATGTCCTCTATCAGACCCACGGAGCCCTGCTTAGCATCCGACTTCAAGGGAAGCTGCCCTGAAGATTGTGTGTGTGTGTGCAACTAATTACATAAATACCAAGACATATTGTCTCCCCCCCCACCTCCAGACTCAAAGGTCTTCGGGACAATGAAGAGACGATGGCCCTCTTGCCCCCTTGTCATGCACATTAATGTCACAGGTCTCTACAGAGGACTTGGGGTGCTTTGATGGCCAACGTGCTCAATTTGGTTTCAGAAATTTCCAATTCCTTGCACCTAAGCATGTCTCCTCAACAAACAAATAGCACCGGACCCAGTTCTCCAGCAGGCTGTGGACCCTTAATTACCTCCACTCAGTGGTCCTCCCGCTTGGGAGCATGGCAGATACTTGGAAGCATTAACATTCCTGAAATTGCATTAGGCTGGCCTTTGTCAAGGAGTTGACCACTGCCTCATTAGCTCAGGCTCGTGGGGCATTTGTGTCTCTGACAACAGTTTAATTATGGACATTGTTTACGAATCAGTATTGCAAGGACAGACTAGAGGGCTAATCTGAAGATTAACACAATAGCTTGTTTTTGGTTTATTCTTTCAGCCAGTGAAGGCAAGAGTTAAACAAACCGTTTGTGTAACTCTTGTTTTCCATAATAAGATTGGGGGGGGGGATGCCTTCTGAGGCATGGATACATTTAAATGTTTCCACATCTCTTTCCTTCAGTGTAACTTTGAATTTTGCTTGGTAAGACCCACAGAGAGGAATGAGAGCTTTGAGAAATATCGAGGTTCTGGGGGACCAGCTAGAAGGCAAGTGAATTTGGTAAACTTTGTCTTGAGTCTCTCAGATCCTGTAAAAAAAAAAAAAGATAAAAGAAAAAAGAAAAGGCCAGTAGTCATATGGAGGATTCTTAGAAATAAAAACTTGAAGAACATAAAATTTTTTTCCCTTTATGCACACTTTTTTTTTTTTTCACCTGCAACTGAAGATTCAAATTACCTCCATTCAGCCCCTGGGTATTGTGGAAACAATATTGGGAAGAGAAACCATCATTCAGGACAGGCTGGATTCTAGGATTGGTTCTAAGATAGATTTTTAAAAAAATTTTATTTATTTATTTGCAAGCAGAGAGAGAGAGAGAGAGAGAGAGAGAGAGAGAGAGAGAGAGAGAGAGGAGATAGAGAGAGAATAGGTGCACCAGAGCCTCTAGCCACTGCAAACCAACTGTACATGCATGCACCCCCCCTTGTACATCTGGTTTATGTGGGTCCTGGAGAATTGAACCAGGGTCCTTTGGCTTTGCAGGCAAGCGTTTTAACTGCTAAGCTGTCTCTCCAGCGCCCCCCTTTTAAATTTTTAAATTTTATTTATTTATTTATTTGCAAGGAGAGAGAGGAGGGTTCTGAGATATTTGTGTGAAAATGGCCTTGAGCCTGCAGAAATTTAACCCCTCCCACTTCTCAAATATTGGAAGCAGGTGGGCAGTCGGGGGATTTAACTTGCCAATGTAAGATCCGCACCGAGGTAGAATGTATAGGACAGAGCACTGGATGCAGGGAGAAATTTGGAGCCACATCTGGGGTTGCCATGAATGTCACATTGGCTGGGTGTCAGGCTTCTGGAGGTTAGTCAGGTGGGGGGAAGGAGACAGGCTGCATTCCTAGCTGTAGGCAGATCCATGGGGCCTCAGGGCCACCAGGAACAGGCTTGTGCTTGGAGGCGGAACAGGGAAGCCCCAACTCTCCTAAGTGAGCATGTGTGGTACACAGTGTGGGGATCTCGAGGGTCTGCACAGCAGGCATCGGGGTGAAAGAGAAAAGCAATGGCAGCTTCATGAAGATTATTCACCCTAGTCTTTTAAAAAAGTCCATGCATGTGTGGGTGAGTGCTTGTGTGTGTGTGTGGGGGGGGTGCGTGTGTGTATGATGACAAGAGGACAGCCTTGGGTGCCATTCCTTAGCAGTGCTGTTCCACTTTTTCTTTTCTTTTCTTTTCTTTTCTTTTCTTTTCTTTTCTTTTTTTCTTCTTTTCCTTTTGTTTCCTTTCCTTTCTTTTCTTTTCCCTCCTTCCATCCCTCCTTTCCTCCTTCCCTCCTTCCTTCCCTTCCTTCCTTCCTTCCTTCCTTCCTTCCTTCCTTTTTTCTTTCTTTTTCTGAGACAGGGTCTCTATTGGCTTTGTGTTTGCCAAGTAGGCTAGAGTAGCCAGCCAGCAAGCCCCAGGCCTCCTCCTGTCTTCATATCCCCAGTCCTGGGATAACAAGGGGGTGTTACCACAGCAGACATTTTTATGTGATTATTAGGGATTGATCTCAGGTCCTCATGCTTTTGAGGCAAGAACTTCACCCTCTGAGATGTCTCCCTAGCCCTGTCCTGGTATGTTTTTAAGTAGCTAACTTAAACGCGTTGAGATTTCCAATGAGCATTATATTTCTGGTTTTTCTGGAGTCACTGGAGGTTCTGAGAACAAGGGCTGCCAGTCTCACAAGGTGATAACAGAGGTGGTGGTTATTCACAGAGGCAGGCTGCATGTCCTTCAGTCTCCCTGCCTCCTTGCCCCGCTCTTTGTCTGGCTCCAGGCACATGTACACACAGGATGGAATGTATGGGACCCAGGAAAGTCCTTCTCTCACAGGCTCCAGCTTTTAACAACCAGAGGATGTGCTTTCTTCATCCAGTCATAAGAGATAAGTCTGGTGTAGTGAGAATGAGGTGATTAGATGGTACCTGTGAATGGAAGGAAGGCTCTGGAAGAGGAAAAAGAGGGCGAGGAAGCCTCAAGAAAGGCAGTGTGCACATCTGGTCTTGGATTGAGGACAAGGAAACGGTAGAAAGCAGGATGGAACTCCTTTCCCACATCAGTCTGTTTGGATCCCTGAACCAGGCAAGTGAGAAAAGGCCTGCTGGTGCTTCTTTTAATAGAGATGTTAAAACCGTTCTCTGTTCTGTTCCTGGGCCATTTGGAGAAGAGGAGGAGAGTTACAGAAAGGCTGCAAAGGAAATGATTCTGCAAGGAGTTTTGAGCAAGGCCATTATACACTATTGCTATTTAGCCACTTAGAAGGTCAATGATGACTATTTCCACGCTACCTTCTCCTGACCCTCCATCCAGGAGACTTTGCTGAAGGTGGTGAAGAGAGTGACTTAGAAGCAGAACCCAGAGGAAGGAGAGTAACGAGGCAGGGAGTTGAGCAGCCCCTGCCTTTGCATCTCAGAGCCCTGGTCCTCCAGTAGCCACATAGGCCTTTCCCGGAGACTCCAGCTACTAACCTTCCCCACCAGCGTTTGCCCCGCTTCAAATAACGACTCTCAGAATCCCTTGTTGGATTCAGTCATTTCTCATGGTGTGGTTCAGCTTTTAAGAAGAATAAATCAACATTTTAAGCCCTGCCTGGATTTATTGTAAACAGTCTCTCTCCACTAGAAGTGGCCTGCTGTGCGTTTTTTGGCCCAGCGTGATTTGGCTAAGAAGCTGGAGGCTCCATTCTGGAGACACATTTGCCTTTAAAATAACAAAGCCACAAGGAAATACACCTCAGCGTTGGCTGAGCGTATGTTTTCTTAGGAACTGGAAAGGGACTTCTCTCTGAGTCACCTTAGGTGTCCTGAACCATTTCTAGGGCTAACAAGGAGAAGCCATGAGACCAGGCCTGAAGAACGGCTGCCTCACCATCCTGACTCAGCCTCCCTCTGCCATTGCCATGAGCCTGTGACCGGTGCTAAGATTTCCTCTGGCCGCAAGACAACCCCTAGAAAGATGTTTTCCTCATGGTTAAGAGGGTGTAGACAGGTCTTCTATTAGTTCAAGAGGGTGTTTGTGTGTGTGTGTGTGTGTGTGTGTGTGTACGGTTCCTGGTCTTAACCTCTTTAAGGCTGGCTATGGATGGAGTGACCTTCACCCATCACATAAACGGGCCTGCTGCTATCCCAGGAGAGCTGCCTGGACCCCCTTGCATGTGTATGGGCTACAGATAGCTTTGAGGTTTCTCGAGTTCTAGTGTTGTTGGGGTTGAGAGCCGACGATGCCATTCTGGACTCTGGGTGGGCTTAGAACTCGCCAAGCCAGTGGTTCTCAAATCAAGTTCTTGTCCATGAGTAGTAAAGAGTTGAAGAACAGACACAAAGAAGGACAAATGAAAAGTAGAAATAAAGCAGGAAAAGCTCTCAGGCTGAAAGAGGTTCCCTGTCTCAGGTGGGAGGGGTTCCTAAGAAGAAAAACCCAGGGAAATATATGTGGCAACTGGAGTCAGGCCTTTTTGTAAATTAGGAATCCAATCAGGATGAGTCTCCTTGCCAAGTTCACATGTATATGCAGGACCTTGATTGGTTGGTGGGCCCCGGAGAAGAGCAGAGACTCAGAAGGGGTTCTCCCATGGCGGGGGAGGTGCGTAGACCAGGGAAAACTTAAGGAGGAAGAATCGGGAAGCTACTCCTTACAGCGATCTTGTTTTTGTTTTATTTACCTATTTTGTGTGTGTGTGTGTGTGTGTGTGTGAGAGAGAGAGAGAGAGAGAGAGAGAGAGAGAGAAAGACAAAGAGGTAGATATATAGATAGAGTAAGAGAGAGAGAAAGAGAGTTGACACTCCAGGACCTCCAGCCACTGCAAAAGAACCCCAGATGCATGTGCTATCATGTGCATCTGGCTTTACATGGGTACTGGGGAAGCCAACATGGGTCCTTAGGCTTTAAAAGCTTTAACCACTGAACCATCTCTCTAGCCCCCATCTCGATGAATCAGACTGAAATTCCCTTTCAGTCTTGCCAGGGCAGGGTGGCCTCTATGTTCTTTTGGACCTGTGTGTCTGACTGACTCCCTTCAAAAGCAGGTCTCTTTGCTCCTGGCCTCTGTCACTAGTGCCCCTTATACACCATGTCCTTCCCTCTCTTTGCCCGTCATCTTGAAGCTCTGGGTTGTTGCTTGTATATATCTTACTGTTGCTCAGGCATAGTTCTAGGTTTTTCCTACCCGATGAGGTTGATGTTTCTTTAGTTTTTCTTGGGCTTTGGACGCAGGATCTTGCTGTGTAGCCCAGGCTGATCCATGAACATGTTATCTTCCGTCCTCAGCCTTCCCACCCGTGGGATTTCAGCCTTAGACCAACAGACCCAGCGCAATACTTCTGGCAGGGAATATTACCATTGTTGCGTTCTCTGAGAATCAGAGCAAGTGCCTTCTGCGTTTTGCTTCGCCATTTGTTATTTTGGCAAATTTGGGCAAATGAACCTGTGTAAATCTCAGTTTCCCCAACTGTGCAATTGAAGTTGCCATGGAGGAAACGGACTTCACAGGGCTGTCGGAACTAAGTGACATAATTCCTGTGAAGTGCTTAGGGTGTCTAGCACCCACTGAGTGTTTAGTAAAAGCTGCTACTATTCTGTCTTCATGAATGGAGAGGCTAAGAATGTGTTCTCTTAAGAATCCCAGGGTATGACTCACTGTAAGCCGGCACAGCTGCTGTGAGTGTCTGAGCCTTCAAATCTGGACCAGGGATCCAGGCCTCCTGGCAGGTACATCCCACTGATCTCACAGTTGGTCTGGGCAGGAAGTTTGTGGCTGGCTAAGGGGAGAGTTCCTTCTCATAAGCACATGGGTAACTGGAGGGAGCATGCCAAATTCACCAGTCAGCCTGCAGCCAACTCTTTGCTCCAAGGATTGGAAGGTAAACAGCTCTCTTCTAACTTCTTCAGCTACTTGAATAGCTGCTCCTTCTACATTTTTTTTTTTTTTTGGACAAATGAAAAGCAGTGTACCCAGAGAACTCTGGCCCACGTTCACAAGCTGCGCCAAACTCAGGGTTAAAAGTTAGACATGAAATAGCAAACAGAAGCAAGACAGACAGGCACTCACACCTGGCTTCTAGGAATGAGCAAAACAGATGCCCGGAAAGTCAGGAAGACTTTGTATGTGAGCACAGTCTTATGGGTTTACCATTCCAACTCCAACAGCTCTAGAGGTTTTCAAAGTGTGGAAGTGCCCCTCAGGACTGCTGAAGGCCGGGCACCTGCATGGGAGCCACGCCCCATGAGTCTCCAGAGGACTCTAAATTTATGGAGAGAGGGATTCTGAACTCAGCTGCATTCTTGTGGCTGGGATCAAAAGGGCTTTCTTGCTCACCACAGATCACATCCCAGCATCCTCCCTAGACAGAACATTCCGGAGAATGATGTGGCTTTGGCCACAGCCCACATGCTGAAGTAAAACTGGAAGCACAGACCCCAGACAGACAAAAGTTTAGCTATACAAGAGAACTGTAGTCTTGGGGCTGGAGAGATGGCTCAATGGTTAAAGGTGCTTGCTTGCAAATCCTGACATCCCAGGTTCAATTCCCTAGTACCCACCTGAAGCCAGATGCACAAAGTGGCACATGTACCTGGAGTTTGTTTACAATGACAGGACGTCCTGGCACACCCACGCTCATTTACTCTTTCTTTCTCTCTACCTGCCTCTTTCTGTCTTTCTCTATTGAACAAATGAATAAAAATTTTCAAAACAAGAGAATTGCGGTCTTGAGGCAGATGATAGATAGCCTTCTCATTTGCCTAGGGATGGATGATCTGTGTGATGGAACACGAGCAAAATGGAACTTTCATCCTGGCAAGTGACTTCACTTCTTTGGGGACTTAGTGTTTTTGTCTGAGAAGTGGGAATGAATGTTGGGTTAGAATCAGAGGGGCTGCTTCTCGGCAGTTTGCCACAGTCCCCCCCTTCCACATCGGCACACACTTGGCTGGTGTCACCTCTGCACACAGTGCCTTTCTGACCCTCTCAGCAATGTGAGTGTGCAGTGTCTAGACGGGAGCCTCTCTATGTCCCACCTCTGGGCTCTCCGAGGTCTCTCTCTAACATTCTGGAAAATCACAGTTATGACGAGACTATTTAGAACCACTACATGAGCAGGACCCACCTCTGCGGTTTCTGTGCCAACGTGCTTGAAACAGTCAGAAGGGAGAGGGGACACCACTGGCGCTGAGAGTGGGGCGCCTGCTGGTGGAGTCGTGTCTGGCACTTCTAAAGTGCAGAGGAGTGCCAGTGGTAAGAGGGAAAAAACCTGCCTGCTGGGTTGACACACCCAATATATTCCACTGTTGGCTTTTCTAGAGTATTCTCAAGAGTTGGCTTGCTCACTTGTTCCAGGGCAACTTGTCTCTGAAAGGGTCAGCCGAGCTGTGTTCTCTCCTCTGATGGGGTGTGTAAGCCTGGCAGAGACAAGAAAGGGAGGTGGTTGCTGGCCTTCCTTCTGCCAGCCAGCTCTATTTATGCAATTCCCAGTTGTCTCGATCTGCAATGAGAAGAAAATCAAGTGTTTAGTGTAAGTGGTGATCCAAGACCCCTTTCATAGGATGGAAGAACTATATACCCCAAGCAAGCTAGTAGAGATGGCTATATGGTTCTTGCTGTCTCTCTCTTTCTCTCTTCCTCCGTCTGTGGTGCTCAGATCGATCCCATAGCTTTGCTCATGCTAGGCAAATGCTCTACCACTGTATCCTATCCCCAGACCTTGTATTTTTGAAATAGCCTGGGCTGGCCTCCTGCCTTAGCCTGCCAAGTACTATGGTTACAGGCTCATGTCACGAAGCCTAGCTGTCAGACCATTCTAGTCGAAGTCACAACTGAGAATTTTGTGTGATGATGAAGGAATAAATTGCATCATATGTGTACACCTAGAGAGTCAGGGTTAGTCATATCTCGAAAACTTAACATAAATGTAAATACTTATATTTGATTCTTGGGTCTGGCTCAATAGCCTGAAGTTGTACATGAATAGGGATCCTGTAGATAAGAGAAAATTTAATCCTTTGCATAGTGAGAGAGTTGTCCCCTGCCCTTCCTAAGGGGCTGAGTGATTAGTAATTACATTGTGTTGGTGAGGCAGGGAGGATAGGGAAGAGAGTAAGGTCCAGACTTTTGTGTAAAGCCTTGCATATGAAGGAAACAAGTTGGCAAAGAGGAAGGCTGGGCTGCCTCCCAAGACGCTAAGGAGGCGTTCACCTGAAATTGCATGTACAACTCCACGTAACAGAGCATGCGTGAAAAAAGCCCAAGCTATGCAAGTGAGCTGACAAGCCTGCGCTGAGGTCACATCAAAGCCCCCCACTGCAGGTAGTGACGTCTTGTGACCTGCAACACTGTCTCTCTCTGCTCCGGCCTGCTTTCCTATCCCTGGAAGTGGACCATCCTTCATAAAGTCTCTGCTTCTGCTGTAACTGTGTGCTCATTTCTTTGCCGTGGGATGAGAGAACCCGCAACATCTCCAGAGGCGCCCTCCTAACTTGATATCAGTTGATGCCGTGGTGACCTGTCTCTCCTGGCTCCCCATGCCATGGAAAAAGAGAAAATGTATGGGGGACGGGAGTAGAGTGTAACTGCCTCCCACTTCATTACAGGGCATCGAAAACTGTAAACTTCACTGCACCGCTAGCTGAAGGATAGTCTCTCACTTGTAAACTGAGAATGCTGGGAAACAGAATACTGTCCTTTTGTACACCCAACAACATTGTCTTGTACAGCCTGCAAAAGTGCATTTATTTTACCATCTTTCTGAAAAGAGAGCTTACTGAATGAGCAGAGGTAGGCTAATCATTTGGTCAGTAGCAAGAAGTACACACCCTTTGGAGGTTCTAGAAATACAAGTGGCCTAGAACGGATTCTTCCAGAGCAACCTTGATGGCAGCCCGTAAGTGTCTATACCATTGCTCTGTCAGGCTTACACACCTGATGTTTTAACAACAAAGTTTTACTTTCCTAATAAAAATAAAAAATAAAAAAAGTCAAATGGCTTACGTGGGATCTGGAGAGTCCAACATGGGTCCTTAGGCTTCTCAGGCAAGTGCCATAACCACTAAGCCATCTCTCATCTCTCTAGCCATATATATATATATATATATATATATATATATATATATATTTAATATAGGTATACATATTCAGAGTTGCTTGATATAGTTTGAGTGTAATGTGTCTCCCTCAGACCCATGTGTTTTTACTTGTACCTGTTTGGGGAGGTGGTGGTCTTGCTAGCAGAAGTGGGATGGGCCTTGAGATTATCTATGGCCCTTAGTCCAGCCCAAGCTGGCTGCTTTCTGGCTGGCAGCCATGATGGGAGCAGCCATGTGGAACTCCTGCTCCCATTCCGTGCCTTCCTCACCGAGTTGGACTGACATCTCCTGAAACCGTAAGTCAAAATAAACCCTTCTTCCCTTAACTTGCTTCTGTCAGGGATTGTGTCACAGCGAGGAGAAAACCAACATACACCTATAATATAAAAATTAGAAACACTTCCTCTTTCAATTTTATAGTTTATTGAACAGTTTTATTAATGTTCTTCACTCCCTATTGGTGATAACCAGATCTTGTTGTTGTTGTTGTTTTTCTGAATCCTCTCACTCCGTTTGACATAGTGCATGGTCTCTACCTCTGTTTGCTTCAGACACAGCTGTATTTGGATCTGTTTATCCCAAGCCACCATCGTCTGTTTACATGATGGCTGACAACCTTAATGTGTTGTTTTCACTCCTCCTCTGTGTGTGTTTTGGGATCTCCACACGTAACCTTTATACCATAACTTTTCAAAGAACTCCTTGAAAAGCTCCTCTAAAATGATACATTGTTTTTGCCATTAATCTGGATGAGATTTCTCTGTCGCCGATGTTGTCTTCAAAGCTAATTCTCCAGGTGACTTGTATAAGTATCTCAAATGTGTTTTGATGATCTTTTATTATATTTATTTTTTGACTAAGTTGTGTAAGTGAGAGCATCTCTATAATAAAAAAGTGTACATAGAAATATGAACAACTTTTTAAGGAGTTAACTTTGGATTAAAAAGTACCTTAGGTTGGGCATGGTGGCAAAAACCTTTAATCCCAGCACTCAGGAGGTTAAGTTAGAATGTTAGCTAGCCATGAGTCTGAGGTTTGAGGCCACCCTGAGACTACATAGTAAATTCCAGGTCAGCCTGGGCTAGGGCAAGACCCTACCTCAAAAAAAAAAAAAAAAAAAAAAAAAAAAAAAAAAAAAAAAAAGGGTAACTTTTATTTGTATATGGGAAGTAGTATATTTTAGCATATTTTCCCATGTTTTTGTTCTGTATTGGATTGATTGACTTGGAAGTAATACAGAGAGAAATCATGGGACTTATATTGCATTAAGAACACTTTATAAGTTATATAAGTTTACATTACATGTAGATTGGGAAGATATTTAGTCCTACTTGAGTTGAAATAAGAGAGTCCTGCTATTGAACTATGATTGAGTTTGATTCATAAAAGGATATTTTTATTTCAAATAATATACATCTCTATGTTCAAAATAAATTATCTTAACATGAATTCATTGATCTATTCTGAGGGGAGAAAAATAATTCCATGACCAAATGACAGTAGAAATTATGTGTTAGTTTCTTTTCTTGGATATTTAAAGTACTAGTATTATAGGCTCTGAAAACCCTGTAGGAAGTAAATTGTTTTCAATCCAGTGTTTCCGAAATAGATTTGACCAGGGACTCCTTTATACAAAGCGACTAGTAAGCATTTGTGTAACTACAGTTCTATGGTACTCACTTCTGTCTTACAGTCTGTCTTTCTGCTACTAAGGAACAGTATAGGGGGAGATAGAGGTGGGGACACATCACTGAGGGTCCCCGTGGGCTGGATGGAGGGTGATGCACAGGAAGGGTAAGGTGTGACTGGGCGGAAGAACAGTGCACAGAGTCATGTGTCTGGCATGATCTCCCTCGATAAAAGGGATCCTACTATTTTGTGTGCTCCCTCAGGAGCCTCTGGTGTCAGCAGTGTTTGTGTGTGAGCTTGGAGTAGCTCTCGAGAGAGTACCGGGCCTCCTTCCTAACAAGAGAGAGCCATCAGTAAGCCCATCACTCCAGAGAGGGTAGGGCACCTCAGGGGAGGCAAAGGTGGCACTCGAGGGAGGTTCCCAGGCTTCAGTGGAATGATGTTACTCAATCCATCTATTACCTTTGGACCAATTCTTCCACTAACCCCAGTCTTAAGAAAACAAGTAACAAATACCCAAGAAAGGGGATTTTTAAATGATCAGTGACTTTTTTTTTTTTTTTGCATGTGACTTGTTGAGAATGTTCAAACCTTGTCGATGGCGGGGCCCTTTTTCTAACATAGCAAGAAGCCAGCTACGGCAAAAGAGTGAGTTTGGTCATATGCCTTGGGCGACTTTAACTGGTGTGGCCTAGAGGGTGGGTGCAATACAGTCAGGAAGAGAAGCATTCCTGGGGTGGGAGTTACTGCGTGGGAGACAGGACGATAGCAAGGTGAATGTCTCCAGGGCTCAGATGACAAAGAAGGCACCTCAGTGACACACCAGAGCTACTGAAGCAAGAAAGACGATGCTTTGGACTGTACCAGCCAGAGCAGGCAGGTGCACACATTTCTTTAGGCCATTCTGATGCTGGCCTGTGTAGGGCAGAGGTCCCCAAAATGTCATCTGTAAACCATGAAACCTGGGATAACTTTTGAAAAGTACCTCAATCACTTAGCAGCGCCCTGGGGGTTTGGAATTAAGAGAATGCGCTGAATTGGTTTTTGGTTTTGTTTTTCTTTTTATTAAGTAGAAACTTTGTATGGACACATCATGTGATGGTACCATCCTTACCCTCCTCCCAGCCCCACCCCACTGAGGGCCCTCAGTGGGATTGTTGGTATTCACCAAGGAGTTTTGGGTTATGAGTTGATTTTTGCTAGTTCCTCTGGGTTTCAAGGGTGCATTAAGACTGAGCAACCCATGTATGTACACATAGAAGCACACACAGCCTCTTGCCTTTGAAACTGGGTTTTACCAAGGAGCCCGTGTTGGCCTCAGAATTGCGACCCCTTTGTCTTGGCCTCCAGCATGTTGTGATTACAGCCTGTGCCCCACCCACCTTTACACTTGACTAAAACATTGGTTGTTGTATTGAGAACACATTTTGAATTTAATTCTCTGCTGTGAACAAATGTGGAGAAATTAAAATACTTTTTCTTAAGCTCACAGTGAGTCACAGTGTATTACAAGCAGGACTCTTCTTACATATAAACAAATTGCACCTGCTAAGGAATGGCTTCATGAGTCTATCATTCACATTTGCCCCAGGTCGGAGTGTCTGCTTATTTTTCTCTTTCCCTCCCCTTTCCTTGTCTGTCTGGGACTTTTCCTGGGCTCACCTTCTGAAGTCAAGGTGTAGCTCTGATGCCAGCAGCACACTGTGCCTGTTCAAACCCTTTTTTGGTGGACTACTCAGAAATAAAAGGTTTTCCATTCTGTGATTTTTGTTTGTCGTTCTTGCTGGATCATCTGTCCTCTGATAATTTACTGCCACAGCCAGAGGAAGCTTTTCTGTTTTTTTATTTTGTTTTTATTTATTTATTTATTTGACAGAGAGAGAGAGAGAGAGAGAGAGAGAGAGAGAATGGGCACACCAGGCTCTCCAGCCATTGCAAATGAACTCCAGACGTGTGTGCCACCTTATGCATCTGGCTTACGTGGGTCCTGGGGATTCAAACCTGGGTCCTTTGGCTTTGCAGGCAAATGCCTTAACTGCTAAGCTATTCCTCCAGTCCCTTTTCTGTTTTTTAAATGATAATGTTGATGACATTATAAAGTCAGAATCTATCCTCAGGGGTCAATTTTATGCATGTCTCTCCAGGCAAAGCCACCTGAAAAGAAACACAAGCCTAAAGGGACACATTGGGAATTCCACACCTCTAATTAGCCTGCTTTCTGGGAGTTCCTTTGTAGATCTCACTATTTTCAAGAGAGCAATCGTGTTCTTTTTGTATCATTGTACAGCAATCTCAGTCAAGATGCTTGTGCCTCAGTTTCTCCACCTACAGAAAGAAAATGGCAATGTAGTCTTATAAAGACTCAACTATTTTGCAAAGAACTTGGCAACGGAAATGTGGTTTGTTTGAATGTAACTAACTCCCAATGTGTTTATCATTTAAAACGGAAACTCACAAAGAACAATTTGATAGTAACTGAATTTCCACTGAGCAGCTTGCGGTCACAGTTCATAAATAGTCCTGCATCGCTTGGGTCGTTCAGTGCGGAATTTGTAAACTGAAGGGAAGGAATGCTCTGGGCTGTGTTAAGTTCTGCATCTGCTGTTTCGTACACTGCTTTCCCCAGGGCACGGGTGACCGAAGCAGCGGAGTTAGTAGAGAAAACAGGTGTGCCTGTTCAAAGGAGGACAGAAAAATCAGTGTATTTATGGAAATGATCTCCCAGCACTGCCGGCCCTGCTCCAGTGAGAAGGCATCCCGGAGGGGCAGCCCCAGCTGATCAAGCCCTGGCTTCTTGCACGGACTCTCCACCTAGTGCTTGGCAAGTTCGAGATGGGAGGCCGAGGGCTCCCTGCAGGGTAGGGGACACATGTGTTCTGTAGTGTCGAGCTGGGCTTCAGCTGGTTGTATTCTTTCTGTTAGAGTAAGAGGTCCGTGCTTGCCCTGCTACGTGCCTTCAACACTTGAACTGTAGGTGTGCTCATTGGTGTGGAAGGCAGACGAGGGAAAACTGCTTCCATTTCATTTTGCAGCGATTTTTGTATGAATCTCAATGACAGGTCAGCGCTAAAGCCTGAAGGTCACATTACCAAGAAACAATAGGTCTGCAGGTTCTAGCCTGCATTAAGGAACTCTTGAAGACTGTTTCATGCCCACAATATTTGAAACATGTTATACAAACCAAAGTGATGATGGCTCAGCTTAACACTGACATGCTGTCAAGTGGACTGGACACTCTTGTCGGCCAGATGGAATATTTGCATGCATTTCAAGCAATACACATAACTATCAAAAGTACTAGAAAAGAATATGTGCTTGCCTGAGCTCCCCGTAGGAAGATGGCAGAGGAAGCATAAATGTAAGCAGGTGGTTGCATACAGACTGTGGAGAGGGGTGCGTCAACATTAACATCAGATACACCAAGCCACTCGCCTTATGTGTGCACCCACCACACAGAATCCATGCCAAGCAGCTTGTTGGGGTGAAGCCGGGAGGCCAGAGTGCCTCGTCTGGATGGTGCTGAAAACTTCCTGATATCTTTGAATGCTTTCTTTCTTTTTCTTTTTCTTTTTCTTTTTTCTTTTTTTTTTTTTTTCTTTTTCTTTTTCTTTTTCTTTTTTTTTAACCTCTGCTCTGATTAAAAAAAAAAAAAAAATCTCACAGGCTGAAAAAGACCAAGTGCTTCTCTAATGGGTACTGTGGTTAACTGGGCCCACTGGGTTCTTTCAGGGACAAGAGTTCTCGGGTTGAAAATGCTACACTTGGAATAGTGTCTGCATTTTGCAGATTCATCACGACCATTACTGCAGTAAATGTTCTGAGCAAACTTGCTCAATGTGGTTTCTTCCACAATTTTTCAAACTTACTTGATCAAAGAATTTTTCTTTCTAATTAAAAAGTTTATTTTGTTTATTTTATTTATTTGTAAGCAGAGAGATGGAGAGAAAGAGGGAGAGTGTATGGGTGGCCAGGACCTCTAGTCACTGCAAACAAACTCCAGATGCATGTACCACTTTGTGCATCTGGCTTATGTAGGTACTGAGGAATCAAACCTGGGCCATTAGGCTTTACAGGCAAGTGCTTTAACCACTGAGCTATCTCTCCAGCCCCCAAAGAATTCTTTTTTTTAAAAAAAAATATTCTTAAGATTTTTATTTTTATTTATTTATTAGAGACAGAGGGAACGAAAGAGTGGGAGAGTGAGAATGGGCACACCACTGCAAATGAACTCCAGACGTGTGAGCCCCCTTGTGCATCTGGCTTATGTGGGACCTGGAGAATAGAACCGGGATCCTTGGGCTTCGCAGGCAAATGCCTTAACCGCTAAGCCATCTCTCCAGCCCAAGAATTCTTTATTTACAGAATAGCTACTAGCATCCGGGAAAATATATATCCCAGGGAACACTCTGGGAAATGCCAATCCAGTTTGATCATCCCAGTTCCAAAATCTGAAACTCAAAGTGCTCCAGTATTTGAAATCTTGAATCCTGACATGATCCACAAGTGGAACATTTCACAGCCGACCTCACGTCACAGTCAAAATGTGGTGCATTAACAACACTGTAACAGAGCCGGGTGTGGTGGTGCATGCCTTTAATCCCAGCACTTGGGAGGTAGAGGTAGGAGGATCACCATGAGTTCAAGGCCACTCTAAGACATAGTTAATTTCAGGTCAGCCTGGACCAGAGTGAGACGTTACCTTGAAAAACCAAAAAGAGAAAAAAATAAAACTAACAAAATTATTTTCAGGCAGTGTGTATAAGATATGTGATATATATGTATCACATAAGTGAATTTCATGTTTAGATTTGGGTACCTCCTCAGTTATGTATGTATTATGTACATGCAAATATCCCAAAATCTTTAAAAAAAATCTGAAACATTTTTGGCCCTAAGGATCCCCACCCTGTTCTGGAAGTGCCAGTAGCCACAGGGGATAAGAGGCAAGCACTCTCTCTTGCTTTTGGCCTGAATCAGGGTTTTTGCCACTCTCAAGAATTCTGTAGCTGCCTGGCTGTCGTTTCCAGGTCTGCCTATATGGACAGGAGACAATGGGAACCAGTTAAACTTCAAGAAAGGCAACATGGTCCTATGGTGAAATAAGTCCCAAATATAGGGGCTGTAAAGGCAACAAAGCATATCTTTATTGGGCTTCTAGACTTTTTTCCTCCTTTTCCTATCAAATGGGTAAGACTATAACAATTGTGTGTAATAAGGACAGTGAAGGGTTTCCAAAAAGCTGTGTTAGTCATTATGAGCTCTTATGTGTAATGGCTTCTGAGTCTTAGTAGGTGATATACTGAGTGGATGGTGGCCGGACTTGGTATTAGAAAACCTGGGCTCAAACCCAAGTGCTGCACCTATATTGCTTTGGTTGAGTGATGTCAGCTCTCTGAGCTTTAGATTCATCTTCATCAATTTATGAGCATCATTGTAAAGCTTAAATGATGACCATAAAATCCAACAGTGCTTGAGCTGAGAGTTCTTCTTCTTTCTTTCTTTTTAAAATTTTTTAAAAAGAATTTACTTATTTCTTATTATTTTTTAAAGATTTTATTTTTATTTATTTATTAGAGACAGAGAGAGGGGAAGAAAAAGGGGGAGAGAGGGAGAATAGGTGCCCAGGGCCTCTAGCCACTGCAAATGAACTCCAGATGCGTGCGCCCCCTTGCACATCTGGCTTACGTGGGACCTGGAGAATCGAACCGGGATCCTCAGGCTTCACAGGCAAATGCTTTAATGGCTAAGCCATCTCTCCAGCTCTTATTTATTTTTAAAGAAAGCAGGAGAGAGAGAGAGAGAGAGAGAGAGAGAGAGAGAGAGAGAGAGGGAATTGGTGTGCCAGGGCCTCAGCAACTGCAGTCAACCTCCAGATGTTTGCGCCACCTAGTGGGCTTACCTCACCTTTGTGTGTCTGGCTTACATGGGATCTGGAAAGTAGAACATGGGTCCTTAGGCTTCACAGGCAAGCAAGCACCTTGACTGCTAAGCCATCTCTCTAGTCCTGTTTTGTTTCTTTTAACCTTCCTGAAAATTCCATGTGGCAGATGTGACAAAGTGGAAAGTAAGGCTCTGGAAAACAGAGATCCTGTGCAGGGACACATAGCTGGTAATGGTAAGAGCTTGAAGTTGTATCCAGATCTTTTTGACTTCCAGGGCCCATTTTCTCTATTAAGATGCTACATGCAGAAGTCCAGGGTTAAGCACATGAGTATTTAATATTAATAATATTGATTTAATATTAATTTTAAAAATATTTTTATTTATTTGCAAGGAGGGAGAGAGAGAGAGAGAGAGAGAGAGAGAGAGAGAGAGAGAGAGAGGGAATGGGCACTCCAGGGCCTCTAGCCACTGCAAATGAACTCCAGACATATGCATCACTTTGTGCTTCTAGCTTTATGTGGGTACTGGGGAATCAAACCCAGGCAGACAGGCTTTACAAGAAATGCCTTTAACTGGGGAGCCATCTCTTCAGCCCTGATAATTTTTTTTTTTTTTTTTTGAGGTAGGGTTTTGCTCTAGTCCAGGCTGACCTGGAATTTGCTATGTAATCTCAGGGTGGCCTCTCGAACTCCCAGCAATCCTCCTACCTCTGCCTCCCAAGTGCTGGGATTAAAGACATGGGCCACCACACCCTGCACCTGATAATTTTTTTTAAGTCAGTGTCTCATGTAGCCCAGGCTGGCCTTGGATTTGTTAAGTAGCCAAGGATGACTTGAACTTCTGGTTCTCCTGTCTCCTTCTCTCTAGTGCTTAGATTGTAAGCTTGCACTGTCACATCCATTTTATGCAGTGCTGAGGATCAAACCCAGGGCTTTGTGTATGTTAGGCAAGCACTCTATCAACTGAGCTACATCCTCAGCCCTTGCTTTTCATTTTATTGAACACGATTAGCCCATAGTCAAATGACTGTGCTGACTCATGTCACGTGTGGACCCATGGGAATAGGCAGAGACGATCATCTTAAATTAGACAAACCTTGTGTGTTGTTTAAGATGCATGATTTTAGTGGATCACTATTTTCAAAGGTCTGAATGTTGCTTGGTAATCACTGTATGCAGAGCGGTTTGGTTTTTACTTTTATTCATTTTCTATTAAATTGCACTTATTTGGGCAGGTTATTATATTTTTATAATGGACATTTGTGGTCTCTTGTTATTCCCAGATAGAAACTGGAAAATGAGTATTTCAGGTTTCTTTGTGGCTGGGGGACAAGCCCAGGACTTTGGCTCTGTGACCACAGGGCCCATGCCAGGTGGGTTTGGAAATGAGCCACACGGGGACGTAGCTGCACAGAAGTGGCCAGTCTTCTGTTAAGGCTGCAGGCGGAGTTGGAGGGCAAGGGACCCATGGAAGCACTCGTGGCTGCAGTCCTCAGAGCTGAAGACGCTGAGCATGGCCGTGGTCCTATCTTCCTTAGATAAGACCATGCTGTCGCTGAGCATCCATGCTGGTTTTAGGCTTGGCTCCTGGCTCTCCTTGCAAATCTTAAGCTACTTAATATTATTTAGCAAGTTTTTTTCCTCAACTTGCCAGAGAAGATACTGTTCTTTGTAACCCCAAATTGTTTCATGGGCACACTATTAAATGCAGTGCTTGGCATACAACACGGGAAAGCTTGCTGAATGCATAAATAGGGATGGGTGCCATTATGGAAACTTGGGATTTGTGTGTGGGGGGGATGCTTATGTATTGGTTAATTGTTCAGCATTGATCTCACTTCCTTTTAAATTATAATCTCTAGTGTTGTAGCCAGGGACATTGTTTTATTTCTGAGGTGACTTTTCAATGCTAATTTCACTCTTCTGTAATTCAATGGACAAAATTTCCTCATTTCTGTTTATTGGAAGGAAATTTGAAGTGTATGAGGCCTGAGGTTAACTTCTGGGTGAAAGCTGACATCTCCCTAATGCAGAGTGGACTCACAAGTTCCTACGTCATTGGGAGAGGCACTGTGAGCCTCAGGAGCACTTTTGTAAAAAAATTACCCATTTTTTCCTTTATTCAGAAATTGGTCCAATTTAGTTTGATATTTGGTCCAGAGATTAATTTAAGGATGGCAGATCCTTGCTTGCTTAGTATTCTGCAGGCCCTAGAAAACTCCAAGGAACAAGAGTTTTATACCTGTTGTAACAAGATTCATTTCAGAAACTCTGTAAAATGGGAAATTTAGATATTGAGTCAACATTTCCCATAACTTCCTTAAGTATATGCAGTTCTGTTTGAGTATCTGTTAATTTCTTGGGGTGTAGGTCCTGAAGAGAATTTTGGATTTGATGCTTTACTTGGACAGAAGCAGAAGCAGGTCAATGAAGAGCTAGGCAAGAGAGTAGGAGGCCATATCCCCACCTCTCATCTTGCTCAGACCACAAAGGAGACTGTCTTCCCTGGAGGGAAGACTTGCTCCTGACCTGGTCTTTAAAAAGCATAACACCCGTGGTCTCCATGAGAAATATTTATATAGCCTAGAGTTTTACAATTAGCTGTTTTATTATTATTTTTTTTTGGTGGGGGATAAGCTCCTCAAATGGATGTTGCGTATGAACAATTTTACCCAACAAAAACTAATACATGTAACCTTGATTTGTGAAAGTTATTTTTGAGAGACAGAAAGAGAGGAGAGAGGACTGACGGCCTTGTGTTCACACATTAGGATGCTGTTAATGGCCTGCTTATCTGGAACCAGGAAGTAGGAAAGATAACGTTGACACTCCATTTTAATCCTATCCCCAGCAGGGTCAAATTTTTCTTCATCTAGAATTAGGCATGAAGAAGTGTGCAAGAGGGCTTTTGATTTTAAAAATCACAGCTGCTGAGCAGCTATCATTATGCACCTTGTGTTTCCAAGTTCTGTGCAGAGATTGACCAGGTGGGTATCTGTAGGAGTGCCCCAATTTCTGGTGCGTTCACCACACAATAATCATTGAATGTTTTGCACCCAAGGAACTGATTTTTTTTTTTTTTTTTGGCTTTTTGAGGTAGGGTTTTGCTGTAGCCCAGACTGACCTGGAATTCACTATGTAGTCTCAGGGTGGCCTCGAACTCACAGTGATCCTCCTACTTCTGCCTCCCTGGTGCTGGGATTAAAGGCGCATGCCACCATGTCTTGCTGTTAAATCTTGATGTGCAATCACAATTTTGGAATCCTACCAGGGAAGTGGGATGGGAAATTGGGTAGGACTGTGCTTATAAAGACATCCAGTGGAAATAAATGCTAAGGTGTAATATTTCTTTGGTGGTCTAGTTATCTAAGTTACTCTTGCTTATTAGTCTGGAAGACTCCTATAATGGCCAGGGGTTGTTCCAGAAATTGTAAGGCACTTTCACTTAGAAGTAGGCAGCTGATAATTAGGGCTAGCATGGACAAAAGAGACTCATATCATCAATCAGAAGTCAAGAAATGTAAAGTCGACTGCTGTAGCAACACAATATTATCTTTGTTCCACATAGGAGGTAAGTGACTTCTCTTAGCAAAGATGAGTTATTTTGGCCCATGGAAAGGGGGGAAAATAGACATATCTTTCTTATTTTGAAGCATTGAGTGTCAACACACACTCTATTTTATTTGGTAAAATAAACTTGATTAAAGGACTCAGACCTCTTATACCCCAGAGTATTTGGTATGATATGTGTGAGAATTTAAAGTGTCAAATTTGTAATTTTCCATCAGGATTTGGTTTTGCTTTTCTACTTTAAAACTTTAGGTCTGGGGCTAGAGAGATGGCTTAGCGGTTAAGGCACCTGCCTCCTAAGCCTAAGAATGCTGGTTCCAATCTCCAGTGGTTCCAATCTCCAGGTCCCATGTTTAGCCAGATGCAAAGTGACGCAAGGGCGCAATGCCGCACTTGACCACAAGGGGGTGCATGCATCTAGATTTCTTTCGCAGCAGCTGAGAGGCTGCTGGCGTACCCACCTCTATCTGTCTTCCTCTCCCTCTCTCTCTGTCTCTCTCTCCAAAAAAAAAAACACAACACACTTGAAGTCTGATTTTAAAATATCTTATTTATTTATTTATTGAGAGAGAGAGAGTGACAGATAGAGAGATGGAGGATGGGCATGCCAGGGCTTCTAGCCACTGCAAATGAACTCCAGACACACATGCCCCCATGTGCAACTGTCTTACTGGGTACTGGGGGAGTCAAACCTAGGTCCTTAGGCTTCACAGGCAAGCGTCTTACCACTAAACCATCTCTCCAGCCCATAATTTAAAAACTGATATAACTAAATATTTATATTTTAGTATGTATCAAAAAACTAAACCAAAACAAAAAAAAATAAAATTTTCCAGTCCCATTCATACTATATTTAGTCAATTCCTAAGTGTTGGGCATTTAGCTATTTTTGAGGTATATTGAAAGTGCCTATCTGGATAAGTTCCTTGAAGTGGAACTAATAGGTCAAATGGTACATATTTTGATGCACATTGGTCCAAATTGCACAAAAACCATAGGTGCACTGGTTTCTTGCTGTGTTTGTTTATGTTGCTTATTGTTTGCTTTTAAAACTCTTTGCCATTTGATAGACAACAAAGTATTCCATGTTTAGATTTTTATTTTGGGGTATCACATTCTCTGTTGATTCCTAGAAACACTTAGCTTCTTCATGTAAATGTGCCTTAAAAGAACAAACACAGTAGTATTTAAGTATATTAAAAATTGTGTTTGGAAGTTTAAAGCTATGACTATGTACAGAATCCCAATCCCAGCTCTGTGGGTACTCTATTGTTGCTTCTCTGGTCACATGAAGAGGTCCACTTTTTTAAAAAAAATATTTTATTTATTTATCTGAAAGAGAGAGAGGAAGAGGCAGACAGAGGGAAGAGAGAATGGGCACTCCAGGGCCTCCAGCCACTGCAAACAAACTCCAGATGCATGCACCCCCTTGCACATCTGGTTTATGTGGGTCCTGGGGAATTAAACTGGAGTCCTTAGGCTTTGCAGGCAAATGCTTTGACCACTAAGCCATTTCCCTAGCCCCTTCTGTTATTTCTTAACGCAGCTCTTAGACATATCTGGTATATCCTGAAAATGGAACATGATGCGGGGATCTGTCAGGCTGCCGCTTGAGGAGCTGTACCTGAACTGGAGGATGTCTTAAGCTTGGCTGAATCTGGGTGCTTTCAAAAGGACCACACCATCCACCTGAAGGCATTTCTGGTCCCTGTGCTCATTATTTGCCTTCATACACACATGTGTTTCTAAGTTGAAGTGACGGTGTCCAGGTGTTTCTGGATAACATGCAAAGGGAAGTGTCTGGAGGTCAGCTCTTCCCTGCTTGCTGCGTCTGGTGTGGCCCACAGGATGGGAAGAAGAAGAATTAAAAAAAAAGAACCGGTATTTAGAGGAATCAAATAGTGAGATCACTGTAAGGGTACTAGGCAAGGCAGACACTTCCTCTAAGTCAGGAGATTTTCCATCCGTCCGAGCTGTGTGATAGCTGCCAACACACCTGTGCCAGGAATCCAGCCGAGGATTATCAGACAAGCCACTGCTACTGTGGAGAAAAACAGGGGGCTCATAGTTCTCACCCTTATCAGAACCTACGAGATTTGCTCACGTTCCGCCACCATTCCTTACTTCCCCACCAAAAGTAGAGCGAGCCTCCTCTCTCTCCTCCTCTTATTTCTGTTTTGGGCACCAGCTACAATGCATGCCTTGTAACAGTATTTCTACTGGTCTGACCCACTCAGACACTATATTCTGAGCCTCTTTCCATCCAGCCTCATCTTACCTATGTTGATACCTCCAGGACCCATCAAGGTCCTTGGCACATAGAGGAACCAACCAATTTTGTGTGATTGTTCAGAGCAGTTTTCAGCCTCCTCCAGCGGCTCTGAGTGCTGTGCCGTAGGTGCTGTAGAGTAGAGCACCTTGGGGGGGGGTGGTGTGTGCTTCGGGGGCTCTGAAAAGGTCAGGGACTCCACTGCATATCATCTGTGACTCCAGCCTTGCATTCTGTCTCAAACCGTGACATTGGTTGCAACTATATTTTCCACTTTTTCTACTATTGAAATATAACTGAGGCTGTATTTTTTTAAATCTACATGAGCTGTGTTTATTATTAATCATGGGAAAGGAGCAGATATCAAGAGAGTTAGGTTAAAGACAGTATGCAGAGGGCTGAGGAGTTGGCTCAGTGGTTAAAGGCACTTGTTTGCAAAGCCTGATGGCCTGGGTTCGATTCTCTAGTACCCTCATAAAGCCAGGTGCATCCAGTGACTCAGGCGTCTGGAGTTCATTTCCAGTGACATGAGGCTCTGGTGTGCCCCTACCCATTCTCTCTCTCTTTGCCTGCCTCTCTCTCTCTGATAAATTAACTATATATTTTTTAAAAGATAGCATGCAGACATGACTTTTGGGTGTATCTCTAATCTCAAAGGCAGAAGAAGGGACTTCTGCATGCAATTGCATTTGTGTTATTCTCTTAAAGGCATGATTTTATTTTAAACACTACAGAGCAGCCCTGCACAGGGTGCCTCTGAAATCAGCTGGGGAGTCCAAGTGACGTCACTGGGATGATTAACCTCTGTTCTTGTTAGAGATGCAACAAGAGGATTCCTTTTGTGAAAGACCTGAAGTTTTGATTTTAATTCACCTAGGAAACACCTCAGTAGCCAAATGAACAGGGAAGTGGTATAAATGCAAGAATAGTTTATTTTGGAATACACAGGCCATTTTGGTCTGGATTACTTTGTTCCAACAATACTTCATTTGCTGAATTCTATATCTTGCAAGATATAGATTATTTTCTAATAAAAAATAGCCTTAACCAAAGATACCTCAGCACACAGAAGAAATTCTGCAGACCCATGTATTCATTTGAAAATCTCAAACATTGGGCTTGAAAGATAGACTTTGATTTATTTCTAAATGAAATGTGTAGCAGATAAATATGGATGCCTTGCAAACTATAGGTAAAACTTTCTTTACTTTCTATTTTTGATAGCTCACCAGAAAAAAAAATGCAAGTCTGAGTCTTTGCTCATCACTGGCATAGCAATAGGAAGACAGCCCATGAGAGGCAGGCAACTTTTGTCTCAGGGTCTTCTTTTTTATTTTGAGCAGAACGCTTACCTCACATCAAACTATACAAGCAAAAGGACTGTCACTTTGGAGAAAGCAATTGCATCACTTGGCGTGTATTTCTTATTTTGGCTGATAGTCTATTTAAACAGGTTCTTCTTTTTTCCCCCCACTTTGATTTGGCTTTGATTTTTGGCTCGTGTTTGTACCAGATTGTAACAGTAATTGTGTTCCTCTCTCCAGCCTGCCAGCTTCGTTCATAGGAAGGACCAGCATCACATTGGAGGAATAATCTTTGAACTGTCTGGATTGCCATTCCATTTTCACAGTTCCAAGCTGCTGTAATGGGAACCTTATATGCTTCTCTTTTTGGTCAAGGAGTATGGGAAAGGAAAAAGGAGAATGAGAACAGATAGGGCTGATAAAAGATAACAAAATATACCTTTTGTATTCAGCAAATCTTTGTCACTTTTAAGCCAGAGACATATATATATATATATACATATTTTTTAAAAGCTAAACCACACATCAATTCCATGCCAATTAGCTTCTGATTAACTTTTCTTTATCTTTTTAGAATTCTCTCCTCACTCCATGTCCTGGCTTTGGTCTCTCAATTAAAATATCATTTTTCAAAGGCCCAAACACAGAACAATCCTTTGTCAAGTTCTGCAAGGAATGATAAGTTATGGGTGTAGGCTGTTTCACAAATTGTGGGAGAAAATGAACTGGTAGATATATAAAGAGAGAGTTTATTTTTGGATCTGGGATTTGATTCTGCTCTATCAAACACAGCATGAATCTGCACTATGTTATAACAATATGTTATAAATAGGAGAATGTCTACATAAATTCTGGTGAATCTGTGTTATGGGGACATTGTACAGCAATGTACATCTATCAAAGGGGGTGATAAACTCAGAGGTTTAAGGGGCCAGGCTAGATGTGGGCACTTGTGGTTCCCTGGAGAGTGTGGGTCACATTAGCAATGGCAGCCACTAAACTGCTCTTGCTTCCGACAGGACAGTGTGAATGGCCGAGAATGCTGCTGGATCCTTTCAGTTGGTTTTAAAAATGGGATGGGGGCTGGAGAGATGGCTTAGCGGTTAAGGCGCCTGCCTTCTAAGCGTAAAGAATGCTGGTTCCAATCTCCAGGTCCCACGTTTAGCCAGATGCAAAGTGACGCAAGGGCGCAATGCCACACTTGACCACAAGGGGGCGCACACATCTGGATTTCATTGGCAGCAGCTGAGAGGCTGCTGGCGCGCCCATCTCTATCTGTCTTCCTCTCCCTCTCTCTGTCTCTCTCTGGGTCTCTCTCTCCAAAAAAAAAAAAATAATAATAATAAAATAAAATAAAAATGGGATGGGTTGAAAGTTGTAGCATAGCAATACTGTGCATGCTTAGCATGAGCAAGGCCCTAGGTTTCATCCCTAGCATACACATGAAAATAAGTAAGTGGATTTTTATCTGTTGAAAAAAAGCAAAAGGATTTGCATGCACAACTTCTGGTGTGTATATTCAGAGCTGGAGTATCTGAGACAATGTGTTGAATAAGAAAAACAGCCTGGACAGCTGTGATAGATGTAGCGCCATGGTAAAGGGTGTGTGTAGCATGCAACTCACAGTATACATTACACCTGAGTACATGAATACATATGTTTGTAGAGGCTAAGAAAAAGGTTCACAAGATAGTTCCCAGCTAGCTGCATTGCCACTGAGGAGGAAGGTTGGGTGTTTGTATATTTTAGTGGAGGAGTTTGATTTGTTGTTGCTGTTGTTTGAGGGTAGCTCAGACTAGCATTGAACTTGCTATGTAGCTAAGGACAACCTTGAACTTCTGATCCTTCTTCCTCTACCTTTCAGGAGTTAGAGTTACAGGCTTACAGCTATCACATCCAATTTTATGGTGTGCTAGGAATAGAACCAGGGCTTTTTGTATGCTAGCCAAGCATTCTATCAACTGAGCTACATCCCCAACCCTGAGATTGAGTTATTTAAGGAAGATTTTTTTTTGTTTTTTTGCTTTTATTTTCTATACTTTTATATTATTGGCAACTTAAAAATACTAAAAATATTTAAATATTTTCACATATTGCTAACAAAACTATTTCAATCTGGGTTTCAATGTTCTACCACCCAAGGTTTTTTTTTTTTTTTTTTTTTTTTTCTTATAGGGACTGGTGAGATGTCTTAGTGGTTAAGGCACTTGCCTGCAAAGGCTAAGGACCTAGGTTTGATTCCCAGGACCCACAAAAGCCAGATGCACAAGGGGGCACATGCATCTGGAATTTGTTTGCAGTAGCTGGAGGCCCAGGCATACCCATTCTCTCTCTATCTGCCTCTGTCTCTCTCAAATAAATAAACAAATAAAAATAAAAATATTTTTAAAAGTTATTGCTTAGACATCGAGGAGGCCCAAACCTCAACAACACTAAACGAGGTGTCTATTATGCCCTTCAAGGCTCAGGGAAGATTGCAGCACAGGGGGCAGAAACAGTGTAAGATCCACAGGGTGGGAAGGCATCCTGTAGTCACTGTCTTTCTAACACGAAACGACTGGGCATTCATGATCCCATGGTGGTTTCTGATATTCCTACAATATCTGTATTATTCTAAGTCTGTACACATTTTGACAGAGAGGATGGAGGAGGACATAAGCGAATAAGACAACAAAACAGGGAGCACTACCTTGAAAGAGGAAGGTCTTCAGCGGAATGGGGTTGGGAAAGAGAAGACAAAAGAGTTTCACATGACAGGAGCAAGACCAAATTATAGTATGTTCATACATCAAAGTTCTCAACAATTTTTTTCCAAGTCATTGCTGATGAGAACATATTCAGCTATTGCTTTAGCTGATACTTTTATTTCTAAAGAAACATTAAAGCTTTTGATCTTCTTATTTTAATGTAAGTTGTATTTATGTTGGTTTTGTGTTGATAATTTTGGGTCATTAAAGTGTGTGCTTGTTACCTTGATGGTGATGTCATCCTATGGTCCTGGTCTTTCTGTTTGGTCCATGGTCAGAGACTTTCCTTGACTGCAGCTGCCTTGGAAATATGTTTTATTAACCAAGTACTGGACGGATGAGCCATTGTGACCACAGGAGTGACAACTGCAAACAAATCACCTGTTACTTGTTGGCTTCTCCATAATTATATATATAAGGCCTGCCCATTGAAAATGATCCAACTGAAAATGTTACCCTTTCCTTGAATTTTCTAACAAGAGAAAAGTGAATACAGAAGAAAAAAGACACAGAGACTATGAAAGAGCCCTTATCATTTAGATGAAAAAAAAAATAGTTGGGAGAACAAAACCATTTCTTTCCAACCTGAGGTATATAAAATGGAAATACCAAATGTGTTTTCTTACATCTCTTCATTTTGCAATTGTCCACATGCTGCAGAGCTTAAAATTGAATGATTCATAGATGACATGGTGTAATGCTATGTAAGTTCATGCTGTATGTGAACTCTTGTAAATTGCAGTGCTGACGTGAACTCAAACCCTTCACCATTCCAAATCATTGTTTGAAAACACATGTTTCAGTACCAGCATGGCCACGCCTCCCTAGATGAAAACTGCTGCTCCCAGTCTACAGGGTTCCCTAACAATTAAGCTCTTAAATAACACCTCAACTACGTTTCCTTTTTCTTATATCAATCCGTAACCTGGATTTCCATTTAGACCTTTCTTGAACAAGGTGGAGGGGGAGTGAATGCAAGTAAGCCACTCACAAATATGGAAAATGACCTGGTTGGGGTGGTAAGAAGGAAGGTTGTTTCATTACCCAGGGTTCACTGAAGAAGGAGGAATGGAAGAACCATGTTTCAGCATTTTATTCTCCAGCCCCCTCGCCTTCTGCCGTGGTGGCGCTGGGTAAAACCAAGGCTTTATCTTAAATGGACTGTGGTATGTGAATACTGAAGTGTCTCCCACGAACAGTCACTCCATTCTTTTTTTTTTTTTTTTTTTCAGAGATTTACCTGCTTCGAGTGAAACCTATACAGAATCCTTCCTGACCTGTTTGGTATTGTGAGATTGATAAGAGCCACACTTTCCAACCCTTCTCCTGACTTCCCTGGGATAATCTTTTCTTCTGGATCTTAATTCTGCTAATAGCACCCTTGACTGGCTGCCAGACCAACAGAGGCAGGTGGAAAATGAATGGCTCCAGCCTGACCACTGATAACTCCCAAAGGCTTTTTATTCTCAGAATTCCCTCCAAAAAAACACAAGGTGACAGGATGCCCATCAATCACATGCCCCTGGCTCTCTCCTCTTCTGCAGGCACCCACCCTCCCATGCAAGCCACCTCCCTTCTTACAGCTTGTTTCTGAATGGGAGGACCCCGTTCCTTTCCATTCTGTGAATTTTTACTTTTAAAAATACTGTATATGCATTAAAATAATGTCTGTACATTAAAAGCTAGAGACCTACAGCTGATTTGAAATACAGCATTCCTTTCCTTTCTTAGTCCCACTGGCTAATCACTACAGTTTAATATGAATTTGTTCCCACTTCTTTTTTGCATACATTGACCTATATTTCTGTTTCTTTTTGTTTGTTTGTTTGTTTTGTTTTCGGTTTTGGTTTTTTGAGGTAGAGTTTCACTCTAGTCCAGGCTGACCTGGAATTCACTATGCAGTCTCAGGGTAGCCTCGAACTCACAGTGAATCTCCTACCTCTGCCTCCCGATTGCTGGGATTAAAGGTATGAGTCATTATGCCTGGCTTTCTTTTTAAAAAAAAAAATTATTATTTATTTATTTGAGAGAGAGAGACAGAGTGGGCATGCTAGGGCCTCTAGCCACTGCAAATGAACTCCAGATACATGCGCCACCACATGCTTCAGGCTTACGTGGGTTCTGGGGAATTGAAGCTGGCAAGTAAGTGCCTTAACCTCTAAACCATCTCTCCAGCTCTCTTTTTGTTTTTAAGGATGAGAATAAAATGATACCAAGCTCTTCATGTTCTGTTCATATAGCATGACAATCCTTTCCTAGTGCATACAAGTATCCCTTGTTTTTAGTGCCTAGAAAATGTTCCATGCATGTAACACAATTCATTTAATCAGGCTGTAATTATATTAATAAGCATTTTTATTTTTTCCAGTTTTCTGTATTCTATGTGTAATATATTTCCAATTTCATTTTCTACTGTATTTAACATTTTGTATTTTCACATTTGTAGAAACAGAACAACTTTTAGTTGCTTTAAAGAAAATCCCAAAATTTCGTGTTTTTGGGTCTCTGCATTATATAAAACATGAGGAGCACATGACATTAACATATTGAAAGTGGGATTGGAGAAAGTAACTTTCTACATACCTGGTTAATGCATAGATTCACTGTCTGAGTCTGAGGATTAATGGTGTTTAAAATGCACAGAACCACTGTGCTCCACAGATACGCAAAACAGTCTCAGAATAAAGCATGTTGCTCATTTATTATTTGTAGAAATGAGTTAAAATCTTAAAAAGCAAAAAAAAAAATTAATTAATAAAACCCGGAAGTTTATTGTGTGAAATCGATCCACTGCATTCTCATGGGCTTGAACTCTGAAGAGCACTGTGAAGAGCTTACTGCCCCTCTGGAAAGCATGCAGTATAGGCAGTTGGGGAGAATAATGGCTTCTTTGCTTCGGAGTTCACTGTCCTCCTAAAGAATTCTGGATGGCTCCACGCCTGTCAGATCTGGACACTGTACCTCACAATGTAGTGAGACCGATCTCAGAATAGGACTCACTTGATACCAAAGCAGTGATTTGGGTGGAACATTTGAACATATGATTATAAGGTAAGTCCTACTAAGGGGGCTGGCATGATTAGCCTTGCTGGAATCTATAAAAGTATCAACTGTTTCTTTAGGGAAATCATTTTAATAGATAACAGCATGTTGTACAATGTTTCATCAGTGATATTTAGATCTAAATTAAGAGCAGTTGTGAGATGGGTTGCCGATTTTTCTTGTGATAAAAGGGAAATAGTTCAAGAAATATAGACCAGATGTTATCTTAATCCAGACCTCATGTATAAAAGCACACCATGGAACAGTAATAATAGTCCATTCTACCTGCTTTTAATTTTCCTACTCTCAGACACCCCCTGTGAAAAATAGATTAAACCAACACATCATTTATGCATCTGCACTAGGCTGGGGTTTACTCTGCACGGAATGCACAGATTGAAGTCTGCAGCCATTGGTTTTTGATAAATGTTTTAAAATGCACACTTGACAGTAGCATGTTAGAGGAAAAACTCCTCAGACAGCCAATGGCTTAGAAGAAAAGTTCACAGCTTGTGGATAATCCAGACTTCAATAAAGATTCTTGAATTCACTGCTCCTTGACTCTGAGTTACAAAATCTGCAAGACATTTATGCAAACTCGGCGTTGGAAAAGCAGGTGAGGAGAAAGTTCTCCCTGTTCTGGAAAGTGCTTCCAGTTCTTTCACAGCATCTACCTGTGGTGGCAGGCTTGGAGTAATGAATAATAATTGATAAGGAAGTGTGGCTTGGTGCAGGCGTCAGGGTGCCACGTCGTGTCCCATCACCTGGATGGATGCGTGGAGAGTGTTTTCCAGTATAGCCATCGTAGGAGAGGGCCTTCTCGGTCATGTGTCTACCTGGGATGCTGTCATTCACCCCTCGCCTCAACTCCTTTGAACCTGGGATAGGCTGGGCTAATTGCAGTGTTGTGAGCAAGTCTGAAGGCTGTGTTCAGTGAGAGCTATCCACAGGTCCTGAGTGCAGAAGTGACTCCTGGGGGGATTGAGAGTGTGGGGGTTGGCTGGCAGGTGACTCAAGTGAGTCAAGGTGGGTGAGAGGGAGTCCAGAAGGAGTGGGGGCTATGGTGAGCTGAAGTGCACATTTGAGGGGCAAGGGCTACTCAGCTCCACTTCCTGTTAACACTCAGGTGTACTGGCTAGTGTTGATAGTTCCTTAGATTTCTTTGTTTCCTGAAAAGTTGGAGGTCTTTATTTTAATGTAAAATTATTTGTTTTTTTATTGCAACAAAATATACATAACAAAATTGGCCATTTTAACCATTATAGTTTGGTGAGTGACACTAAGTACATTCACATCTCCAGTTGTTTTAGAAACACTTTTTTATTTATTTGTGGTGAGAGAGAGAGAGAGAAAGAGAGAGAATGCCTGGGTTTCTTGCCACAGCAAATGAACACCAGATGAATGCACTACTTTGTGCATCTGGCATCATGTGGGTACTGGGGAATCAAACCCAGGCCAGCAGGCTTTGGAAACAAGCACCTTTCATTTCCCCAGCCTCAATTTTTTGTTTTTGCATTTTTTTTTCAAATGGAAACTTTATCCCTATTAAATACCAAGTTTTCATTCTCTCTTCCTCCCAGTTTCTGGAAACTACCATTCTATTTTCTATGTCAGTGACTTTTACTAAATATGTAGAATTATACGTACAATGTTGACATTTACTTAGCGTACTAGCATTGAGGCTCACCCATGTTGTACCATGTGTCAGAATTTTCTTCCTTGTTTTTTTTTGAATGTTGATTTACACCACAATGATTTAAACACATATTGTGAAGCTGACTAAAAGGAAGGGAGCCCATGACTTTAAGCTAAAATTAAGCTAATGGTGAAAATACAAAAGGGTGTCATCTCTGGCTTCAGTCAGCACATCCTCAGACTGGATATTTTATATTTATTTATTTATTTTCACTTTTTAATTTTTCTCTCTGTGAACGAAGTCTCAGAATGTCCAGGGATGCCATAGGCCCCTCCCAGTAATGTTCTTCACTTTGGGTCAGTCTCCTAGGTTAGAGTGAAAGGGCTTTCAAAGATACTGCCATAGGCTGGAGAGATGGCTCAGTGGTTTGAGTGCTTGCCTGCAAAGCCAAAGAACCCAGGTTCGATTCTCTAGGACCCATATAAGTCAGATGCACAAGGTAGTGCATGCATCTGGAGTTCATTTGCACTGGCTAGAGGTCCTGGTGCGCCCATTCTCTCTCTCTCTACTTGCTTCACTCTCTCTCACAAATAAATAAAATATTTTTAAAAATACTGACATATGTCCAGCACAGTGTCTTTGAGTGCACCTATGCATTGACTTGCGGCCCAGGACACACAGAAGTAAGAGGCCTCTGTCGGGACCAACTGAAACATAACTGTCACTGTCTTCCAATCCTGCCATAGATTCATTGACCTTGTTTTCAATGGAACCCATGGGCAGTTTTCTTTAGTGACCATCCACAGCTGGTCTGGCTCTAGATTAAACATGAGTCTCCCTTTCCTCTGGTCTTACGACCCATACCACACAAGGATTTGGTGACAGGACTTCTGGGTACCCTTAACAGGTGTCCTTATGGATTTTTAAAAAAATATGTTATTTGTTAATTTGAGGGAAAGAGGCTGACATTGATAGAAAGAGAGAGAGAGAGAGAGAGAGAGAGAGAGAGAGAGGAGGGAGAGAAAGGGAGAAAGAGAGAGAGAATGGGCATGCCAGGGCTTCCAGCCATTGCAAATGAACTCCAGATGCATGCACCACCTACCTGGCTTACGTGGGTCCTGGGGAATCAAACCAAGGTCCTTTGGCTTTGCAGGCAAGTGCCTTAACCACTAAGCCATTTCTCCAGCCCTTACATTTATATATATGTTTTAATTCAATACTATCTAGGGTTGCTTTGAACTGCAGAGGGAGTCTTCTTGTTTCTTGCCGGGCAGCATTTTTGGCAAGTTCCTGCTGGAGAATCATCTGGGGTGGAGCTCGCCGCCATCATCTTGGCTGGCTGGTTGCTTTTACTTCTCTCAGGGTCTCATGTTCAATGAGGAGTTCCCTAGTCATGGTTCTTTGCGGGGCAGGTATGAGGGCTGTGATGGAGGGATGTTCTCAATAGCTTCAAACCTCTGCTATCCATGGGGACCTTCAGGTTGTGTTTGGTCCATTTCCAGATAATCTTTAAATCTGCCAGTTTCCTGTTGGTTCAGCCACCCTGGTCCTCCCTGTTGCTGGCTGAAGCTTGGATCCAGGATCCATGTCCAGAGGCCCACAGCAGGGGCAGACTGCAGGCTGTCTAGTACCCAAAAGGAGGCCTCAACCTTTACTTCCATCACAGCTTGAGCCTCAAAGCAGTTGAAGGAAACATGCAGATGCCCTGGTGGCCATGAGCCTAGCCTCCATGTCCATACCAGGCTCCTCCTTGCCATTTGGGGCTCTGGCTACCATCATAATGGCGATGTGTATGTGACCTTCCGTTTTAAACCTGAAAATTATTCCACTGGCTGCATTCTGCAGTTTTGTCTATTCATCCCCTAGTGGTCACTTGCATAGTTCCCACTGTGTGGCTATTGAAAATAATGCTGCTGTGAATCCCCAGAGCTTTAAAACAACATGTTGTCCATAGGAAGTGTGTCTTCTGGCTGTGTTAAGAACTTAGGGGCTAGTTTGTGACCTGTGCCTTGGAAAAAGTGTGTTCCAGCCAAGCCTTATTCTTCCCCAAGTGGAATGTAGTATTCAAAGGGACACTGAAACAGGAATGTAATGGGGTTCCCCAAACGCTCTAAGCAAGGACCAGCCAGACCTGATGTCTCTTTGTGGGTCCACGTTCCCAGAGGAAGAGGTCATTTCACTGTTGTCATGGCTGTCTCCAGGCTAGTCCTGTTGCTAGGTGCCAATGGCAGTCTCTGTGCTGAAAAAACACAGTGGACAAACCCCAGGGTGGTGGGGTCCATTCCCTTGAAAGACCCTTCAACCACTGATAAAACCCTTTGCAATGTGTTTGTTTGTTTGTTTGTTTGTTTGAAAAACGGATGCTCTTTTCAAAATGTAATATGTCCATTTCTACTTCAGAAAGAGAAGCTGGACTGTGTAATAAGAAAAATGAGCCTTTAGGGGCCGCCCACACAGCTCGACCTCAGCAGGGGGAGTTGTTCCAAACAGCCTCAATAGGGATTACAACTCGGGATTTACCTTTTAAAATAATTAACCTTCTGAACACCAGTGACAGTCCAAGGGCACTTTAATGACCATTGTTGTTTCAGTTGCAGAGACAGCTGATGCTTTTAGAAAACTGCTTTATCTTAGCAGAATCTAGGCAAAAACACAATTTTTGTCATTCTGAAGAGATGAGGAAGGAATCACTGAACATTTTCCCACTTCTAAGTCACCTACAAAGATACATTTTGCTCAATGTTGCATCCCCAGGCATGGCCACAAGTCCTTGTGTCCTGTGGGCATTTGGTAGATATTTGCAAATATAGAACTTAACAATGGTATGCGATTATTATAGTAAGTCATGAAAGGAGTTTCAAAAGCAGTGAAAAGTCTAGCTCAGTTCGTGTGTCTTAAATATTCTTTCTGAAATTTGTGTTTGTTTCTAAAACAAAGCAGCAATGAGCGCTTCGTGCATTAAAAAAAAAAAAAACCCCGTCAGTAGTTGGTTAGGTAGGACATATAAGCTAGCACTGAGTGTGTTATTAGTAATGACCAAAGACCTTTAGCCTCCTGTCTAAAATTCTGTTTTACTGTATAGAATTTGAATGTAAACTCTATCATGTTGGGCTCTTTAGTAACTTATTAGTGCATTCATCTTTTCATCATTTGACAGGTGGAAGTAGTAGTTTAGTTTTTAGTTTTAATTATAAGGGATTCCAGATGTACGGCACTACACAAATTAAAACCAGAATGCCTCATATGTCTTTTCAAAGTAGGCTGACTTCAAGGTATCTGCTTTTCATTTCAAAATGTTATTAAAGCTATTACTAAGAAATTCATAGTCTTAGCCTGTTCCAATAATTGACACCTTGAAAGTGACTAAACAGATTTAGAGTGTGCAGAAAAGTAAATTTGTCTTAGAGAATGACCCTAACCGTCTATTTCCATATAATGGACAATCAGTGTCCTTGGAATTAGCCAGAGAATTGATGAATTAAGGTGAAGCACCCCCACTTTCCCCCTAACTCAGTCTCCGTTTCGCCTTTGTGTTCCTAATTAAACTTTACTTCGATACTCACCATGTAGGCAGGAAGATTTAATGAACTGTGATTATCTGATGTGGTCCCTCAATTTCATTTTCTTTTTTCCCCATTAGAACCAGCACAAACATTTTCATGGAAACAAAACAAGAGCCGGGAACATTTTTCTTTTTGAATTTATATTGGTAAGTAGTCTTGGGTGTATGTGTGTGTGTGTGGGGAGTCCTAGCGCACACACACAAAAAATACCTCTGCAGGACCCATTGCCTAGCCCACTGTTCCTGGTACCCCTATGAAAGGGGGGGGGGCTTCATAAACAGGAGAGATTTTCCCGTAATTAGAAGGATAGCTGGCTGGGCTGATAAATCAGAGAAAGAACTTGTTTGGTGTAAACCGAGCCTGTTTCTGAGGCAGACATGCTAGGCTTTTATCCTCTGGAGTGTGATTGAAAGGGTGAGACGTTAATTTGGCAGCCTCATGGTTTCATCATGACTCTCCCCACCCCCTCCCCGCCGCCGAGCAGAGCCGAGCAGCCCGGGACCGCAGCGCTCTGCGCCTGGCCTGCCCCCCGGTACAAGGCAGGACCGTGACCCGAAACGGAACCCTGCTCCCCAGGGCACATTCTGAGCAGCAACAGCTCGGCTCAAGTGTTTCTTATGAACAGCCCGTCCCGGAGTACCTGATCTAAATCATGCCATTTCCTTCACAGCATGGCACAGTTAACAAGTCAGTGCACCAACACAATCTGCAGATGGCAGTTCAAAAGGTGCGGGTCCCCCCAGCAAGATAAAGGGCCAAGGCAGTTCCACCGGGGGATGCTCATTACGGGAGTGCGAGGGAGGGCGGGGGGGGGGTCAGGAGGGAGGGAGGGACGTGAGCTCGGAGCTGGGCCGAGGATGGGGGAGCGCCGGACCCCGTGAGGAGGAGGGGGGGTTCTCGGCCCAGCTCCCTTCGAAAAGGCGTGCGTGTCTGCCTTCGCAAATCAGGCCCCCGTCTTGGGGGGGGGGGAGAGACATGATTGACGGAAAGTGCAAGCAGCTTGCAGAGCCAGGGTAGTGACAGGGTACCACCCTTACCTTGCTCCGTGTATCTGCACCCCCGCCCGGCAAGTATAAGGCAATTTCCTGAGCAAAGTACCCCTACCCCCCCCACCCCATCAAAAGCCATGGGGCGTCTCCAGGCCAAGGCGGGAGTCCCTTGGCCTTGGGACAGAGTCGGCTTGATTCGTACCCATCCTCAGAGGGCCAGGGCTCTCCTCCTCTTCCTCCTCCTCCCCTTCTCTCCTCCTCTTCCTCCTCCCCTTCTTCCCTTCTCCTCCTCCTCTTCACCTCCTCCCCCTCCTCCTCCGCAAATCACATTAACGCTAATGTCCAGCGAAGAATCTACGAGACATATTGGGCCTTTAGACTTCAAAACAAGCCTAAATTGGAACCACATTGCGGGAATGCTTCTTAGCTAACATTTATATTACTTTAGTTACCGAATCCAGACCAAGTCCCCAGGCTCGGCAGGGGAGGACATAATATATTAGGAACTAGGCCTCCGTTTATAAAAACGTACAGAACTTTTCCCTCGCACTAGCGAGGAAATGACTACAAGGCCTTAAATATGTGGACTTCCCGAGGCAGATGGGGGGCGCTCCCCGCCTAGGCCAGGGACCCCATCATCTGTGTATCTGTCTGCAGCTGGGGGATGGTGCGAGCATCAGACGGAGTCTCTGCGGGGAGAAAGGTTCAGTGAGATCTCTGGTCTCCCCGGGTGTGCCAGAACCCCCCTCCTCCCAGAAGCGTTATCTCCCCTGACCCCATCAGCTGCTCCAGTCCCATCTCTGTAAGCAAATCTCTTTGGGAACCCGCAAGATGGTGCTTTACCACGAATTTCAGTGCTCGGGAGGGAGAAAGGAACGCTGCTTAGTTCTGACTTCTGCCAAAGACCTGTGGTGAAGACGGTTCCTTTCTGCACTCATTTCCATGTGATCATAGCGACGTGGAGAATATGGGCCGCAGCTCAGACTTTTCACAGGCACCTTGGCCTAGCAGGGGATAGATGGTGCGACAAGATAGGACTACTTTCTAGGACTGTGGAGGAAGAACTCACTTCCATACAGTAACTTTGAGGTCATTCTGCTGCCCAGACTGGTTGGAGGCTTCTCTGGCCTGGATGCCCCTGCCAAACAGGTCCCACCATGACAGTGGGGAGAAGGGAAGTAAAGCTGAAAGGTGATGGATAAGCTAGATGATACATAACATTGTAGCTGCATGGAGAGGGTCTTTACTTCTGTGTCCCAGCTGATAAGATGTCACAATTGGGGCCTATCCTATGAGGTGCTCCCCAGCACCCTGATCCAGGGGCTACTGTCAGCTTTCTAGCTATCTTTTCCCACAAGGACACCCGAAGGTCATATAAAAATAGCTAGCTGTTTTCCACTGATGGGAGGGTTAGGAATTCTTTCTCAAGTGCATTCTGACTTGGTATTTCCAAAGCTTGAGTATAACTTTGGAGAAAATGAGTTGTGTAACAGTAACTTGTCAGAGTCTCACATGGCATCATGGTATGCCTTAGATTTACCATCATTAAAAGGAAGATAGCTGGCCATCTCCCATCTTGATTTGATTGGGAATGTCTAATAAGATGTTTATGGAGGGCTGGAGAGATGGCTTAGTGGTTAAGGCACCTGCCTCCTAATCCTAAGAACGCCGGTTCCAATCTCCAGCAGTTCCAATCTCCAGGTCCCACGTTTAGCCAGAGGCAAAGTGAGGCAAGGGCGCAATGCCGCACTTGACCACAAGGGGGTGCACATCTGGATTTCGTTCTCAGCAGCTGAGACACTGCTGGCCTGCCCATTCTCTATCTGTCTCCCTCTCCCTCTCTGTCTGTCTCTCTCCAAAAATAAATAAAATAATTAAAAAAGATGTTTATGGATATAGTCCATTTGCTTATTGCTTGGTGTTAAGAGGCTCTCAGCTTTAAAGTACCTGTGTGGATGGATTCAGCAGTGAGGTCTAACATGCAAATTTATGTCATGGGCCAGAAATGAGCACAATGCTATGAGCTCTGAAGGCTGTCAAGTCCTTGGTGTCAGTTTGAGTAACACATATGGGCTTGCTGTAGAAGGCAGAAACTAATGCTAGCTATGGATACTACAAACTGGCACTATGAAACCTGGTGAGGGTGAAAACTTACAGAGATAACCTATATAATAGCAAAACTCAAAACTTATATCGAGCTTTTTTTTTTTTTCTTTTCGAGGTAGTGCTGGTCCAGGCTGACTTCGAATAACTATGTAGTCTCAGAGTGGTCTCGAACTCACGGCGATCCTCCTACCTCTGCCTCCTGAGTGCTGGGATTAAAGGCGTGCACCACCATGCCCAGCTAAGTTTTGCTCTTTAAAATGTCACCCTTAGACTGGGCAACTGTTGGCAGAGAGCTTGTCTAGCATACACCAAGCCCTAGGTTTGGTCCCGAACACCACATGAAGCAGGTTGTAATTCTAGCACTCAGGAGCTGGAGCCAAGAAGATGAGAGGTTCAAGGCCATCCTCAGTGAGTTGAGGCCAGCCTGGGATACAAGAGACTCCACCTCAAAAAATAAAAGCACGATGAGTATACCATTCATTGATGCTGCCTTTACTGAAAACATGTTTTGGAAATGCTCACTTGAAATTACTTTCTTCTATGGCTTGTGTAAATGTTACCCAAAAACTCATGTCTTTAAGGCATGTTTCCCAGTCCATGGTAGTAGTTGGAGGAACTGGAACTTTTAGGAAGTAGGTCTTACTAGGAGGTTCTAGATCACTGGGAGACTTATACTTAAAGAGGATTATGGGATCTTGGCCTCTTCCTCTCTCTCTTTTTCAACCTGGCTGCAAGTTAAATGGATTTTTCTCTACCATATGCTTCTAGCATGAGTGATGGCCTTGCCACAGGCCTGAAGCAGCAGGCCTTCAAAACTGTGAACTAGGGCTGGAGAGATGGCTTAGTGGTTAAGGCGCCTGCCTGCTAAGCCTAAGAACCGGTTCCAATCTCCAGGTCCCACGTTTAGCCAGATGCAAAGTGACATAAGGGTGCAATGCCACACTTGCCCACAAGGGGGCACAAACATCTGGATTTCATTCACAGCAGCTGAGAGGCTGCTGGTGCACCCATTCTCTCTCTCCCTCCCTCTCTCTCTCTCTCTCTCTGCCTCTCCCTCTCCGTCTCTCTCCAAAAACAAAAACTGAACTAAAACAGACCTTTCCTCCTTTTTTTCTTAAAAAAAATTATTTTTATTTGAGACAGAGAGGGAGAGAGAGAGAGAATGGGTGCACCAGGGCCTCTAGCCACTGCAAATGACGTCCAGCTGCTTGTGCCACCTTGTGCATTTGGCTTACCTGGGACCTGAAGAGTCGAACCTGGGTGCTTAGGCTCCACAGGCAAATGACTTAACTGCTAAGCCATCTATCTCTCCATCCCAACCTTTCCTTTTTTAAAGTTGATTATCTCAAGTGTTTTCTTACAGTAATAGAAAGCTGACTAGCAGACCATCACAACGAGTTTGTAAGCCACACAAGAAAGTAGCGAACTTGCTTTATACTGACACATGCCTTTTGCCTACCTCCAGCTCCATTATGACGTTAACTGTTCATGGGTTTTCTTCATAAGGCTTGATTACAAATGAGCTTTTCAAATATTCAAGTACAGCCTTCAAGAATGAACACTTTCTATTTCAGAGGGTACTTTCATGACCTCACTTTGAAGGCAAGTCAAGTAGACAACACACACAGATGCTTAGAGCAAGAGGAATGTCATTCACTTTATGCTAAGAAGAAGGAAGTTATCCTTTGATCATAATTTTAAGATAATGGAAAAGAAAATAGTGAATCAATTGGAAGAATTGAGATATAGTTTTCAGTGCCCCCTGGCTCCCCTTTAGGGCCTTGCGGTATTTACTACATGGAATGTGTCAGATTTGATATGACTTCAAGTCGAAATGTTCCCTTTAATGAACAAACCAATTTATAGTGTATCTTTTTCTTTTCTATGCCATTCACAACAGTCAACCAACCCACCAACCACAGTCAGCCCTTGAGAGATGAGGTAGTTATATACTGGCTTACTGGTCACTACATTCATATTCTATGTTCTTCTTCCTGTGGAAAGTGAATGTCCCTATCTTCAGTGTACTCCAGCATAGTCTTCCTGATTCACTGACTGTGAGCTTGACCCTGGGATGTGTTCTGGTGTGGAGCTGAGCTGAGACCAATAGAACTGTTGTCAACTTACAGCCTTCCTAGAACAGGGACAAGATAAATGTAGTCATGTGCCCCACAATGTTCCACTCAATAACAGACTACAGACATATGATGAGAGCCACATGAAGTTGCCCAGAGATGTCATAGCAATCTTAATTTGCATAAGTACAGTCTATGACATCCACACAATGATGGAATAGCCTTAATGATGCAGTTTCTAGGACACATCTTTATTATTAAGTGACATTTCTAAGTGTATTTCTAAGGGGTATTGTTTCTATGACAAAATAAACATTAAATATAATCTCGAGCCGGGCATGGTGGTGCACGCCTTTAATCCCAGCACTTGGGAGGCAGAGGTAGGAGGATTGCCATGAGTTCGAGGCCACCCTGAGACTACATAGCTAAGTCCAGGTCAGCCTGGACCAGAGTGAAACTCTACCTCGAAAAAAAAAATCTCAACAGGCAGACAAAACTTATGTTAGTAAAGTCATGGAAGAAATTCCTAAATGTTAGTCATTCAGAAAAAACAAATATATACCTAAGGAATTATAGCTAGGACTCTAGAACCAAGAAAAAAAAAGTCTAAAGAATTCCACAAAGATCCAACTGTGTGTATTTGGGGCATTGTTTGTGGATAGATACTGGTTGGGGCCATTTCCAATATTTATAATGATCTTGAAGCACCCAGATATCCCATCTGTTAAGCTGGTGTTGGCACTTTAATGTACTAAGCAGAAGCACTGGCAACAGGCAGATAGTGCACCTTAATTATAGGAGTGCAAGGTACATGATAATTCCCTATGGAAATAGCCTGAGTGCATTTCTTATGTATATCTATAAGAATAGCATATAAACTTGGGGAAGCAAACATCAGTCCATCTTCTCCTGTGTCAAGACATGACTTTCATTCCTTGGCTTCCGAGACAGAACCACTACAGGAAACCCTATACATTCCTTTTGCTAATCTACAACCCTTTTTCTGGTTCTAGTTAAGAAAAGAGGGCTTCAAGTAAGCTATTGCTATTTTAACTTTGTGTAATTTGTAGTCCCAAATATCCCCTTGGGCTGCTTCTTAAAGACAAAAGCTCAAACTGCATTGAACAGATCTCCTAAAATAGTATCACATTTTTTCCAGCCATTTTTGATGTCTTAGCCTTGGGGAGCAGTGAAAACTAGGGGGTTTGAAATGAAGCATGCCACCGTCCTCAAGGTTTAGTAGACAATACTGTGACATGGGAAATTCTAAGATCTTTTCTTGATGCCCTAGTCTCTTTCATAGTTTAACAGCATGTTTTCTGAACTCTATGGAATTCAGTCATTTCATGGCTGTGAGCTGAGTATTTAAGACTTGGCTGTTGTCATACAAAAGAATTTCAGAAAACTGTCTCTCAGAATTTGTAACTGTTTGAGTTAAGGATGTTTGTAGCCTATGGCTTAATATTTTCATTTCTAGGTATATAATGTCATATGAATTTAGCACCTTGCAGGTTGATTGAGGTTGAATATTGACAATTCCCATATAATTATATCTAAACAACAAAGGAAAACTCACATATGTGTATCAAGAGGGCAAATATTTATTGAGCCACTGTTTGAATAAAACCCTTAACTGTCGATCACTTGGAGAATTAATTAACCTAACAGGTTGGTCTCAGAGGGAGAATGATTACTGAGTTACAGCAAGGTGAAGTCGCAGAGGGTGGTACAATTTATATATAGTTTGAAGGTACTGTTGCGCTGGTGAGGATCTATACATAGACAGTACAAGGATGAAAATATACAGAGGAAGGACTACTGATCACAGCTGGCAAAAATAGCCTTGAGGACATAATTACTATGTTGTTAAAAAATGATTCAACAGGGCTTGGTATGTACCCGACTGGTAGAGCCTATTATGCCCAAAGCTCAAGATTTATTCCCAAGTGCGTGTGTGTGTTTCTACACACACAAAGAAAATCTGGAAAAATGTTGAGGAATTTTTAGTGTGTGCGATAGGTATAAAAGTATATTTATAAAATCATTGTATCTTCTTTACTATGTGTTCTAAATATTCTAAAGCAATTTTTTTTTTTTTTTTTTGGTTTTTCGATTTTTCGAGATAAGGTCTCACTCTAGCTCGGGCTGACCTGGAATTTACTATGTAGTCTCAGGTGGCCTTGAACTCATGGTGATCCTCCTACCTTGGCCTCCCACATGCTGGGATTAAAGGTGTGTGCCACCACGCCCTGCCTAAAGCAATTATTAATTTAAAAATCCCCTTGGTGAAAGCTGACTTACAAACTGTTGCCTTATTTCTGAATTCTAGTTGGTAAGTTGAATGCTGCATATTAACCCTGTGTTTCTTGTTACTTTCCTGTGAACACCCTCTCCTTTGACATGGAGGCAGGTGAATATCTTGAGCTGAACATAGAAAGAAAAATTAACAGGGAATTTAACATTGAATAAAACATCATTGTAGTTCACCCTTTTGTTTTAGCTTTCCTTTTTCTTGACTGCTATTGCTGATGCTCTTTCTGGCCATTGTCTTTGTACTACGCCTGCCACAAAGGGGCTTTGAGCAAAATGACTAATAATTATCTCAAGAAGGTGAGGAAGCATTTTAGCTTGCAACCAGTGGAGAAGGTACATCCTTATTTCTATAACAAAAAGACTGTATGTTTTATTCTTGACATTTTAGCAGGAGAACACCTCTGCACATTTAACCAAAATGAGTGGTCCATGTAAAAGCAGTGTAACATTCCATAGTCTTCTCTGAATGAACCAGTCAGACCTAAGTCTTACATGTAAGTGAGGTCAGGGGAAGAGATTGAGTAAAGGAAAGGTGGAGGGAGGGCTAATCAAAATCTAAGAGGACATAAATAAGTTATATGGAAACCTACTTTTCAGGACAATGGAACACTTAGGAGTCATAGATTGTTACTAGAAAATTTTCAGTGACAGGGATGGGTTACCTTCTAGTGAGTTGTTGGCCGGGGAGGTCACAGATACCCGCAAAACATCATAGGCTATTGCCAAAGCCCTTGGTTTCCCACCAGGAATCAATTGTAAGACCCTATTGCTGAAGACTCCACACACTTGGGCGGCAAGGCCACTGAGAAATCCTGCTGGAGCTGAGCTGAAAACCTCCTCCATGTAGACCAGCTGACAGCTGGAAAAAGCTATGCTGGCTGCATGCAGTTCAATGGGAGAGAGAGAAATCACCAGTGAAGATATTCAACAGTGAACACTGCAAGCTTTAAATTTGGCCAGCCAGGCCAAATGAGCCAACGGGTGCAATAGTGGCATGTCTGTTATGGGGGAAACCAACTGCTCTCTAATTGGACTGGAGGCCCACTCCATGGAGGGAATACATGCCTGATACTGAAAACCTATGACAGGGGTAGTCATGAGCCCTAGGGATGTAACGTCTGCTGGTTTCTGGCTAACTGTTTATACTATGCTCACCAAATTGCCCAGTAAGCACTTCTCTTAATGTCCATACCCATATATTAATGCTACTCTCACTTTCGGTTAGAGAAGCTACTCTTTCCAGTTGGTGGTGACCTTGGGATGACTCAGAAGGCACCATGGTGCTGAGAAGAAGGGACAGAGGAGCACTGAGCACTGAAACATCTCTAACACACCTTCCAAGGCTCAGGGTCCATTGTGGAAGAGGGGCAGAAAGAATGTAAGAGCTAAAGGAAGAGTAGGACTCCTTACAACATGCTCCTCCAGACACAAAATGGCCTGGATATCCATGACCTCACAGTGCCTGACACTACCTACACAAGACCATCATAATAGGAGGAAAAGATGATGACATCAAATGAAAAAAGACACTGATTGAGAGAGGGAGGGGACATGATGGAGAGTGGAGTTTCAAAGGGGAAAGTGGGGGGGGAGGGAGGGAAGTACCATGGGATATTGTCTACAATTAAGGAAGTTGTAAAAAAAAATAACTAATAAAAAAAAAGATTTGGGTCCGTGGCTGCTACTTCTGAATTCTGGAGAGACATGTTGAAATTTCTCTAGTAGCTAGTGCCTATGTCAAAGGATGGGACATGAGGGGTGTATTTACTGGATTGCTTTTGGCATTAGACATCTGAAAGCTTTCAGTCAGCCGGCTTAAATACCATCGAGAGTTACTGCTTCAGTATAGAAAGCCCAGATTATGGTCGCCTCTTGGATGTCCTGTTTCAGAGGCTTACTGATGTTATCAGGAACCCCACGTCTTCTCATTTTAGAGATTGTGGCAAGAGACCTACAGCAGTTTCAGGAGTTATCCATCCAGGCCAGTAGTGTTCATGGTATGAAACCAGCTTTCTTAACACAGGCAGATGCTGTCTAGTATCCGGCCCCAGACTTTTCCTCACATTTTACTGACCATACTTTGACTGGATTCTTATTCCTGAAAAGGCACATGGGATTCTTTTAGACCAGTTGGGCTCAGCCCGAGACCATATTCCCATGCAGAACATGGCTATGTGGAGGACTAGTAGCTAACTGATCAAAGTCAGAGTCTGTGGGGAAGCAAGGCATGCTGGGTAGATAACCAATACAAGTCTCACTTCTGGGGCTGGAGGGATTATAGGAGTTATTACTTTCACCATAACCTTGATTAGATCAGTCTCCCAAGAATCTCTATTGCAATAGCTGTACTAAGTCAAGTCTGTTCGCTACTAGGTGGTCTATGTGTCAACTTGACTGGCTGTTGGGGTCTGGGTATTTGGTCAAACATGATTCTGAGTATCTTTAGAGGCTGTTTTTGGAAGAGATTAACATTTGAGTCAGTGGACTGAGTTATACCGAGTGCTCTGTCTCATGTGCTGGGTGTACTCCAATAAGTTGAAGGCCCAAATAAGCAAAAGCAGTGACATCCATTGGCCAAGAGGCTCTTTCTGCCTGATGGCCTTGGAACTGAGATGTTGCTTGTGCAGATTTTGGGCTTATCAGCTTCCATGGTTGTGTGATCCAATTCTATTATTTATCTGTCAATCATCGATCTATCTATAATTGTTTCTATTTGTATGGCACAATACAGGCCTGGCCCTAGCCAGACCACATGGCAGAAGAAACCAGGAAGTGGCTTCTGTGAACATGGCATTCTGCGCAGGCTTGGTGTGACAACAGCTACAGTCCCATGCATGCTCGTGAGAAGAACTGTCCAGAGACAGGCTGTCATTGGTCACAAAAAGGGGACCACCCCATACAATGATTAGCCAGCCAAGCCCCTTAAAACCCACGTGCACTTCCTCAATAAACGAATTTGCGGCAGCTGGCTTCCCGCTTTCACCCAACTCCCTGAGTCTGTGTCGTGATTCCGCGCTGCTCACCCCAACTCGGCGGATACCTGCTGTCCCTCCTGGGCTGGCCTTAGGAGGGACCACAACATCTATTTTCTACAGAAAACCCTGGGTCCCTGACTAATATCCATGTAGTCTCCTATAAGCTCCTTCTGTATGGAAATTCTGGGACCCCTCCCACCACTGCCACCTGCCTTGCAAGGACTTCCTAAGGTGGCAGCTGAAGTTTTAACAAATTAAAATAAAGCAATGCTACATGAGGGAAAAACAAAAAAGGTTTTCATAGAGAGGTACCAGCATATCTATGTCATCATTTTAACACTTACAAATTTTACCTTCTTTATATTTCTGTTTATATTTTGGGAAATTCCAAGTTTCTCCTTGGGGTCTATTTACTTGCTCCATTTGAGATTTTAGGAATATTTTCAGGAATTTTCCACAGAATGTTTCCATTTTGGCAGCAGCCTCTTTTCCCTTTTTTTTTTTCTCTCTCTTTCTTTTTTTCCTTTCTGTGAGTCAGATGAGAAACTTGTCACATTCCAAATTACTCATTTGCTTTGTGAATCTGCTGTTGTGGTGACCAGAACATTTGTTGGCTGAGGGAAAAACATTTCTATGGGGGTGGTGGTGGGGGGGGGGTCAGAGAGGGGAATGGGAGTGGCTACGGAAAAGAGAAGCAGTGAAGGATGATTTACTTTGGCTCCCAGAGAAAATGTCCTGGGACTCCATGCTCATAGGGGTCACCAGGCATCTTTGCCTTTGTCAGACACATGCCCTTCTCCTGAGTCTTTCTTCAAACACACATTCCCCACTAGCATCGAGGATCTGAGAGAGTGTTCACTGACTGCGGTGAGTCTTGGTGGCTGGCACACTTTGCTCAGTAGAAGGGGTCCAGTGCTCTAGTCACTGGGTTTCCTCTTCAACAGGACTGGCCACCTCAACAAGAATGACATCATCTCCCAGTCAGAGCCCAGGAAAGTGTTTTACGGACTCGTTAGGTTGAGTGAGGATAAGCAGTACCTTTCCCTCATTTTATAAGAGTCAGGAATTCTTTTAAAATGGATTTTAATTGAACAAAACAACACAAAACAAGCCCCATTAGTTCTTTCCCCTGAAGTGTCATTCCTTCCCCATAAGTGAATTAAGGCTAACGAAATGAAATCCTTACAAAACAAAATTCTTACCCCAAAACTAGAATGCCATCACCCCTCTCTGCTTACTGGGTCCGCTCTGAAGTGCTAGTTCCCTGGTCAGGCCTGGGCTCTGCAGACCTCTTCCAATCCCGTCTCTGCTCCATCTTACTGCTGCAAGCCACTGGGGTTATATAATTTCTCCAAAATGCAGGTTCCTCATTAGTAGTGTAGAGCCAGTAATAGCTGTCTTATTGGGTCTTTGTGAGATGTAGCACACAAAACCTGTGACATCAACCATGTTTAAGCAAATGGAGATATATGTAGACATATGTTTATTACTGCAATTATATCAGTTTTATTGGAAGGGCCATTGTAAGAACCGAATTCAGGACAGTCTACCATCTCTGTCTCAAGGAAATATAACTTTGAGTGTAAAAATGAACTCATGTCCAATTTTAAGAAGTCACATTCAGCCAGGTGGGAGGCAGAGCTAGAAGGATCATTGTGAGTACAAGGCCAACCTGAGACTACATAGTGAATTCCAGGTCAGCCTGGGCTAGAGCAAGACCCTCCTCTTGAAACAAAAGAAAACAAAACAAAAAACAAACAAACAAACAAACAGAAGTCACATTCATGAATGGCGTGGCAGGTGTGGAATCTCTGCTTTCATTAAAATGGTTTAAATTCTACTCCTACGTCAAGTCAGACCACCAGGGAGCACTACACCAAGGGGAGTTAGATACTATCTGGAGCAGGTCAGAAAGAAGTTGACAGAGCTTGGCCTGATGTTGCCAGGCAAAAGGTGATGCAAAACAATTACTGATATTCTAACTTCATGCGTGAGCACCTTTGAAAGGAAGGACGTGTGCATACATATCTGAGAAAGCCAGTCTGACATGGCAGTGGTGGAAAGATGACAGGGAGACGAAAAAGAAAGTAGACATAAAGAGCATAGTCACCCCCTCCTAACTAGGAGGAAAGAGAGAGCTTGAACATGGATTCAGTAGCACAATGCATCGAACCAATTATCAAATGCCTTTGCTTTTGAGCAAGAAGCAACCTGATAAACACATATTTTTTAAAAGCTATCTATTTATTTATTTGGGGGGGGGGATAATGGGTACGCCAGGGCCTCCAGCTGCTGCAAATGAACTCCAGATGCATGTGCCACCTTGTGCATCTGGCTTACGTGGGTCCTGGGGAATAGAACCTGGGTCTTTTAGCTTTGCAGGCAAGTGCCTTAACCACTAAGCCATCCCTCCAGCCTAAACACTAGGACTTCCTACCTAGAACACACCCAGTGATTGAATGGTACACAGATTCCGCCTGTGGACTCACAAGCATTTGAAATGCAAAGCTTTTAGATGTGATGGCTTTATTTTCACCTACAAGACAGGCTCTTTTAAAACTTTTATTTTATTTGTAAATGAAACACATTTCATCCAGAAGACTATTTTAGCATCTGTCAGGGTGTAAATCTTCTGCTCCGTCTGGAGTAGAGACTTTTGAGATCTGTAATTTGTACTGCAGCCCACTGGAACAATAGTTTTGTCCTTATCATGATTTTGGTTTCGACTACCTTTGATCACATTGGATCAAGGAGTTAATATTACAACCCAAAGCAATTTCCTCCCAAAGGTGAAGCAAGTCTTGATTGACAGCAGTATATTTGTCACCAGGCTGAAGGCCAGGTTTGGGAGAAAGAACTCAGCTGAATTTTAAGTTAATTGAATGATTTCAAACTCATTAAACATGCTTTGAGTTTTCTGTAAAAGCCAAATATCTTTGGCCTCAAGTGCTTTTTCCCTTGGCCTTTAAACTCTGGTGCAGTTTAGGAGAAATTTAATCTGCATGTTTGTGATTCATTTACACTTAACTCATCCCTGTGTGATCTCTAGAGAGCCAGAAATCTTTGGAGCCTATTTTCCCTCAGTATTGGGAAGGTGAATTGTGCCCAGAGTAAATGAACTCAACCCCCCTGAAGTTTCAGGGTCAGTGAGAAACTCAGAACCCGTAATGTTCAGGTTGGGTTCACACTTAACAAAAATGTGTCTTCGTGTGATTCCTGTGGGCTGCATGGGGTCCTTCACTTTGGGTGTTGTAGAAGGTCTTGCAGGCATGTCCCTTGCAGTGATGTTTGGCTCTGCATTCTTGCTTCTCCCCCTTTCCCAGCGCCTGTCAGGAGATCCTTGCTCTCAAAGAATGCTACTGCTCTAGTCTTTTCTCCTTTTTTCCCCTGCCTCATCTGCCAAGGGCAGGAATCCTTGATCCAAACGTACTTTTCGCACATCTTTAAGTTTAATTTCACTCTAGAAGGAGGCCAGAATTCAGCTTCCTGTCTCCCCAAACCCTTCCTAAAATGCCCATACTTTAAATTCTTTTTCTTTCTCATAGGAGTTTTTCTCCTCTGTGGTCTTCCTAAATTCCAAACTATTAAGCTGACTTGCAGGCAGTTGTGTATCAGATGTATTCTGTTCCTCTAGGAGCTTTGCCTCACTCAGTGCCCATTTCGCATTGTTTTGTAGCAGACATCCCAGTTGCTCTTTGTGATGGCTGATTGTCATTGCCAATTTGATTACATTAGAATCACTAAGAAGACACACCACTGGACTTGGCTCTGAGAGCATTTCTGGAAAGGTTTAACTGAGGAGGAAAGATCTGACTTCACAGTGGGTGGCACCATCTCATGAGCTGGGGGTGGCGAAGAGTGCCAGCGGTTCATCTCTGACCAGTTGTCTCCTGCTTTTGCCGCCACACCGTCCCGTACCATGATGGGCTGCACCCCCAAAGTGTGAGCCAAAATAAACCCTTCCTTCCTTACGTTGAAATTTTCAAGTATTTTATCACATCAAAGTTAAAATAAACCCCTCCTATAACATTTGTTCCTTTCTTCCTTGTGGGTCAAGACCCAATTTTCAGGTTTCACCCTTCTACATAGTGAGTTTTGATTGGTCAGAACGATTCACGATGATCCGATTTGTACACTTATTTGGTCAAGAAAGACAGTTGGTACTAAATTCCTGACTAATTTCACTGAGACCTTCTGGAAACCTTCCTCCCTCTTCAAAGGGACCCAGTGGAGACAGTCTCTGCTTTCTAGTGCGGCTACTCCCTACCACGGTGTCTAGCTGTTCCTCTATCCACATGTGATGCCTGGAGCTGAGCCAGCCACCGGGTGACCCTCAAAACAGCAGGACTGGCGAGAAATCACACGCACAGAGGGAGGGATGCAAGAACCTGGGACTTTGATGACGTGGTTGGGCCACCGAATTAAGCAAGCCGTTCTGTCTCAGCCCTTGGTAGTGGAGATAATAAATTTTCCTTGCCATTCAGATCATCCCGGGCTGGTTTCTTGATCCCTGGACTGGATTCACTCACTCTCCTGACTGACTCCCAATTCTCCTTGGTTGTAAGCGATGGATCCCATAGTGTCTCAGAATGCTAGATGCTCCCCAGCACCACCTTTCATTCCACCCAGTTTACCACAGTGGGGGTCGTTTTCACTTCTCCTATCCCATCTATCTGAAACTTCTGTTCTGCCCCCTGAGCCTCTAAATCAGTTCCTCCCTTTAAATCTTACCCTGCAAACAGGCCCTTTCTCGTCAGCGTTTGATTAGCTCCCTGTGATAGCTCACATGAAGGGTGCTCTATAAAAGTGAATTATGCTCTACTATGTTATACTGCTCTGCCCCGGGGCCCAGTAGGAACCATGGGAAACAGATGAGCACAGAGGTCAGAGGCACCGACTGCAGAGGAAGCCTGTGGAGGGACGGCCACACTGTGACCCTCACAGGGACACGTGGACAAGCTCCAGTAGTCTCCAGACTCTCTAAGGCATAAGCGAGAAGTAAAACACTGGTTTATGTGACAGCCTGAGGGCCCCTGGGATGGACTGAGGCGTTCCATCCCTGCAGATCATAGCATTTTAAATAAGTGTGATATTCCAGAAGCTGAAACCACCTTCTCTGAAAACAAAACATGTCACTGGATGTTTGCCAGGTTTAGCCTTTGTTTCCAGTTTCCCTCGATTCCCAGTGAGTCCCACTATATGATTTGGGCCAAGTTAAGAAGCCTTGATTCTGGCTGGAGAGATGGCTTAGCAGTTAAGGGGCTTGCCTGTGAAGCCTAAGGACCCAGGTTCAATTCCTCGGTACCCACATAAGCCATATGCACAGGTGGCACATACTTCTGGAGTTCATTTGCAGTGGCTGAGGCCCTGGCGAGCCCATTCTCTCTGTCTCTATCTATCTGCCTCTTTCTCTCTCTCTCTCAAATAAATAAAATATTTTTTTAAAAGAAGAAGCCTTGCCGGGCGTGGTGGCGCATACCTTTAATCCCAGTACTTGGGAGGCAGAGGTAGGAGGATCGCTGAGAATTCAAGGCCACCCTGAGACTATATAGTGAATTCCAGGTCAGCCTGAGCTAGAGTGAGACCCTACCTTGGAAAACCAAAAAAAAAAAAAAAAAAAAAAAAAAAAAAAAAAAAAAAAATAGAAGTCTTCATTCCTGACCTGAAAAAACTAGGTCTAAGCTTTGCCTTGACCTGCAACAAGTTACTTGGGTGGACACTTTATTGTAGTTGTGAAACACATGGGTTGCACAAAGGTGACACAGAAGCATTTCTATCCATGTACCTCTCTTTCCTGTGGCTCTTCTGCTGTGTTTCTAACCCCACCACTTCCAGCTAATGGATGAATATGCATACCAGCACAAATGAACAGCACACACACACACACACACACAAAAAACAACTACATGTATACATCAAAAATCTCTAAAAGACCATTCGCCAAAATGTTGTTATCTCTTTGGGACAGGATGATCTTTGATTTGTATTTCCCCATTTCCCCACTTTGATCTCTTCTGGGATGTTCAACGGTGGTAACTCCCTTTTAGCTTCTAGCCATCTTGCAAACTTTGGACCACAGACCACTTCCTCCTTGCAACATCCCTGATTCTCATAGGGCAGATTTGGAATCATATTTGGGTTTACATCTATCTCTGCTGGATCATCCAAGGATGGAACTTTTTGAGTCTTGGCTCCTTTATATAAAGATTATGGATTTGCACCCCAGCTCTAAATATTATTCTCCCTACTCTTTTTTTTAAAAAATGTTTTATTATTTATTTATTTGAGAGAGAGAAATACAGAAATAGGCAGGCAGAGAGAGAAAGAATGGGAGCACCAGGGCCTCCAGCCACTGCAAACGAACTCCAAATGCGTGCGCCCCCTTGTGCATCTGGCTTACGTGGGTCCTGGAGAATCAAGCTTTGAACTGGGGTCCTTAGGCTTCACAGGCAAGCGTTTAACCACTAAGCCATCTCTCCAGCCCTCTCCCTACTCTTTGAATAAAGGAGTCAAGACTCAAAAAGTTTCATCCTTTGTCTTTCTAATTAGAAGTATTTCTCTCTCCCCTTCTTTTGTACCTTCCTTGTAACTCCTTTCAAATTCTGATTGAATTTATACTTTTCAAAAATTATCTGTTTTTGAGATGTGCCTGTCTATATTTGGGCATCATTTGTGCCCTCCCCTCTCATACTCTGTGTAAAAGACATGAAAGTAATGGTTGACATAGTTGTGAGTAGAGATAAAGAAGTCAGAGTTATTCTGGTATTTATTCCTGCCCGCCCCCATGGATTACTGTTTCACCATTATCAGTTTCTTTAAGTCAGGTTGACTGCTGGAGCACATGCATACAAAGCCCCACGGGGATCCAAGTGTATGGGGGGGGGCTTCACCACTTGAACTAGTTATTATCCCCTTTTCACCTTCACACTCCTCACCTCTTTTCTTGTTTGGTCTTGTCCTGAGGCAAGCACCTTAACTACTACGCCATCTCCCAGCCAAATATAAATTTTGATGTCCCACTTTCTCTTTTAGCAAGGGCTACCATGACCAAGTCAGAGAGAGGTTATGTTGGTAGATGGTTTATGATCTCTCTCTCTCTCTTTCACACACACACATACACACACACACTACACATTGTCTAGATTAGAAACAATAGCAGCGGATTTGCCCACATAATTACTTACTCAGGATATTATTTCAATACAGATTTCAAGTGACTCTGGGGAAGTTTAATTCTTCCAGTTTTATAATCCCCTGTCGCCTCAAAACCTCTATGATTGAACTTGAATATTTCTCTTATTTTGCTTAACTTAATTTTTGTTTAAAAACATGTTAGCATTTCATTTTTAAAAAGGGGGCTGGGAGACTGCTTAGTGGTTAAAGGTGCTTACTCACAAAGACTACTGGCCCAGGTTCAATTCCCTAGTATGCATGTAAAGCTAGATGCACAAAGTGGCTAGCACATGTGTCTGGAGTTTGCGATGGCAAGAGAACCTGGTGTACCCATAGTCCCTTTCTCTCTCTCTCTCCTCTGCTCACAATAGATAAATAAAAATATAAAAATGTTACATTCCACATGCTGATTTTTGTTATCAAAATGATAAGATGGTTGACCTGGTCAGTAGGCACTTAACTTCCCTAGTTGGTACCCCATTTTTTTTTCATTTATGGTCTGGCTTGGATTGATTCAAAGCAAAATTACTCTAAAAGGGCAGTTCCACACCTCATCTAAACTGCTGACCTAGGACTTTCCAAGAACTACCATTGAAATCCTGCACTAGCTCCCTCGTTGCCTAGTGGTTTGCATGCCGTCTTTCTCCTCAGTAACACCCTTCTTTAGCCACCACTGTGGGTCTGGATGGAGTGACAGGAGCAGCAGCCATTCCGGTTACAGCTGCTTTGGCTTCCACCTGTTGGTGGAAGGCCTTTGACTTCCAGCTATTAACCATTCCCTTCCGTATCTGTGGAGCAACCTAGAGAGCCTCACAGGCTCATAATCGGACCATACCCGTCCTGCGTGGCAGTGCTATGCGCCACTAGGTACCGGATTGATCTCCTGACAGGTACTGGCGTGACACAGCTGGACTCCATGCTACCACGGGGGAGGGACAGGGGAGATGGGGAGTCTCTTCTCACCTTACAGGGCACTGAAGGCTACGTGGGTTCCATTCCTGTTCTTAACCCCAGCCCTGTCTCTCGGGTCTATCTGCGGAATGGGTGGATCTGTCACGAGAGTTGAAGCAGTGAAAGCTGAACAATGCTAATTTCATACCCACCAAAGGAGAATCTTCTTCCTCTATCACTCACTGTGTCAGAGGAAGTCTTGAGGGCAAGGTGCTGTTTATGATATTAAATTGTAAAACGTTAATGTTCTTTCCATGTTTATCATATTTACTGATGTTGCAGTCACCTTCTGGTTGCTGGGGGCAAACACCCAACCAGCAGCATCTTACGAGAGGAAAGGGTTTATTTCAGGCTTACAGGTTTCAGGGGAAGCTTCATCCTCGTGGAAGAAGTTGGCTCACTTCATCACTCTCCCACAGCAGAGCAGAAACCACAGCAAGAACCAGTGAGTGTGAGCTGACTCTGAACACACAGACAGTAGGGCTGGACTCAACCCCAGGGTCTGCCCCTGGTGACACACTTCCTCCAGCAGGGCTCCACCTCCCAAACTCTCTAGGAGATGGTAACTAAAAATGAAACTTAATCACATAACTTGAGGTTATGGGGACATTACATTCAAAACCACACAATTCCTGGCCCCCAAATCCAGTTGCAGGGTTAGTGGACTAAAAGACCAATACAAGTGGCAAACACTATATCGCATCTAGAATTGCTAGTTCTTTCCATGCCTGGCTTCTTGACACATCACATGAATAAGATTACTTCCCCACTGGCCTCATTATCACCTTTCTGGCATAAAGGAGATGTCCAATGATAAGGAAGACCACTCAAAATGATGTCAACAATGAGAAAAAGACCCCATTTACCATAAGAAGAGGCCCTGTAGGCAGGCAGACCTATTGATGGTAAGTTTACAGTCCTAGGGTCTTTCCTGATCTTTCCTTTGCCCCTTTCAGGATGTCAGCTCTATCCTCAGATTAACCCTCTTTGTGGCAGGAAGGTGGGTGGGATGTTTAGGGTGATCAGAGATGGAGGAAGGAGAAGTTGCTTCCTCTGGGGTATGTCTTTATGAGTCAGAAAACCCTCCTATCCCAACCAGCAGACTTCTGTCATCTCACAGGCCAGAATTGCATCAACCGTTCATTGTAAACCAGTTGCTAATATCAGGAGTGGGATGAGTGTGACTCATTTCACGGAACACAGGCTGTGTTTCATGTGTGTTTTACCCATAGCAAATCTATGGTTAGAAATTCAGAGTAGGGGTTGGGGAGAAGGCTCAGAGGTTAAAGACACTTATTTGCAAAAGCCTGCCGGCCCAGGTTCAGCCCAGGTTCAAATCTGCAAATCCACATTTGGCCAGATGCACAAAGGGGGGCGGGGTATGCAACTGGAATGAGTTTGCAATGACAAAAGGCCCTGACACTCTCATTCTCCTATTCTCTTTCTCTCTTTATAAATAAATAAATAATAAATAAATAAAATATTTTAAAAAGTTAATCCAGGGTAGGTACTCAACAGACTGCCACAGCTGGGGATGACCTAATATAACTCAATGCCGTGCTTCAAATAAAACAATGCCTTTTATCTCAGCACTCAGGGGCCAAGGTAGGAGGATTGCTGTGAGTTTGAAGCCAGCCTGTAGAGTCTCATAGACTACATAGTGAATTCCAGGTCAGCCTGGGCTAAAGCCAAGACCCTACCTTAAAAATCCAAAAACAAAAAAACAAAAAACAAAACAAAAAAAAAACCCCACCAAACCAAAAAGGTGCTCAGATTTTTCTCAATAGCTATAGCTAACAAAGTTCAACAGCAACGTCAACTTGCGCAGAAACAGAGGAACTGACAACTTTCCCATTGGAGGCTTGAAAAGAATGCTTCTCCATGCAGAGAACAAAGAAACACTCCAAGGACAGAGAGAGAGAAAGAGAGAGAATGAATGTGTGTATGGGTGCACCTGGGTCTCTTGCCATTACAAATGAACTCCAGATGCATGTGCCACTTTGTGCATCTGGCTTTATAAGGATGCTGGGGAAGTGAATCGGGCCATCAGGCTTTGCATACAAGTGCCTTTAAGTGCTGAGCCATGTCTCCAGCCCTGAGATCATTTTTTAAAATACATATTTCTGCACACCTTTAATCCCAGCACTCGGGAGGCAGAGGTAGGAGGATTGCCAAGAGTTCGAGGCCACCCTGAGACTACATAGTGAATTCCAGGTCAGCCTGAGCTTGAGTGAGACCCTACCTTGGAAAACCAAAAAAAAAAAAAAAAAAAAAAAAAACATATTTCAAAATTTCAAATGTTAGTGAGACCAAGCAGTGCCTATCTGTGCCTGGCTTATTTCATTTGACATAACATTTTCCTGTTCTATAAGTGTTGTGGGAAATAGAATCTCATACTTTTCATGGCTGAACGGTATTCTGTTGAATATATGCACTGCATTTCATCAAGCCATTCATCAGTTGATGGACAGTTTGTTTCTGAGACAAGACCTCATATATCCCAAGCTGTCCTCGAAATCCTTCTGTAGCTGATAATGACCTTGAACTCCTAATCTTCCTGCATCCACCTCCCGAGTATTGAGATTACAGATATGAGCTACAATGCTTCGTTTATGTGGTGCTGGGATTTGAACCCAGGGCCTTGATCACTTGCTCTACTTTATGCCTTCAAGTAGATTCTTACTTTGCATCGTCAAAGTAGGAACCTCTGCCTCTTCTTTCCAACTTGGTAACCCGAAGACCGAGAAAGGTGTTTGACCCCTGGGAAGGTCAATTCACAAGTTCTGGAAGAAGGAAAAAGGTCCAAATTCCCTTTGATGATGCAGAAGGGCCCTAACGGATGGGTCTACAGCCCCTATCTCCCTTTCCAACTCCCTTATCCTCACTCCCTCTTTACAAACAGTATGTGCCAAATTGCGTATGGCTTCACAAAAGAACAGACCAGCTCACTTCCAGCCATTTTCTTCCTATGTTACCCCTTGTGTGTATATGTCCTCGCTGCTGTTCATCATCATGGCTCTGCTTTAGATATCACTTTTATTTTATTTTTTTGCATTGTGTGTGTGTGTGTGTGTGTGCACCTGCATGTGCTGATGGGCACCCGAGCGCTTACCTGTGGTACCTGGTGGACTTACCTGTGACAGCCAGAGGAGAACATTGAGTGCCCCTGTGTCACTCACCCACCTGTTTTTCCTTGCAATGGAGTCTTAGTGCAGAACTTGCTATTTGTGAGCCCCAGTGATTGCCTGGTCTCGGCTCCCCACAGGACTGGGGTTATAAGCATGAATGACCATGCCCAGCTGTTTATGTGGGTTCTGGAGATTCAACCTTGGGTGGTTTCAGGGACTCTTGGGCCCTCGTGCTTATGCAGAAAGTGCTCTTAACCAATGAACATCTCTCCAGTCCTAGATGTCACTTTTGTATCCTGAAGCCAATCAGAAGTTCCTCCTCTGGGCCCCGTGGCATCCTCTGTTTAGCTTGTCATGGTTCAGATCACACTCTGTTGACCGGAAGCCTTGTTTTTCTCCTCCACTGGACTGCAGCCATGCTCGGGGCTGGGCCTGTGTGTGGATACTTAATAATAAGCCCTTACAGAATGCTATGGAATGAATCTGAAGTGTTTCCCATGGCGCTCATGTTTTGAACTCTCAGTCCCCTAGCTTGTGGTGCTGTTCTGAAGACCGTGGAGCCTAGTGGACAGCTGGTAGAAGCAGGTCACTGAAGGGTGGGCCTTTGAGGGTAATACCCACTTCTGCTTTCAGTCCAGTTCTCTGCATCCTGATCTGGGTCACATGAGAAGTGTCTTCTACATACTGCTGCCCCCTGCTGTGATGGACTGAAACCATGAACCAAAACACACCTGTCCTTCTGTCAGGTATTTGGTCACAGTGATGAGAAAAGAAACGGCTGCACAGAGTAAATCAAGAAGTCCTATTGTTTAATCTCTTCATGGTCTTCTTGAGGAAACTGGTGTCCCCATGTGTGAGAGAGCTGTCCGGAGCCACCAGCACTGTGTCATCATGGGAGCAGGGCCTTCCGTGAACTTTTGTTTTTCCCCTCTGACTTGCTTTAATATGCAGCTCACATTATCCCAGAAATGTCAGAATATTTATAATTCAACATTTGAAAACTGTGGTTTGGAACTCAAACAATCATATAATTAATTCAAAAGACAAATACAAAGGATTAAAAAAAAACCCCTCTATTATTTTAAATTACCCGTGTCATTGTTTTGCTCCGTTATCCTGAAGCTGTTGAAAGGATGTGACATAATAATGTGCTCGCTGTTGGAGGCCTGGATTACTGTCTGACAGCCAGGATGTAGCTCCCTTCTGGCAAAATCCGATGGTATCGCTCAGGTTTCTGTTGCAACTGCAGTTAGGACATCTTCTGCTACAAGGATCCCACTGGAACAAACATTCAGCTAGCAGATCCCTTTCGTGAGCAGCAGTGCACTTATAGCAAGAACCAAGGCAATGTGGGTCAGATACGGGATAGAGGCTTGGAAATGCCAGGGTTCCTACCTTACTGTGTTGCAACCCGGGGAGTCATATGTTCTCTGAACATTTGTTTCTTCCTTAGTAAAATAGCACTAGCTGGAAAGACCATGGAAGTGCTAACATGTGTAAAGTGCGCTAGGTCTCCAGCACATGCTAGATCCCTTTCCTGTCACTTCCCCAGTTTAAGTAGGCATTCCTGCAAAGGTAAAAATCTTCACAGTGCCCAGAATAGGAGCCTACTTGGTGTGTGGTAGATATTGAATGATTAATGATTGTCAAAGGGGTGTGTTATCGTTGGATAGCTAAATTATTGCTTCAAAGAAACTGAGGTTACTTGGTCTCTTTGTGTTTGCTTTCTACTTGTATATAGGTTGGTGATATGTACTTACACCTTGTAGACATTATCTTTACACACACACTCTCTCTCTTTCTCTCTCTCTTCATTGCAGAAGGAACTGTAGCTCAGTTTTGTATAAAGAGGATCAAAGAATCTTTCTGAACAGAATGAATATGGTTTTTGCTGTCTTTTTTTGCTCACAAGATTGAATGGATTTTTTTAAAAATGGGTTCTTTCATGAGGTAGCTAGTGGAGTCACTTAGAGCTCACATCAAAATTCAGAAATAGGCAGCTGAGCACCGGGATTCAGTGAGGGTCTTAGAAGAGTGTCTCTCGACTGCCTTCTTGAGGTGTTCAAGGTTTCCTTGCAAAATCCACTAACACTGATTTGCTTGCCGACTGCTTCTGCCCATGGCATCCTGCCCCAGTGCTAATACAGATTGCATTTGAATGCACTTTTTTTTTTTTTTTTTTTTTACATTGGTTATACACTATCTTATATCTGTCCTGTGTTTCCTGAGAACAAGGACCAGGCTTTTATGCTGAAGTGAGACTGGAACTTCTAAGGAGTTCAGAATGCAATGTTCAGCAGTTGTGTGAGTCACAACATCCTCTCTGGTTTTTCAGCAGCTCCGAGCCAGTATCCTCCCCATATTTCAAACAGGGTGCCGAAGCTTCCATATGTTCAAAATGCACGAGGTAGAATTACCATGAAAACCGTGCCTCTCACCACTTGGCAGATCACTGTGTTTTTAGGCCATTGCCTTGGCCAGGATTCTTTTGGGAAATGTTGGTGGCATTATGATTTCAAGCCAAGACAATGTGAATTGCAATTTGTTTCTTCTCTCTCTCTTTCTCTTTTTAAAAAGATGAATGTGGAAAGGAACACTTTTGATAAGCAATAAGACGAAGATATCCTATCAGATGAGGGAATGAAGTGCAGAAAACCCCAAATCATTTAACAAATGTATTGAAGCTAGCCAGAATTTCACTACATTTTAAAACTTGAGCCCAACAGAACACAAAGGGGTATGTGTCTTACTGTGTCTTTAGCGAAGGCCATTTAACACTGGGAATTTTTCCAGCAGACTATTTCAATAACAGTAACCTTTCTTACAACATTTGGGGCTTGCCACTTTGAAAATCAATACTGTTCAGTGTCTGCTGAACTTGCTCATTTGTTCTCTGTAGGGTGTGTATAGGACGACCATATAAATCATCCTCCATACCGGGGCGTTTCTGAAAGTGAAAGGGAGAGCTATTCATAGATACACAAAGACGATGGGCATATCACCGGAGAAAGAAGTAGATGCACGTGAATTCATAGCTATCACTGCTCTGTGTGTGTGTGTGTGTGTGTGTGTGTTTATACTTACATAGCTTTACCATATAGGCAACTAGGTTATTTAACTCACTGTGGTGTTAGAATTAGCTGAATCTCTTATATGATCTCATTGAGTCCCTTTGTAACCAAGGCCTAGGTAATCTTGGCTTTCTGCATACATTAGCACACCCCAATGCAAAGGTCGCCATGTGCCTGCCCAGCAATCGAACCCACGATCTTGCTTTCATCAGTTTGGTTTGTAACCACCTTAGATGCTGCAGGCTCGATCAGCGGGTCATATGCTAGATGACAAGATCAAAGTCAAAACACAGAGGCCTCTGGGCTTTTCTGTAAGGCCCCAGATTCTAGTCCTGTCTTTATCAGCAACTGACTGTGATTTTTGGCAAGTCATGCAACCTCTGTGTTTTCCTTTGCTTATCTCGAAAATGGGGCAATGCTATCTGATGTGCAGACCTCAAAGCTTTGTTGGGAGGATGCAGTGAGGTGATGTATGGGGAAAGTTCTATATGTACGTGGACTGTTATCATTATAGGAGAGAAGGGAGACATAAGATATGAGGGGTAAACAGGCTTTCAAGTCTGACTGGCCTTGTAGATTAGGCTTGTGCAAACAAATGATGAAAACGAGGCCACAGGAGGAGTACCACACTCTCTTCTATGGATAGGAATGGGGAGACAGAGAAGAGTGAGAGCAGGGAATGTAGCCAGCACGACTCAAGGATGGTAGGGTGAGATATGTATCCAAGTTCTTCTAATGCACTGGCAAGAGTTCATCAAAACTGCTGGGCAAGATGATCAAAAATGAACCTCTTAGAGGAGTACTCTTGTTCAATGCCGGCCTGCCAGGCTGTGGGACTGCATTAAGGCACTCTTCATTAATAAAGCTGGCTTTATTTTGCATTCCTATTGAATCAGGCTCCCAAACTTTGTTGTCAGGATTATACAAAATTATCTACATCCAAGGACTTTTGCCGAACTATATAATAAAATCCAAATTAGGAGCTGGGCAGATGGCTTAGCGGTTAAGGCGCTTGCCTGCAGTGTTAAAGGACCTAGGTTTGATTCCCCAGGACCCACATAAGCCAGATGCACAGGGTGGCACATGCATTTGGAGTTTGTTTGCAGTGGCTGGAGGGCCTGTTGTGCCCATTCTCTCTCTCTCTCAAATAAACAAATAAAATAAAAACATTTAAAAAAATCCAAATTGTGGTACAAATTGAAAATTTTAAGAAGTTAGCCTGTTGACACTGGTTATTTTGGTAAGAGTCATGTTATAACTTTAAAAAGTAACATCATATTTTGCTTAAATAAATTTAGATATATCAAAAGATCTAATGGACGCAATACAAATCAAAGATAATCTTATCCCCAAGAAATAACAATTAACAATATTTTGGTGAATAGTCTTTTAGAGATTTTTGATGTATGCATATAGTTGTTTTGGCATGTGTATGTGTGTGGTGTTCATTTGTGTTTGTATGCATATTCGCATGTGTGTGAGCCCACAAGTGTGTGTGAGTACCTGAGCAAGAGTGTACACGTGTGTCTGAAGGTCAGAGGTCACAATCACGTGTTTCTTTCTGCTGCTCTCCACTTTATTTATTCAAACAGGACCTCTCACTAACCCCAGAAGTCACTGAGTTAGTTAGCCTAGTTAGTCAGCAAGCCCCAGGGTTCTGCCTGTCTTTCCCTCTGTGCACTGGCATTGCAGGCAGGCACTGCCACACTTGGCACTTAAGTGAGTGCTAGTGATCTGAACTCAGGCCAGCATGCTCGCATGGCAGACATTTAATCCACTGAGTCATTGTCCCAGCTATAGTGTTTTTTTTTTTTTCCCAAGATCAAAATCAAAAATTTTCTTTCATTCATTCCTCTAATTTGTTTATGGTAATTTACATATTGGTTGATACCATGCTAATCTATTTCGTGGGGTTTATATTTTCATGGGGGGATTCAAATAAATAAAGAAATGTCTACAATACCAAGTGAAGCACACCAGGATGGAGAAGTGATGTGTGCCTCAGAACACTTAGGAAGACATTCTCTCTAGGAAGGACTAAGGAGTCCATGAAATCTTCCTAGACGAAAGCATTCAAGGTGAGAGCCAAAAGACGGTTAGAGTGACACCTTCTTAAGGGTTGGGACACTAATGCCTCAGCTGGCAAGAATGTTACCTTAGCTGAAGTCCCCTCTAGGAAATGCCTTCTGCTGAAGGTACCTGCCTATTCAAGGTTCTTTCTGTCTGTGGGGCAGTCAGGGTACAAGGTCTACCTCCTTGTCTCAGGATAGCTCTAAAGGGCACGCTCATTTCCGAAGCTTCCGATAGGTTCAGCGGAGCCATACCTCCCTACCAATAGTAGTTTGCTTTCTTTTCTCTGCCCAGTCCTGCTGCCCTTCCTCTTTGCAGCTGATGCCCCTCAGGAGTACCACACAGTACACTACATGCCAACAAACCCTTGGCTCATCAACTTCAGCGAGGACCAGTGAATATGGCAGTGAATGCAGGTGGATGTGACCCAAAGATTGAACTGCATGTCCAGGGCTATGTGAATCAGGCATTTGTGAATCTGAATCCTCAAGAAAAGCAGCTTCAAGGAGGAAATACTTGCTTTGGCTCAGGATTTCAAAGGGTTTAAATCCATGGTCTCTTGGACCCATGCACTTGACCAGAACCTCACGGCAGATAGGAAACAGAAAGAATGGTAACAGGAAGAAGCCACATCAAGAGAGAACTCCCAAGACTCACCTTCAGTCACCTACTTCTCCAATCACCTTTGACAGCAGCACGATCTCTCAATAAATAGTCTATTCAGATTGCGCATCAGTCAATGGATCAACACATGCAGGGAGACAGGCCCCTTGTGATCCAATGCTTTTCCAGAGGTCCACCAGTAATGAATCTCCCATACATGAACCCGTGGGGGACTTTTCCTATTCAAATCATCACAAAGACCGGGAGGTATTGGAGAGGAGAAAGAATTTTCACAAAATTTAGACTGTGCGAGTAAAGTCAATAGAAAAGTGACAGTAGTCTCGAAAGGACATTAAGCTCTTGTAATCCATCCATTTCAAGGAAATGGGGGAGTCTGAACTCTATCCTAAAGCCAGTGGGAAGTCCTTAAACATTATACATTAGAGAGGCTGGGGAGATGGCTGAGTGGGTAAAAGCACTTGTCTGTAGTCCCAGAATGCTAGAAGGCTGGAGAATCCCTGGAAGCTCACAGGCCAGCAAGACAGTCATACATAGCGATGAACAAGAGACCTTGTCTCAAACAAGATGGAAAGTGGGGACCAACACCTGACCCCCACAGGCTTGTCATGGCACACATACAATCACATTCACTTTCACACACATAGAAACGCACAAACATTTTTAAAAAAATGTTATATATCACAGAAAAGCCATAATCCCATTTATTCTCACAGAAAAATGTGCTAGCTATAATCCCTATTGTATTATGAAAATATTTTGGTTCATTTATCATGTACAATTTTTTTTGGTAGACTGGGGATTGAACCCAGGGCCTTGAGTCTATTAGACAGCAAGTACTCTACCAGGAACTACATGCCCAGCCCTGTATTTGTTGTTGGAATACTGGAGTGTGGTGACCTTCTGCACTCCATACCTTTGCCAATGAATGGCAAACCCTACGTACCTAGTAAGTGATCTTATAAACACCAGTATTGTAGCAATGTTGTGGGTCCTTGAAAATTATGAAAGAATTCAGTCATTGTCCTTTTTGTATATAAAATATTTTGGTTCAGAGAGAGACAGACAGAGAGGGAGAGGGAGACAGATAGAGAATTATCATGAAATCAATTTTTTTCAAGTGTTGCGCCCTTGCATCACTTCTGGGGATTGGGAACCCAGGGCCTTGAGGCAGGTGCCTTAACCACTAGATCTCTCAAGCCCTGCCTTCTTATATTTATTTATTTTCACCAGCATGCATCACTTTGTGCATTTGGCATTAGGCTTTGCAACCTTAACTGCTGAGCCATCTCTCCAGCCTTTTTAAAAACCTGATTGGGTAATTGAGCACTGGCAGACAGCTTCAGGTTCGAGATGAACTTCTGACCGGGCACAGTTATGGAGGAAGGGATACCTTACAGATCCAGGGAAGTTCCAAAAGGCAAGAGAAGCGACCTGAATGGCAAACCAACCAGCCACCACAGCACACAGAGCAAAATTACAGCCAAAAGGTCACACAGCACACTTCAGGAACTCCTGCTAGGCACATTTGCATATCTTTATGGAAAAACCCACACCTTAAGACCAGCCTAGTTTGCCTCTAGCAATGATTGAAGATCAAACTATAACTAAAAAATGAATATATTGGGGACATATATTCAAACTCATTGTCCCCCTGGCCCCAATATATTTAGCTCCTGGCCCCCATAGATTTATAACTATCACACATTGTAAATTGTACTCAGTCCAATTTCAAAGGTTCTCACAGTCTTGGTCATCTTAAGATAGTGAGTCCTGTAAAATCAAACAAGTTAAATACTTTCAACATGTAAAGGCACAGAGTAAACATTTTTAACTGATATAAGGCAGACATGCAAACTCAACCACCATCAACAGTCATCAAACTTCTGCAGTTCAAGTTCAATATAACCAGAGACTAACAGTCTCCAGGTTTTCCAATTCCACCCCTCCAGCTGGGCAGAGTCGCCAGGGAAAACTTTCATCCCATGCCAAAACTGCACTCCATGGTAGCCCTATTGCACAGTCCTGGTATATCCAAAACATCTTCAGGTCTTCATGCAAACCACGGTTCATCTTCCAAAAGGCTCTTCCAGCCTATTCCTGAGGGTCTTCATGCCCTACCTCATGCCACATCTCAGCAGCGGCTCCTGGAACTGTGTGCAACTCATGACCATTCTATGCATTTTTCATATTTCCAAAACTAATAACAGATGTGCAGGACACAGCCATATTCTTAATCCAGGGACAAAATAAACCATTGCCTTGAAAAGCAGGTTCCTTCTCCAGTCAACTCTTTCCAAAGAGTTTGCATTTCTAACAGTCTTTCCTCAGGCATCCTCTCCATTGTTTTAATGTAAATCAACAGGCCACCTTCCTTCCACCTTCCTTAAGATTGCCAATAGAAGCTCCAGTAACCTTCTCAGTGCCTTATTTATTGCACTATTTCAAACTCATCAGAATAGTCCATAAAACTTGAGACTCCAGAAGGCATCTTAAGTTGCAAGCACCAAGTCCATTTCCTCCAAAACAAAGGTTCCAAAAGACGATATCCACACGGTCAGGTTCATCTCACCCATCACCACTTTGTGCTGTATTTGGCTTCAGGTTAGGCTGAACTTCCAGACAGGCAGTTATGGAGGAAGGGATATTATTTATTGAAACTTACAGATCCAGGGGAAGTTCCATAAAGGCAAGAGAAGCGACCTGCTCTCCACAGGGCCAAGAGAGAGAGAGAGAGAATCCAACCAGCCACCACAGCACACAGAGCAAAATTACAGCCAAAAGGTCACACAGCACACTTCAGGAACTCCTGCTAGGCACATTTGCATATCTTTACAATGGAATCTCAAACCCACACCTTAAGACCAGCCTCCAGTGACATTGCCTCTAGCAAGGTGATTGAAGATGCAAACTATAACTAATAAAACACTGAATATATTGGGGGACATATATTCAAACTACCACAAGCACTAACTACATGCCTGACAGAGCAAGTGCTTAGTAAGTGAGCAAATGGGGGGATCAAGTCTCAGAGGTGTGCACAGCACACCTAGTTCTTCTGATTACAAAATGAGGGCAGAAATGGCCTCTACCCTTCAGAATGTCATGTGGGGACATGTAAAGTCCCCACATATAAGTAAAGCATTTCATTGAGAGCTTTGATATATAGCAAAACTTTTGTTTTCTAGGGTCGTTCAAAGTTTGTTCACCGTTTTTGGTACTTGTAGCAATAAGCTAAGAACTTAAAAGCTTCAACCAAACTTCTGATTATCTATTTCTCTTATCCTCACTGCCTTGTAAGAGTACTTCAAAAGAAATATGATTTGAAAAATCAAGATGATTTATTCACTCATTAATTTACCCAACAAATGTGTTTTGAGGGTGCCCAAACATTGGGGAACAGAGCAGACCCAGTCCTTGTTCCGATGCAGTTTATGATTGGGAGGGCAGATGTAAAACAAGGAATTAGAATAAATGAAACGGTTTGCCATCCAAGAGGAGGACAGAGAGAAGCTCATTTTGATAGGGGAATTGGGGATGGCTCCTCTGGACAAGTGACCTTTGATCTGGGAGTGAACAATAGGAGTTTCATTAAGGAGAGGGATAAACTACTCCAGGCAGGAGGGAAATCCTTTGCAGAGACTCTGGAATAGCAGGAGAGCTTGGCTCTTAAGAAGGATGCAGACAAACCCAATGGGGCTTACAGAGGGAGAGAAGCAAGAAAGGAGACTGGCAGGTCATTCAGGACTGTGGGTGCCACTGGTCTTTCTTTATCCAGACTGAAGGATTCAGGAGCTGCCCGAAATCTGCCTACTGTTGTTTCAAGTGCTTTGCTAACAGAATGCACCCTGGAACTCTATGCCTACTCTTTATATCCCAGTTAAGTCCCTGCTGCCTATGAAAAGGCTAGCAGGAAGGCAGGCCACAGTCTGGACTGTCACATCTAAGCCTTGGGAAAAGCTGGCTATTTTTTTTTTTTTCTTCTGTGTGGTCATCGCCATAAATGAAAAACACATAGCACATCAAAGGCATCTAGCTCTCTGTCAAGGAGGGCAGGCTTTTCTACCTAAATTTCTATCCCTACCAAAATAGAATTATTAGAATCTTTTTTATGCGCCCCTCTTTTCTTGTGCATGTGGCTTTCTGCAGGAGTCATCAATGGGATTGGGGGACAGTTTTTAGCATAGAGCCACGGCGGTGGGATCCCAGGTGAGCTAGGAGAATTTGGGGTATCCTCAATGTTTGGGTGGTGACTTCCTCACTGGATTGCTCTGGGAGCCCCTCCACCCCCCATTTCCCTGTCAATGATTAGAACAACCTGTGTTCTGGAATACAGTATTTAAATAGCAAGATTGGCAATGTTATCTGCCAGGATGGTGAAGGTTTAATTAACATTTGAAAATGCTTTGAGATCTTTGGATAAAAGTGAAGTGTTATTATCTTTGGAGTGATATAGGTCATGTGACACAGGAAGTGGCTTTGAAGGAAAGGAAAACCTTTCATCAGGCAAACTCCTTGGGGTGGTTTAAGCCTGTTTTGAGTGACTCAACATGCCCGTGTCATCTCTCCTCAGACGGTGAATGAAAGGAGTAATTCGGCCTACAGCTTAGCAACTGCCACCTTCATTAACTGAAAGAATTCAGCAAGCTTATGTGTTAAACACTCTACAAATTACGCAGAATCCTAAGCATTTAGTAAAGCTGGCCCTTAATAAGCATTGAGTAAATATTAGTGGTTTCTATTATTGTGAATGCTCTCGCATAGTTTAAGATGTCTGACTTACGTTCTCTGTACTTAATGCCTTTGAACCAAAGGAGTCTACATTCTTAGCGATAAACTAACCTTACTTTTATTATTTTGAAGTCTTAAATAAAAAGGGAAAAATATGTAAACCCTTACTGTTGAGAGCAAGGGTTACACAGATTAGGCATGTTTTGTATCAAGAACCCTCTGTGGCAGGTAGCATTCACTCAAAGTTGGGTACTTAAGTCTTTCTTTCCAACAAGACGGGCCTAAAGTTTCAATCAGGCTTCCTGACTTTACTTCCCTGATGACTCCCGAGGCTCTCTTGTGGACAGGATGTCAAAGGGAATACTTTAAAGTCATTCCAACTTACTTAAGGGCAGAAGCTCAAAAATATTTCATCCTGTTCCTTCCATTAACTTACATGTCTTATAATACACCCTGGAAATGTCCAAGATGGGACAGAGAGGGGAGTGGAGTATGGAAATACAGTTCATGTGAGAGAAGTATACTTTTGAGGAATATATGTGTCAAACCAAACTTGTTTGTACCTATTTATGAAAGTACTTTGGATAACGAGGGTTTTTGTTTTGTTTTGTTTTGTTTTGTTTTCAGAGTTGCCTCAATTCTATTGTTTTACAAAGAAAAGTGCTTCCAAACATAGCACAGAAGGGAGAAGGAAGGGTGAAGGCAAAGGATTATTGTGGCAGGAAAAAGCCACAGGGATAGAACAGAGACTGAGCCACATAGGCCAGCCACCTGGGCCGTGCTGGGCCAGGCTGGGAAAGGAAGGCAAGCAGGCTGCCTGGGGCATGCTGGGGAGATTTCCAGGGCTGTTTATCCATGCCTTAGGTAGGGAGGTCCCTCTGGGCACAGGTACACAGTACAGTGGGGTCAAGCACCAAGCTAACCTAATTAAAAGCTCATTACACCAGCACATCCCCATTAACAGGCTGACCCATGTGCAAATCCATTAGCACAGTAGCCTTCTGCTTCCTAAGCTGGGAATTCTAGCCGCAGCTTGGGACAGGGAAGCTCTGGCTACCTTATTAACAAGTCCCTTCCATGGTCTGGCTTGGTGGCGCACGCCTTTAATCCCAGCATTTGGGAGGCAGAGGTAGGAAGATCGCCATGAGTTCAAGGCCACCCTGAGATTACATACTGAATTCCAGGTCAGCCTGGGCTAAAGGGAGACCCTACCTTGAAAAACCGAAAAACGAAAAAACAACAACAACAACAAAAATGTCCTTTCCTTGTCTGTGACCATCAAGTACAGTTTCTTTCTGGGTTATTTCACATCCCTATAAATTAGTTTCATACTTTGAACATCATAGCAGAGAAAGTTCCTTGGCCATCACATGGACAAAATAATAAGGGGTAAAAGAATGCATATTTTACCTAATCAGAAAAAAAAAAAATAAAGTAAATCTCCCATGAAAATTCGGCCTCTGTCCCTCTCCTTTGGCTGGTGGCCAGTCCACCTCTCCTTAATATATATATATATATGTATAAAATTGAGGCCGACCTTGACAGAAGAGTTTCAGACATGTTAAGTATGAAGTTGGTAAATGATACTATTGTTTGGGAGGTGGGGATGTTGGATGGGGGTGGGGTGGGAGCTAGGAGTTTAACAAAAGAAAAAAGAAAGAAAGAGAAGAAAAAAAAAGAGAGAGAGGAAAACTTCACCCTAACCAGGCTCAAATTAACTGAAATGGATCAAAGTAAACAGAGACATCTAAAAGCTTTTGTAAGTTGAAAGTGGCTATCTGTTGCAGGTCTTGCCTCATTAACTGTTGATTGAAGCTCTGCTTGGCCCTCTGGGATACCCAACACCCCAGGCCTATCACCAGATGAACCAGGGTTAGGTATTCTTGCCTTTCTCTGTGTTGGTTTGCACAGCTCCTTGACCTCAACCTTCTTCCCAGTGTTTATCCTTCCTACCAGGCGAAGGGAGTGAAGGTTTGTCCTTGAGAGTATGGCTGGGAATCTCACTTCTGGCCAATGAGGAATGTGCAGCGGAAGGCACAGTTCTGGTATCTCTGCGGATCTGTGATCGGAAAGGCCGGCGAAAGCAGCTCTGGTGTTTTAAGTCTCTGAACCCGAGTGCCTAGGGGAAGAGAGTCGGTGATCTGTCTGTTTTTTCCTTTCACCGTCAACCTCATTTCCATATGTGAATAGGGAAGGGTGCCGATTAGGCCATATGCTGTAAGATACAGCTATCTCTCAGCCCCCATGGCCCCAGCCCATGGTCAGGCCATTCTCTTGGGACCTGGAGCTGAAAGTGAGCTCACTGTCTAGGACAGCAGAGGGAATGGTGGGGGTGGGGCTGGGCTGTGGCAGGGAGGGAGGGGCAAGGCTCTTTGAGTAGGACCAGATAGATCTCTGTGTAGAGTAATATTACAGCTCTTTCTCTCATAAACAAGCCGCATGCCTGCTTCTAAAGACCCATCTGGCATAGCTTTGAGAATGGCAATAATTACAAGCTGATGATGGACATGGAAAAAAAGCCCCGCTGAGCTAACTCATAAGGAAGTACAGGCCAGGACAGCAGGGAAATTACAGGCTGAAAACCTTTCTAGTTTAGGCCTTTTGGTGTTCTTAATCACAGACTTTAAATGTTGTAATAAACACTGTTGCATTTTATTGACCAACTCCCATGACAGGCAAATCTTTTTCATTTTATTTTATTTTTACCATTTGCTATTTGGAAAGCTGCTTGGCAGTGTCTGCCTGGGTCATGCCAATGAGTCTTTAGCTTTTCTGCTCATGGGAAAATTAGGAAAACAGGGGTTACTTTTCATTCCTAGAAATTTGAAAACTTTTTTTTTTTTTTTTTTTTTTTTTGCTTAAATTGTTCTCTGAATTCTATGGTTTACACAGATTCTCAGACCCCCGTGCTTAACCTGTAGCTGTGTAAGATAATGGTCTAGTTGTCTCTTCAATCAAGGAGATTGAGGAGGATTTAAAAATCTGAGGGAGAATAACCTATGATTCTCCACCATCAAATCGTGTTTATGATATAGAAACAAGCGAAAATCTAAGTTAAACACTGTACAGTTAGATTGATGGGATGTGAGTTTCTGGCCTGTTTGTAGAAATGGTCCTTATCCAGGGATGGATTTGGTATTGAAAGGAAGATCCTTCTCAAAGTTCTGGAGCCTAATATTTTACAAGTGGGTGTAAGGCATGTTGTTCATCTCACGAAGGAAATGCATTTGGGGAATTTTCTTAAGAAAATGAAAACTCTGTAGAAAACCCTTTTTCTTTCCTCTGTAAAAAAATTATTAACCTCATAGTCTCGTAGCAAAATTAATCTTGAAAATTATCAGTTGCCAGTATAATGAGATTTTTTTTATAACATACTGTGGGCTTTTCCCTAAGTCACATGTTTATCAGTTTCCATGAAAAGAATTGGGTTCTCATTTTGTACATTTACAAAGCCTTAGGTTAGAAAGGATGCGTCATCACATAAATTGAAATTCTTCTTGATCTAGTTAATTTGTGAAAGTAGATCCTTATTCCAAGTATGCCTTTTGGATTGTAACGCAGAGCACGGAATATTCATTATTCTTTTAAGCTCTGTACACTGCTTTTTAAGCTTGTTTTCAAGCCTTCCCTTTGCCACAATTTCTCATTCGTATTCCTTAAAGATTTCTATTTTATTCTTTGTGTTTTGTTTACAGATGAATTATTGACTCCTATTCTTCTGCGTTTGATTACTTGTTCAAGCACATAAAGTCTTGAGGTCTATGAAGCTAAAGCAATGAAATGGTTATGCAATGGAAATTCACCAGTATGAACTCAACCTCTTGTCCTTTCATAAACCTTGCTTTACCTGAAGCTCCCTTGTCAATGAGAAATTACTTCTTTATATCTGGCTCTTTTCTATACAGGCTAGAATTGTTCCTAACAAAAGAAGCATGAATTGGTGGAAACTATATATTAAACGCAAGACTATTTGTCTAGTTTTCATTAGGTTGCTGAGTGAAAAGCCTCAATTCCTGTCTTTTCCCAAGGTACTCAGATATCCATGGAGTCCCCCTCATCTCACACTATCATTTCTCTCACGGGGCACAATCCAGCTTTAAAGAATTCAACACTTACTGGTCTTTACAGAACTGTCAGCAATGACAGCAACCAGGGATGTGGGCATGTCTTACTGTTTACAGAGGATGAGTGCATCAAGGCCTCTGGGATGACTTGATAAACCCTGTAGCTTCTCTCTCCCTCATTCTGGCCTCTCCAAACCAGCTAAAAATGCAAGCATCAAACCTTGATCTAAACACCAAGTCAGCAAACACAGCTGCAAAGATAAAATAGGACTGCTCAGAGCTGCTTTGTAAACAATGAAAACAGAAAGAGAAACAAGAATATCTCAGTCTCTGAATCCTTCCATGCACACACTCTCTTCCTTTTAATATACTTAAAACCCCTCCACTAGCATCAACGTAGATTCGTGGGTAACTAGCATGCTCTTGAATGTTTAAGTAGGTTTCTCACTCTGGCATCCCTCCATGTCTCTAGAAATCCCAACCAATGTTGTAGTTAAGTTCAGAGGGTCTCAGGGGCTCCAGAGGGGGCTGTCACTCACCATAGAGCACAGGCCTAGCATGCCCAATGCTCCGGGTATCCCAATATCCCACCCCTCAATAAAAAGGGCTATTTTCTTTTAAAAAAATTCTGGACATACTATTTTTAAATTAGGGAATCCGACAATGTTTTGGAAATAGTGCAAATTCACATGCTTTCTCTCTTTTTCTTTTGTAAAGAAAGGAAATTTCTTTTCATGAAGGAACACTGGGAAGCTAAAACTCCTTTTCCTCTTTCCTTTCCTTGTCTTTTTGTATTAAAAGGAAAGATTTCATATGTTTATGTTGTACTTGGCTCAATGCTTTTGTTTTGTACATATATTTGTCAGATTGTTATATATATGTGTGTATACATATACTCACACACAATGTGTACATATATACACACATATGTCACTTGGCTCAATGTTTTTGTGTGTGTGTGTGTATGTATGTATGTGTGTATATATATATATATATACACATATATATATGTATATAACACATATATGCATACATAATAAGTCCACCAACTTTATGGAGTTGCAGAGTATTGCTTTCCTTGCAGCCTTTGTAACCAATTAAGACAATGCTGTTTACATTCTAAAGGTGTCGGGCTATTCCTAGAAATGGGCTTTTCTAAGACATTCTCCCAGCTCACTTCTTTTTTGAAGAAATGCCATTGCTTAAAATAATGTAGGCCACCATCAGTAAAGTACTTTCATTAATATTAGTGACTTAAAGTCCATAGCAGTCACAAAATTGTAGCTTACTGCTGACAGTTTCAGAAAGCAATTTCTTCTTGATTGTAAGACAGAAGAATCTTGCTAGGAATGGGTCTCTCCTGACAATCTTTCTAAACAGTTCTTAGGAGATTCAGGTCTAATGTTTTCCAAAGTGTCTGTCTATAGAATTGGCTTCACTTAGAAACCACTGCTCTATAGCTGTGAATCTAAGACCTTGAGTAAAAATGGCTCATCTCTTCTGACAGGTGGTTAAACTGGGGTTCTTGGGGGTCTGCCTGTATCTATAGAGTACCTGATAGGAGACATGACATGTTCAGGGGTTTGTGCTTGCAGATCCATTGCATTCTTTTACTATAAGCCCACTCTGAAGGCAGAGGCTTACTTCTCATAGGGACATTCAGGATAGAAGGGCCCACTGGTTCTACTCTGACTGTAATAAGCCCTAGGAATGTAAAACATTATGCGTTCACACAGCTATTTCTAAAGTATTCACCATATCAAAACATTTAGAATAAAGTGGAACTATGTGGCTAGAAGATGATGCAAGGAAAACCGAGTCACCGCAGGTCTGTGTGGGCACTACAGCATACTATTCCTTCTGCTGGTGGTGGTCCCTCTTACCTCTGATGTGTTTGAGACAACTTCCATCCTCCTAAACAGATTAACTATGTTTTGGGATTGTGACAGGCTATTGTGTTAACTCTTGCTGAAATATCTATATTTGAAGTTATTTATAGGTGGCACAGATATATTTTGTTCTATATGCAGAGATTGATTTTTCTCAGAAAACTATCCAAAGAATTTCTTGGATTATCCTTTTGGGTCCAGTTATTATTATTATTTTTTATTTGAGATAGATAGATACATAGATAGATAGAGACCTAGAGAGACAGAGAGGGAGAATGACGGCGCCAGCAGCCTCTCAGCCTCTGTGAATGAACTCCAGGTGTATGCGCCCCCTTGTGAGAAAGTGTGGCATTGTGCCCTTGTATCACTTTGTGTCTGGCTAAATGTGGGACCTGGAGATTGGCACTTTTGTTCTTAGGCTTGTCAGGCAGGTGCCTTAACTGCCAAGCCATCTCTCCAGCCCTTAGGTCCAGTTTTTTTTTTTTTTTTTTCAAGGTAGGGTCTCACTCTAGCTCAGACTGACCTGGAATTTACTCTGTAGTCTCAGGCTGGCCTTGAACTCATGGCGATCCTCCTACCTCTGCCTCCCAAGCGCAGGGATTAAAGGCATGCACCAGCATACCTGGCTAGGTCCAGTTTTTAATCGATACTAGACAAAGTGTAGATATTTGCACTCATAATGTAGAAATGGGATGACTAGTGCCTCTTCTAGCAAAATAACAGTGCTACTGGTAATTATCAGACAGAGGACTCCATGGTAAATCACCTCATAAAGTGATATGCCGCAGAGGGGCTGGAGTACTGCTTCTTCTCAAGTTCAGTTATATGCACAACATACTCTTTCTTCTCTGGTCTAGATGGGAGAGGTTTTATTTGTGTATTTCTTTTCTTGCTTGTGTTGGAATATTGTGTAGTTTGAGGTCCTTCTGTTCCCAGCTCATCTTGCAACCATGTGTTTTCATGACTGGCTTTCTTCTCAAGTCGACATACTGGCCTGCCTGCTTAGCTCTTTATTTATTTATTTGACAGAGAGAGAGAGAGAGAGCACGAGAACAAGAGAGAATGGGTGTGCCAGGGCCTCCAGCCACTGCAAACGAACTCCAGACGCATGTGACCCTTGTGCATCTGGCTAATGTGGGTCCTGGGGGATCGAACCTGGGGCCTTTGGCTTTGCAGGCAAATGCCTTAACCACTAAGCCATCCCTCCAGCTCCTCCTTAGCTCTTGTACTGCTCACACTTCCATCTGCAGAGATATGGGACCATGGGATTTACTGGCATGTGAAAGAGAGATAAAAGCATTTTTTAAACAAAGTCTTCTTGGGCTAGAGAGATGGCTCAGTGGTTAAGGTGCTTGCCTGCAAAGCCTAAGGACCTGGATTCCATTCCCTGGTGCTCACATAAATCCAGACATACAAAGTGGCACATTCATCTGGAGCTCTTTTGCAGCAGCTAGAGGCCCTGGCATGCCCATTCTCTGTTTTGTCTCTTTTCTCTCTCTCTGCTTGAAAATAAATAAAAATAAATAAAAAGACTTCTTTTAAAAAAAGTCTTCTTGCACACAGGCATGCTTTACAATAAACTAGAACTGTGCAGGAATTAAGATGTTGATGAAACACATGAGTGTCTTTGTCCTTTTATTATGTCCAGGGTGATGAGGTTATGGCTTACTGTTTAGCTTATATGGTGCAATTAAGAGATTCATTTCTTTATGTGATTCATCTCAGGAAGAGTTGACTCAGAAAAGTTTTAGGGGAGAGATAAGCCTTGTATGAAGAGATGTTGGAAAATTATGATTTTCTTCTTGAAGTTGGAATTTATTATTATTATTATTGTTATTATTTTTAAATTCTAGACAAGAATAAAGAGAACAGCAATGAGCCTGTCCCAGGCATTTAAGTAGCAGAGGATTTGATTACTCAATCCCAATAAGGCCAAGGAGATGACTTTTTATCCTCCTTCTGAATGAGTGAAAAAGTGAGAATTAAATATTAATTTGACTAAGACATCATTAGTTCTCTATGTGTAAACATGTTGGAATGAAACATTTCATATACTTATATATTATGCTATATATTATGATATATATATATTGTTTTATTGTGACGTTTATCTGTTGTTCCCTGGTTGAGTGCTTTCCCATGCAGCATTTAAATCCCTACTGTTGATAAAAAGGTGGTGTCTCCATTTTGTTAAGGGAGCAGCTTGAAAGGTGACAGCCCATCCTTTTTTAAGTATGTGCAAGCACAACAACTTTGAGCAGTGATGGCTTAAGCTCTCGCTCTTCTTCTATATAAGATTTCTTTGGGGATCTCCATTTGGGTAACATTTATACAGGTTCTTTCCTTCCTTGCAAGTCCTTCTTGGCTATTATTCTCAACTTAGACCTTCATCTACGGTCAGGTTTTGGTGAAAATTTCCTGGTTTTGCACTGGTCAATTTATGAAATGCTTCTTCCTTTGAAGGCACTGTGTGAAGCATACAGAAGCATATTTTGGAGAGGCTAACTGTAGTCTCTCCTTTGGGAGGAGACGGAACTGTACTCACTTTCTCACACAGATCAGTCTAGAACAAATAAAGTAATAAAGGGCTAAGGAGAAAGTCGCATGTCCCGGAGAAGGGAGCAGTTTATTTTGACTTAGAATCAAATGAGTTTTCTTTGACATTTGGATTAGCCTTAAAGAAGCAAGCTATGATATTGATGAAGTGCCAGGGAAAGTACAAAGTTCTGGAAGGGTGAAAGCTCATGACATGGTCCAGTAAAGACAACTACAGTCATTAAGGATGACTTGCAGCAGAGAAAATGAGAGTGACAAGGGACCCATCAGCATGCTGTTGCAGTGATCATCCAGGTGCGGACGACGTGATGGATGACAGTGACAAGAAAAGCAGAACCGAGAGAATAATCCAGGAGACCTTCGCAGTCTACAGTTGGATTGGTATGAGTCACAGATAGCTCTGAAGGTTCTGCTTCAGGGAGTTGGCAAATGGAGTGATTGTGAACTGAGAGGAGGAACACGAAGGTTTGAAGGAGAAAACAAGTATGTTAACGCTTTGGTTATACATATCCTTTCTCTGGATTCCATGGTTAGATTTGGGTCCTGTTTTATTTACATGAAGGACCTTAGCATTTGCTGGCACTGCGAAGGAAAAAGAAATTGTCTGTTGCGTCATTTCTGCATATATTTCTGGAATATCAAGGTATCTGTGAGGCACACCTCCAGCCTTACTTAATATAGACTCTTACACATACATTCCCTTCCTCTCACCATACTCCTGAGGATTAGGCATTTGGAATCTTTTTCAATGTATAGGATTTTCAGAGCTAGATACAACTGGCTTTCATAAAGATAGATTGGAGCCAACATAGATTCTTGTATCATGAATCTCCGGCTGCTGGTTATGAAACTACCAATCCCATCCCAGTGGGTGGAAACGGACGCCGGGCCCCCGAGGAAGTGCTGGCTGCCCATGGGTGTCTGCTACCCCTGCTATTTTCTCTCCTCCATGTGGAAGGAAACCGTGGGCTTTCCTAGGCATGTTTCTTACTCTCTTAATGCACAGGAATTGAAGCATTTGCCTTTTGGAGTTTGGATAGTGAATCTAAGGTTGGAGGGCTTTCCAGAAAGCAGACGGTTCCCATCTCTGATCTGTTACTTTCTTCCACCCCCCTTCCTGTGCTGTACAGTTCATTTCAATTCCAGAATTTGAGTGTTCAGTTTTACAAAGTGTTCATGGAGAGAGCCTGGAGGTCAAAGACTGGACAAGGTTCCAAGGTGGAGAGGTCTCTGATTGTGACTTCCTGTTTGCAGATGAAATGAAATTTATACCAATATCCTCTTTTCTGACTCATTTCTTTTATTAGATTTGCATACCACATATCCAATGACAAGTCCTCTTGGAAAGTGGTGAGGAGAAATGTTACAAAAATTCCAAATATCTACTTCTCATCTGATAAAGCTATTCCGATGTTCACAGTATGAACTTGGTTTGCAGTTAGAATCCCCCAAATCAAATAGTTTTCAAAAATCATGGGTAATAAATTCAGAACTAAGTCTTTGGAAGGGGCATGCAATGGGTGGATAACTATATTGTGAACTTAGGCATTGTGTGTTTTGTATAAATATTAACAATTAATTCAGATCATTTTATTATTATTTTTTATTTATTTTTGGAGAGAGAGACAGAGAGAGATAGACAGAGAGGGAGAGGGAGACAGAGATGGGCGCGCCAGCAGTCTCTCAGCTGCTGTGAATGAAATCCAGATGCGTGCGCCCCCTTGTGGGCAAGTGCAGCATTGCACCCTTGCCTCACTTTGCATCTGACTAAACGTGGGACCTGGAGAATGGAACCCTGGACATTGGAACCAGCGTTCTTAGGCTTAGCAGGCAGGTGCCTTAGCCGCTAAGCCATCTCTCCAGCCCAATTCAGATCATTTTAGATGCCACTTTCCACTCAAGAAAAATAAGAATATTATGTTTCCTAAAAAAAGAATTTGGGGGCTGCAGAGATGGCTCACCATTTAAAGTGCTTGCATGTAAAGCCTAAGGACCTGGGTTTGATTCTCCAGTATCCTCCTAAAGCCAGATGCACAAAGTGGTGCGTGAATCTGGAGTTCATTTGCAGTGGCTGATGGCCCTAACACACCCATTCTCTCTGTCTGTTTCTCTTCTATCTTTCTATGCTTGCAAATGAATAAATGAAAGTATAAAAAATACTTAAAATAAGAGAATTGTTGCTCAAGTAGTGGCACAAGAATCATTTCTCCAGCTTCAGTCCTTTTGCTCATCACAGGGGCAACGGTTAAAAGAAAAGGTATCTTTGAAAGGAAGATGATGAGTCCTACCCACTGCTCGAGGTCAAAAAGCACATGCTGAACACCTCCAGGATACACAACACTATTGACGGGTGATGAGTGCTACCAAAAGAAGAAAGAAGCTCACAGGAATTCACTGTGCCCGTGGCCAGGTGAAGGAGAAAGGCCTGCGGCTGAGGAAGGGGTCATGAAGCTCATCATAATCTCAAGTAGGGCTCTGATTCTTGAAAGCCCATGGCCACAGGGACATGCTCAGAGAAAAAGCACATTTTCAGGGGCTAGAAAAATGACTGAGCGGTTAAGGCATTTGCCTGGGAAGCCAAAGGATCCTGGTTCCATTCCCTAGGACCCATGTAAGCCAGACGCACAAGGGGCACATGCATCTATAGTTCATTTGCAGTGGCTAGAGGCCCTGGCATACCCTTTCTCTCTCTATCTGCCTGTCTTCTCTCTCTCTCTCTGCTTGCAAATAAATAAATTAATTAAATTTTTAAAAACTTAAAAAAGCACATTTTGTGTCTCTTTCCCTTTGGGGATCTGTTTTAAGATGGAAGCAGCGGGAAGGTGGGGGTGCAGGGGAAGGATTGAAATGGAATAGCAAATGGGTCATTTGCACTCAACTGGCTTCTTTAATTTTCCACAGTAGCGAGCTTGAGGGCAGCAGTGTAAAAGTCCATTTATTGATTTATTTATTGAATGTTAGAGTATAAGCAACAGTGTAGGCAGAGTTCTCTCTCCCACTTTTCTTTTTTGTCTTTCTTTCTTTCTTTCTTTCTTTCTTTCTTTCTTTCTTTCTTTCTCTCTTTCTCCCTCTCTCCCTCTCTCTTTCTTTCTTTCTTTCTTTCTTTCTTTCTTTCTTTCTTTCTTTCTTTCTTTCTTTCTTTCTCTCTCTCTCTCTCTTTCTCCCTTTTTCTTTCTTTCTTTCTTTCTTTCTTTCTTTCTTTCTTTCTTTCTTTCTTTCTTTCTTTCTTTCTTTCTTTCTAAAAGACTTAATCTTAATTCCCTCTGTTACCTCTCCAAAGCCAGCAGGTAAGCGTTGAAAGGGGCCGATATTCTCCAGACACATGCATAGGCACTTGGAAGTTGAGAGCTGAGTCCCCTGTCAGACAAACTTTCCTTGTCAAATGATGGCCAGCTCACTCACAGACACTGATAGTCCTGGGAGCTGATTCTGATGCCAACCTAGACTGAACTCCTTGATGTGAGTATACTTTCTTGAAGGGCAGCTTGGGATACACCTTGACCTTTTGGAGCTTGGGGAGGTGGAAAGGGGAGCAGAGGGTTGCTGGGAGGGAAAGAGATTGCCTGGTTATTGCTGGAAGGAATCTGTTTACGTGCCTTCAAGGGTCACAGCCATCTGAATGGCTTTCTCTGGCTCAACTCTTGGGTTTGGTTTCAGAGGTCCCAGGACTGTTGGAATTCCGCTCCCCCTGGGCCCTCCCCTTACTATTTGGTATGGGAATTTCATTCCCCAATGTGACTCAAGCCTTCCAGGGGAACATTGCAACTTGCTTGCATGAACAGCCATGGGGATGGCTGTTTTAAGTGAAGTTTACTGTTGTTGTAGAAACCTTCATTTAAAATTGACTATAAAATGTTTCTGAACCTGCCAAACACACATTAAAATATTTTGCTCCATTTATGCCTATGTGTAACATTTGGTTTCTAAAGAGCTTTAATCAGTAATCTCTACGTAGGAAGTTATTCATCTTTATTGCTAGTCCGTTCTCAGTGGTGGTCGGGGCAACAATCTTTTTATTGCTTCTGTGTTTAGTTGTTCTTTGACATGATAGAAGTCAGCTGCAGTTCAATGAACTCACTATTTGTGCAACTTAATTGCTTGCTTCCTTCAATACATACTCAATTTTTCCTTTTATGAGCAGGGCTGTTGGAAAAATTAAGCTTAAGGATATAGCCATCCACTGTTAATTAACCTCCTTCCCAAACACATTAGTAAAATAGGTCATATAACTGCTGAGTGCTAAGTGTACTGTTACTGAGGTCTTCCTCGGCTGAGAAGGGAATCCTGTGGGAAGTGAACAAACAGAGCCCAGAGCATTTTCTGGAAGCAGTGATGACTTGAAATTCTTACAGCATTCCCTGCTGGCCCACTGTACCATCTCCTCTAAGCAGGATCTCGTGTTTGACCTTGTCTGCCTCTACCTTAGGCTTGGCTTGTTTCTTTCTGCCAACATGTAAAGAGATAAAAAGTTTTTGTTTTTAGGTTATTTCTTGTTGCTTTGGGTTGTTTTAGCTAAACCGATGTGTTTATTAGCATCTATGAATTATACAAAGCAATGAGTTTCATTATGACATTTCTATAATGTATGTATTTTGGTCATATTCAATACTTCTATTACCCTTTCTTAGCCATCTTCCTCATCTCCAGGAGCCTGTCTTCTAACAGTTGATTTTTGTGTGTGTTCGTGCTTGTTTGAAAGGGGATCCTAAGTTCAGCTTTTCCTTTAAGTAGTAACACTGCTGCTGTTTTGATTCATGACTCCTAGAATAATCCGACTATTATGAGAATATAAATGCTTGTGTTGAGTAGAGGGTATTCTCAGTGAGGGAACTAATCTATCAGAATGGATTTATAGGGAGCTCTCTCGATGCCTCTCCATGTCAAAGTTATATTCACAAGGAAAAGTCACTTCAATTGCCATGGTGAGGGGCTGACTGGAACTTTGCCAACTTGAGAGCAAATATTTGGAAGTTTATACACTTTTTATTAAGAAAGAATAAAATGTGACATTTTGTAACTGGTGGAAGGTAGAAAAATGGAAGGGACCAATTTATACATTAGTCAGGGGAAAGCAATTGTAAACAAAATTAAAATAGGAGACTATGTCGGCGGGGGGGGGGAGGCTGGCTTGCATGTGTAATTCCTATTCTATGTCAGTGGTCTTCAGGGTTATCCTCTACTTGAGAGTACAGTCAGAGAGAAAGGAAGCCTAACGTACCGAAATAAATCCAAAACTGATATGTACAAAAGTTCACTTGTCAACAAATTATTATCAATGGGCTGGAGAGATGGCTTAGCAGCTAAGGCACTTGCCTGCAAAGCCAAAGGTCTCAGGTTCAATTACCCAGGACCCACGTAAGCCAAATCCACAAGGTAACACATATGTCTGGAATTCATTTGCAGTGGCTGGGTGCCCTTGGTGCACCCATTCTCTCTCTCTCTTTCTCTCTCCTTCTCTCAAATAAATAAAAATAAAATATTAATATTAATAATAAAATAATAGTAATAATAAAATATTTTAAATGATGTTATAATTTGAATTTTGTAACTATTTTGGTGGAGAAGCTACATTGCTAAAATTGTCTGCCCTGATACAATCGCTCTCCAGGAACTATTGGCTCAGCGTTCTTCTAAGGGTTTTGGGCTTCCTAACATGGGAGAGATGCTTCCCGTATCTTTTCTGGATGTCACTTCAGAATATTAGTGACATAAAATTAGTGTTGACTTGGTAACTTTTGGGCATCTTCATTTGTCTACCTGCTAACCAGAGACAATGGTCCTTTGCCAATAAGACTCAAGGGGATTGTTGGAAATGTGATTAACTTTGTGTGCTACTGTGTCCCACAAAGCCTGAAGGAATGGTCTGGTCCACAGTCGCTATTTGTGCCGCTTACAATCATACACTCGCTTATCTTTTGCCTGACCAAGGCCTGAGATGCAAATGGTGGACTGTTGACACATGGGAAATAGTTGAACCATTTGAAAGGTTAAGTATGGAAGGACATGCCTGTGAGGGCTCTGGTCCCTGTCACTGTGTGGCTGGCCCACAGCCTGGGGAGGGGCATCACTTTGGAGCAGGTGGAGTTGCTATGAATCAAAGTCAGGGGATTGAGTTCATGTTTGTTTTCCTAGCTAACCAATTATGATGGTTAAGTTTCTTATCTTTTCCAAGCTGAAGATATTTGTCTTAGAATGCAAAAAGTACACTTCAGGATGATAGGTATGAGAAAATACAGCATTTTGGAAACTTATTAAGGTATTTAGCCTTGCTAATCTCATATTTTATTTATTTTTTGGTGTTGTCTCCAGATCCCTCACTGCCAACCTGCATGAAGGAAATTTACAAATATGAGATTTGTTGCATGTTCCCTTAGAAATAGCTGGACCTTTGCCTCAGGAGAATATGTTGGGTCATGTCAAGCCTCCCCTTACTGGTGTCTTGCTCATCTCACGGTGTCTTGTTTTTTTCTTCTTTTTTAATGGCATTTTCAAATGCAATTTGCATCTGTGGATTTCCATCTCTCCTCCTATCCCACCCCCTCATGGAGTCTTCTGCAAATTTTAGGGGTATGTTCCTGTGGTTTTTCTAGAAGTCACTGATAGACTTATTAAAACCTGGGAGCTGGGAAATGTTTGCTGCAACCAGCAGGTGGCACTGTGGATACTGCCGTGGTGAAGAAACCTATGGAGGCAGAGGAATGAGGTAATACGTGAGTGTCCAGATCTTTCGGAGGTTAACAGGGCACTTCAAAAGGCTCTAACCTGTCTCTGGGTGGGCAAGACTGCCATGCATCTATATTATATGAGTACTCTGATTCTTTTTTAGAATTTTCTTTCTAGCTGGGCCAGTGGATAGCTACTTAAAAACAAATCTGCTGTTGTCCAAAGTTGAAAAGTAGACTTGGGAAAATATAGTGAAGTTTAGATGTCAACACTCACTAGCATTTTGAAGCCATAACATGTAAATTAGAAACTTCGAGTTTGGTCAGTATATAAAATTACATTTTGTGTTCATAGATTAGTATCCCACTAGGAAAACAGGTTAACATGATTTATTAAAGAGATAGTAAAGGCATTTTCTTTTCCTCACTTAGTCTGCTTTCTCAGTCACCTGTAGCTCTTTTTTTTTTTGTTTTAAATCATTGGAAAGAGAATTTGGAAAATCAATTTTTTAAAAGACAGCTTTTGTGTAGATAAGTTTGTGTTCCTTGTACCATGTAGGTAATCAAATTAACTTCAGAGATGGCAACAGCTATTCTCTTGTGAGACAGTAGGAAACCCCAAAGCTTTTAGGGATCTCGTGTGAAGGTAGGAGCTTGCTTTATTGTGTGTGTTTTTAATTTTTTTCCCTGAAACATCACAAACAAACTTCTTTTGTAGCTTAGACCAAAGGCAGAGGGAGGTCCTGAGGAGGATATGTAATGTCTCTCAATAAACCCTCCACTAAGCTGAAGCCTCTTGGGAACAGTGGTATTTCTACCAGCCACTTGGGCTTCCCTATTGATGACGTTCTAATTGCTGGGGCAGATATGTGGACTTACTGTTCTCTGCCCCTTGGGGTAGAAATCAATTGTGTCCCATTGGAGTTAGAGCCCATCCTTCTAGAAGAGAATGGCAGGGCTGTGCTCTGTGGATAACTGCTTCTGAAACCAGTAATGGCTTATATCCTATATGACCCAGGAACCGTGGACAGACGGGTGGAAGAGTAGCTATAAAGCTAGATTGAGGACAAGGTGGAAGACATCTAAAAGTGGCCCATCAAAGTCTTACAGGCCGGTATCAGTGGTCTCAGACTGTCGACAGTGTCCAGAACCATCCATGTTCTTGTAGGGCCCCATGCAGTGGGAGGTGAGGTGAGCAGCTGGCTGAGCGGCCGAGGGAGGATGCCATGAGTGGTCTCTCCACGTGACTGGAAAGTTTGACCAAATGAGGGGACCCAGGAATGGAAACCAGTTTACTATATATTCCAAAACAGGGATATTTCTGATTCACCAGGGCAGGCTCCTCTCTTATTTCTTGGAACCGATCGGCTCTCTTCTGAGCCTGGAGCCTGGGCAGCGCTGGAGCGGCAAAGAGGAGCATAAGTTTCCTGTCACTTCCTCTTTGGCAGGTTGTGTCTGCAGACACTGGCTCCCATACCCCATAATTACTTTTTCACATTTTTTAATATAGTAACACATGGTTGGGCTTGTGGTGGGGGAACCAAGTGATGCCTCCAGGCCATGAACACTATAAATAACTTCAGGGATCGTTTTATATGGTTAGGGAAGGAAGCCGCTTATTTCTCTAAGAAATAGCTCCAAGCAAAGAGGCAGGCTTCAGGAACAAATAACTTCTATTTTCAAGAGTGTCTTCCCCTGCTCTCTGTTGCTCTATACATCAGAGATCTGACTGGTATTAATCTGTCATCTTACCCTGCTATCTTATGCCCCACTATATCTTACAGTGGTTATTGAAGCCATTTTGTCATCTAGGCAGAAATGGGTCTATTTTGTGTCGGATGCTAGACTTTAAGCGAACAACTCTGTGCCCCATTGTGAGCTTCTCACTGTGAACTTTTCAGAGCTCTCCCATGCGCAGGTGTGTGTGCTCAGGGAAGGTCCTCACTGTAGGGAGACTTCAATCTAGAAGCAGTTCCTCATACCTCTGGCAAAAATGACACACTACCCAAGGCAGTCCAATCTTAGAGCTTCCTGGGAATAGAAGTTTAGAACATTTGTCATGTGGTTTAGCGACTTTGCTGTCAAGAAGTTCCTCCTTTCATCTCCCTTCTGATGTGTTTTCAACTTTTTGCTTATTTCTTTAGGGGAGAATGACTACAGCTGACTTTAATTACTCCTCAATTCCTAGCCATCATATGTTTTAAACGGCCTGGTCTTTAAGCCTGCATGTAAGTCAATAATTAATGACTACATAGGATGTTAATTTTCTATTAAGTAGGCATCCATTGGGGAAGGATGTATAGCAAAAATCTTCAAATCCATTTTCAAGGTTTCACTGGAGAGTCTATGCTTGACCCTAACTCATATTTGTACAAACGTGATCCTCACAATTCTCTTCTGAAGCAGATTGAGCCATTTAGATATTTTTGTGTTACAGAATGTATTTACACTGCAGAGAATCAAAGATACTAGGTATGAAAGTGATAGAAAAATCGTCACAAGTGTTTTAGGCATCAAAAATGCTTTCTTCCTCTTTTTAAAAAATCTATTTATATATTTGAGACAGAGAGAGAGAGAGAGAGAGAGAGAGAAAGGAGGGAGACACAGAGAAAGAATGGGTATGCCAGGTCCTCCTATCTCTGCAAATGAACTCCAGATACACGTGCCACTTTGTGCATCTGGCTTTATGTGGGTGCTCAGTACTGGGGCATCAAAACCGAGCCATGAGGCTCTTTTCTTCTTAAACAACCTTCATTTACTACAATAAAACTATACGTATAGGCAACTGGGACTCATTTAGCCTTGTACATCTTACTTGCATATTGCATAATCATTGTGGGACTACGAAAAAAAAGTTGCAGTAGAATTAAATCTGTGGGCTCGGGCAAGTGGCAGCTGTGCCGCATGCCCGGGGGAAGGACAAGGCAAAGCAAAATTCATAGTCTTTCATTGGGTCACCAATACTTGACCAATATTTGCCCAACTCACAAGGAGCCTGGTACCATGCTCCAGGTCTTCAATCTGACAAGCAAAGAAAATTTCCCCTTTTGCAAAAGGAAACTTTATTTTGCTTCTTTCTGGAAGGTGTGTGCAGTCCCTTCACAGAGGGCTTGGCCTATAGGGCTTTTGGTTGATGTGTCCTCGCATGCGAAGCTATTTTCTTGATTATGAGTCACAAGGACACAGTGGTTGGATTCCCATTCTTGGTAAGCAATGTTGTTTGGTAACCTTATTTTTTACAGAGTCCTCCAGGGCTGAGAACCTGATAGTGCACATGTTTTGATGTGGTGTGATGACAGTCACAATATCTGCCAGGAGGAACTACGACAGATTGGATAGCAGAGTACTTTTCTCTGAGGAAGTAGCTGCACTTGGGAAAGGTTGCTGTTACTTCCGGGGCCCTGTCCCTTGAACTCCTACATAGGGTCCTGTTGAATCAAGTAAGTGGGCACTAGAACCCAAAGTTCTTTTTTATCCATACGTGCCCTGAAGTCCCTAAAGCAAACAATCCCATTATAAAATCAGCCCTTTACACACAGCATTTCCAGAAAGTACTTGTACCTGTTTTCTGCCATCCTGCATTTTTTGAGATGATTACATGCTTACGCTCAGGAATGGCATGTCGCCAAAGCCAGAGGTCTGCCTGCTGGAGTTTCAATAGCTCTCATTATGAAGGAGAAGAAGTTTCTATTCCTACCCCTGGAAGGAAAAAGCCACTCACAGATAAAGTGTATGATATGATTACCATTGCTTGAGATAACCACAAGTATTACTTCCGACACGATAAGGGATTGTTTTCTGTCTCCATTGCACAGAGCTTGGCTCAGCCTTTTAAAAAAGAAGTGGTGGCATTTTTTGAAGGCCACTTGATCAGTTTGGAACCTGTGGGAGCATGAGGTTGCCATGCAGATAAAAATCAACACTAGTTTCAGCTACCATGGCAATTTCAGAGAGTGGGGGAGGTTTGGAAACATGGGGGCAAAAGGCCTTAGTGACTCTGGGGTTGTGTAGAAGCTTTGCAATTAAACATAAGCATACCAGGACCTGTTCGCTGATTCCTGTCCTGTGCTAACCTCATTAGGATTAAGCTCATCGATAGACCTAGAATGTTCTTAGCTCCTTGGAAGAATATACCAACGAGGCAGATTTAATTTTAAATACATAGGAGAACTGGCTACCAATATATGATATTCTGGAGGGGATGCGAACAGAGAAGTTATGGGACTGATGAGAATTCATGAGTTCGGTTGCATAAAGGAAATGAGAGGCCTGTTTCTGTAGCTGGTGTCCTAGTCCACCATGGATGCTATTGTTGGAATTGAAAAGTAGCCTCTGGTGGGAAACCAGACTTTAGGATAATACTCTTAAGATGAGGGACATTGCACTTGTCCAAAGTTAAGAAATCATTGTAAGTCTTTGCTAAGACTTGGGCAAATAGTTAATGGATGAATTGTAGACTACATGTGAAATCCGGATGGGGAAAGTAGAGTAGAATCTCAGGATTTAAAATGAACCCAAAGGGAGCTGGAGGGATGGCTTAGTGGTTAAGGCACTTGCCTGAAAAGCCAAAGGACCCAGGTTCAATTCCCCAGGGCCCACGTAAGCTAGATTCACAAGGGGGTGCATGTGTCTGGAATTTGCAGTGGCTGGATGCCCTAGTGTGCCCATTCTTTCTTTCTCTTTCTCTCTCCCTCCCCCTCTCTGCCTCTTTCTGTCTCTCAAATAAATAAGTAAAATAAAATCAATAAAATATTTAAAATGAACCAAAAGGCTGGAATAGTGTTTGTATGTACGGGTACATATATGTATATGTAGTTAAAAAGAAATACTCTAATTTTATGACTATAAGTCGAATATTTTTAGCCACACTGAAGTTGTGTCTGAGAGCTTAAAAGAAGCTGGATGTGAGGAGTGGGCACTTCAAAACATCATAGGATGGCTGCTTGGATGCTGCTGACACTTCGGCAGATAATACTGGGGACCAGTTTTAAGTATAAGACAAAAGGGATTCAATTTCTCCAACTTTTCCATTCCTGTTCTGATGTCACTGATACTACCACACCTTGAAATCACATTTTTATGACTTGCTAAACAGGGGTTGTAGCAGACAGCTTCAGGTTCGCTGAGATGAACTTCCAGACCAGGCACAGTTATGGAGGAAGGGATATTATTTATTGAAGCTTACAGATCCAGGGGAAGTTCCATAAAGGCAGGAAAAGCAGCCTGCTTTCAACAGGGCCAAGCAGAGAGAGCAAAAGCCAACCAGCCACCACAGCACACAGAGCAAAACTACAGCCAAAAGGTCACACAGCACACTTCAGGAACTCCTGCTAGGCACATTTGCATATCTTTACAATGGAATCTCAAACCATCACCACACCTTAAGACCGGGGGGCCCCCAGTGACCTTGCCTCTAGCAAGGTGATTGCAGATGCAAACTATAAGTAATAAACCACTGAATATATTGGGGAACATATATTCAAACTACCACAGGGGTGGAGAAGAGTATGGGGACCTGGGTATACAAATAACTTGTCCATGCCACGTGTGATGGTGTGCACCTTTAATCCCAGCACTTGGGAGGCAGAGGTAGCAGGCTCACTGTAAGTTTGAGGCCAGCCTGAGACTACACAGTGAATTCCAGGTCAGCCTGGGCTAGAGTGAGACCCTACTTCAAAAACAAAACAAAAAACAGAGCAGTGGCAGAGTGTGTAGCCAGGCACTTAGCTGGCAAAACTGTTTTTTTCTATTGCATTCTTCTCTTTGACCCCAAATTTAAGTCTATACCCATCAATGCTTAGGTTTGAATTAGACATAGGGGGCTCCACCAGCATCTTTCCCGTCTATCACATGCTGAGTTTCTAGAAAGTGTTTTTCAGAGAGACTCTTGGACCTTAGGAAATCAGCAGATCAGAAGCTCCTTCGCCTTGGTAGCAACTTACATGACACGACAAGCTATGTGAAGCCCCCATAGAATTAGCCTCACAAGGCAGCTCTCAAGTTCTTTATAAATTATGTTCCATCTGTGTTTTTTAAATATTTTATTTATCTATTTATTTGAGAGAGAGAGAGAGAGAGAGAGAAAGAAAAAAAGAGGCAGCTAGAGAGAAAGAATGGATGCACCAGGGCGTCTAGCCATTGCAACCAAACACCAGATGCAAGTGCCACCTTGCGCATCTGGCTTACGTGGGTCCTGAGGAATCAAACCTGGGTCCTTTGGTTTCTGCAGGTAATCGCCTTAACTGCTCAGCCATCTCTCCAGCCCATATGTGTGTTTTTAAAAGGGGATCATCCCAAACCAGATATCTAGAGACACAAAGGCTCCCAAGACCTCATCACTGAAGTAGACCTAAAATGAATCCAACATGGCTCAGGGAAATTCGCAGAAGAGGGGGCGGAAAGATTGTTAGAGCAACAAGTTGGGACATTATGCACAAAGACATTGCCTCTTCTCCATAACTGATGGCTATCCCCACAATGCACGACCCACATTCCCCAACAAGGAGGGTCCCTTCAGAGCGGGGAGGACAGGGAGGAGGCTAACGATGGTTCCAACATGGCTGTATACACACTACGTACATAACTAATGGACGTGGTGGCGCACGTCTTTAATCCCAGCACCTGGGAGGCAGAGGTAGGAAGATTGCCATGAGTTCAAGGCCACCCTGAGACTGCATAGTGAATTCCAGGTCAGCCTGGGCCAGAGTGAGACCCTATCCCGAAAAACAACAACAACAACAACAACAACAACAAAAAAAAAACCCAAAAAACAAAAAAACACACAAAAAGGCGGGGGGCGGGGATCATGGCGGACATCATTCTCCTGGAGATTTCCCAGCTAGAGATAGACTCTCTCTTTCCTGGGAGAGGTTCAGGAGCTCGCCCTGCTCCAGGGTTCCAGGGGATTCGCTTGTTGTGGCTGTGGTTGCTTTCATTTCAAAGTACCATGGGTCATAGGAGCCCAGATGGGGAGATGATGTGGATAAAAATATTTAGCAAGAGATCAAAAACTGGGCTGTACTTCTAAGTGGCTTGTACATTAGCCTCTCCCCCAGATGTGCTTGTGGGTAACTGTCAATACGGCACACAGGTGGCATGGTTATCTTGCCATTTACTGCCTGATCCTGGTGCCTGCTGCCAGCCCTTCAGAAATAGGAAATGACTAATGATGTGGTGGAAATTATGAACCAGGATTCATAAAACTTGAAAAGGAACAGTTTTCAGTGTTTGATCCTCCTTAGAGGAAGTTAAGTTGGAGTCCTAGAATCTTTTCCCTGAGGTGTTCAGCTGATTTCTTCTGATTGCTTGGCAGTAGTGGGGGTCTAGGCTGAGGCTGGAGCAGTGAACCAGATGGTACCGGAAGCACAGTGCTGTTCCCATCCCCAAAGGCCCAGACACACTCTTCTGCTCTGTAGTCCATCTGCGGAGAGTCCACGCCAAGGAGCCAGGGCACAGACTTAACTTCTTCTTCTTCTTTTTTTTTTTTTTTTTTTTAAGTTTTGTTTATTTATTTATTTGAGAGCTACAGACAGAGAGAGAGAGAGAGAAAGAGAGAACAGGCACACCAGGGCCTCCAGCCACTGCAAAAGAACTCCAGATACATGTGCCACCCTATGCATCTGGCTTATGTGGGTACTGGGGAATCCAGCCTCAAACCGGGGTCCTTAGCCTTCACAGGCAAGCGCTTAACCGCTAAGCCATCTCTTCAGCCCCAGATTTAACTTCTAAAGCCTGAAGTGTTCCGCGGGCTTAGGGAGAACATTCTGGTAAAGAATTCATGACCTGAGGAATTTCTATGCTTTCTCATTAAGGACAATTATCTTTGACTTTGTTTTTCTTTTTAATTTGGGAATCAAACTGTCCTTACTTTAAGACCTATGGTGTGTTCTGTAGCAATATCAATGGCTAGTCTTCTAGCCTTCTTCCTTCTTCCCCTCATATCCTCAGGGCATGTTTTGGTTTCATAGGTGGGGAAGCAGGTTAAGCTAGAGTGAGATATATATAAGTGAGGTATATAAGCTAAATGAGGTATATAAGTGAGGTGTGATGAAGAACAAACCAAAATTTGGATGAGGAGATTTCAACTCTGGGCCTCTCTTGATAGTGTGGCCTCTGGGAAGTCCCTCGGAGTTCTATGAGCCCAAAGGTGTCAATTTTATGTTGATGGATCTTAACCAGGGCTCCGCTACGGTCTCCTCTTGCTCTCATGAAAACACACAGTCTCGGTTCCCTTGCATTAAGATGCATGATCTGTTTAGGAACCTGCTCTGACCACCCCTGATCATTAACAACACAGACATGACCCATCAGGGCAGCAGAGGAGCAACACGTGGGTGATTCAGAAAGTTAGAAGACTTAACATTGCTACAGAGAAGCTGGTTAAGAAAACCTCCAGCGAAGTTTTTCTTGGGCCTCTAAAGGCCAAGTGACTCTTAAATTTGTTCTCTAAGACCTACTGGGTCTCAAAACAATCAAGCTAACCTGGCTGTCTGAAACTTTATCAGTGTATCCGTATGTCTCATGCTAGCTCAGGGTTGCCAGTCCATCTCTAGGGCTCAGCAAGGTATCAGTTTGTATGGTAAGTCCAAATGCATGCATATCAGGAAGAAGAAGGAGGAGGATGAAGAAGAAGAAGAGGAAGGAGGTAAGGAGGGAGGAGAAGAGAGAGAGAAGAAGAGAACTAAGAGAGATTTAATGAAGAAGGTAGTTGGTTTATAGCAAATGCGTATGAGAATTTTGAACTATGGAATAAAGCCCAAAAGAAGCTAAATGGCATATGATCATGCTCGGTCCACTCAGGAAATCCTCCTGACCTGCTTAAGACCTGGTGAACGTCTTTTAAAGTATTTTATTTATTTATTTGAGAGAGAGAGAAGGAAAGAGGCAGATAGAGAGGAGAAAATAGCATGCCAGGGCCTCCAGCCACTGCAAATGAACTCCAGATGCATGTGCCACCTTATGCATCTGGCTTATGTGGGTTCTGGGCAATGAAACCTGGGTCATTAGGCTTTGCAGGCAAGTGCCTTAACCACCCAGCCCTCTGTCTAGCCCCCTTTGTGAAATTCTTTTTTTTTTAATATATACATTTATTTATTTGAGAGAAAGAGGCAGAGAGAGAGGAAGAGAGAGAGAGAAAAAGAGAGAGAGAGAATGGGAATGCCAGGGCCTCCAGCCTCTGCAAACAAATTCCAGATGCATGCACCCCCTTGTACATCTGGCTTACATGGGTCCTGGAGAATCAAACTGGGATCCTTTTGGCTTTGCAGGCAAACACCTTAACCACTAAGCCATCTCTCCAGCCCCCTTGTGAAATTCTTAATGCCAGTAACACTACTAGCATTTTGTTATACTATTTACTATGTGCTATCGTATATTTTCCATCTGTACAATGGGGATGACTGTAAAGCCAACACTCCTGGTATTGTTGTGAGGATCAAATGTGTAAGGATGAATAAAAAGTTAAAGGAGATGAAGTAGACAGAGCTTGGAACACAGTATGTGCTCAGTAAGTTCCCATTTTATATGCAAGAAGATGGAAGCTTAGAGGGGTTAAGTAAACTTGAGCTTCAGTGCTAGAAGGAATTGAATTTAGCAGCCTGGCTCTGGAATCTGAGCCTTCCTCCTTTCCATTCTGGACTGTCACCGGGACTATTATGACTAAACATTGTCAAGTTAATGTCTGTGGGAAGCTTCATGAGTTAGAGAAAATGACTTAGAGAAAAGGCCTCTAGGGAGATGAATTAGATGTATTTTATTCATAATTGTTTCAAAGCATTTTTTTTCCTGATGCTTGGACCACAATACCCTGTGGCAGTTATCTCTCTCCAGATGGGACAACTCATAGAAAAATGTGTTTTAAATATGACCCTTGGGCTTTTTGTTTGGGCTCTTGATTAAAATTTTGCTTTTCTATTAATCCACTTTGTACAATAATGAAAACACACACTTTTCAGCAGCATTGAATAGATATACAAGAGTTAAAGAATATATATATTCCTTTTGCTTTGATATGTAGGTGTTTCATTACAAAATAAGAAAAAAATAAAAGCTAGTGGAAGCCTGGAACCCGAAGATCAGTGGACATACACTCTCTCAACAAGTACTTTCGTTTTGGTTTGCTCTCCAGTAGTTGTGTCTTTTCATGAAAAGGGCAAATAAATTGGCTTAGAAAAGTAGCCTCAGATTGAAGACCTTCCCTGTCCTAGAAAGCCAGCCATCTTCGGGCTTCCTAAGAAGGAAGGATGGAGAGAAAGAAAGAGAGAGAGAGAATGAATGAGAATCTCTGCGCTTCCCTCCACTATTTTGTGGACATGACCAGGAGGAGAAAAGGGCCTCACAGCTCAGAACGGCTGCCTGAGGTAGGACCATTGTCCTGGGCTGAAGAAGTGGAAGTGCTGGACAGAGGACAGTGCACCAGATTGTCTCTGCTTTGTTCCTCAGCAAGTCCCGAGACAACTTTCTCAGACAACACAAGCCGAGATGCGCTCTGAGGTCAGCGTTGAAAGAGAAAGGATGTCCAGGATGGCAGAGGGAGCTCAGACGGTGTGAACATGCAGAGCTGGTCCTCACACACCGCTGGGGGTGTGCATATGCACCACAAGACTTCCTCAGGCCCTTGGGCAGGGCTGTCTCCAGTACTCTTGTGCCAAGACCTCCAACTCCTGCATAGTCTGTAGTCTAGCCCTGTTCACCAGTGGCCCCAATGCTGAGACTTCTGCCCGGGTCTGCCTCTACCCTTGGATGCCTGTCTCTTCTGCCCTTGGCTGTGGCACCTGCCGCAGCACCGAGTGAGAAGTCCAGCCAATCAGGACAATGAACCTGGACCCTCAGAGGCCCTGGACTGCGGCTTTGCCAGAGTTCCTTTCTTCTCTTTTGCCTTGTCTTTAGTATCCCACTTGCAGCCGCCCAACAGTCATTCTGTCAAAGTTCTTTCAAGAGAACAATCCTCATTTGTTTCCCGGTTGGTGTGTTTGGAGATTTAGCAGGATAATCTGGATGTACGTCACTAGGCATGAGCAGGAATTGTCTTAATCCTTAACAAGGCCTACAAGTGAAAGGGGGCCACGTGAGAAGTGCACAAAGAATTCCTGTCTTTTCCTTTCTCCTCAGGAATTCTAGCTGGAGGCGCTGGTGTAATTTTTTATGGGAGCAGGAGTCTCCCCACACCCCTACCCCAGTAAATTGATTCAGCTACCTGCAGCGGCGTCAGGGCTTCCATGCAATTCAGCTTTGGGGCTGCTGGAGTCAGATGTACACTCGTTATCCCCAAACGAAACTTCTGAGCCCATCCCCTGACATATGTGAGTTCCCTGAGGTCTTCGCTGGGAAACAGCTTAGACTCCTCCAGACCTTCTTGTGCTGTCCTGATGGGGAGGCAATCAGATTCTGGTTTTTTTTATTTGCTTGTTTGTTTTTTCATTTTTCGGTTTTTCAAGGTAGGGTCTCATTCTAGCCCAGGCTGACCTGGAACTCACTATGTAATCTCAGGGTGGCCTCGAACTCACGGCGATCCTCCTACCTTTGCCTCCCGAATGCTGGGATTAAAGGCATGCGCCACCATGCCCAGCAACAATCAGATTCTTAATCGCACTTGATTTTATAAAACCACGCCAGTTCCTCAAGTGGAAGATTCATTTTGCTCATTCCTCCAAGGTGTGTCAGACCTATCTGAGGAGAGAGAAGGAATGGGGGGGAGTGGGCATTGAGCTCTCCCACAGGAGCTCAGGGGCCCAAGGAAGGGGCTGTGTGGAGTCAGTGTGCTTTTTGCCACTGTGTAAGAGCTACTGGGAGCTTGTCCTCTTCTTAGAATATGAATCACTGTGTTTGATGATGTTGTGATGGGCCCCTTAATTTTTCCAATTTTCTATTGATCGAATTCGTACTTCCCAGGAGTGTCTTCCTAGAGTTAGGCAAATTATTTTGACTGAACACAACTTTTCCTTACTAACACCTGCAGTTATCCTCGGAAGACTCACTTGTTTGCTTTCTGCAATGAAGTTGATGAACAGCACACGTCAGAGCCTTTACGTGCTTTGAAAAATTGGACATAGAATCATTCTTCAAGCTTCAGGTTTGAGGTCGCCGTAAGTTTCACTGTGGCATCTGCGGCTCCCAGCCTAGGCACCGTCTCAGAGAGCAAACTTGGGGCTTTCTATGGATGTTGTTAAGACCTAAAGGAAGGATTCCTGGTGTTGGAACCATCTCTCTTTCCATTATGCTGAGTGCGAAGTGAAAGACTCTATAGGCCATGTCTCCTTTCTTTTCTATTTAGCTATAACTCGTCTTCCAGAGGAATAGCAAGATGGGTGCGTGTCCATGGGGATATCATATCCAGAGGTTTGCATGACTAATCTAGGTGCTTCTCAATCCAATCAAGTTGATGATTAAGATAAACCATAACAGGAACTTACAACACACAGGGTAATCATCCACCCTTTTCTAGTCTCAGTTCCTACTTTTGCATAAAAAGGAAGTGCAAGAACACCCCCCCAATATTGAGCCACCAGGACAAATAGTGCAGGGAGTGAGGCTTTAGTAGACACGGAATTTTAGATAGGTATGGTAACTGTGATGTAATAGTAATAATAAAAATGGTTATCTCATCTTTTTTGTTCCAGTTCCTGGGAAAGGACTTCGAAACCCTTTGGAATTTCCTGAGTGATAGGAGGGACTTTGTTGTGCTAATTGCCAGGCCCTGGATAGCTTCAGAATGGTGGCTGGTCATCAGAAAGACCGGGCAGGTTGGACTTTGTGCCTCTCTCATCACTGGGGAGGGCAAGATACTGGGGTTGGAGTTCAGTCACGTGGCTGCAGAATGAATCCTTGTGTAATGAAACTCTGGATCCTGAGGTTTGAAGCACTTCCTGGCTCTGGGCAGTAGGTCTGTTTTTCTCTGCTTTCATGCCAGAAGTCTGTCTCTTTCCATGTATTCTTACGAATAATTTAGTACAATTTAATAAAAGCAAATTAGGATTTTATTGTCAATTAAGTTATAAGTGAATTTTGGAAGAAATCACATTTTATTTATTTATTTATTTATTTATTTATTTATTTATTTATTTATTTATTGTTTGAGGCAGGGTCTTGCTCTAGCCCAGACTGACCTGGAATTCATTATGTAGTCTCAGGCTGGTCTTGAACTCACAGCAATCCTGTTACTTGTGCCTCCCGAGTGCTGGCATTAAAGATGTGCACTGCCACGCCCTGCAGAGATCACATTTTTATAATAAGCTTTGTATCTGAAAACATCACAGATCTTACTGACTATGCATATATTTATGTCCATGAAATTTTATGGCTTTGTCCATGATGGTCCTGATGCACTCCTTAAAACATATTTCTAAGGAATTGATTATTTTTCTTTTTTAAAAAAATACTTCCTTTTTATTTATTTATTTGAGAGAGGGATAGAGGCAGAGAGAGAGAGAGAGAGAGAGAGAGAGCTTCCAGCCATTGCAAACGAACTCCAGATGCATGCACCCCTTTGTGCATCTGGCTTACGTGGGTCCTGGAGAATTGAACCGGGATCCTTTGGCTTTGCAGGCAAGTGCCATAACAGCTAAGCCATCTCTCCAGCCCCCTTGATTATTTTTATTATTATTATTATTTTTGGTTTTCACTTTATTTAATTGGAATTAAGTTCATCTTGAACTTCATTTTGTTTTTAAACTTTTAGGATTAAATTTGATTATTTTTCTTAATGACACTTTATTTAATTGAATTAAGTTCATCTTATTCATTTTGTTTTTAAACTTTTTATTTGTAACTTCCACATATGCACATAATATATTTTGTTAACACTATGACTTGAATATTTTCTCCCGAGTCTTCTCTAGGGATTTGTTACTAGTCATAAGTAAGAGCTTTTGGCTTTATATGTCTTTTATTTATTCATCCTGTAAAGGAAGTCCAGTAATTTTGTATAAGCTATAAAAATTTTAGCAAAAATCAAAAAAATTTTAAATGGGATTCCACTTTAATTGAGCAAATGTCTAAACTTGGGTCCAAAATTTAACAAATGGAACTAGAAAGGTTTTAAATGTCTTAAGTTTCTGCATAAAGGACAATAATATTTCAGATATTAATTAAAACAGGCACCCACATGACAGGGAGGCTGCTTGGGTTTTCATGATCACATCATAATTCTGCCCTTCTATTATAAAGTGGCTCCAATGATGTGTCATTTTTGCTTTAAGATTACTTTTACTGACAACTAATAATGAGTTGTTTTTATTTTTCCACACAGGGACAAAGAAGACCCCGTGGCTACAATAAAGTGGAACATGAGCTCAAAGGGTTGGGGTTCCTATCACTTTATTCACAGCTCTTTTCAATGATTTTTTTTTTTTTGCAAAATAAGCAATTGAAATTCCAGTGGGTCAGTGGGCCATTCACCTTGCCTTGAAGACAGCCAGGATGCATTAGTAAATAGACCTTCCAGCCAGTGGCAGGAATGAAGGCTCCTTTCCGAGTCTCTTGCTGCACTATTTTTTCTCTCTAGTTCTCTTCTTCACCATCCTCTCCACTCCCACATCAGTCAGGCACAAGGCATATATCAACAAGTCTGCTATGCAAGCAGAGACCCCACTGAGGAACACAGGGCAGCTTTCAGTTTCTGTGGGCAGCATCAACGTTACTGTGATTCTTGGGACTGCCTCCCCCAGGTCCCTTCTGGATTGACCAAGTGCGAGGTAACCTTGAAGGAGACGAGGGAACCGCCTCCCCACATGCACTGAACTCACAGACTGGACCCTCTTTCCTCCTCTCTCATCTTCTGTCTTCCGTAGATTGGGACGGGCATGAGTGGGGTTTGGGATTTCATTTGCCAGCCCCCCAAAATCTAGTAAACCAAAAAGAAGGTAGACAGCCCCATTGTGGACAGCTTCCCTTAGTTTGTGGGCTTTCTTACTTTGCAAGCACAACTGAAGGCTTTAATGACAATTCCAAATCAAAAGGAAATGTTCCTTGCACCATACCCACATATCAGCAGGAAGCCCTTCAGAAGGTTCATGGGAGAGATGAATTTTACATCGAAGTTTATTGACCTTTCTGGCTCATGTCTGGTGAAAAAGTTCCTGAGAAAAGATTATTCATCCTTTGCAAAGTAGAACCATGATTTGAGTGGCAGCAGCAGCAGCATTAGCAGCAACACAAGAAGAGCAGTTTTGTTTGAAGCCTGTGTTTCTGCTTTACAAGGTGCTTGACAGCTCAAGCGCTCACCTCAAGCCTGTGATTCAGGCAGGGAAAGATGTGACTACTATGTTTTAAGACACAAAAATCACAGTGCAGCTGATTTTAGTGACTGGTAAGGACCAGCAGCCATTTCATCTGCCTCCTCGTCTATCCTTCTTTCTACCTTCAGAACTTGAAAACTCAGTGCTGAGGAGATAGGTTAGCCAGTAAAGCGCTTGCTGTTCAAGCATTAAGATCTGAGTTCCGATCCTTGGCACCCATGTAAAAATTCCAGGGCTGGTGTTGCATGCCTAACCTCAGCATTGTGGAGGTAGAGACAGGAAATTCCTAGGACTCACTGGTTAATTAGTCCAGCCAAATTGGTGAACTCTAGGCCCAACATGAATGTGCAGCCTCTCACACAGATGTACCCACACATATGAAGACATATACAAATGTGCACACACATATACCCATGCAAAACAGCATAAACCCAAAACCTCCACATTAAAGACCTGGTGTTTCACTAGGTAGCACCTCCCAGCATAATGTAACTTAGCAAAACTTCAATAAGAATGAAATGTTTCACTGATGGGATTAACTCTTACCAGTCCCGGGGTTCCATGTAACATCCTGTGCAGCATCCTCCAGGATCCCCTCAAAATTCACCCGCTGCCCTTCTTTATCCTGGTCTGTGTGGTGAAAAGCTGACTTTATGGACTGACTCAATAGAGTGTCTCACCTTCTGGCTTGTGCATGGGTTCCTCTACAAGGGAACAGTTGTGGGAGATTAGAGAGGGTGTAGGTATTATTTATTTGAGAGAGAGACACATAGGTAGATAGATAGAGACAGATAATGGATGTGCCAGTACCTCTAGCCACTGCCAACAAACTCCAGATGCACGCACCACCTTGTAGATCTGGCTTACGTGGGTCCTGGGGAATTAAACCTGGGTTCGTAGGTTTCACAGGCAAGCACCTTAACTGCTAAGCCACCTCTCCAGCCTTATTCTTGCCTCCCTTCGAAGCAAGCTCCACTTGCCTGCATCTAGCTAGTGGAATGAGAGTTGCATTTAAATATACTTCTGGGATTTTGCCGTGATCCGTACTCTAAATCTTCCCCTGTGACCAGACTAGATGTTGATATTCACAGCAACCTCAGGAGCTATGAGTCAAAGTTGATAGAGCCTTGACCTTTTAGTCCCCGAAAGACTAGGCAGAGTATAACCCTCATTTCCCTACCCTGCCAATTAGATCTTTATGACTAAGAAATGACCTTCAATTGTATTAACCATGAAGACTGGGGAGTTATCTGCTTAGGAGATTGCATTAACCTATTTTACTATATCTTGTTTGTTTAGAGTAAATTGCATCTGTTATTCTTAAACACACACACACAAAACAAAGCCACCACAACTTTTTCATTAAAATATTGAAATTCATAGTCCATGCTGTAAGAGTCAGAGTTCATGTCATAGCTGTTACAGACTTTTCTGATTCTTGATTCAGTACTGTGTTGGCCAGCTTTCTTTCGCTGTAACAAATACCTGTGATAAACTTACAAGGAAGGCATGTTTCTTTTGGCACCTAGTTTTGTAGATTTTAGTTACTGTCATTCGGCTCACGGTTCCAGAGGGTAAGCATCCATTATGGTGGGGAAGGCACGGCAGGCTGGAGTGCGACGCTGTACTCACCGGGGCAGACACAAAGTGGAGAGACAGAATAGCAAGTTGGACTGGTCTCTAAAAGCTTAAAGCCCACCCCTAGTGACTCACTTCCTCCAGAGGCTCCACCATCTAAAGGTTCTGTAACCTTCTCAAACAGTTCAGCCAGCTCTCCACGAGGCTCAAGTCAAGAGGCCAGTCAGACTGTGTGCTTATCTGGAGATAGGCGTAGAGAGTAATCCTGAAGCTCTTCCGTTTGCTGTACGTCCTTGGAGTTTTATAGCCTTGTTTTCTCGCTCTCTGGTATCAAGGACCATTCTCAGCAACGAGAGACTTCCTGAGGACCTTACCATGTGACCCTCTCACAAATCCTTCCATAATATGGCTGTTTACTTTTCCCAAGCCAGAAAGAAAGTCTTTCTTGCTTAGGCTCATTTCCTGTTTCTTTTTAAAAAGATTTTTGATTAATTTGTTTATTTGCATGTGTGCATGAGCACATGTGGGTGTGTGAGTGTGCAAGTATGCCAGGGTCTCTTGCTGCTGCAAACGAATACCTGTCTGGTTTTGCATGAGTGGCTAGGAATTAAATTCCTGGCCAGTAGAGTTTGCAAGTGAGTGCCTTTAACCACTGAACCATTTCCTCAGCCCCTCTAGACTCTCGCTCTTTTAAAAAAAATTTATTTATTTGAGAGAGAGAGAGAAGGAGAAAGAGAGAGAGAATGGCATGCCAGGACCTCTAGCCACTGCAAACAAACTCCAGACACATGTGCCACCTTATCCATCTGGCTTTACATGGGTACTGGAGAATTGAACCTGGGTCCTTTGGCTTTCCAAGCAAGTGCCTTAACTGCTAAGCCATCTCTCGAGCCTCAGGACAGGTCCACCCTGCATAATCTTCAGTGACATCAAGTCAACTGCACAGTTGTGAGAGGGACATCCTATCATGCTTGCCATAATCTGGTGGTTAGAAGCAAGTCACAAGTCCCCCATGCACTCACGCACTGCTGCGGGCCATTGGGAGACATCTCTGAGTTCTGCCTGCTATGCCTTTTCAGATTGGTTTGGGCAAAGTTCATCCCCTTGTCTTCGCTGATTTGGAGAAGGGAACTTTCATGAGGATGAACAGATGAGGGGCTGATGAGTTTTAAAGTCTTTGGACGGAGAAGTCATACAGCAGTGGTCTGACTATTCCCAAGGGGCCTCATGATCACCACGCCTGCACTGAACCTGTGAGAGCCCGAGAGCTCCACCTTTCCTACAGCTGGTTGTGTGGGTGGTGCTGGTGGTAGAAAGAGTAGATCTTGAGGCATAGTGCTAGCAATCAAAAAATCCTTACCCATTTGAAATAAGTAATTCTCATTAACTAGCTTCCTGCCTTTTAGAAATCTGTCAGTTCTCTTAGAGAAAATCTTTGAGTAGATTTTACACAGTCTAAATGTAGGCTGTTGGAATTTATGCTCTAACTCACACAGTTCCTTGAAGTTTCTTCACATTTCTCCTAAATACCGTAAAATGTGTGTGTGGGGGCGGGGGAGCGGGTTGAGTGTGAGAGATGAGTTGCTTTCCTTGACAACCAGATTCTACTTTCTCTGTTCCTTCAAAGACTCAGAAGAGAAGAACCTACAACAGAGAATAAGAAACAGCAAAAAAAAAAAAAAAAATAATAATAATAAAATAAAAAATAATAAAATAAAAAGCTTAAAATGAGGTACAGGTTTGTCAGGCTTGAATTGCTAGACTATTTAAAATACAACTTAGAAATACTACGAACTTAGTTTTTCCCCATTCTTCTTGCCTCTAGGTATTTCTTTATATGAGAACTTCTGGGGTTTTATATTCCAAGATTACCTCCAGATGGTCGGCCCTGTTCTCTCCCAGCCATTTCCTGGTGCATTTCTTTTCTTACCTGGGGAGAGGTACCACAGAGATCAATGCCAGAGGGCATTATTGAAAACACTGACCCAGAAGGCACACTCCAGGCCACTGGGAGCATCTGCTTCACAAATGTCAGGCTGAGGGACATCACCAGATGTGAGTGTTGAAATACCATTTCGAAGACAAACATTGACTCCAAGGGCCAAGGGTCACCTAAACAAAAAGCCAGACTGGCAATGAGGCTCAAAGTGAGGGTCCAGAAACAAGATTCACATGGCCATGACTCTGCAGTCCAGCCTATAGCATGATGGACTTTCCTATGTGGCATAATGTTGACTGGTAAGAAAAGAGACAGGAAGCGGGAAATGATGGGTAAGCATAAACTTAACACAACACCAAAATGTTTTCTTCTTCATGTGGAATCTTTGGGGCCCATGAAGTGAAGCTTAAAAATCACTGCATTAGCCGGGCGTGGTGGCACACACCTTTAATACCAGCACTTGGGAGGCAGAGGTAGGAGGATCGCCGTGAGTTCAAGGCCACCCTGAGACTACAGAGTGAATTCCAGGTCAGCCTGAGCTAGAGTAAGACCCTACATTGAAAAACCAAGAAATAAAAAATAAAAATAAATCATTGCATTAGAGGGGCTATTTAGGGTGCCTCTACTCAGGAGGCAGAGGTAGGAGGATCGCCATGAGTTCAAGGCCACCCTGAGACTACAGAGTGAATTCCAGGTCAGCCTGAGCTACAGTAAGATCCTACCTTGAAAAACAAACAAACAAACAAAATAATAATAATAAATAAATAAAAATAAAAATCACTGCATTAGAGGGGCTTTTTAGGGTGCCTCTGAATGAATAAGGTGAGGAAAAAGTTATTCCTTTTCTTTGGGCCGAGGAAGATGTCTAGTTGGCCTTTCTGAGAAGGAAATCATGGGTTTTCCTTTGTCCTTGTTGCTTGGCAATGCTCTACAGAATGTGGAGGCCAGAGGATTCTGAGGAGGTAGCCTGGCTCTATGGTCCCCATAATTCCTTCTTTGTATTTTGCCCTAACCTACACATTCTTTTCTGCGTGTGCATTTGAAATAATATTCAAAATAAGAGCACCATGCAATGTTTATCTGGCTAGGCTGAGCCTGGGGATGGCAGCTGGGCCAAGATGGAGGCTAACGACAGGAAGAATGGAGACAGGTTTATTATTATTATTATTATCATCATCATTCTTTGATGGTATGCATTAAGGTGTAATGAGAGACCAACAAGATGCTATCTTCCTTATAAAATCCACTGACCACCAATCTGAGAATTGAGAGACTTTTAGATTTTATGTCACTAAATATTTTGTTATACCAGCAACAACAACAACAAAAATCAAAACTATACAATCTTAAGGATTCTGTTCTGTATCTGGGCAACATCCTCCCTCAAACAATCTTTGATGTAGAGTATTATAAAAAATTACTCACCCGTTAAACATATTTCACAGACCTGAAGAAGGGTATGAAGTGGTTAGATCAATAAAATTTGCATCATGCTTTTTTTGTAATCCATCTGGCACGCACTGTGACTTGGCCCAGGTGAGAAGACTTGAAAACATGATGACAGCATATTTGAAAGCTTTTTTTTTTTTTTTTAATTATTTCACTAGAATGTCTTTTTGAAGAATCTTGGACTTGTTATTTTTTTTTCTTCTTTCTCCTCCCTCCTCCCGACCCCCCTTGAGAGAAGACTGAAGGATTAACTTTCCAGGTACATAACAAGAAGCCAGAGAAGGGGCTAAGACCAAACATTCTCTGAGTGTGACTGACTTCATTGGAAGAAATAAGTTGTAATTGAGCTGTCCTGTGAGCCTCAGGTCCAGTCAGCTTCGGGATGACTAGCTGCTTCTGGGAAAGGATTGAGAATTTTGCCAAGGGGGACACAGAGCTAGCCCCTGTGGGTTCCATGGAGTGTGCAGGGTCTGCATAGACACTGCTTCAACACTCAGAACTCTGTTCTCCCAGAGGCTCCATTCTCTGCTCTAAATCGAAGGAAGGGCTTTAGATCTGTACAGTATCAGTTTACTCTGCTTTAGTAAAATCTCCGAACCCCCTGAGCTCATGGGAAACGGCACCCTCTTCTGCTGTTAGACCATATGATTGGATGGTGCTGATTTTTTCATATTCCAAGGTTGGCCACTCAAGAAATCCCAGTCTCCTGGACAGTCACTCGCTCAGGCATGGGCATGTGAACCAATCAGAGAGAAGGAGACTCAATTCCTAGAAGTAGTGGAGAAAGAAATGCCTTTCTTTGAAGGCTACTGCCCGGAGCTCCTGGCTTCTTTCTTGCCACTATCCTGGGGAGCCTGTCTAAACAATGAGGAAATCTGTGTCAAAACACAAAGGGGGGAAGGCTGGAGAGATGGCTTAGCGCTTAAGGCATTTGCTTGCGAAGTTTCAGGACCCAGGTTCGAATCCCCAGTACTCATGTAAGCCAGATGCACAAGGTGGCATATGTGTCTGTAGTTGGTTTGCAGTCTAGAGGCCCTGGCACATCCATTCTCTCTCCCTCTCTCTCTCAAATAAATAAATAAAATATAAAATATAAAAACAACACAAAGGGAAAGCTTCATGAAAAACTGAGCACCTGGGTACAGCCTGGTCCAAAGCCAGAATAGCTTTAGACTTTTTTTTCCCTTTAACGCAGCAACACAGATGCTTAGCACTAAGTTATTTCATTCACGTGTAACAGAGCCTTGAGTAACATTTGTGAGCACGAAACAGAGATGCCTCCTTTTCTCTCTTCCACATTTCAGACATATTACTCTATTTATTATTTATTCATTTATTTAGGTTTTGCGAGGTAGGGTCTCACCCTGGCCCAGGTTGACCTGAAATTCACTCTGTAGTCTCAGAGTGGCCTCGAACTCATGGTGATCCTCCTACCTCTGCCTCCCAAGTGCTGGGATTAAAGGCGTGCGCCGCCACGTCCATCTTAATCCATTTTATTTTAATTTTAAAGAAAATCTTTATTTCTCTTAATAAAGCCAAATCCAGATGCTCTGAAGTCATTACTGCACCACGTTCTTCACTTTGGGGGAAGGAGAGAGTTTTGACTCCTGACATTGGCCTTCCCCGTGGAGATTCTTGTCCACCCTACTACTGCCTTTATGGACAACTTTTCTTAATAAACACATGCCCAGGTTCTGCAAGGTTGGCAATGGGAGCCGATTCTCCCTGTTGGAGGGCCCAGCTGGACCTCATAGCCTCAGTGCCTGGTCCCCTGATGTTTGTCTTTCATTGATACCATTAAAAGACTCAGCATGCTTTCTCACCCGCTTATGTTGAGCAGATGAGGGAAATGCCCCCCCTCCCCAACCTCCTGGTTCCTCGGCCCCACCTCCTCCTCCTCTGGCCTCAGGGATACAGCTGCACAAGCTTTCCCTCTCCTTTGACCATAGAGAAGCCGGGGTGGATAGAGGGAGCAAGAACACATTCCCATGACGCCCGGCTTCCTTTCCTGCCCTTTCCCTTCAAGTCCTTACCGAAGCGCATGTGCTCAGCTTGACCTTGAGAAGGCTTTAGTGAGTAAAGTGTGTAGCATTGACTTTTTGGAAACATCTTGCAACAGTAGTTCATCTTTTTTTGTTTTATTTACCGTGTGCCTAAGCATAACGTCTCTGCATGAGAGAGTGATTCTCGATGAGCCCCCCTTCTCCGTGGCGGTTGCATGTAAGTTTCGTGGAACATTGTCCACTTTAAAGCAGGTTGTTGCATCACACTGTACTCGTCTGGAAGCGCTAATGCTGACGATACGCTGGTGGAGGTTTTTTTGCCAAGAAGTTGCCAGGTTCCACTATTTTGGGGTTATAATTTCTGAGGCAGATCTATTTGTGTACACTTTGAGAAAGGCTCGGAAGATGGTTCTGGTGCATGGCCAGTTTGAAAACCACTGGACCAAAACTTCTGGTTTGGGGGACCTAAAGAGACAAAACCGTACCAAATTCATTTTCAAACTCATTTAATACTATCTAGATTCGTGCTTTTGTTCCCTATCATCGCATGATAAACTCTTCCAATATTTAGTGGTTTAAACCAACAGTAATTTTTGATTTCTCATGAATCTCTCATCAGTTGGTTCCGTTTCCCAAGGTTTCCACCCGGATACTGCAATAGCTGGAGGGTCCAAAAAAATGGCCTCATTCCCGCGGCTGCTGCTCTCTGGTTGGAAGCTTTATAGGCGCTTTAAGGGTTCTCAAGTCTCTTCCATATAGGCCTCACCACATAGCTGCTTGGGCTTTCTTACAGTGGGGTGGCTGGGTTCCAAAAAGACACATTTTATGAGAGTAAGTCCCATTAGGCTGGAGCTCATCAAACTTTGCCAACCTCTTTACCTGGCCACGTCTGGTGTTCATGTGATAGAGCACTTGAAACTCTGGTCAACAAGGCCATCAATTTCAGTTTGCTACTCTACCTTCTTGGGTTTTGAGGTAAACATTCTGATACTCGTGGTAGGCCAAAGACACAGGGCTATGGAAGGGTAGCTGGTTGCAGTATTGTATGCCTACAATTCCAACTGCCCAGGAGGCTGCAGGAAGAGGGATCACAAGATTGAAACCTGCCCGAGTTACATAGCAAATGCCAGCCTGGTTGACTTAGTGAGATCCTGTCTCAAATTGCTTTTTAAAAGGTGGAGGGAGGTGCTGGGGATGTAGCTGCGTGGTAGTGGCCTAGCATATGCAAAGCCCTAAGTTTAAGTCCAAAAACTTGGGACAAAAAAGCAGGGAGGAAAAGAAGATGGGAGATGGTTCAGCACATTTTTAAAAATCTGTCTATCAAGCCGGGCATGGTGGTGCACGCCTTTAATCCCAGCACTCAGGAGGCAGAGGTAGGAGGATCACCATGAATTCAAGGCCACCCTGAGACTACATAGTGAATTCCAGGTCAGCCTGAGCTAGAGTGAGACCCTACTTCAAAAAACAAAACAAAACAAAAAAATCTATCTATTTATTTTTTTAAAATATATTTTATTTATTTACTTTATTTTAGAGAGAGAGAGAAAGAGAGAGAGGATGAGAATGGATGCAGCAGGGTCTCTAGCCACTCACTGTAAACTAACTTCAAACACATGTGCCATCTGGCTTACGTGGATCCTGGGGAATCAAATCTGGGTCCTTAGGCTTCACAGGCAAGTGCTTTAATCACTAAGCCATCTCTCCAGCCCTGTATCACATTTCTTACTGTCTGAGACCTTTGCTATCTGTTGTGTCCTGTTTCCCAAATGATTCCCTCATCTTTTTGTTATGTGGAAACTGAGTCTACTCTTTGAGTGTATTATTAAGTTATATCAAGCCGTTTTATTTCAAGTTTCCTCTTCTTATTTCTCCCCAGGGTGAGTTTATGAACCTGTAATGCATGATGTGAAGTATTTCCTTTCATGTGTGCCAAACAACAAATATTTTAAAACACATAAGAAAAATTGACTTATCCCACAAATGTTTTCACAGTGCCTCTTTTGCACTTTGTGCTTTTCCAGCTCTTTCTTTCTACTGTCATCCAAAATTGCATTGAAAGGGTGAAATACATTCTTTATATTAAAGTCTTGTCTCCCACCATCATAAACCTTGATCACTAACTGACCAATGTGACACTTCTATAACTCAAATGGCCAGACAAGATTCCTTTTTTGAGAAGGCCTTGGAGGTCATTTTGTGTGGATCTTGGTACAAGACGGATTTCCCCAACTGCTATTTCATGAGTCAGCTCTGTGTGTGTGTGTGTGTGTGTGTGTGGGTGTGTGTGTGTGTGTTAGGGGGGTGGCACAGGTATGGTTGAGTGATGATCAGAACTCCAAGTTACCCTGAGGGGCAAAAGAGTAGTTCACTACGCACATGGATGACGGAGACAGAGCAGCCTGGCTTGGAAGAAGTTGGGGAAACTAAGCTGATTTTTTGAACAAAAGAAAGTCTGTCCCCAGAGAATGACATGAAGTCCAAACATACAGTTAGTTCTCTGTATCTGTAGGTAAAACCAACTGCAGATTCAATCAACCATGCATTGAAGATATCTGGGAAAGAAAATGGTGCCTGCACTGAACGTGTAGTTATTTTTTTTAGAAACCATTATTCCCTAATCATATGGCAAATTGCGATTTAAATAGCATTTGTATTTTAGTAGGTATTGCCAGTAATTTGGAGATGACATTAAATATATGGGAGGATGTGTGTAGGTTGTATTCAAATGTTCTACAATTGTATAGAAGGACTTAATCATTCATAGATTTTGGGCACTCCTACAACCAGTCTCCCTCTGTTACCAGGAGATGATTGTTTATTAAACACCCTCTCCACCACTATATTCTTTTTATTTTATATTATTATTTATTTATAAGAGAGAGGAGTAGATAGAGAATGGGTACACGAAGGCCTCCAGCCACTGCAAACAAACTCCAGATGCATGTTCCACTTTGTGCATCTGGCTTACATGGGCCCTGGGAATTGAACCTAGATCCTTTGGTTTTATAAGCAAGTGCTTTAATTTCAAAGCCAACTCACTAGCTCCCACTGTATTCTTTTTTTTTATTTTTATTTTTTTTTTCATTTTCATTTATTTATTTGAGAGTGAAAGAAGGAAAGAGACAGAGAGAAAATGGGCACTCCAGGGCCTCCAGCCACTGCAGTCGGACTCCAGACGCATGTGTCACCTTGTGCATATGGCTTATGTAGGTCCTGAGAAATCAACCAAGGTCCTTTGACTTTGCAGGCAAACGCCTTAACCATGAAGCCATCTCCCCAGTCCTCCCACTGTATTCTTTTTCTTTTTTGTTTTTTTTTTCGGTAGGGTCTTACTGTAGCCTAGGCTGGCCTGGAATTCACTGTGTAGTCTCAGGATGGCCTTGAACTCATGGTGATCCTCCTACCTCTGCCCCCCCCCCCAAGTGCTAGGATTAAAGGCATGCACCACCATGCCCAGCACTTTTTTAAAGGATGCTCTTTTTTTAATACTTTTATTTTTATTTATTTATTTGAGAGAGAGAAGCAGAGAGAGAAAGAGAGAGAGAAAGAGAGAGAGAGACAGAGAGAGAATAGGCATGTCAGGACCTCTAGCCACTGTAAACAAATTCCAGATGCATGTGCCACCTTGTGCATCTGGCTTATTTGGGTCCTGGGGAATCAAACTTAGGTCTTTTGGCTTTGCAGGCAAGCACCTTAACTGCTAAGCCATCTCCCCAGCTCCATTGTATTCTTAAAAAGAGAACAAGAAAGAATAGTGAGGGCACTTTGAGAAGCTAAGGAAGTTCCAATGGGGAGTGGATCCTAGGTTAGGAAAGGCTATTAACTTCATGGCTTTGCCTTGGTGAAGGTGTAAGAGGTAAGGTTTGAGAAGAGATATCCTCTTAGCACCAGCTAGGAGCTATTCCTTCCACTGTTTTTTTTTTTTTTTTTCGAGGTAGGGTCTCACTTTAGCTCAGGCTGACCTGGAATTCACTATGTAGTCTCAGGGTGGCCTTGAACTCATGGTGATCCTCCTACCTCTGCCTCCTGAGTGCTGGGATTAAAGGCATGTGCCACTGTGCCTGGCTCCTTCCACTTCTTGTTCTTCCTTATTGAATGTATAAACAGACAAGACCTCAAACAACAAGGGGCTCCCTCATGCATGGGGGTCAAGGTGACTACAGCTGCCATATATTCTAAACATTAAAAATTGCTGATTAGGGCTGGAGAGATGGCTTAGCAGTTAAGGCACTTGCCTGCGAAGCCTAAGGACCCATGTTCTACTCTCCAGATCCCACGTTAGCTAGATGCACAAAGGTCATGAGGCAAGCACAAGGTCGCACATGCCCAGTAGGTGGCACAAGTGTCTGGAGTTCGATTGCAATGGCTGAGGCCCTGACATGCCAATTCTCTCTCTCTCTCTCTGTCTCTCTTGCTATCTCTAAAAACAAAATTGCTGATTAGAGGCCATCAGTAATGATCCCAGAGCTAATATCTAGGGAGCTGGCCAAACACAAGTTGGCAGACTTAAAGACTCAGTTCATGGCTTGTCTTTTTAATGGCTAGTACCCATTCTGTAACTCACCACTTTTCAATTGATATACCCAGTTGATATGCCAGTTACATTGCTAAACTTTTCCTTAAAGATGTTCATTGCTTTCTAATGGAGGTTTGAAATTCAGGCAAGATCGAAAGTGTTTGATGTGTCATTTCCATACTTTAAAAAGTGGTCTGGAACTGGGCATGGTGGTGCACACCTTTAATCCTAGCACTTGGGAGGCAGAGGTAGGAAGATTGCTGTGAGTTCGAGGCCATCCTCAAAATAGAGCATTTATTTTCATGTTTGTTTCCTTCCTTCACAAGGCCAAGTTCACTAACATAGGTTTATGAAAATGGTGGTGGTAGAATAAAGTTGGTATTTATTCTCTCCGCACCCTGTCCCTGAACCTACTCTAGTGCTCTACCCATAGTAATTCTCACAGGTCATCAGTGAGTTAAGATACTTTAAAAAATTTTTTTTTATTATTTATTTATTTATTTGAGAGAGAGATACAGAAATAGGGAGAGAGAGAGAGAGAGAGAGGGAGGGAGGGAGGGAGGAAGAGAGAAAGAGAGAGAGAGAGAGAGAAAGAAAGAAAGAAAGAAAGAAAGAAAGAAAGAAAGAAAAGAAAAGAAGTGCCAGGGCCTCCAGCCACTGCAAAGAAACTTCAGCTGCATGTGCCTCCTTATGCATCTGGCTTACGTGGGTCCTGGGGAATCGAGCCTCAAACCAGGGTCCTTAGGCTTCATAGGCAAACGCTTAACCGCTAAACCATTTCTCCAGCCCCTACTTTTTCAACTATATCTTCCCTTTCCTTATTTCATGGCCTTATGATCCAAACTACAGGCATATGCTTATGTTTTAGATGGGTGATTTTTATTCCTACTTGAAGCTTTTGCCTGCATCCTCCCTAAGCCCTCAGGGTTTCCCTTTGCCCTTCTTCTCTAACGGCAACCTCAGGCAGAGCACAATCTCTCTTCTTCTCATTCTTATTCTGGCTCCTCAGAGCTCTGTCCTCAAAGCGTCAGGCAATTGTAGTTTCATCTCAGTACACCACAGCCCAAGCAGAGGAGAGAGAAGTGGTCTGTGAGAGAGAATGCTCACTTTGTTGTTTGTGACAAAGACTCCAAGCAAGGGCTTTCTTGACCTCCCTGGCCATGCATGCATGTTTGTATGTTGGGTATTTTTATGTATTGTGACATGGAGAATGGTACACCATATATGCGTATCTAGAGTTGTAATATTATTGCTTGCAAAGAATGTTAAACACACACACACACGCAGGCACGTGCGTGTGCGCAATCTAAGGCACAGAACTCCTTTAGATGGGCGCCTGAGCTGCCCAGTCTCATTCTTAGTACAAAACAGCCTTCAGGGTAAAAGCTGTTATCTGTTTCCTTACACTCTGGACATATGGGGATACTGTGATGCCTGAAGCTTTATAGCTCAAGGAGACTTTGAGCCAAATCCATTCCTGGGGCACTCATGTGTAGATCCTATATATGTGTCCCATATTGAGTAACCTGTTTAGAATTTCTTTGTACAAAGCATATGGCGGCCAGTTGTCTTTTGCCTTTTTTCAGTTCTAAAAGACACATGGATTTCCAGATGTGGGCTAGCTGAGGCTGTATTTTCCTATGTAGATGGTTCTGGATGGTTCTACCCGTGGCCAGAGTTTTGGATTATTTTTGCTTTTCTTTATTCAGATTAAACTCTTACTTGTGTATTATTTATTGATAACAAAGGTTTAAAGAGGCTCCTTTTATAGAATGATTTTGGGAAACAGCTTACTAAAAGTATTAAGGGAACTTTGTTGTTGACATTGAAAATCAGGGTAATTCTGTAAAGAAGCCTGGGAACTGAGAACTATATTTGTTTAAAAATAATGAAGGGCCAATTAGTTCTAAATTTAATTATCTCATTACCGGTTGGCAATTAGAAGCTTTCAATAGCAAGTTGGCTATTCTAGAACTGGTATCCAGGGATCTAGTTAATCAAAAGCTGGCCAATGAACTCTGTCAGCAAGTGGCTCAGTCTAATGGTTGACATGGAGCTAGCATCATTCTGTCACCCACCAACCACTTCTTCAGTCCATTGATATATCATCCACACTATCAAAAACATCTTCAAAAATTTTGCTTTTAAATAGAGTCATGGATGACATCAAAGTAAAAGAGAGACTAATGGAGAGAGGGAGGGGATATGATGGAGATTGGAGTTCTAAAGGGGAATGGGGGGAGGGAAGGGAAATATCATGCACTTTTTGTATGTAAGTATAGAAGTTGTCAATAAAAAAAAACAATAATAAAAAAGAACCAAATAAATAAATAAATAAATAGAGTCATGGATATTACCTCAAGGTCTCAAGCAATAGTCACTTATGTTTCAAGCCTATTCAAGTCTGTCTGTTTACTTACAAAAATTGTGCAGTTATTTCAGATTATTTGATTCTCCTTATATAAGGGGTGTAGATCATGGTGTGTGTGTGTGTGTGTGTGTGTACATATGTAAACATGCATAAATATGACAATCTCAGCCTACTATTCTATTGTACCCTTTCTGGGAAAATGAGCAAATCTGTTACCAAATATTGAACTAGAAAATGATAAGACTTAGATTCTTCTAGGTCTGTGTCTACTAATAGACAGTGCATGGGAATTTATTTCCTGGACTTCGCTCTGATGAAAACAAAAAAAGAGAGCTGGAGAGATGGCTTAGTAAGACACTTGCCTGCAAAGCCAAAAGACCCAGGTTTGACTCCCCACTACCCACATACAGCCAGATGCACAAGGTGGCGCATGTGTCTGGAGTTGGTTTGCAGTGGCTGGAGGTCCTGGTGTGCCCATTCTCTCTTTCTGTATCTGCCTCTCTCTCTCAAATAAATAAATAAAATATTAAAAATACTTTTTAAGAAAAGAGTTAGCAACTGGGATAATATATAAATATTACACTTTGCCTAAAAGGCAATCAACATGGGCTCTTTAACTTGAAGAAACCCAAGTCAGAATAATATTTTGGGCTACTTTAGAGTATAAAAGGTAATTATTGTGAAAATAGTTATGTTTCAAGGCATGATAAATACACTTGTGTTGAACAGATATGGGAACTGCTCCCTATATGGTGTTTACTTAAAATGAACAACACAGATGAGAACAAACATGAAATAAGAGCAGCTGGAGAGAAGGTGAAAGAGAACGTTGTACCATGTTTAAAAGTGGAAATGACAGTCTAGGGGTATACAGTGCTTGCTTAGCATGTGCAAAGCTCTGGGTTTGATTCAGAGCACTGCAAAACCAAACAACAGACAAACAACAGCAAAAATGCAAAGGAATATGATATAGACATGTTATAGAATGTACAAAAGGAATGGAGAAAACCATAGCTTCACTAGTTGGTGTACTTACAGTGACCCTGGAAAAAGTCATTTTCAAAGTCCTCTTTTTGGATGGCTTTCATTTTATTTTGTGAGACTCAACATATAACATTATAGATCATTCACAGAATGCATATGTAGTGCTATAAATAATATATATTTCCCTTTTGAACAAGACTGTTAAGCTAATTCTGGGCTGTTCAGTAGATTATATTGTCCGGGTTTCCTGCCTTTACCTTTCATTTATATACAAATATATATGTTCTGCTAAAGCTTGAGAAGTTTCCTTGGTAAAAATTTTAACCAGGCGTGGTGGTGCATGCCTTTAATCCCAGCACTCAGGAGTCAGAGATATGAGGATTGCTGTGAGTTCAAGGCCACCCTGAGAATATAGAGTGAATTCCAGGTCAACCTGGGCTAGAGTGAGACCTTACGTTGAAAAACCAAAAAAAGAAAAAAAAAACCTCATTTTTTTTTTTTCCAGGAGCTGCAAATAGATTAGCAAAAGCCAATGATCCAAATTAGTGTCAGGATTCATGAATTCCTCTAAGATGAACCAGTGCTCTGATTAATCAGCCACCCAAACTATGCCTAGAAACAGCATGATATTTTTGTAGCACAGTGGAAAACAGTCCAGTCATCTGGCAGACTTCCAGAAATATCCTTCAAGCCCCAAGCTCACCTCTTATCACTCTGGTGATACGGAGTACCCAGGTTCCCAGGTGGTAAGGCAGTGGATGAATGGACATTCGCTCCCTGAGGAGAGGATGGAGGCAACCACGTTCTGGACCCCCGTCTGCTCGGCAAAGGAGGAGACAGTATGTGTTGGTGGAGAGGGATCTGGTCTGCACTTGACCACGAAGAAGTCCATCTCTGATCTATTGACTTAGGAGTGAACTTTGTCACTTTATATTGTTTCTGGGAGACAGAAGTGAAACTTGCATTGCCTTTTCAACTCACTGTTTTGTCCACTCAGCTCATGGGTTAACATATCATGTGACTGTGTTTATTGCCACTGCATGTAGTCTTTTTTTTTTTTTTTTTTTGCCATATGATGGCTGTCATTTAGTGTAACCTTCTTAACCACCTCCTTTTATTTCTCCCTGTTGACTGTGCTCAAGTCAATAGGCAGGCATCCGATTGTTTGAACAAACCCCGCTTTTCTCCAGCCTTGGGACTTGCTGTGCTCTCCCCTGGGACCCTGGACTCTGGGTGTACAGAAGGTGGGTATTTGGTTTTATTTATTTATCTATCTATTGGTATTTTTGGTATGCCAAATGCTTTGGTATTTTTTGCCTTTGTTCTATCCTTCCAGACACCATCTAAATTAGCCTGTTTTTTTTTTACACCCTCTCCCAGCCATCTTCTATCATCTCACTCTCATTTTATCTTTCCGCTTTTGAAAATTGGTTTGCTCACCTCTTGGGTGACACATTTTTATTGGCTGTCAGGGACAGCTACTTGAGGACGCCTGCATGCATGCCTGTACAATTCAGAGTGCCTAGCACAGTGACTGACATGCAGTGGTGCCCAGTGAGTAGTGGCAAAACTGGTCTTCATCTCCAGCCCTCGGGTCATCCCTTTCTGAGCACGTGTGCCTCCTTAGAGCTGAAAGTTGGCTATTAAACACTAGGTTAAAACATGGGTGGTGGAACAAATGCAGCAATATTTTGGCTGATTTCCAGATGCTGAATATGATTGTTGAGAGGGCGGGAAAGGAGTCAAAGAAAGAAAAATGGACTTAATTATGAAATACTAAAGATTTTTTTTTTTTTTTTTTTCTACCTTCCTGGCTGGCTCTGGCCAGATGTTTGTTGGAGCAGAAATTGCCTTATTTATCCCCAAGCTGTTTGGTCTTTGCTTTTGCTATGAGAAGGTCTTTGTGTTGGGAAGGAACTCTAAGACTTCCTGCTTACTCCAGTGTAGACATCTGTTAGTCAAACAGACCTCTCTCCATAGACTTCAAATGACTACTTTCTTCTCATACAAACGGAAATATGCTGACTCCAAGGAGGCCAAGGGAAAAAAAAAAAAAACCTTTGTTTTTTTCCCCCATCGGATGTCCTTATAAGGAAGGCACAGGGCATGTGCTTATAATGTGCAAACAACTATTACTGTGACAAAGAATCATTAACATGTACTAACTTTGATAAAAATAAAAACGGAATCATTTCCATTCATATAAACCATTTGTTTTTCAACTTGGATATTCATAAACTTCAATTATAAAATTAATGACAGATGCAGAAGCAGGGGTCTATCTGGCTTGCACATGCATGTGCTGGAGTTAGCCCTATTTAACACCCATCTTAAAAGTTTCTTTTCACAGGACTGAAGTAATTTAGAAATGATAAGCTTGTTACTTTTATCTGTGCTATTTTATAGCCTTCTCTGAATCCAACAACTCATTTAATTTAAACTGGTGGCCCTTTGCTTTCTCACTCGTTCATCTTGTAGCTGTTCCCAAATATTTCATTTTTCTGGTGACACCATGAAGCATCATTTTTTTTTAAATGAGACTGTATTTCTTACCCTTTACGATCATGTTTTCATAATCAGTGATATTTCTTGAACATCTGCACAAAGGTATAATACTCATATTTAGTTCTTTCCTTGGATTTTTTTCATATGCTGGAAAAAACGTAAGTTGTTTTGCAAGCTATATGGACCAGTTTCCAAATATCTTCTTCATGTACCAAGTTAGATAGTACTTACGGCTTAGAGAGAGGTCTTAAGACTGTGTGAAAGTTCAGCTGAGAGGAGGTAAACTAGGAGACGCCTCAAAGGTAGCAGGAGTCACGTGTTCTTTTTGATGGTGGACACTGAAAGATAGTTCTACAGGAATACATTTTCTGTACTTACCGCTTTTTCTTACTGCTCTGATAAAACAATTGAAGAAGGAACCTTAAGGGAGGATTTCTTTGGGTTCACAGTTTTAAGGATTCATTCCATCAGGGTAGGGATGGTATGGTGATATGAGCCTGTCCCATCTGGGTGAAATGAGTCCAGAGAGAGAGAGAGAGAGAGAGAGAGAGAGAGAGAGAGAGAGAGAGAGAGAGCAGAGGCAAGACCAGAACAGAAATTTCAAGGTCTAACCCCACAGTGACCCCCTTCCTTGAGCTGGGTTCAACCTCGGAAAGATCTCACAACCTCCCAAAGAACACTACCAGTTGGGGAGCAAATGTTCATTTCACATTTAAACTGTGACACCCAGAGAGTCCTATGAGCAACTCACACACACAGCAAACTTGGCCCATGTCTCCATTTGGTGACACTGAGGGATATGTGAATGAAGAGAAAATTATGTAGGAATAGAGACCATTTCTGATAAGGATTTCTTGCCAGGGCGCCAGGAAAACCCATAGACCAGTGTATAAGTCTATGACTCACGTCTCTGAACTCTGCATGAGTGTGGCATGAATTTATACATGTTCATTTGGTTCTCATAGGATATGTGATCCCAGGACGGCAGTAAACTGGGACTGGGGGACGACTCAGTGCCTAAGAGTGGAAGGAGCCATAGAGGAGGACACATGACATCTTCTGGTCTCTGCATGTATGACCAAGTGGCATGCACATTTACCCACACGTATGCATAACCCCACTATGTGCTAAACCCTCAAAAGCAGAAAAAGTAAAAGAAGGCAGAAAATCAGGGCAACATAGCCAAGCCAGTGTTTCCCAAACTCTTCTATCATAGATCTATGCGGTATCATTAAGTCCTCATTGTGATCAGATAAATTTGAGAAACAAAGTGTATTTCCTGTTGACAATTCATAATAAGTCTTAACCTATTAAAGCATATTAACTTAGTAAATATACTACGAAGTGTACTTTGCTATTTAACTATAACATTTTATGTGACAGTGGAGGCCAGTGTTTATAGAGTATCTGTGACTGCCTTTGGGCACTATTGTTTCACAGAGGTAAGTTTCAGAAATGTTGAAACAACACTGGCTTACCCAGATTCCCAGCCTGTCACTGTGAAGAGATTTTCTTGGGACTTTTCTGATATTTTGGTTTGAATCTTAGGTGGTCCCAAAGCTCATATGCTAAAGGCTTGGTTACCAGCCTACAGTGCTATTGGGAGACTCAGAGTCGGGTCCTCGCTGCACACTGGTAGCTCACTGAGGCTCATGCCCTTAAAAGTGATATTGGCATCCTGGCACTTTTCTGTCTCTTATTGCCCCTAGAGGGCATTAGGTGTACAGCATTGTTCCACCAAGTGTGCCCCATCATGGTATGCTTTGCCACCTGCCCACAGTTATAGAACCGAGCCCCTGGCTAGTGCAATCTGTGAAACTGTGAACCTAAATAAATCTTCTTTATAAGCTGATTTTCTCAGTTTTTTTTTTTTTGTTTTTTTGTTTTTTTTTGGTTTTGCAAGGTAGGATCTCACTCTGGTCCAGGCTGACCTGGAATTAACTATGTAGTCTCAGGGTGGCCTCGAACTCTCGGCGATCCTCCTACCTCTGCCTCCCGAGTGCTGGGATTAAAGGCATGCGCCACCACGCCTGGCTTTTCTCAGGTATTTTTGTCACAACAGAAACCTAGTTAACACAACTGATAGAAGAAATTATATGCTGTCATGATTGGATGACCAATTATAGCCATGTCTAAATGCAGGCCACTTGATGAATAACCCATTGAATTCTTGAGTTCAATTTTCACAATTTGAAGCTCTCTTCTTTGCTAGAAAAATCAGTGATGTCAAGGCCATCACACCTTTTCCATTGTTCTATTTCTGGTTCTATTTTTTTTTGTTGTTGTTGTAAAAACTAAAATTTTAATTTTAATGTGTGTGTGTGTGTGTGTGTGTGTGTGTGTGTGTGTGTGTGTGTGTGTGCCAGAGACCAGTCTCAGGTGTTGTTTCTCAGGTGCCATTCACCCTTTCTGAGACAGGTCTTTGATTTAGTTCTTTCTCACTTGAATCTTCTGTCTGCATAATGGTAACCCAGCAGGCAATTGAAAGGAGGTAACAGCAGCAGATCTGGAATATTCACTTTTCTGGAAGGGCAGCCCCGGCTCCTTCCGCCATTCTGCATGTTTGGGACCCTCACATCGTTGGTTCTGATGTTTGTTGTGACTTTCATCGACTCTCACACGAGGCATTCTGGCCACACATACTTCCTTGTCAAGGTAAATGGAGTGTTTAATTGAAAAAGTGAATCCTCCTCAGTCTTCTTTTGAGAAAAATGCACACAGGAACATTTCCATCTGGTGTTTGTGGTCACAGCCACGTGTTCTCTGAGAACAAGCCCACCCATGGGCAGCTGGGGGTGTAAAGCCACTGTTGCGTTGTTTAACTCTGAGTGGGCCACCGTTGGTGACCTGTGGTGGACATCCAACTCCAGCTGGGCCAACTGGGTTTTCTTTCCTGATAACTGGAATTAGATGTTGTTGATTTTACTATTTCCTGGGAATGAGGATTTGTATGGTCAGGATTCAGGAGTTACGGAAACAACCAAGTGCATAGAGACACTAAGGATGATATAAAGGATGAACCAATTTGTGTTTGTGTGTGTGTGTGTGTGTGTGTATGCGCGCGCATGCGCATGCATATGTGTGCGGAGGCAGCTCACATTTCTGGTGAGGCCTCATTATACCTATGGTACTGCCCTCAGGTTTACTGTAATCTCTCTCTCTCTCTCTCTCTCTCTGTTCTGGAGTTTGACCCCATGGCCTTGTATGTGCTAAGTAGGCGTATCCCAAGCCTTCATCCACCTGTTTCTTTATAATGAATTTTCCTTTAGGCACATTTGAGCAAAAATTTTAAGCCAAAGTTTTCTTAAGCAAATTTGAGTGGATTTCTGTATTGTAAAATTAAAGTTGTTCTTACTCTGTCTTCCTGGGAAAAAGCAAATGCCTTCTGGGAAGGAACTAGATTACTCCATAGCTCTCCTATCTCTCCTATCTCCTGTCTCTTTCCTTCTGTCTAGAACTGTACCCAACCCTTAGTTTATTAACCTGCCCAATTTCTGTGCTCCATTTTTGCTGGTCCTTGTCCCAGGATGTCATCCCAGTCCTTTCAGCATGTCTACATTCTTCCTCGTCTTTAATGACACAAGTTGATAATTCATCTTCTCCAAGGATTTCTCTGACTATTCAATAAATATTTGTGGAGTAAGGATAATTCATGCAACAAAAGGAAGAATCATCCCATAAGTAGAGAAAAAAACACATTTTAGCCGGGCGTGGTGGCACACGCCTTTAATTCCAGCACTCGAGAGGCAGAGGTAGGAGGATCGCCGAGAGTTCGAGGCCACCCTGAGACTACATAGTTAATTCCAGGTCAGCCTGGACCAGAGTGAAACCCTACCTTGCAAAAAAAAAAAAAAAAAAAAAAAAAAAAACATTTTAGGTAGACAAGAAGAGGAATTCATAATTTGGTAACAACAAATACACAGGGTTAGTTCTGAAATTATACTGAAGCTATTCTTTTTGTTTGTTTGTTTTTCAAGCTAGGGCCTCGCTGTAGCCCAGGCTGATCTGGAATTCACTCTGTAGTCTCAGGATGGCCTTGAACTCATGGCAATCCTTCTACCTCTGCCTCCTGAGTGCTGGGATTAAAGGCATGCTCCACCATACCTGGCTTTTAAAAAAAGATTTTATTTTTATTTATTAAGAGACAGAGAGGGGGAGAGAGACAGAGTGAGAATGGGCTCGCCAGGGCCTCTAGCTAGCTACAGCAAAAGAACTCCAGACGCATGCGCTACCATGTGCATCTGGCTTATGTGGGACCTGGAGAATCAAACAGGTGTCTTTAGGCTTTGGAGGCAAGTGCCTTATTTGCTAAGCCATCTCTCCAGCCCAGAAGCTACTCTTCTCTAGCTCTTTTAGAGCTAGTAGGGCAGACTTCCTCAAACAAGAACAGATTGACAGATTGGGGCCTTGGAAAGAACTTCTCAGCTTTTGTGGGATTTACCTCTAGAGAAAATTCCAAGATATTGTAAGATTTCATTTTAGTTTTTTTTTTTTTTTTTTTGGTAGAAATTTAAAGTACTAAGCATATTTTTGTGGACCTCCTTAAAGACTTTCCTAGCTTTTGAGAACTCATAGCATTTGGTTGTACTTTTTTTTTTTTTTTTTTTTTTTTGGTTTTGCAAGGTAGGGTCTCACTCTGGTCCAGGCTGACCTGGAATTAACTATGTAGTCTCAGGGTGGCCTCGAACTCTCCGTGATCCTCCTACCTCTGCCTCCCAAGTACTGGGATTAAAGGCGTGCGCCACCACACCCAGCTGTTCATTTTTTTTTTTTTAATGTTTATTGAATAAGAAAAGGAATGAATAGAACAGCTTCCATCCTTGAAATTCAAGCCTTGGGCAAGCAAGGGGCTAGCCATTTGTCTTGGAGAACTGTTTTATCTGCTGGTTGGAAGAGAGACCAAATGTAATCTGATACTACAGAAATGCACAGAATTCTTTTATTTCCAGGGTTAGGCAACTAAAGCAGATGTAGAGTTGATATAGGGACAAGCAGGCCTGATGCTTAAATACATGAGCCACTAAAAACAGCCACCACGTTCCTGAGTTGCTGTGCTCTTTGGCTAGGGAGCCAGCATTCCAAAATCCCCAGAACACATCTCCACCATCAGCCAGAGAGCCAGCGTCTCTGCTCTCCTGCTATCATGTCATATTTAAATATTTGAAATGGGGAATGACGACCTATTTATCTTTCTAGCTCCTTTGGGATTACTGGCATGATGCAGAAAGCAGGAAGCCTACTTTAGTAATCCTCTACCAGAGGATTAATAAGAATTCAGTCTTGTCACCAGACCTCTTAAGAGAGTAATTCAGAAGGAATGGAAGCTCACTTCCATTCATCAGCTAAGTGATGCTTTATCCCAGGGAAACGAGAGGGACAGGCCATCAACCACAGTACCTCCCTTGGAATGTGAAGTGCTGCCGACCCAGAGCTGTGGCCAGCATGCCAGCCTGGAATCTGGGGCTCCTCAAGCTGCAAATATGGGCGGGAAGGGACTAGCATTTCCGGACAGTATGTTCAGTGTGTTGTAGGAAGCCAAGGAGTGTTGGGGTGAGCTCACCCTGCTTCTATTTCTGTGGATTGAGATTGAGAGGCAGGCCACCATTACATGCTCTCCAATGGCTGGACACCTTCCCTATAGGGAGATGAGCTATGGAGTCAGCTAAACTAGACCAGCCAAGATTTTTTTTCCATCTCAGTTGGTGTTTATACTTAGGTATTTGAAGTAAGTCAAATCCAGACAAAGGGATCTGGATACACAGTGAACTGCTTTAAGTATGGTTTTGGTCTCAAATAAATAATAAAATCTTAAAAAAAAAAAAAAAAGAAAGTTAACTAGAAGGGGGTCTCCATGATACAGCTCCCATGAGGTTGCCATCCAAGATGGGGTGGGACTCAAGCTGCCCTTGAGTCACCTACACTCCTGTAAGAAACCCCAATAAACTCATTGGTTCACCCAACGTGGTTTTGGTGTAACTATCCTTTCATCTGTCATCTATGTCCTATCCTGGGGAGAGGGTTTTTGTTAGCTCCTCCCTGGGGGAAAGTTTTTCCCTCTGCCCCTCAACAGACAAAGAAAAAATTATATATATTACATAGTACTAATTAATGCTAAGCAAAACAAAGTCATGTCATTTGTGAGAAAACAAATGGAACTAGAGATCATCATGTTAAGTGAAATAAATCAGACTCAGAAAGACAAGTATCACATACTTTCTCTCATCCGTAGAATCTAGAGAAAAAAGATCATGGACGCAGAAGGAGGGCAAATGAGGAATAATAAGAGGGTCAGCATGTCAGAACAGAGGGGTGAAGGGAGAGTATTGAGGGCAAATATGATCACAGAATACTATGTGCATTATGAAAATATAACAAACTCATTACCTTGTAGAATTAATATACACCAAAAATAAAAAAGTCACATGGCAGGCTAGGAGTCTCTGATATGGTCAGCCAATATTGAGATGATCTCAGTCATCTCAGGGTTGCCTGGTGGCTGGCTTTCAGTCCTTACAAAAGGAAATATTCTGTGGCTAGTTTCTCATGGAAGCACAGTGGAAAAAAAAAAAAAAAAAAAAAAAATGCTTACAGCCCACAGAATTTCCAGTCCTGTGAAAGCAGAATGAATGTTTATTTTACTTGGAATTCTGTCCCCTGAGCCTACTATCATGCTTGCCCCATAGTATATGCTCATTTATTAAACATTTATTGTGAATATTTATTACAGATAATGTCTGATTCAGTATTTCACAAAGCTATAAGCACTTCCAGATTAAAGACACCACAACACGATTTTTATTGCTAGCTATGAATAGCTATTTGATAGATTTCATCCGGTACAGTAAACATATGTGATACCCACATTGGTTTTAGTATATATTTTCCTGAGAATCCTTTGCACAAGTACCAGGAAAACCTCATCAGCAGCTGCTTTTGCCATCTCAAAGGATTTTCTTTATTGCAAAACATATGTAGAAATGTTTCTTTGGAAATGAGCATTTAATCTATCTCTATCTATAATATTTTTCAGGATCAATCTTTAAAATCTAGCCATATGATTATCAATAGATTGGACATTGATCAAAACGCACATGGGGAATATCACTGATATTTATATTAACCTGCATGGAGTCTATGTTGAGCCAAATTTGAGAACTCAAATATGCCTTTTCATTTCTAATAGACCAGAACTCCAATTTTTAAGTGTAAACATTATTTTTAGGAAAGTTTTGTGAGTAGATTCTTTTTTTAACAATTTCTTGAGTTTTTTTCTGGATGCTAAATGTATTTTATATATTTAGTGAGTGAAAATAAGACCATACCATAAATCAGAGAGTGTACTGATTGGCTATTCGATGCTATTAGACAGCAAGGACTTTTTCAACTACTAAATATATAAATGACAAGGGGGAAAGCCCCACTTACTTTCAAGTTTCAGTCACTTTTAAAGTCAAAGCCAGTCATTTCTGTTAATTATCAGTAGCACTAAGTACCAACTAGTAACAATATTAAACAGCAAAGACAACCTGGATATGATTAGCAAAGTAATTCCTAAAAGGAAAGCTGAATGAAAAATTAAAGTGCAACATTAAGCCTCAAATGAGATCCATAAGCATTGGCCAATACTGCAGCTCACTCTTACTCATAGCTCTTTTTATTAATGTCATTGTGAGTGAGCCAGCCTGCTTGATAGAGGCAGGGGTAGGAGGTGGCCTTCGGAACTATAGCATATGAACAAAATAGGATATCTCACAGTTCTCTGATACAAGACTGCGGCCCCAAAATATTACATAAAGGTAGATTTTTCTTCTGATAGAAAGACACACCAGCTTAAAAGCATACGTTGGCACACACAGAATAACACCACCATAGTTGATACCACCATGTCAGTTCTTAACACTAGCTCTAGGTTAGCTTGGCATCCTTAGCTCAAGTTCATATTTAGGTTCAAGTTCAGGTGGAAGCAGTGATTAGGCAAAAGGCAAACCATGACTCAGTGTGTGCCTTTCCTAGAAGAGCTGCAGCCATGTGCACTGTAAAGAAAGTGCACAGAGCACCATTAGATTCTCAGTCAAGTTTAATCATTCATTTCCACTACTGGCAGTTACTGAGAATTTATTTTAAAAATATTCTCCTTTTAAATTAGGGTTCTGTTGCAAAAAAAAAAAATCAGTCACGATAGCTTTTAAAAAAATGGAATGGGTTGCTACTATGGAATATTGCTTTCTTAATCCTTCCATTTTTAAACATCCTTCTCCCCCCCCACCCGCCCCCAAGATTAGGATCTTGCTCACTCTAGCTCAGGCTGACCTGGAATTTACTATCTAGTCTCAGGCTGGCCCCCAACTCACAGTGACTCTCCTAGCTCTGTCTCTAGAGTGCTGGGATTAAAGACGTGTACCATCACACCTGGCTAACATCCTTTTTTTTTTTTTTTTATTGTGATTTCAAACGGGACTTGATTTAAGAGAGGGGTTATTTATGGGGTCTCTGACTTTCTGTGACTGGCCACAAAAGTAGCCACAAAAATGTGTACTCTGCAGGCCCAAAACTTATGGTGTGGCCACAAAGCACCACCACCTCCCCCCCCACAAAAAAAATTAGAGGAAGTTTATGTTTTTATTTTTATTTATTTATTTATTTATTTATTTATTTATTTATTTATTTATTTATTTTGCCCACCAGAAATGGCAGTCAACCTTTAAAGTGACAGGCATTCTGACAAAGGCATGGGATTTGGTACCTGGGAATTCCTTATTTTTCCCACTGAAGGGATTTGTGTGAAGCACCCATTTGACCCAATACCACCTCCATCTAAGCCATCCCTGAACATTTTCATCGGTCTCAGAGTGAGGATCCAAAGTCAAAACCAGTTTCCTTTGTAGACAAGGATGGCTGACAAGAATGGCTTTCCGGAAGAATGGCTTGGAAAACAGGTGCTTATAATATTCAAATTGTTTCTGTTTTTCATAATTTCTTTGTTTCTCCTAGTTCCTCAATCAAGACTTGTTAACCCTCAGCATTTCTACTTTGCTGTAATGGGTAATCATAAATTTCCAGAGAAGTAAGGGTCCATGGGTCTGAAGCACAGTGATGTTTGTTCAAGATATTTGGAGCCGGTGCCAAATGCATAACAAAACATAGTTTATGGCCTTCATTTGGCATTGATTTGTGCAACAAAGCTCAGAGTATCATTTCCTCCAGAAGGTTTTGCATTTTTAATGAGAAGAAATATTTCCAGCTCCACAGTTCTCAAAGAACTTTACAATGTTTAATTTTTGAAAGCTAAGATCTTTCAAAATAAAGCAGTTAACAATTTCTTTTTGTTTAAAATTTTTTTTTGTTGTTGTTGTTAAATAGACTTTCAGCCTTGTCTTTTCAAGAAGTGTACCTTGACTAACAGCCACTGGGGTGTTTCCTGGGTGGGTCACAAGCCAATTTAAGGCCTGACTATGTTGTTACAAAAATATAAGACCTGACAGACCGACTTCAAGAAAAAAAAATATCATTTCTGGATGCATCTGGGCCCTAGCCAGAACTCTTCTGAGATCCTTGAAGCCTCAAAACAGAGAGAAGACAACCAAGATTTTGAACCAAGAAGGCATTCTCAAAGGAAGAACTTCCCTCACGTGTGAGCAGATGAACAGACTCGTCCTGTCCAGTAGGCATATGCTACTTCAGGAAGTTCAATACAAGAGCATCTAAGTGATCCTCAGGTAAAAAGCAGGCTGGCGTCCCAGATAAGAGTAGAATCTCCTGTGATCGGCTGGAAGAGAGGGACTGAAACGAAGAGGACAAACCCAGTGGGCCTGATGTCACCTGTGATGGTTTATATTGATGGTCAATTGGACAGGACCTAGACTCACCTGTTGAAGGATTATCTAGATCAGGTTAGCCTCTGGGCACACCTTTGAGGGATTATCTTAATTAGGTTAATTGAGGTGAGAAGACCCCCTTCTTAACTGGAGGCAGCAGCATTCCATGGGCTGAGCTCCTAGACCATATACAAAGGAGCCAGCTGACTGAGCAGTGGCGTTCATTGCTCTTGGCACCCTTGCTGTGTTGAATGAGCTTGGCTGCCTCAAGCTCCTGTCTGCGCCTTCCTACCATGATGGTCTGGGAGCTGGAACCATAAGCCGATATCAACCTTTCCTTCTGTAACGTTACTTTTATCAGTTCTTTAGTTCCAGCAGTGAGAAGTTGACTAAGACACCATCCCAGAAAGTCCCACATCTTCCAGGGTATTGACTTTCCTTACTCAGGATGTTCCTTTGTCAGGAAAGATAAAGCAAAGGTAAAGAACTTGGGCCCAGCAGAAGCATGAGTCACCCTGCAAAGAACATACATCGTGATGGGTCATGCTAGCAATCTATGGCTTTACTGAGGCTTCAGACAGGGCTGCAGAGACAAACTCAGTAAGCCATAGATTGCTGGACTAATACTGCTGCGTTTCCCCATTGAGGCTGTACAGGGCAGAGTGCTAGAATTAGCAGTCTCTGACACTCTGCCTGGTGACATGATGTCCCTTGTGTGGAGACCACACTTTGAGAACTATTGCCCTAGCACAACTCATTTGCTCTGAGATCTGACCAAATGGGAACACACCAGTGATAGTTGGGATATTTGCTCACATATGTGTCTACACATGCAAACTGTTATAGAGGAGGTGTTCGCCGGGATAATTCAGGCCCACAAATGACTTTTTCACTTCGTAGATGTTAAGCACAGGAGGTCCTCCCCATTCCTAATGAGTAGGGACCAAGGAATGTCTCTAAATCACCTATGTCTTGCTCTATCTATTACCTTTTTGTTTTGCTTTGGGTAGCTATAGCAAAATAGCGTTTACCCTTGGAAAAATTCTCTTGTCCTGTTGTTGATTGTGGCTTTACTCTTGTTTCCTGTTTGCACAAGGTCTGAACAAAAACAACAAACAAACAAAAAAAAACTACATTAGGAAATGGGGAGTGCGTATAGGTAAAGAATTTTCTAGATAAACTACTGTGCCATGTCCTTTCATATGTGGGCCAATTCTAAATTTGTTATTTAAATCTGGATGGACACCAAAAGAACCTCAGACTCTTGAGAATGGCATCGAGACAGTTGACTTCAACCCACAAGGCGGTGCGCTGTGAAAAGAATCAAAATAATCCTCATGTTAACTTAATCCAGCTCTGGTTTAATGCCAGTGTTCAGTTCTTAACTATTTTGCCTGACATTGGTTTTGTAGCTTTATTTGTCGTTCCTTGTGCATGTTACTTGTGTTTATCTCAGTTACACGGCCAGCAGAATTATAGCAAGTTGACCCCAACATTCTAGAATACATCATACTCTTCTGAAGCCAGTCACGCAGGCTCGGAAATAAAAGCTCTCGGGAAAACTCTTTGAACCTCACAGCCCAGCAGAAAAGTCTTGGTCTCATGTTGGTGGCACAGGGCAGCTTTTGGTCATATCTCATACCTACTATGGGCATATATGAGCAATACAGTCCAGTTGTGTAAGGCCATTTTTGCTGTGGGCAGAGAGACAACTCTTTTGGGAGCATAGTGAATCTTACACTTTTTGAGTTGAGTTTCGGGCACTTCCACAGTGGATTGCAGGGATGGCAGGAGAAGCCCAGCGCCATTGAGGACTCACCAAACAGAAACAGGAATTGAGACCAAACTTTACAGAGTGAGTTCCAAGTCAGTCTGGGCTAGAGGGAGACCCTACCTCTACCAAACCAAAACACAAACAAAACAACAACAACAAAAAAAAAGGAAGCTAAGTCTCTATCTAGGCTCAAATGAATGAAAAGCTCTGGCCATCTGTGAGAAATCTCGTTTGCCATGAGAGAAGAGTTCTGCAGATATTTAGGCCCCACACAAAACTTTGCAAAGAGTGTCCTTAATCAACTCGCTTCACAAGAACTTCTTCCACTAGATGTGAAGCCTTCTTTTTCCTGCCTACTCATAGTTAAGGCAGAGGTACAAGGAGAGACAGCACTATCCAGTAGGACACTGGTTTATTGGTACAGAGTGAGCAGTGGAGTCGTTTTATTTATTAGGGAGCCCTGACAAGATTTTCAGGGTCTTTTGTGATAGGTTGGCCTACTTTTTCTCCAAAAGGAAGCTCAAATCTTTGACTGGGGTATATAAGTCTAGCTGACAGCATCCAGGGAGTCCTGTGGGGAAAAGGCTGATGTTTGAACAGTCAGACATGGAGGGAAATTTGCACCATTTAGTAATCAGACTTTTACCTAATTTTAAGTAATTGTTTCCAATGTGGTTCACTTTTTCTCAGCTTTTACTGTTATCCCCAAATCTGAGTCTCTCTGGTTCATTTGTTTTCTCATATGCAGAAGATTTTATGCTCAGATGGGAAAGAGAGACTGCTGCCTGCAACAAAGAAGAGGGAAAGGATCCATGAATATAATTGGTTATATGAAGTTTTAACCAATTTTATTTTCCTTTTTCTTTTTCCAGGTAGGGTCTCACTCCAGCCCAGGCTGACCTGGAATTCACTCCGTAGTCTCAGGGTGGCCTTGAACTCATGACGATCCTCCTACCTCTGCCTCCTGATTACTGGGATTAAAGGTGTGCGCCACCATTCCCGGCTTTAACCAGTTTTCTTATTTGTAAGTCCTTTTTCCAACCCCACTGTCAAGGGTAATAGGTTCTCATTCCTTCTAAAATTTATTGAAGTGTACATCTTCTTCCATGGTCCTTGGACCACATGCCTCATCTCCTTCCTCTCTGCTGCCTTTTCTGGTGAAGTTTCAGGTAGAGCAGAAGTCATTGTATATGTACAATCAGGCATGTTAAACTTAAAGATGCCCAGAGGCCTTTGAGAATCTTTAGGGCATCGGTTAACCCTTTGAGGGTTATAGAAAAGAGTACACTCTTAACTTTATGCTATAGGTCACACAACCCTATAATTTGGCCCTAAAGTCGAGAGAAAAAATCTGTGGAATCTCCTGAATATAAGCAAAATTCACCCAAAGCAGCTCACACTTCAATGCACTTAACTTTTTTGTATAGTCGCTGAGTTAATATTTTGAGTCCCAAAGGTGAGACTACAGCTAGGATATATGTTGTACACTAACTTGGCTTTCTGTGGGTATACAAAACCTTCCCCAAATTTAGGTGTTTTTTTGCAATTAGTATTATTCTGGTTGAAGTGGGAGATTGGTTACTTCTAAGGTGAGATTAAGAAAGTAAAATTATTGAGAGTAATGAAAGAAGTTATAAGTATTGAAAAGAGGTAATCCTGTGGTGTTGGGTTGGAATTAGAGGCATAAATTCGTGATCATTAGTAGAGCTAAATATAGATATATTAAAATAGGTACACACCTGCACATTTCAATACTTCAGAGAGCTGAATTTAGATACAGTTCTGTGGTGTGTGAGTGTGTATGCATATACATAAGCTTCTCTGCTCTGAACAGCAAGAAGGGCCAGAGGCAACAAGATCCTGGAAGTAGAGACACACGTGTGTGGGCATCAAGTGGAGGCCAGAGGACAACCTTGGATGTCATTCCTTTAGATTCCTACTTTTTTGGGGCCAGGGGTCTCTCTCTCTCTCTTCTCTTTCTCTCTCTCTCTCAATGCCTGGGATTTACCTAATTAGGTTAGACAGGCTCCAGCGATCCATCCATCCGTTTCTGCCTCCCCAGCATTGGGATTACAGGCCACTGCCTGGCCTTTTCTTTTTAACTTGGACTCTGGTGAGCTAGCTCAGGTCCTCATACTCTCAAGGCTTTACCAGCCGAGTCATCTCCACCATCATGCTGAGTAAGAGATTGATGCCCAGCCTGGGCCAAGAAAGCCAAAGGGGAGCCTAGAACTTCTTTTCATATCAGAAAAATGAGACATAGGAAGTATAGAAGTCAACTTGACTGGACTCCCATGGACAACTCTGTAACAAAGTATCAAAAAAAAAACCCATTAAAAATAATGATGGTGGGGGCTGGAGAGATGGATTAGCAGTTAAGGCACTTGTCTGTGAAGCCTAAGGACCAAGGTTCAATTCTCTAGTCCGCATGTAAGCCAGATGGACAAGGTGGCACATGTATCTGGAGTTCGTTTGCAGTGGCTGGAGGCCCTGAGACAGCCATTCTCTTGATCTACCTCTTTCTCTTTCTCCCTGTCTCTCAAATAAATAAATAAAATATTTTTAAAAATAATGATGATGATACTAGTCTATTTATATAGATGAAAATAAATAAATGGGGAGAAAGACAACTCTTATAGTAATGACAATTTAAAAATGTAGAAGGGATGATCATAGTAGAAAAACACCATTTGGCAACTGTGGTGGTTTGATTCATGTGTCCCCCATAAACTTAGGTGTTCTGAATGCTAGGTCAGCTGGGGAGCTGATGGGGATTTGGGAATTAATGCCTCCTGGAGGCAGTGTATTGTTGGGGGCGGGCTTATGGGTATTATAGGCAGTCTCCTCTTGCCAGTGTTTGGCATACTCTCCTATTGCTATTGTTCACCTTATGTTGGCCAGGGGGTGATGTCCACCCTCTGCTCATGACATCGTTTTCCCCTGTCATCATGGAGCTTCCCCTCGAGTCTGTAAGCCAAAATAAACCTTTTTTTTTCTCCTCCAAAAGCTGCTTTTGGTCGGGTGACCTCTGCCAGCAATGCGAACCTGTCTGTAACAGCAACTATTGTAGTAATAATTCACACAGGAAAGGTTAGTGGCCACTAGAACTAGTAGAGAGGAACTTTCTGAGATAGGGCATTTGGTTTCAAGTTATTGTACCTCAACACTTTGATAGTTATAATTATAAATGGAAAAAAGAATAACTTTATAGTAGAGAATTTCAAGGACCACTTTAAGTGATCAAAGTTGATAATGTGAGGAAGGAGATCAACTAAAAATTTGTGAACCAGTCCAGAGGATGCAATTAGATGAGCATTTTTATCATATGTTCTTGCTAAAAATCATAACCTGAATTTATCAGAGATGCTGAGCAAGTCCATATTGAATGAGAATCTATACAGTAGCTGACCTGAACTCTTACAAAATGATAAGATCATATAAATCAAGGAATAACCGGGGAATAGTCTCCTTGTTAGAGGAGACTACACATACATGGTAACTAAATGTAATGTGTGATTTTCAATTTGACTCTTTTTTTTTTTTTTTTTGCTGTAAAAAATGACTCTCAAAAATTGTCCCAGGCCTAGCAGCATCAGAGCCACCTGAAAACTTGTTTACCAATGTACAATTCTAGACCCCAGGACAATGCTATGGAATTAGATGCCCTGGCTTTGGGGCCCAGTAAGGTGTTCCTAGAAAATTTACACTGATTCTGACACACACACAAGTTTGCTATCCATTGCTATGAAGCAAACTGTTGGGGTGATTGTTGAAACTGCGAGGTAGATGATGATAATATATCAGTGTTAACATCCTGCCTTCATATTGCTGTTTGTAGGAAATATAGAATAAATTATTCAGGGATCATGGAAAATTATGTCTGCAGCTTACTCTTAGATGATTCAAAAATAAGTGAAGTTTCTTTGTAATATGTATGTAGTTCTTTCATATGCTGAAAAATATTTCAAAATAAAAAAACTTAAATGATGAGAATGGAGCTAAGTTTTACAGGCACCATAATAGGAATAAAATTTGACTCATTTGTTCTAAATGCTTTTATGCAAGTCAAACGTGTGATACTGAATACAATGGATATATATTCCATTACTCGTGTGTTTAAAACCGCCATGGAAAATAGCTTGTTATTCCAAGAACCATCTGTGTTTATTTTCAGGTTGAATCAACCCTAAGGTTGCTAACATTCTTTAAAGCCATATTGGGGAATGACACAATCTCTCAATCACATCAAAGCCAATATGGTTTCTTGGGGAATTCCATATCAGTGGAAAAACACTTCTGTTGAGTAGCATCTGCCTATCCATATGTTTATACATGAAACCGAGCAATCATTTTCAAGATTGGCGAGATGACACGCTCGTCCCTCTGTCTCAGTTGTATTACTAATTGCCTGCATACAATTCATGCTCTAAATTTTTCCTTATCGAGTCTTTGCAAGAGTTCCCATAGCACACAACTAAAATACAGAAAGAGCAAAATAGAGCCCCAGGCAAGTACATAGGTTGGATTAGATTCAAATATGCAGGGCTTTATCTAGCAGGAAAAATCCTTTCAGAGCTAGAGAGGAAGTGAATCTGGCCCGGGCACCTTGGCTAACGAACCTATGTAATATGTAAACATGGCTGGTTGCTGGTTGTCAACTTGAAAGCCCGTGTTTGACATCCAGTTACACAGTTCTCTTCTCCCTGGTGTTTGGGTGGCTATGCATTGTTCAGAGACCCAGTATGAATGGAAGAGTCCCTGTCAACTGACAAATGTTCCTTTCTCAGCTGTAATCCTCCAGAAGAACTGAATCTGATCAGTTATGGCCCAAATGAAGAAGACGACATTTGTTTCAATGGAGTTTATTTAGAACATGCTGCTGCTAATGTCAGCACACAGATTGGGCAAGTCTCACCAAAATAACTTTCCGACTAGTTGTACTCAATTAAATGTTTATTTAAAATTTCCTTTTGGTTTTTACTGCTGAAAATGCATTGTTCATTTTTCACATACCAGGCACTGTTGTTTAGTCTCAAGAACATTACTTGTTACAAATTTAACAACTGTGACATATTAAAAACGACATTTAGGGGAGAAATTAGGGGTGAGAGGATGTGACTAGATGTTTCCATGGTGTTTCACCAAAATGTCACTTAAATGCCAACAAGGATTTAAAAGGAATTCCTCCCCAAATCTCTCTAGATGCTTAACGGCCCCTAAATATACCATCTTCACAGTTGTATTTGGGAACTCACTTGACTTTCATTTTAATCATAGTTTTCTCAATGATATTGAAAATATTTTCAATGTCATATTTTTTCTTTTACAAATCTACCACCTGAGAAAGTTGTGACCATGCCACATGCTACCTCTGTGATGCAAGTTTTGACTAACATGGGGGTGCTATCTGTCTCCTATTCCTTCTGTGGAATTAAATATGATGCTGCATGTGACATCCTTAGTCTCTGTCTAGCTAATAGTAATATGTTCAATGGTGTCATTATTATTGCAGACTGGGCTATTTATTCACTCATTTGATTGGGATCCATCCCTTCCCCCAATCCATTAAGCGCCCCATACTACATTGACTTAGAAAAGAAACAACCTTCCCAGAAGTGCCCTTGAGCCTTGGTCCTTTGGTTGAAGTTTTAGGTCAACAGTAGGAAAACCAAGCCCATCTATAAGAAATTGCAAAATTTCGTCATTATTCTCAAGTCAATTGGTTGGTATTGAGGTTAGAGCTCTTAGAGCTGATGTCTGAATTCTGGGGCATTTTGGAAGGAGTTCAGGTCAGTAAAAGAGAACAGAGACGTGTGGTCCCGGAGCAGAGGGACCTTGTTCTAGCCTTGTTCTCCTCGCTGGGAATTCTGTGCATGTCAGGGACTTGATAGAACTTTCTAACAGTAGACTAGGGACCTGGGGTTTCTATGATCTGGTCCACATAGAACAAAAGACAAAACTATGAAAGCCAGCGAAGCAAAACTGGACAACAGGAGGTTTTCAGGGAAAAGGATAAGCTTGATCCAGAACTATTTTTCAGGGTGGAGACATTCCAAGCATACCACGCCAGGCCTGTGCCAATGGAATGTGGGCACAGCACAGGAACAATGGCCAACAGTGGAGCACTTAGGAAGACTGGGAGGTTTTGAGAGAAAGGAACAAAGTAGGGAAAAATATCCACTCCCACACACAAGCACAAGGTTCCCTGCCTACAGGTTGATGGTGAAGTCTGAGTTAATTTTAGATTTACCATCCATAGTTTCCAAAATTTGGTGCCAAATGGTTCTAGCTGCATCTTGCAAATGAACACCCACCCACATACACACCACACACACACACACACACACACACACACACACACACACACACTGAATTGGAAAGGGAGACTGAGCAAATTCTAGTTGTTACACTTCAATCCCAAACTCGAAATATTTTGTTTCTTCCCATTATCTTGTACTCTAGGTGGATAGAACTCTTATAGTGAAAGTTTACAAAGTTTCAGAATAAATGTGGACAGCCATTCCATCTCAATCACAAAAGCAGTGTCCCTTCTGAATAGGGAGGAACATATTCCTTTCCTAGCCAAGTCCCCTGATAAATTTGTGTGCCTGTTGTCATGGCTGTCATTTTGTCCTCAAAGTGTTTATGACTCTGAAACACGAGAAGACTTTGATTTTGAAAGATCCCCCATGATTCCCAAGAATGGTATTGGCTCATAACTTGTGGGAATGGCTCTATCTGCTTTCTTAGTAATTCACCTCCATTCTTCTTTATAAATTGAGGAAAGGGTGAGACATTTGGCTCTTCAAAAAGCATTGAGGCTTTTAAAATAAAAAATTCAACCTTTGGGGAAAAAATGCTTTGCAGTACCTTTTACTAAGAAGCATTGTCTCTCTTAGGCTTTGACAATCCATTTAACCAAAGAAGCACCATTCAGTTTATGAAAAAATTTAAAACAAAGTTCAGGAGGTTGCCTGGAGCTAGAATGACTCAGTGTTTCTTGAAGGTGGGGTGCAGCTTGCCTCAATCACAATCACCTGAGGAGTTTTTAAAACTTTAGCTTCCTGGGCCCTCCTCCAGCCCTGTGAGTCAGGATCTTCTAGGATGACAAGTAGAATTCTGCAGGTGATTCTCACTCTCTCAATATGTGGTGGAGAGGGCATCTTCAACATGGAAATTATTCTTGCTGATATTCAAAGCTGAAAGTGCCTTGTACTCAGGGACTCTTTTAACTTTGATGAGTCAGCCTCTAGGGGAAAAAAACCCCACAAATCCCAGTTTGAACCCAGGAGCAAGTTGTGTTACTTCTCCGCGTTTTCTTCTTAGTTCAGTTTGTCCAGTCCTCTAGCGACCTTGACTCAGCATTTGGAGTTGAGCAGCTACTAGAAACAGCTGACTGTATTTCACTCCCAGTGCCTGTGTATTACTAGTCAATGACTATGATCTGCATTTTCAGAAAAGGGACATGTACTAGCAACTAAGCCACCTTACAGCCACCAGGGGAGGAGTAGATCTGTCTCCTCATTTTGACTAGATGATAGAATCACCTGGATTTCAAACTCCCCAAGTCTGGGCCACGCCCAGACCAAAGTCATCAATCCCAACCTCTAGGGTAGGACCTAGGCACCAGAGCTTTCTTTGTAAAGCTCCCTGGTATTTTCAGCATGCAGTCAAGGCCAAAGATGTCTTCCCCACGGCATCTAGAGAAAGAGGAGTCATTACAATGTCTGTGGGTCATCATTATTTTCCATCTCCCATGTTAGCGCACTCTAACAGAGGCTAGGGACTTGTACCTGAGAGGGGTTTTTTATTTTATTATTTTATTTTTTTAAGTTTCTTTATTCAGCTACCATTACTGGTGCTCTAGTATGCGCCACTGAAATGTGAGCGTTGGTGACATTTAAAGACTCACTATCACTGGGTGTTGCCCTTGTCTGGCCATGAGACACCCCACACTGTACTTAGTTTGTCTGTTTCAGGATAATCTATGAAATTTAACAGTCTTCAGCTCTTTGCTGTGTTTTCAAGAGCAAGTAACAGATCTCCAGTGAGCTGAAACAGGGAAAGTTGTTTTAAACCATTGACTGCTTAATAAATTAGCAGTAGACGGCTCTTAGCCTAATTTATCTCCAAGAGCCAGTTTCCCAGGGTATCGGAGCAATACCACAAGAAAAATTATTTCCATTAAACACCACAAAAAAAAAATGTCTTTCCTGTGATACTTCACTAAAAGGGTGACATGTACAAGATTCTCAGTCACAAAACAGGAAAGCAATGTTTGAAAGTTAAATTAAAAAGTAAAGCACAGTTAAGATTTTATTGAGCTTAAACTCCACTCCTACCCCCTACACATATAAATCTGTTCTGTGTTCTGTGTCTCCCACACAGATGGGTGATAAATTTCGGATGCTGGATTCTTATGTCTCTAAAAATAACGTTTACCTAAAGTGAAGTGCAACATCTGGGTCCATTGGGGGAGTGTGAAGTGATCTTTCAGGTTAATTGTTTGTGTGGTCAGGTTAGGTTTCCCAGCCTTGAAAATGATAGGTGTTTTGTTTCTCTGAGCCTCTGCCCACCACAGGTAAGGAGTCCTGTCCCACTGACTTTCCCAGGGATCTGCTCCTTCAAGCAGAATGTCACCGTCAACACCTTGACATTGAGGGAATGGAGTATTTTTCATCTGCCACCTGATCTGAAGAACCTGCTGTCCCCAGAGGCACCCTGCTTCCTGCGGTTGGGAAGGAGGAGTCTCCCTCCCCCATGCCAGGGCCTCATGGTAGGTACGGGCAGAGGACTATCTGACTCTTCCTCAGAGGGCAACCCTGGTTATGGAAACCCCAGTGGGGATGGAAGAGGCTAGCGTGTTTCTTACCAGGCTGTCAAAATAGGAAAGGTGGTAAGGCTGGCACCAGATTGGTCGTGATGAGAACTCTTCACCTCCTTTTCCAACACTCCCTTCCATATTCCAAAACAGCTAATACCATGGAAAAAGAAGCCTTATGAAGGAATGTGGTGAGAACAACCAGCTGTCCTGGGAGATCCTGGGAAATGGTCTTTTAAAGTTTTTCTTTTTTTTTGGGGGGGGGGAGATAAAGGACAACATCATAGCCTTGAAATAAAATTTTTAACATCTCTAGATCTTTGTATAAATTTGAGTCTAAACATTTTCATCCACAATATCCAGGCACTGACTCAAAACCTACTTGTTCTTTCTTTGGTCCCCTTTTCCTGGGAAATTCTGCTGTGTCATTCCTTCTTCTCCCCGCTCCTGGCCTCACTGTAAGACCACACTGCTTCATGTTGGTCTTTTGTAAAAGACTCCTTACTCATCCACAAGACCTCTGCCTTTCGGAATGAAAGGTCACTCTCTCCTCCGTCAGCAAAGCCATCTCTTTGCCTTGCTGTTCGGCTGCTGCAGCTTCTCTGTCTAAATTTTGTACAGCTCTCCTGTGGACACGATTGCAGCCTTTCGGTCAAGGCCTTTCACAGTGTGGGTCCAAACTGTGTGATTTCCCATGTTCTGGCCACACAGTGCACGCCTCTGCCTCTTAGCTCACCTTGTTCCTTGTCACCCTTGGCTCATACCATTCTCTCCACCTGGGCTGTCACTTCCTCTCCTTAATGAAATCTAGTTCTCCAAAGCTCAACTCATAAATCCCCCTTGTCTTTCATGAAACCTTTTCTGGGCCACTTGGCCTGGAACATTCATTGAGGCTTTACTCTTCAGACCTGTATCTCCCAGTGTCTTGTACTGGAGGCGTTTGGGTGCTGATTCGAGCATTCTCACTGGGTTGGAATTCCCAGAAGGTGAACATTACGTCCCATTATGTTTGGATGGTGAATGACAGCATGAAAGAATAAAGGCCAATGCTACAGCGCCTAGTGTGGTGCTACACACCTGTATCTACCCACCTGGCATGCTGAGGTAGAGAACGATGAGTAGGAAGCTAGCCTGGGCTACTAAGGAGACTGTCTTAGAACATAAACAGTAACAATGTGAAAGGTAAATACTATTTCTTTTCTTCTAAGCCTTCCACTAAAATGGTGCAGCACAGAGAGACAAGGTTGCAAAATCTTTGGCATATCTAATTTGTGGGTAGCCACTAGGCCTAAGGGTGTGGATTCCTAGTGAGGAGACCTTGGCACCTCTTAGAGCAGGTCAGTTGCCAAGGGTCGTCTGTGTGGTCAAAGGCTTATCTGAATACATGGATCCTCCCAGGTCTCAAGAATTTCTGGGATATAAAGGGTCAGAGGCATGGCCTTATCATCATAAAACATGTGTTTTAGCACATTAACCAAAGGTTGCGTAACTTTCTGAAAATTGAGGCTCATAGCTGGCAAGTATGTGGCCCAGGTGGCCCATGAGCTGTCTGAACACAGTGACCTTTGACAAGCTTATTCTGGAAACCAGGTGAAAGACTTGGGTAGATTCTGAGCTTTCAGACTAAAAGGCCAGAGGTAACTTAAATATGAAAAAAAAAATCAAATGATTCCATTGATTGAAAGGTGGCAATGAAGTCTTAGTTCTGGTTGGTTGGTTTGCATTGTAAGAGGCTTCATACTTGGGAACTGAGAACTCTTAAAAGCTTACTTCCGTTTATAAAAAAAAATACAAAATAATTTTTTTGCCAGCTAAAAGTCTTGCTACGTGTGAGCTATCACATTTTAGACTCAACAGACACCCATGACTACAATGGAAATCAGGAATTCTGTTTCCCGTATTTGTCACAGTCCCTTGACTGTGTTAGCAGCAACAGAGTGACAAAATTTTTCCAAGACTGTTGAAGATAAATTCACTGGGCAATTCATTTTTTTTTTTTTAATTTTTCTTCTTCATAGTGTTTATACTTAAACTTGGGCAACACTTTCTTTTCTTATCTCCTACTCTCGTGTTGTCTAGGTAACCTTGGCCTTTTAATTTGTAATAAAATAGTAACAAGACAATAGTCTTAAGTGTCTCGTGGGATTATAATGAAGCTTAAATAACAAATGTGAAACATACATCCAAGAGTGTTGAGGGCTGTGGCGACAGCTCTGTACATTGCACATTGTCTTCGTGAATGAGGCCCTGTGTTTGATCCCCAGCACTGCAAACAACAAAACAAAACAACAACCCCACAGCAACAGCCTTATGGTTTGGGACGTCCCCTGCAGAATCATGCATTAAAGCCTTGGGTGCTGGTGGCACTCTTTTGGGTGTTTCTGGAAACTTTAGGAAGTTGGACCTAGCGGGAGAAAGAAAGCAACTAGGAGCAGAAGGAGGCATCGAGGAGCGGGTCCTTGGTGGTGTGTTTTTCTCCTGTGTCTTTGTCTGTCTGTCTCTTTGTTTTTCTCCTCCCTCTTTCTCTTTCTGTCCTTCTTGTCTGCCAGGCGGTGAACAGCTCTCTTTTGCCATCCATTCCCACTGTCACAATATTCTGATGGTCTAAAACTTGTGAAATCATAAGCGAAAGTAAATCTTTTCTTTTTAAAGTTGTTTTGTTTTGGTTGCGCATTTTGTCACGTGGTGAGAAAAGTCATGAACATAAGCAACAACAAATCAAGTGTTTTTGTGCCTTCAAAAGCACTGAAACATGTTTGCATGTCATATGTGTCTATGTGTGTGACATGATCCCGATTAAGTCAGCCTTTTGGGTGGATCCATGTTCCTCTTTAATTCAAATTTGGTTGGATAGATGCATAAATGTACATAGCAGATGATGTGGAATGGATTTTACAAATATTCTTTGTATGGTTGCAAACAAGCTTTAGATTCTTTCAGTATAAGATATCCACCGGTGCAGTGAACTCATGCTGGTCCATAGCTATTTGACCTCCATAATGGTGATAAATATGTTTTTTACCATGCGACATGTTTGGTGGTAGGTTTTAATCTCCATTCTGGCAAGAACCATTTCCGATCTCACAAAGTGGCACAAGATAGTGCATGGACAGGCACTTGTCCTGCATGCTGTTCCTACTGAGAATTCCTTTACTCATCCATTCACTTAGTGAGCATTTACTGTGGACCTGCCCAGCTCATATCTAACCGAAAGCATTCCTCACAGACCAGTGCCACCTTTCCACTGCATCGCTCTAGAAGCTGGACTTAGATCAACAGTGAGCATGGAATTTTTGTTTCCCTGTAAGGAAACAGGTACAAAATAAAGAGGTGCAATACTTCCAGGTAGGGATAGGCATTATGAAGCTATATGAATGGCAGTGGGTGACCCCACATCTTCTGGAGGCCTCCCTGAGGAGGGTCCTCATGGTGATCAAGGCAGAGTGGAAATTCAGAAAAAATATATCAGCCCACAGTGTCTATCTTGTTTAAATTATCTAAGACATGCCAAGCTTTCGTTTTTAATTTCAAATTTTCTTCAGGATTCAGGATATAAACCCTTTCTTTAAAAAGTAGATAAAATAGAAATGTTTTTACTCTTTTTTTTGTTTTGTTTTGTTTTTGATGTAAGGTCTCACTCTAGCTCAGGCTGACCTGGAATTCATTATGTAGTCTCAGGGTGGCCTCGAACTCATGGCGATCCTCCCACCTCTGCCTCCCAAGTGCTGGGATTAAAGGCGTGTGCCACCATGTCTGGCTGTTTTTACTTTTTTTTGACCACCTCCATTTGTATACATCATGGACCTTGATCTTAATCTCCCACCACCCTGTTTTGTCCCCTATCTGTTACCCCTCCTCCACTGAACCCCTTCTTCTTTCCATCTAGTCCCTCTTCTATTTTGATGTCATAATTTTTTAAAATTTTTATTTATTTTTGGAGAGAGACATACAGAGAAACAGAGAGGGAGAGGGATACAGATAGAGAATGGGCGTGCCAGCAGTCTCTCAGCTGCTGTGAACGAAATCCAGATGTTGCGCCCCCTTGTGGTCAAGTGCGGCATTGCGCCCTTGAGTCACTTTACATCTGGCTAAATGTGGGACCTGGAGATTAGAACCGGGTTCTTAGGCTTAGGAGGCAGGCGCCTTAACTGCTAAGCCATCTCTTCCAGCCCTCTGATGTCATAATATTTTATTAAAATATTTAATTTATTTATTTGAGAGAGAGAGAAAGAGGCAGATAGAAAATCCAGGGCCTCCAGCCACTACAGACAAATTCCAGATGCATGTGTCACCTTGTGTATCTGGCTTTATTGTGGATACTTGGGAATTGAACCTGGGTCCTTTGGGTTTTGCAGGCAAGTGCCTTAATCACTGAGCAATCTCTCCAGTCCTTTGATACCATATATATATATATATCCCAATTACTAGGCAGGTCTTGCATAGGTAGCATCAGTCACTGTGAGGTCATGAATGCAATAACCATTTAATGTCTGAAAGACAGTATTCTAAAGTATTCCCCCTTTCTTTTGGCTCAGATATTCTTTCCACCATCTTTCTGCAATGGTCCCTGAGCCTTGTATAGTGTTACAGAGATGTCTCACTTAGTGCTGAACACACCATGGTCACTTCTTCTTAGCACTTTGATGAGTTTTGAGTCTCTCCAGTAGTTACCACCATCTGAAAAGACATGTTTCTGCAAGCAAAAGTGAGACTAGAACGAATATGGGCATAAACATAAATATTGAGAGGATAATTTGGGTGGGCATAATATAACCATTTACCTAAACAACAGTAGTAGCTTACCTCAGGGCTTTTGCCCTCCCCTGCCATAGGCTTTTGATCAGGCTTTCAGTACCAGGCATGTATTCCCTCCTGTGGAGCAGGCCTTGAGTCCAATCAGAGAGTAGTTAGTTTCTCCCCTAACAGATATTCCACCATTGCACCATTTGGCACATTAAAAAAAATTATTGTTTTTATTTATTTACTTGAGATAGAGAAAGAGAGAAGCAGAAAGAGAGAGAATTGGTTTGCCAGGGCCTTGAGCCAGTGCAAATTAACTCCAGACGCATGCACCACTTTGTGCATCTGGCTTACGTGGGTCCTGGGGAATCTAACCTGGGTCCTTAGGCTTCGCAGGCAAGTGTCTTAACGGCTAAGCCATCTCCAACCCCCTATTTGGCACATTTTTTGTAGCTTGCAGGATCTACTGCTAATTAAGACCATTGATGACTTTTCTCTCCCAAAAGGCTACAAAGCACTTTTTAGCACCATTACAGCTAGTCAACAGGGAGGAGGCTTCCAGCTCAGCTCTAGCTTGTTTCCCGGTGTCTTATAGTCCAAGCATGTGGTGTCTTGAGCATTAGGGTCTTACCGTCCAGTTCTGGTGGGCAACCAAGAGCTGTGTCAATAGCCTATATTGTTTGGGGGTTATCTGAAGCCTCTCTGACCAACAACTCATTGGAAGATACTCCCCCCCCCGGCAAATAGAAATATTTTAAAATCTCTTATTCCTTTGCCTAAAATAGCATATACATATTATTTTTATAACAGCTTTAATAAGACATGTTTTATAATATTTCTTAAAATTTTATTTGTGAGGGAGAGAAAGAGGCAGAGAAAGAGAAAAAAAAATGGGTGCACCAAGGTCTTCAGCCGTTGCAAATGAACTCCAGATACATGCACCACCTTGTGCATCTGGCTTACGTGGGAACTGGGGAATCAAACTTGGATCCTTTTGCTTCGCTGGCAAATGCCTTAACCACTAAACCATCTGTCCAGCCCTGTTTTTGTTTTTTGAGGCAGGTTCTCACACTAGAAGGATTACCTGGAACTCACTGTATAGCCCAGGCTATCACTCACGGTGATCCTCCTACCTCAGCCTCCCAAGTGCTAGAATTACAGGTGTGAGCCGCCTTGCTCATTTTCACATACCATTTGATTGAGCTGCTTTAATGTATTCACAGACATGTGCAACTGTACTACCATCTGTTTTAGAATATTTTCATGACCACCAAATAAACTTGTACCCTTTTTATGAGTCTCCTGTTCCCTGTTGTCTCCAGCCTTAAACAACTAAAATGCTTTGTCTTTAAGGATTAGCCTATTGTGGACATTCATATAGATGGAAGCTTAAATGTCTTCTTTCATTCAGCATAAGGGCGTTGAGGCTCAGTCACATATGAGTACTTCATTTCTTTTTATAGCTGGATAATATTTCATTATACAGATATGTTGTATTTCTTAATACACTCATCAGTTCATAGACATTTGGGCTTTTTCTTCCTTTTAAAAACTCTGACAGGCTGGAGAGATGGCTTAACAGGTAAAATGTTTACCTGCCAAGCCTAAGGAACCAGATTCCATTCCCCAATAACCACATAAAGCCAGATGCATAAGGTGGTGCATGCATCTGGGGTTCATGTGCAATGGCTGGAGGCCCTGGCACACCCATTCTCTCTATATATCTGCCTTTCTCTCTCTCTCTCTCTCTCTCTCTCTCTCTCTCTCTCTCTCAAATAAATAAATTTAAAAAAATAAAATAAAGGCTTTTATGAAGAATGCTTCCATATACAGGTTCCATATACATCCACGTACAGGTTTTATGTGGACATATGCTTTCATGCATCCTGGTACACACTTAAGAGTGGAATTTTGAGGCTGAAAAGCAAATCTATGCTTAACAGTGTAAGGATGAAATAGTGCTTTCCTACCAGCAATGTTTGAGGATTCTAATTTTTTAACATCCTTGACAACATTTGTATTTTTTTTAAATTATAGCAGCCTAGAAGTTACATGAAAGCTCATTGTGGTTTTGATTTGTATTTTTCTGTGGCTAATGATGTTAAACATCTTGTCATATGTTTATTGGCCATTAGGATATATATTTTTAGAGAGCAATGTACTCAGTTCCTTTGCAACCATTTTTAAATCGAGAGACTTCTTCTTTTATTGTTGGACTTTAAGAGTTCTTTATCAAGCCGGGCGTGGTGGCACATGCCTTTAATCTCAGCACTTGGGAGGCAGAGGTAGGAGGATTGCTGTGAGTTCAAGGCCATCCTGAGATTTCATAGTGAATTCCTGGTCAGCCTGGGCTAGAGCAAGACTCTACCTTGAAAAACAAAACAAAACATAACAAAACAAAAAGAAACCCATAAATTGGAAAATGGTTTTTCCTCTTTTGTGGATTGCCTTTTTGCTTTCTTAGTGATGCCCTTTGAAGCACTGAAATTTTAAATTTTGATGAGGTCTATAACTTAGAAAGCAGTGGCAAATCTAAATGGTGACATGTGTCTGTTTTCTTTAAGAGTTCTAAGTACAAGTGTATAGAAATACAATTGATTTTGGAATATTCATTTTGTGTCTTATAACCTTGCTGAAGACTTATTATTCAAATAGTTTTAAAAATATTTCTTTCTTTCTTTATTTGTGAACAAAGAAAGAGAAAGAGAGAGAGAGAGAGCGCTAATAGGGGTGTGCCAGAGCCTCATGCCCCTGCAAACCAACTCTAGATGCATGAGCCACTTTGTGTGTTGGGCCTTACTTGGGTACTCGGGAATCAAACTGGGACAGGCAGGTTTTGCAAACAAGTGCTTTTAGCTGTTGAGCCATCTCCCCAGCCCTCAAATAGCTTATATTAGATTCCTTAGGATTTTCTAGACACACGATCATGTCTTCTAAAAAGCGAAGTGATTTCTGTTTTATCCTTTTCTACCTGGAAGCATTGCTGGTGGTGCTTAGTCTTATTGGTTCAAGCCTTGGATACGCTGTTTAATGCATGTGGTAAATGGGCTCCTGCTCTTGGTTCTGAAATGACAGAGCAAGCATCTAGCATTGTACCACTAAGTGTGATGTTTGCTGTGGGGTTTGAAAAAAGATGTGCTTATCAAGCTGAGAAAGTTTCCTTTTGTTCCTAGTTGGGTGTGTGGAGGAGGTTTTTTTTTTCCCCCTGTCAAAATCAAGAAAGCGTTGAGAATGTTGCGAATGCGTTGACTTTGTTTATTGAGGTGACCTTGTGTTGTGTGTTTTATCCTGCTGATATGGTGTATTACATTAATTGATTTTCAGATGTTAAGCCAACCTTGCATCCTGGGATAAATCCCTGCTGGCCATGGTTTATAATTCTTTTTGTATGGTGTGAGATTCAATTTACTCGTATTTTGTTGAGAAATTTCGCATCCCTATTCATAAGAGATACTGGTCTGTAGTTTTATTTTCTGTGATGGTTCTGTCTGGTTTGGGCTTCAGAGTAATACTAGATTTGTGGAGTGAGTGAGAAAGTGTTCCTTCCTCTTTTTTTTTTTTTTTTTTTAAGAGTTCTTAATTCTTCTCTGTATGTGTGGTGAAACTTGTAAGTGAAGCTATGTGGGCCTGGGCTTTCTGTATGTAACTTTTTTGATTACTAATTCAAACTCTGTTTGAGATGTCTATTTCTTCTTGAGTCAGTGTCAGAAGTTTATATCATTTTTGGAATTTGTCCATTTTGTCTGTATTGCTTGATTTATTTTCATACATGATAAGTACTCATAGTATCTCTTTCTAATCCTTTCTGTTTTCTTTTCTGGCTCTAGTAATTTGAGTCTTCTCTATTTCTTTCTTAGTCAATCTAACGAAGGATTTGTCAATTTTATTAATTTTTTTTCCAAAGAACTGAACGAGCCTTAGTTTCATTGGATCTTTTTTCTATTTTCTATTTCATTAATTTTACTTTAATCTTTATTGTGTCCTTAGGAGAAATCTACTTCTTTTAGGGCTCTAGGTTTAGTTTGTTCTTCCAGTTTTTTTTTTTTTTTTTTTTTTTCGAGGTAGGGTCTCCCTCTAGCCCAGGCTGACCTGGAATTCACTATGAAGTCTCAGGGTGGCCTCGAACTCATGGTGATCCTCCTACTTCTGCCTCCCGAGTGCTGGTATTAAAGGCGTGCGCCACCATGCCCGGCCCTTCCAGTGTTTTGAGATTAGAAATTTAGGTTGTGGATTTAAAATCCTTTTTTCTCCTTTCTGTTTTTTCTTGACCATTTTCATACATGTACATAAATCTACTTTGACCACAGTCCCCTCCCATTATTTACTTTTGTTCTCCTTCCCCTCACACCTTCCACATAACTCCTTTTTTTTTTTTTTTTTTTTTTGAGGTAGGGTCTCACTCTGGTCCAGGCTGACCTGGAATTAACTATGTATTCTCAGGGTAGCCTCAAACTCACAGCGATCCTCCTACCTCTGCCTCCCGAGTGCTGGGATTAAAGGCATGCGCCACCACACCCGGCTTATAACTCCTTTTTTTTTTTCCAGGTAATTCTTCTTTAGTTTGCTATCTTTTTTTTTTTCTTTTTTTTTTTTTTTGCCCGCCTCCATCCTCCATGACATGTTGATGGATGTAATGTTGTGCAGGTCACAGCAGCCACTGTGAGGTCATGAATGCAATGGCCACTTCATGTCCCAAAACACTCCTCCCCCTCCTCTTCTGCATTAGTTCTTCCACCTCTCCTGCAATATTCCCTGCACCTTAGTGGGGGTGATAAGCACTCCTCATTTGCTGACAAGTGTGTAGCTGTCTCTTATTCTCAAGATATGAGGGTCTTGAGTCGTGCCAGCAATCACTGCCATCTACAAAAGTTGTTTTTCTGACTGAAAGTGAGAGGGGCACTAATCTATGGACATAAATGTAAATATTTAGAGAGCAGTTTGATGACTATGTTGTATACATTTAGCCCTTGATTCTCCTGTCTCAGCTTCCAGAGTGGTGGGATTATAGGAAAGTACTGCCATATCTGTCATGCTTTTCACCACCCCCCGAGGTAGGGTCTCGCTCTAGCCCAGGAATGACCTGGAATTCACTATGGAGTCTCAGGCTGGCCTTGAACTCACAGTGATCCTCCTATCTCTGCCTCCTGAGTGCTGGGATTAAAGGTGTGAGCCACCACACCTGCCTTGACATGTTTGTATTTATTTATTTATTTATTTATTTATTTATTTATTTATTTATTTATTTTTCATTTAGGCATTTGAAAGCTGTGTCCTTTCCTTAACTTTTCTGTCTTCTCATTCATTAAATGAATGTTTTCTAATTTGACATTTTAAGTCTTGCTTTTTTTTTTTCAGTATGTTTGGGTTATTTCTTTTTAAGTTTGTTTATCAGATTCTAATCTGATTTAGATTCTTTGGATTTATACTAACAATTCCAGTGAGATATAAAAACATTTATATAGCTCTATTCTGTCTGTGTCCTGTTTGCTATAAATATTATTTGCCTTTGTATTATGATATAATACATGTGCATTTCTTATCTACATTAGTATTGTATATGTTACTTCTGTAAATATTACAAGCCCAGCAATTCAATATTAGAACTTGCTTTCTATCATTTTATGATTCTTTTAAAGAAGTTGAGGAAAGGAGATCACATATAAATTTACAGCTTTTTCCCTTCTTATTTACCATTTCAGGTTGTCTTCATTTGATGGCACCTGCAGTCCTTTCCTTAATCTGATAGAGCTTTGCCTCCACCTCCTCCTCTGTGGCTATTGGCAAATATATTGCATTTCTATAAGCTTTGGCCTAGTGGTGCATTAAATATGTACTGTTATACACATTTCCTTTAAGACCAACCAACAGAAGTACACATTTACAGTATCTTTTGAAATCAATAATTACCTTGTCTGGTGCTTTTCTTATGGTGTGTGTGTGTGTATTATAATAACTGACTGTGGACTTCAACCTACAGAAATCTCTTTTCTAAAGAAACACATTTTTAGTTTTTGCTTTTCTGGGACTCTACCTTCACTTTTGAAGGAGCTTTGTAGGATATAATATTCTTGATTGACAATTTTTTTTTCTTTGAGTACTTTAGATGTATTATTTCACAGGCTTCTAGAGTCTATTTTTTCCTTGTAAGCCAGCTGTAAATTTTACAGAGGCTTCCTTGTATATAAGTATATCTTGTTTTCTGCTCTTAGCATTTTTCTCGTTGCTTTTGGCTCTCAGTGCTTTTACTACATTGTTCCTGGATCCATTTGTTAATTTAATATTGGCTACTTTAATGTATAGATTCAATTTTTAAATGAACTTTGGAGATTTGCAGTCATTAGTTCCTTGCATCTTTTTGTTTTCTTTTAAAATCTTTCTTTCTGATACTCACAGTATGATTTGTTGGTATCCTTAATCAAAGCTGACATCTAGTTCATTGTCTTTCTTTTCATTCTCTATTCATTAGAATGTATAATTTCTATCAATCTATCCCATTTGCTAACTCTTTCTTCTACTAGTTCAAATCCACTGTTGATCTTGTCTAATGAACTTTTAGCTTTTACATTATATTTTCAACTCTAGAATACTCAGATTTTCCTATATTTTCCACCTTTTTATTAATGTCTATTTGGTGCAACATTATCATCATATTCTTTATTTCTTTACTTATGATTTCATTTATCTTCTTTTTAAAAAATTTTTTAAGATTTAGTTTTATTAATTTATTAGAGACAGAACGAGGAAGAGAGAGATGCAGAGAGAATGTGAGAATGGGCGCGCCAGGGCCTCTAGCCACTGCAAAAGAACTCCAGATGCATGCACCACCATGTGCATCTGACTTACGTGGGACCTGGAGAATTGAACTGGGGTTCTTAGGCTTCTCAGACATGCTCCTTAACTACTAAACCATCTCTCCAGCCCTCATTTATCTTTTAACATATTTACAATAAAACTTTGAAGCTGGTGTCTACTAAATTCAAAGTCTTATTGACCTCAGATAGTTTTTGTTTTTTGCTGTTTCTTATGGATTATCGACAATGCTTTTTCATCTCTTCACGTATGTATCATTTTAGAGGAAATTGTACATATTGGATAATATAGCAACTCGGAATAGTTATTGTTCAACTGTGTAGTGATGATCTGAATGACTTTTAGGATGTCTGTTTCTCCCTACTGCGAGGCCTCTAATGTTCTCAGGGGACACAGCCTTGGGTGCCCACAGTCCCTGGAATGAAAGTGGTGTGGCAGGGCTTTCTTTGATCTCTTTCCCAGACCCCTCCCCCCACCAACTATCAAGCACCACTAATGGCCAGCTGATTGCTCTTTTGTTTTCTGTAATGTCTTGGGGCATAAGTTGCTTCATAAATGAATCCAATCAAACCCAGGCTCCTTTGATGTGTCACAGTTACAGAAGGCATCTGTGAGATTTGTTCTGTCACTAGCTGTTACCCTCAACTCTCCTCCCATCTCTCTCCAACAAACTCTCCATCTCTAATAGAGCCTACACCTTCCAGTCCTTCCACTACTGCCTCTCACCACAATTTCTACTATTTTTTGGTTTGTTTTGCTTTCTTTTATTTTTTTATTTTTTATTTTTATTTATTTATAAGCAACAGACAGAGAGAGAGAGAGAGAGAGAGAGAGAATGGGTGCACCAGGGCCTCCAGCCACTGCAAATGAACTCCAGATGCATTTTGCACCGCCTTGTGCTTCTGGCTTATGTGGGTACTGGGGAATCGAGACTTGAACCGGGGTCCTTAGGCTTCACAGGCAAGCGCTTAACTGCTAAGCCATCTTTCCAGCCCTGTTTTGCTTTCTTTTAAAAAATATTTTATTTATTTATTTGAGAGAGAGAGAGAGAGAGGAAGAGGCAGAGAGAAAGAGAGAATGGGCATGCCAGGGCCTCCAGCTACTGCAAATGAACTCCAGTCACATGTGCCCCCTTGTGCATTTGGCTATTTTTTTCTTTTTTTTTAAAATATATTTTATTTATTTATTTATTAGAGACAGGGAGAGAGAGATAGAGAATGGGCATGCCAGGGCCTCTAGCCACTGCTAATGAACTCTAGACACATGCGCCTCCATGTGCATCTGGCTTATGTGGGACCTGGAGAATTGAACCTGGGTCCTTAGGCTTGGCAGGCATGCGCCTTAACCACCAAGCCATCTCTCCAGCCCTATTTTGTTTTCTTAAGACAAGGTCTCATGTCACCCAGGTTGGTCTCAAACTCACTATGTAGCCTGATATCATCTTCCTATGTCTAATCCCCAAATGTTGGAATTATAGGCATGCACCACTACCCATTGCTTAATGTTTTGTTTGTTTATTTGTTTGAGACAGGTTCTCACTCTATCTCAGTCTGGCTTGGAAGTTACTTTGTAGTTCAGGCTGAGCTCAAACTTGTGGCAACCTCTTGCCTCAACCTCCCAAATGCTGGCATGCCAAGTGTGAGCTGCCATATTCAGTGATCGCTGTTTTTTTTTTTCTAAAAGATTTTATTTTATTTTATTTATTTATCAGAGACAGAGAGAGGGAAAGAGAGAGTGAGAATGGGCGTGCCAGGGCCTCTAGCCACTGCAAATGAACACCAGATGCATGTGCCACCGTGTTTATCTGGCTTATGTAGGTCCTGGAGAATAGAACCTGGTTTCTTAGGTTTCTCAGGCATGCGCCTTAACTGCTAAGCCATCTCTCCAGCCCAGTGATTGCTTTTGTTGAGTGCTTGTAGGGCCAAAACTACTCCACATTTTGTTGCTCCCTGCTGTAAAACTCAATTCTCAGGCAAAATTTCCAAGATCCAGTTCTGTGGTGAGTGGAGGTAGTGCCATGATATTCTATGAGTGACAGGCTCCCTCATGGAGCCGAGTGACTTAGTGGGTGGAGGCAGCGGCCTCTGCTCTCTTCAGCCTTCTTTCTTTGATATGACCCCCTGTCCCATGAACTTCGGTAAGAACAATCTTGGGCCTAGTGTCTTTGGAGGCACCATGCACTCCACTCCATAGATAAATTGAGCAGTCAACAGGAACCCCCAGCTCCCAGTTGCAGTCTCCCACAACTTAGCTTTGGCAACAGGTAGCTGGGAGGAGGGTGGGAGTTGTCGACCTCCTGGGAGAACATTTTCTGACTGTGCTCCTGGCTGGGCCAGTTTTGCAGCCACTGCCTGCTTCTCCATTCAAATCCCTCAGACATTCCAGTGCTTACAGGGTTTTAAAAGGCTTTCTTGAGTAAAGTTTTTTTTTTTTTTTTTTTTTTTTTTTTTGTTTTTAGAGGCAGGGTCTTCTAGGGTGGCCTCGAACTCACGGCAAGCCTCCTACCTCTGCCTCCCGAGTGCTTGAATTAAAGGCGTACACCATCACATCCAGCAGTAAATGCTTCTTTGTTGTGTGCTTTCAAAACAATTTCCTTTAAGTGTTTCTTCCCCCCAATTATAATTTTCGCCATTTCCTTGGAAATGGGCCTCTATGAAGCTCCTTAAACTAACTGTAGATCTGGAGACCTTATTTGTTAATATTTTTATACCATCATTCATTCTCCCAGTGTGGTTTAATATGCCATGTCTCATGCTGGGTAGAAGCTGAAGATACAAATGATGGCACTTGCCATACATGATCAAGACAGACAGATCAAAGCAAAGTGTGGTCTAAAGCAATATTGAGGGGAGAGGGAGAAGGCTCAGCAGTTTAGGTGCTTGCCTGCAGAGCAACTAGGGTTCGATTCCCCAGTACCCACATAAAGCCAGATGCACAAGGTGGCACATGCATCTGGAGTTTGCAATGGCTAAAGGCCCTGGCATGCCCATTCATTCTTTCCCTTTCTCTCTCCCTCCTTCTCCCTCTCTCCTCTCTGCTTGTAAGTTAATAATTTTTTCAAAAAGCAACATTGGCAGGGATACTCAGATTTTGAGTGAATAATTAATGAACTATACTAAATAATCTGAAGGGATTTGTGCTTTGTGAAGAGTAAATAGTTAGAACTATGCATCTGAGCGTCTGCTAAGAAGAGAGGGAAGCTGGCAAGGCGGTTCAGAAAATAGAGGCATGATTTAGGTTAGGAGAAACCAAGAACTGTAGGACATAGATCTTGGATGAAGAATTTTGAGGAAATGACTAATGCCTGCTCTACCACGGTGGCTGACCAACTCAAGCAAACAGTCTATGAAAAGAACTATTTTCGGAAACCTATTGCTTACATCTAGCTCATAACATATAGCTTTAATTGAAATCAGAAATCAGCCCATCATGTCGGCACATGCCTGTAGTTCTGTTCTGCCTGGAGAGTGAGGCAGGAGGATAATTTGTACCTAGAAGTTTGAGGGTAGTAGGGAGAACGTGGTAAGACCTCATCTCAAAACAAACAAAAAAAAAAAAAAAAAAAAAAAAAAAAAAAAAAAGAAAATTGAGAATGCTTAGTATATCCTGTGTCCTCTAAATCAATGATTTAACTTCTTGGAGCCATGGTTTGATTGTCTTAAAAGCTGGGCCAACAAAGTTTAAGTGCCTGACCAGTTCACAGGTGGCCCCATCTTTATCACACTGCGCCATGATGCCTTGAGTTCTTTAAGGCGGGCACCTCTCCAACACTGTTGAAAATGGTAACGTTTTATGCTCTGAAAGAGAAAGAAAATGAATAGATTCCAACTCTTCTTTAGCACCGTGGATTGTGTGTTGAGGGAGGAAATGTGACTCTGGTCAAACAAGACTTGACCTTAGACCCCACCAACTAGGTCATGTCAGGCCTCAGTTGTTCTCCTCTGTAAAATGTTGCTGGTAGCAATGTGTACCTCAGAGGGTCTAACAGGTACATATCATTTAAGGAATATTTATTAGATTCCATGGCCTGCTTCTTTTAAATATATATATTTTTCAACAAACTTGTGTTGACTATTTACAACGTGCTACGTTCTATGGACAGAATGAGGATGAGTGGGTCTTACTGGGAATGATTGATCACATTCCCTGTTTGGGGTGTGTATGGGCCACTCATGCATTGATTGACCAAATCAGTTCTTACAAGAATGGAGCATACTAAAGGTTTGCCCTTGCAATGTAGTACTGGTGAGGCCCAAAACCTCAGTACCTCTTTCCATATTCAACAAGGATGGGCATGCCACCAGAGACGGGACAATCATATTTTTCCCAGGAATGTGGATATTGACTAGAGTGGCACTTCAGAGGAGGCTGCTGCACCGTCATTCCTATGACCATGTCCCAGTGTTCTAGCCTAAGAAACCTTGGTATTGTGACAGATCTCTGAGGTTCCCCATGACCCATCCTTTCCTCATTTCTTCTTTTTTAATATTATTTATTTATTTGAGCAAGAAAGACATATATATATATATGTATATATATATGGAGAGAGAGAGAGAATGGGTATGCCAGGGCCTATAGCTGCTGCAAACAAACTCAAGACACATGTGCCACCTTTTGCATCGGGCTTATGTGGGTCCTGGCGAATCGAACTGGGTCATTTGGCTTTGCAGGCAAGCGCCTTAACTACTAAGCCATTTCTCCAGCCCCTTGTTTCTTGTTATTCAGTTCTTCCTTTCCTTCTACATACTCCTAGAATCTTTATGTTAATGCCTTTCAGCATTAACATAAATAATATAACATAAATAAGGTACCCACAATTAGATATTATTGCCATTAATAAAAATTTATTACTGACACATATGTGTGAGATGTCACTGAATTCCCCAGTGCAAACCCCTTAGTTGCACTCAATTTTGGTTTCATGTATGTCTGAGTATTTTTCTGACATGAGTGACAGCGAAAAATCTTAGCATGTCCTTATTAGTCATTTGTATGTCTTCTTTTTGTGAAGTGTCTTTTAAAATATTTAAAATATTGGTTTTACTATATCTTTTTATAATGTAAGAATTCTTTATGTGGTCTATAAACTAGTCCCTTATCTAATATGCAGGGTGTGTACATTTTCTTCCTATTGGGAGTTTGTATGTTTATTTTCTTAAAGGTATCTTTCAATAAGCAAAGGTTTTTAATTTTAATGAAGGCCAGTTTACCAACCTTTTTCTTTTTTAAAAAATTTTATTTATTTATTTGAGAGAGAGAGAGAGAGAGAGAGAGGGAGGATGGGCACACGCCAGCATCTCTAGCTGCTGCAAATGAACTCCCTCTTTGTGCATCTGGCTTTATGTGGGTATGGGGGGTTTGAACCCAGGTCATTAGGCTTTGCAGGCAGGTGCCTTAACTGCTAAACTATCTCCCAGCCCTGTTGCTGAATTTTTTACAAATATTTTTTATTTATTTACTTGAGAGAGAGAGACAAAGAGGTAGAGTGTTTGTGTGTGTGTGTGTGTGTGTGTGTGTGTGTGTGTGCATGTCAGGACCTCCTGCCACTGCAAAAGAACTCTAGACACATGCACCACTGTGTGCATCTGGCTTTACATAGGTACTGGAGAATTGAAGCTGGGCCATCAGGCTTTGCAAACAAGCACTTTTAACTGCTGAGACATCTCCCCAGCCTCTAATATATATTTAAAATTTTTATTTTCAAAAATATATTCATTTGACCTATCATCATTTGTTGAAAAACCTTTACTTTTCTTAATCAAATTCCCTTAGCACCTTTGTATAAAGCATTTGCTCATATATGTGTGAATCCATTTTGGACTCTCTGTTAAAATAAATTGATCTATAATGTTCATCATTTTTGCTAGCACTACATTGTCTTCATTACTGTAATTGTATAGTAAGCCTAAGTGTCAAGTAAAGTTAGGTCTTTGGCTAGTTTTAATTGCTTTGAATATTCTCAAATCTCTGCATCTCAATTTTGAAATCTTTTTCAAAAACACCCATATCTCTGATACAGTTTGCTTACTTGTATCCTTTCCTTTACTCTTTCACATGCTGATGTGAGCTTCTGCCTCTGGAATTCGATTAGAAGCTTCTTGTTAAGGCTTCTAGTGAGTGTTTGTAGCAACAGTCCAGCAGGTTTTGCCCACTTCTTGTCTTTCTGGCCCATCCTATGCATTTCTCCTTGTCCTTGCAGCTCTCTCCTTTCTTGGTTCTCAGACAGCTTTCTACGAACTCCTTTATGTGTCCACCATGGCTGTCTCTTTTCCTGTGTGCTTCTTCGATCACGTCCCAGCGGTCAGGTTTTCAGACCTTCTTCTCTGTGTTCCTTCTTGGGGACAGCTGCCTCCACTCTCAACCTGGATGAGGAAGGTTTCTGAGTCTCTTTTTCCAGCTTTAACTTCTCTCCACCTCATATCCTAACCTCCAGCTATCTAATGAACCTACCTGTCTGGATGTTCCATAGACACTGAAAAAATTTTTTTTATTATTTATTTATTTTTTTATTTTTATTTATATTATTCTGATTTTACATTCATAGTATTGGTTCCATTGTCCTCCTCCCTGTCCTCCCACTTTCAAAGGGACCCTCATCAATGGGGAATGTGGGTCGTGCATTGTGAGGTTAGTCAAGAGTTCTGGGGTGTAGGCCCCATTCTCTGTGCATAATGCCCCAACTCGTGACTCCAACAATCTTTCCGCCCCCTCTTCCACGAGTTTCCCTGAGCCACTTTGGGGTCATTTTAGTTCTGTTGACACTGAAAATTTAACATGTATCATACTTAGCTCATCTTATGTTCAGCCTGAGTCTTTTTTTTTCTGGATTTCTGAACAAATCTATAGGCATTCTTCAAGTGTTCAAGGCTGTTCAGTAATAGTCATTGTCCTCAGCATTGCCTCTGGCCTCCCTGCTGCTTTATTTTGGTTCATGCATACAACTTAATTCCTTGCCACTAAGAAAACTTCCCTAGGTGTCCACATTACCTGAACCAGGGACAGGCATACTCTGTCAACACTTGGACTTCTTTTGAAAGTATCTGAAACTTCTGTTGGAGATGTCTGACCATGTCACTCTACTGGATTCAAGAACCTGTGTCTTAACTCATTTTAAAAATATATTATTTATTTATTTATTTATTTATTTATTTATTTGAGATTTTGAGAGAGAGAGAGAGAATGGGCAAGCCAGGACCTCTAGCCATTGCAAACAAACTCTAGACACATGTGCTACCTTGTGCATCTGGCTTTACATGGGTTCTGGGGAATTGAACTTGGGTCCTTTGGCTTTGTTGGCAAGTGCCTTGACCACTAGGCCATCTCTCCAGCCCCACTCCCTGGTTTTGGATTTCCACAGTGTCACAGTGCCTGGTCCTTCCTAGGTGCACATTAGATATCTGTGGTTTTATCAAGTCTGAAGCCAGGAGATGATGTCAAGCAAAATGGGGAAGAACTGATATCATGGTGTTCATGTAGCAGAAGATGGGGGTGACAGAAGAGATTATCTGTGACAGCATCTAGGAGAGAGGTGTGCCTTCAATATTTCTGATTTTTATCTCTATAATTTTCTAGAGAAGGGGATAAGTATGTCTTAAATCCAACCAATACCCCTTGCCCTAATTCTGTGCTCAGGAAGTGCATTAGGACTATGTAGTTCTTCATGTGCATTTGCCTGTGCATGAAAACAAACAAAAAATGGGCTTAAAAAAATCGAGACTCTAGTTCCCTAAGAAGCTGTAATTCTCATTGCAAAGGAGGTAATTGTCATTTGACCTGTCATGGTGGGGGTATGGTTAGAAGAGGTTGTCCTTCCTAGATCTTGCCATCTCTAGAGATCCTGACAATACTGGGCTCGTCTGCAGAGCTAAGTTCATACCTGGAGCAAAGTCTGTCTACACTGTGTCCTCACCTGCCCCCAAGCCTAAGCCACACCTCATGTTCTTCATGGGACTTGCTAACTAAAGCATTTACATTGTGTTTTCATCAAGGAACTCAACAGGAAAGCCTAGGGCTTGTTTGACTCCTGCCTAATATTATATAATTGGATTATCTATGATCTCTTTGTGAGATATTTTCAGGCAGAGGAAAGTGGTACCTCTTTAGCGGCTGTTTTTGAAAATTAATTCTTTCAAAGTTAGAATGAAGTGTGAAAAGGAGCTAAAGGGATAATGAAGGATAGGAATAGACATGTAAAAGCCAGAAGGTAAAGATACAATGTTTGATATTGGGCAATGGGTGAAAGGTAGCTAAAGACTAATGCTAAAAAAAATTCTAGATGATATAACCAGAAGAGGATAAGTAGAGCTTCACTTGAACAAAGGAAGGCCAATGAGTTGTAATAGTGCCCAGTTTTCCCCAATGACAACTACAAAATACATCTTGTGTGACTTGGTAATTCTGAAAGTCAGATTTGACAAATGAGCTTCTCTTTTAAAGGTCCCCACCTCAAATTATGTAAATAAGGTACTTTAAAAAATTAACTTGGGAGGGTGGAGAGATGGCTTAGCAGTTAAGGTGCTTGCCTGCAAAGCCTAATGATCCAGGTTTAATTCCACAGTACCCACGTAAATCCAGATGCACAAAGTGGCACATGCATCTGGAGTTTATTTGTAGTTGCTGGAGGCCATGGTGTGCCTATACTATCTCTGTCTGTCTCTCTTCTCTGTCTCACTTTGCTTGCAAATAAATTTTTTAAAAAATCTTAAAAAAAATAACTTGGGTTTCTAGTCCAACAAGAAATAAAAGCCACTCATTCATTCAAGTAATATTAAAACTTCTTCATTTTAGACAGGGTGCTAGAGATGAGAGATGTTGCCTAAGCAAGATGGGCCATTGATGAAGTTCACAGGTATTATTTGGTATCCATGAAGACGTGGTACACACATGGCATTAGATCAAAGAGAAGGGGCATCTAATCCAAACTTGGCAGCTGAGAAAGGCTCCCCACATTGGTCTCTCAAGGATAGCAGGACCTGATCTTTTTGTTCTCCCAGCATTCTTATTGACTAGTACAATGTCTCCTATGTAACAGAAGCTGAATGAAAAGAACATAAATGATGGAATGAAATCAAGACCTATCTTGACTTCATTCACTTGGTGTGAAAGTAGTTCCAGTGCCTGGCATGGTAGTACATGTCTGTAATCTCAGCCACTAGCAAGGCTGAGGTGAGAAGATCATGAGTTCAAGATCAGCCTGGGCAACATAGACTTCATTTTAAACAAGGATGGATCGAAGAAAGGAAGGAGGGAAAGAAGAAAAGAGGGAGGGAGAGAGGGAAAAGGAAAAATAAAAGGCTCAATGAGAGTTACTGGCCCAAACTCTATTCTTTGATTCTTATAGGCTTCTTAAAAGGGAATCAATTTATCTGGAAAATAGTAATTAATCAAACGCACATTTACTTGCCCTTAAAGTTTTATGAATACCCAAATTTTGCTGTGACATCTCAGATAATCAGTGTAGCCAGTTAAATCCATGATATGTCCAGAAGGCATTGAAGCAATCAATACGTAATGCCAACACTATTGTGTAACAGACGTTGAACTTGAATGATGCAGTGAAGGAAGTACCTGCTGTGACCTGCGTGCAATTATTATGTAGCTCTAGTGGTTTTCCTGGGTATACAGCAGGTGAAACATCCAGGGACCACTTCACTCTTATTTAAAGCTACTTCTGCACACACCAAAGAAAGTAGCCACCAAATCTCATATTCTAGTGATCTGAGTTTCGAGAGGAGCCCAAGCAGTGGTTCAGAGGAATGGCTTCATAGTGAAACTCTTATGAAGAGAGTGGTCTGGGTCTAGCTTGGTGACCTGGGCTACGGCAGTTCATCTCCCTGCACTTGGCTCCTCAGCTAGGAAATGCAGATTCACAAGGCTGGCCCAGCCTACCTAGTGACATTGCTATGAAGGGAAGAAGAGAACATGCCAATAGGGCAACTTTGAACATTTAAATATATATATATAGATATAGATATATAGATATATAGATATACATATGTGCATATGACTGTTAAATATTCAAATGTTTTAACTAGAAAGTGGAATTCCAACTCTTGGCCATGAGGGTGGTCAGTGATGGATCAGGACGTTCTAGTCTGTTCCAGAACACTTGGGTGGCTAGCAGTTTTATCACTTCAAAGGTTGAAAAGGATCTCTTGCTGGGCACATAGATTTAAGAATTAGGTAAAATAGCTTAAAAAAAAAAAAAGAACAAGCCAGTCCTCTGTCAAACAAGTGAAATCATGAGCATCTGCACATTTTTAAAAGGATATCCTTTCCAAGATTTAGGAAGCTTTGGGGGCTCCATGGTGTTCTCACTAAGGCTAATGTGGAAAACTCACTTACCCGAGAGGCTCCGATGACTAATTAGACAATCTGCACCAACTTGATGGCCCCAGCTGTCTAAATACAACTGGCCTTGATGGTGGAAGGCTCAGAGCAGAACTGACAGGGCCAGGATCTGGGTTGAGAATCAAATCCAGGGAAGACAGGCCGACATCAAGTTCCACTTTCAGTTAAGTGAGCGAGTGTCTGAGAAGCCCTATCTTTGCAAGACGAAAGCGTTTATTTTAACTATAACTAAAAGAATCTAAGTACCAGTTACCAGGAGCAAGGCTGATCTTTATCTGACGTCCTTGGCCTGAGAGAAAGCAAGAGAAACTCAGAAGGTTCCACCAGCTGCGCTCCTCTCCTCACAGACCTCTCCCACACATTTCTGACATGTCTCAGATTTTTCCAATCTTACCTTCTGTTAGAAGAAATTGCCTGGGATCAAAGCCCTCCTACGTGGGTGACCCCACGGAGGTGTGTTATCAAAACTACCCTCCACTTGGCAGGATCAGCATTTCTTCCTCCGATCTCTTTCTGATCCAGGCCTGTGATTGCTATGGCAATCCTCTTGGCCTGATTTTTTTTCTTTTCCCCCCTCGCAAGGCTCTTGCCCAGCACCTGTGAGCCCTCACCCCTAGAGAGAGATGGCTAATGTGCTAATTACTCCGAACCCAAAAATGTAAGCTGTAAACAAACGAGGGCTGTGTTTATAATCAATCAGTTTTATGACCTTCTCATGATGATATCAGTCGGGTTTACACTGAAGACCGCACAGCGCCTGCCCGCCAGCAGCTGGCCGCTTATGTTGCTTCAGAGCTGAGGGTGATGTGGTCCATTAATTGTAGTATTTGCACTGAAAGGAATGTAACTTTGGCCAAATGGGCCAGTCCTGGTCCTCGCGATTGCCAAATAAATTATTTTCAAAAATCTTAAAGACAGTCTGGATGATTTTCAAATAATCATGGTTTTGGGGGGGGGCTACACTCCCCCCCAGTGAAAAAAGAACCCAAAAATGCATTCCTTCTGAGCTGTAACTTGATATGTACACGATTCGCAGACAGTAAGAGACACTGATCCCAAGGAAGGAGAGGGAAAGGGAGGGGGGCAGGCCCTCGGGCTTGGCTAGAGGCATAAAGAAGAGCTTGTCCCTCTGATATAGGGAGTGACTTTCAATACATCATCTCTCGTGCCTCTGATGTGTTTCTCCACCTAACGATGAGATGAAGATGTCTCTGCAGCGTTTGCCTGCAGAACGCTTTTGTGATCATAAGACCAGGAGGTTCCATGCAACATGTAAATATCATAAAATGTGGCAGGAGAAATGTTTCCACCAATATGTGGTTTCCGATCAAAGCCAAAGCCTCTGGGGTCCGTGAATGAAAACTTCTGGCCGCACATGTGAGATCTGCAACTGCCTTTGGCACCTATAAAATATGATTTGTGAGGTGCCAAACAATGTCCTGGGGGTCTCCCAAGCCTGCTTCATTGGCACGAAGATCCTTTCAAACCCAGCCCTGCCAACATGTGGAGATGTGGGTGCGTGAACTTTGGCTGCGTTCTGGGTTTGCTGAAAGTACAAAGGATTTGCCAGTCAGGCCCCAAGTGCATTTGTGCCTGGAGCACCTTGCCCTTCATTTGTAGACCCCCTGGGAAAAATCAAGCCCATCTGTTTCTCATTCATTTACACTTTGCTCATCAAAATGTTGGTTTTGGTTGGATTTCTTTGTTTTCATTTCCAGAAATCTTTAAGAATACAGAATGGGGGTGTAATTAGCAAGGACTACTAAAGATCCTCTGCTCTCTATCCTGTTTCTAGCATTACTCATGGTCAACTGTATAGTGACAAGCAACTTTATTCCACCCTCCCCACTTACATTTCTCTACATTACTTTTTTTTTTTAGAGAAAGAATACATCTTTATTTCTGTCCTTCTATGAGAGATTTGCAAACAAGCTAGAATCTGCAGGGTTTCAGGAGGAGACAGTCATAAGATCTCAGACTTTGCCTTTTTTCTTTCCTTTTCCTTCCTTCTTTCCTTCTTTTCTCCTCCTTTCTTCTTTTTTCCTTCCTTCTTCCTTTTTTCTTTCCTTCTCTCATTTTGTTCTCTTTTGTTTTAAGGATTGTTTTTTTCTTGGCCTGTGAAGGTGAGTGGCATAGACCTATTTCCCATTGACTTTAGACAATGGGGATTTTTTTTTTTTCCTTTTGTCAACTATTCTTAAACTGTGAATATTTGTAAACTGGAAGTAAAAATAAATATACTTGATTTTCTGGCCTCTGGGGGAGTGTTATATCTCCTTGAAGCAACTTTCCTCTCTAGCTTTTAGTAAAAATCAATAGTTGTAGGCATTTTAAGTGGCACCAGATTCCGTCTGTGAATACAGTTGTAAACTGTTGATCTTTGGAAGTCGAAATAAAGGCAAACTACTTCCTGTTTCCCTTGTTACAAGGAGGGATGGTTCACAGTTTACACATTCCTGAATCACATGCACAGCCCAAACACTGTGGGAATAGCTCAGTTAAGGGATGAATTACTATGGGTTATGTGTTATGTGTATCATATAACCTTAAACAGCTTCTTGTTGAAGAATTAAGGGATTTACATTGCTAAATTATCAAATTTTGATAGTAGAAAATCTACAGTGTTATCATCTTTTTTTAAATTATTATTTTTTTATTGACAACTTCTATACTTACATACAAAAAAACCCCACCTGATATTTCCCTCCCCTATTATTAAGTATCCTAATAGCATCTTCTGACATGTATTGCTTTTAACAATATGACAAGCAGGGACCCATGTAACTTACAGAATCATTGAAATGTATTTCTAGTAATGACAGTCATTTTGTTTTGTATTTCACATAGAGGAAGACCAGTACGATCTGCAAAACCTAAGTAGTTGGGCAAAGGAATTCTCACTGCTATTGTACTTAGGAGGTTCCAGAATGACTATGGCCGCTTTATGTTAGCACTGTTCAAGTGGGTGGCATCTCAAGTAGGCACTCAGAGCCCGTACTGGGGAATCAGACCGACCTAGGTTGAAATCCAAGATCTGTGACTTAGCATTAGCTAGGGGAAGTTATGGAACCTTTCTGTATCCTTGTTTATATGAAAGGCATCATAGGAATTTGGAGTGTGGCCGTAGGTTGGTAGCTGACACTTTCAATGGTGTAAATGCTCTCTCTCACTGTGGCCATTTTCAAGATGTAGCTGGTACTGGGGAGAAATGAGAACAAGCAGTTTTCTTATGCTGAGCCATCACCAAAACTCCACTAATAGCACCTATATTTCAGGTTGCTGGGAGCATGGAAGTACTTAATATTATAAGTTCTATACACTTTAGCTCCTTGATTATGAGATGTATCAATTATCAAACAATCATTTAAACAGGGGTTTTTTAAGGAGAAATATATTTACTGATTGTATTTATCTTGTTTCAGAAATGGCAAAATGAAACCTTATTATTGAGGAGACGTTACAGTAAGCATTTATAGAGAAGCCGAAGCTCTTGTCTTACATTTATAAAGATAAAAATACTCTTTCAAGGGCTGGAGGGGTGGACCAGCAGTTAAAGGCACTCGCTTGCAAATGTAACAGCCCTGGTTTGACCCAGTATACATGTAAAGCCCGATGCAAAAAGTGGTGCATATGTCTGGAATTTGTTTTCAGTGGCAGGAGGCCCTGGCATGCCCATTCTCCACCCCGTGTCCTGCTTGCAAATGAATAATCAAAAAATAAATAAATAAAAGAAGAAATACTCTCTCAAATGCTGACACCCTGGATCTTCTGGCTCTTTCATGAGAAGTTTCATTGTTAGAAAGAAACTTCTTTTTGCAGATGGCAGTGCCTATTGTAGATACTCAGAAGTTGTCAAAGTGCTGAGAGTAAGTGGCTGTTGAGAGCTCAACTCTGAATGAGTCATCTCTATTTTACCTTCTAAGGCTCAGTGAACATTGCAGAAGAGGTGGCTGAAAGGATGTAGGAAGCAGAGAACGGGAGAGAGTGCTTTGGAACGTTGTCTTCCAGACACCACATGGCTGTTGCATTCATGACCTCACAGCACTTGTTGTTACCTGCATATGACCTGCATAGAAACATTTTATTATGGATGATGGAAGAAGGCAAAAAAAAAAAAAAAAAAAAAAAAAAAACCTCAAAACAAAAGAGGAACTAGTTTGGAAAACGAGGGGTTCACTGGAAAGGGAGTGGGGGAGACAGGACACAGGAAGGTAATGGGAAGGAATTATGATCAAAACACATTATGTACATATATAAAAATTATTGAAAAAATTTTGAGTTTTATCTTTATTAAGCCCATCATGTCTTATGTTAGTATTCTGTCATAACACAACACCATAGACTGGTGGCTTAAACAATAGAACTTTTCTTCTAGCACTTCGGGAGGGTGGAAATCTGTTAGCAAGGTGTCATGAGTGTGGTGTCTCTAAGTCCTTTTTTCCTTGGCTTACATCTGGCTGCCTTCTGACTTTGTCTTCCTGTGGCCTCTTCCCTGTGCACACACAGCTTGGGTGTCTCTGATTCTTCTGAGAAGGACATTAATCCCACTGGATTAGAGCTCTAACGTATGAACTTTGGAGGGACACACTTCTGTTCACAACTTGCCACTTTGGGCTATGCATTCATTTTCTATGGCTGTCCTAACAGGTCACCACTAACTTAGTGAGTTAACACAACAAAAATGTCTGCCCTTATAGTTGTCGAGGCCAGAAATACAAAATCTAGGTGCACTAGGTCCATACCTACACTGAAGGCTCTTGGGAAGAAAAATCTTTTCTACCTCTTCCAGCTTGTGGTAGCTCCAGGCAGTCCTTGGATTATGCAGCGTACCTCTGACCTTTCACTTTCATCTTCACATGGCATCTAGTCTCATTTATGACAAGAGTCATTGAGCTTAAGGGGAACTATGTTAATTCAAGATGATTCCAGTTCAAGAACTTTAACCATATCTACAAAGACCTTTTTCCAAAAAAGTCTATATTCACAGGTTCCAAGTGAGTGTCTTATTTTGGCGTATAGGAGAGTAGAGTTAAATACATGATAGGTTTATTAATTTATCTAAAAAATGCATGGGACAAGAAATGGTTCTGTGTCATAGCTAGATATCATGGCAGTATTCAGTAAAAATGTTATTTGAGAACTCTTGGTTTTTTTAAAAAAAAAATGTTTTATTTTATTATTATTTATTTTCAAGAAGAGAGAGGGAGAGAGAGAATATGGGTGCACCAGGGCCTCCAGCTACTGCAAACAAACTCCATATGCATGTATTGCTTTGTGTACCTGGCTTTATGTGGGTACTGAGGAATGGAATCCCAGATAATTAAGTGTTTTAGGCAAGCCCCTTAACTTCCAAGCCATCTCTCTAGCCCAAATATTGTTTTTTATAAGGTTTTCATAAATGCAATCATGTGATAGCAGCTGTAGTGGACAAAGAAATATGACCTTCAAAGCCATGGGCCTTCCTTCTGTCATGCCCAACTGTACAAAATCGTAGCTGCTTAACTGGGGACTCTATTTCCTGGCTCCTTTGAATTTTGGCGTGGTTGTATAATAAGTTCTGGGACATGAACTATGAATGGTAGTGATGCACATTAAGTATTCTATTAGTTGTACTTTGTGCTTTGAGAATATGCACTTTATTCATGCTCTCTTTGTGTTTCAAGGCAGCCATAGGGAGGCCACATGTGAATGATGTCATCACAAGATTAAAGGAGACTGGATCCCTGAGTCATCACTTGAAGGATAGCTACTTGGAAAAGATGGCCATTAAGGAATATCCTAATAAGAATTTTCATTAAAAAATAAACTTTTATTATATTAAGCCACTGAGATTTGGGGATTATCTGTTATAGCAGTTAGTTTATCCTGACTCATACTCCAGCTAGCATTCTAAAATATCTATACAATAATGTGCATTTTATGGTGAAATTAAAATATTCATTCATAAACCAGTTACCACATTATTTTGCCCAGCAAGGAATAGGTCACAAAATGACATTGGCTAGAAGAAATGTTCAACTGTCACAAATAGATTCCAATCTGAAAATATAAAGCAATGTTAACCATTTTATATAACTCACCTTAGCTTTCCAAACACATCTTTTTCCTTTAGAATATTAGCAATAATCAGTAACAATATTTATGGATTATTTTATAATTTGGGGGGTGGTTATGATACTGTGAGAAAAAACATGAGTTTTTGAGTCAGATGAATTTGTGTTTAAGTCCCTGTTCTGGCAATTTTATGGTGTGACTTGGGCAAATTATTATTTCTATGATTTAGCTTTCTGGATTTCTAAAAATGAGGTAAATGATGCCTGCCTTATACATACTGTTGTTGCGAGGCTTAAACAAGGCAACAGTGGGATGTGGGGAACTGTATATGGTTCAGTTAATGATTGTGGCTGTTTTGCCACCATGATTGCTCTGTGATTGGCACCTGCTTTTACAAATACCTCAAAGGGCTCTGGCTCCCACCACCTTCTGGTTTGGTTCGATGTTTGACAGGCAAGGTTTCCAGACCCGATCACATCCACCAGTGTGCTGGTTGACTTTAAGCAATCTAGAAGATACTTGTTAAGTTAGCCACCACCCCTGAGCCTTTTACTTCACCAAGAAAATGGACACACCCTATCCAGAAAATGACTAATTGAACTGTCCAGAGTTCTCAGGATATGGTACATTGGAATAGATAAACCCATGAGAATCACAATTTTAATATATATATATGAGAGAGAGAGAATAGGTGCATCAGGGCCTCTAGCCACTGCAAACAAACTCCAGACACATGTGCCACCTTGTGCATCTGGGTCCTGGGGAATTGAACCTGGATCCTTTGGCTTTACAGGCAAACACCTTAACTGCTAAGCCATCCCTCCAGCCCCAAGAATCACAATTTTTAATTTGGTAATGTTTTAGACTTGCTTTCATCATTTCTATGTTGGCTTTAGATGAAACTTGGAGTCCCTTAAGACACGCCCATGCAGCCTACTTGGTGTTTTGATGATTGCATGAGTGCATAGAGTGTACACATTTGGTTGACTACTGTGTCTTAAATGCCAAACACAGAGTCTGGCATATAGTAGCTATTCAAAGAAGAATGAATCATTGCTATTAAGGAGTATAGAACTGATTCAAAGTTGCACACGAAGAGTTCTTAAGAGCACTCTCTTAAGAGTCCAGACTGATTGAAGATTCTGCTGTGTTAATCATCTGAAAGGATATTCTTTGTAGCATGAGTTGATACCCTCCAAATTCTGCCAAGCACCTTTGCCAGTGTTATCTGTCCTTATTTTTTTCTTTCTTTTTTTGGGGGTGTGTGGTGGTTTCAAGGTAGGGTCTCACTCTATCCCACGCTGACCTGGAATTCACTATGTAGTCTCAAACTCACGGCAATCCTCCTACCTCTGCCTGCCAAGTGCAGTGCTGGGATTAAACGCGTGCGCCACCACACCCAGCTGCCCTTGTTATTATTATTATTATTATTTTTTTTAACTCTATCTCTAGAAGCTCACTCAAATAATTTTCCTCTGGTCATCAAAATAACTGAGGGAGAGTCACTAGGCATGCATATATACTCTAGAGAAATGCAAAGCCGAATGGCACAAACATATCTCCAGAGGTAAAAGGGGGAGTTCAATTCAACAGCTGTTCTGCAAGTAGAGACAAGTGCTATGCACTAGGATATTAGAAATAATTGCTATGTAGAGAGTGCTGTGTTTTGAGGTTTGTGAGATTGTTGTTACTTAAGGGATGGAGAACAAATTTGTCTAGATCAGGATTAAGTTGCTGAGATATATGCAGAAATTAGTCCTGGGCCTGACACACCATCCTCAATGCTGCCCTTGGTGTCTGTATTCTTTTTTTTTTTAATTTAAAAAAAAATTTTTTTGGAGAGAGACACAGAGAGAGACAAAGAGAGAGGGGAGAGGAAGACAGAGATGGGTGCGCCAGCAGTGTCTCAGCTGCTGTGAATGAAATCCAGATGTGTGCACCCCCTTATGGTCAAGTGCAGCCTTGCGCCTTTGCGTCACTTTGCATCTGGCTAAATGTGGGACCTGGAGATTGGAACCGCTGGAGATGGAACCAGTGTTCTTAGGCTTAGGAGGCAGGCGCCTTAACCCCTAAGCCATCTCTCCAGCCTGGTGTCTGTATTCTTAATGACCTTGACACAGCTGGCATGGACGCTGTGGTGCTCTACCTATGTCTTTCTTGAAGATGAGAGCACTCCGCGGGGAGGAATAATTTCCCCCTTCTATCCTTTTAGGTTCAAAGCTGCAGTCTCTAATAACAAAAGACAGATTTACTAGTGTTTACTAGTAATTTTTTGTGTGACACAGGAGCCTTTCATATGGATATGAAGACCTAAATGCATGATTAAACCTGAGGGATTTGATGGTGACTAGAAAGTCTTGGGAAAACATGGTGTGTGGGGAGGGGAGTGGGGAAGAGGTGGGAGGATGAGCTAAGAATGGTAACGGGGAGAACCGTCACAAGGCTGGTTTGTTCAGATTCATCTCAGTATCCCTGGATCTCAGAGATAAAGCAGTTCCTTTCCTTTGGCTATCAGGCAGACATTTCTGATAGGAGGGTCATCTGGGCTTCTTTCCTCAGGGGAAGGTCAGGGAGTCTGTCTTGTACTTACTCTTTTTCAAGTTCTTCCAGCCTAAAATACTCAATTTGCCAAGATGCCATATTTTGGGGTCGTGTGTACAGACCCCTGTCAGCACTGGTTCCCATGGTTGTCAGGAGTGAAGATGGCTGAAAGGAGCTAGCGGTGGATTAACTGCTTCCCCAGTTCCTCCTCTTCCAATTCATATGGTAAAGCCCTAACCTCCAGTACCTCAGAATGTGACTGTATTTGGACGTAGTTCCTTTAAAGCAGTAACTAAGTTTAAATGCTACCATTAGGGTGAACCCTCTCCCCACATGACTTGAGTCCTTGTAAGAAGAGTAGTTTGGGACACACAGAATGACTTCAGGAATGTGCCCGCAGAGAGGGACAGCTATAAAAAGGGAGTAAGAGAGTGGCCTTCTGAAAGCTAAGGAGAGTTGCCCCAGCAGGAAACAACCCTCCTGGCACCTTGATCTTTGACTTCTAGATTCCAGAACTGGTAGACTATTCAATACCAACTAGGGGCAACTTGCATCCAATGACTGGTAAGAGTGGGGATACACAGGCCCTGCACCCTGGTCTCAATCTGTGACATCTCTAAACAGACAGCCCAGCTTCAGAGCACCCCAGCCAAATCTGTGAAGGAGGGCCCTAAGTTTCAACACCTTTCTGCCCAGTCCTTCTAATCGTGGAGTGTTGAGCGCATTCTGCAGTGAACCTTCTCCAAAGAAATCTCTCTCAGTAGCTGGGGAGATGGCTTACTCAGTAAAGCACTTACTGTCAGTGTACAAAGACCTGGCTTTGACTCCTCAGCATCCATGTAAAATTTGCCAGATGTGGTAGCATGCACCTGGAATCCCAGCACCTGGGAGGAAGAGGATCACCAGGGCTTACTGATGAACTCATCTAGATGGATTTGTGACTTCTGGCTTCAGTGAGAGACCCCCATCTTCAAAATCAGTTGGAGAATAATTGGGGAAGACACCCAATATCAACACCTTGCCTCCATGTGTATATGCACACACACACACACACACACACACACACACACACACACACACACACAAATAAAAGACTAAAAAAGAAAAGAAAAAAAAATCTTTCTCACTCTTGTCTTCTGGGGAGCCTGGCTCATGCCAGTTAGTAACAGGATTGGTTTAGAATGTGATCTCTATAAACAAGATCACTATGTGGATGGCTAGTGACAAGAACCCACTCACTGGTGATAGATAGGTGGAGTACCAATAGACCCTGAGGTGCTCTTAAAATACAATTCTGGGGCTAGAGAGATGGCTTAGTGTCGCGACCGCCTCGACCAGCAAGGAAGACGCAACGCTCGGACTCTTCTTTCAATAGTTTATTCAGGAACCTTGAACAATCTTCTGACCGGGGGCAAAGCCCGCCCGAAACTTAAGAAGCCTTTGAACAGCCAACCCTGGTAAGCCACGTGGTGAATGCAGATAGGTCCACATATGTGGAAGCAAGCCTAGATCACGGCCCAAGCCAAATAAGGACTTAATTATCAAGGAGAGCACTTGCCATCGGGAAGGCGGAAGGCGGAGTCTTTAAATTGCGGCACCTGGCTCTCTACAGCTTAGCAGTTAAGGCGCTGGCCTGTGAAGCCCGAGTACTCGTGTTCGATTCTCCAGCTCCCACATAAGCCAGATGCACAGAGACACAAGCATGCAATGGCTCACATGCACACGTCTGGAGTTCAATTGCAGTGGCTGGAATTGGAATGCCGATTTTCTCTCTCTCTCTTTCTTCTTTCTCTCACATAAAAAAAGTCAGGGCTGGAGAGATGGCTTAGTGGTTAAGGCGCCTGCCTCCTAAGCCTAAGAATGCTGGTTCCAATCTCCAGGTCCCACGTTTAGCCAGCTGCAAAGTGACGCAAGGGTGCAATGCTTCACTTGCCCACAAGGGGGCGCTCACATCTGGATTTCGTTCACAGCAGCTGACAGACTGCTGGCGCGCTCATCCTCTATCCGTCTCCCTCTCCCTTCTCCCTCTCTCTCTGTCTGTCTCTCTCTGTATCTCTCTCTAAAAATAAAAAATAAAAAAAAATTTTTTTTAAAGTCAAATCTGTTGGGCTTGCCTCAAAAAAAATATACAATTATGGAAACTTACTGATGGCAAACTGAGATGATGTTCTGATAAAAAGTCCAGCAGTGCAGAATGATGTCTCAGACATGTGAGAAGTTTGGGAAAAAAATAGGAGAATAAGATTAGAGCAATGGAGTTAGATGTCTTGCTGTGGGGTAGCAGTACACTGAAAAAAGACAATTAGATGTTGAGGTGGGGTGAAGGTCAGCAAAATATATTGAGTGCCACCAGAGGATAGGAAACTCTCTTCATCAGGTTTGGGACTCAATGATCAGTCCAACAGAGCTCCAGGGCAGGTTGTATTTAATACCCTGGCTTGTCATCTGTGTTGAGGTGGAAGGGAGAGAGGCTCTAGATCCACAGTCAAGAATCTTGAAAACTGAGATTCCTTTGAGCCACTGAGGCTATAGGAGTGGCTGCTTCTCTCTGCAAAAGATTCCTTTCCCCCTTGGGATCTGTATCTACCTCCACGCTGGCCACTTCATGGTAACTATGGATGAATCACAATGTAACCCAGCCAGGGAAGTGCTGGATTCACTAAGGAAGGAAACATCTGCAGGAACTCATCGACATCTATTGGCAGGCTGCGCGAGAGCTGCTTGGATGGATGGAGCATGAAGTGGAGCATGAGAGTTTATCGATATGGGAGCACTCATCTGTGATGCAGGGTTTTAATGCCTTGGCAGGGATTGTCGGAAATGACGCTCACATTGAAAATGAAAAGAAAACTTGGCCCTTTTTCATCATATATGAAAATTAACTTGAAATGGATCATAGGTCCAAACATAAAACTAAAACTATAAAACTTCTAGGCAAAAAAGAGAGAGAGAGAAAGAGAGAGAGAGAAAAAAAACCAAAGAAGAAAAATCTTTGTGAATTTGAATCAGGCAAAAGCAATTTTTTTAAGGTAGCATAGAAAAAGTATGACTCATAAGAAAATAGCATTGGTACATTGGGCTAGATAAAATTAAAAGCTCTCACTGGGGCTGGGAAGATGGGTCAGTGAGTAACACAACACGCTTGCCTTGCAAGCAAGAGAACCTGAGTTCAATCCCATGACCCATGTAAAAATGCTCAGTGGGCATGGTGGTCTGTGCCAGTAATCCCAGAGCTGGGGATGGAGAGACAGGAGGATCCCAGGGATCACTAGTCAGCCAGTGTAGCCTAGGCAGAGAGTTCCAGATAACAAGAGAGTCACTGTCTCAAAAAGAAGTAGTCGGACTACCTGAGGAAGGATGCCTGAGATTTTACTCTGGCTTCACACAAACATGCACACACATAGGAACATGTACACACACACACACACACACACACACACACACACATAACACACACACACTGGTTCACATGTTACAAAAACCTCTTCCTGGGCTGAGGAGATGGCTCAGTGGTTGAAGGTGCTTTCTGGCAAAGACTACAGGTGCAGGTTTGATTCCTTAGTACCCACATAAAGCCAGATCCACAAAGTGACCCATGAATCTGCAATGACTTCAGGGCCCTTGTTGTCTTGTGAATCCTGGACCTCCCCAGTGTTCTCTGCCATCTCCAAACAGGATATCAGTTTCTTATGTACTTAAATATACATCTACCACACAACTTAGGAAACTCACTCATAGGTATTTATAAAACAGAAATGAAGGCATATAAAGACTGTACAAATGACCACAGAAAGTATATTCTCAATAGTCCTATGTATGGAGCAAGCCCAATGCCCAACTGATATCTTGTTCCATGTCCACATAACAGAAAATGATTCTCAATAAAAAGGGATACACTCCAGACAGGTCCAACAACATGCAATCATGTTAAGAGAAAGCTACAAAATATCACACATGGACAATTTTACTTATATGAAACTGCAGAAAACCCAAAAGTTGTTTTCAGGAGCTGGGGAGGAAAAGGAAGTATTATGGTTTGGATCTGAAATTTCACCTAAAGGTTATATATTAAAGGCTTGGTCACCAGCCTAGGGCACTATTGGGTATTATTGGTGGTGGAACCATTAGGAAATGCTACATAGTGGAAGGAAGTTAAGTCACTGGAGGCATGTGATTAAAGAATAGGGATACCCTGGATCCTTTCCCCCTCTCTTCCCAGATGCTGTGAGATAAGCAGTTATGTCCCCTTTTGTATATTCACCTCCGTGTTGTTTCTCCTTGCCATACACCCCAAATTAAGAGTTAATGGACTATGGACTGAAGCCTGTGATACTTTTTTCAAAATAACTTTCCCTCTTTTTAAAGTTTATTTTCTTGATTATTTTGTTATGGCAAAAGAATGGAAAAGACTAATACAGAAAGGAATTGCTGACACAAGGACACAAAGGAATCTTTGGGGATGACAATCTTCATTGTGGTGGTAGTTTCATGATTGTATCTGTAAAAACATTGAATTATGTACTTAAAACAGGTAAACCTTATTTTAAATTACTTCTCAACTAAAGGTCATTGAAGTGCTACACACAAATGTAAAAGTTGGGACTTGGAGAGATGGCGCAGTGGCTAAAGGTGTTTGCAAAATATTGAATTTATAAAGTTACATTTTCTCACACAGTTTCCAGATCAGAGTCATAATACTGGCCTGGAAGTCATTCCCAGAAGCAACAGCCAAATACCCAGGAGAAGCTTATACTCTATAAACTCAATAAGGGTATATGACAATGATCCCTTTACTTACGTGGATATATGGCAGTGATCTCTTTACTCAATGAGGGTATGCAACAATGGCCCCTTTACTCATGAAGGTATATGACAATGGTTCCTTTCCTCATAAGGGTATACAACAATGGTTCCTTTACTCAATGAGTGTATATGACAATGATCCCTTTACTCATGAGAGTATATGAAAATGATTCCATTTCTTATGAGAGTATAAGACAATGATTTCTTTACTCAAGAGGGTATAGGAAAATGATTCCCTTACTCAATGAGGGTATAGGAAAATGGTTCCTTTCCTCATAAGGGTATACAACAATGGTTCCTTAACTCATGAGAGTATACGGCAATAATCCCTTTACTCGTGAAGGTATATGACAATGATCCCTTTACTCATGACGGTGTATGACAATGATCCCTTTACTCGTGGGGTATATGACAATGATCCATTTACTCATGAAGGTGTATGACAACAATCCCTTTACTCATGGGGTATATGACAACGATCCCTTTACTCATGAAAGTGTATGACAATGATCCCTTTACTTATGAAGTATATGGCAATGATCCCTTTACTTATGAAGTATATGGCAATGATCCCTTTACTTATGAAGTATATGGCAATGATCCCTTTACTCATGAGGGTATATGACAATGATCCCTTTACTCAGGATGGTGTATGAGAATGATCTCTTTACTCATGGGGTATACAGCAATGATCCCTTTACTCATGAGGGTATATGACAATGATCCCTTTACTCAGGACAGTGTATGACAATGATCTCTTTACTCATGGAGTATACGACAATGATCCCTTTACTCATGGGGTATATGACAATGATCTCTTTACTCAATGAGGGCATATGGCAATGATCCAAATCCTTTACCCATGGCAGTATATGATAATGATCCCTTTACTCACTGAAGCTATATGGCAATGATCCCTTTACTCAATGAGGCTATACAACAATTTTTCCTTTAGTCCTTTTGCAGAAGTACTTTCTTCACAGGCTGTTTCCTTGAGTAGTCAGTCATACAATGGAAGGAAAGGGAAGTTTATGGACCTGGAGGACTGTTGAACATAGCATTCAAATGTCCACTGTTGGCTGAGATCTGGAGGGTCAACATGAGTCCTGTCTTAGGTGGCAAACAGGGATCAGGTTGTTGATGGAGTCATTGGCTCACTAGGATCATGGACGCACCTACTATCCATTTTTCCACCCCCTGTATGGATAATTGGAGTAGACCTACATCGCAGAGTATTGAATCCTACTATAGTTCATTGATCTCTGGAGTGATAATTGCACTGGGAAAGGCCCAGAGGAGGCAGCTGAAGCCCTGATCCTAGCCACTATGTAAAAATGATACTTCACATTAGGGAGAGTGGTAGAGATTAGTATCACCTTAGAGATCATGGCCAGGATCTTCTCACCATTTCATTTACTCCTCTAGTCCCTCCAAAGCAAGGCTGGTCTGAGATATGAAGGCACATGCTAGCAAGCTCAACCAAGGAGTCCCAATTATAGCTGCTATGCCAGAGGAGGTTACGTGGCTAGAATAAGTTAGTATGGTCTCAGGTGCTGGTTATAGTTATGTATCTTGCAAATGTGTTGTTTTGCTTCACATCCAGAAAGGAAGACCATAAACACCTTGCATCCATGGTAATATACATTTATTGGTCCCATCCCACATCCTTAAGTCTTCCATCAGTCCCTTGCCATAGGATAGTTTGAAGAGACCTGGACTGTCAATATTTGTCCCAGAAAATTTCACTGTACATTATTTTGTTGATATGATTTAGTTGGATTGAATGATCATGTTGATGGGTTTGGTAGGACTCCTATGCTCCAGAGGGTGAGAGACAAAACTAATGGACATTCAGGCACCTGGACTATCAATAACATTTCTAGGACTCCAGTGGTCTTGAAAAATCATTGAATTTCTGAGCTCTAACCACTAAGAAGAAAGCACAATGTTTTGAAGGCTTTTCAGATGCTAGAGGTCCCATATTCCACAAGTCAGAACTGGGTGACATGAAAGTTTTCCAGGTTTAAGAGAAGCTTGAGGCAGGAAAGGGATATGTAGCTCATCCATACTACGATGCAAGTATGCCTCATGCTTTGGCCATATGATCAGTCAGACCCTGTGGTAATGCCTGCAACATGGAATGATCTGTGGAATTTATGACAGGTTGCAAGAGGAGAATCACAATGTAGACCCTGCCATGCTATTAATGCTGGAGAACTGTATGTATATATGTATGTATGTATGTTTATATGTTTGTATGTATGAGTTTAAAGATTCTGGTGTGTCTCTAGAATTTATTAATGTGCGAGCACTGAGCCATGGGACTTTGAGTGGCTATGAGGTCAGAACTATCAGCTTACCTGGTTTCTATCAGACCCTCCAAGTCCTAAGTCAGGACATACAGCCCTCTAGATATAGAGGTGATACATCTGAAACCAAGCATAGGCAAAGCCAGTGCACAATAAGCTGCATATGGCTCCCATTTCATCGACCGCAGTTGCCATTCCACAACCTCATCTTATGCCTATCATCACATACATAGTCTTTTATGACCAGCCAACAAAGGAGGCAAAAAGCCCCAGGAGCAGCAGAAATTCAAAGTAGAGATACACAGACTCTGTAATTTTTTTCGTGTGTGTGTGTGTGTGTGTGTGTGCATGTGTGTATATTCTGTCAAACTTTGCCTGCTGAATTAAGCACTAAATAAATATTACTTTCTCTCTCTCTCTCCATATATATGTTTGATACAGTAATAATAAAAAAGAAAGGAGTTATTCCTGTATGGGGCACATTTGATAGAGAAAGTCAGTGGATTTAATTAGCACAAGGTATACCCTACGAGAAATTATGTTACACTTCTCCACTTCCCATGTTCGTTGTAAGATTCACTCATTTCCCTGGCTGTTCCAATGGACCTGAAAATAGCGGATAGCTGAGCTCTTCACCAGCTATTGTCCTCTGCTAAAGAGGGTTAGTCATCGGTTAGTCCTCTTTCCACTTGTCCCTGGGCTAGCCCACATTCACTGGCTTCTTATTATGAGGATAGCAAAAGTAAAGTCTCTAGCTTCAATTCCAGAAAGCTCTAGAGGGACATCCCAGTTTCGGAACTTTCTCTGGCATCTGTTAACCAACATCCTCCTGTGTCTGCTCTACTTCCCTTGATGCTTATTACTTCTAGGAACATTCCTTTATGGATGTTGTCAAAAGAACAGGCAAGTTTCCAGCTGCTTTCCAAGGGACCCCAATCTTTGATAATGATGATAATAGGAAAAATAAAAAAATCAGATGAAGAGAAGAAGAAAAAGTTCTATAAGTTTATTATGCATCCATCCATAACTTTAGTGTATTTTCCTTCAGCTCTTTCTGGTGAATGTATGTGTACTGTATGAGTTTTTGCCATGCATACCATTTTTATACCTTAGCTTTAAAAATACGGTGGGGGGTGGGGGTGGTGGTTGGTGGAGAGATACAGAAAGAAAGAGAATGGGCATACCAGGACCTCTAGCCATTGCAAATGAACTCTGTGTGCATGTGCCACCGTGTGCATGTGGTTTATGTGGGTACTGGGGAATCAAACCTGGGTCTTTAGCCTTCACAGGCAAATGCCTTAAGTGTTAAGCCATCTCTCCATCCCCTACCTTACCTTTTAAGCTAAATATATTGTGACTATCTTATGTTATTCTTCCCTAACATCACTCTTAGTTGCAAAATTCATAACATGGGTGTCCAATATGTTGTTATGTAGGTTCTAATTTTTCGTTATTATCAACAATGCTATGATATTCATTGTATTAGAGTCATATTGCAATAGCAAATTACTTGATGCAAGGGACTTATACAGAGAAGCATGTTATTTTGGCTCATGGTTCTGGAGATTCCATTCTAAGAACTATAGCAGACCAGGGAACAGAAGACCAAGGGAGGGTGGGTTAGGAACCGACAGTCCTTTTCAAGGACATGACCTTGAAGAGCTGCCAGTAGCCTCCACCTTTGAGAGGTCCACGGTACTTTCAAATACTGTCATGCGGGTAGCCAAGACTTTTACACATTGGCTTTAAATTATTTTATTTTCAAGAATGTGGCCAGGTTACTGGGACTGAGCAGGGCTTTCCTTAGCAGTGGGTATGTAGCACCCACTGCCAGTCTCGTGTCTTCTGTTCACCATGGCTTCTTCTCATACCCAGGTGAAAGAATTGCAATACTGCCCTTCAGGCCAGGTGCAAGCTGATTCCTAGCCCTTGGTCAGAAGAGTGCATCCCAAATTTCCCCCTGTCCCCTCCAAAGATGAAAACTTTTTCTCTGGAGGAAATCTAGAAGAAATTAGAAGCAGAATATGCAAGTTCCATGGAGCTGAGGTTTTTAAAGCAGCTTGCTGAGAAGCCAGAGCACAAGAAAGAAGGGCTTGAGCAAACAGTAGAGAACAGAACCTTCAGGAATGGCAGAAGAGAAACTGACCTGCAAAATGGAAGCTAACAAAGAGACCTGAGGTCTAGAGAGATGGCTGAGTAGTTAAGGCACTTGCCTGCAAAGCCTAATAACCAGAGTTCAATTCCCCAGTGCTCAAGTAGAGTCAGATGCATAAAGTGGTACATGTATCTAGAGTGTGTTTGCAGTGACTAGAGGCTCTGGCACTCCCATTTTCTCTCCCTCCTTCACCCCCTCCCCCCATATGCAAATAGACAAGTAAATAATTTTTTTTAAAGAGAGAGGCTCAAGAGGCACAAATGACTGCCAAACTAGGGTGCTTGTGAGAGAACTAGCACAAGAGGCATGGAAGAATAAAGAAAGGGTCCAAAGACCCCATGGGTGACACTGAAACTGACTCATTTGTTCTGAGGACTGACTTTCACCACCTCTCCTCCCTAAATATCCAAAGACTTACCTGGTCACTGTCATTTTATTTTATTTTATTTTTACCTCCTGACAGATATTCTAGAAGCTGATAGAGGACTAGGTAGGTCCATGTAACCCAAAAGCTGTGGTTTTAGGGGCTAAAGTGGAGAGACAAAGTTTTACTCCTTTTCTGAGGTATTGTTCTTTCTAAAGTAGCTGTTTTTCTTGTATTTTTTCTACCCTGGTTCACTTGGTGTCTGGGTTCATGGCTAGAACTGTCTTGGATCTATGAAAATGCTTGTGAAAAGAGCAAATAGGGGCTTCTTTCAAACTGTTAGGTACGGAGTAATCTATTCACTTTTCAATCTGATTCTGCCTCAGTCCTGCCAGATGCTACTGTGCAGGTTTTCAAACCAAGAGTGTGATCATGGCTGACCAAAGAGTATAAACACATACATTTAGAACACTTTTTGATTGGCACAATGTCTCCGTTTAGCCAAAGAATGGCGGATGCTTCCCTGTAGGGTCTATGACCTTCCAAATCACAAACTTACTTCTCAGTACCAGCCATGAATTCCCTCCCATTGAGCAGGCCTCGTTATCCAATCAGCGAGCAGTTGGTTACCCCTATAGCCTGTGTGCCACTATTGCACTGGTGTGTACATACTGCCTGGCTGGTTGACTCTGTAGTATGCAGAATCCATGGCTTGTTCACACTGTTGGTGGTCATTATCCCCCCAGCAGCTCACATAGCATTTTCTTCCACTATAAGACTAGCCATCAGAGAGCTGGCTTCCATCTTAGTTCTAGCATGATCACTTAACGTCCTGTGGTAGCAGCTGGTAGTGTCTTCAGCAACAGAGTCTTATCATTTGAGTCTGTTGGGTAACCAAGTGATTTGGCCATAAACTACATTGTTTTGGGAGCCTTGTGGTCTTCCCTGATCAACAACTCACTGTGGCAGTAACCCAATTCTGGCAGCAACAGTCTATGGTTTTAGGTTAAAGCTTTCTCCATCCCTGAAGGGTGCCTCTGCCCAAACTATCTCCCCCCACCACCTCTTTTATTAAGAAAGTTAGCCAGGCTTGGTGGCGCATGCCTTTAATCCCAGGATTTGGGAGGCAAAGGTAGGAGGATCGCCATGAGTTCAAGGCCACCCTGAGATTACATAGTGAATTCCAGGTCAGCCTGGAATTAAAAAAACAAAACAAAACAAAAGTTACATCTCTTTTATAGAAAAAAATACTTTTACTTAGTAGCAAGCAGAGAGAGATAAAAGAGAGACAGAGAGAATGGGTGTGCCAGGGCTTCCAGCCACTGTCAATGAAGTTTAAATGCATATGCCACTCTGTGCATCTGGCTCTATATGGGTACCAGGGAACTGTGCTCAGGTCATAGGGCTTTGCAGGCAAGTGCCTTAACCACTAAGTCATCTCTCTAGCCTAAGAGAGTTAAATCTTTTAATTCGATAATGAAGAAGTAGGTTTCTCTATAGTACTTATTCAAACCACATTGGAAGACATTTAACATCTCCAATATAGCAGTTATCTTTATACCTAGATCTATAGTTATTTCCTTTGTTTTCAAATGCCTAATTTGATCCAATGTGATATCAATATTTCTGTCTATAACTGTACTATATATGGATATGGATACAGATAGACAAACATAAAAGCAAAACTATATTCCAAGTAGATTACATGGTTAAGTCTTTAAAATCTGCTCTGTCTTAATTTTGAACTGTGTAGTACTGGTTATAATGTGTTGACAAATATGATTTTACCACATATTTATCCATTCTAATCTTTTGCAGATTATGAGGGCTATATTTAGAAGGTTAGTTTTATTTAGGGAATTTTTTCCTCCAATGTCTTTCCTAGTGTGTGGAGATAACAAAGAGGTCTCGATTTCTTTCTATTTTTCCCTGTTTTGTTTCAGTTAAGAGACTTGATACCCCATCCCTGTTTCATACATGAACTGCCAGTCTCCATCGATACCCTCTACCTCTATCTTTGAATACTTTCTAAGAATACTAAGAATACTTTTTAAGAACATTGCCTGGAATACTTTGTTCCCCAGAATGGAAAACTGTGAGGCATGAAAGGGAAGAGAGACCATCTTCAGCCAAAGGGAGGACCCTCATTCCCCTTAATGGACCCCATGGAGGACAGCATAAGTGACTGGTTTTGGGGTTGCTTCCAGTGCCTTTGAAGGACAACTGAAGCACTCATCAAGATGTGCCAAATGTTTATAGAGTGCCTCTTTGCATGAGTATCTGTTTTAAATAACTGAATTTCAAGGGGCCTGTAACTCACTTAAATTACACCAAGATGGGGGCACTGGAGACAGGATATAGCTTCCAGTTGAAATTCCTTGATCTCTGGTTTAGTCTTAATTTTATAGATAACAAAAGCCATCATTGGGAGAACTTTAACCAGTTGTGTTCAAATAGTATTCATATGGGACACAGGCTATGGGCTCTCCTCAAGTTTGTTGGTTGAGATCCATTTTCATCTTCAGGCAAACACTTGGCATTTGTTGGTCCAGTGAGCACATATGGTCTATGGCTTGAAAAATGTGTGAGCTTCTCCTCTCTGGCTAGAAGATTAGAATCAGGCCCTACCAGGCTCTTATCATTAGCACCCAAAAAAACCATGGGACTCTTTTCCCCTCCTTCCCATGGACCCTTTCTAGCTTCTTGGTCTCTACAGAACTCTCTCCAACTTAACCACACAAATCTAAAAATTCCTGATATGAGACAGAACATGCACTATTCATCTTCTGGGCCTTGGATATGTCATGCACTATAATATTTTCTAGTTCCATCTATTTTCCTAAAATTTTCATAATTTTGTTTTCCTTTAGAGCTGAATAAAATTCAATTGAATATATGTAACACATTTTTATTATCTAGTCATGAGTTGATGGGCATGTAGGCTGACTCCATTTCCTAGTTATTGTAAATAGAGGAGTAATGAGCATGGATGTGCAGGTTTCTCTTTTGCAGGGTATAGGGTCCTTTGAGTATATGCCCAAACATGATATAGTGGGTCATATGGTGATTCTCTTTTTAGCTTTTCTTTCATTTTCTTTTCTTTTCTTTTTTTTTTTGAAATCTCAACACTGATTTCCATACAGGCTATACTAGTTTATCTTCCTAACAACAGTGAATACTCATCTGTTCTCTTGATGGTAGGTAGCCATTTCAATTGGGGTGAGATGGAATCTCCAAGTAGTTTTAATTTCCATTTCACTGATGGCTAAGGTTTTAAGATGGCAGCATAGTTGAACACATGCAATATGAAAGCAGAGGGGGGAATATTGAGAAGGAATGTTTAAACAGTGACAGGATAGGGAACAATGGAGAAGAGGGTTTGGGGGAGGATTAAACCAAACTAAGATTCATGAACAAGTAATATGGAAATTTATTACATTGTAAGATAACTAAAATATAACAACAACAACAAAAAAAGGTGAATTTGAATGAAGGTATTTACCTTCATGGGTAAACAAATCTGCTCCCAGAAGCCACGGGTTATCAAATGAAAACCCAGTGCCAGGTGTGAGATACCTTCCTGTGAGTTGTTGTTCAGGGATGCCACAGAGAACCAAGAAATAATGCAGGCTATTGCCATTGTGCTTGGTACACACTTAAACAAGATCATAAGTCTCTGTTGTTGAAAACATCACACAGTGTGGTTGCAGGACATAGAGAAATCAAGCTGGAACTGAGCTGGAAGATTCTTCCCTGCTGGCTAGCTTTCAGTTGCCAGAAGGTGCTATGCAGGACGCTAGGGGAGACAATTCAACAATCTTGCCCAGATGTGGACCCTGTGTGGTATACAACTGATCTTCTAGCAAGATACACCCACAGGTGCAATAGTGACATAACTGTTATGGGAGTAACCAACCACTTTCTGATTGGATTCAAGGCCCACTCAGCAGAGTGGGATTCATGCCCAATCCTGTAAACCTGATCACAAATCCATGTCGAGGGAGGTCATAGGCCTTAAGGGAGAACTAACTACTGTTGCTTTGCTAAAGGGACATGATGCCAATCTCCCTTCTATATATTGTTTATACCCATAGATCAGTGATGCTCTTGGCATTGAGTAGAAAAGCTTCTTTTTGCTGTGGGTAGTGGCTAATAAAAAGACATAAATGGTCAAAATTCTGAGTATTCTCAGAATACAGTGATGGTTGAGTGCTCAGCTCTAAGCCAGACATTATAAATCCTCCCAAGGCTTAGGGAACATGTGGAAAATGCTGCAGAAATCATGTAAAAGCTGGAGGATGGAGAGGAGTGCTGTGGAACACTGTCTTCTGGGCATGACATGGCTTTTACACTCATGAACACACAGCAGCTGTGGTGACCCGAATATAAGATTTAAAACAAACAGGGCAAATATCAAATCCTGTAGCTCCAAATCCAACATTTGTTACCAGTGGTGAAGTTTCTGGGCTTTCATTTCCACCTTCCAGCTTGGCTGTCCACAACCTGGGGAAAATTCTCTACATGGAGGCCTGATGGAAAACTCCATCCTGACCAGTAGCTCTCCATAGTCCTGACATGCCTCAAATCCTGGGATCTCACTGCAACCCACAGTTCATCCTTAAAGCTCCACTGGGCCTCCTTGCACAGATTCTAGCAACCCTGCCTCTCATTACCCACTGGCCATTTCTAAAACAAATGGTATTTCAAATTCAATGACCCCTACTTTCAAGAGTCAGAGTTCTGTGTGCTGTCCCAATGCAGAACAACTTGCCTGATATTAATGGTGGTAGTCTCTCAAACAATTGCAGCTGAAGTGGGCTGCTGTCTCCTTCCCAGAACTTTCATTTCTTTCTATGTCATATCCATCTGCCTCCACCAGTATATTTCTTCTAAATTCAACCCTTCTTGCCAAAGTCAGCTTTATTCCAACTGGTTTAACAAATTTGGTAGCCCACCAAGTTCTCAGGACATGGGAAGAACACAGGTAGCCTCTCACACAAACTGCCTTTATCCCAGTTGAAATAAAGCTCTTTCTTCCCCTCATAAGCCAACCTACATAGTCCATAGTTTTTTCTGCATTTAGGTCTCTCAACTCTGACTAGAATGGTCCATAAAAACTCTGCTTACAGCACTGCAAGGCATTTTTTAGTCCAAAATTTCAAACCCTTCCATATTCCTCCTATAAATCAGTTTCAAACAACCAAAGCCAGACAGTCAAATTTCTAGCATCAACAACTCTCTTCCTCTGGTACCAATTTGCTATTGTAGTTACCTTCTCATTGCTGGGACAAACATCCAACCCCAAATAACTGATGGGAGGAAAGGTTTTTATTTTAGATTACAATCTCAAGGGGATGTTTCATGATGGCAAGGAAAAAGCATGGCACAAGAAGAGGCTGGACATCACTTCTGCCTCAGCAGGTGGAAAACAGCAGCAGGAGAGTAAACCAAGCTCTGGAAAGCCTGACCCAACAACACACCTATCCAGCAAGGCTCCACCTCCCAAGCTCCCATAAACTGGGGACCAAGCTTTTAGAACACATGAGTTTATGGGGGACATCTGGTTCAAACTACCTTACACTCTAATGGCTTTATTATAGGAAAAAAATCAAACAGTTAGTCCCAACTAGTCACTATATTTGATGCAATTAACTGCACTTTCCTTATTAAAGCAATAATGGCTTCTTTTTTAAAATTCCAATAGTGTTCCAGGACACTTTTTTTAACTGTTCCTTCTCATACTTTTCTCTAGTGCCTCCTTTTCTCTTTGGACATTAAATACAAGACTGCTCAAGTGAACAGCCTTAGACTGCTTTTCTTTTGCGTAGAGTCATTCCTAGATGATATTTTCCAGCTTCGTGAGTTTAGTTTCATCTATACTGTGATGACATCATATATATGTTCCCCAGCCAGGAAATTCCCCCTTACCTTCAGACTCCCTAAGCTGACTGTCTATGCAATATGGTTGTTTGATAGTGATTTCAAACTTAATGTGTCTGTGCCAGCACTCCTCATTCCTCCCTGGTTTCTAAGTCTGTGCCTTTCCTGTAGCCCTTACATCAGTCACTGGAAACTCCAGCCCTTTAGTCACTCAGACCAAAACTTTTGGGGATGTTTATGAGAACGCTTACTTACATCCTTATGGTGGTTTGAATGCAAAGTGTCCCCTATAGCCTCATGTATTTATGGTTCAGCCTCATACTTGATCCCTAGTTGGTGGAGCCTTTAGGAGGTCAAACCTTGCTGGAAGAGGTATGTTGCTGGAAGTGAACCTTGGGATTTTATAGCCCAGCTTTGCTTGCTACACTCAGCTTGCTCTCTACTTCCTCCTGCTGCTATGGAGATGTGATGCATGACTGTCTGCTCCTGCCATGCTTTCCCCTCTGGGATTACACTTCCCCCTCAAAATTGTAAGCTGTCAATAAACCCTTTCCTTCTTTCGTTTTGTAAGTTGCTTCTGGTCTGGTGTTTCGTTCCAGCAACAAGGAGGCAATTATTATAATCCTGTTCTGTTGGCGTCTCCACTTTCAAAGTATATCCAAGAATATTCAGGAATCACCTCCTTCTTTCCATGTCTACCCAGTATGGTCACAGTCTCCCTGGTCTCTTTGCTTCTGGTCTTACCATCAGTGATATTCTCAACACCCACAGACAGCTTAATTGGTAAATCGGATTCTGTGGCTCCTTTTGCACAACCATGAAGTGTTTTGTAAATGTGGCTCAGAGTACAACCAAAAAAAAAACCTGCACATGTTCTCACTTTTTACCTCTGTTTTTCCCCTTTACTATTTGTCTCATCTCATCTTCTGCCCCACTGGTTCTCACTCCTTCCACAACAGCTACACAAACCTTGGAACTATTCTGAAGTGCTTTTGTTATTCTCTTGGCTTGGCCATCTCAGCCTAAAGAAAACTAGATGGCTCACTATTTCACCATAGGTGAAGTAACCACTTGCTTTGGACTCTTAGCATTTTTGTCCCATTTACACTTTCTCCATAACAGTTATTACCATTGACACAAATCTACTTTAATTTTTACTATCATCTCTCTTCTCCCACTAGAGTAGAAACTTTACAAAGCTTATTTCTAGTCTGATTATTGCTGTGTTTCCACTGCCTACTGTGGACTTGGTAGATAGCAAGTGTCCCATATGTATTTGTTAAATAAATATGTGAAGAAATGAGGGTGTTTAGGCCAGTCCCATGGGGCTGGGAAAAGTGGGAAGAGAGATCTAAAGGTTCTGGTTAGTTGGGAGCCCTGTTTCTCTGTGTTACCTGTTAATATGCTGAGTCACATGAACATTGCAGTTTAGCAAGGGGTCCAGATCATGCCAATGCTCGGGAAGGAAAATTCTCACGCTGTTGCTCTACCACAAGAAAACATTGAGATACAGGGCTTGCAGTGGTATAGGAGACTTCTACTCTAGTTAGGAAATTTGCATCCCTATTGGCCATGCCCTTAACTATAATCATAACACAATAATACACACTTGCCTAAACATGGCTTTATTAAGAATCTTATTAGCATCTCTGTGTCTATATGTGCACATGTTTCCAATTGAAAGCCAGATGACAGAAATCCAGAAACCACCATCCCAGTAAGAAATCTGTGGTCCATGCAACATAATATTCTTTTGCCAGCAGCAATCTAAGAAAATTAAGTCAAAGTAGATATGGACATTTGATGGTACGTTGTCACTTATAAGACTGGAACTCTAGCTTAAACAAACAAGCAGATATGTTGTATTGGCTCCAATCACTTGGAAGCTGAATGGGTATTTTTTGGTACAGCTGGCTTAAGAGACTCCTATAAAATAACTTGTATTTGTCGCTCCTAGTCTTCTTTTCCCAGGTTGGCTTCATTCTAAAGCAAGGTTCCTATGGTTCTGGTTATGATGGCCTCAGGCAGTTCCCAGTTTACATTGTCCCCACTACTGCCCCAAGTCCATGAAGGTGGCAAGGGGAAGGTCATAAAAGGAAGCAAAGCTGAGCAACTCAAGAAGTAACACTGCCACTCTTCTCCCTGTGGCTATTTGGGAGGTTCATGCATTCAAAAATTAGAAATGTGCTTTTGTTTCCTTGAAGTCAATGACAGATTTGTCTTTCAAAATTCAGCTGGCTTTTATTACCATGTTTCTTAGAAGCCCATAATGTTTTATTTCCTCTGTAACTCTTTCATAATGTTATTGTTCCTAATAGCATTGATGAGGCTTTGGAAACTTTAGACCAAACACAATTGAAATGTTGGTTAGCCCCTTTGGTGGTGCTGTCATGACTTGATGGAAATTATACAGACTGGGCTCTGGTGCGAGCAGTGTGGTCCTTCCACTGAACAGGCCTCACACCAACCATTGGCCAAAGGCAAAAATTAAGAGACATTTCTTCCAGAGTGCATCACTGCTTGACAACAATCTCATAATTCAGGGTATCAAAAAAGCTCTGTGAGCACTCTGGCCTTGAGGTTTGGGATGGTCAGCAGGAGTCCTTCTTCAGAGGTCAGGGTCATTGTTTCCTCAGCCTGTTTGATCCCGGGAGTGGGATGGGTCTCTTGAGTGTATTCGTAGGACCAATAGGTCTTTGCAATCAGAAAGACACCTTTCAGCCCCAGTGAGTTCTACGAGGAGACTCTCAGGAGCTCAGGGCAATACAGTAGAGACAAAACTTATTCTGCCAATTTAAGTAGGAAAATAGTTTGTAAGAAAAATCCTAGGCAGCTCATAAGATCACTGAGGTAGATGGAGATCCAGGCCCAGAAACTGGTCAGGGACATATATGTGGTACTGGTTTGCACCTGGGATGCTCCCTGCAGGCTTCTGTTTTGAGTACTTGTGGTGCTATTTTGAGGGCTATGGGGTCTTTAGGGGGTGGAGCCTGGCTGCCTGAAGTAAGACTATTACCCTCTTCTGGTTCCAGCTTGCACTCTGCTTCCTTGCTGGCTCCATATGAGGAGTGCCGGCCTTGCACTCCCACCACCACTGGCCCGTGATGGAGCCACTTGTGTGTATCTGTATCTTCTCTGCCATGATGTGCTGAAACCTTCTGAAACTGGGGGCCCAAATCAATCATGGTGTGTTGAAACCAGGAGCCCGAATCAATCCTGATGTACTGCAACCCTCTGAAACCAGATCCCAAATCAATCTTTCTTCCCTTAAGTTGCTTATGCCAGGTATTTTATCACAGTGGTGAGAAAGATAACCCATGCACATGTTGTGGGTTGAGTTGTACCCTCCTCCCCAAAATATGTTAGAATCTTAATCCTTAACACCTATGAAGATGACATTACTTAGAAGATGTGTATTCGATGATGTGGTGGTGTGATCAAGCTTAAATAGAATCATACTTAATTAGGGTGGTGTCTTTGTTAGAGTAAGAACTGAGGTTTACATACAGGGGAGGACACTGGAAAGAGACCATGTGAAAATGGAGATAGAGAGTGGGGTTCTGCTGCCACAAAACAGCCCCTCGAAGCAAAAAGCCACCAGAAAGGGCCAAAAAAGGATTTGATCCCTGTGCTACAGGCAGAATGTGAGCCTATCAATTTCTTGATTTCAGTCTCTAGAAGCAAATCAGTTTCTATTGTTTTTTTTTTTTTTTTTTTTGTCAGAGAGAGAGAGAGAGAGAGAGAGAGAATGGGCGCACCAGCAGCCTCTCAGCCACTGTGAACGAATTCCAGATTTGGGCGTCCCCTTGTGGGCAAGTGTGGCATTGTGCCCTTGTGTAGGTTTGCGTCTGGCTAAACGTGGGACCTGGAGAATCGAACAGGTGCCTTAACCGCTAAGCCATCTCTCCAGCCCTCCATTGTTTCAGTAGATGCTGTGTGTGGTACTTTCCTACGACATCTTTAGGGCTCTACCACCACAGGTCAGCAAGGTAGCCAGCCTTGTCAAAATTCCACCCACCTGCCCTCTGTCTACAGAGGAATACCACAGCTGCCTCTGGTCACTGATGCTGGTGGCACTGGCCTCTGTGAATCCTCCACTCACCTCATTTCTCAGTATTCAAGTTGTACACAGGAGTGTCTACCTGTTAAAATCTAGGTCATATGTTGGGCCTAGACAGGAAAACAAGAGGTGAGAGAAAGGAAAACACTGACCTTTCGAATGTTACACAATGGGTCTTTCCCAAAGGTGGGAATTTTCAGATCCTGGACAATCAAAACAAATAAACCATTGCCATCTTAGCATAGATATGCAAGAAAGAGCCATTTTAAAATGTAAAATGTAAGTCATACTGAAGTTTATAAACTACTTTTTTAAATAGAATAGAGGGATTTCAGATTAATTTTTTTTTTCTTATCCTTTTAGGTCTCTGCTGGGTCTAGTATAGTTTCCATTGGGTTTGCATGAGAATGTCACTGCTTGTCAGACCTCTTGGCAAAAACAAGGTCTGTGCAGAGGCCGAGCCTCCACAAGTCTGGGCAGACCAGAGGGCCAGGGGTGTAGCCCAGCGCAGGCAGAGTGCAGGTTCCTGTGCAGGCCCTGGGGCAGGGCCCTGACTGCCATTTACTAACCCTGGGACTAGGCAATGGTTTCATTTCTTGAAGTCTCAGTTTCCCTTGGAGCAATAAAACTGCTATAACAATATTGTTGTGAGGGCTAAATGCCTTAAGCTGCATGAAACACTTCACCCGTGCCTGGTTTGTAGTAGGCACATTGGCAAAGCCAGGGACGTCCCTTACTAGGTGCTGAGCTTAGGTGAGATTATTATCTTTGCCTCTTTTCGGAATACCATTTTAGAGCACAAAATTCTTTGAACCCCAAATGTATTTGAAGAACAAAAATCTTAGCTTTTTTTTTTTTTTTTTACAATCTGCCATGGTTGGGATATGGTTTCAGTGTGTCTCCCCAGGAGTTCATGGATCGGGATCGTGGTCTTCAGAGACACGGGAACAAGCGGTGGATGTTGTCAGAGGTGGGGAAGCCCTCAAGGGATGCCCACACAGGCTTGTTGCAAGGTTCTGATTCGCTCCCAGTCTGCGGTGCTCCCTCTGGCTCACTACGCAGCCGCGTGCTCTTATGTGGGCTATCTCCATGGAGCCATCCACCACAATGTGGGCCCCCGCAGAACCAGTGCTATTTCGCTTGGGCTTTCAGCCTCCAGAGTGGTGAGGTATACCTGTTTTCTTTATAGGCTACCTGACCTCAGGAATTTTATTGTAGTGATTGAAAAACAGGCATGCCTGAGCTAGATGGGGGAGAGTGGGACTCTGGGTGTTCTGCCTCTCGGATAGAGAACCAAGGAATACAAATGGTCTCGGGCATCTAGGGATGGGGCTATAATGAATGCTTATGTATATCATATACTAAGTAAAAGTTGGCAGAGTGTATGGGGCAAATCAAGCAAGGTACTTGCAACTTCCTTCTCTAAGGGTGTCCCAAATCACCAACTGTGTCCCTTTCTCTTTGTGAGAGCTGCTGAGAGATAACTTTTATTATGTTGCAGCCTAATGTAAGTCAAATTCTCATTGAGGGAAATTAACTCATAGGTGCAGCCTGGTCTAGGGCAGACAGGTGCCTTTGTGTAAACAGGGTTTTTTGCTGGGATAGGCATTAGTGGATGGTGACTGAGTGAATCATCAAATCCAGTTTTTAAACTTTAAAAAATTTATTTACTTACAAGCAGAGAGAGACAGATACAGAGAGAGAAAGAGAGAGAGAGAGAGAGAGAGAGAGAGAGATAATGGGCACACCAGGGCCTCTAGTCACTGCAAATGAACTTCAGATGCATGTGCGTCTGGCTTTATGTGGGTACTGGGGAATGGAACTCTCGGCATTAGGTTTTGCAGGCAAGCGCCTTAACTGCTGAACCGTCTCTCCAGCCCATTAAATCCATCTGTAAGGAACACAAATCTGAACTTGTGGGAAGCTAGCAGTTGTACTAGGAACACAGGTAAAAGTTACAAGGGGCTGGAGAGATGGCTCAATGGTTAAGGCACTTGCCTGTAAAGCCTAACTGCCTGGGTTCAATTTACCCATATAAAGCCAGATGCACAAAGTGGTACATGCATCTGGAGTTTGTCTGCAGTGGCTGAAGGCATTGGTGTACCAATTCTCTCTGTCTCTCTTCTCTCTCTCTCTCTCTCTGCTTGCAAATAATAAATAATTTAAAACAAAAAAGTTGCACAGAGGGATACTCTGGTGAGCCTCATCCTTAAGCAGACACTTGAGGTAGAGAAATAGCAGAGTGGGTCTGTGTTGCCAGCTGGACAAACAGACATTTATCATGGCCAGTGTTGCATAGGGCTGCTTCATTTTGTATCTCAGTGAAGTAGGTGGCATCATGATCTCCATTTCACTCAGGACACAAAAGTTTAAAGACAAGAGTAATTTGTTAGAGGTCTGGAAGTTAGAAGGGCTGCACTGGGGCTCCCACCTGCTCCATTGTGGAGGAAGAGCCGCTGAGTCAGCTCGATGCACACCTGCAGCTGAGGTGCCGCTATTCTCCCAAGGTCTCCGCAGTTGGGTCTTAAGCCATCTTCCAGGCCGGATCTACTGGGAGGCGCAGCTGTGATGTCACCACCACTGGCTGTGTATTATTGTAATAAATGCTCCATTAAGAAAGGAAACCCAAATGGCTCTTGTTCCCTAAAGCCTCGCTATTCTTCATAGGGGTCCAGAAACAGCCAGCTCAGCATGACTGAGATGCTCGTAAGAAATGCAGTATCTGGGCTGGAGAGATGGCTTAGCAGTTAAGGAGCTTGCCTGCAAAGCCGAAGGATCCCGGTTCTATTCACCATGACCCACGTAAGTCAGATGCACAAGGGGGTGCATACATCTGGAGTTCGTTTGTAGTGGGTGGAGGCCCTGGCACGCCCATTCTCTTTCTCTCTCTCTCCCTCTTTCTCTCAAATAAATGAATAAATAATATATTTTAAAAACGCAGCATTTGGGAACACCCTCTTACCCAGACTTCTTGGATAACGTTCAGACCTTTAAATAACATCTCTATATAATTGATGTACGCCTTCGAATTTGAGATCTTGAAATGTACTCTCCTAAAACACAGGTTGTCAAACACAGCTGGGCTTTTGGAGTTTTGAAAAGTAAAGTTACCTGGATCCCCACCTTTGAGTCCCACTGATTTTGTTAGCATGAGTTGTGGCCTGGACTTTGTAAAGCTGCCCAGATGATTCTAAGGTTCCACTGAAGTTGAGGACCGTGGCTCTAAATCTCACAGCCAGTGTGTGAGCATGAGAAAAGCAAGGGGCTGGCATGTGGTCATACATGAAGATGGTGAATGCCCTTGAGCAAGCGAACACAGGTCTGCTCACAAATCTCAGATGACGGAAGGCACAGGGAGCTAGAGGGAGAGGAAGTGCCGATGAAGTGCTGGTGAAATTCAAAGGAGTGTTTCTAGCCTCTTCTCTTCTGCTCTCTAGGAAGGATCTTCCTTACTCCTGAACCTCCCCTTTCCTGACCCTAGATGAAATTCTTCCTTTGTGCTTAAATGATAGGGACTCATGGGGAAGGGAGGAAGACATAAGGTAGTGGCTAGGTTGGTAAATGGTTGAGCCCAGAAGTGGGTTTGAAAGAGATGCTGGTTAAGTGTGGGTTGTGAAGCATTTAAGGGGATTGTTTATTTGTTTGTTGGTTGGTGGCTTGTTTGTTTGTTTTGTTTTAGTTTGTCTTTTTGTGTGTGTGACAGTGCTGGATGATGCTGAACCTAGGATTTTGCACATCCTGGGAAGTCACTCTGCCATTGAGCAACATGCCAAATCATTGGGGCAATGATCTTTAAAATTGCATGGTATGAGTAGGAAGATTATGGATTCAAATGTCATTATAATATCTTTTAAAAGGTTCAAGAAAAATCATGCACTTAAAAAAATTATTAAGATGGGTGTGGTAGTGTACACCTTTAATCCTAGCACTTAGGAGTCAGTGGTAGGAAGATCACCATGAGTTTGAGGCCAGCCTGGAGTTACAGACTGAGTTCAGGTCAGCCTGAAATAGAGTGAAACCTTGCCTCAAAAAAAAAAAAAAATCATTAACGCTTATATGGGATCTGGAGAATCGAATCTGGAACCGTTGGCTTCTCAGGCAAGCACCTTAATTGCTAAGCCACCTCTCCAGCCCAATATTTTATTTTTTTAAAAAAAATTCATAAATTATTATTATAAAATTTTCCATTTCAGCCAGGTGTGGTGGCTCATGCCTTTAATCCTAGCACTCAGGGGGCAGAGGTAGGAGGATCGCTGTGAGTTCGAGGCCACTCTGAGACTACAGAGTGAATTCCAGGTCAGCCTGAACTGGAGTGAAACCCTACCTTGAAAAACCAAAATAAATAAATAAATAAATAAAATAAAAATTCCATTTCAACTTTTTTTTTTTTTTGGTTTTTCAAGGTAGGGTCTCACTCTGGTCCAGGCTGACCTGGAATTAACTATGTAGTCTCAGGGTGGCCTCGAACTCTTGGCGATCCTCCTACCTCTGCCTCCCGAGTGCTGGGATTAAAGACGTGTGCCACCACGCCCGGCCCATTTCAACTTTTTAATAGTGTACATTTCACTTGCATTAAAGACACCCACATTACTATACCAGCACCATCCTTACCCGTTTCTGGAACTTAACCATTCATCCCAGACTGGATCCTATTAAGCAATCACTTTGCATCCTCCTTGTCCCCAGCTTCTGGTGACCCTCATTCTGCTCTGTTTCTATGGCCTTTATTATCCAAGTTCCTTATGTGAGTGTTACCAGCTTGTATCTGTCCTTTTGTGCTTGGCTTATTTCACTTAACACATGGATTTCTCCCTCTTAGATGGTCCTTCTAACAATACGATCTACATGGCTTTATAACTGAGCCACGTGTGATAGCTTCATTAGGATCCTATTAGGGGAATATAGCTTTTCTTGATGGAATGTGAACTTAGGAGGTAACTATCCTGAGTTAGGTCAGACTCAACACAAAAATAGGTCCAGGGGCTAGAGATATGGATCAGCAGTTAAAGGTGCCTGCAAAGCCTAACAGCCTAGGTTTGATTCCCCAGTATTCATGAATAGCCAGATGCACAAAGTGGTGCATGCAGCTGGAGTTCAATTATAATGGCAAGAGGCCCTGGCATGTCTAGAATCTCTCTCTCTCTCTTTCTCTCCCTGCAAATCAATAAACTATTTTTAGATTACAAAAATAGAGGGCTGGACAGATGGCTTAGCAGGGAAGGCGCTTGCTTGCGAAGCCTAAGGACCAAGGTTCGATTCCCCAGTACCCACGTTAGCCAGATGCACAAGGTGGCACATGCATCTGGAGTTCATTTGCAGTGGTTGGAGGCCCTGGTGCGCCAATTCTCTCTCTTTCCCTCTCTGTCTCTTGGAAATAAATAAATAAATAAATAAATAAATAAATAAATAAATAACATTAAAAAAAGAAAACGTGGACTGGACAGATGGCTTAGCGGTTAAACGCTTGCCTATGAAACCTAAGGACCCCGGTTCGAGGCTCGATTCTCCAGGACCCACGTAAGCCAGATGTACAAGGGGGTGCATGCATCTGGAGTTCGTTTGCAGTGGCTGGAGGCCCTGGCGCACCCATTCTCTCTCTCTCTCTCTCTCTCTCTACCTGCCTATTTCTGTATCTCTCTCTCTCTCTCTCTCAAATAAATAAATAATAAAATATTAAAACAATAAATAAATAAATAAATAAATAATAAAAAAAGAAAACGAAATTGCTGCTAACAGAGCACATGGGGCTCTCCAGGGGAAAGCCATGACTGGGACTGACAGCTAGGGAAGCTGCCAGTGTCATTTCTATGTAAGTCAGCTGTGTGCTGTTGGCCTGCCTTAATTTTCAACTGCTACTGCTTCCAAAGCTAAGATGCCATTTTAACAACATGGCTCTTTGGTTCGGCTACAGGGATGTTGAGTGGTTGGGTTTGGGTAATTCACCAGGTGGTTCATGTGGCTGAGACTAGGTCCTTTCTTTTTCTTTCTTTCTTTTTAGAAATCTACTTCAGATCTCAAGAGCAAGTTTTAAAACCCATCAGTTATTTCTAAAGTGAGCATTTTTGCTTTAGCCCACAATTATTGAAGAATAGCAAATGAGAGGGACATTGCCATTTCTTTCATAATATTTTCGGACATACATGATCAATTTATGAGATCTTTAAGACAATAGTCAAAAATGGTCACATCCTGGTTATCTGACTTTGGACAGCTTATTAAGTGCACTTAGTCTTAATATTGTTGTTTCATTCTGGAAGTGTGAATGAAATGCTTATTTAAGAAGATAGTGAAAAGAACTCCCAGTAGGTAGCGTCTACATACAAGGTTTTCGACATAGATGTCATCTATCTGTGTTGCCTCTACTATAGGCATGATATCGATCCTTTGAAGTCATCAACATACTTGGTAAAGTTTCAAACTCTTTTTCCACGAAGCTCATTGGTATTATTATATAATATTTCTACTCAGAATAGTACATACTGCTGCTGTCTTGGGTTGTATTCATGTGAAGCATGAAGTAGAAATTCAGCTGTTCATCAACTAAAACCTATGAGTAATGAGAGAAATGAGATGGGAGGGTGGTGCAGGAACCAAGACCGGAAGTTGTTGTTACAGTCCAGTCTTAATAGAGTCATGCTGAAGATAGGGGTGGGTGACTGAGAAGGAAAAGCTTGAGAGGAAATCCTACCGCAGGGTTACCTCACAGAAGTTCATGCTTTCATTTGATGTAGGCCCATTTTAGGACACCAAAGTTTTGTAGATGTTTGTAGAAGCATCAAAGATAGCCCATTGCTATGGTATCCTGTGTCTTCCTGTGATACAATATAATGCACCATTTATCACATGCTGTCATAGCTCGTTGAGAGCTGACTCTGAGAACAGAGTAACCCCTCCATCTGAAACCCAAACATGTTTACAGCCCAAAGGTTGAAAATGTTAACGCCCTTCAAAACAACTGAAAAGTCAACCATTGTCTAGACTGCCTGGTGCCCCACCGCCAATGCGAAGACTTGAACAGACATTACTACTGTGTATCCCATGATCTAAAAATAATACCTGTGGTGGGAACAGCTAATGGAAGCCTCACCCAAGGAAAAGTCATCTAACTAGCACTCTCGATTGATCAAGAGCTCCCGCTTCTCCCGTTGTTTCTGCGGGAGGTTGTAAGCACCTCACCTGATGCTTGTATCTGATATTCTGTTATCCACCCGATCTATCTGCTGCTTATCATTAGTTTCTTCTACTTTTCAGCAGGGCTACTTCAGAGGTTTCTTCTGAATGTTGTTCAGTGCCCAGCTTCATGTTCTATTCATTATCTGTTATTTATCCTGTCTTCTTTTCCCATTATATCTCTAATGAGATCACTCAATCGAAATTGAACGTATGGCTACCATAGATGATTTTTCTGGGCAAAACATCTCTAATTTTATTTTATTTTTATTATTTATTTATTTATATTTTTTGAGGTAGGGTCTCATTCTGGTCCAGGCTGACCTGGAATTAACTATGTAGTTTCAGGGTGGCCTTGAACTCACGGCGATCCTCCTACCTCTGCCTCCCATGTGCTGAGATTAAAGGCGTGTGCCACCACGCCTGGCTAACATCTCTAATTTTAAAATGTCTATGTGACAGTTTCTCTTTTAACTATCCCTTAGTGGCTATTCAACCAGCAATGCCCCACAATTTATCTGCCACTGCAAATGAACACCAGACGCACGCGCCACCTTGTGCAACTGGCTTACATGGGTCTTGGGGAATCGAACCTGGGTCCTTTGGCTTTGCAGCCAAGTGCCGTAACTGCTAAGCCATCTCTCCAGCCCTGCCCCCACAATTTAAAGCAAAGCATTATGGACTGGAGGATAGCTCAGTAGTAGAGTGCTTCTTTTACTTGGAATGTGTGAGGGTTCCATGCCCAGCTCTGCAAATAAATGAACAAAAACAAAAGAAAGAACCTTCCCAAATTACATCTTTTTTTCTTGGTTTGCACTACTATTTATTAGTCATCTTTTAGAACTATGCCAGGCACCAAAAATCATGGCAAAAGCACTAATGTGTGTGTGTGTGTGTGTGTGTGTGTGTGTGTATGTGTATTTGCATTTATATATGTTTGTTTCAAGAAAAGAGAACACTTTGTAGCCCAGGATGGCCTGGAACTCATGGCATTCCTTATACCTTAACATCTCAATTGCTGGGATAATAGGCCTGAGGCACCACACCCAGCTTACAGTGTATATTTTGAACTACTTAAAAAATAACCGGTTGAAGGCAAGATACCAATAATCATTTTCTCCAGGCTTTTCTATAAAAAGTAACTATGCTGCTAAAAAAAAATTCTTAGTCCTTAAACTTTATTTTTGAAAAGAGATGGTGCTAGGATCTGTTTAGAAATGTTCTTCACATAGCTATTTGACATTTTAGCAGTTAAAGGTTGACCCAGTCTATTCCTGATCTGGTATGCAAAGGACAGAAAATTTGTGGCACTGAGGTGGGGTTTTGGAAATTGGGAAATAGAACATGCACTCTTGGAAATTAATCTACAAATAAGTAGTTTCTAAACATAAAGACATGTAAATGGGTCTTGGAGAGATGGTTCAGTGGTTAAAGGCACTTGCTTGCAAAGCCTGATCACCTCAATTTGATTTGTTTGTACCTACATAGTGCCATATGCACAAAGTGGCACCTGCATCTGGAGTTCATTTGCAGTGACAAAAGCCCCTGGCTTTCTTTCTTCTCTTTCAAATAAAGTAAATACTATTTTGAAAAGACAGGGGGGGCCGGGCATGGTGGCTCATGCCTTTAATCCCAGCACTTGGGAGGCAGAGGTAGAAGAATTGCCGTAAGTTTGAGGCCAGCCTAAGACTACATAGTGAATTCCAGGTCAGCCTGGGCTAGAGTGAAACCCTACCTTGAAAAACAACAACAACAACAACAACAACAAAAAAAAAAACAGACAGGGAAGGCTGGAGAGATTGCTCCATGGTTAAGGCACTTAACCTGCAAAGCCTAATGACCAGGGTTCAATTCCCCAGTACCCACATAAACCCAGATGCACCAATGGCGCATGCATCTGGAGTTCATTTGCAAGCTGCCTATTCTCTCTGTCTGTCTCTCTTCTCTCTATCTCCCTCTGATTGCAAATCAATAAATAAAAATTTAAAGAGATGTGCAAATAATTGGTATCAATGTACAAAAGATAGCTTAGCAGACAAAAATCATGGGTTCCTGCAGGGGAATGCAAAAAACTGACATTTCTTATTTAACTTCTGAAAAGTTCCTGCTTTCCAGTGTACTTGTGAGATCAACTAAAAATGAAAGAAAAAACAAACCCATGTGCTTCTGTTAGCCATCTTATTACCAGGCCTATATGTGGGCATGGAAATCAGTATGCTCCCTCTGTGCCATCTAGGAAACGTGTATGTTGGGGTTCTTCACTTATAAGCAGCAGAAATGAACTTTGGGTAACAGAGGCAGAGGGGTCATCCTTAGAATAAAAGGGAACACTGAAATATGGGGTTCAGAATGCAGAGGAACCCCAGGATTGCTGAACCGAATGAATGCTCTCTTGTTAGGACTTACTCACTAGGCTGTTTGCCTCCGGAGTGTTTTTCTTTTTGGTTCTACATTTTACTCAAGACTCAAATCTCAGGAAGAAACTTGTCTCATTGGCTTAGTCAGAGGAAGGCTGGACATCTTTCTTTCCCTCCCTCCCTCCCTCCTTTTCTTCCTTGCTTCCTGCCTTCCTTTCTTCCTTTCCTTTTATTTCTTTGCTCATTCAACAGATATAGTTATTCATTAAGTTCTGCTATTACTTGCTAAGCTCCTGAAATGAAACCTAACAAACAGCCCCAGCACAGACCCATTAGCAAAAGCATTATTTCTGTTCCATAAATCCAAGTATGTCAGAAGCCATGGGGTGGGTGATTGCTGGTGGTCAGGATCGGCTGTGAGCTTGGTCGTAGGGTTTCTTGGGTGCAGAGACATGTTCATACTTGCTTATTATTTTTTCAAAATACTGATTCTTCTCCTTGAATTTTTTCTTGTTTTTCCCTAAATGGTCCAAATCAGTAGGCTTGAGAATACCAACCCTCCCCCATGTAAACACCACTCTAGAGCCAAGCTGGGTCTGGCCATGTCTTCCACCTGTTGACAGCAGCGACCCATTCACACCTTGGCTTCCTCCTGCATCCCAGGCCAGAAGGAAACTCAAGACCCTGATGACTTTTGACTCCTTGCTTTCTCTTTGGTAAGTTGAATTAGAGATTCTGTTTTTCCTAACTCTGTTTTGTCAAGTTTTAACATAGTACTCTTTTTGTGACACACAGCTCTCTCAAGGTTTCATCTTAGTGTGTAATAGTTTTCTTATCTAATAGATTTGTTTATTTATTTTTTCATTTTTATCTATCTGATGAGACGGCCAGCTAATGGGAACATTGCGTTCGTTATGGGATATCTTTTTTTTTTTTTTTGCCTGTTTTCACTCTGTTTTGTATTACTAGACTAATAGGAACACAAGCAGGAAGGTGTTTTATTTATTTTATATTTTTAGGAAGGTGTTTAAATTTGGATGCATGTAGAGGAAATGACTGTAGTACATAAGCACAGCTCAGAGTGAGTTAAGGAAGAAAAACCAGTTTTCTTCTCGCATCTCCCTTAGACATTCACCTAGCACTCTTCATTATCACAGCACCATTCAGAGTGACCTTGTTTGCTTACCTGCTCATTGTGATTCATTATCAAGCTGTTGTTAGCCAGCTACTATCCTTCCTCAAATGGACTTAGTATGCAGTCAAATGAACTTAGGGACACCAGTATGATGGTGCATACCTGTTATTGAAGCACTCAGAGGGCGTTAAGGACAGAAGGACCCTGAGGGTTGGAGACCAGTTTGGTCTGCATAGTGAGTTCCAGGCTGGCTTGAGCAACATAGTAAGACCCTGTCTCAAAAACAAACAGACAAACAAACAAGCAAACAAACAGCGGGTGTGGTGGCACACCCCTTTAATCTCAGCAGAGGTAGGAGGATCACCATTAGTTCAAGGCCACCCTGAGACTACACAGTGAATTCCAGGTCAGCCTGGGTAAAACACACACACACACACACACACACACACACACACACACACACAAGCCAATCCAACAAATAAAAGGAACTGAGGGAGAAAAATAACAGTAAGATGAAGGTTTTGGTGAGATTAGCACGAGATGGATAGTGGTAGTTGTGTGATAGACGTGGTTTGACAATCCAGGCTCCAAAGCAAGACGTGAAACAGGGCCTACATTCAGCAGCAAGAATAGCTGACCTTACCCAGGAGCTTCTAGCCTCTTGGTTCCCTGGGTAGAGAAGATTGTTCATGGGTGAAAGTCGTGGTGCTTCTGAAGACAAGGTGACTGGGAGCTAGGTGGCTTGGGGACAAGTGCCCACGTGACCGTTGTAGCAGGAGCAGTTCTATAGTTGGAGTCTTACCAAACTGACTGCATTTCCAATTCTGTCAACTGGTGTAACCCAACAGGTTCCAGTATAGGCACTGGGACTGTAAGCAGTATTGCTTTTTCTGGCCTTGTCAAGTCTTTCTAGCCTCCTTTTATCTGGAACATTTCTAGGGTCTTTCTGCGTTCTTCATGACATTGATATGTTTGGAGAATTCCTTCCTCATCACCATGTCTCCCCCGTGCCATTCTTCATCTACGGTGTCTCTGATATCCTTGAAGTGGGGCTGAGGTTCTGTAGCCTCTGCCTCGGAACTGCATGGCGATGCTGTATTCTTCTCAGGGCATTGTGGCTATACTTCATTGGTGATGTGAATTTTGATGACTTCCTTGGTCAGAGGTTGTAATATCATTGCTGAGTTCCCCTACTCTTGGAACAAAAGGATAGATCATGAGAAGATACCTTAAGACCATGCAAAGACCATGAATACCTTGGTTCTCATCAAAAGTTCCCATAACAACAGCATCCGCTGACAAGTTGCTTGGGTCCATTCTTCACTATCACGGTTGTAAAATCACGGTTACTTGGCTCTGTCTTTCCTCCCCATTCACCAGTCAGCTGTTACATTTTGTGGCAACCAAGGATCCTCCATTTCCCATTCATTTATTATTTACTATCTATGATTGATATGAACTCATGAGTTCCTTTTTTTTTTCCAGTGATTTATAGTTCATTTGTGGTCCTTATTATAGTGCTCAAATTTACATCTTCTCATTGGTGCAAAATTCCAGATAAATGCAGGTCGGTGCAGTTTAGGCACTTCTGACCATATTGTGGTCACCATGTCCTTTGGATATAAAAATTCTTGAGCCGCTGTTGGGCTTGTGACATACATAAATGCATTTACATATCAGAGCACACAGACGACAGGTCACTGTATCGACCTTGAAAGAAGGACACCACGGAGACGGACTCTTGAGAAAATTCAATGTTCACTTCTGTAATATTTAAAATTCACAAAATAAACAGCTACTTTTAACAAACCAACCAAAGCTTGTTCTCTTACTGAAACCCAGATTTATTCTGGAGCCATTTTGTTTTTCCCAATCATTAAGTGATTGTTTCCCAATCACTTCTAAGCTCCATGTAAAAGCTGTCGAGGTGTCTGATTCCCACTAGCTAAGGAGTATTATTATGTGATTAGCACTAGTTTTTGGTCTGCTTTAGAAGGCAAGCTTCTGTTATCAGGGTTGTAAACTCTGGCCCTGACGCTCTTCGTCAGATCAGAACGTGAGCTCCAATGCCAGGTGCTCACAGTGTAGCCGCCCCTGCCATGCAGCGCAGCCCCGGCCCTTCCCTTCCTTCTGGTAAGTCTGCAGGTAGGCATGAGAAGGACTATCCAGGAAGTGATCACGTTGGTCACTTATCCCAGCCGTTTCTCCACTCTGTACTGCATGCCTCTAGGTGTTCAGTGATAGCTGGTTGGCCCAATGATACTGCTTTGACATCTGCATAATCACCAAAGTGCTCGCCATGGAATGCCTCTGCTAGTCACATTTTAGATAATTTAAAAAAATTCTCTATAATCCATAGAAAATAAATCCTAAACTTTCTTTTGCTTTTTTTTTTTTTTTTTTTTGGAGAGAGACAGAGAGAGAGAGGGAGGAGAGGGAGACAGACAGATAGAGATGTGCGCACCAGCAGCCTCTCAGCTGCTGCAAACGAAATCCAGATGCATGTGCCCCCTTGTGGTCAAGTGCAGCATTGTGCCCTTGCATCACTTTGCATCTGGCTAAATATGGGACCTGGAGATTGGAACTGGCGTTCTTAGGCTTAGGAGGCAGGCGCCTTAACCACTAAGCCATCTCTCCAGCCCTCTTTTGCTTTTAAAATAAATCAATCCATTTAAAACACCGGATCTCACTGTGGGAAGAAATCTCTCTAACTCCTGCAAGGCCTACATGCTCCAGCTAGCACTGAGCAGTTTAGAACCCATAAACTGAGGGAATGGGTCAATCATAGCAGCCCAGCCTAATATTCCTCCATAACACCTGCTCACACCACACCAAGCTCAACCCTGGGCATCTTTACAGATGGATAGATGTCAGATAGATAAATGATAGATAGATAGATGATTAGATAGATAGATAGATGATAGATAAATGATAGAATGGCTTTTTTTCTAGACACAGGCAAGCTGGACATTTTGGAGGAGTTTTTGCATTGTGGAGCCCTGCGTTTCTCTTGTGTGTTTGGTAAGACGCTCAAAACTGTCAGCCTTCCAGCAACATGGAACGTTATGCCAGAGCTTCATAGCATCTGTCTTGCAATGCAGACTGAGGTTTGCCGAGGCTGTTTGGATAATCACTGGTGGTAAAATCAGGAAGATGCAAAATGGGCGTGTACTGAAGTGCAGCTCAGCCAGCCTCTTAGACCTTAAATTAGAGCGATGAGCATAAACACTGCAAAGAGGGTTTTTTTTTTTTTTCCCAACGAAATTGCAATTATATTTTAAATGACCTACAATTACCAAAAAAACACATCTCCAAGCTAGACATTAACTTCTTAGGTGCAGGTCCCAGCACATCAGCTGTTAAATGGATCAGCCTGGGTAGCTTCACCCCTACTCCAGCCTCTGGTCTCCAGCAAATCTGGCTGGGAGCAGTAGGAGGCAGAGCCCCAAGGTTCGTGGTCACGTGACACAGCAGCTGCCTGTGGAATTGGACGGCCATCGTTTTCCATCTGCCCAAATTACAGTTTCCTGCAGCTCATGACATATTCCTGAAATACTGCGCGTGTTTTCTTTTCGAGAGCAAGTAACCATTTTATTTTAGACTTCAATGGAGCAATTTCATATGCAACAGGTTCTGTCATCTAGTATTTAGGGCATGGAATTGGGTCTGGGAGCCAAATAAGGCTGTGCCTGGCTGGTCACTGAGTGACCTTGGTAAAGGTTCTTGTCTTTTGGAGCTTCAGAGCCATGTCGCTAGGGAGTAAAGGATGAGCAGCTGGGAAGATTCAGGGGTCCTCTTTCAGAGCACCTAGACACCGGCCTGGGCTCTGTCTGGTCTTGGTTGTCAGCCCCCCTTCTGTAAGAGCATGCAGTGTGCGAGGTCAGTCCTTCTTTACACTGCCTGGCTGTGCTTGAAGTCCATACTGCAGATCCCTTTGAAACGTTGAAATTCCTGCTCAGTGATACATTTGGGAATGGGGATTAACTGCTTTAAAACCTTGTGGTTTATTGATTGTCCAGGAACTCATAACAACCTCTTCCTTGGATCCATTCTCTTGTCTGGAATCCACCCTTGGAATGGCCCCCAAAGTGATTTTTTTTTGTTCTGAAATAAAATGTAATGCTAATTCCCTTGTAATACTTCAACATTTTGGTTTGCCGATAGCCATCACATTCCAATTTCGACCAACTTCTCTGCTTCCCACTCCAGGTAGAGCTAAAATATAAGAGACTCTCCCCTCCGCACGGTATTCTTTTGTTCTCCTGGGACACCTTGTTTCATTCTGTTGGTTCTTTCTAACTTGTCCTTCCCATTTCTTCTCTACTTGACTAAATTATAGTGTTTAATGCTATTTAGATCTCACCTTTCTGGGGGGGGAGGGGAAGGGCAAGCTTTTCTGGAAGCCCTTATATTATAGCAGATACTTTCTCAAATTTAATGAAAAGGTGTTGAGTGCCCAATATCCATTCAATAGTTTGACTTGATGGGGGTTGTTTTGCTCCCATTAGTCCTTCTTCCCATCTCGGGGAAGGAAGGAGGGGGCCCTCTGAGGTTTCAGGTGCTGAGAAGGGTAGGCTGTAATATACAACCACCACCATTTCTCTCATCCATGGATATAAAAAGTTCAGCGATGCTAGGCTGGGGAGATGGCTTAGTGGTTAAGGTATTTGTCTGCAAAGCCTAATAACCCCCAGTTCAGTTTCCCAGTACCCACATAAAGCCAGATGCACAATGTGGCACATGTATCTGGAATTCGATTGCTGTGGCTGGAGGCACTGGTGTACCCATTCTCTCCTTCCCTTTTTCTCTCTCTCTCTCTGCTTGCAAATAAATAAATAAAACAACATAATTTAATTCTTCTTCGTGGCATTCCCACCAACAGTGAATAAGGGTTCCTCTTTCCCCACATCCTCACTTTGTCATTTGATTTTGTCATTTGATTTTTTTAATAATTGCCATCCTAGCTGGAGTAAGGTGGAATCTCAGAGTTGTTTTGATTTGCATTTCCTTGATGGTTGTGAATAGAGCTGTAATAAACAGGGGTAGGCAGGTATCTCTATTGTATGCTGACTTTGACTCCCTTCAGGTATGTATCCAAGAGTGGTATAGTTGGATCATATGGTAGATCTGGTTTTAGTTTTTTAAGAAACTTCCAAACTAATTTCTACTCTGGCTGTACCAACTTACATAATAGGAATGCTTTTGACATCCACAGGGAACCTGACTAAAAGTGGCCCAAGGTAATTTATTCACATAAACAAGCATTCCAAGGCAAACAGCTGTTATTGTTGTTATGAGCTTAGAGCTTAGAAATACCAGGATCAGCGTTTCTCTCACTCTGCTGGGCCCTGTGTTGCAGGGTAAGATGGTAGCCATGGACCTGGGGAGATAGCTTAGGAGATAAAGAGCTTGCCGAGTGAGTGTGAGGACCAGAGTTCAGTTCCCCAGCACCCACATAAAGCTTGACACGGTAGTGCTTATCTATAACCCTAACATGCTTCTGGTGAGATGGAAGGTGGAGACAGGAAAGTTGGAAGTTCATGGGCCAGCTGGTCTGGCAAATGCAGTGGAGGACGTCAAGGTGACCCTGCCTCACAGTGGAAAACCAGGACCAACATCCAAAGACCCCACAAGCTCACTGTGGCACTGCATGCCAATATATACATACAAACACACTATACACACACAAAATGATTTTTTAAAGATGTTTTTTAGGGCTGAAGAGAAGACTTTGCTGTTAAGGTGCTTGCCTGCAAAGCCAAAGGACCCAGGTCCAATTCCCCAGGACCCACATAAACCAGATGCACAAGGTGGCGCATGCATCTGGAGTTCATTTGTAGTGGCCGGAGGCTCTAGTGCGCCCATTCTCTTTCTATCTGCCTCTCTCTCTCAAATAAATAAATAAATAAATAAATAATTTTTAAAAAAAAGATTTATTTATTTATTTTTTTTAGCTGTTCATAGTGGTGCACATCTTTAGTCCCAGCACTCAACAGGAAGAGGTAGGAGGATTGCTGTGAGTTCAAGGCCAGTCTGGGCTACAGTGTGAGTTGCTGGTCAACCTGGGTTAGAGTGAGATCCTGCCTCAAAAAAAAAAAAAAAAAAAAAAAAAAAAAAATATATATATATATATATATATATATATATATATATATATATATATTTATATGGGCAGTTGTTTCACTATACACAGTTTTAAGGATATATATATATATATAATTATTTTTTTTTTTAAGATGGCAGTCGTTTCTCTATACATAGTTTTAAGGACAGCAGTAAGGCTGGAATGGTGCCCTGACATCCATCTTTATTCGAGGAAAGCAAAATTTTGACAAAAGTCCCCAGAGGCATCCACTTATATCTGGTAGGTCAAACTGTCTCACATGGCTAACACGGGCAGCAGAAGAGCAGCGAAGCAAGTGTTTGGCTTTTCCAGCCTCTAATGAAGAATGTTAAAGGAAGCAGGTTTGAGAACTGGAGTGGGGCCAGCAATGGCATCTGCTGCCATGTCACCTGATTCTTTCAGAAGTCGTCAACCTTTACCAGCAAATATCAATATCTTTCTCTTTAGCCTCCCTTTAAGGTAAACCCTGGCCAAAATAATAATAATAATAATAAAAATAGTGGAAGTTGTGCACTGTTTATAAACTTCCCCAGTTAGTGCAGCAATGTGCTGTCTCTAACAGGCTGTCCTATGCCTGGGAAGAAGCTTTTGCTTGTGGTGTCAGGGAAAGCTTTTGAATCCTGTTGTTTGGATAGATTTGAAACAAGCGCAAACAGAAATGTCTCTCCTCGGTTTAACTTTTCACTCTAGTTTATTCGTGGCTGCTTCTAAGAGCTTTTGCGAGTAAATCTTGCAAATCTTGAGCTAAGTGAGGTCGGCAAGCTATCTCAACATTTATAGATTACACACTGATCAAGAAGACTAACGAGCCATTAGTTCTGATGAGGTGACCTCATTAATGGAGCATGGGGGATAAACAAGGAGAGTTCTAGCAAGGCTGCAGGCTTGGAGCTATCCTGTCTTGCCTCTGCAGTGGCATATCCTCAGACACCTCTGGGCATTAGAAACACATGTGGTGACATAGGCTATTGTAGGATTGGCCTGAGAGCCTTGCAGAATAGTGCTTAAGATGTGAGCTATGGAGGCAGGCTGTCTCAACTACTACTTCTATAGCTTACTAGCTCTATAATGTATGACAAGCTTGCCAGCTACTTTGTGCCTTCAAATGGGACAAGAATGGTATTCCGCTAACATATGAAAATATATGTGAAGCACTAAGACAGTTTCTATCACAATATTCATAAAATTGGTGAATATTAGCTCTTAGTACTAAATGATGCATTTGTAGTAGGCCCACTTGGGCAAGTAATTCAAGCTAAAGTGGGATTTTCTTTTGTTACGGCAACCAGAGTGGTCACAAGACAGGGATGGACATTTTGACCATTGATAGACACAAGCATTTTAGATTCCTCTGAGATTTTATTTATCGTAGTCTCTCCTTTCTCCCCACGGATCAGGAGTCAGCCATCGTCAGTGACATAAATTGAATTCAGCTGCCCTGACACAAGTTTGAAAATGTTACCACTCCCTTTTCCGTTGTCAAAATGTGACATCTCCATCAAATTTAAGAACATACACCGTTGTGCCTCATTTAAAAAGTGTCTGTCTCGCCGGGTGTGGTGGCAGAGGGAGGAGGATTGCCATGAGTTCAAGGCCGCCTGAGACTACAGCGTGATTTCCATGTCAGCCTGAGCTAGAGTGAAACTCTATCTCGCAAAACAAACAAACAAACAAAAGAAAAAGAAAATACCTGGGAGTGTACTTTATTCTTGAGGATTTTTTTTTCTTTTTTTTCCAGAAAGTTCTAAATACCTTGTCTCTGAAAATGTGCTGAGCCCTGTCTATGCAACCACTAAGCAGTCAGAGCCACATTACAGCTCCCAGGCCAAAGAAAAGTCCAGATAGAAAATCAATCCTGTAGACTCTGAAATGACTCTCTATGTGGCCTTATGGCCAGAGACTGTGACACGGGGAACCTAAACAAGGTCTTGTAACTTTTATCAAGTCTCAGGCATGACCAGCTTTCAACTCCAGTGATGAGATGCCTCATAAAGAGATTCAAAGGGGTGTGAGCCCTACAGCTCCCAGGCTCTTCTTGGTAGGACTTCTTATCCTGGGAGCTGTTTTGGTAAACGGAAAAAAAAAAATCTTAGAATATTCCAAAGCCACTAGAATGAGGTAGACTCCATGCAAATAGAAATGGGAAGAAGGCCAAGATAATTAAGTGATGCAAGGACTTGCGGGTCAGCGTCTGTATAATTAGGGTTCGGGGTACAGCTCAGTAGTATAGCACTTACCTAGAATGTGTGAGGGCCTCAGTTAGATCCCTAGCACTGAAAGAAAAGAAAATACAGAATATATACATTAAAGGAGTGATAAATGTATGCTGATGTGTTTGTGCCTCCTTTTTTTCTGTTCATATATTGACATGTATGTGAACAGAAAGTTTCTGAAAGAATCTATAAAGGCTATATATATATATATATATATATATATATATATATATATATATATATATATATATTTGGCTCAAAAAGAACTTCTCAAAACTCTTTCATGCAGTTTCTGTTACTTGTAACCAAAAGCTTCACTGGAGACAATTTTTAATGGACATGGTAGTTATCAACTGAAATAAATATTGCAGATTATCATTATAAAGTGCAAAATAAATGTGAACCCATTGTGAAAAATTCAAATAGTCTATAGTTTATAAAGAGCAAAGGCAATGACCTCTTTCTTCACATGCCACCCAAACTCTATCTAGCTGGCTTGTGAGCACATGGATCTTCCTGTCACCACCTCCCCCTGTCTCCCCAGCCCTGGGATTACAGGCATGTTATTCCACATCCAGTATTTTGCTTGGGTACGTGTGACTAGAACTCAGGCCCACATAGTTATAAGGACTGCTTATGAGATCAGGCATGGAACCATGAACTCTTAAAGGAGGAACAAACAAGCAAATTCACGATTTTCATTTGCTGCAGTAGACAACCGAGGCCCAGAAATTTACTCCCTTGGTCCAATGTCACAGAGCCAAGCCTGGAAACAAATTAGGAAGTATCCCAAAATGCACTTTTAGATTTTGACATTAGTTTAAATATCTAAGCAAAATGAAACCCCTATTTGAGTGTGTCATTAAGTTAAAGCATACCTTATTATCTTTCTATTTCCCTTCCCAATCATATTCTATAAAGAAACAGTAATTACTATGGGAATGTTTTTCCCATTTAATCTTTTATGATCTAATTTTTAAGGAGTCCCATTAAGATATTCACATAAGGGCTGGAGAGATGGCTTAGCGGTTAAGGCGCCTGCCTGTGAAGCTTAAGAATGCCCATTTGAATCTCCGGGTCCCATGTTTAGCCAGACGCAAAAAAAGACACAAGCATGCAATGTCACAAATGCGCACAAGGGGGCACACATGTCTGGAGTTTGTTCACAGCAGCTGAGAAGCCCTGGCACACCATTCTCTCTCTGCCTCTTCCTCTCTCTCTCTCTTTCTCAAATTTAAAAAAGAAAAGGTATTCACATAAAATGTTTCATTTACTATGACTTTAAATGCTATGGATGCATATTAAAGAACTTGTTTTAACAGCTCTCTTATTGACATATACAGGGCAGCAGACAACCTGAGCACTTCAGCTCTGTATTCCAGGTAAGGTATGTGCTGATGGGTTGAACATACACAAAGGCAACCCCAGGATGTGGCAAATACCCTGGATCCCCCACTCCCAGGAACAAAAACTAAAACAACTTCTTCCTATTCTACCCTGAAGGGGAAGGAAGCTCTTTAATGGGAAGAAAATGAGAAAAAAAAATTAAGTCTGTCTTAGTTTGTTTCCATTGTTTTAACAAAATATCCAAGTCTAGGTACTTCATAAAGGAAAGAGATTTATTCGGTTCCTGGGTCTAGAGGCCTAAGAGAATTGAACCAGCTTAGGCTTTGCTCTGATTAGGCCTTCTGGCTACCTCATAAGACAACATCAAGTGGGGAGTGTGTGTGCAAGGAGGGGACTCATGCAAGTAAATTGAGCAGCTAGGCTTGCTTATTTTATGAAAATTACCTCTCTTGGAAACTAACTGGCTTCCCTTGAGGATGACATTAACCCCCTTCCAATGGTAGGGCTTCTTAAACTCTAATCATGAGACTAGAGACATGGCTCAGCAGAGCATTTGCCCCACAAGCGTGAGGGCTTCGGTTCAGTCCCCGGCACCTGGGCATACCACACATGCCTGTATCCTCAGTCCTTGTGGTGGCGGTAGTGAGCAGGGAGAGGTGAAGATAAGAGACTCGCTGGAGCTCACTGGTCAGCCAGTTTGACTAAACACAGCAGCTCAAGGTTCAATGAGAGACTGTTTCAAGGAAAAAAACACAGAAGAGTGACAGAGGAGGACGCCTGACCCTGATGTTCTGCATATCTGCGCATCCGCGCGTGCGTGTGTGTGTGTGTGTGTGTGTGTCTGTGTGTGTGTGTGTGTGGGTGTGTACTTGCTCCATATACACACACTTCACATCACACCACACCATAGCAAACATACTCCACAGACACACACATGCAAAAAGAAAGCCATATTATACTAGTCAGCTTCACATCGCTGGGATGAACTTCCAAACCAGGCACAAGTTGTGAGAGAAGGAATTTATTGAAGCTTACAGATCTAGGATAATGGCAGAAGACACTTGGCCCCCTTTCATAGGTCCACACAGAGAGAAAAGCAACCACCACCAGCACCATCAAAAAGCAAGCATCAAATCAAGAGCAGGGACAACCCCCCCCCCCCCCCGGCACAGCTCAAACATTTTGCATATCATTAGACTGGAATTCCAGACCTGTCTCCACCGGACCCTAGGATCCACACACTGACAACTCCTCCAGCCAAGTAGCTGGAAATCCAAGAAGCTTTAATAAACTCCTTAATCTCTTGGGGGACCTTCATTCAAACTATCACAGTCCCACTTCTCAAAGGGCCCCCCACCTCTGCACTACCACAGTGAGCACGAAGGTTCTAGCACATGAAACTTTGGGGTAAACATTTAAATCCTATCAGAACCCTGGTGATATCTCAATCCAAACAGAGTCAAACAGCGGGGACAGACATCCCTTAACTAATTCTGTATAATTATTCTTCCAGGAGAGAAAGAAGCCACAATTGTGGGCCTTGTGCGGACCAAGTTATTTGTCTCCCAATCTCTTCCTTGAAATCATAGTCCCAAAAGAGTTATATATAGAAACTTCTGGATGCTGTAAATGTAGGTATTTTTTTTAAGTTAGACTGATTTTTTTTAATTTTTAAGGAAATTTATATAAGTCAGAAAGCTTATAAGTCACCAAAAGCTTTTCCTTTGCACAATGTCAAGTCACTGTGATATTTATTTTCTTATGGATTGTACTTGGTATAAGCGCTATGAAAATTAAATTCCACATCTTAGAATTAATTTTAAGCATCAATTTTATAGCATGACTACACTAACTGGGATAGAAAAGTGTTAATTGTAGTATTTATTGTAATAGTAAAATGCTGGCATAGCAACCTGAACACCTATCACTATGGAGTTTGATCAATAAATTTTTTATTACACACACATGAAAAATAATTATGCTTTTGTTTTTTAAGACATACCTGGTGGAAATTTATTTCTGTCATAGTTTTCAACTTGATGAGATGGCATAGGTAAGAAACCCCAAAATATGCACATACAGAAAGCAGTTTTAGGAGAAAAGGAGTTAATCAAAATGCTTTATTTCTGTTTTTCAACTCCTTCTGAGTAAAGATGTTCTATGCAGAAACAAGGCCAGCTGGGGTTCTCAAGTAAGAGTTTATTTCTCTGATGTTTGTAAGACTCACCAACCTAAGTCATTAAATCAGGGACAGCCCCAGCTGGACATAATTACTCTATGTGGCTGGGGTCAGGCAGGCTGCTGAATTCACTTTAGCATCTGCCAGAGTGTCTTGCCGGTGACTGTATATTATGGATATTATACTTGATCTAGGGTATTTAAAAAAAAAAACAGTAGGCATTAGTTGGAGAATAAAAAATGCCTATATGGAGGTGTACTGACAATTACCTTTGCCCAGGCCAATAATTATGAGACACACACTGCGTGAAGATGAGGCCTTTTTAATTTATTTGTGTCATAAGGCCTGCATGTGGAGGTCAGAGGACAACCTTGAGTTGTCTGTGCTCCACCTGCTTTGAGGCAGGGTCTCTTGATGCTGTATACCTGAGGTATTTTGGAGATTGCTGATGTATCAAAGTTTAAAGGCACAAGAGTGATGAATTTTCCTGTCTTCATAGAACTCATCATATTTCACATACGAAAATGACCATTTTTGGAGAATATTAGTGCATGACCACAAAGTTAGGTAGAAATTCAGTCAGTTGCAGTCCTAGGTATAAGCTGCCTCTAGTGTGCCTCACACTGCCATCATGAATTGACTAGTGTCTTACACGTGAAACCGTGAATTTGGGTGAACCTGACAATACTTCCTCAACCAGGGTAGGGACGTCACATGTAAGTGAGTTTAAGCAATTGGCCCGCTTTCTCCATGTTTCTGCTGTTCACACGCAACCTCATCTCCTGCATCCTGCTTCTATGGCCTCACGGGTGGGAGGCATAGTCCACGATTAATTGAATATGGAAACAATACATTAAGCTTGATTTTGTAGTTGATTCTGTACCATATGCAGACTGTTGGACTTATTAACCTCAAGCACCTGCCTGGGAAGCCAAAGGACCCAGGTTCAATTCTCCAGGTCCCACATAAGCCAGATGCACACTGTGGTGCATGCATCTGGAGTTTGTTTATGTTGGCTAGAGTCCCTGACATGCCCATTCTCCCTCTCTCTGTCTCTAATAAATATATTAAAAAAAAATAAAAACAGCAGGGCATGGTGGCACACGCCTTTAATCCCAGCACTCCAGTAGGAGGATCGCTGTGAGTTGGAGGCCACCCAGAGACAACATAGTGAATTCCAGGTCAGCCTGAGCTAGAGTGAGACACTACCTCAGAAAAAACAAAAACAAAAATTTAAAATAAAATAAAAACAAAGTGTCATAAAAACAGATACTGCCTAGTCCAAACCCACTTTTCTTAGGGGTAAAAAAATTTCTTAGGACCAAAAATTTTAACACCAGCGTGGTGGCACATGCCTTTAATCCCAGCACTTGGGAGGCAGAGGTAGGAGGCTCGCAGTGAGTTCAAGGTTACCCTGAGACTACATAGTGAATTCCAGGTCAACCTGGCCTAGAGTGAGAAGTGAGACCCTACCTCGAAAAAATAAATAAATAAATAAATAAAAGGAAAGACAGAGAAATGTTTCATTGGAATACAGTCTTTCTGAGCAACACCTAAAAATCTAAAATACATAAAGAAAAAAATTAATCTTTTGTACTATAAAATATAAATGTATCGAATTATTAATAGTTACGAATTTTAATAGTAACAAATAAAATGAAAATGATAAGCTAAAAATGTCACGCATATAACTCACAGTTAGTTTCCACAATATAAAAATATCCCACCCACAAATACAGAAAAAGATGAACAACCCAGTGGAAAATCAAAAGGCTTCTGTGCAGCCATCCCCTTAACATTGGAACAGCACAGAGAGTCCACAAATGGAGAAAGATGTCAGCCTGGCTCCAAACGGGGAAAAACAAATAAAACAACACTGAAATGTAATTGTTTTTAACTGCAGATATTGGAAATATTTATACTGTGATAATTTCCAGCATTACCAAGTATGTGGGGAAGTGAATGTCTCCTCAGGAGTCTTGGTAGGAATGTAAATTGATGCTATCTTTGAGGCAGGATCTGCCTAGATTTAAAATAAATCTTTGACCCAAAATTTTCATTTTCAGGGACCTATTTTGAAGAAATATTTGCACATTAAACAGAGGCATTCAAAATAGCCCATTGCATTGTGTTGGTAAAAAAATAAAATGCAATTTAAATGTCCACCAGTAGAAATGTAATTAGATAAATTATGGACTATTATGGAACAATGCACCTTCAATAAAAGTTATTGGTTATCAAAATCATCACATTGTGGGCTGGAGAGATGGCTTGGCCAGAGGTTAAAAGGGACCACTTTCCCCTGCCTGTCTCCCAGAGGCCTAAGGATCCCTTGTTGTCACCCTCTCTGCACTTGTGGATTCTGAGCTTCCCCGAGGGCTTAATTCCCCAGTAGCCACTGTGAAACCCCATTGGCTTCTGCCAAACTTTCTTTTCCATTGACTTATGATGCACAGGACTCCCCCCTTTTTTAAATCATCCTGGTGGTGCATGCACCTCCTGAGAGGGATGTTTTTCTCTGTTTGGCTGCAACAGTGGCTGGTCTTGGCGTTTCAGACCCAGCTGGTTCTCCCATTCCTCAAGGCATTCACAGTTTGATGAGGGGCTCTCAGTGATGAAAGTGCACCCTTTCTCTTCCCCAAGCTTTCTAAAAATATTATTGGGAGCTTTTGCAGCCTTTGCCATCTCATGAATGAATGAATTAAGCCAGATGCACAAGGTGGTGTGTGTCTGGAGTTCATTTGTGGTGGCTGTGTGTGTGTGTGTGTGTGTGTGTGTTTGTTCATCTTCCTGAATTTTGTCAGTAGAGAGGTATGGTGGTTAATTGTTTGTTTCAGTTAGACTGGACTGGTTTAGAGGTTGAGCTAGATGTTCCTCAACTTATGGGGGCTGGCTGGTCCCAGGAAAGCACTGCTGTGAGTCCAAGGCAGGCTTGGGGCTACAGAGTGAGCTCCTGGATGGGGATTTGTCCTTTTGGTAAGTCTATTTTAATACACACACTTGAAACTATCATTGGACTCTCCTGGCTATCCACCTTGTTGAGACTACCTTGAGTCCACTGGACCTATTGCTCACCTGAGCTTAGCAGTGCAGCCTATTAGAGTGTTGGTGGGGTCCCCTCATGATCTGCAGACTGAATGTTGCCTGATGGACTGTAACCTGGAACTATATGCAGCAATGACACTAATTTTTGGTAGGTATTTTGTCTCCAACAAGAAGGTGGTCCCCAGCAGCCTCCATGAATGTGTGGATTGTACTGCCCAGAAGATCGAAACCTGAGCTTAGCAGTGCAGCCTATTAGTTTCTACTTATGCTTGTTGTTTTGATGTTTGTTGTTTTGAGTTGTAAAAAATTAGAAGTAGAACTGTCATTCGCTGGGGACCATCAGAGACTATGTATTTCTAAATGCCCTATGGGTTTTGTTTCTCTCAAAAAGTTTGACTAGTAGAAGTGGGAAAATAGCATCTACCTCATAATTCTGTTATGATAATTCCATTAGTCCGTTGTACTTTCCTACAGAATCTGGCATTATATTCCTTGTTTATGAAGAGGTGGCATTCGGATTACAGTTCTGGAGGTTTAAGGTCAAGGGCTTGCATGTAGTGGTGGCTTACTTGCTGGTAAAGTTCTGAGGTGATGCCAGGCATCAAATATTGCAAAATACAGTGTGTGTGTGTGTGTGTGTGTGTGTGTGTGTAGACTGGATGTGTTAAGTTTGATATTTCCATAATAGAGACAGCTAGAGATGTAAACTGGGCCACTTACATTAGTATGGGGAGGCAGTCTTATGTTAGCCAATTTCTCACGTGCTATAATGTAATTCTCAAGGCTGGAAACTTTATTGGAAAAGAAAAAGATTTATCCCAGTTTTTTGAGGTTAAAAGTCCAAGATTTGGTGGTCCCAAATGTCTTTCACCGAGTGAAATCCTCTTTGGCCACATCACATTATGGCAGAGGGCAGGGGGCATGTGCAAGAGGAAGAAGGTGGTCACATGGCAAGACAGGAACCCATGCAGATTCAGGGGCCAGCCATGGTCTTTTTGGAAACCTCACTCTCGCAGGACTTAACTAGAGCCCTATAAAAACTGCTTTCATTTCTTCTAAGGGTGATGCCCCATGACCTAATTAGATCCAACTAGGCTCCACCTCTTAAAAGTTCCACCACCTCTCATGACCACACTGGTGTCCAAACTCATAACCTGTGAATCTTAGGAGACATGCGCAGACCATACCCAAACCACAGGAAATAGAAAAGAGAATCCCTGGAGGACTAACATACCTCCAGGGTTTCTGATTAAGAAGGTTTGGGAGGGGCCTGGGAATTTGCATTTCTAAGTAGTTCCCAGTGGTGCTGTTGCTGCCAGCCCAGGGTTCCCACTCTAAGACGAGCTGGTCTAGACAGGGAGTAATTAGCATAAAGATAACATTTAAATCCGTGGGACAAGATGAGGTTGTCTAATGAGGCTGTGAGGAAGAAATAAGCAAAAGAGGCCCTGGAGAAGTTCTAAGGACAGGGAGAGAAGAAAGATGGAGGAGCAGAGGAGGAGAGAAAAATGTCATGAGTGTGTGGGGTTTAAGAAGCCAGGGAAAGGGCCTGGAGAGATGGCTTAGTGGTTAAGAACTAGCCTGTGAAGCCTACGGCCCAGGATCCAAGTAAGCCAGATGCACAAGGCGGCGCATGCATCTGGAGTTCGTTTGCAGTGGCTGGAGGCCCTGGTGCACCCATTCTCTCTCTATCTACCTCTTTCTCTCTGTCTGTCACTATTAAATAAATAAATAAATAAATAAATAAATAAATAAAATAAACAAAAACAAAAACAAACAAACGAACAAAAAAAGAAGCTAGGGAAGTTTAGATTCAGGCAGGCACTAGGGATACCTATTTGAGAAACAGACTGAGAAGGAAACAGAGCAGTGTCTATCCATCTGTCCACATCAGAAACCTGGTCCAGAGCAAGCAGTGGCCATCTATCCGTCCATATCACAAACCTGGTCTAGAGCAAGCACTTTACAGCCATCTCTCCAGGTCTTTCAACAAGGCCATCAAAGGAGGACTGTTTTCTCCATTTCACAGTGAAGGAAACTGAGGTGTGGAGAAATTACAAAATCTACTAGGGTAACAAAGGGACCTTCACCCAGATTCCTTTCTGTTACCATCTCAGGTGCTGCTGGAATCTGTAAAGCAGGGTTACCTTCGGCAAGCACTTGAAGTAGGCATTCTGCTTGCTCCTCTCGGAGACCCCCAGAGCTACTTCCCTACTTACTTCCACACAACCCCCAAGGATGCTCCCCCCCCCATTCACCTGCCTTTGTAGTCAAACCACATGTTTCCCAATCTTTTCATTTGCTCCCCAGACCAGCCCAGGCCTCAAGCCTCCTTGATGGTAGAAACCATCTGCAATCAAATGATGGCAGGTCCGAGAGGGGACTAGCTGGCGACTGTGGCACTGTCTTCAGCTTGCACTGTTTGGTGGTTTTGAGGCACTGGTGGCTGATTCCAAGCCATCAATGTGTTGTGACCAGAGTTGTGACAAGAGGCACATAGCTGGCTCTCATGAGCTACGGGGAACTGCTTTCAGTACACCATGGAAATGATTTGAAAAGTTGATTTTTTTTTCAGTGTAGCTTACTTCCATTCCAAACACTGACGTCTGGAGGTAGTGTCTGAACCACACCTTGTGGAAGAGGAAATGGTAACCCAGCCCCCCTCCCCCCCAAAGTGGTTCCCTGCTTCCTCAATGTTCCCTCAAGCTCAGAAGCAGAGGGGATGACAGCTTAAAAGCTAATATTGCTGTTCTCCCTGGTTTCCGGGATCCCAGGATGTGAATTATAATCCTTTTTTGGTGTGTGTGTGTGCTGTATGTGCATGTGCGTGAGTACGTGTATGTCTTGTGAACAGTCGTGTGGAGGCCGGAGGAAGATGTTGGATGCTCCTCTGCCTTATTTCCTGAGAAAGATTCTCTCAGTGAACTTGGAGTTCCCCATTTTGCTTGTTTGTTTTAGATGGGCTAATCAGGGCACTCCAAGAATCTTCCTGTCTCTGCCCGCCACCCCCACCCTCCACCAGCACTGGGGTGTGTGTCCCTAACTGGCATTTTACATGGGTGCTGGCATTGCTCTCTGGTCACGCTTGCATAGAAAGTGCTCTCGCCCTGCTGAGCCATCTCCCCAGCCTGGAGATGACAGTCTTGTTCTTGGTGTCAGTGGGCATTTATGATGGTTGGGAATCTGGGTCTGGAATCAGTGTGGCTGTTTCTTGCTTGGGCTGCAAAGGTTTATAACAGAGACCCCACTTAGGCCTGGTTCACAACCAGGTGCTACTCTGTTCTGGAATGGGAGAAGGAGGCCACATCCTCACTGTCCTGAGGCAGGAGGGGTTTTTAATGTCCTCATGTAACTTCCATTTGTTGTTACTCTGTTTGTTCCTAGAAACACAAGCCACAGAGTGGGTCTCCTGGGAGGAATGTGATCTGATATGATTGTGGATCAAGCTGTAGGAATATTACCTCACACTACCTTGTGGTGGGCGAGTTGGGGAAGAGGCCAAATGGAAGCACCGGGGGTCTTGCTGGGAAGAGAAAGCTAGCAGAGCAGAAAGAGCTGACTGGGAGGAGCGGGAGGTGTGTGGCTGGGAGGCCAGTGGAAACCTCACAGGAGATATTTCTTTGTGATCTGACTTTATCACTGCCTTTTGCAAGTGGATACAATTAGCTTGGGAATAAACTCTGAAGCTTAAAAGGGCATGTGTTCATGTGTGTGTGAGAGGGAGAGACAGAGAGACACAGACTTGGCAAATAGAGAAGTTGAAGAGCTATCACATAGTCAAGACCATATATACATATACATACATATATATATATATATATATATATATATATATATATATATATATTTTTTTTTTTTTTTTCCTGTACAGAAGATTAAACCTAGGACCTTGCACAAGAGAGGCATGCAGTCTACCACTGAGCTATATCCCCAACCTTTAAAGGGTTTTATTGTTTTATAAGTTGGAGACAAGTTTAGCCGAGCTCCCCTCTGTAACCACTCTATAGCCCAGGCAAGCCTTCAACTTGCAATCCTCGTCCTTCGCTCCTCAGTAGGTGGGATCACAGCCCTGTGCTGCCTGGCCTGGCACATAGTCAGGTCTTGGCTAGAAGCAGCACGATGCTGGTCAGAGAGGCTTCTAGACAGCACTTACTACAACTGTGGTTGATGTCCCACTTGCTCTCTATTCTGGGCAAATTCTCAATTGGAGGAGAGTTTTATTGTACATAAATTGCACAGACATAAGAGGCTCTCTCACAGGATCACAATGAAAAGTCACATACTTTCATCCACTGCTCTCAGAATCAAATTTGCTCACACCCGCATGCATGCAAATGTGTCAAAATAACACTACTATTTATAATAATACTCTGCTATGCCACCCGTGCCTTTCATCTGTAGATCTCAGAGCACTTTGCAAGCCAAGCATTCATTAATTCTCCCAGCATTCCTCTGAGGACAGTAAATATTATTTTCCTCCCCATACAGATGAAGCAACTGAGTCAGATAAGTGATTTGCCTGCGGCCAGTGAGGGAGTGTGGGTGGGGGCTGAGATTTCCAGCTTGGAGTTCCTAGAGGTGTGCTTTAGGAAGAGACCCAGCCACCCAAACACAGAGGGCGCTGTGGCCCTCATGTGTTGTAGGGTCCCTTTCTCCTATTAAGCCTATCACTGTGGTAATTATGGGTCCTACTTATTAAACACCTACTATGTACTGGTGCTTTTCATGGATGCGGTTTTCCTTTTGGCATGCTGAATTTGAAATTATCCTCACGGTGCCCATGGGGAACTAAAATCCACAGATTTGAAGTATCCTGGCCAAGATCACATAGCCAATAAGGGCCTGCGCTGAAGTCAATCCCAGATCTGTTTGTTTCCTAAGGCTGTGTTCTTTTCCCCTCCGCACATACCTCACACTCACTGGAAGACTGCAGGGAGGTACCTGTCCACCCTTCTACCTCTCTTTCTTTGGTCTCTGAGCTCTTATTCTTCTTAGCTGTCTGGCACTAATTCCTTTGCCTTTGACAAAGTGTAGAGACCAAAACCAACAGCATGTCTGAGGAGAACACAAGTTCTGAAGACAAGGGGAACCACTAACTTTAGAAGCATGTGTGATAAGTCAGAAGTGAAAACTTTCATTTTTAAATTTGTATTGAACATGTTCATACATGTATCTAAAATATCCTGCTCATAAATCCTTCCTGTTGCCGTCTTTTGTCCCCTTTACAGTGAACCCCTTCTTTTTTTGTCCTCCACCATCCATGATGCAAAGTTGATGGGCTCAGTATTGTGCAGGTCTCCTACAGGAAACAGGCATTACTGTGAGGTCATTAATGCAGTGACCACTTCATGTCCAGAAGACAGTGTTCCACAGCGCTCCTCGTCGTCCTTTAGCTCTTACTTTCTTTCCTCCCCCTCTTCCGAAATATGCCCTGAGTCTTGGAGGGTGTGATAGAGACGTCCTAGTTAGTGCTGAGCTCTCAACAGTAACTTATTCTCAGCACTTTGGTAAGTTTTGACTCTCCCCAGTAGTCACCACCAATGGCAAAAATAAACTTCTCTGACCAAAGATGAGAGCAGCCATATATATATATGCAATTTAATGAGTACAATATATCTATTTAGTCAAATAACAGCAGTAGCTTCCTTCCTAGGGCCTATGACTTTCCTAGCCATAGACTTTTGACTTGATTTGCAGTACCCACTGTGAATTCTCTCGTGTGGAGTGGGCCTCAAATCCAATCAGAAAGCGGTTGGTTAGCACTATAACTGTAACCCCTATAACTCCACATATTGCCTGGCTGGTTGATTGTATCATCACAGGGTCCACCGTTGGGTAATATTATTGCTGACTTTTCTCTTCAAGTAGGCTGCAGAGCACTTTCTAGCACCATGACAATTAGCTAGCGAGGAGGAAGCTTCCTGCTCAGTTCCTGCTTGGTTTCCTCAGTGTCCGGCAAACAAAGCATATGGTCAAGCAATAGGGTCTTACCATCTAGTTCTTGTGAACAACCACAGCATCGGCAAAGTTCATTATTGCTCTGGGAGCCTCTGGGACCTTCCTGACTAACAGCTCACTGGGGGTGGAGGTGGGGGGTAATCCCACTTCTGGCACTGGGATTTTCCTATAACAGCCTATGGATTCTGGGAGCAGCAGTATCCATCTATGCAGGGTACTTGTGAGGAATACAGACTCTAATTATAATCACTTTTGGTTTTACTGGATGTTATTTCTGGTGAGTGTATCAGCTTGGCATCCTTTAAACAGGACAAGGAACAGCCACGAAGAGATATGTATTTCCAGCTGTACTTCAGAAGTCATGGGAAGAGCTGAAAGACTTAGAGGTAGGGATGAGATGAACCTAGTGTCCTTCAGGCCTTTTGACAACTCCTCAGAGGTGTGCTGCTTTCAGGAGCTCAACTGAACCCCATGACTTTCATAGTTCAGCTTGCAGTCAAAATGGTGTTCCTTCTGGGCTAGAGTAAATCATTATAGAGCCAAGTTATCTGTGGCAAGTTGTCAAAGTTTGGCTGGAAGGTACTGGAAACATGTGATGAGGAACTTGGGCAATGGTGTGCCTCAGAGACATATCACGGAGTCTGGTAAACAGAAGTGGCCTGGTTCAACCTTGGTTGAGAATCCTGCAGGCAGGATTTGGAGGGTCCCAGCCATTGGTCACAGTGTCTGCTTATGGGTATAGATAGACAGGGAGGCGTGGGAAGGAGCTGCCAAGATTCATCCACTAAACCAAAGTAGAACGAATCTAAATCCTTTGAATTTGACTCCGAGATGCTCTCTTTGTAATTTGGTTCATTTTGTAAGCAAGACAAGAAGATTCAAGTTTTAATCACAAGTTACTCGAGACTGTATTTTTCCATATACAGATGTAAGAATTCGTTTATAAAACCTAGTTGTACACGCCTTTAATCCCAGCACTCAGGAAGCAGAGGTAGGAGGAACACTGTGTGTTCGAGGCCACCCTGAGACTACATAGTGTATTCCAGGTCAGCCTAAGCTAGAGTGAGACCCTGCCTCGAAAAACCAAAACCAAAAGCAAAACAAACAAACAAACAAACAAACAAACAAACAAGCAAAAACAAAAACTAGTGATAGTGCAGGAATCAAAATCAGTCTGTTCTGTGGGAAGTGTTTCATAATTAGTTTAGTAAGAATCCCAGTCATCTTCCCAGCCATCTCCTGTCCTTACCCAATCTGCACACAGGCCTTGTCAGATGTTTAAAAGCAAGACTTTAAGGAAATGATCGAGTTGGGCCTAATGACATGTGCCGAGAGTCCCAGCTACCACGGAGGTTGACGTGTGAGTTTCTGTTAAACTCAGAGGAGTTCAAGGCAACATAGCATGAGCCCATCTCAAAACCAAAACAAGACACATACACAAACAAAAGAATCAATTGAACAAATCTTTAATTCAGATTCCACGTTTGTTTGCATACCGATGCGCAGACCTTGAGAGCATGTAAGCCCAGTGTGGGTGGGGGATAGTCTTTGTGTATGGCGGAGTGGCCACCCATTCTTGTTTGGGGTGGGGTAGGGGGGCAGGCTGTCCCAGAATGTCCAGTGGTAGAAAAGCAGACAGGCTCAAGAAAGAGGGAATAAGCTGATGCCCCTAGTTCAAGAGAATGTTAAACTGAAAGAGATCTCACCCAAGTTCTCAAGACTTTAAGTTGTTCAAAACACACCAAACAACAGACACTTGTCAAAATTAAACACAAGTGCGTGTCATACTTCTACACCTGACCCCACGGAATCAAGCAACGCTACACCATCAACAAGTAGTCATGAATATTGAAAAGCCTTTAGCAGATGCCTGGCACTAATTTTTCTTCAAATTCACAGAATAGGGAGGGATTACACAGGTGTTCGTTTTTAGTATGAGGGGGAGAAATAGAAAGAAAACCATGCTCCAGAGTTCATTTTGCGCAGTGACATGAGTGCTTCAGGGGAGAATGGAAGGTAGTTCTGATGATGGGCTGTGATGGTCATTGGTCAGGTAGCAAAGCCCAGTGGAACCAGCCCCTTCTGGGGCTGGACATAGCTATCCTTGGAGTGCAGTGGGGCAGGCGGCCAGGATGCTCACCACCACAGAGAGACCTCCTCTTCCAAACCTCTGCCGAGGGACAGCAGTGAGTGTTAGCATTTTTGGGCTGCTTCACATTCCTTCTTGACTACTTTTGAGCACATACTACATTTTAAAACTTGTTGGTTTCTTTCATGTTTTATTTGACCCCATGTAATTGCATTCCAGAAGGAATAACAGGCCCCCCTAGTGATTTACGCCCTGTATTAAATGTCAGATTTGAAGAGACACAGTTAACAGTTTGGTTTAACCTCCTGCCTTCCCTCTCTCTATTAGCTCAGAGCTGAATTTGAGCTCCTGCTCTAAGGAGTCTGAGGGCGGGATGAAAAGATCAAAAAAAAAAAAAAAAAAAAAAAGTACAGCAGCAGTGTAGCAGTGTTGAAGGGAGCCTCATAGCCTCTTATACTGTCCCCCTGGGAAGCCAGTCACTGGGCTCGCTGCTGTCCTGGCCCAGTAGAGAGGAGAGTGGTTCTCACCATGTCCTGAGCAGGGTCTGATGGCTTATGCCTGTAATCTCAGTAAAAGAAAGCCTGTGGCATGAGATTGGCTGTGAGTTCAAGGCCAGCCTGGGATGCAGAGAGAAACCCTGCTGCAAAGAACAAGAAGGAAGGCAGGAAGGAAAGAAGAAAGGAAGGAAGGAGGAAGGGAGGACAGACTGCATATTAGACAAGCTGGGGTTCTGTTGTGTTTTTTTCCTTTTTTTATTAGTTATCTATATAATGTGCATAGAGCCATGATGGTACCATCGTTAGCCTTCTCCCTGCCCTCCCCCCTCGGGGATTGTGAGTCTTGCATTGTCAACACCCCAACCCTGGAGATACCAACAATTGTCATAAACCATAGTTATAACCCAACCATGAAGTTCCCAGTGAGAGATGGCTTTGATGAAGCACTGGGGGAAAATATTGTCTTAGTAATTTACTTATTTCATTTTATCTTGTATTATTTATTTACATATTTAGCTGTCTTGATATTATTATTGATTGAAACATTTCATTTGCCTCATAGATTTGCTTAAAATATCTAGAATAACTACTTAATCACCTGTTATAAATTGATTATTTAGAGAACTTTCAAATAAACCTTGATGCAATAGCCTATTTCCCATGTTGCTGTGTGTTCATACATACATATGTATGTATTTAAATTCTAGAAATTAATATCTCCTTACATAATAACCTGATAGGTTACTTCAGTAATCATTATTACCTTCTGTAGACCATATAAAAAGTGACCAAGAGATTGTTAGAATAGTTGCCTGTACAGAACACAAGTCATTTATCTTCCATTCTGTTCCAATCTTCCCACCCTAAATCTTTTCCCAGTGACCAGACTATGAAGCTTCATTAAAAATGACTTCAACTTTATACTAGGGAGAGAATGAAGTAGGAATTAAAGACTCAACTCTCTGCCAGTTCCAAGAGATGACCTAGTTTTGAGAGGGAGTGAGGTAGCCTTGTTAGGTAGTTTTGGGTGACTGGGACCCTGAAAGTAGAAAGCAGGAACGTCTTTGGGCCTTTGCTTGCATTCTCCACTTTGCTAGAAATCAAAGTATGATCTGACTTCTTGTCTTCTTCACTAGATCTGTTTTTCCAGAAACAACCTGAGCCCCTCCTGAGAGGGAGGTCCCATTTCTTAGAATTTAAATTTAATCTTGACATTGTGGTTGGTCAAGTTCAGCCCTTAGAACTTGATGTCATGGCTAGCCTCTTTCTGAGATAGCTTCTAGTCCAGACCAATCAGCTGTCTCTCTGGCTCACCTGAACTAGAAGGTATAACCCACTACAGTAAGGTTATAAATAGGTTTAAGAGGGGAGGGCGAGTTCTCTTGGCAGCCTGTTTATCATTCCTGAACCTCCAGGTTCCGGTGAGTCTCCCCCTACTCCTACCCCCTCCTGCACTCCACATAGCAAGAGCTCTTTGTAATTTCTTAATTTTTTTTCCTCCTCTCTAACTCCTTTTTACATTTCTTCCAGACCCACCACATGGGCTCTCAGACCACATGGGTGTATCTATTTTCCTTCTCTTGATTTTGTACTTCCCTGAATAAATATAATAATTTAATAATTATGCTTCTCAGTTTGGTTTGCCCAATTCTTTGGTTAAATGCAAACATGAACCTAGGGTTGGGATTCAGGGACTCTATTCCTGAACCCTTACCACCCATTTCATGTTGTTGACCCAGATGGGACTGGGAGGGGATAATTATCGTATATTGTTTAATTTCCCACTGGAGAGGGACTAGGACAATCTGGGCACATTATCTTTTTTCACTTGCCTGTATTTTAAATTCAAATTTGGCCTGATATTGCTGTATGCATTTTCTGTGCTCTTCCTGGATCTGCGAGCATCTCTGTGAACTCAGAGGTCAGTACAAACCAAACTAAACTGGACTATTCCTGAACCCCTAACATCCTACTTCAATTTGATCATATCAGCTCCTGAGACTTTAATCTTCACCTCACACTCTGAGGCCACTTAGAAGCCATTAGCTAAAACCATTTCACCTGGAAATCTTTGTCTGCAATTCACAAATTTAAAAGAAGAGGAAGTTTGGTTCTTTTTGAGTATAGTTTGATCTTACTTCCTAAGTCATGTAAGGTGGGTTATAAAATTGATAATATAAAAACGAAGATGGGGGGCTGGAGAGATCGCTTAGTGGTTAAGGCATTTGCCTGTGAAGCCAAAGGAATCAGGTTCAATTCCCCACGACCCACATAAGCCAGATGCACAAGGGGCACATGCATCTGAAGTTCATTTGCAGTGGTGAAAAGCCCTGATGTGCCCATTCTTTCTCTGTCTCCTTTCTATCTTTCTCTGCTTGCAAATAAATAAATAAAAATTAAAAATAAGAAGATGGGAACAAAGGAAGAAAAAAGATAGAAGAAACAAAGTAATACCAGAAAGATGACCACCCATGAGGGTCCACAGCCACCTATAAAACCCAACAATCACGTGTCACCACCACTATTATCAATAGTTACTAAGATGGTATATTTCAAGAACATAAGTGCTGAGTGCTGGGACTGTCAGAAACCATAAAGAAGGGACCACTACAATGTACTCACCTTCCAAGTAATGCATAGTCTCTGTTGCCAAATGCTCCAGAGCTGGGTCCTGGATCCATGAAGTTATTCAAGAAAAATCTTGAAATTTACCTTCCATTCACATTTGGCAGCCCTTGTACTTGGTGATTATTTATCATTCACTTAGTGCATTGCTATTCCTAATGCTATTGCAATTTCAATTAATTTTTTATTGTCATAACTCTAAGGAATAACACTGAAAACAGTAAAAGGTCTGTGGGTAGAGTGTCTTAAAATGATTTGTTCTAGAAGGACAGAGAAGAGGTTAACACAGTGAGTTCATTCAGTCCACATTTCTTTTTAATTTGAATGTCATTAGCATAGGAAAAGACCATGATAACTTTCTATGTTACCTTTCTTTTTAAAAAAAAAATCTTATGTACTTATTTATTTGCAAGCAGAACACACACAGAGAAAGAATGGGTGCACCAGGACCTCCAGCCATTGCGGATGAACTCCAGATTCATGTGCCCCTTTGTGCATCTGGCTATATGTGGGTACTGGGGAATCGAACCCAGATTGTTAGGCTTTGGAGTTAAGTGCCTGAACCACTGAGCCATCTCTCCAGCCCATCTTTCTTTCTTTTTTAAAAAATATTTTTATTTATTTATTTTTAAGCAGAGAGATAGAATGGGCAGGCCAGGACTTCTAGATGCTGCAAACAAACTCCAGATGCATGTGCCACTTTGTGCATCTGGCTTTACATGGGTGTTGAGGAATTGAACCTGGTCGGTAGGCTTGGTAGGCAAGCGCCTTAACCACTGAGCCACCTCTCTAGCCCCCAGTTATCTTTCATACTCATATGACATTCTCTCTAGAACAAGTCACACTTTTTTGTCGATGTTTATTGTTATTGGTGTATGTGTGTGTGTGTGTGTGTGAGAGAGAGAGAGAGAGGGAAACACTTTACAAAATAAAATAAAATAAAATAAAATAAAATAAAATAAAATAAAATAAAATAAGTAGCAGGCCTGGAGAAATGGTTTAGTGGTTAAGACATTTGCCTGCAAAGCCAAAGGATCCCGGTTCAGTTCTCCAGTACTTACGTACACCAGATGTGTAAGGGCACTCATGCATCTGGAGTTCGTTTGCAGTATCTGGAGGCCCTGGAGTGTCTGTTCTCTCTCTTCTCTCTCTCCTCTCTCTCTCAGCCTCTGCCTCTTTCTCTCTCTCAAATAAATAAATAAATATTTTTTTTAAAAAACAGTCATAACCATATTGGGAGTGTGAGCTCTAAAAACCACTACTTGGAAACTTAAGAGAATCTATGTTCAGTGCCAGTAATTCCCTGGCAAAACTCTGAAAACTTCTGATCTCAAAAACTAGATTCTAATTAGCATCGTGCAGAACTAACCGCCAGGTTTCCAAGAACATAGGACCTCCCCAGTGGCTGAGATTGTTAAGTGTAGAGGTGCTGAGTTCTGGGCTCAAATCTTGTCTCTCCCATTTACTTATCTACCCGACAGCTTACACAGACCCATGCATCCTCAGCTGTCTAATGGTACAAATGGAACTAACACGGTAAGTACAACTCAAAATTCTTGTAGGGGTTAAATGAGATACTGAATGCTAAGACATTAACATAGAACACATGTGAGTGTGTGTGTCGCGAGAGCACTGAAAAAGTGTCAGGAATTAATATTTATAATTATCATTTTCCTGTCTTAAATTTTCTTGGACTTTTGGTGATGATTTGTTTTGTGATATTGTAGGGTTATTAATCAATGATAGTGTTTCAATCTCTTGGCCCTTGGAAAGTAGAGCAGAAATAAAACCACATATTAAGTACATTGGGCCAATTTGATATTTGATACTTAGAGTGAATCTTTTGCTTTGTAAAATGACCCGTTCATGTCCATTCAGAAACCAGGGGTCACCGCAGGATAGATTTTATTAAAGTGTTTTCACAGGACAGGGTTGGCAGTTTGCAAAACTGATAAGAGCAATATTTTTATCTCCTTGTTTCAGCTTTTGCATCTGATTTTGCTGGAGCTTCGCTTAGTGGGTTTATTTGTCAAGAATGCATGATCTTTCATAAACGACTGTTTCTCTCCTTTTACCATTCTTTTATGACACGTTTTGTTCTTTTCAATATAATCTAATTATTTTAATCAGTTAATGCATTCAGTTAATTTTTGCCACTTTATCCATTTGTAGTTTTGTTATTTATATAATTGTCTAAACATTTAATTATTAATAATAATTATTTCACATGATTTTGGTATCATTTGCAAGGATTCCTTACATGTATTTTATACTTATCTTCATGATATAATCACATGCAAGGATATATCTTATTTTAAGTAATTTGTCTTATAAAAATAATTGTGGCCAGGCATGGTGGTGCATACCTTTAATCACAGCATTTGGGGGGCAGAGGTAAGAGGATCACTGTGAGCTCAAGGTCAGTCTGAGGCTGCATAGTGAATTTCAGGTCAGCCTGAGCTAGAGTGATACCCTACCTCAAAAGACCAAAACAAACAACAAAAAAATTATGGGAGGCTGGGGAGATGGCTCAGTGGTTAAAAATGCTTACCACACAAGCCTGATGACTGAAGGTAGGATCCTCTGGTTTTCTATAAAAGCAGACAAAAGTAGGATGGTTTCTGTGATCCCAATGCCCCTAGGATAATGGGAGGCATAATTAGGAGACTCATGAAGTTCTTAGGCCAGCTTGCCTGGCATTCCCAGAGGCAAATAAGAGATCCAGTCTCAGCCGGGCGTGGTGGCGCACGCCTTTAATCCTAGCACTCCCGAGGCAGAGGTAGGCCACCCTGAGACTACATAGTGAATTCCAAGTCAGCCTGGGCCAGAGTGAGGCCCTACCTCGAGAAAAAAAAAAAAAAAAAAGAGAGAGAGAGAGAGAGATTCAAACAAGGTGGAAGGCAGAGATGACATCCTGAAGTTGTCTTCTGACTTCCACGGTCATGCTTATATGCACACACATCATGCACATAAACTCACAAACACACATATACAATCATGTTTCTTGCAGAAAATGCAGAGAAATAAAGGGAAGAAAATAATTTTCTATACTGCCTACAGCTAAGAACACTTTTTGAGTTGTAATTAAAAAAACAACAACTATTAATTAGTACACATTCATTGTACATATTAAGGAGCCGCAGTGTGACATTTCCATACATGGCTACAACAGACATTAATCAGATGCAGCCTCCTCCCTTCCTAATCTCCAGTGACAAACAGAATTTCAAGTTGACCCTTTCGGCTTGTACACTGACAGAAGATGCACTACTTGTCTTTCTGGGTCTGCTTTCTTTTATGTTAGACATAGTCCTCTCATTCCACCCATGTTCCCACAGATGTCTGGATTTCATTCTTGATGCCTGTCAATAATACTCCCAGTGCACATACATGTACCATGTTTTCTGTAGCTGCTCATCTGTTGATGGGCAATTCAGCTGGTTACATGTCTTATATAATAGGAACATTTAATGGCTAGTCTTTCTGGAGCTTCTATACAAGTATAGGATGTATTTATATCTTTTTGTAAAAAAATATACTACATTACAAAAAATTCTACATCAGGGGTTGGATAGATGGCTTAGCAATTAAGGCATTTTCCTGGAAAGCCAAAGGATCCTGGTTCAACTCTTCCAGGCCCCACGTAAGCCAGATGCATAAGGGGGCGCATGCATTGGGAGTTCGTTTGCAGTGGCTGGAGGCCCTGGTGTGCTCATTCTCTTTCTCTTTCTCTCTCTCTTTCTTTCTCTTTCTCTCAAAATAAATAAATAAATAAATAAATAAATAAATAAATAAATAAATAAAAATATATTTTAAAAATACATCATATTGCCCCCCCTTATCTATGTCTTATACTTGTTTCTATGCCACTAAATGCTTGTCTATAACAGAATTTTAGCTTCTGAATACATATTGCTATATGTTAATTTTTTTTAGTAATCTATTTTTTAGATAATTTGGTCCATTTTTTTAACTGCTTGATACAAGTGTAATGACTAACGTGCTATCTACTTTTCCTTCTAGGTTCAGACTTTTATGCCTTTCTGATCTCACTGAGGTACGGTGCAATCTGTGATCCAATGCTCACCTGTCACATACATTTATGGCACAAATATACACAGAAGAAAAAAAAAACACCTCTAAACAAAGCTCCCTGTCTTATAATTTCTTATCTGTTCTTTTTTTCTTTTTTGGAAAAGAAATTTTCATACCAATGTTCTAAATTTATTTTATGACCCACAAATAAGCTTTTACCTCCAACTAAACAGCATGGTTCAAGTCAGGATTCCAGGAACCAGGGCTGTGCTTGCTACACAAGAGGCATAACTGCACTTGTAGTGAGTGGAAGCTACTAAATCATTATGTGCTCCTATGACAAATGCTTAAGTGGTACAGTACTGATGCCAAGTAATGTGGAGAAAGACTGTGTGTTGGCTCTGCTCTGTACTAGCTGGTGACCATATCAAGTCATTTAACCTCTCTGTGTCTTACCTTTCTACTTGTAAAGTAAGGATAATAGTAGTGCTTAACTCATGGGATTGTTAGGAAAATTAAATGAGTTAATGTAAAAAAATACTTATAAATGAATGTGGTGGCTCATGCCTATGATCCCAGCACTTAAGAGACTGAGGAAAAAAGGCTTTCTAGGAGTTCAAATATGCCTACAGGTTACATGTGAATTCCAGGGCAGCTTGGGCTACATAATGAGGCTCTGGTTCAATAATGACAATGATAATAATGACAATGATAATTTTAATAATACTTAAAGTAGTATCTGCCATATAGTAAACAACACATGTTTTTATTAAATAAATACAGAGGAATGTCCTGGGAGTAGATCAAAGAAAGGGTGTATAAAAACAAAGATTCCAGGACTGGAGAGATGGCTTAGCAGTTAAGGCACTTGCCTGTGAAGCCTAAGGACCCATGTTCAACTCTCCAGATCCCATGTAAGCCAGACACACAAAGGTAAGGCAAGCACAAGGTCACACATGCCCACTAGGTGGCACAAGCATCTGGAGTTTGATTAGAGTGGCTGAGGCCCTGGCATACCAATTCTCTCTTTCTCTCTCTCATAAATTAAATTAAAATTTAAAAAACAAAACAAAGATTCTACATCTTGTTAAACAACTGTTCATCCTTCTTCCCAACACCCTGCAAATTTTGAGCCTGCTTTTTTCCCCCTCCAAACAGTAGCAAAAGTGATATCTTAAGGGGCTATTCACCATTCCTCTCTTAGTTGGGGTGTTTGGGCAGAGGAAGTGTACAGAGGCAGCAGCAGGAGTGAGTGAGAGGAAGGAGATAGGAGCTATTGTGCACAGAAGACTTATGGATGCTCCACAGAACTCTGGCAGGGTCACAGGGGGCTGCATGTCAGAGCTTCTCTGTGCAGTGGGCAGGAGGATCCATAAGATGCTTGGGCAGTGGGGAGCAGGTCAGAAGACTGGGGAATATGCCCTTCTCAGAAGATGTCCTTCTCCACTGGGAATCTCCATCTTGCTTCAAATTCTGTCACTTGTGTATGTGTTTCTCCCTCTTCTGCCTCTGTTTTTTAAAGTTTTTTATTTTAGTGAGAACAAGAGAGAAAGAACACGAGAGAGAATTGGCATGCCAGGGCCTCAGCCACTGCAATCAAACTCCAGGCACTTGCACCACCTAGTGGACATATGTGACTTTGCACTTGCCTCACCTTTGTGCATCTGGCTTACGTGGGATCTGCAGAGTCGAACGTGGGTCCTTAGGTTTCACAGGCAAGTGCCTTAACCACTAAGCCATCTCTCCAGCCTTCTGCCTTTCTTAATTGTCCTTTATACCTTGATTCTAGGATATGCAAAAGGTAATGAACTTTGTAGTAGGGCTTTAAGAAAAGAATGGTTTCCTTTGAACTTGCTGCAAACAAGTCTTAGTGACTAAGTAACTTAGTGACTTAGTGACTACACACATGACTAAGAACTTAGATAAACCAGACTGTCAAATATGGAATATGGATACCCTCTGAGTCTACTTTCTGTTACTATAACAACATGCATGAGATAACTGACTTGAAAAGGGAAAGATTTATTTGGACTCAGTTTTGGAGGTTTTACTCCACAAGCCTGTGGTAAGATCGGAATGCAATTATAGTGGTATGATGTCACTGGTCACCTCCAGGCTGGGATGCAAATGGGAGTGACAGTAGGAGACAAAGGTCCCTCTCAAAGGAATGGCCCCAATGACCCAAACTTCCCACAAGAACTGGGAGTTTCTACCAGCTCCCAAACTGGAGATTAAGTCTTTAACATGTAGGACATTGGCAGACATTGTAGATCCGATCTATAACAGGTGGCAATGGTTAATAATATCATTGGCAAAGGCTTGGTGGGGGCTAAGCTTTCCCAAGTGGCGAGCTTCTGAAAAAGGGTTTTGTTAACATGTTGCAGTGTGTGAATCTTAGAAAACACCAGAAATTTCATGCAAAGCTTTATAGGATGAGAACCAATGCCTATGTAAGAAGGAGAAAATCGTGTGCTAAGTGTTAAATGTTTGTTTGATTTCGAGTTCTAATTTTTTTTTTAGAACAACAGAATCAAACCAGGAATGCATTTTTTCCCCTTATCATCAAGGGAAAAATACAAGCCTTCTTCATGTTGCCAAGCAATTGAAAAGGGGCTATTGTTTTTAGAGAAGATGCTTGCTCGGGATGGAGGAGTCAGAGGCGAACACCTGAGCTCTGCTGGATGGTGTTTGAGGATACTATGAGGGCGTTTGGTGTATAAAGAAGGAAGTCATTGAAATTGATCTAAGTTAATTTTTCTTTCTTTGGGAACACATGAAAAAGCATCACTGCTTATCAAGAGGAAAGAATGGCTGATAGTGAGAGAGAGGCTTATCTTTCATAGAGTATAAACTATTACAGAGGAATTAAAACTATCAGGCTAGAGCACCTGAGAACATCCCTTACAAATGCCAAGGCCCCGGCGTTCTCCTTATTTCAAAGAAGAACTGAGAAGACACAGGCCTAGGAAAGTGTGTGCCTTTGTTTTCCTTGGGACTTCAATATGTTCTGGGAAGTGGATGAGACAAAGTCCTCAAACTTACTGTGTAGCTAAGATAACCTTAAACTTCGGATCCCTCTGCTTCTAATCCCCAAGCGTTGGGCTTATAGCCACGCTCGGCACCTATGTGGTTTATGTAGTGCTGGGAATGGAACCCAGAGCTTCGTGCATGCTAGGTAAGCATTTTGGTGACTAAACCACAACCCCAGCCCCAGCCCTTCAATCCATTTTTTATTCAGAACATGTGAAAAAGTGTTTCTTCAGAAATCTCAGTTTTCATAGACCTTTAAGCAAGATGAAAGGTGGTAGTTTCATATCATACTTTGAAAGATGTGGGAGCTTTAAAAATAATAAAATACTGGGCTGGAGAGATGGCTTAGCAGTTAAGGTGCTTGCCTGTGAAGCCTAAGGATCTAGGTTTGATTCCCCAGATCCCACATAAGCCATATGCCCATGGTGACACATGTATCTGGAGTTCTGTTTGCAGGGGCTGGAGGCCCTGGCACTCCCATTCATTCTCTCTTTCTAATAAATAAATACAAATAAAATATTTTAATTAAAAATAAAAACACTGGGTTGGGAATATAGCTCAGTCAGAAAAAATGCTTTCCTCACAAGTATAGGGATGTGAGTTTGAGCCTCAGTACCCACCTCAAAATACCACGTGTGGTGGCACATGCTTGTAACACCAGTGCTGAGGAAGTGGACACAGAAGAATCCCCGGAGCTCCTGCCTGGGAAGTGACATCGAGGTTGTCTTCGGGCCTCCACATGTACATGAGGACACACTAATATAAGCACCCACACATACGCATGCATTCACACATGGGAATACACATGCACATGTACCACACACACACAAAAACACACAAATAAAATTAATACAATTCCAATTCACTGAGGAAAGAGAACAAAATATGAGGAGTTGTATGGCGAGTCTCAGGGAGAGTCTGGCCATGACCCTGCAAAACCCAGGCCATTTCTCAGCTGTCAGAGAAAGCCACTGGGCCACCGGATACTAGGTCCACACTAACTATCTCTGCAGGGACCCATTCACCTGGGGGAATGGAAACACCCCATTCTTTTTCTTATTTGGCAAGTTAACATAGTAATGAAAATTGAAAATATCGTCCATTATCTGTTTCCTCTTGGAGGAAAGTAAGATGCCGGAAGCACTCAGGGGATTAACTGTTTCTGAGCAGGTCAGCCAGCCACAGGCACGCTGCCGAAGGAGAGATGTGAGCCATTGGAAGTCTAGAAGTCAGAAGACAAGAGTGCACATCTTTTGAGAAGTTCATTGTCCCTTTAAATACATTTATTTATGAGAGAGAGAAAGGGAGAGAATGAGCACACCAGGGCCTCTTGCAAATGAACTCTGATGCATGGGCCACCTAGTGCATCTGGCTTACATGTGTCCTGGGGAATCGAACCTGGGTCCTTAGGCAGGCAAGCATCTTAACTGCTTAGCCATCTCCCCTGCTCCCTTATTGTTACTTTTAACCAGAGCATGATGCAACAGAACCGACTTGGAAACTGAGCTGAATCTCTTGAAGATACGTAATTAAGGGAACCACTAAAGGGATGAGAATGTAAGAACTGGAAGTGGGTTGCATATACGAATGTTGCGGAGGGGAGTCAAATAACACACTTAGTTGACTCAGGAGGGTATCATAGGTTGAGATCGGTTTTGAATCTGGCAGAATAAGAGAGGAGTGGGTGGTAAGATCTATAGGGATTCATTGCTGTCATAACTTTATAAAAAGTATAAATGGGGCTGGAGAGATGGCTTAGTGGTTAAGGCATTTGCCTGCAAAGCCAAAGGATCCCTGTTCGATTCTCCAGGACCCGTGTAAGTCAGATGCACAAGGGGGTGCATGCATCTGGAGTTTGTTTGCGATGGCTAGAAGCCCTGGAGGGCCCATTCTCTCTCTCTCTCTCTCTCTCTCCATCTTTCTCACTCTCAAATAAATAAAATATATATATTTAAAAAAGTATAAATGGGAAATGTCTTAAAATTATAAGCAATATGCTTGAATCTCCCTCTCTGTATAAAGATCATTTTTATGTTAGGGTCAACATTTGCCCATGAACAAATTTCTCTTGAAGATTGCGGTCATAATTTAAGCAATTGTTTGTATTGCATGTAGAAGAATTTTGTGTCAGAAAGGGGGATAAACACATTCCAAGCATGCTGTCCATTTAAACTAGCCAGATGGCTCTCAGCATCTGAGCTTCCTTTGGCCATTAAAGAGTTCAAAATGTCACACTGACATACAGGGACTGGCTGGGCCTGGATATGCTGCTCAAACAATAAGGAGGGCTGGAGTTTTCATTGTCCTACCTAGATAGCTCAGGCCAGACTTGAAACTTCTACCATTTTGTTCTCCATACCAACACTCATGGCGACATCAAGCATTTGTGGACAGCATTCCCTGCTTCCTCTAGGGTCGGGGTTTCTACTGAGGGATCTGATCATTCTTGAGGAAGCCAGCAAATTCTCTGAAGTTATAAGCAAAATTTGGAGTATAACATACATATTTTCTACTGTGTGAATCATCAGGTTTTCTTGCTTTCTTTTTCCTTTTCTTTCAAAGTAAGGTCTCACTCTAGTGCAGGCTGACCTGGAATTCACTGTATAGTCTCAGGCTGGCCTCGAACTCATGGCAATCTTCCTACCTCTGCCTCCCAAATGCTGGGATTAAAGGCATGCACCATCATGCCTGGCCCCTGTGGCATTTTTATTGCATAGGATACACAACAGTGTTTTGGTTCACACAGGCTTAATATTCCGTGAGCTAGTTCACTGATTATGAATGAAGTTCCTATTTACATGAAAACATTCAATTAGAATTCTAGGTATTTTAAGCAAAATTATCTCAAGGTTTTTCTCATTAAGAAATAAAACCACAGCCTTTTCGTAATCTACTCTTGGGAAATACAATGGGTCAAGCTTTTTTTACACTGAAAAGAATGTTTCTTACAGTATGTTTCTTAAGACAACACTTAAAACTTTTTTGAAAAAGTATGGTAAATATAAGAAATAAAGTGGAATAATAAAATGTTCAATTATGGGCTGGAGAGATGGCTCAGCAGTTAAGACACTTGCTTGTGACGCCTAAGGACCCAAGTTCAATCCCCAGTACCCATGTAAGCCAAATGCACAGGGTGGCACATGCATCATTTGCAGTGGCTAGAGGCCCTGGTGTGCCCTTTCTCTCTCTTTCTCTATCTGTCTCTTGCTCACTCTTTCTCTCAAATAAATAAATAAAATATTTTTGAAAATAAAATAAAATGTTCAATTTGGGCTGGGGAGATGACTGCAAAGAACTTTCCTCACAAGCATGAAGGTCTGAGTTTGATCCCTACAACCATTATGACAAAACCCTGGACATGCAGGTGGTGCAAATCCCAGCTCTACGGAGGCAGAGACAGGACGATCTCTGGGGTGTGTTGGCCAGCTGATTCATCCTACTTGACAACTTTCAGGGCAGTGAGAGTCTGTCGCAAAAAAAAAGGTGGATGAAATCTAAGGGATGACATCCAAACAAATGAACCAGTAAATGAACATAACACACACACACACACACACACACAACACACAAATTTAATAAAACCCCCAATTAAAGGCAGTAAAGGGGGAGAATGGAAACCAGTAACAAGTACAGTGAACAGAAAACAGCTAACACTATGGTAGAATCTAATCTAATGGTACCAAATACTCTACATGTGAATGATCCAAATATGCTAGTTAGAAGACAGAGGTTATGGGCTGGAGAAATGGCTTAGCGGTTAAGGCGTTTGCCTGCAAAGCCAAAGGATCCCAGTTTCATTGTCCAGAACCCACGTAAGCCAGATGCACAAGAAGCAAATGCGTCTGGAGTTCGTTTGCAGTGGCTAGAGTCCCTGGCGTGCCCATTCTCTGTCTGTCTGCCTCTCTTCTCTCTCTCTCTCTGCTTGCAAATAAATAAATTTTTTTTTAAAAAAGACAGAAGTTACTAGATGGGATAAAATGACCTGATGCAAGGGCATGCTGTCTACAACAACCCCACTTTAAATATAAAGACTTTAGCTCAAAGTAAAAGGGTAGAGCAAGGTCTAACAGAGACCACTAAGTGACAGCGGGAATAGCTATACTAATTTCAGACTTGGGAATGTCAAGGACAGCTGGACATGGGGGCACATGCCTGTAATCTCAGCACTCAGGAAGCTGAGACAATGGGAAAAACTAATAACTATCAAGCATAAAGAGAGACATGAAAGAGCAATAAATAAGACAAGTTTCCTTCTTTTTAATTTTTTTTTAATTTATGGGCATGGATGGATGGATATATATATGTATGAATATATGTATGTATGCATGGGCATTCCAGGGTCTCTTGCCACTTCAAATAAACTCAGATGCATGAATTATTTTTTGCATCGGGATTTAAAAAATATTTATTTATTTATTTATTTATTTGAGAAAGAGAGAAGTAGATAGAGGGAAAGAGAATGGCCATGCCAGGGCCTCCAGCTTTTACAAACAATCTCCAGATGCATGTGCTTGTGCATCTGGCATATGTGGGCCCTGGGGAATCAAACTTGGGTCCTTTGGCTTTGCAGGAAAGCACCTTAACTGCATCTGGATTTATATGGGCACTGGTGAATCAAACCAAGGCCAGTAGACTTTACAAGCAAGTGCCCTTAACCACTGAGCAATCTCCCCAGCCCAAGAAGACAATCTTCCAAGAACAATAACAATCCTAAATGTGTATGCCCCTAGCAAAAGAGCTTCAAAACAGGTGAGACAAATACTGACAGAAGTCAACAGAGAGATGAGAGATAATTAAAATGGAAGACTTCATATCTCCCCCAGTAATTGATAAAACAAGTAGGCAGAAAATTAATCAGTGTAGCGATGACCTAAACAGCGTTATCCAGCAACTTGATAACCTTACAGTGCAGAACACATATTCTTATTAGGCACACGTGTGCATTTAGTAACATGAACTGTGTTCTGAGCTAGGAAACCCATCGCACCAATATTAAAAGAAACCACATAAAAACTGCTCTTGGGCTAGAATGGAATTAAGTGCAAATATAGATTAGAAAGATATCTGGAAATTCCCAAAATGTTGGAGATTAAATAACACACGTAAAAAAAAAAAAAAAAAAAACAAGGTCAAAGAGGAAGTCTCCATGGAAATCAAAAGCACACGGTTGTGAGGCCAGGACCGGGTGTGGCATCAGAGAAGTTGGCATGGCCTGCCAGGGCAATGAGCTCAGGAGCTAGGCCCTCAGGGCCCTCATGGAAGGACATGCACATGAGGCCTGGAGTAAAGTTTAAGCAAGGGAGCCTGTGTGGGTGTGGGTGGGGACATGGGTAGTGGAGGAGTGCACCGAGGACCTTCAGAGACCCTGTGATAGGTCCCAGCACAGCTGCCCACACCTGGCAAGCTTCTCTTCCTCTGAGCGCTCTGCTTTAATAAGCTATACTTGTGTGGGCTTGATGGGGGAAGAAACTCAAAGGACATTCCCCAATGTTCAGCAAAGTATTCACTTCCAAGCTCTTGGCTTTTGATCGCTTCCTCCTAACCTTTAATAAATTCTGTCCTGTGCTTTCCCCATTATAGTTAAACTGCAAACACTATGTCTATGATTTGCTTCCTATGTGGAATTTTGCAAATGTCAGTTTATTTAACATACATACATACACACACACACACACACACACACACACACACACACACAGAGAGAGAGAGAGAGAGAGAGAGAGATTCTTATCCCTACTGCACACAGGTATAAACTGAGGTACAAAGAGATTAAATAGCTGGTAAAGTGGCAAAGGCAGGATGTGACTCCTATGTTGTTTGATTCTTGAGAGTCTTAATATCACCATTTGTTGCTCAGTGTTCAGTATGTGCCCATGTACACTGTATTCCTCACTGAGCCTGGTGGCAGAGACCTGTAATCCCACCTACCCAAAAGGCTGAGACAGGAGCATTACAAGTTCAAGGCCTACCTGGGCAACAGAGTAAGTTCAAGGTCAATGAAGGCAAACTCAGTGAGACTCTGTCTCAAAATTTAAAAAAAAATGAATAAGTACAAAGGGGCTGGAGATGTAGCTCCCTGGCAGAACACCTGCCTGATGTGCACAAGGTTTTGAGGCGAATCTCCAGCACCACGGAAAGCAAAACACCTTCTCAAAGCATGCATGCCTGAAAAGGATCCAGTGGAGGGAGGGGCTGTTGCTTGTTTGGGTGGAACACTACATGGTTAAGAGTGCCCACAAGGACTGGAGAGATTGCTTAGTGGTTAGGGCACTTGACGGGAAAGCCAAAGGGCCCAGGTTCGATTCCCTAGGATCCATGTAAAGCCAGATGCACATGGTGGCACAAGCATCTGGAGTTTGTTTGCAGTGGCCAGAGGCCCTGGCATGCTCAATCTCTCTCCTCTCTCTCTCAAATAAATAGAATATAAAAATATAAACAAAAAAATTTTCAAAAAGAGTGCCCATGAAGGTTTAGCAGGACTTGGTTCTTAGAAAATACATAGTCATACGCCATGAGGGCTCTTCCTCAGTAGGCCATGAACACAATAAGCAGCATGGGAAACTCAGTTGAAGCAAGTATTCTTCAAGTTGGGCCTTGTGGGATTGCCCAGAAAAATACTGAGATTAAAAGCAACATGTAAAGGGATGGGGAGATGGTTGGTTGTTAAAAACTCTTTCTGCACATGTCTGACCACTGGAGTTTGCATCCCCAGAATCTATATAGGGCAGAATTAAAGTAGCACATGCATCTGCAACCCCCATCCTCCTCCAACAATGGGAGCCAGAGTCAGGAGAATTCTGAAGCCTGCAGGCAAGTTAGCGAGTCTGGTGTCTGCGGCTGCAAGCAACGAGTGAGCCCCTGCCTCAAACAAGGTCAAAGGCAAGGACCGACATCCTGAGGTTGTCCTTTGATCTCCACACATGTGCCCTGGCATGTGTATACTCACATATACACACAAATCATACATGCATATACATACACACAAACCACAACATACAAAAGGCAAAAAGTAAGATTAAAAAAATCTGTAGCCATCCTTCTCACCCTGCAGTAAAAATATTGAAGGGTAACCAAAACAATGCTAAATGGAATAGAAAAATATTTCTTTAGGTAGAAAAGAGCAAAACATATGGAAGGTTATTGATGGCATAAAATAGAGAATTTATGTATATTACAGCATGATCTTGGGTGTGTTGCTTTAATCACTCTTTTCTCACCTGCAAAATGGAAATAATAATAATAATTATTATACAACATTATAATGGGGAATATATGTAATAAGTATTCAATATATTTTAAGGATCATGAGTAAATGTCCAGCGCCATCATACAATTAAAACCATGTATGAAATAGTTGAAAGCCCAAAGGAAATGAAACACAAAAATGTTAATTCTTTTTTAAGACCATAATCAAGCATACTTTCCCCAAATTCCAAGAGAATAATCCTTCTCTCTCACTAAGCTTTGAGTGAATTGCTGCTTAGCAGTCAATACATTTTGAGCAGAGTACAGATATTTGTGTAGAAACATCTTGGAAACTCTTTGAGGGCAGGCTCGGGGTCTGGCATCTTTCTCCTTTGACCCTTTCTCTGTGCTGTGTATAATACATGGCACTTAGGGTAGAGGTCTGAAACAGCTGAATAAATGTTTGTTAAGTTGGTCTGAATTGAAGTGAACTTCAAAGAGTGGGCCTAGCCAGGAGAAAGGAGGCTGCAAGAGCAAAAAGGAAACCCAGAGACTGTGTCTGTCTGTCGTACAGATGCAGCACTATCTCACTGTACTTCAGTGAGACATTCAACACTGTGCAGTTGTGCTTGAAGGCACCAAATGCTTCCTTGAGTCTACTGAAATGCAAATAATTCTTTAGGAACTATGGACTGGCCAGTCCCCTGACTTGGAGGAACTCTGAATCCCCAGTTTTAGCCCATGTTAATTGCGGAGATCACTGAGAAACTTCTAGAATGCTGCAGCCTATGCAGCTTTCTGTGTTCAAATTAATGTAAGCTAAGGGCCACAAACTCTTCACCAAACTGTACTGGGCTTCCCTACTTTACTCAATTTTTGGGGTCAAACTTGTTGAGCTTGCAAGCCCATGCAAAGCCATGAACATCAAATGCAATTGATAGAGTTGCCACAAATCCCCAAAGTCTGACCTGAGAGTCAGGTTCTTCTTGTAGTACAAATACACACACACACACACACACACACACGTGTGTCTAAGATACACGTACACACTCTCACCCTGCTTCATATCCAGCACACACGCTGTCTTACTCAGTGTCAAACATACCCTGCCAGGTACACTGTCTCAAACATTTACAGACACACAAACATACAACAGACACATACCTTTCTAGTCATCCCTTCAGGAAGTGGATTGACAGAGTTTTGGGGTAATAACTACAAGAATGGGCACCTAGAGATTGGCTTCTGCTCGCACTTCACATTGTCGGTATTGAGGGATCTTCAGTGCTTGACCCCTACACGTGTGGCTCTCATCTGTACTTTATTCTATTGGAATTTCCTGTAGAGTGTTTAAATGAAAATTACTAGCCCTGCACAGAACTTTAGAGATTCTGACTCAGCAGGTTTGGAGCAGAATCTTAAACTCTTAAATCTCCATTTGGAAGCCAGATCGGTAATAGCAGGTCCAAAACCCCGTGGTTCTAAACACATGGGTAATTTTGGAGGTCTACTAGATCTCCCTATATTTGAACATGGCACCAATGAGATCTTGCGGCTTTGGTAACTCAGATATCTAGCTGTAGCCTGGTTGCTTTCATCTGGGAGTCTCTGGTGTCCATCCCACATGCACATCATAAGGGTTCAATTTTAAGAATGGGTCTTCTACACAACACGCCAGGGTTATAGGACATAGAGAAATCAAGCTGAAGCTGAGCTGGAAGATTCTTGTCTGCTGGCTAGCTTTTGTAGTTCTAGATAGTGCTATACAGGTTGTTGATGGAACAAAGCCACCAACAATCCTATCCAGTTTTGTACCCTGGCAGGCAAAGAGGAAGATGTGCCCACTGGTGCAATAGCAGCATGACCATTATGGGGTTAGCCAACTGTTTTCTTATTAGATGTGAGTCCTTTTCCACAGGAGGGAATTCATATCTGGCCCATGAACCTGGTCAAATGGTCATGGCTGGGGAGTAGGCCCTAGGGGGACGTTACTATTGTTGTTTGATTGAATGGTCATGTTGCCAAACTGCCTTCTATATAATTATGGTTATTGTTGATTTACTTGTTTTTATTAGCATACAAAGAATTAGGTTTCATTACACTATTTTCAATTTTTCTGTTTCCCTTTCCTCCTTCCCCTTCCCAACTTATGTCTCCCCTACCCACACACGACATAGCCTCCTTTCCTCCTTCATACACCATGTTTCCTTTGGTTCTTTCCCCCATTCTCATCAGCTCTTGTGGTCTTTGATCTAGAATCATAGCTCAGACTCACTCTCACATCCGCTTGCTTACAAACATTAACAGTTAAGATCCATAGGCAAGAGAGAATGTGTAATTTTTGAGCTTGGGTTACCTCGATTACTATAAATCTTTCCAATTCCATTCATTTTTCCTACACATTTCACAACTTTGTTTTTCTTTACAACTGAGTGTAACTCCACATGTATACATAGCATATTTTTATCAGCCAGTCGATCAGTTGATGGACAACTAGGTTGATTCCATTTCCCAGCTATTGTGAACAGAGCAACAATGAACAAGGATGTGCAAGTATCTCTATGGTAGAATCGAGTCTCTTGTGTCTATGCCCAGAAGTGTCCTACTTGGGTTAGGCAATAGTTTAATCTTCAGATATTTGAGAAATGCCCACACTGATTTTCACTGTGGCTACCCCGGTTACACTCCCACCAATAGTGAGTAAGTTTCTCTTTCCACATAACCTCACCAGCATTTGCTGTCACTAGTGTTTATTATAGCCATTCTCACTGTGGTGGGATGAAATCTCAAAATAGCTATTTGCATTTTCCTGATGGCAAAGGACATTGAATTTTGTTCAAACATATATGCTGGCCATGTGTGTCTCTTCTTTGAGAACTGTCTATTTATTTCATTAACTCATTTACTGATTGGCAGTTTGGGGTCTTTTTTTTTTTGTTTAGTTTTTGCAGTCTTTCATATTTCTTTTAGAGATCACCATCCTGGTCAGAAGAATAACTGGCAAAGACCTTCTCCCACACTGTAGACTTCCTGCCTGCTCTGCTGATAGTTTCCTTGGTTTTATGTGGTCCCAGCTGTTGATTCTTGGGACTATTTCCTGTGCTGTTGGAGTCCTGTTCAGAAAGTTCTTACCTATACTTATGACTTGCAGTATATCACTTATGTTTTCCCTACTATTTTCAATGTTTCCAGCTTTGTATAAAGGCCTTTGGCCCATTCTGAAATGATCTTTGTGCATGGTAAGAGATGTGGGTCTAATTTCATTCTTCGTAGCTAGATATCCAGTTTTTCTAGTACCATCTGTTGAATAGGCTTTGTATGTGTGTGTGTGTGTGTGTGTGTGTGTGTGTGTGTGTGTGTGTTTGATGCTTTTGTTGAAAATTAGGTGTCCATTGCTGTGTGGGTTTAATTCTGGGTTCTATATTCTGTTCCATTGGTCTATGTGTCTATTTTTGTTCCCATACCATGCTGTCTTTGTCACTATGGCTCTGCAGTATAATTTTAGATCAGCAATTGTGATGTCATCAACAATGTTCTTCTGCTTAGGTTTGCTTTGGCTTACACGTGCTGTTTTGTGCATCCATATGAATAGTCACATTGTCTTTTCTAGTTCTGAGAAGAATAGATGGGAATTGCATTGAAGCTGTAGATTACTTTTGGCAATATAGCCATTTTCACTATATTGATTTTTGCCAATCCAGGAGCATGACAGGTCTCTCTAATGTAAAGTATCTCACTTTTTTTTGAGAGCTCTTTCACATCCTTGGTGAGGCTTATTCCTAGGTACTTTATTTGGGGGGAGTTCTAGGGAATGGTATATTTTTCCTAATTTATTTTGCAGCAAGTTCATTATTGGAATATATAAAAGCCTCTCATTTTTAAAAAGAACTTATTTTGAAGCTGAGATACATAAGAGAGAGAGAGAGAGAGAGAGTGTGTGTGTGTGTGTGTGTGTGTGTGTATGCCTTCTACCTGTCTGGAAGTGCAGACCAGACTAGACTTGGTGGTACCTGTCCCACTGGGGTCCTAGAAGCTGGGCCCAAAAGCTAGGCTGGCTGCTCTGGTTGGGCAGAATGAGTTTGGTAGTATTCCTTCCCTTGATATTTTAAGAAACAATTTGAAAAGTATTGGTATTAGCTCTTCCATAAAGAATTTAGCAGTGTGCCAGGCATGGTGGCGCACATCTTTAATCCTAACACCTGGGAGGCAGGGGTAGGAGGATCTCCATGAGTTCGATGCCACCCTGAGAATGCAGAGTGAATTCCAGGTCAGTCTGGGCCCTAAATGCCTTTATTACAAAGTCAGAGAGATCCCATATCACTAACCTGACTGTCCACCTAGTAACTGGAAAAACAAGAAGAAACCAACTCAAAGAGCTCCAGAAAGAAAGAAATAATCATGATTAGAGCAGAAATTAATGAATTGGAAACTAAGTAAACAATTTTTAAAAATCAATGAAACTAAGAGCTGGTTCTTTGAAAAAATAAACAACATTGACAAACCCTTGGCCAAATTGTTCAGGCAAAAAAAAAAAAAAAGAAGAAGAAGAAGAAAGAAGTCTCAACAAAATCAGAAATGAAAAAGGAGGGATCACAACAGACAACAATGAAATTGGAAGAATCATCAGGGCATACTTCCAAATCCTAAATCCCAAATAATACTTAATGGGGAAAAACTCAAGGAGTTCCCACTGAGATCAGGAACAAGACAGGGGTGCCCACTCTCACCACTGCTCTTCAACATAGTACTAGAAATACTAGCTCAAGCAATAAGACAGGAGAAAGAAATAAAAGGTATTCAAATTGAAAAGGAAGAAGTCAAGTTAGCCCTATTTTCAGATGACATGATCCTATATGTAAGTGGCCCAAAAGTCTCCATCAAAACTTCTAAAGGTGATTAAATTCCTTCAGCAAAGTGGGAGGATATAAAATCAATGCAAAGAAATCAGTAGCTTTTCTATATGCAAAGGAGAAATATACAGAGAAAGAACTCAGAGAGGCTGTCCCATTTGCAATAGCAACAAAAATTTAAATACCTTGGAATAACTCTAAGCAAGGATGTGAAAGATCTATGTAATGAAAACATAAAAACACTCAAGAAAGAAATATAAGAGGACTTGAGAAGATGGAAAGACCTCCCATGCTCCTGGATAGGTAGAACTAATATTGTGAAAATGGCAATTCTACTAAAAGCAATATACAGATTTAATGCAATACCAATAAAAATACCAGCATCATTCTTCACAGAGATTGAAAAAATGATCTCAAAATTTATATGGAATGGCAGAAGGCCTTGGATTTCCAAACATATTCTCAGAAAAAAAAAAAAAAAACCTCTGGCAATATTACCATACCTGATCTAAAGCTATATTACAAAGCCATAGTAACAAAACAGCATGGTACTGAAATAAAAACAGAAACATAGACCAATGGAACAGAATTGGAGACCCAGACCTTAGGGCAAGTAATTACAACTGCTTGATTTTTGACAAAGGTGCCAATAATGTAGACTGGAGAAAAGACAGCATCTTCAACAAATGGTGTTGGACAAATTGGATGAACATCTGTAGAAAAATGAAATTAGACCCACTCATTTTGCCATACACAAAAATCAAGTAAAAAATGAATTAAAGACCTGAATATAAGACCTGAAACTCTTCAACTATTGGAAGAAAAGATAGGAGGCACTCTCCATGATATAGGACTAGGAAAAGACTTTTTGAAAAAAAAAAAACCAGTAGCCAAAGAAATTAAACAAGCACTCAACCAATGGGATCTCATAAAGCTAAAAAGCTTTTGCACAGACAAGCATACCATAAGAGAGCCAATAGATTGCCCACTGAGTGGGAGAAAATCTTTGCCAGTTATACCACTGACAGAACCCTAATATCTAGAATCTACAAAGAACTCAAAACTAAACAATAAAAAACCAAACAATCCACTCTAAAAGTGGGGCAGAGAACTAAATAGGGAGTTCTCAGAGGAAGAATTACAAATAGCTAACAAACACTTAAGAAAATGTTCAACATCCCTAACCATTAGGTAAATGCACATTAAAACAACTATGAGAGTCCACCTTACCCCAGTAAGGATAGCAAATATAAAAAAATAAAATGAAAAGAAATGTTGGCAAGGATGTGGAGAAATAGGAACACTCATTCATTGTTGATGGGAATGTACGCTGGTACAACCACTATGGAAATCAATGTGCAGACTCCTGAAAAGGGTGAATATAGAGTTACCAACAGACCCTGTTAATCCCTTACTGGGCATTTACCCTAAAAGCTCCACATCTCAGTTCAGAGATATTTGCTCAACTATAGTTATAGTTGCTCAATTCATAATAGCTAAAATCTGGAATCATCCCAGGTGCCCATCACTGGATGAATGGATAACCAAGATGTGGTATATCTATACAAAGGAATTCTACTCCGCAGTAAGAAAAAAATGACACATTGAAACTTGTAGAAAAATGGTCGAACTTGGAATAGAACATTCTAAGTGATCTCACACCATCACAAAAAGACAACTGTTGCCTGGTCTCACTCATCTGCAGTTCCTAACCTGGATCAGCCTGACATACCTGAAGAGTATCTGGAGGCTTGAACAACAGAGAGGGTAGGGCTTGAAGGAATGGGAGGGGGGGGGACACAAAACTGAACCCAAATTGAAGTTGTTTCATAGAATCCTATATCCTGGAAGTCAGACTAAAATGTTGAACCCTCATGAGGACCTTAGGGGGAGCACCCGAATTGAAGGGCCCTAGAGAGGGTGAGATGAAACCTAACCTCAAGTTTCTCCTTTTTTCTATGTCTTTTTCTTTTTTATTTTCCCTTGGTGCTGGCCTGTATATTCCTGTACCAGGATGTGATCTATATCCACAATGAGCTGTCGATCAGAGACCTACTAGATCTTCTGTCAGAGCACTTGATTACCCACCAGAGGTTAATGGTAAGACCTTACTGCTGAAGACAACATACGCTGTCAGCACAGACCAAGGAGAGACCTGGTTGGAATCCAGAAGACAGCCAGTCCCCAATTAGCCCATCTAGTTCTGGAAATGCTACCTGAGCTACCAGGGGAAAGTAGCCAACATCTGTCCAAGCAACTCATAGTCTAAGCAACTCAAAACCTGACGTGGTGCTCACACAAGTGCAATAGTGCCACACAGCCATGGTGGGTAACCAGCTGCTCTTGGATTGGCTAACAGATCTGCTCAGTGGAAAGGAACCCATATCTGGAACTGGGAAACAAGTCAGAATCATATCCAGATAATGATTCTGCTTTCCATTGTTAGGCTCCCACTAACCTTGGACTTTAAATTCTCTCTAAATTAATAATGGTTATCCCATTTAACTGGTGCTGACTTCATTCTCCATTGGAGAATCTGCTTCTCTTTTTCAGACAGGAGCTGGACCTGAGGAGATAAAGGACCCAGTACACTCCACTCTGGCCCCAGCTAAAACCACAGAGGAATTGGGGAAATGAGCAAGAGTGCTGCTTTCTCGGTGAACCTGATATTAGCACAAGAGTGAAGGAGATAGACACTGAGGACACTCAACACCTACCAAAGCAGAGATCCAGAGGCTCCTAAGAGCCCATCACTGAAGTAGACTTAAAATGCTCCCAGCATGGCTCAGGGAATTTTGTGGAAGAGAGGCCGGAAAGATTGGTAGAGCCACAAGTTGTAGTGTTTGCATAGAGACGTTACCTCTCCTCTCCACCATAATGCATGACCCACAATCCCCATGGGGTTGATCTGCATCCCCAAGGAGGAGGGCCTCTTCAAGAAAAGTGACAGGGAGGAGGGAAAGGATGTATTGTTTACATACTAAATATGTCTATATCTAATAAAAAAAAATGGACTGAAAAAAAAAGAAGTGGATAGAAAGAGTGGGCATGATAGGGCCTCTAGCCACTGCAAACAAACTACATACACATGAGCTACCATGGGCATCTGGCTTATGTGGGTACTATAGAATTGAACCTGAATCCTTAGGCTTCACAGGCAAGCACTTTACTGCTAAGCCATCTCTCCAGCCCTAATTTGGAGCTTCTGATAATGAATGCTTGACATAGTTGGCACTTGGACCCATGTCAGTTTCTTTCTTTCTCACTCTCATTTTGAGACTATGTAGCCTAGGTTGACTTTGACCTCTCAGGATACTCCTGCCTCAGCCTCAAGAGGGCTGGGATTATAGATATATACTTCCATGCCTGGCTGAACCACAATCCTTTGATGATGTCACTCCTCAATATGTATTTCCACTGAACTACAGGTACCTTTGCTGGCCGAACAGGAGCCTCATAAAATGAAGTCCTTGCAGCAGGTGATATTAGCAACCAGTAGAGCAGGTGCAGGCCCTGTCAGAACAGATGTAGATGTGAGACAGATGAGGAGGTTGCCTGAGCACAGAGGGAGCCTACACCTGCACCGCTGCCCCACCCACTGATAATGGCAGAGCACCCTTCAAGATAGTATCACAGGGGATCCAGGCTCCTAATTAAGGGTGGGAGAGAGAAGCAGGAACTCACCTGATTCTACCCAACTTCCAGGGCCAATGAGAGCAAACAGAAAGTGATGACAAAATAAAATGGAGGAAGGAAGGAAGGGAAGGAGGGAAGGAAGGAAGGAAAGGGGTTACTCTTTTGGGGGGTTAGAGTAGAAGCCTGAATTTCAAAATTGATTTCAATTTCAATAACTCAGTGGTAGAGTACTTGCTCAGCTGCACAGGGCCCTGGGTTTGAATCCCAGATACACACACACTCATACTCCTAAACAATGTCTCAAGCAAATTCTGTGTTTGAGAAGATCAGTGGTGTAAGTGCTGTAAATCACATGGTACATCTCAGCATCATTTGTTGGTCACCACTATGCTCCTTAATTTCCTTCCTATAAAGTATTGCTCTTCTCACAGGGCTAGGGTGAAAACACCTCAGGTAAGAATGCTGGGAATGTCTAAAAGGGTAACTCATGTAGTGCCAAGCAGCCTCAGAGTGTTACCTGAATCCCGGCCAGATCAGCTGGTCTTGACCTTTTGTCCAGGCCTGCAAGATGCCCTGCGTGAGTGCAGGGTGACTGTCTTTGCGGCTTTCAGTTTAGACAAAACTCTGGGCCACCTTGGGTTTCCTTCTTGTCCTCTCCCCGTCTCCACGTTCTTCCTCCAGCTGGTTCGTATTTTACCTGTTTTAATACTGCGTGTTTATACGGAATAGTTAATCCTCTTGAGTTTTACAGCTCACGAGTCTATATTTTCATAATAAAGTGAATTGCAGTTTCTAGCCCTCCTCCTTTTTCTTCGTTTCTGTACAACTATTGTCACAAGTTATTCATTCCTGATGATTAAAATGATTTCTGATTGAAAATCAAAAATTCCATACTTTTAATACAGCCATACCTAGTAACCGTGTGATTGAAGAATATGTTATCAAGGCTTCATTTCCCTAAAAGCATTCCAACATATCACTCATTCAGGTAGCTAAAATAGAAGCTCGGTCTTGGGATTAACATGGAATCTTAATTTAAAATGTATCAAAGGAAAGAAAACAATTTAGACCCCCGTGTACATCAAAGGATAATTCTATCCAACATCCTACAATGGTTTTGCAGCCGCCTAATCGCTCGCTCACCACACCCTAACGCTTCCATGACTGGGCACCTCAGAAGCTCCAACAACCTCCCTCGCTGTGCCATCACTGAACTAGCTCCCCTGGAGCTCTGGGTGGGCATTTCATTCATTACAAGTGTTTACCAACTTACGGAACAGGGTCACAACAACAACAGCTCTCTACCAGCTCAGTGAGCAGTGTCTGTCTCCATGGATGCTGCTGGCCTTCTGACAGGTGGTGCTGCACACTGATGGAAGCTGGGCAAGGATGTGGCTTAGCCTTCTACCCTGCCGGCCACCTGAAAGGTACAGGGCACTTGGCCAGAGGTATGAGTGAGAGCCTGTGTGAACAAGGTGGGAGAGAGCTGACAGTCCAGCTGCATTGCACTAAGGGTTCACAGCGGTGTCAAATGTCAGCCCTTCCCAGCTAGGAGAGCCTGTGTGCATGCCCCTCTTCTGCGTGGGTTTTTTTTTCTTCTTCTTCTTCTTCTTCGTCTCTTTTTCACGTATTTCAAAACATTGTTCAGCAGAGGAGGGATTATGCACTGGGAGTGTTTCATTTTCAAATGTTTTTGCAGAGGGCTTTGCCTCCCACCAACACTGTGATCATTAGAATGAGCTTTACTAGGAAAAAGGTTTAAAATTTACAATTTAAAATTTGAGTAAGTATCATGAAGCCAAGAAGGACTGGCGGGCTGGAGAGATGGCTTAGCAGTTAAGGTGCTTGCCTGCAAAGCCTAGGGACCCAGGTTCAATTCCCCAGTGTCCACATAAGTGAGATGCTCAGGGTGGCGCATGTATCTGGAGTTCATTTGCAGTGGCTAGAAGCCCAGGCATGACCAGTCTCTGTGTGTCTGCCCCCCTCAGTCAAATAAATAAAAAAAAAAATTAAAAGGACTCAGCATACCCTAGAATTCCTCAATAATGCAAAGTCACCCTCTGTTATTTGGAGATCAAGTTCTTCCAAAACATCACCCCATCTCAAACTTGAGTCACCTTGCTTACGAGAGAGTTTGTAAGGGAGTGAGATTTAGGACTTTGAAGAACTAAATGTTTATTTTATTTCATTAAGATGCAAATGTTTTAAGTATATCTTACTCTCTGACTACATTTACTATAAAAGGTATTCCTCTGTCTGTCTCCACATTTTCTCTTTCACATTGTTTTTTCTAATAGTGTAACTGATAAAGATTTTTTTTCCAAGTTGTCTTCAGCACAGTTCAGTGAAATTGCCTTATCTCCAGTGCTAGCAATTTTGAGTTTCCCAATACCCAGCTTTTATTGAAGTACAGAGTTGAGTTCCTCCTTGTAGCAGAAAGGACATTGTGTAATCTTTTTTTTTTTTTTTTTTCATTTAGAAGTATTTCTCTCTGGGGTAACTTTCCCCTTGCTCAGAGCTAAAACCATTACCAGAGCTGTAAACAAGGCCAAATCTTCCACCTGTGTGGACAGCCAGATGCAGGGCGGTGATGATGCCCCTAGCACTGGAAATGGTTTTATCTCTAAGAGGAGTTTTCAGTTTGAACTGATAAACAAAAATATGTTGTTACTCTTCTCCTGGGTATAATGTATCCCTCAAAGCCTTTTTCCCAAGAAGGAAATGGTAAGCTCTTGATAAATGAAAATTAAACTGGCCTCTCAAAGATAAATTATTACAATGAGAACTTTCTCCTACCTTAAAAATCCAAGAATTAATCTTTAGCTTTGCATGGTTGAGTTTCTCTAAGCTGCTGAGTACATTCCATGTCTCTCAGGCTTTCTTTTTCTTTCTTTCTTTTTTTCTTTTTCTTTTTCTTTGGCAAAGGACAGGGGGTGCATCTCCAGCGAGTGAGTGACTTGCCATGCTTTCTTTTTACCTGGGCCTCCAGATCTTTAACTCTGTAAGCAGTGCCATTTCTTAAGAACACTCAGAAGCATGCCCCAGGCTTTAGCATTCTGGTGGGGGGTAGGGGGGCTAGCTTGTGTATCAACAAAGCAGAGGGAGAATAAGCCAGGTAGTTAAATTCTGATAAGATTACAGATCTAAAAATCAGGTAAGCTCAACTGCAAACAGGTGCCCTGCTACTGCCGAGGGGCCGCTCCTCTTCCCTGTATGGAGTGTCTTCATCTTCCAGGCTTACTTAATGGCCAGGAATGTTCCAGATAGGCTCTTTCCCAGCTTCGACATTGTAATGTGATTATTCTCACATCGTACCTCTCCTTTGTACATCATAAAAGGTTACATAAAAATGAATGGTTACTGTCTCTAGTTCCTACTGTCCAGGGCTATATCAGGAAGGAAGGCTCCTCAGTGTTAAGGGGACTTGCTCATGAAGAGTTTGTATTGTTTGACTGCAAGGGAAATGATGGACATATGCAAAGCCTGACCCCTGAAATGATACTTCAGACCCTCCCTAAAGAAAATCTTTTCTTTAGAAAAAGGAAGGATGGCAGGAAGGAAGGAAAGAAAGAAAAGAGAAAGCAAAAAAGGAAGGAAGGATGTAAGTAAATGTTTTGAAGTTCTAAAAGTCAGAACATAGCTATCTCTCATTTAACTGCAAACCCGTCTTATTTTAAAGCTTGTAATATCAAACCAACATTTCATATTTGTATTGTAATGTAAAAAAAACCCACTTAAACTATATGGAGAAATTGAAAAATGGAAAAAGATTTCGTTTAACTGTGCTGGTTTGTTTTGTGCATTTTCTGGAAGTGCTCCCTATAGAAAAACCAAGGGAGCAAGCAAACAAGTGTGCCAGTGCACTTTGTTTTAACTTTCATGAGACAATGTGGAGTATCTTTCTTTATGATACGGTTTTGTTTCCAAATCAGTGAAGGCCATATATAAAATATACTGAACACTGGGTAATGGCTCTGTGATTAAAAACACTTGCTGAGCAAGCCTGATGATCCAAGTTCAGATCCTACAGCCTACACAAAGCAAGCAGGACACTTACCTGTAATCCCAGTCCCCCTATGGCAATGTGACATGGAATCAGGACAATCCTGAAGCTTGTGGGCCAGCTACTGTGCTATTCACAGCATCAAAAACAACTAGAGGGTTAGAGAGATGGCTCAGGGACTAAGCATTTGCCTGCAAAATCTAATCGGGCCAAGTTCGATTCCCCAGGACCCATGTAAAGCCAGATGCATAAAGAGGCACAGGCATCTGGAGTTGGTTTGCAGTGGCTGGAGGCCCTAGGAAAGAGTGCTGGGAGGAAGATTGTCAACGCAGCAGGAAGCTCTGCTGAGCATGAGGAATCAGTCAGACGTCTCATACCTGTCGCCACCTGGATTTTATTCACTGCCTGGTTTTTATTGGACGTTCTTTTTGTCATTTATTTATTTATTTATTTGCAAGAAAGACACAGAGAGAGAGAGAGAGAGAGAGCAAATAGGCACACCAGAGACCTCTAGCCACTGCAAATGTACTCCACACACGTGTACCACTTTGTGTATCTGGCAGATTCTGGGAAATTGGACCTGGGTCCTTAGGTTTCACAGCCATCTCTCAGCCCTGCTGTTTTGTTTCTACTCCCCTGACTCAGATCTGTGAACATAGAGGCTGAAGTGAGTTTGAGGCCAGCCTGAGACTACCTAGTGAATTCCAGGTTAGCCTTGGCTAGAGCAAGACCCTATCTCCAATAAAATAAGATAAAAAAAATAAATTTAAAACAATAAAATAAAATGAAAGAAAGAACCATGCGTTATTGTCTACATTTATGGACATTGTCAATAATAAAATAAAATAAAATTTAAAAAGAAAGAAACACAGTGGTGCTGAAGCCATGAAACCAGGGTGTGGCCAATGGCCCTAGCATCTCAAGGAAGTAAAGTATCTAGGAGCAGTGGCCACATCTCAAGCAAATCATTACCCCCCCACCCACCAGTTATTTCCATCTGAGCATGGCCAGATCTTCTGATTCGACAAAAGAAGGGAGCAATTACAAGTTGGGGTGAAATTTCCCAGTTTAAAAATGTTGATGCAAACTTGCCAGAGCGTTATTCAAGCCGAAAGAAAAAGTAGAGACTCTTAATGAAGAATGGGAGAAGTGTTAGAGGGTAAGGTAGAGACTCTTAATGAAGAATGGGAGAACAGCAGGGCTCCCTCTAAGTGTTAGAGGGTAAGGTAGTGCTCCCAGACCTTGGTGACCAGCGAAAGGTTGGCCATCTCAACAGCTGATGTCGCCTTTGGAATTCAGCAGCATAGATCTATGCGAGGATTGGCGCACGTGTACAGGGGAGCACTGGGCGCTCGAGGTACCTGCTCTTTCTGGACTCTTCATAGTCTGCTTGGCTTTGTCTCCTGTTTTCCATTCAAGCAAGCTTCTAATTGTTGTGTCACCAGTTTGTAACCAATAAATACACTGGTCCTCTGTAAACAGTCAGAGAAAGCTGAGATAGTGGGGTGAAATCTACAAACTGCAATTGATGTGTAGCATACACAGGTCCCCAAGATGTACAACCCTTCTTGACAAGTACAAGAGTCTACTTGGATGTGGCACTGTTCACCTATCACTTTCATTTAGAAAAAAAGGAAGCCCTATCCTTATCATGATGTTGTTTGTTCGTGCTATGTGCATGAAAGTGGACAAAGCAAAGATGGTACCCCTGAGTCACTTTCGAGTTCAACTCAGAAGAGACCGCATTGTTTTTGGAGTGAGGGCATAAAGTTTCACCTTGGCAACCTAATGTAAACATGTCTATTAAAATTATACATAAGGACTGGGGATACGGCTCAGAGGTGCTGAGAGGGTCTGATAGCATGTGGGTTCTACTCAGCAGCACCTACATAACCAGCTGGGTGTGGCCATGTGTGATTTATACTAGCCCTATGGGGAAAAGAGATGGAGACAGCTAAAGCGCCCACAAAAATACAACTCAAGGTTTAGCGAGAGACTCCGTCTCAAGGAAATGCATGGATAAACAGTAGAAGATGTGGCAGTTTGAAAGTCAGGTGCCTAGCATCGCCTCATGCATTTGTGACTGAGCCTCAAACTCAATCCTCAGCTGGTGGAGCCTTTGAACGGTAGAATTCTGTGGGAGGAGGTGTGGCATTGAGCACAAGGATGGACCTTGAAGTTTATTATCCCATCTGCAAGTCTAGTACTTAGATTACTTCCACCCAGAGATGTTATTCCCAGCGTTTGCTCTGTGATGCCATGATAAAACTTCCCCTTAAAACTGTAAGCATGTAGTGGTTAAGGTGCTTGCCTACAAAGCCAAAGGACCTGGGTTCAATTCCCCAGTGCCCATGGAAAACCAGATGCACAAGGGAACACATGTGTCTGGAGTTCGTTTGTAGTGGCTAGAGGCCCTGGCATGCCCATTCATTCTCTTTCTCTCTCTCTCTCTCTCTCTCTCTCTCTCTCTCTCTCTCTCCTCCCCCTCCCTCTCTCTCTCTGCCTGCAAATAACTAAAAATGTTTTTTATATTTTATTTATTTATTTGAGAGAGGGAAAGAGGCAGAGAGAGAGAGAGAGAGAGTGAGAAAAGAGAGAGAATGAGCACACCAGGGCCTCCAGCCACTGTAAATGAACTCCAGATGCATGTGCCCCCCTTGTGTATCTGAATTATGTGGGTCCTGGAGAGTCAAACTGGGATCCTTTGACTTTGCAGGCAAATGTCTTAACCACTAAGCCATCTCTCCAGCCCCTAAAAATGTCTTAAAAAATAAAGAGAAAGTGTACTGGAAACATAGTTTAGCAGTTAAAGTGCTTCCCTAAAAAGCCAAAGGACCCAGGTTTGATTACCCAGGACCTACCTAGGCCAGATGCACAGGGTGGTACATGCATCTGGAGTTCATTTGCAGAGGTTGAAGGTCCTGGCATGCCCATTCTCTCTCTCTCTCTCTGCCTCTTTCTCTCTGTCTCTCAAATAAATAAAATAAATAGGGCTGGATAGATGGCTTATGGTTAGGGTGCTTTCCTGCAGAGCCAAAGGACCCAGGCTAGATTTCCCAGGGCCCACACAAGCCAGCTGCACAAGGGGACACAGGCATCTGGAGTTTGTTTGCAGTGGCTGGAGGCCCTGGCACTCCCATTCTCTCTCTCTCCCTGCCTATTTCTTTCCCTTTCTCTCTCAAACAAATAAAAATAAAATTTTAAAATAAATTAATAAATAAATAATTTAAAAAAAAAAAAAGAAACTGTAAGCCTGAAATAAATCCTTTTCCTGCCATGAACTGCTGTTGGTCAGGTGTTTTGTCATAGCAGCAAGACGGTGACTGCAACAGAGGAGGACATCCAACATTCTCCTCTGGCCGCCACATACATGTCCACAGGTTGTGTGTGTGTGTGCGCGCGCGCACACACACACACACACAAAACACATCACACACAAAAAAGTAAGCATTATTCTTTTTTATGATTCTCTTTTCTCCAATTTTCTGCTGTCAGTTTATCATCTCTACAATCCAAAAGGGAAAACCTTAAGGGAAAAGTCCAGAAGGCAAATCACATGGGATGTCTATTTGAAGCCTTCAGACCAGCCGTTGGGTAGTTTAAGAAACCACCAAGGCGGTAGAAAGAGCTTCAGCCACAGGGTCAGCTCCAAATTTGATTTCCGCTTTGCTCCCTGAACTTAACTGTTGTTAAGTGCGGGGTGGGGGGGAAAGGGGGTTGGCGATGCCTACACATTAGTGTTCCTGTGACGCTTCATGACGAGCTCTGCAGCGCATAGTAGGTTTGGAATAAAAGGAAAGTTACAGTGTCTTTGTTTTATGTAACTCCTTCCATCAGACTCAGTGAACTGTGGAAAATCTTGGTGAACATTCAACGTCATGTGTGTTCATGAGAACCGACCATCTGACAGCTGAAGGGTTTATCTTTCTTCCTCCCTCTGACACAGCTCCACACAGCACTGGGTGGACTGGAACCGGGAATCCATGCTGTGTGAAAAATTTGACTTCATGTTTGGTTTTGTTTTAGGTATTCTACAATTTTCAAAAGAATCCATGGTTGAACGCTTAGAGTCATTTATAAGTTCCATTGCTTTTATATCTTTAGATGTAGTATTTCTTTTCTAGAACTCGTTTGCACAACAACAGCCTTTTAGAACAAACTTGGTTTTTGTGCTAAAGATTATGACATTTTGAGCTGGGTAGATGGCTCAGTGGATAAAGTACTGGCCTTGCGGCTCTAAGTCCGTGAGTTCAGAACCCTGGACCTGTACAAGCTGGAAATGGGCTTCTGTAATCCCAGTGTGCCTGTGGTGAGAAGGGAGGGGGAGACAGGACAATTTCCCAGAAGCTTGAGCATGGAGCCATAATCCACAAGACACCTTACTTCAAATGAGGTGGAAGGTAAAAATTGGCCAGAAAATTGTCCTTTGACCTGTGCATGTGCACTGTGGCACATGAGTGCCCACACTCACACCCATGAACATACACACACACACATACACACACACACATCCTAAATAAATAAAAATAAGATGGGCTGGAGAGATGGTTTAGTGGTTAAAGCACCTGTTTGCACAGCCTAAGGACCAAGATTCAATTCCTCAGTACCCACATAAGCCAGATGCACAGAGTGACATCTGAAGTTTGTTTGCAGTGGCTGGAAGCCCCGGCATGCCCATTTTCATTCTGTCTGTCTCTCTTCTATCTCTTTCTGCTTGCAAATAAATAAATAATAAACATATTTTTAAAATAAAATTAAGTTGATAAAGAATGTTTTGAAAATGATGATGAAGCCAGGCATGGTGGTGCATGCCTTTAATTCCAGTAGTTGGATGCAGAGGTAAGAGGATTGCCAAGAGTTCAAGGCCACCCTGAGACTAGATTGTAAATTCCAGGTCAGCCTGGGCTAGAAAAAGACCCTACCTTAAAAAGCCAAAATAAAAAAGAAAGAAAGAAAGAAAGGAAGGAAGGAAAAAAAAAAGAAAGAAAGAAAGAAAGAAAAGAAAGAAGGAAGGAAAGAAAGAAAGAAAGAAAAGAAAGAAAGAAAGAAAGAAAAGAAGGAAGGAAGGAAAGAAAGAAAGAAAGAAAGAAAGAAAGAAAGAAAGAAAGAAAAAATGATGATAATGACACACTGGCCAATACTTGGCACAGAGTAGATATTCATAAACATGTGTTATACGTGACTTCCTGACAGTGGCTATTCTAGCCAATGGAAAGACAGCTTGCAGAGAGAAACAGCCTCACTCTCCAGAATTAAGGGAAGTGGTAGCACCTTCAGTGTTAATTTCTAAACACTTTTCAAATATTTATCCTAGTGTACTAATACTTTGTTATTGTTATTGCTTTGTAGTATTTGACTTTGTTCTGTACTATAGGCCAGCTGAATTCAAGTGTTTCTTCTTTTCTGAAGAAATGTTAATCAGACTGACTAAAAGACTCAATGCTCTGTTGTTCCTCAGGCTGGTCACTGGCCTTCAAGATCATCCTGAGCTTTGGTTTCTGGCCTGTCCTGTTGCAGGTTGCTCTCAGTTGGACTTCCTGTCTCATCAGATCTATTTACCCACAGTCTCTCTCCACTAACCAGATCCTGGCTTGGGACTACTGGATAATAAGTGCTAACATTTTTTTAAAAATTTATTTATTTACTTGAGAGAGAGAAAGATGCAGAGATATAGAGATGAGAGAGAGAGAGAGAGAATATGGGCCCTCCAGAGCCTCTAGCCACTGGAAACAAACTCCAGATGTGTGTGCCACCTTATGCATCTGGTTTTACATGGGAACTGGGGAATTGAACCTGGGTCCTTTGACTTTGCCAGTAAGCATCCGAACTGCTAAGCCACCTCTCCAGCCCACGAGAGCTAACATTTATTGGGCATTTACTATGCTTGTCACTGTGCTAAGCACGTATTACCTAAGATAATCTTCACCTAACCCCTATGAAATCATTCCCATTTTACAGAGAAGCAGAAAGAGGCCCAGAGGGCTAAGTAAATGGTGCAAGTCTGTTGCAGATGATAGCTTGGGCTTCCTTCATCAACTTCTTTACACACACTCTTCCCTTATTGTGGCCACAGCAGCAGGAGAAAGAACAGTAGCTGTGGGGATACCCACCACATGCTTTCTTCTAGCCTGGATGTTCCCACTTAACACTTGGGTGGCTCTTTGTTTTCTTTTGGAAAGAGAGAGAGAGAGAGAGAGAGAGAGAGAGACATAGAATGGGCACGTCAGCGACCTCTCAGCTGCTGTGAATGAACTCCAGATGCATGCGCCCCCTTGTGGGCAAGTGCCGCATTGCGCCCTTGTGTCACTTTGCGTCTGGCTAAACGTGGGACCTGGAGAATGGAATGGGCGTTCTTAGGCTTAGGAGGCAGGCGCCTTAACTGCTAAGCCATCTCTCCAGCCCTTGGGTGGCTCTTTCTTATAGTGAAGCCTTCCAGACTTCCCTGCGACTTTCCACTTAGTATCAGGAGGGCTTCACCTAGGTGACTTTATCTGTCTTTCCCTTTTATCAGATGCCTTGGGGGCTGGGAGTTGACTGCATTGTATTTGTACTCCTTGTCACAAAGCCCAGTTAGTAGTAGACACTGAGCAAATATTTACACAGGGATGAACTGGGAGGTCCCCAGCAATGCTTCACTAATCCTTACATCCTCCAAACCAAGTGGCAACCCCAGGAAGTCTTCCTAGAAGTGCCCTGACATGGACTGTTCTTAAAACCTCAGCTTCTGACAGGCAACAGCCTCGGGAAGCTGCCATTTCCCTCCACTTGGCACCTAAGCCATCTCATTCAGTATGCTTTCATTCTCTTTCCTGAAATACCTCTCATTTATCCTACTGGATAATGGTCCCGCCATGTTTACACAGTTGTCAAGGCCCATCAGTCCCCCCCCCCCGCCGTGAGATACCCCTCACCTGCCTCCCTCCCCTCCCCTTGGCTTCTGTGGCTACTCTGCCACTACAGATTGGCAGCACTTTCATTTTGAAAAGAGAAGAACTGGGGATAATAAACCATAGTCTGGTTGCAAAAGGAGGGTTAAGGGATTGGTTTTTCCATGCATAGCAAAGTATCATTTTATTGAGATCGCTTATTACACATTAGTAACGCAGCAAAGTTTTTAAAACTTTTACACTTTAAAGTACACTTTAAATAAAGTGAAAGAAAAAATATATATATCAACTTGTGTGTGTGTGTGTGTGTGTGTGTTTGTGTTACAGATTTTGTGACAGGGTGATCCTACTTTGTACAGCAACCATTACAATTACTTCTTAGTCTCTTTGATTCAAAATACTGTTTGTTGCTGGATAAATCTCCCTAACACAGTTTCCCTATTATTACTATTCCTAAAACTCCACCAGTTTCCATTGCCTACTAAATAAAGAATGGATTTTTGCTTTTACTTTTTAGTGGTGTTGGGGAGAAAACCCAGGGCCACATGCATGCTAAGCATTTGCTGTACTGCTGAGCTACATCCCTGGCCCTGTCTTTTCCATATGGGATTGTCATTTTATATGTGGTCTTTATGACCCTTCATACGATGGAGTCCACTCATTTTTGAGCTTTATAGCCTAGGAGTTACTATTACCCTCTCTAGTAATCAGAAATGCTTTTGGCTGTAAGTAGCACCACATCCAATATAAACTGCTTAAACAAAGAGATCAATTTTTTTTTTTTCAGAAAGTCTGTTGTCCAGGCTTGGTATTCTTACCCTGAGAAGGGTCCAAGCTGCTTCTGGCTTCCTAGAGCTCTCTATTGCTCTGCCTCTAGGTGTGCCTCTGTGAGTCTCACTCCTCTTCCCAGAAGAAAGGAAAGACAGGCCATGGGTGAAAGTTGGAGCAATGGCCAAAAGTTGGAGCAAAGCACATTCTAACTGAGCCTGTCCTGTTTTTTGTTGGTGGAGACTCTTCCAGAACCCTCACCCAGATGTTTACCCACTGCTTGTTTCAGTGAAGCAGGTGAAAAGTGACTGGGGTTGGGGGAAACGTGGATAGAAGTGGGAGAGCCAAACAGGAGACTTGCCATCCCCCATTCTCATTAGGCAGCTTGCCGCACCTTGCTCTACATCTTCTTTACCTCCTTTCCTCTGCCTTGAATGACCTTTGCTCTATCTCTGCTCAGGAAAGTCCTTTCATTATTTTCAGTCCTGATAAAATACCATATCCTGCAAGAAGCCTTCCTTGTCTCTTCCCAAGCCTCTCCAACCACTGTTCCCTTCTGAGATCAACCACTGTGACTTTCTCTATACACAGAACTCCTCCTGCTGTGGTTAATTATGTTTGTGTTGTCTCCCTGTCTATATTTCCCTGTCCAAGGGGACAAGGAACACGTCCTATTCATCCTTGTGTTTCAGCACAGAGTAGGTATTCAACAAGCGCTGGATGAATGCATGTGCATTCTACAAGATTCCATTCAGAACACAACAGTCTGCAATACCCACACTGTGTCTATAATGGCCCCTCTCATCCAAGTTCAAGGAAAACATCTGCAGTCCTCTGTGAATACTGGCTGCTGTCTTCTGTCCTCAGCCAAGGCAGGGACATCTGTGGTGGCAACCAATGCTTTTTATGTCCCTCTGCCCAAATGTGCAGCTGTTTCCTGGGTGGGAAAGAAAGAGAACGGTTAAAAAAAAATCAGACAAAACAATTTCAGCGGGAGATTTATAAGGTATTAGTTGTAAGTTAAAGACTTCAAAATTGTGTTTTGTAAACAGTAATAATATTAATGCTAATTACTAGCATATATCAACAGCTCCTTACACCAGACACTATATTTTCTATGTAGCATGCTGTTGTTCCCCATAATATACTTCACTCATTTATTACATAAGGAAAGCAAGGCTCAGAAAGGTTAAACAATTTGTGCAAGCTCACACAGCTTGTAAGTGGCAAAGTTGGGCAGTGAGGAAAAGGTATAAGCTCTTGTTTACAGATCAGAAAACTGCAGCCCAGGGAGTCAAGTGCTTTGCTTAAATGGAGCAGCCAGCCATTGCGAGGATGGGTTCCGGGGTTGGACTGTGTGAGTGTCAATCCCACAGCTGCCATCTGTCTATGAGCCATCGTCAGTTATTTTGTTTCTGTGCCTTGGTTCCCTCATCTATAAAATGGAGATAAAAGTTGTCTTCTGGACTTCAAGAAAACAGCATGAGTTCAATACAATTATACAGACGAGCTTAGCAAGGCTCCAAAACAAGCATTTGGTAACTCAGCCAGGGCAGCCAGCAATATATATGTATATGTATATGTATATGTATATGTATATGTATATGTATATGTATATGTATAGTGGAATTGGAGTGGAGTTGGGTGTTCAGAATATGTTGTGGTCCTTCTAGAAACAAATGCTGCTTTCTTGCCCACAGTGGAGGAAGTCTTCTCTGGAAAAAAAAAAAAAAAAACCAAAATGAAAAAGACCTCTAGATTTACCAGCTCCACCCATCACCCATCAAGAAATGATACCTTGGTGATAGAGAATCTCTCAGTCATCATTTCTGTCCACTTCCAGCATGAATTGGCCAGAAAGATAACAGGCTTGTGAGTGCGGAGTTGCTACGGACAAGGACCTTTTCCCTGGTTTGTGCAGAGCCGTGTGGTGACCTTTGACAATGCTGCTGCATTTTCCCTGGGCCCCATTCTCCAGTGCAGTAGCTCGTCTCAAAGGGGTCACCTCCTGCAAGCTTCTTGGTAGGGATGTCCTTGTCAAGATTCCTCCTTCGCCGGCTCTATGTGGTCTCTGCACAACCATGGAATATACTGGAAGTGGCATTGGTCAGAGGAAGTCTAGTAGTCTCTGCCTTACGTACTTAGAAAGTTTTCCCTGGTGGAATGAGTTCCTGTTCAATTGCTCTGATGCCAACGGCCACAGGAAAGTCCAGGTTAGCAAGGTGGAGAGGTCACAGAGAGAAAAGAGACACCTGGTCACCTCTTGCACTTCCTGCAATCCAGGTGAGGACCCAAATCCACGAGGAAGAAGCCAGCCAGGACATTCAGCCCAGCTCAGCCCTAAGATGTCTGTCACCCCTGCCACTATCTGGTCACCAATAGCTACCTGGGCCCAGCCAATCCATAGAACTATGAGGGATGATAATAAATTGCTATTGTAGGTCAGAATACTTGGAGAGTATTTACATGGAAACAGGAGACAATGGAAACACTGCCGATTCCCCAGAGCTGCTGGTGCAGTTACCACACACCCAGGTCCACACTGTATATGAAGATTGTGTTTCATTTTATGAAATGAGACTTTGTGGTAAATATACAAACCAAAATAACTCAAAGATAGTTTACCAACCCTGTAACTCTTGTCATTTTACTTAAATAACAGGAGGGGAAATATTAATTAATAATTAACAAATAATGATTAATAAATAATTATGTATCGTATAATGCCTGTTTCATTATCATGTGTCTTCCCTTTCTGAATGTAAATTCAAAGATGGTAATGATTTTGATTGCATCATTCTCTTCTGTATCCCCAATGTCTAGAATAGTGCTTGAGTCACAGTGGATATGCAGTGAATACTTGTTGAAGTCATAGAGAGGAAGGTGATTGAAACATGGATGAAATCAATATGTAATAAAAGGATCATGTAATAATCTATAGTATAATAATATAATATCTACTCTATAGGAAACCTCTCATACTGGCTTCAGGAGTAAATTTGACATAAAAGTGTTCATGATATATAAAAGGGCTAGTTTTAAAAATATCAGTCTGGGAGCTGGAAAGATGACTTAGCTGTGAAGGCACTTGCCTGCAAAGCCAGAGGACCCAGGTTTGATTCCCAGTACCCATGTAAAGCCAGATGTACAAGGTGGCGCATGCATCTGGAGTTAGTTTGCAGTGGCTAGAGGCCCTGGAATGCCCATTCTCTATCTATATATCTGTCTCTCTCTGTCTAACTCACTTTCTCTTTTAAATAAATAAGAATAATTAATTAATTAATAAGATATCAAAAAATTCAGTCTGCACATCAGTGTGTGCTGTATAAGTCTATTTAAAAACTTTTTTACTGGCTGGGGAGATGACTTGGCAGTTAACAGCACTTACTTGTAAAGCCTGCTACCCTGGGTTGGCCCAGGTTCATTCCCCAGTACCAAGTAAAGCCAGATGCACAAAGCAGTGTATGCATCTGGAGTTTGTTTGCAGTGGCAAAAGGACCCTGGTACACTCATTCATATTCTGTCTCTCTGTCTCTCTGACAACCCCAGGGAAAGTGGGACCAGGGGATGAGGAATATAAGACTACAACCTTTGTAAAAAAAAAAAAAAATTAGGGAGTTGGGGAAATGGCTTAGCGGTTAAGGTGGTTCCCTGAGAAGCCTAAGGACCCTGGTTCGATTCCCTAGGACCCACGTAAGCCAGATGCGCATGTGTCTGGAGTTCGTTTGCGGTGGCTAGAGGCCCTGGCATGCCCATTCTCTCTCTCTCTATCTGCCTCTTTCTCCCTCCCTCTCTCTCTCCCGCTCTCTCAAATAAATAAATAAAATATTTTTTAAAAATTAAAATAGGCCCAGATGTGGTGGTGCAAGCCTTTAATCCCAACACTCAAGAAGCTGAGGTAGGAGGATCACTCTGAGTTCAAGGCCAGCCTGGAGCTTCAAAGTGAGTTCCAAGTCAGGCTGGACTGGAATGAAAGTCTACCTTGAAAAAACTAGAACAAACAAAAGAATGATACTATTTTTTAAATAACAATATAATAAAAATATCATTTCAGGATAAAAGCAAAATGCAATAAAAATGAAGTAAAAAATTTACTACTATTTCAAAGTTTTGCCTATATTCACAAAAAGTAGTTAACAGCATTTTTTTGTCAAATAGATAAAATGTTCACAGGAGATTATTCCTTAGTGCCTCTCACATATTTTCAAACTAAAAAAAATCATATTGGTGGGCTGGAGAGATGGCTTAGGGGTTAAGGCGCCTGCCTCCTAAGCCTAAGAACACGGTTCCAATCTCCAGGTCCCACGTTTAGCCAGATGCAAAGTGAGGCAAGGGCGCAATGCTGCACTTGACCACAAGGGGGCGCAGGCATCTGGATTTCGTTCGCAGGAGCTGAGACACTGCTGGCGTGCCCATCTCTGTCTTCGTCGCTCTCTGTCTCTCTCTCTGTGTCTCTCTCTTTCTCTCTCTCTGACTCTCTCCAAAAAAAATAAATAAATAAAAAATATAAAAATTAAAAAAAAATCATATTGGTATATTAAAAAACAGTATTTAATAAAGCTAACTATATTAGAGTCAATGTGTCTATGTTTGTAAATAAATAGATCTTTTAAACCCACAAAAAAAGAAAGTCTTTGATTTCTTCTCAATTGATTGTTTCATGTATATTTTTCCACATAGCTTTTCTAACTTCCTTTAATCATCGATACATGGCACTTCTGCCTGCAAGACTAGACTATGAACAGTGGAGGTTGTTCATTCATGCTTTGATTAATTTCCAACAGTAATTCCTGCAAATCAAGTCACTGAGGGTCAGATTATTCAGAGTCATGGCTATTGATGAAAATGAAACATCCTGGGGTGGAGAGATGGCTCAGTGGTTAAGGGTGCCTGCTTGCAAATTCTGACAGCCTGGGTTTGATTCCCTAGTACCCACATAAAGCCTGATGCACAGAGTGGCACATGTATGTGGAGTTCTGTTATAGTGGCAGGAGGCCCTAGTGTGCTCAATTCTTTCTCCCCTCTCTCTGTCTCTGTCTCTGTCTCTGTGCTTGCAAATAAATAACAAAAGTATTTTTAAAAAGAAAATGGAACATCCTTTGGCTATAATCCGAGTGTTCAAAACACCGCAGGAAATCCAATATTATAATTTTATAGAAATAAACTTTCTAGCCCATTGTCAAAGTGATCCATTGCTTAAATAAAAAGTGTTTGTGGTGGCCCTTTGTCATTTATGTGTGTCTCTTAAGTCCATGTTCAAATGCCATGAAACTCACCAAACAATGGAAAGAAAATTATCATTTCCATGGGAGAAGAAAAATTTTTTGCTTGAGAGTTAGCACACATGGGGAAGGAGCTCAACCCATTCTGAATGCTTTCTTAGTAAAACAGTGATGGCACCCTTTCCTCCATGACTTATGTGATTACCGAAGGGCTGCCAGTTTACGTGGAACTATGCTGGCCATGGTAAATGTTACTGAACACTAGACATGCTCAGTGGAATGAATGGTAGAAATTCCAGGGTTTTATGAAGATAGTATTTATGCAGATAGTCTCTGACACTGAGGCGAAATATCGGATGAAATCAATTGAACAAGAGGAAATGTTTATTTTAGCCCATGGTTGGCTGTCTCTGTTGTGTTGCCTGTAGCCACAGAATGTTATGGCAGGGGACATGCAGGGCGTAAAAGAATGGAAGGGAACAAGGAAGGTGGTGGTATTCCTTTAAAGGACACACCTTCAATGACTTAATGTCTACTAGGCCCCACTTCCTAAAAGTTCTATGCCACAGGCTGATGACCAAGCCTTTAACATGTACCTGTGGGGGACATTTAAGATCCAAACTATAATAGACAGCATGGGTACCTCTCAAGACAATCCTAAAATGCTCTGTCATTGGCAACCAAGCAGCATTTAATGGTGAAAATGCATTCAGGGACATTGATTAACCCCACTAATTTATGTGCCACATGACCTCCTCAAACCTGGTTCTCTTCCTAGCGTTCGTGTCTACAGTAATGGCTGGGAGGAACAACTTAGCTCCTTATCTTTTTCTTTACGTGGCTCATCTGAAAAGTCATTCCAACTATCTTGGGAAAATTCCTAGGACTCTGGATTCTCTCTCTTCCAGTGCTGGGACTGGGTACAGAGGATCACCATCTATGACCAGGATTTGTGTGCTTACCTCCTGCCAGGCAGTTCCTGGCAGGAAGTTTCTCAACAGATTTGAGGGTTCTCTGAAAATGGAGAGCAAGTTTTATAAACTTTGAAGTTTCTGAAGAGCGTTGTTCCTAACAGATGCTCAGTAAATGATGGTTGCTTTCTGGCTTTCTTTCTTTGCTCTTGTTGGTTTTGTTTTGTCTTTGAGACAAGGATTCATTCTGTAACCTAAGCTATACATGTGCATGATGTCTGACTGCTTGTTGGTTTTCATGAGTATCTTAAAAGGTAATAATTGACATGGGGAAGTCACTAGCATTGAGAAGCTACAGACCTAGGTTCTGCTATGCAGCTCTTTGTATCAGTTACCTGTTGGCCACCTAAGAAACTGCCCCCAAACTCAGTGACTTACATAGCAATCGTTTCATTTTTCTCTTGCTGCATTAATGGATCAAACTTTGTACAGGACACAGTGAGGGTCCTTATCTTTCTTCTCAGTCTCTAGGACCTCCAGGGAGAGAAGCTGAAAGCCGGGGTGATATGACAATATGTTCATCAAATGATGGTGAAGCCACAGCTGGCTGCCCGCCAGAACACGGGTACATGGCCTCTCACAGAGCCTAGCTGGTTTCTAAAGGCAAGTTATCCCTGCTGATTAGTTGGAAGCACTCACTGTGTACTAAGTCCGTTTTCCTGCAGCTATGAGGAAATAAGCCGAGGCTGCATAATGAAAAGAGAGTTGATAAGCTCAAAGTTTCATAGTTTAAAAATCTCATGATCTTCACCTTCTAGTGAGGGCTTTGGGGCAGATAGCATTGTAGGGGGAGCCTGTGTGAGATGGTTTCACAGTAAGACAGGAAGCTAGAGAGTGGGGACAGGTTAGTCTTGCACTTTTATAACACTCCACTTTCATGGCAACTCACTGGGGTCCCAAGAGAAACAGTGCCCTGTCTGAGGGCACCCCGCCCAATCACTGCTCACTGTGGACTAGGCACCCCCTGCTGAGGATGCCACCAGCGTCTACCATTGCCACCCTGAGGTTTATGATGCCAACACACAAATGAACCCCTGGGAGGCATCAAATGATATCCAAGTGTCCAGATGGCTGGCTCGCTCGTATCCTCCAGGTCTTGACTTTCCTGTGACACATTCCCTGATCACACATTAGAATTCAACACTGTGACATTGTCCTTTCTGGCATCTAGCATGTAAATAGTTCTTGCCTATTTTGTGGGTGGAGTGGTTTTCTTTTAGACTCTAAGACCCAATAGGACAAGGATTTCTTTTTAATTAGGTTTTTGCTTCCATGTCCCAGTGCCAAGAAAGGTGCTTCAAAAATTTTTGATTAATAAACTGGGCATAGCGGTGCATGGCCCCAGCACTCAGGATGCAGAGATAGTAGGATCGCTGTGAGTTCGAGGCCAGCCTGAGACTACATAGTGAATTCCAGGTCAGCTTGAGCTAGAGTGAGACCCTACCTCAAAAAAAATTGCTAATTAAAAGAAAATAAGAGACAGTAAATTTGTCCCATTAAGTCAAAAGGAGGACCTATTTGTGTATGGTATATGAGCTAAGAGTCGCCTTGTGGATTAAACTGTGAACTGCTCTCCTCCCCTCCCCTCCCCCATTTCATTTGTGGAAATGACGTAAGATGTAGCACTTCACACTGTGATGTCATTTGAAATAGGGCCATTGCAGCTGCACTTAGTAGAGATGAGGTGACACTATAAGAGGAAGTATCCTTAGCCTAACATGGCTTTCTTATATAAAGGGGAAATTGAGATAAACCTTTACGCTTTGTAAGCATGATGTTGATGAAGGAGCAGAGGTCAAGGTGATGCTTCTATAAGCCAAGTGTCAGTTCATTGTGTGCTGCCAGAACAGAACACTACACACCATGTAATTTATAAACAGTAGAAACTGATCTGTGCTGGTATTGGTGAGAGACAGATCATCTCATAGCAGAAGACCGAAGGCCAAGACAGGATGTGAGTAAGAGGGAGCACACAGGCAGGCAGGAAAGGAGGCCAGAAGATGGGGATATGGGAAACCCACTCCAGTGGAAATGGCATCAACCCATTCACCAGGACAGAGCTCTTGTGAGCTAATAATCACTCTCTCTCTCTCTCTTACACATGTGGTGTTGTGTGTGTGTCCTAATCACCTCTCAAAGCACCTCTGTCTCTCATATGTGGTGTGTGTGCACATGTGTGGCATGTTCACATGTACCTGCACATGTATGTGTGCCCTGTACACATGCATGGGAAGGCCAGGGATGGACCCTGAGTGTTTTCTGTCACTTTTCTACCTTATTTCCTTGAGACAGGGTCTCCTGCTGAACTTGGAGAACTCACAACATTTTTCAACTGACCAGTGAGTCCACCTGGATCCATGCCCCTCGGTGTTGGGGTTACAGGTAAGAGGGCCCGCCCAGCTTTTTCTGTGGATGTTGGGGACTGGACTCAGGGCCTTGTATTTATGCAGCAAGCTCTCTTACCCACTGACACATCCTTCCAGCTCCAAGCTTCCACCTCTCAACCCTGTTTCACTGTGAATGACATAACTAATACATGATTATTGGAGGATGTAGTCAAACGGTAGTGCCTATGGATACCAGAGGTGGCCAGTAAGCCACTAGAAAACAAGAGAGATGCAGACTGTCACGGAGAAACCTGTTGACACCTAGCCCTCAGGTACATCCCTTCCAAGACTGAGACAACGGATCTCTATTGTTTAAGTCACGCAGCCTGTGGTACTTAGTTAAGATAGTCCTGGAAAATGACTACAAGTGTTTTCTACATCTGAAATTGTAGGAAAAGAAAAGGAAGAAGGGAAGAGCGGGAAAGGAGGGAGAAATCATGATAGAGATCAGAAGTGGCTCTGAAAGCATAAAACATTCAGCACCTGGCTCTTTATAGAAAAAGCTTGTCAACACATCACATTTAGAAATCAGAGTCCACGCACCTTACGATCGCCTCCCAAACTATAGTCATACGCCTAGTTTTGTCCAGTGGTACCAGAGTGAACATGTGTCTCCTAAAGATCAGTTAAGGAGACTTAACACCCCATCGAACAGTATGGAGAAGTCAAAACTTGTAATTTTTTTTTTTTTTTGAGAGAGACACAGAGAGAGACAGAGAGAAAGGGAGAGGAAGACAGACAGAGATGGGCGCGCCAGCAGCGTCTCAGCTGCTGCAAAAGGAAATCCAGATGCGTGCGCCCCCTTGTGGTCAAGTGCGGCATTGCGCCCTTGCGTCACTTTGCATTTGGCTAAACGTGGGACCTGGAGATTGGAACCGCTGGAGATTGGAACCAGTGTTCTTAGGCTTAGGAGGCAGGCGCCTTAACCTCTAAGCCATCTCTCCAGCCCAAAACTTGTAAATTTTTGTTCAATTTGTGTGTGTGCATGTGCATGCACACACACACACACACACACACACACACACGCCCTGGCACATGGGAAGAGGTCAGAGGACATCTTCAAGGTGTCTATAATCCACATTCTTTGAGACTTTAGGCCTCTTGCTGTTGCAAAGGAACTGGCAGACAGCGAATAAACATTAGCCTCGCTGACCTGTAAGCTTCACATGCTCCTGGTTCTGCCTGCCATGGTTGTAGGTACATTTGGATCACAAATGCAGGTGCCACCTTGAATCTGGCCTGGTGTGGGTGCTGAAGAATTGAACGCTGGTTGGAAGACTTTGAAAGTAAGTGCCTTGACCCCCTGAGCCATTTCCCAAGCCGGGGGTGGACCTTTAAAGATGGGGTTAGGTCACTAGGGCTGTATGCTTAGAAATGAGTTAATGCCATTATAGAGGGAGGGAGTGACATCCTTACAAAGGGTGAGCGTGACCCCCTTCTCTCAAGTGTCACCCCCCTTCTTCCATGTTATAATGCAGCAAAGGTCCTCACAGATGTGGCCTCTCCATCCTGGACTTATTAGTCTCCCAAACCGGAAGTCAAATAAACTTCCATTGGCTACAACTTACCCCAGCCTAGGGTATTCATTCTGTTATAGAGCATAAAACAAACTAAGACACAGACATGCAGTTTGAACTGGTTTTAGCTAGACCTAAAACAAGGCTTTCTGACTTCAAATCTATTTAAAAAAAAAATCATACCACACTAACGAGTTCACTTTAAAAAAATTATTTCATTAGTTCATCTTGATATAAGTTCCAAAATATTGCTAAGAATGTTTTTAAGGGGCTGGAGAGATGGCTTAGCTGTTAAGGTGCTTGACTGTGAAGTCTAAGAACACAGGTTTGATTCCCTAGTACCCATGTAAGCCAGATGCACGAGGTGGCATATGCGTCCAGAGTTTGTTTGCAGTGGTTGAATGCTCTAGCATGTCCATTCTCTCTCTCTCTTTCTCTCTCTCTCTCTCTCTACACACACACACACACACACACACACACACACACACACGTATCTGCCTTGTTCTCTCCAATCAATAAATAAAATATTTAAAAAAAAAAAGACTGGGTTCAAATCTATCAGTCCATGTCCACATCCCAAGCACGTGATTCCTGTTTTTAGCTAAAGCTCCTACTATCATCCATATTGGGTTTGTTTGGTTGGTTGGTTAGCTTTGTTTTTCTTTTGGCCCTTGCCCTCCAGCAGCTCATTGTCTGTGATACTAGTTCTCAAGACATAATTAAAACCTAATTAAAGATCAAGAACAGATGCTTGCTCTCTGGAACTTCCACAAACTGTGTTCTGCTGGGTTCTGCTATCATGTGTCTTATGCAAAAGAGAAAGAAAAAGAAAGAGTACTTGTTGAACAAACCCACTTTTCAATGCTCAAGTCATGGAAAAGATTTAAAAGACCTTGCATCAACCAGTTCTTTAAATGTGCCCCCAATACAGGGAGCAGAGAAATGAATCTGTTTGTCTTCATTAGTTCAGTGTTTTTGTGCTACAGAAAAACAACAATAAAAACAAAACCAGGGGTCTGAAGAGATGGCTTAGCAGGTCAGGCACTTGCCTGTGAAGCCTAAGAACCCAGGTTCAATTCCCCAGTGCCCATATAAGTCAGATGCACAAGCTGGTGCATGCATCTGGTGTTCATTTGCAATGGCTAGAAGCCCTGGTATGTCTATTCTCTCTCTTTCTGCCACTCACTCTCTCTCTCTCTAATTCTCTCCTTCTCTCTCAAATAAATAAATAAAATATTTTAAAAAACAAAAAAGAAAAGAACGATGTTCTTGCTAATGAACCTTGAATGAGAGGTCTAAGCTTCTGGAGGGGGCGGGCGGGAGGGGGTCTCACTTTCAGCATCATTAGTTGCTGAAGAGGATGGTCTCTGCTACAAAGGGCTCTAGGAAGGATTTGCAGGAATGGACAACAGACACACTCTTTCCCTCCTAAGCCTGTCTAATTAGTTGAAGAGGCTAGATCCAGCTAATGAGGAACTATGTGTATAAATTTCAATTAAGATGCCAGTAAACCTGACCTGTGGAGGAAATGAAGGGAAGTGAGAAGGTTCAAGACAGTTTTAATTTTTTGGCAAGGAGTACATGAGAAGACTGAGAATCCCAAGGACAGTTACTCGATTTGGAACTCCTATGCTTTGCTAAAAACACACATGAGTCTGAACAAAATCTGTCCTTTTCTCATCTCCCCTTTTCAAAGAAGGGACTTTTAAACAAATTATTTATTCATTTATTTGCAAGTAGAGAGAGAGAAGAGACAGACAGAGAGAATTGGTACACCAGGGCCTCCAGACACTTGCAAATGAACTCTAGACTCAATGGACTGCATTGTGCATTGGGCTTTACATGGGTACTGGGGAATGGAACCCAGGTCATTAGCCTTTGCAGGCAAGCACCTTAACCACTGAGCCATCTCTCCAGCCCCAAAGAAGGGACTTCTGATCTGAAGTCAAAAGCTAGTGTTTGTTAGCTGGGTGGCCTGGTGCCATTTAATCTGTTTTTGCTTCTTTGCCTCAAATGCCTAAAAGTAGGTGTGCTGGGGTTGGGGGGAAAATAACTCTATTATATAAAACCATGCATTATTTCAAGGATTTGAGTGAGATAATGAAACATGAAAATGCCTAATAATTGTCAGGGATCCAAAGCATGCTGATTTTTTTCCTTGTAAGTATAAGGTTGAAGAAATATGCAAATCCTCATATAATTATAATTATTTACATAATTGTTCACTTAATTATAACTAGCATGTGCAAACCCATCAGTATTTCTTTTCATAAATGCCACTAGCCATATATTTTGTGATCCGTAAATTGGGTTCACATACATTCCAGCACTTGATCCTTGTGCTAACAGTCACAAGGAGAGCTGGGCTAATGGTGGGTCCAGTTAACCTGGGCAAAGCAGAGCTTGGGACACGGAGTCCCTGTACTGCCAGTGTTGAATCTTAACAGAGTAGCACTTCTGTGTCTTCATGATGCGTTAAGAACATTTTGCTACTGAATATGAAGGTTATACCGCGCTGAATCAAAGTTACAACACAAGAAAACAAAGTGCAACACAAGAAATAGCCCGGCACGATTAACATGTACACTGCATTCTGAAGAACACTGGAATATGTATGTGGCTGTTGCTGTTTTGTTTTTCTCTTTCCTGGGTTCCAATTCTCTTTTAAAATTTGATAAAGCTAGGACTCCCATGAACTCTTTCACTTGTCCCAAAATTGTATGCCTAAATATGGATGTTTTTGCAGATTTCCCCTAATCCAGAGGTTCTTCAGGAGGCCACATAGCAGGTTTCAGAACCTATAATTTAAAGAGATTCACATTTAATTTAAATATAATGAAGAAAGCCAACTTTCACTTTTATTGTCTTAAGACTCTTAGTTCCTCAGTCATGCAGTGCCTCCCCCACCCTACCTCCCCCCAAAAATATCTAAAGCTAGAAAAAGCCAAGATCAGCTAGACTGTGCCTATAGAACTAGGGAGAGGCCAGATGGCAGAGGACTTCCTGGTGTAAAGTGAAGGAATGGTTTACCTGTCAGCAGTCTCTGACACACGCAGGAAGTGAACAGAAAACAAAACTCGGATTTTGCACAATGATGTCAGCATTCTGAGGCATAGAGTTCAAGATGTAACCCGCCATCCTTTCATGCTGAATGAAGAAGATTTCTGGTTACATTTCATTCTTTTAAAAAATTATTTAACTGGCTTGAGGGAAGACAAGGGCTCCTAAGGTCATTCTGCATTTACCTCCTCACCAGGGACTCTCTGAGGAAACTCCCCAAGCCTCTAACTCCTCCTGCCTTCTCCCATTTCCCGGATGGCTGCACGACAGGACCTTGGAATGGCATAAACAAAGTGCAGGCACCAGGGCTGGGCTCTGCAAAAGAAGAGAGTCTGCCAGCTGAGGGAAGAACACTCTTTTTTCCTTAACAGATAGGAAAAACCATTCCTGTCCGCTGGTTAAACTGTCACAAGATGGAAGTGACCTCTGTCAGTCCTTTCCAAATGTAAATATCTGCCCCTGATACTCAGTTGCCTAACAGCCTTGGATGAGAACAGGACTTCAGCGGGCTGGGGCAAAATTATCCCAGAAGCAGCTCTCTCTGTCCAGGCCAGAGGAGTCTCACCTTAGTACTCACTTCAACCTTTAAAAAACTTATTTATTTCTGTCTCTGGGAGATGGTTGGGGGGAGGTGGTGTCTAAAGGGCTGGTAAAGAAATGGGAACGCCAGGCCGTCAGGGAGGTTTCAGATGCTGGGGACACAGGTTCCCAGCGGGTGGCAGTGGCGCTGCCTGGCTGTTTGTTTAAGTGTGGGTCAGGTTAGCCTCCTGGGGCACAAATCCTGCAAAACGAGTCTGAGAAGGAGGCGAGCTCTTGCAGGTAGGAGGGTGCAGCCGCCACGCTAAAAATAACAAGGACATAGAGGCGGCCAGCTGGGGCCACACAGGGCAGTGTGGGGCGGTCGGGTCAGGTGACCCCTGCATCCACCCTCCCTGCTGGTCACTGCCTTGTCCCCTGTCCTCTTCGCAGATTCCTCCGAAGCAGGGTCCACAGAGGGAGTAGGCGCAGCAGCTTTCTAAGTTCCGGGAACAGCAGTGACAACTCTCCTGCCTTGACCCTCGGATGGTTGTCTGTCTGGGACGCATGCTTCTTTAAGCTAGAGAAGTCCAGCCATGAGTCTGACCAGGGAGGATATGAGAATAAAAAAGCTGGGAAAAAAAAAAAAAGGTAGGGTCAGGTGGCTCTGTCAGAGAGGGTTGTAGAGGCGATGGGCTTAGGGAGGGAGATAGGGCCTGGTTCTCTAGCTCATCAGCCATCCATGGGGAAGGATTTGCGCCCATATGCACATCTCTCACTCCATATCTCTGTAGCACTTGCGCTCAGGGGCGCCTTGGAACTGCTACCTAAAAGCAGAGCCCTTTGCCTCCCTCCACCCACCTCTCTCCTTCCCTTTCTTTAAGCCCCTCTGGGGCTCACAACATGTCCCTGCCATTATTCTTGAATGGAAGTTGAAATTACTTCTTGAAATTGAATTTGCCAATCTCTGAACCTGGTCGTGCCTGTAAGACTCTAAGATTATAACTGAAGAGACCCAGGCACTGGAGGGTTAGCAATCTATGAGTTAACTAGTAGATGTCCTCTGTGGATCCTGCGGCTGAGAAATCCCTGCAAAGAACCTGTTCACCAGTCACATTTTACAATGAGGACACTGACCCAGCAGAGGTAATTAGTTTCTTAAGATCACAACCTTTTCCCAGGGAAGGTCACATACTTTGCTTCAGAGAAGGATCAAGACAGTCACTTCTTCACAGCCCCATTTTCTTCATTACTGTCCTCTCCCGAGACCATTTCCAGACTGGAGATGGAGCCTATTTCTTTCTCTTCAGCTGTTACCACTTCTTTTGGCTTCCAGACACTCTGCAATCCTCACTCAGAACCTTTCAGCCAGGGAAGCCAAGGAGGGGAAGAGCCAAGCTCGAGCTGATGCCTGTGTGAGCTTCTGTGCTGGCCCCTCTATCCCCCACCCTCCAGGGTTTGAGAAAAGAACCAGGGGCGCACACTGGGCATATTGCCATCTACCATGGACTCCTCTAGTGCTCAGAAGCCAGGTCTTGCTTGACACAGATGTTCTTTCCCACAGAAAGGTTCCAGAGTGTGATCCCTGAAACCATGGGAAGGTTGGGCTTAGGCAGGTTTCTCAGATGGTGTGGATCATAGGTGAGACGTCTCTTACTAGTTTTGGTCTGCACAACCAACAATTGATTTTGTGCTAAACATTGTCTCTTGCTGGGGTTTCAACTGATGGTTAAAGAACTTAATTTTAAAAATTGTTGCAAGGGGGCTGGAGAGATGGCTTAGCGGTTAAGGCATGTAAAGCCTAAGGACCTATGTTTGACTCCTCAGATCCCATGAAAGCCAAATGCCCAAGGTCACACATGTGCAAAGTCAGTCATACACACTAGGTGGTGTGTGTGTCCAGAGTTCAATTGCAGTGGCTGTAGGCCCTGATGTGCCAATTCTCTCTATCTCTTTCTTTCCCTCATAGAAAACGGAAAAGAATCATTGCAGGGATGGCTCTGTGGTTAAAGGCTTTACTTGTAAAACCTGTTGGCCTGGATTCAATTCCTCCATAAAGCCAGATGCACAAAGTGGCCCATGCATGTGAGTTCCTTTGCAGTGGCAAGAGGCCCTGGTATGCCCATTCTCTTACAAATTCATTCATTAATTAAAATTTTTAAGAATAATCAAAAATATATTTTCCATAATTTTTTATTCAAATAAAAAGAGAAAGTGAGCCAGACATGGTGACATGTAATCCCAATACTTGAGAGATGGAGGTAGGAGGATCAGAAGTTTGAGTTCAAGTTCTGCTATGTAATGAGGGTAACCTAGGGCTACATGAGACTCTGTCTCAAAATGACAAAAACAGGGTTGGAGAGATTTCTTAGTGGTTAAGATGCTTGCCTGCTAAGCCTAAGGACCCAGGTTCTATTCCCCAGTACCCACGTGAGCCAGATGCACAAGGTGGTGTATGCATCTGAAATTCATTTGCAGTGGCTAGAGGACCTGATGTGCCTATTCTCTCTCTCTCTCTCAAATAAATAAAATACAAAAAAAAATTTTTAAGAGACAAAAACAAAAAGAAGAGAAATTGCATAAATCTTATGGATTCAACTTGATAAGTTATTTGTTACAAAGTAAATAGCAATGAGCACTTCTGAGTTGTTTATTATAGCTATACATAGTCCTGAGGGGCATTAAACAATATGCAATTATTTTCAAAAAAGAACATTAAAGAAAGAACTCTGCCCAAAGGACTGTAAAATACTTGGTATATACATTTTAATTATATAATAACACATTCTTGGATCACATGTCACTTTGGACAAGACTTTCCTTGCAAAAGACTAGAAAGCTTGTTGTAGTTTCTGAGGGGAGAATGTTAGTTGCTGGTTCCCAGGTGACATGTAATCGGGAAGCCACAATGGCAGTCGTCAGTGTAGGGCTGCATATGCCTCGTTTCCAAAACTTATCCTCTAGTGACACCACATTCTTGTCCAGGTCACACTATTCATGTCCAGGTCACACAACAGGGAGAAAAGAGCATGAAAATGATGCGTGAGCTGGGGACAAAGATAGTCCAGAGTTTTCATCTTTTTCATACACTTTCCAAGACTTTGTTTCCAAACAGTATGCTCGCTGTAGAATGAGGCAGGCATCACTGACACTGACCACGTCTCAGGAGGAGAAGCCTAAAACAGTCAGGAGCTAAATATCCGTCACTATGTGCTAAGTCCATCTTAACCCTACTTCAGAAAAGAAAGAATGTCCATATGCCACTCAGGTGTTATACAAGAAAAGTTATGAAAACAATCTTCTCCTATGTCTGATATCACTGGGACTCCAATTAGAATTCACTGCCCATTTTTGATGCTACAGTTTGAAGATTTTTTAAAAGGAAGGACCATATTGCAGAAAGAAAAAAGACAACAATTTAAGGTATAGGGAATTGAAATTGTATTACCATTTCTTTCTTTTTATTTACTTACTGTTTGTTTGTTTTTTGAGGCAGGGTTTCACTCTAGCCCAGGCTGACCTGGAATTAACTATGTAGTCTCAGGGTGGCCTCAAACTCTTGGTGATCTTCCTACCTTTGCCTTCTGAGTTTGGGATTAAAGCCGTGTGTCATACCCTGGCTATATCACTATTTCTTTTCATTTTCCTTCCTTCCTATCTGTGGGCCTCTGTCCCTTCCTTCCTGTCTGCCTTTCTTCTTCCCTCCCTCCCTCCTTCCCTCCCTCCCTCCCTCCCTCCCTCCCTCCCTTCTTTCCTTCCTTTCATATTCTTTCTTTTGTTGGATCTCAACTGTTGGACTGGAGAGATGGCTGAGCGGTTAAGGCATTTGCCTATAAAGCCAAAGGACCCAGGTTTGATTCCTCAATACCCATATACAGCCAGATGCTCAAGTTGGCACATGTGTTTGGAGTTCCTTTGCAGTGGCTAGAGGTCCTGGCATGCCTGTTATCTCTTTCTCTCTCTATTTCTTTCTTTCTTTCTTTCTCTCTCTCTCAAATAAATAATTAAAATAAATGAAATGTTTGGAAGATGGGTGAATTCTATCACTTCCTTGTTCTCAGTAGGTTTGACTGACAGTTATGAATGATCTTGGCAGAGCCATGTTCATGGGTTACATCTGTATGGGCAAACCAAGTTTGAATTGAATGCTATTCATGCAGCCCTTAGTCAGCAAACACCTAAAACATCTGTAGCACCAGAGACATAATGTAAGTGTGAGATGCAATTCCTTCCTTTAAAAAGTTTATCGTGAACCTTTTCTTTTTATTCTAACTTATTAATTATAAAAATTAATGAGGGCTGGAGAGATGGCTTAGTGGTAGGTGCTTGCCTGCAAGGCTAAAGGACCCAGGTTTGATTCCCCAGGACCCATGTAAGCCAGATGTACAAGGTAGTGCATGCATCTGGAGTTCATTTGCTGTGGCTAAAGGCCCTGGCACACCTATTATCTCTCTCTCTCTCTCTGCCTCTTACTCTCAAATGAATAAATAAAAATAAAATGTTTTTTAAAATTAATGAGTTTCATGGTGACCTTTACATACAGGCATATTTCATATAATAAAATTTATATAAATTTCAAACCAAAATATCTTTGTATATTCTATTTTGCTCATTTAATCATTACTATTGAAATAATAATAGCTAATAGTTACTGAACCATGTTGTTTCTGCCATTTTATTAAATTAAATCATTTAATGCTTACAAGAATATTATGAAATGAAAATTTTTCTCAGGTTAGAGACGAGAAAACCAAGGCACTGGAGGGCAAACAATCTATGATTTAACTACCAGAGATATCTTGTCTGTGGATCCCAGGGCCAGAGAAACTGGTGCCTGTTCTGTCATCACACATTACAGTGAGGACATGTTGACCCAGCAGAGGTAATTAGCTTCTTTCGTAAGATCACAACATTTTTTTTTTTTTAAGGAAAGGTCACACACCGGCTTGCCCTAGGGTGGTCTATATATATGTAGAGTCTTCACTTTGTTCTGTCATCTTAGAACTTGGAGAAAACAAGGCATGGTAGTTCATGCCTATAATCCCAACACTTTGGAAACTGGGGAACTATCATAAGTTCAAGACTAGTCTGAACTACTTAGTGAATCTTAGGCTAGCCTGGGCTACAGGATGGGACTGTTTCAAAAAGAAAAGAACTTGGGTAGGTCTCTGGAAATCCCCTACACCAAGGATTTCAACAAGTCAGGCTGGAGCTGCAGCTGGTGCCTTGGCCTGGGGAGACCCTTGAGGGCAAGTCTTGTTTAACTGGAAGCTGTGACCACAGGAATCTATGCTGCTACTGGCCAGGTTCAAGGCATGTGGAGGAGGAGGCAGACCTGGTCTGCATTTGGGGTCCAGCACTTCCTAGCTCTGTGACCTTCAGCAACTTAGGCAGCCTCTGTATATTTCAGATTGTCTTCTGAAGAAGACTGCCTTGATGAGGCTGGTCATGAGGGCCAGAGAGCAAAAGAGAATGTGTGGCAGATCTCCATATGAAAAACACTAGGGGTCTACGTTAATTCTAAGGACCACCTAATTGATATGTTTTACTGCTTCACAACACTTAGCAAAGATGCTGGGAATTCCTTCCAAGTACTCATATAGTTTCAACAGGCATCTAACAGACAAAGTTCAATGTCTGGTGTAGTTTTTAATCAGTGACATAAATTAAGGATTACCATGTCTGTTGTATCAGAAATCATTTTCCCTGTATAGACTGATTTGATTTGTCTTGGAAATCCATCCATCCATGCATCCATATATTTGTGTGTGTGTATTTCCAGAACAAATCAATATATATAAGAATACATATACAGGATATATTTCCAAACCTTTACCTATATATAAAATGTAATATTTATATATAATATATTATGTAATATTTTTTCAGAACACACACTATAACTGCCATAATTAACAGTTTGTAAAGTTTCAATGAAGTACATTGCTTATTTAATAATGTTAATACTACCTTATATCTATTTGAATGGTATTTATCAGCCCTGAAGCTGTAATTGAAACAACTTTAAAACAGTAGTTATCACTGGCCAGGCATTGGTGATATATACCCCCAATGGTTAAGGATCATGAGCCAGCATGGGCTACATAATGAGCTCCAGGCAAGTCTGGGCTACACAGTGAGACCTTGCCTCAAAAAAAAAAAAAAAAAAAAAAAAAAAAAGAAAGAAAACAACAACAACACAAAAGAAAGAGTAATCTGTTCTTTGGCATTCGAGGGGAGGAAGAGGAGAAAGCCCAGGAGGAGTGCAGTTGACAATAAGAGGTTTACACCCACCTGAAACATGAGGATTTACTATTGTCCAGAAAAATGGCAGCTGAGTTTCCCATCACACATCTAAACATCCTTAATCGGGTTCTAAATAAGGTATGTCAGGTGGCTTGACTGGACACTTCCAGACTGAGTTTTACAGACTCATGGATGGGCCAGTGTCTTCTTTATCTTCTGGGTTTCAGCAAAAACAAGGTGATAGCTGCCATGCAAAAACATGTGGGACGAAGATAACCAACACCTAGAGTGTTAAAGCAAAAGCACGTATCATAGTTGCTTCTGAGTTTAGATACAAAGGCACTCACTTCGTGCATAATTGATGGGGGGGGGAATCTCAGTGAACACAGAATCTTCCCTAACACTGTACTTTAAGAGCACAGTGCCCGATTCCCCGGGAGAGCCATTAGTAACTACGTAATGGAGTTTTAATTTTGTGTTGTTATTTTAAATAATTAATTGTAATTCTGGCTGTGTTAAAAGCTAGAGGTACATTTTGAGTCCTCGTTCCTGGCTGGTGGTATTGCACCTGCCTATTAATCAGAGGAGGTAGATTCAGACGTGAGTTATTATGAAGGAAGGTGGATGTTCACTAAAATTACAATAAAATAGTCTAGTCCGTTTCTAATTGAAAGGTAGCATCAGAGATTATCTGACCTAATCCTTGCTTTATGGCTTGAAAAAAAAATAAAAAACAAAAACAAAAACACTGATACCCACAGGAATGAAAGGCCTGGGCCAAGTGCATACACAGTCTATTCAGTTACCAGGCCAGGAAAAGATACTGTACTCAGGCTGGGTTCAGTCATTGTTTCTCAGCTCTCACATGTGACCCCGCCCTTTGTAATCTCTGTTCCACAGATTACAGGAAGTAGCTCCAGTCAGTTCTCTAATTCTGAAGGTGTGTGAATGTAAAAATTAGATGAACTCCCTTAGGCCAATGCCTGTTTCTGTAAAGGCCTTGGTGCTTTGCAGGAAATATAATATTTCCAGGAAATATAATGTCCACCCCACAGAATAGAAATCCAGGACGGGAAGTGACCGGTCTTCTAGTGCTTCTCTGTCTGTCTACCTGGAGCTCAAGGGTGCAAGCCTCAACCCTGCCCTGCAGCTTGAGCTCAGGACTCCAGAGCAGAGGCTGTGATTCACTTCAGGGCTTTGGGCAAGTGCCTTTAACCCCGTTGTCCTTCCCCTTCCTTGTTTGTAAAACAGAGATGAGTTGATACGTCTGTCCTCACGGGTCCATCTCCGGCTGTGTGTGGAATTAGTTCCTGTTTGGGAACGTTTAAACGCCACCATATTCCACCTCCCTGCTAACACGATTACTTTGTGTGTGTGGGGTGCAGTATGAACCAATTCTTCATCCTCCTTCTCTTTTAAACACAGATCAAAGGACATCTTTTCTTGTCCTCATGTGGCCTAAAAACAACAACAACAACAACAACAAAAAGTTTCTTCTGGAGTCGTTACCTTCTTTGGACAGCCCAATGGCTAAAGTTAAGGATTCTTAGACAAAAAGCAAGCAAGCAAAGAAACAGAAATAATACAAATAACTGTTGTGGCAGATTTTAAGAGGGCTCCCGAACTATTGACACACTTTTCTAATTGTTCAAACCTAGCCGCCACCCATCCCCCCCCATGTCACATGTGAGCCATCTCTGTCCTCTTAAATGTTAGGCCTGGGGAATTGATGGAAGGTAGCCTGTTTGATAGGGTTGTATGTTTCTGAGGGTCAATTCCAAGGCCTTCTTCCACAAGAAGCTTTTTAAAAATGTTTTGGAAGGAAAGTCACCTATAATGGCTGCAGAGGATCTCTCTCAGGCACACAGCTCTGTTCATAGCCTGTTTCTCAACGTTTGGAAATCCTTTAACAGTTTATGGAAGGCCATCCTTTCAACCAATCCAACAGCTCCTTTCTCCTAACCTGATTTTAGAGGTGTTTCATTATCTCTAATTACTCGGGGTAAATGGTGATTACTCAGTGTTTTAATCATCAGTTTGGGCAGCAGTTACTCTAAACTCAGGGAAGCCCAGACTCCATGGGTATTTTTGGAAGGTACAGCGACTAGTCAGTGCATGCTTTCTAGTACCTCTGCACGTGGTCCCCAGGTGAGCCCCGGCCTCCGCCGCTTCCCCGAGCTGTAGGCAGCCTTGTCCCAGCCCAGGCGGCATCTGGGGGCTGGGGCGCAGTGCGGGCTTCCGGGACCCGGGCCTGCCTGGCCAGGCGAGGCCGGGCGGCTGGATGGGAGGATGTGGGCGGGGCTCCCCATCCCCAGCCAGGGAGGGGAGCGAGCGAGGGAGGAGAGCAGAAGGGAGGGGCTGCTGGGGAAGAGGAGGAGGAAAAGAAAGAAAGAAAGAAGGAGAGGGAGGGAAAGAAAAGGAAAGAGTAGATGTAGAAGGGCAGAAAAGGAGGGTGGGAAGGAAGGAGCGCGGAACCCGGCCCGGAAGCTAGGTGAGTTCTGCATCGGAATCGAGGGACCCGAGCCTGAGACGCCGCTGCAGCCTGGCCTGAGTTTCTCCTCTCTGTCTCTGATGGGATTCCTGTCCGAGCTGTCTCAAACCTGCAGCGATCCAGTCCCTGGCCCCTGCGCCGGTCACTGCAGACCTTCAGAAGCCCCCAGGAGCTGCTGCTGGAGAACCCGCTAATGCAGGCACCTATGGTGAGAGAGGCTACCTGGCCAGGGGCGCCAGCCAGAGGGGACAGGGGCTCATTCTTCGTAGGAAAAACTGGGGGTGGGGGCGCTCAGGCTGTAACTGAGGCAAAAAAAAAAAAAAAAAAAAAAGTAGCTCCCCGACGTTGGTGCTGGAGATGGGGATAGTGGCACTGAAGCCCCCCCCCCTTCTCTCTCTCTCCTACCATCACTATCCAAGCCACTTAATTCTCTGTCCGGTGGCCCCTGGTGATTTTCACTTCCAAGAGGTGCAGCAACAGGGAGGCGGGAAAGTGGAAAGCCTTTGGTAGGGAGAGCATTGGGTAGGACTGTGGGGTTAGGATGGAACGCGTAGCTCATGGCCTGGCAGTTGCGGTGCCCTAGACGGGAAGGGCGGGAGAGGAAGGGGTCGGCTCTGACTCCTACAGAGTTAGGAGGCTGAGGGACGGCGAACGTGGGGAGAGAGAACCTAGCTCGAGCTGGTCCTGCGGTGCTCCGGAGCGTGCGTGCCGCTCGAGGGGCTGCGTCGAGGGGAGTGTCTCCCACCTGGTCCCGGCTAGACTTGCGCCCTGGAGAGCTTGCAAATTAAAGCTGCGGGACCCGCCTTCCCTTACTCCTTCACAGCTACTTTCTGAGACTTGCGTCACCCAAGGAGATGTATAAAGTTTATATTTTGGTGCAAGGTTCTATGGTCAATGGCCAGGATGCTACTAGGGGGCAAGAGACGCGTCTTCCTGCCCGGTTGTGTCCTTCGGGGAGTAGCTGGCCGGATAGGGGCCGGCTGGGCGCTTCTGGCCCTCCGCACCCGGAACGCACGGGAAAGGGTCAGGGAATTGCTGGATCTCTGCAAAACTCTCCCCACCCAAGGACGACCGGGGCCTCTGATACCTCCTGCCTAAGACTTTGGTGTGGATGGTTTTTTGAGAATCGCGGTTTATGAATGGAGAGTTTTGTGACACATTAAAATCCCCAGAGGCATATAAGTGGTAAACCGAGGCTACATCTAGATGAATTTTGGAGTTGAGAAAAGATTCGGAAAGGAAGGTGAGGCAGGACTACTTCGAGTTGCTTCCTCCTCTCCTCCAACCCCAAGAAAGAGTATTGGAGAGATGAACGTTTTCTTGGGTCTTTATCATTTTTTTAATTGAAAAAAATCGGAGAAAGAAAGCGTGATAAGAGATGACTCTTGGGTACTGGAAATTGAAACAAACCCCATTGCATATTCCCTTGGTTTTAGGGATGCGAGCGCTCCTGCCGCCTCCAAGGGAGACTCCCCGGGTCGGAGGGTCGTCCGGGATCCCCAGCGTCCGCCCCTTTTCCCTGTATCCCGGGCCCAGTGCATCTGCGGTCCCCACTTCAAACAACCACCACAAATAAAACAACAAAAACAACAGCCCCGGGGCTCTCCACAGCCCTTTCCCCGTGCATCCCAGCGGTGGCGCGGGTCGAGATAGGCGAAATTTACTCCCCAAGCCGCGCGGCTCTTGCCTGGCGCAGCCTGGCGCTCCGGGGTGCCCGCGGCCTCCGCTCCGTCACCCGCCGCGTCCGAGGGCCCCCGGCAGCCTCGGACACCGGGAAAAGCGGAAAAGAACCGCACCATTCTTTACGCTCCTTTCTCAAAGGTGTCCCCGCAAATGCACCCCCCCTAAAACTTTGATGGGTGGGGAGGGGAATAGCGTGGAGGCCAATTGGAGCCCTTGAGTCTCCAAAACCATCCAAGGTGGAGGTGTGGGGGAGAGCTTTAGGAAAGGTAGGCGAGCAGGAGCGGGCTGCGGGGCGACAGTGTTGGACTTGGGTCCCGGCAGTGACTGCGCACGGTCACGGCTGAGATGCAGAGTGGCGCTGGCTCAGGTTTCGAACAGGCCCACGCGGCGCGCGCGGCATCTTTGGTTAGTCACACACCCCAGAACTTGCTTGAGCTGTGGGTTGGTGAGGTTCTGGACGGAATCCGTGCTTGGATTCTGCAGCTGGTGCTAAAGAGGAAAGGGGGTGGGGAAGGAAATGGCGGTGTGTGTGTGTGTGTGTGTGTGTGTGTGTGTGTGTGTTTAAAAAAATTAAGCTAAAGTAAAGTGGAAGCGTCACAGACATACTCAGAGATCCAGAGCCTGCCGAAAACTATTCCCGGTTTCCTGGACTCCTGGGAATGTGTTTGGGATGTCCTTTCGCGGCCGGGTCGGACTTGTAAAACCTGGCGGCGACTTGAAGCCCTGAAAAAAAAAAAAAAGTGATGCGCCCTTTTTCGGCGACGCCTCTTTCGGAACGTGTCTGGGGGCTCGGAGCCCGGGAGTCCTCCCGGCCGCGGTGAAGGGTCCGGCCCATCGCTTCCTGGAGGGTCCTAGTGGGTGGTGGCGGGGGTGGGTGGGTGAGTTGGGGTAGGGGGACACCGAGTCTGACCGTGCAGGCGGGGATGCTGCGTGACAGTACTGGAGAAAAAAAAAATCTTCCTGAAACCGCTTCCTTTAACTTTCCCACCGCGATTTCACTGCTCCGGACCGCATTGGTGACAGACAGGGACAGACTTCTGGTCAGAAGCTAGATGGACCGTCCAGCCCCAGTGGATACTGGCCGGCATCCGCCTTGGCTTTTTGGCCTTTCGGAGACCCTGGGGAGGAAGTGGCGGGGTGTGCGTGTGTGCAGGGTCTCTAAGCGCCTTCCTTTTCACGTGCGTCTCGCGGGGCGAGTCTTGGCGGGGTGGGTGGGTGGAGGACACCCTAGGGCCTGGGCTGTCCCCGCTTTGGCCAGCGCTGCCCCAGATCCTTCGACTTTAGGCAGCTAGCCGCTGGACGTAGGGCGCGCGTCAGGTAGGGGATACTCTGGGATCCCCTGGGCGCTGTGCCCCGGAGACCGAGGGCGAGCCTGGGCACCCGCGGAGGACTCCGCGGAGCGCGGCGGGGACTCCTCCCCGGCCGCAGAGGCTCGGGCGGCGGGCGCGGAGGTTGGCCTGGCTCGGAGGGGCGGAACCCGGCGGGGGCGGGAGGGTTGGCGGAGGGACTGCCGGGGGCGGGGGAGCGGGGCGGGGCCTCTGCCCACGTGACTGCGAGGGGCTGGAAGAAAAACAGAGCCTGTCTGCGCCCGAGTCTCATTATATTCAAATATTCATTTTAGGAGCCATTCCGTAGTGCCATTCCCAGCAACGCACTGCTGCAGCTTCTCTGAGCCTTTCCAGCAAGTTTGTTCAAGATTGGCTGTCAAGAATCATGGACTGTTACTACATGCCTTGTTTTCTGTCAGTGAGTAGACACCGCTTCCTTTTCCCCCCTCCCTCCCGGGAATTCACTCTCTGTCCTCCCCATCCCTGGTCGCTGTCTGTCCTTTCCGTCGGGCCTCGCTCCCAGCGTCCACACTCCTCTCTCCCGCAGTGCTGTCGCTCGGCCCGTGACTACCCACCCCACCCCCTCCGTGGCCGGGATGCTCCCAGCCTACCGTGCTGGTGGGTCCCCTTTTAAAGTGCTGCTAGCTCCCACTCGCTCTCTTAGATTCGCTGCCTTGCTAGAAAGGGGGTCGCCAGGTGACCAAAGTGATGAAAAGTCTACAGCCTGGGGTGGTACCCGGAGGGCTAACCATAACTTTGCCGGGTCCCGTTTGCCGAGGAAGCTCCCAGCCTCTTGTCAAAAGTCACAGTTCATTTTGGAGTCACCCTTCATCACTTCTTTGGGAGGGAGGGAGTGAGCCGGTACGAGCTGATGGATTTATTTTTATTAATTATTATTATTATTATTGAGCATGTCCAACTCATTGGCCCAAATGAAATAAACCGTAAAACCACCCCAGCAGTCCCCAGTCTCCTCTCTGGGGCCGCTGGACCTTGCCGCCAGGGTCCCCGCTTCTCTGCTCTCCCTCCCTCCCGCTCCCAACCAGCTGGAAGTTGGGCTTCTGGGCGGAGGAAGAAGAAGAAGGGAGTTGGAGGAAAAGGGGAGAGGCTGAAGGTCTGAAGTGGAGAGCAATGGCATTTTAATTCTCCCTCCCCCACCTTTTTTTTTTAAACCCCTCAATGTTAACTGTTTATCCTTGGAGAAGCCACGCTAAGATCATGGCTCAGATAGCAGTTGGGACAAAAAAAATTAACAGGATGGAGGCTATCTGATTTGGGGTTATTTGACTGTAAACAAGTTAGACCAAGTAATTACAGGGCAATTCTTACTTTCGGGCCTTGCATAGCTGCAGCTGGTGTGTGTGGGGGGCTGAGGGAGAAAACACAAACTTGATCTTTCTGACCTGTTTTACATCTTGACCCTCCATTACTAGCCCTATATGCATATTCGGAGACATCTCTATTTCTCGCTATTTATTGATGTTTATTTATTCTTTAACCTTCCACCTCCCTCCCCCTCCCCAGAGACACCATGATTCCTGGTAACCGAATGCTGATGGTCGTTTTATTATGCCAAGTCCTGCTAGGAGGCGCGAGCCATGCTAGTTTGATACCTGAGACGGGAAAGAAAAAAGTCGCCGAGATTCAGGGCCACGCGGGAGGACGCCGCTCAGGGCAGAGCCATGAGCTCCTGCGGGACTTCGAGGCGACACTTCTGCAGATGTTCGGGCTGCGCCGTCGCCCGCAGCCCAGCAAGAGCACAGTCATCCCGGATTACATGCGGGATCTTTACCGGCTCCAGTCTGGGGAGGAGGAGGAGGAAGAGCAGCAGTTCCAGGGCTCGGGTCTGGAGTACCCCGAGCGCCCCGCCAGCAGGGCCAACACCGTGAGGAGTTTCCACCACGAAGGTCAGTTCCTGCCCCCCAGTCCGGGTGTGTGTGTGTGGGGGGGCTGTCTCCAGGGGTTGTGGAAGCTCTGGGAAAGACCGAGTTCAGATGACACCAAAGCTCTCAATCCAGGAGGCAGAGGGGCTCCTTACCTCCACGAATTTCCAAGAGCTGTGGCTCCATGTACTTTCTGCTGGAGCCCGAGGGGGAGGGGACGGAGAAAAGAGGGAATGACGCCACTCAGACGTGGGCTAGCCCCAGCGGTGTGTTTTTGGCTATATCAAAGACTTTTCTGCCCGTTTTGTTCAAAGCACCTACTGAATTTAATATTACAGCTGCGTGTTTGTCAGGTTTATTCAATAGGGGCCTTGTAATCCGATCCGAATGTTTCCTAGCGGATGTTTCTTTTCCAAAGTCAATCTGAGTTATTAATCCACCAGCATCATTATGTGTTGGAATTTATTTTCCCCTCTGTAACATGATCAACAAGCCATGCTCTGTGCTTCCAAGATCGCTGGGGAAATGTTTAGTAACATACTCCAAAGTGGAAGAGGGGAAGGGGTGGCTTGCATGCATGTTTCCTTCTGCCTTGGCTCTGTGGGCCCCTCTTGTTCTTTACAACCACTTGTAAAGAAAACTGTGTACACAAAGCCAAGAGGGGGTTTTAAAGGGTGCGTCTGTCGGAGGGTGGTGGAGTAAGGAGTTGACACATGGAAATTATTAGGTATATAAGGGAGGTTGGGAGATGCTTTCTGTCTTTAGTGCTTGACAAATGCTAGCTAAGTTTTGCTGGTTTGCTAACTGCCCCCACTTCAGCGCTCCTTCAAATAAAAAGGCACACTTCCTCCCCACAATTAGGCTTTTCTTATGTAAGAAGGATTCACAACTCATTGCCCACTTCAGTTACTTCTTGACTTTCCCATCTTGCAAAGCAAGTTCATGTGCTTTTCCTTCTCTGTTTCCTCCTCGACTGTACCCAGAACATCTGGAGAACATCCCAGGGACCAGCGAGAACTCTGCTTTTCGTTTCTTCTTCAACCTCAGCAGCATTCCAGACAAGGAGCTGATCTCCTCTGCCGAGCTCCGGCTCTTTCGGGAGCAGGTGGACCAGGGCCCTGACTGGGAGCGGGGCTTCCATCGTATAAACATTTATGAGGTTATGAAGCCCCCAGCAGAAACAGTGCCTGGGCACCTCATCACACGACTACTGGACACCAGACTGGTCCACCATAATGTGACCCGGTGGGAAACTTTTGATGTGAGTCCTGCAGTCCTTCGTTGGACCCGGGAGAAGCAGCCCAACTATGGGCTGGCCATTGAGGTGACTCACCTCCATCAGACTCGGACCCACCAGGGCAAGCACGTCAGGATTAGCCGATCGTTACCTCAAGGAAGTGGGGATTGGGCCCAGCTCCGGCCTCTCCTGGTCACTTTTGGTCATGATGGCCGGGGCCATGCCTTGACCCGTCGCCGGAGGGCCAAACGTAGCCCCAAGCATCACCCACAACGGTCCAGGAAGAAGAATAAGAACTGCCGTCGTCACTCACTCTATGTGGACTTCAGTGATGTGGGCTGGAACGACTGGATTGTGGCCCCACCAGGCTACCAAGCCTTCTACTGCCATGGGGACTGCCCCTTCCCATTGGCGGACCACCTCAACTCAACCAACCATGCCATTGTGCAGACCCTGGTCAACTCTGTCAATTCCAGTATCCCCAAGGCCTGTTGTGTACCCACTGAACTGAGCGCCATTTCCATGCTGTACCTGGATGAGTATGACAAGGTGGTACTGAAAAATTATCAGGAGATGGTGGTAGAAGGATGTGGGTGTCGCTGAGATTAGGCAGTCCTGGAAGACACACACACACACACACACACACACATACACACACACACCTACACACACACTCACTTCCATCCACCCACACACACATACCACACAGACTGCTTCCTCATAGCTGGACTTTTATCTTAAGAAAAAAAAAAAAGGAAAAAAACCTAAACATTCACCTTGACCTTATTTATGACCTTTATGTGCAAGTGTTTTGACCCTATTGATCATATATTTTGACAAAATATATTTATAACTACATATTAAAAGAAAAATAAAATGAGTCATTATTTTAAAGGTAAACGATGGCTTTTTCTTTCTTTTTTTTTTTTCTCTTTGTTTCTGTCCCATCTCTTTTCTGTTGAGGTGGGATGGGAGCAGAGTGGAAGTTGGAGGTGCATAAATTGTAGGGACAGGAGCAAAGTGATGGCTGAGAGAGATGGTAATTGCCAGGAATTGTTTTTCATTTCTATTTCGTGTTAACAAGGATGCAGCACCTCTCCCATCTGGATGACACATGCCTTGCAGAAACAGTGGGATGAAAGGAACAGGTCAGATGAAAGACTCAGTGCTGAGCTTCTTCTAGATCTGTTTTTGCTCACCTGTTGGGGGCGTGTCTCAGCTGAGTGTGACATAGAAGTCTCAGTTGAAGAAATTGATTCCCATCTCTGTCTATATGACACTTCAGGGTGTCTCCAGTTGTGGTAGGCACCACTGTTTTTTCAAACCAAAACCACCACACACATATTAACATAGGGTTCTCTGTGTGTTTCCTTTGAATGGATTTTTGCCTATCTTTTTGTTTGGTTTGGATTTTTTTTTTTTTTTGAGAAGTGGGTTTTATCCAAAATAAAAATAAAAGAAATGATGAGCCCTATGTTGGAAAAGTTTGGTGACCACTATAAATATGCCACATGGTAGACCACATGGTAGTACTCGACAATGTTTCTTCACCCATAGTCCCTCATTCTTCACATGAAGGGTTCACTAAGTTCTGAATCCTAACGTTGTGCTGTGAAGGAAGAACTGGCAATGGGTTGAGATATGGAAGTGTTTAAGTAGGCCCTGTGAAGTGTTGTGCTATTTCATAGAATCTACTAAGTCAATTGCCAGCCCTCTTTTTTTTTTTTTTTTTTTCTGCAACTTCCCTCAGCACCCTTCTTTGGAACTGAGCAGAATATGATATGCCTGGTGGAACTCCCGTTTGAGCCAGGGGATCTTCATGGAGCATGCTTAATTTTGAACCACAGTTAAAAAAAAAAAAAAAAAGATGTTACTGGGCTTTGATGTAGCCCAGTCACTAAAGTGCTTGCCTAGAATGCTGGAAGCCCTGGTTTCATCCTCAGCATCTCATTAACTGGGTATGGTGGCACAGGCCTGTAATCCCAGCCCTCAGTAGAGGCAGGAAGATCAGAAGTTCAAGGTCATCCTCAACCACACATTGAGTTCTAGGCAGCCTGGGATATATGAGACCCTATCTCAAACAAACAGGCAAATAGAGATGGTAACAATATGCTTGGAGGTAGGAGACTCATTCAATCAAGGAAACCTTTCTGGAAGGATATGAGTGACAGGGCTTGTAGGGTCCTTTCTTATCCCCAGGAACTCAATTATGGCTCCCTATCTGCTCATGTCTTATGTGCTCATTCTCTCTGGCGGGCTTGGATAGGTTTGAGGCAGAAGCAGTGGGATATTGGGATGGTTCTTTGGGGAAGGGCGCATAGGAGTGCATTTCTTCCTTCTGAGAGTATAGTATAATTCGGAGTGGCCATGGTAGGGTTGCTGTTGCAAGCGGTGGTTGAGCATCCAAAGATAAGGTTTGTGAGGCACATGCCTTGCATCTGTGTTTTCCTGTATGTGAGGTGTTCACACCCCTACATTGTTGTACAGCTTTGTAGAGGCTTTTGGGAGTGAGGTTGGTGTAGCAGGACTCATTTTTGTTTTTAATTACTGAAGACCTACAGTCCTCCAAAAGGAGCAGCTTAGTGGAAACCAATAAAAATAGAAGTGGGGTGGTTGCCAAAGCCCCAGCTCCCTGGAGAGCACAGGTGGAGAGAGGAGATCAGAGCCCCAGGCAAAGGCAGCGAGACTCCACAGTTCCTCCCAACTCCTTGCAAAGAGGGATCCTCCCCCCTCTCCTGCTCCAGCCCCCCAGGTCGCTGCCCCTTTGATTAATGGTATGGAGTCTGAATAAATCATTTAGGGAAAGCCCATTATGGGTTCCCCTCAGGCAGCCTCATTTTGCTTTGCTGGGTTTCCAGCAGCTTTCTGAGATATCTATGTCATGGAAAGGGAGCTCCAGATCTTTGGCCCTTGAACCAATGATACTGGACTGGTGGCTGTCCAGCTCAGGTCACTTTCTAGCAAACACCCGCCCTGCCTGCCTCCTCCTCCTTCCCCCCTGGCTTATTTTCAAGAATGGATAATGTTGTTTATTTGTTCAGCCAAATATTTGGTCTGGGGAATTTACCGTGAAATTCTGTGAATTGCATATACCTAGTTAACAAAATAGTCCTAGTGCCACAAATGTTAGCATGGAAAACAAGACATTATGGGCCAGCTTTAACCCTTCGAATTCTGTTTGAAAGTATAGAGCTGAAGCCTGAGAGGAGAAGGACTTGGATATATGGAGATTGTCAAGATTTGGTCTTATTAATTTATATGGGTGTCTTGGGCCTGGCCTAGCACCTTATAGAAGTGGCACTGTGGTCCTTGGTGTGGCTTTTGGCTCTAACCTGCCGTCTACTGCCTTTATAGTCCTCCCTCTCCCGCCCAATAATGTTCCCATTGCTTAGAGAAAGATGATGGAGAATTGCCCTTGAGGAGTTCAGTAAAGTCCTAACCACATCAGAAGAGCTGTTTGCTCCATCCCTGCCCAACCCTTAAAACTGGAACGGGCTTCTTTGGAGCTTAAGAATTAAAAAAAAAAAAAAAAAAAAAAAAGGAGGAGAAACGCGTAGAACATTCCCCTGCTTTCGTTGCATAATTCGCTCAGAACCTGCCAGATGACCTGCTGACTTTGTTTTCTGTCTTGACCATGCTTCGTTCCACCCTCCCCCCGTGGCTGCCTGGCAGCGCACATTGAGAGAGCCCGGCGGCGTGGAGGCCCCAGCGCTGGCAGACCCTGAGCATCACCCCAGGCTTTGGACCAACTTCAAGATCCAGATACCAGACTGGGCCTGCTCTGGGCACTGGGGGCCAGGGCGGCAGGAGCACTAGGGGGCGTCCTCCGCACCCTAGACCCGCAAGGCTGTGAATCTTGCTGCAGTGCTCTCTCCTTCCCAGGACTGCAGTCTCAGGTCCTCCAGCCCTACTCGAGCTGACCACGTGTCCAGCTCATATACCCTCAGGGACCTGCGCCCAGGTGAAGCTGGCATAGACACGCGGATCTGATTAGCGTGCTCTGGTCCTTGGAGCAAGTTGATGGGCATATTTAACGTGAAATGGGGTCAACCGGAGGTGGCGGCGGGAAGGCTCTGAGCTGAGGGGTGAGAAAGGTCCAGATCTTTAGGGGACATGGGTGAGGGGCAGAGGGCAGCGGCGGGAGTTTGGGAGCAGTGAGCCTCTCTTCCCTCACTCTGGGCAGGCACATTAGAGTAGCTGAGTGCGGACATAGATGGCATTGGGAGTTGGGAACAAACCCACTGGCTCAAAGTCTGATGCAGTCAGGATCAGCTGGTCTCAGCCTGGTGGGGGACACCCAGAATCCGGAGCCAAGTCCATAATACCTAATGACAACAACTCAGCTGATGGCCTCCAGGCCGCTGGCCCAGGGACTCTGCTGGTGCCAGCCAGCTTCTCCTTCCAAGGTGAGCCCAGGCCAGGATAATAAAGCTTACCAGAGGCCCAGGTGTGGGGACTATTTGTTCTCAATGATACACTTCCTCTTCCACACAGAGCCAAGTTTATGCTCTTACAAATGAAGGAACTAAATGCCAAAGCAACATTAATGACCCCGTATTACTGGAGTACTGGAAGATTATTGGCGCATCCCTGAGGAAATTAGGGTAACTGGTGAAGCACCAGATTAGAACTCATGCACAGCTATACATACGAGCACAATTTGGAAACACTATAATTGGAAATAAATTCCTAGTAGTTAGCAAGGTGGGCCAGATGGGAGTGCAAAGGTTCTATTTCCCTATGCACTCAATGTTGAGTGGCTGAGTAAATGAGTTCAGAAGTGTGATGCATAACAGTGGGAAAAAGTGGCTGGCTTTAGAAAAGAATTTTGCATTTTCTAACCTTAAAACAAAACAGTTCAACACACACACACACACACACACACACACACACACACACACCCACACACACACTCAGAGAGAGAGAGAGAGGGAGAGGGAGAGGGAGAGGAGGGAGAGACTGAGAGATTTTGAAAAAGAGCTAAAAGTCCAGGGTGTGTAATGTAGTCAAATTTTGAAAAGAAATTCAACGACTTTCATCAAGGAAGCTGTTTGTCATTCATAAGGCAAGTTAGGGCATTAATGGAAGGAAGTTCCAGAAAGCCCCAACTGCAAATGCAAATTTGTATAGTATGCTGCTCAGATCAAACAATTTAAATCAGGATTACAAAGCTATAGAATTCAGAAGTATTCTTTTTTGTTTGTTTGTTTTAGTTTGGTTGTTCAAGATAGGGTCTCACTCTGGCCCAGGCTGACCTGGAATTCACTATGTAATTTCAGGATGGCCTCAAACTCACAGGGATCCTCCTACCTCTGCCTCCTGAGGGCTGGGATTAAAGGCATGTGCCACCACACCCACCTAGCATTTTTTAGTGTGAAAAATGAATTCAGTGAAGAAAAGAAGATGGACAAGATGGAACAATAATGTGCTGAGTTGTGTTACTAATGAGAATTTCTGAAGTCCAGCTTGAAGTGCATTTGCCATGTTTTTTGAAAGGATCGCCCTGATTTCTTCTATCTTTTGATACCTGAATTTCTACCCAAAATATTTTAGAATAACAAAGCTCCCCTACTCCAAATCCTTCAACTCCCTGGCCAAAGGTGCATGACTTTATTTTAATGTTAGCAACATATTTTTTTTTCCATTTTATGAATTGAAGCCTTGGCCAGCAACTATTTTTTTTAAGGGGCCCAGAACACTCTAATTTTAAGGTGTTCAACTTGAAAGTTTACTCCGGCAATTATTTCTCTCTGTAGCACAGCCATTGACATTCTGCTTAGAGAGTCCCAGGTTCAGTTAAGAGAATGTACAACTGTGTTCAAGTTAAGATTCATGCTGATTTAATCTTTTAATCCTTGTCTGCCCACTTTAAAGCAGTTTCTTTCAGTGGTAGGGCCTGGGGGAAGAGCCCAAAGATAGATGAGAGAGAGAGAGAGAGAGAGAGAGAGAGAGAGAGAGAGAGAGAGAGAGAGAGAGATAGGTAGATAGATAGTGGGGGGAGGGACAGGCTTTTCAAGTGTCTTTACTTTAGTGCTCTATTGATGATTATTATGCAAAAGTAATTAAAGTTCTTTATAAGGGATAAGAATAGGTATGGTGAAGGCTAATTCAGCTCTACTTCAGAAGTAGAAAAATGTGTATGTTGGGCTGGAGAGATGGCTCAATGGTTAAGGTGTTTATTTACCCAAGGAGCCTGACTACTAGGGTTTGAATCTGCAGTACCCACATAAAGCACAGGGTGGTGCATGCATCTGGAGTTCCTTTGCAGTGGCTAGATGCCCTGGCATACCCATTGTTTCTGTCTCTCTCTGCTTGCAAATAAATACTTTAAAAAATATATTTTAGGAAAATGTATATCATTTGAGAACTGCAATAAATACTTCCTTTCATTGGTTGGTGAGAGCTATGTAATCCATTGTTAATTGCATCTCCTGAAAGCTTAAGTAGAAACATTTAGGTCACTGTGTAATTCTTCATAGCAGTTGGTTAGATACAATGTATTTCGTCACTCCATTGTTTCTAATCTTTACTAGAATTCTATTAAAACAAACAAACAACCAGGATTGGAGAGATGGCTTAGCAGTTAAAGTGCTTGTCTACAAAGCCAAATGACCCAGGTTCTGTTCCTCAAGACCCACATAAGCCAGATGCATAAGGTGCATGGTCTGCAGTTCGTTTGCAGTGGCTGGAAGCCCTGGCACATCCTTTTCTCTTTCTCTCTCTTTCTTTCTCTGCCTCTTTCTCTCTCAAATAAATAAATAAGGGAAGAAGATTTTCTGAGAAAGTAAATTTACTTATAGCCTCATTGTCCTAAAGCAATTAGTTAGGCTTTTGTTTCCTTTTTTTGCCCATCTGTTTACATGCTTACATTTAGTGTTGATTCTGAGTTGGGCTTTTCTTAATAACCCTAATATAAATATATTTTGATCCTTAAATGAATGTTTTGTATCTATGCTATATGGATCACCTTCACTTCCTTTGTGAGACAGTAGGCTGGCTGTAGAATTTAAATCACTAACGTGGGATATGAATAACCTGGGTATACAATTTACATTGCTGAGGAGATAGCTCAACTGCTAAAGGTGCATGCAAAGCCTGCTGGCCTGGTGTTCATTTCTGTAGTACCCATGTAAAGCCAGATGCACAAAGTGGGCACATGCTTCTGGAGTTCATTGGAGTTCATTTGCAGTAGCAAAGAGGCTCTTGTAGGCCCACTGTGTGTGTGTGTGTGTGTGTGTGTGTGTGTGTGTGTGTGTCTTTTGCAAATGAATAAATAATTTTTAAAGATGTCTAACCTTGGGCAATTTTTAAGCATACTGACTAGACTATCAGGGCTGTATTCGTCATGTCCAAATCTGATTGAGATTACTACAGATTTCTTATGGCTTAACTTGTGCATTGAAGGCTCAGTATTAAACAACACAACAATGCTTCATTGTGTGTTGTAAGTCTCCTGTAAAGCGCTGATGTCCCAGACATTTTTTGTTGGCTAATCATGTTGGAGAACTTGAATCTGTATGGTTTGATCTACATGGAAAAGTGTTCCTTCCCTGGAGATCACTGTGACCCGGATAAGGGGAAACATGACAAGGGACCTGTCTCATACATGTGGAAGTTACTAGATTCCATACGCAGCTCTCTCTCTCTCTTTTTTTTTTTTTTTTGCTCTAATTTCCTGCAATGGTTTTCTTGGGCATTGGAGGTGGTAGGCAAGGGAGACAGAACTGTCTACTTAGAATAATTACCAAATTGAAACCTATTCAGTCAGGATACTAGGCTCTGGTTGAACTTGACACTTTCAATACCTTCAGACTTCAGTGCTTGGGGTCAGACACCAATGTCCAGTTGCGGAGTGATTTTACATGCTTTTGTGGACCTTAACAGGGGAGTACAAAAGATGTTTTTTCAAGGGACTCTCTCTTTACGAGGACTGACCCTCCGAGAAGCAAGTTAATCATGGGCGCTTTGGAGGTTTTAGGGCACAAGGAGGAGGAGTTAGCACTTGGAGAAGTAATTTGTTCAATGGTACCTTGGGAAGAGTTAATTTACCTCCAAAAGGTGAGTTCTTTTTATTATCCAGTGTCCTCTACTTCCCCTGAGATCAGACTTGGTATTTGCATAGCAAAGCATTCCATTTAGCTGAAAAGAAGGGAATGTGACTGTTAACAAGGAAAGTCACTTTTCCCATAGTTTTTTTTTTTTTTTTTTTTTTTTTTTTTAACTTAGCAGTGTGGTAAATGGGTTCCATCAACCTTTCTCTTCCCTTGAGACCCCAAGCCTCGGGCTTTCTTGCTCACCATCTATCTCAAGGCTGACCAGCTTTTCCGGATGCAGGAGCTGTAGGATTTAGCATCTAGCTGCTGAAAGGGCAGTTTTGCTAATGTTTTTACTTTGGCGAGTCAGTGTAGACCTGCAGGTGAAAACGCCAGGAAAACAAACAGCAAACTCTACCAACATCCCTTTTCCTTTGTACAGACATTGCTCTTTTGAGTATTATTTTTAATTCTTAGCCCAAATAAATCAAGAAGGAGATTTTTTTTTTTTTAATATGTTGACGCTCCTCTGCCTGGGAAGGAGTCAAACTTATCTTGATTCTCTGCTTGCCACTTGGGTGTTGTGCTTGTTCTAGCCAAACTCATCTGTGCACTTAAATCATGGTCTCCGAAGACTACACAATGTGTAGGTTATTGTTTATTTGGTTGTCACTTAGCCATTCTCCAGAAATAGCTCATAATTTATTTTAATCAAATATGCCCCACCTTAGAGACCCAAAAACATAAATAAAGGGGACTTTTCAACATTATAGAAGTTTGAACACTCCTGGGGTCTAATTAGGAAGGGCCCTTACTGGTAGTCCTTTTCATGTCTATTACTTCCAAGCTGGGTGATTAGTTACAGGAGTCTGAAGGAAGAAACCAAACCTTTAATAAGCTCTGTTGACAAGAAGAGGCAACTGCAAACATATAAAAAGGTTTGTTGCTAAAAGATAAACTGTGGCTTTGTGTTGAAAACTTACATTTTGAGCATTTGTGGGAGGAGCTACTTCTAGCAACATGACCATCACCCTGAGATCACTAGTGCTATAGGACCCAGTCCTAGTGACCTGAGGAAAAGGAAATTTAAGAAAATGCTGCAGGAAGAGAATGACAACGAGGACAAAATGACCTGGGGACCTGGGGTCTATTCTACAATGTTCAGTCCCTGACAAAGTTTATGGAGGCATAGGATAAAGGAGGGAATGTTAGGAAAGCATTGTCTTTTCCCCAAGAGATAGCTTACAGTGAAAGCATGTGAAGGTTGGATGCCCAGAAGCAAATTTTAACAGGAAAGTATTTACTAAGATAAATATGAATTTACAAAGAAATGACTGCATCTCTGTGGTGTAATGTTGCAAAGCTCACCCTCACTCTCTTTCTTTCATGAATATATGGATAAAAAGAAGCCTGGCTACTTGTGGGAAAAACTACAACTTTCATAAGTAAAAATGCTCCCTCGATTAATTTAATACAACACTAACTAAAACCATAAAATGTTTTATGGAGTTGAAAAGATACTCACTTAAGCCAACACATTGAAAATAATAGACCTTAGATGTATCTAAAATGGCAGTTATGAGACATCTTTGTTACTGAATTTTGAAAGAGAGAGAGAGAGAGAGACCATGAGTGAAATAAGTAGATAGCCAAGAGACATAAATATCATTAGAATAGAACATCTGCCAGACCAGGAGAAAATGCGACTTAGTTATGTCAGGGTGATTTAATATAGATCTGCATGTTACACTAGACTTCAGAAATGACTAAATATATTAAATAGCTAAAGATATTTTAAAACTAAAAGCTAGGGGCTGGGGAGATTACTCAGTGATTAAAGTCTTGTTTGCAAAGCCGGCTGACCCAGGTTCAATTCCCCAGTGCCCACATAAAGTGACACATGCATCTGAATTTTGTTTGTGGTGGTGGCAAGAGGCCCTAGCATGCCCACAGTGACTCTCTGTCTCTGATCCTCTAATAATTAAATAAAAATAAAAATAATTCTAGGGATTTATTGTTATTTGGTGGCTAATAAATCGAATTTAGCCATTACTGTATCCCACATTGTGTATTGCCACTCACTAGTACAAAAGTCTAATCCAGACAAACTGAGACATAAGGCAGAAAGAGCAGAACTTGCATGCATGAAATTATAGTTGTGGATATAGGAGAGTTGAATTGCTTATTCCGCAACCTGTTGTTGGGCCATGCATTCAGCATTACTAAAGGTAAATCAGCCAGATTTCATGAGTAAATGTTTAAAATACATAACAAAATCTGAAATAAATACAAAAGGTATTTTGTGGGGACATATGACAAGGCCCTGATAAATATTGACCATAAAATAGATAAATTATGAATACAACCCGGGGTCAAATGAAGATTTATAGTCAAAGTAACTGAACAGATGCTTGAGAGCAGAGGCTGGCAAAGGTTTTCCAGAAAGGGCCAGATGGTAACTATCTGTGGGCCGTAGGTCTCTGCTCCACAGGTAAAGCACACTGACAGGGAACAGTAAACAAGCGCATGCAGCCACATCTCAGTAAAACTTTATGAGCTTGGAAATTTGAATTTCAGATCATTTTGCACATTATGAAATATGCTTCTTTTGATTTTTAAAGGCTATTTAAACTTCTTAGGTCAGCCACTAGATATAGTGGAGCACTTGCTGAGTGTGCATGGGGCCTTGAGTTCAATCCCTAGCCCCATAAGCAAGCAAACAAACAAACTGACTACGTAGATGGTGGATTGAATTTGACCATGCTTTCCTTGGAACAAAAGCCTTAAGAACTCCTTTATGAGACGAAAAGGACACGATCACAGTATAACCCCAAAGGTCTGCATTATCCACTTCAACATTTATGACCAACGCTCATATTTGCAAGGTTTTTAGAAGGCCCATGTTAAGAACCCTGTTTAAACTCCACCCAAGGATGTCTCAACACATTGACCTTCACTATCTTCCTTTCTTCCATAGATTTTCAGCTCTACAAGGCCTATACATGATTTGGCATTTGTTCAACTCTCTGATGGCACTTGGTGTCTCTTTTCCCCTTGTCCAACTCTGCTGTGGTCACACAAACCTCCTTTCTCTTCTTTGACCACCATGCAGGCTTATGCTTGTCTTAGATGTTCTTCATCTGCTGGTCAGTTTCCCTAAAGGTTCTTTAACAAGATCTTCACAAACCTGGCCTTTATTTTTTTTTTTAATTTTTATTCTTTCTTTATTTATTTGAGAGCAACAGACACAGAGAGAAAGAGGCAGAGAGAGAGAGAGAGGGAGGGAATGGGCATGCCAGGGCCTCCAGCCAGTGCAAACGAACTCCAGATGCATGCACCACCTTGTGCATCTGGCTTATGTGGGTTCTGGGGAATTGAGTCTCGAACCAGGGTCCTTAGGCTTCACAGGCAAGTGCTTAACTGCTAAGCCATCTTTCCAGCCACCCCCTTAAAAATTTTTATAACCCTGGTCTTTTAAATCAGTTTTTTATTTGTTTTTCTCTTCATAGCATGGTCTTACTCTAGCCTAGGCTGACCTGGAGCTCATTCTATACTGCCAGGCTGGCCTCAAACTCACAGTGATCCTCCTACCTCTCCCTTCCACTCTCCAGTGCTGGGATTAAAGGTGTGTGCCTCGATACCCAGTGTTAATCAGTTGTTAACTGTCTATTCCTCAAGGAAGTTTTCTCTGATGATCTATTCTAAAAGCTCCCTCTTTCCAGTAGGCCTAACAATGATCCAGTAGTTTTCTTTACTGACTCTTTGTTATATGACGTTTTCTCTCTTCTCTCTGTACCTGTATGAGTGTGCATGTGTTTGATTTCCTCACTGCAATGAGGGTGGCAAACCTTGCACTCTTTATTAGGCCATCCTGTTCCCAGAAGTGCCTGTCACAGAAAGATGAATGTAATATGATTTTATTCACAGAGAGTGAGAGAGGAGAGAGAAGAAGAGAAGGAGGAGAGGAAGAGGGGAAAGAGGGAGAGAAATATTATAGATCATATTTCAATGCCAAATTATCTCTTGGAAAAATGTACAGTGACACTAGTAATTATGTTACAAATTTGTACAACTTCAAGTTTATAGTGCAACTCAAGCAAAAGTTATGCTAACCAGCTCATGTAATTATATCTATCAGTTGTTGATGTTTCTGACTACGGCTTTTTTTTTTTTTTTTTTTTTTTGTAGGGTCTCGCTGTAGCCCAGGCTGACCTGGAATTCACTTTGTAGTCTCAGGGTGGCCTTGAACTCACAGTGATCCTTCTACTTCTGCCTTCTGAGTACTGGTATTAAAGGCATGTGCCACCATGCCCGGCTGATGTTTCTGTAAATGGTTTCATCCATTTGTTTCTTGGAACATAGGTAACATGCAATAAGAACTATAAAATTGCTTATGTGGTTTCACATCTGAAGAGCAAAGCAACTTTTGTGTTCCAATAGATTGATAACCACACTGATTATCATAGCAAAAACTTGGAAACACTTTTGCTATTCTATTAACAATGGCAAGAATGAAAATGACACCAACACCTGGACTTGTGATTATCAAGCAGTATTAAATGAAAAGAACAGAACAATAAAATGTGTGCCCTTTGATTATATCTGCTTAATAATACTCACACATCCACTAAACATAGCTAGGCAAGGAATTGCAGTAAATTAAATTTCACCTGTAGCAGTCTTTCCTGCGTGATATTCAAAAGGTTAACAAGAGAAGAGATCAGAGCTTGTTTGCACTGAGTACTGAAAACTGGTTCTAGATATGCTTTCATTTGCCTGAGGTCAAAGAAAAGAGACTTACGTACCCTGAATAAAAGGTGGCAAAATGAATCCCTTTCAGCCTTTTGAGGTAAACCTGAGCCTGCTTCCTAAAGACAGTCTTGCTTCTTAGCTAACTCACTTGTAAGTCTTTCTCCAGGTGGAAGGTTACTATGCACTATGAAATATTTGCAATAACTAGAATGCTTTGGTATACATTACACACATTAGTTTCCACATCTTCATTTTATTAGCTTTGTTTTAAAAGGTTGACAAATACCTACTGTTTAAAAGATTCACTGAAGGGCAAGAGGTGGTCAGGCACTTAGAGATCCTCTGTGGTTCTGTTCCAGTAGGGGTGAATGGCCAAATGCCTTTGTTGGTGTTTGCAGACAGGGCTGTTTGATCTGCAGTGTGAGCATCCATCAGTGTGTACGTGAGCTTCGTGGATGAGCGCTGGTCAAAGGAGAACTGTTATGTAATTATAGCATCCGTAGCGTCTGACGCGCCACCCAGCCTAGCCTTATAGTTTGTACTGTGAAGTGGGCATCATAAGGACAGTGAGAATTAATTAATGTTTATGAAGGACTTGTCCAGATTCATGGGAGGAAAGCACTCTATAAAAGCAATGTGTTACAGTGTTTGGGAAAAGATGTCTTCTTAAACTGCAAGTCAGAGATGGCTGTGCAAAAACACTGTCATTTCAATGTAAACATTCACTTAATTCTTTTGAAAGTTTTGGATGAATATCTCACCAAATTAGTTGGATTTATTTGGAGCGTTTTGCTCCTGTACAAACTTGAAGAATTAATGTTTGATGGAGCTTAATGTATGTCATATACCATCATTATCTTCAATGAACACATATAATTAATTACCCGGTACATATATGTTATTATACCACTTCTTTATGGTGTGCATAGCAAGTGAATATAATCTCTGCAAAATATAATAGTTTATAGTTTAGGAATAGCTTATACCTAAGTATAAAAATATAGTGGCAAGGAATGCCTATTTGAATGACTCAAATGAATTTTTTCATCTTGGCTTAAAAAATTAACACATGTTACATTTTAAGAGCTGTCAGTTGAACTTAAAAATAATTTTAATAGCTAAACCATTCTTTGTGTGCTATCTTATGGGGTTATTTGACCATTGAAGGCAGAAAATGCAAATGGTCAAAGTTGCAAAGTTACAGTCAATTGCACACACTGTGCATAATGCCTATTACAGAAACACTTTTCACTTAATAAGTTTAAATGTAGCTTAACCTGAAAATTATCCTGACATATACTTTCACAGCCTCTCCACCTGCACTCCAGCTGCTATATAGAGCACAGGAGGAAACCAGTTCATAGCACCGAGCAGTGTTTCCAGTGTCTTAATGAATGTTATTAGTCAGACAAGACAGCACCATCCTACTCAATTGAGAATAATTTTTTGAAAGTATTTGAGAATGACATTCCTTCATAATTAAAAGGAGATGCTTGGGATATTCTTAAAATTATGCTATGCTTTTTCTTGTAAAAGATGCTTAATGCCACAGCTCATTTCTTCGTAAATGTTTCAATGGGCTAAACATCTATAATAGTGGACCTGCAAAACAAGAAACCCTAGTACTAAGACCATAAAGAGCAAACACAGTAGTGACAATTTTTATTTTTTTAATTTTTAAAATTTTTTTGAGAGAGAGAGAGAGAGAGAGGGAGAGAATGGGCACGCCAGCAGCCTATCAGCCGCTATGAACGAACTCCAGACACATGTGCCCCCTTGTGGGCAAGTGCGGCATTGCACCCTAGCGTCACTATGTCTGGCTAAACGTGGGGCCTGGAGATTGGAACCCACGTTCTTAGGCTTAGCGGGCAGGCGCCTTAACCCCTAAGCCATCTCTCCAGCCCAGTAGTGCCAATTTTTAATCCTGCTTCTATTTGATTTGATATGAGTCTCTTGTTAGTTTTGTTCTTCCTTTTTGGATGTGGTAATTATGATTTTTTTAAATTTGCTGTTCCACTCTAAAACCCTAGCTTTGCCTGCTAAGTTTTGGAAATGTGTTATTTATTTACAAAATAACTGATTGGAAAGAGGTAAAGAATCCTTACTTTAAAAATTTTTTTTTTTTTTCGAGGTAGGGTCTCACTATAGGCCAGGTTGACCTGGAACTCTGTAGCTCCAGGCTGGCCTCCAACTCACAGCAATCCTCCTACTGCAGACTCCCAAGTGCTGGGATTAAAGGCGTGTAACACCACACCCAGCAAGAATCCTTAAAATGAATTTATTGCATTATTTTTTCTTTTTATTTATTTATTTATTTATTTTGATTTTTCAAGGTAGGGTTTCACTATATCTCAGTCTGACCTGGAATTCACTGTATAGTCTCACGGTAGCCTTGAACTGACAGTGATCATCCTACTTGTGCCTCTTGAGTACTGGGATTAAAGATGTGCAGCACTATGTCTGGCTGTATTGTTGTTTTTTTATTTAAATATGTACATAATTTTATTTATTTGTGGTCACAGAGATAGAGAAAGAGAGGAAGAGAATAGGTATGCCAGGGATTCCTGCCACTACAAAGGATCTTCAGATACATATACCACTTTGTGCTTCTGGCTTTACATTTGTACTGTAGAATCAAACCCAGGCCAGCAGCAAGCTCCTTTAACCTCTGAGCAATCTCCCCAGCCCTGCATTACTTAAAAAAATATATTTTAATTAATTTATTTATTTGAGAAAGAGTGGGGGAGAGAATGGACACACTAGGGCTTTAGCCACTGCAAAAGGGGGGGGGCTGGAGAGATGGTTTAGCAGTTAAATGCTTGCCTGTGAAGCCTAAGGACCCCTGTTCAAGGCTCGATTCCCTAGTACCCATATAAGCCAGATGTACAAGGTGGCACATGCATCTACAGTTTGTTTGCAGTGGCTGGAGGCCCTGGTGTACCCATTCTTTTCCCCTCTTTCTCTCTCTCTCTGCCTCTTTCTCTGTCACTCTTAAATAAATAAATAAATTAATTAATAAATAGACAAAATTTAAAAATTAAAAAAATAATGGGATAGGAGAGATGGCTTAGTGGTTAAGGCACTTGCCTGTGAAACCTAAGGACCCAGGTTCAATTCCCCAGAACCCATGTAAGCCAGATGCACATGGTGGCACATGTGTCTGGAGTTCATTTGCAGTGGCTGGAGGACCCGGTGTTCTCCCCACCCCAACTCTCTCTCTCTCTCTCTCTCTGTAATAAATTAAAATAAATAAATTTAAAGAATGCTTTGGAGTACTATGATTGGAATGCCTCAAGTGGGGGATTAAGGCAGATTACCCAGAAGGTACATGAAGACTGTGGTTGTTAGGTATGAAGTCAGAAGAGTCTGAGGTAAAAGAGGATCAAACCAAGAGAAAAAACAAAAGGTTTCTTTTAATGTTTTGAAGAGAGTTAATTCATAACTGATAACAGAAAAAAAAGTGTCAATCTTAGATTTTCACATTTGGTCTGTGTGGGATGGAAACCAGGATAAATGCCAAATACAATGGCTGCAGGGGGTAGAGGCAGAAAAACAAACTGGCATAAAAGTGAACTTGTAAATAATTGATCTGCCAGTTTTCAAGTCTGCAACTGCTGCTGCTGAGGACCTGGGGTCAAGGAAGAATTTGGTGATGTCACCATGAGTGGAAACCAAACATTCTGAGAACTTCAGAGTTGCCCGACAAGATGTTTAAGTGAAATAATATAAAGGTACCTTTAAACAGGGAATTAACGAAGCTGGCCACTTAGTTTGAATATGTGGAAATTCTCAGGTTTACCCCAAGTTGCCTTAAACTTAAACTTTTATAAAACAGATGAAATCTGAGCTTGTCTTTAAAGGCTTAGAATTGGGTCCTGCAATTTGTGCTGCCCTCCACGGGCGTGTTTGAACTTAACCTCCATGTGTACTATGGGAGGTGGGGCTTTGAGGGTGTTAGGAGTTTGAGTGGAAGGTATGAGTGTGGAGCCCCCATAGTAAAATGAGCATCATTCATTATAAGAGGAGGAAAAGATTGTGTTCTCTCTAACCTCTCCTTCGCTTCCTGTATGGCTATTTGCAGACAAAATGAAATGATACTTGTCTGCAAATCTGGAAGATAATCCTCTCTAGACACCAGACCTGCCATCACCTTGTTTGGAAGCTTCCTAGCTTTCAGAACTATAGAAAATGTTGTTTAACCCCTACACTGCCCCCCCACCCCACCCCACCCCAGTCCATGGCAGTTCTCATAGCAGTCTGTGTTCGCAAAGACAGATCCGCTCAGAAGCTCCTGACGCGCTGGACTTTGCGTGAGTTTAGAAGAATACTTCCACCAGCAAGCATTCTTGGTTTGCATTGCTTTTCCATACAGATTTGTTCTCCAGGTTCCTCCTGGGACCCAAATAATACTGAATTATTAGGGCCGTGGTCCGTGACCGTGCCACAGAGGGAGAGTAACAGATTTTGTAAATTGACACCTTGACCTTGCCCCTGAGCGGACAACACTAAAACCAACTTAGTTTAACTGGTCACAGACCTAAGCAGATGAGCTTGGTGGACTGGTGGGGGGGGGAGGGGGAGGAGAAGAAATAAATTATGTTTGTATTGACCTTAGTAAACCTTTTAATTCTTTCCCACATGATATAGTTCTCAACAAATTGGGAAAATATGGTCTAGACTCTAGGTAATTGCACAACAGCAGATCAATGGCTGAGGCCTGCAGCGTTAGTTTTATGCTCTGGTGTGCTTGACCAGTTTCTTCATCTGTAGGGAATGGTCGGGGCACTTCAGTGTCAGGCCATTCCTTCTCATCATCCCAGAGAGGCTGCTGGCCTCTTCTTGCCTACTGTGGCGATAGGGATATGTCTATCGTGGAAGGCAGGCTTTTCGTGTGCTGAGGTCAACAGGCATGTAAGAGAATGTAACATTTCTCCTAGGAGCTGGTCTCTGAATGGAAAGAAAGGACTCACTGTTTGTTTGGCTGGTGGTTGCTAACTGTCTAAATACCTTAGCTTTTTCTTTCCACCCGTGAGTCTCTTGGTTGTAAAGGGAAAAAGCAAAAGACATTGGCTGCCAAGTTGAAAATGCCTAAGCAATTTATAGTAAACTTATTCATTCACTCAAGAAATTAACTACCTCCATGTGCTGGCACTATACTAGATGGTAGTCCTAAAACTTAATCTTTTTCTTTTTTATATTTTTATTTATTTATTTGAGAGAAAGAGAGGCAGATAGAGATAGATAGATGATAGATAGATAGATAGATAGATAGATAGATAGATAGATAGATGATAGATAGATAGATAGAAAAATGGTCATGCCAGGGCCTCCAGCCACTGAAAATGAGCTTCAGATGCATGCGCCACTGTGTGCATCTGGCTTATGGGGGTACTGAAGAATTGAACCTGGGTCCTTAGGCTTCACAGGTAGGCACCTTAACTGCTAAGCCATCTCTCCAGCCCAAATTTAGTCTTTAGAGGCACTTAATCTGTTTGAAGACACTGGCATGCCTGTACACAATAACTATATTAGTTTCCTGGGGCTTCCATAACAAAACCCCACAGATGTGTGCCTTAAGCAATAGAAATGTATTTTCTCATACTTCTGAAGGCCATAGCTCAAGAGAACAAGGTCTTAGAAGGTTTTGTTTCTCCAGAGGCCACTGGCTCATAGATGGTGTGCAGCTGCCTTCACGTAGCTGGGACAAACACCTAACCAGAAGCAGCTTATGGGAGGAAAGGGTTTATTTCAAGCTTACAGATTCCAGGGGAAGTATGATCATGGTGGAAGATCCTGGCTGACACCATCAAATATCCATAGTAGAGAGACAAAAGGCAACACCTACAAGCACAGATAGGTAGAACTCAAAACTGGCTCTCTGCACACCTAGGAGGGCTGGACTCAAAATCCACATGCAGTGACACTCCTCCTCCTGCAGGAGACTGCTAGAGACTAAGTAGCTTAATTTTATTTTTTTTAAAAAAAATATTTTATTTATTTATTTGAGAGAGAGAAAGAATAGGCAAGACAGGGTCTTCAGCCACTGCAAATGAACTCCAGATGCATGCATCACCTTGCACACATGGCTTTACGTGGATCCTGGGGAATTGAACTTGGGTCCTTAGGCTTTGCAGGCAAGTGCCTTAACCACTGAACCATCTCTCAAACCCCTACATGCCTTAATTTTAATAAAAACTACCCCAGGATATGAGGGCATACAGTTACATTCAAACCATGATGGATGCCCTCCTTATTCTGCCCACAGGAGGTTTTTGCTATATGCATGAGAACCTCAGACTACCCTTCATGTGAGGGTTAGTGCTTACGCTAAAGGCTATATCATGTTCTTCTTCCTCTTTTGCTTCCTCCTCCTCCTCTTCTTTTTTATCTTATTATTTTATTTTTATAGTTGGCATACAGAGATTTATGTATCATTCATTCTGGCATTTTCAAATATAATTTGGGTTGATTCGTGTCACCCTTCTATCTCCAGTCTTCTTTACTCTTCGTCCTCTCCTTCCCTCCCCACTATTTTCTGTCTCTCTCTCTCCCTCCCTCCCCACTCTTCATCTCCAGCCTCTAACAATTTCATTTTCACTTAATCATCTCTTTAGAGGTCCCGTCTTTGAATGGAATCCCATTCTTAGGCACTGGGGGTTAGGGTTTCAACATGTGAATTTGGGAGGGACACAGTCTAACCTGTAAGAATGCTACAGTGATAAGTGTTAACAGAAGTATGGAAAAGTTTAGTGTGAGCTCTGGTATTATCTTGGGACCAGAGCAAATATCATGTCTCAGTATTACTGGAGTATAAAGCAGGTGTCACTCTGGCAAGTCAGAGATGGAATTAGGCCTATGGCAGGAAGGAGGTGTTTGACGAGAACCCTGTTTGAGGAACTCCTAACACTGAAGACCTGGAAGGCAGGACACATTTGCCTCTTGCCCACATTTACAGAACCTGTTTTTGGCTTGAAGGAATTCAAGTTTGTAATTACTAACTAAATTCATCAGGAGGAATGAAAACACTTTCTACACCATCCCATAATTTTCCAGGCCTTCCAGCGCTCACAGACAGTAAACTACATCATTATATACCTAAGTATTATCAGCTTATCCAAATGTTATTTCTTTGTTTACTTATTCCTCTCTATCCAGTTTCATCCCTAACCAACCAAAAATAAGAATTCTTGTTTGCCTTACACTGTTCCTTTAGCTACTTAAAGATTTAGCCAAAGTATTGAAACTTTTATTTCGGGGCCTGCTTTTCTTAAATAAGACTTCTTTGTAACCAGAAAAGCTGTATTTGCTATTTGCATCTTCTCCCTTCTTTTAAAATTTTATAATTGTTTTGGTTGTGCTAGGAATTAAACCAGGGCCTTACACAGGCTAAAATATCCCTGCCCCCCCTTTTCTCTAATGTTAAATTGCTCATGATTATGACCTTGGCATACCTCATGTGAACCCTAACAGTCAGCTCCACTGCCAACTGGTCATCTTCCTGGGGATATCTTATTTTAAACGTCAGGAAGTTAGATTCTGATTGGCCAATTAACTTATTTTCTAGTAGCAGGCTATAGGTCATCAGCACTTCAGATGTGGATGGGTTTGAGGAGTTTTATATAAAGGAAAAGTGAATGCATAGGTTATATTTAGATGCTGGAAGTACTTTATAATCTTATCATTGCCCATTCTCCAGTGATGGTATAGAAATATGAAACTTTCTTTTTTTTTTTTTCTGTTTTTTTCCTTTTTTTTTTGAGATGGGGTCTCACTTCAGTCCAGGCTGACCTGGTATTCACTATGTAGTAGCAGGGTGGCCTCGAACTCATGATGATTCTCCTACCTCTGCCTTCCGAGTGGTGGGATTAAAGGTGTGTGCCACCACGCCCGGCTTGAAACTTTCTTTTTAATTATTTATTTGATAGGTACAGAGGAGACAGAGGACATAGAGATAGAGACAGTGTGTGTGTGTGTGTGTGTGTGTGTGTGTGTGTGTGAGAGAGAGAGAGAGAGAGAGAGAGAGAGAGAAAGAGAGAGAGAGAGAAAAAGAGGGAGAGAGAGAGCAAGCAAGAGAGAGAGGACAAGTGCCTGGGGCTTCTTGCCACTGTAAAAATGAAATCCAAATGCATACACCACTTTGTGCATCTGGCTTTATGTGAGTACTAGAGAATTGAACTGGGGCCAGAAGGTTTTGCAACCAAGCACACTTAACCATCTCTTTAGTCCATACCTTCTTTCAATGGAAAATATTTTATGTGAAATGCAATACAGTTGGAGAGTTTCAGTAGTATCCAAGAAATGCAAGTAAAAAAAAATATGATTTGTCACCTTTGAACTTAGTTTGGCAAAAATTCCAAGCCTGGTCATGTCCTATGTTTGAAAGAATGTGCGTAGATAGACTTTTATACAGTATTAATAGGGTATTAATTAGTACAATGTTTGGAATGCAGCCTGATACAGAATATCAAAATTTAACATTCTACTTGTAGCAGTTTATCTCAAATGCACATGTGCTTTCAGACATACATACTCATGTGAACAGCAATATACAACATTGGGAATAAAACTGGTGAAAAGAATTACCAGAGACTTACAGTCCCAATATTGAAGTCTGAATCAAACTCATTATTGTGCATTCATATCACAGCACTGTATTGTGCCATTAAAAAGAATGAGTTAAGTCATAACTGTATTCACTGGCATGGAAAGATATCTCAATAAGCGCACTGTTTAATAGATAGGGGCAATGATGCAAATAACCATGCAGAATAATCCCATCAATAGGAAACTCTGTGTGCATGCACGCATGTGTGTGCACAGAGAGATATGGTAGAACATTCAGCATGTTTGCACTGATAATGTCAGTCTGGAGATGGGACTGCTATAATCCTTACTAACTCAAGACTTTTTTTTTTTTTTTTGGAGAGAGACACAGAGAGAGACAGAGAGGGAGAGGAAGACAGATAGAGATGGGCATGCCAGCAGCCTCTCAGCTGCTGCGAATGCACGAAATCCAGATGTGTGCGCCCCTTGTGGTCAAGTGCAGCATTGCGCCCTTGCGTTACTTTGCATCTGGCTAAACGTGGGACCTGGAGATTGGAACTGGCGTTCTTAAGCTTAAGAGGCGGGCACCTTGACCACTAAGCCATCTCTCCAGCCCACTAACTCAGACATTTTTATGGTGTTAGTATTTTGTAAACCTAAATATTTTCTTTGGGCAATCTTTATCATAGAAAAAACAGTAAGTTGAAGAACTCTTGAGAACACATGCTTCCCGGATATTCACCAAGAATCTCATTTAGTATTTGATTCCATAAACTTCTGGCTTGCTCAAGTATTTTGATTTCATGTACCGACATAATTGCTGCATGCAGAATATCAGTACATTGTGAAAACTTTTAATAAGCCTGAATATTCTAATAGTGGCAGATTAATAGGTCACAAATTCATTGAAGAGAAATGTTATAGGCTGAATTACATTTCTCCAAATGCATATGTTGAGATGACTAACCCCCCTCCCAGTAGCTCAGAATAGGTGTAGGGTTTTAAACCAATAAAACTAGGTCATGGAACTGGCTGTATGGTACACTGGTAAAGTTTTTCTACTGTACATAAGGTCCTAGGTTCAATCCCTAGCACCCCACACAAGTCAAATCATTCAGATAAAAATGAGGCCATTAAGGTAGACCTCCCCAAATTAGGATGTAGACACATTCAGAGGGAAGGCAAGGTGAGGACTGAGGGAGAAGGCATACACAAGGCAAAGAGAAAGCTTTCAACAAAATCAAATCTGTTAACATCTTGATTTTGCCTCTGGCTTCTGGAATCATGATAAATGAAATACTCTTATTCCAGCCATACACCCATGGCACTGCTGAAGCCCTAGCAAACCAATACAGCAAATATACTACCTCATCTGTAATCCTTATTGAGATTATTTTGGTTCAATAACATATTGAAGTTAAATATATTTTATATTACAGTCTTGAGATATTTATTAAGCTATTTAAATTAGCAAGTGCAACTTTGTCATATTACACTTGAAAAATCTATCAAAGGTAGAAATGTAAAACTAATGCCAAAGAAATTAAATGTCACCATACCTAGATTGAGTTGGATTTAGAAGAAATTCTAAATCCGCAATGTTAATTAGCTGAGTATTTGAAGCAGAAATATAACAGTGGTCAGGAGTACATCATACAAAATTGAAGAGACAAGTTTTCTTCCATCTATTTTTCCTTCACATATATGACTTTTCATAGGAGTAGGACAAGCTCCCAATCCAGGGAATTTGAAAACTGGGAAGAAAGAAAACTAGTTAAATGATGGAACTTTGAGTATTATAATGACTAATGAACTCCATGCAGTACTTTTTCATTTAGCAATATAAAAAAATTAGATAAAGCTTTAATAATTTTAAATTATAAAAACATATTAGGAAAAAGAAGGGTTTCAGTATACAAAGGTATTGTTAGCTACTTGATAGTTATAAAGTATGAAGTCTTTTGAGGGAAAAATGTTACTTTTTGTTAATGTGTGTTGAATCTTATGTATTTATAGGAAATGTTTCCACTTAAGACCACTGATACATTAATAGTTTCCAGGCACATTTTATGACAAGGCCTAAGTTTGTTCTCTTTTGAACAGCGAGGAAAGGATGTTTTTAAAGTAAGCACTTAGATCTGCCTGGATCTCGTTTATAAAGCATGGGTCTTTACTCCAAATGCCTCCGAAATGAAGCTATGCCCTGCAGTGGTGAATTCCCCAGAGATAACCAGCACATCTTCCACTGAATTTCTTTCTAAGTTTACGTATTTCTGTGTTTGCCTTCTTTAAAAGCAGGAAATATATGCACTTCTCGCTGCTCTTCCACAGCCTCCAATTCTGTTTGTGGAGAGTTTGTAATTTCCCTCTCATAGATAGTTTCTTGGAGAAATTGCCAGTCATAAATCATTCATGACAATACGGCAATCAAGCTCTGGGCTCATTTTGGCACAGACTGCCATTTGACTGCCATCTCAGTGGGCACGAGGAGACCTTTAAGACTTCGGAGGATGCATTGAGGAGGAGAAACATATGAATCTATTCTTAAGAGCACGTAAGCTTGCTGCTGTGTTCCTGAGAACAGGTGGAGTGTTTTCACTTGGATGTTTGCCTTCTAGTGTGTTGCTAAAGCCCCCTAGTGGCCAGGTGACCCCAATCAGGTGATGAGTACCCCTTTTTGGGGGAGAGGATCTGAACTAAAGTCACCTTCCTCTTTTCAAATCCTTCTGAACCATGGGAGAAAACTGTCAGCTTTCCAAAATTGCCTGATTTTATAGCATCTCAGGGTATGCTGTCTATCCCCTGAGCACACTTCCCAAAGTGAGAGCAGCCAGCAGTCTCCCCAGCTGAGAAGTTAGGTTCCTAAGGCCATTGACTAGTTCAGGAAAGTAGCTAGGTAGACTGTCCTACAGACTGGAGATCTCATGAAGGTGCCCAGGCTATGAGTTAGGTTCATGAAGTTGCTTTGTGGCTTGTATGCCTTCTGTCAGGCACTCATACTTCTTCTAGATCTTGTTACAAGAACCTCAAGGAAGCTCAAAATATATACCAGATAGTTATGCTCATGTATCTTGAGGGACTTACTGTCAAACCAAGTGACCTTTCAACTTAGATTCTGTGGTGTAAAGGACCCTTGAGAAATTCCACTTCACCGAGTACCCATTAACCTATTATGCCCATTTGGTTGGTCCCTATTATACACAAGCTGTTTGGTAAGTATGTGATAAAAGTATCATATCCTTTCTGTATTTTCAGTGAGAAGCAGGTACCGGGCACACACTGTATCTTTGAGATACATTAAAGCAACTGAATCAAGTTGATTTGAAATATACATATTTCCAAGGAGATTCCTAGGTTCTCAAGACGCACTTGAGCAAGTATTTAAATTACAATGCTTTTTGTTGTGTGTGAGCTCTGTATAGGCAGTGTGCCGAGCACTATGGGTAACACAGAAAGGTCCTCAATGGAATTAACTCTGGTTACCAATGAAGAAACCGCAATCCAGCAGGAACCACATGGCCCCTTGACCCTGACCCTTCAACGCCTGCTCCATTTGCCTGTTGAGCTTCTTAGAGCTCCTTGCCCTGCAGAACTTTTAGTTCTCGTTCTTCTGCATCCTTACCATCACCCCACAGAGCCTGCTTTTGCTAAGATCATCATTGTGAATCCAACTTTTAGCCCTCACCATCCTTACTTTTCTTTGGGATCACTGGACATGCTTGGGAACTTCCTTCCTTCCCTCACTGCTCCTGTCTAGTTTCCTGCCTGGTCCCTTTGGTCACCCACCAGCTCTCCCTTCCTTTCCAAATCTGGGTTGACTATCTTGAGGTCTTTATTCCTGGTACCCTTCTGGTTATTTTAATCGTGGATGTACATGGAAGCACCAAGGACTTTTGTTAAGATACACATGTTCAAGCTCCAGAAATTCTGATTTATTGGGCTTCTGGTGTTCCTTTTGGTTTGTTTGCTTGTTTGTTTTTTGAGGTAGGGTCTCGTTCCAACCCAGGCTGACCTGGAATTCACTATGTAGTCTCAGGGTGGCCTTGAACTCAAGGTGATCCTCCTTACCTCTGCCTCCTGAGTGCTGGGATTAAAGGTATGTGCCACCATGCCTGGCTGGTGTTCCTTTTTTTAAAAAAGACAATCCTACAGGTTATTCTTATTAACACTGCTTGGTAATGGCTCTCTCTCTCTCCTCCTATGACTTTCGTATGCTGACAACTTCTAAATCTAAATTTCCACTCTTGAGTTTGCTCTTAATTCTAGATCACTTACAAATAAACTCTTGGGTGGTTCGGAGGCTCTTCATAAAACTCAATCTGTCTAAAACTGAAATCATGATCTATTTCTCCAAATTCAGTCCTCTTCTTTTCCATTCTAGTAAGTAGCATTATCCTTTGTGCATTTCCAGTGAAGCACTAAGCCTCACCAAGCTGGCTTCTTAAATATGTGACTGCTGATAAGCAATCATGTTCTTCAAAGGATTAAACCCAACAAGTATCAAGTATGTTCACTTGTCCATATCACCGACTGCTTCTCTGGATGGCTGGTGTGCCTTTCTTATGGGCCTCTCTGGATCTTCTTTGTCCTCTCCTTCCGGTGCATCTAGTTACATCAACCCTTCACTTCTAACACTTAGGACCTTCAACAGCTTCTCTGACCACTTGCCAATCAAGTTTGCATTTTGGTAATCTCCCTTACTTCTGGTGCCTTTTTCCTCCTCAGTTTTATTTTAAATAAAATTTTCCTTCCACAAGTGCTCAAATCTCACTGGGCTTCTTGAAGTTCTTCTTCTGTTTTATTCTTTTTGGCTTTTCAAGGTAGGGTCTTTGTCTAGCCCAGGCTGACATGGAATTCAGTATGTAATCTCAGGGTGGCCTTGAACTCAAGGTGATCCTCCTACCTCTGGGATTAAAGGCATGTGCCATCCTGTCCAGTTAGTTCTTCTGTTTTCAAAGACTTTTGACATGCAATTTTCTTGCTCAACATACTGTTATTTTTAAATTTTATTGCTTATTTATTTGTATCAATGTGGGGATCAGCTCAGGGCTTTGTGCATCCTAGACAAATGTCCTTCCACTGGGTCACAACCTTTTCTTTGGGCCGTACTTGGAAATCACTTTGTCTCAGCTTGAATGTCACTCTTGAAATGTTTTCTGGATGCTCCCCACTAGGCTGAGGGTCCCTATGCTGCAGCCAGAAACCACGCTACTAATTGCCATTGCTGTTCATTAGGTAAAGTTGTTCTGAAATGATTTTCCCAATAAATACTGGCTCGTTAGTCTCATATAGTATTTCAGAGGGGCCACTGGATAGAATTCGAGTGGGAAACTAGGTTGCACGGTATCCCTTCTGCAAAAGCTGTGGGAGTTCATTCACTGGGCACATTATTCAGCAACACTCCCTCCTTCTGTTCAGGGTCTGCTGTGCTGCCACATTAAGATGTTTCGTAAGCTGGTTTTTTCAGATTGCTCATTTTAAAATCTGAGTTTTTTTTTTCATTAATCTTTTTCTTCTTTTCTTTTCCCAGATGGTTCTATCCACTTCACAGATATAGCGAGGTTTGCAAATGACTATTTCACATTTACTATGTAAACTAGTGACTCAGTATGTTGCTTTAGAACTGGCTATGTGTGGTTTAGCTTCACTTGAGGAATTCAGTCAAGAACATACTTCATGTCAGCAGAAGCCCTCATAAATCTACATGGAGAAGACATGACTAAACCCTCCTCTGCTAATCACATGGTGGCAGAGAATTTGTTTCCCTTTTTTTTTTTTTCATGGAGAATTTCTTGAGTCTTTTCTACTATTCTAGAAAGCGAAGGGGCAATATTGCTGTTTTAGTTTCTTAAATTTACTGTTCACATTTAAGAAATAACTGAAGGAGAAAGTAAAATTCAAAGGGATGCAGAAGTGTGCATGTAAGAAGTATGCATTTTCCCCTCTAGACAGATCCTCCAGGGAAGCTTGCCAGAAAAAACAAACAAGGAGACATGGCCCTACACAATTTCTCCTGCACAATGGCTGAGCTTCTGTGTCTGGCCCTGTGTATATAAACTATGTGTCCTGGGATAGGAAGCTTTCCAGAGACACACAACATGGACAGGAGAGGTAGGGAATAGAGATAACCATTCTTTATGTACAAAAGAGCATTTGTGTTATTACAATTTCAGCTTGGGCAGAGATTAACCTTGAAAAAGTTTCTATATGACCTTTTCTTTCTCTCTTTCTCCACACCTCTTCTTCCCCTCTCATGATCTCTATGAGCTTCATAACCTATATCCTTTTCTCATACATCCTTATTTACACAACACACAAGCATTCAAAGTTAGACTTCACATATGAAAACATATGAAAAAGAACATATGATTTTTGTCTTTCTGGGACTGGGTTATGGGGGGCATCTATAAGGGGCAGATATGAGAGAAGGGGGAGAAGGGAAACCAAAAATTATATGGTAAAATACCATCAGGAAACCTAATTATCTATATATATGTGTACTAAAAATTTAAGGTAAAAAGTATCTATAGGGCTGGAGAGATGGCTTAGTGGTAAAGGCATTTGCCTGCAAAGCCTAAGGATCCAGGTTCTATTACTCAGTACCATGTAAGCCAGATGCACAAGGTGGCGCATGCGTCTGGAGGTCGTTTACAGTGGCTGGAGGCCCTGGCATGCCCATTCCCCCCCCCGCCTCTTTCCCTCTCTCATAAGTAAGTAAATAAATAAATAAATAAACTATTCAAAAAAAAAAAAAAAACTATAAGCAGTACCTTCTCATGTGTAGATTTTAGAGAAAAGAAATTGGGATCAGTGAGATGAAGTAAGAGGGATAAACATTACAAAGGGCATACCTGCCCAGCCGGGTACACGGGATGTGGGATGTGAAGGCCTGCCCGAAGCTCTATTTAAATATGCAGGTTGGGCTGACAATCTTTCATGGCCTTTGTGGCCTCATGAAAACCCACATAACTTAGTATTTTCTGAATGAACCACTAGATGTTTCTCTAAAGAGTCCTTGATATTTTATTGTTTTTTTTTCTAGTGCCTCTATTAATGATCTTGGGAGATTCTTAGACATGCATGCTACTTGAAGCAAATTTAAGACTTAAAAATATTTTTAATTTACTTATTTATGAAAGAGGGAGATGGTGCAGGGAGAGGAGGGAGAGAATGGATGCACCAGGGCTTCCAGCTATTGCAAATGAACTCCAGATATATGTGCTACCATGTGCATCTGGCTTCTGTGAGTTCTGAAGAATTGAACCTGGGTCCTTAGGCTTCACAGGCAAGTGCCTTAACTGCTAAGCCATCTTTCTAGCCCCTAAATTTAAGACTTTAAATATTGAGTTTTTGTGGACTTCATTACAAAATTTCCCTAGAAACTTTATATATATATTTTAATCTAAATTTATACTTCTAAAACAAGAGACTTCATATAATCACAGGGACATTTAGTGACTATTTTGTTAGATGCTTTAAACATATTTTTGTTCCATTTCTGGCCTGAGTATCATGATTCCTCATGTACGTGTGTTCACGTGTATATGCACACACTTGCCTCTGACATTTGTCTTATTTTGTATGACTTTAGAAGACTTTGGAGACTATTCATCATAGCTGGTGATCAGCGTAGGGGGACCACGTATCCCACGATGCACAGGCTTTGGAGCTGAGGTTACCATCCTTGGGTTTGTAGCAGCTTGAACATTCCCCATGGCCAGATATTTTAGTATTTCCTTGGGTGAGTAGAACTAGAAAACATCGCCCCTTTAATTTATAGATGACACTTTCTTGGAAGAAAAAGCTAACAGTGTATGTTTGAGATCAGAATGAGACTTTGATGGAAGCTGAGGAATTAGCAGAGTGAAACTTTGTTCTCTATGGCAACTATGTTCCCAGGGTCACAGAAACTTCTCTCTGTCTCCTGCTATAACTCAAAGCTGGCTGCTCCCCAAGACTCCTGCTAGGGGATCTCCTGGTCCTCCAGCCTTGCAGGCTCCCTGCCCAGGTCTCTCTCATCCCAGCTTTTCCTTAGTACACATTTACCAGGAAGCCCTGTCCCTCTGGAGCGACACCATCCTTGCAGTCATCTACTGACCCCAACTCCTGGCTTCTTTTCTCTCTCCTTTGTTCTTGGCTTTGGCACACACTGTACCTTCTTCATCGTCTGTTCCTCTCCTTCAATCCTACCATGCTGGACAAGATGTTCTTGCTGCGCCTGGTGACTCATGCCTATTATTCCAGCATTTGGGAGGCTGAGGCAGGAGGATTGCAAGTAAGTTCAAGGCCAGCTTGGGCTTCAGAATGAGTTCCAGTTAAGCCTGGGTTAGAGCAAGATCCTACACCTTCCCACAAACAAACAAACAAACAAACAAACAAACAAACAAACAAACAACAACAAAAAAACCCACATACATATGTGTATACAGGAAAGATATTATTTCTGCCTAAGGTTACCTCCTACTCCTGGGGTCTGGGCCTATTTCCTCTGGTCCACCTTTCAGTCCATCGACTTTTTCCCACTAACATCTCTTGGACTTTTCAAAAAATATGTCTCCATCTTTGCTGCCTCTTATTTGAGAAACAATCTTGTTGCTCCTCTCATCTGTTTCTTTAAATATAACTTCGCTTTTGTCCGGGTCATCCTTTCTCATGACGCCAGAGGGAATTTTCCAGGTTGTAAACCTGAGAATTTCACATTATCTTGTCTATGCCACCCACCGTGGGCTCTCTTTGGTGATTTTGGTTGTTAGCATAAGGTCCAAACTCCGCTGCACAGCATTCGAGCTATTCCAGGACTGGCTTGTGCTTAGCTTTGGAAAGATAATGAGTCAGCTCCAGATAAATACAATAATGATATGGATTCATGAACTCTCTGGTATTAATTTTTAAAAGGCAATTTCCAATATAGTTTAGCCTATCTGAAAATAATCAAGAAAGAACTTTCGAGCTCATAGACATTTTCCCTTGTAGGTTAAAATTGTTTTGGACATTTTCAAAGTGTCTGAAAACCATACCTTTCATGCCTTTAAAAATATTTTATTTATTTATTTGAGAAAGAGAAAGGCAGACAGAGAGAGAAAATGGGTGCACCAGGACCTCTAACCACTGCAAATGAACTCCAGATACATGTGCTATCTTGTGCATCTGGCTTCACATGGGAATTGGGGAATTGGACCTGGGTCCTTTGGCTTTGTAGGCCATCTCTCTAGCCCTCCTTTTTTTTTTCCCTTTTAGATGTGATGGACGCATATTTGTACAGTTTCCTTCAAATATAAGATGTGATTCCTGGGAGACTCTGATGGAGAATTTAGGAACTATGATTTCTAAGTTTAGTCATGTCATGTGTTTAATCTTTGCCTATATCCTGAGTAGTAAGATAATGCCATACTAGTATATCACCTCTATGAGTAATTATGAGACATAACTAATAGAAAGATTAGGATATCAGTATATCTTTGAAATAATGATGTTTTCCCTTAGTAATCTATGATGGCTGACGAGTCTCTTGCAACTGTTTTGAGTTCTGCGGATTAGTCCTTACATAATTCAGGAAAGACTATCCAAGCACATGCTGGTGATACCCCTCAGTGTGTAAGTGTGATACACAAAGCCCAAATAAATGTATGGAATTAAAAAAAGAAAACTAGCAAACATTGAGCATCCTCAGAGAACATTTTGCTTTTGCAACTTTTTTTAAACACCAACTCATTAGTTTCTACATGTCTTCAGAGGAAGGCGATACCTACCTATTTTGCAGGTGGGAAGACACTGAGGCTGGTTTTCCTTATGGTTTGAATGTAAAATGTCTCTCTCCATAGGCTCATGTGTTTGAACATTTGGTCCCCAGCTGATGGCACTATTTTGTGACATTGTGGAACTTTTAAGAGACTAGCTGGGGGAAGTGGATTGCTGTGGAGGAGGGCCTATGGGCAATAGCGTGGCCCCAATTCTGGGCAGATGTTTCTGCTTCCTGGTCTACCAAGATGTGAGGAGTTCCAGCTACAAGCTTCTGCCACCATGAACTGTTTTACATCTTCACTGCAGTGGTGAATTGTACCTCACAAACCATGAGCCAAAATAAATCCTTCCTCCCTTAAGTTGCTTATTTGGCCACAGCAGTAAGAAGAGCAACAGCATTGTAAATGGCTTTCTGAAGGCTGTAGAGGAGGGAGGTAGTGTGGTCCTGGTCCAGGCCTGGGCATTTTTGATGACATACTCTCCTTGAATAAGTATCCTTCCATTCCTCTCAGCAGCTGCTTTCATTATGGAAGGAATAAGCCTTTGTATTTTTTTCCCACTGGCTAGAAAGTCAAAGCTAATGTGTTGTGTGATTGAGATGGACTTCATGCTACCCTCTGAACTCCGTTCATAAAACCTTATTCTTTGTAGACACTTAGAGGGCTAAAGGAATATGAAAAAAAAAAAAAAAAAAAAAGCACATGATCTACCAGGAAGTTCTTGTGCTTTGACATTTGGATGAGTGATAACTGATGGCCCATGTGGCTTCCGGTGAGGAAATTTAAGCATTTAGTGCCAAATGGTAACTGCCAGTGCACTTGCCCTGCTAGTGCAAGGTGATGACTTGTGAACTTCTAAAGAGCTGGGATGACGGTGTGACTCCTTTGTTCCTGCAAACTGAGGATGACAGGTTAGACAGGTTGTTCACAGCACTCTTTGAAAGGGAATGCCAGAGGTCTTCCATGGCTTTCATTCCTCCATTGACATAACAGATATAGTCCCCTGAAGTTTATATAAGTGGAGTCATATTTTTAAACCACCAGGAAATCTCATCCCTTAAAGAATCCTTATTCTAAATCTATTTGAACGTGAACTGAGCCATTGCCATCGGGACAATACTGAATTACTCTATTGTGCAGATCTGGATTTTCAAATGAGAGAAACATTAAAAGCAGAGCCAGAATTTTTGGTGCATACCTGTTAAAGGATCTGTTTCCATGAACACCATTTACTTACAACACTGCCCCCCCCACCCCTTTGGAAAGGCTGGCCTCAGACTCACTATGGAGCTGAGGTTGAACTTGAACTTGTGATAGTCCTACCTCTACCTCTCTAGTGCTGGGATCAGAGGTGTGTGTCACCATGTCCTGTCTATGGGTGTTAGGGGATGGGACTCAGGGCTTCATGCATGCTAGGCAAGCACTGTACCAATGGAGCCAAATCCTTAGCACAATAGTGCTGTCTGAATTTTTTTCACCAGGCCCTAAGGTGCCTGTGCAGTTCCTTCACCAAACCAAAGCAAAACAAGACATATCCCAAACAGAGGGTCCCAGACTGGAGGAGATTGGTTCAGCAAAAATGGGTGCCCAGGAGGGGTTGAGTGACAGGTGGAGAAGAGAAATGGGGCCAATGAAGCAGGGTAGAAACTGGTCACCAAGGATTTAGGAAGGGGCAAAGGTGAGGGAAGCAGAAGTGCCCAGCTCAGTGATAGCAAAGTGACTGGGCACTGATCAAGAAAGCCACTTCACATAGCCCACTAACCAAAGACTACATAGGAGTAAGTGTACCAAAGGGCTTCCGTGGTGAAAATTGTAGGACGGTTGAAAGCAAGGGCAGGAGAACTCACTTGAGTGGAGGGACCTAAGCTGATGGGACAGACCTTCCAACATGATGCCCATGGGTCATGTGCATCCGAGGATAGACTGCTATAAATGTGGCCCAACACATTTGTATATGATCATATCATGTCACAAGGTTGTACACCTGAACTGTCCTGATTGTTAAGATTCATGTTCCAAGAGGCCTGTTTTTCCTCTTTCATTCATTGTTTATATGTTAATTATAAAACAGATAGTAAAAAGCACAGACCCCCGAATAGCTAAAATAATCATGAGGAGAAAATATTGTGTAGGATATAAATATCAATGACAAAACTATTGTTATTCAATTTAATGATTTAAGCACTCTTACAAAGTTTAAAATACTGATATGCCCAAGAGGTTTTTGTTTGTTATTTTACATTCTATGTGCCTTTTGCTGTGGTTAATTCTAAAAGCTAATGCTGTTATAACTGCATTTGGTTTTTGGTTGGTTTCTTTCTCTTTCTGATTTAAAAGTTAAGATGGGGAGGGACAGCAAAAAAAAAAAAAAAAAAAAAAAAAAAGATGCTTTTCCTGCATGCTTCTGTTAATTTCAAAAAGCCTAAGCCAAAATTCAGTCCCAGCATACACAAGTCAGTGAATTTACTAACAAAAAGCTCTGTGTAAATCTTAAAAGGTGGTTTATATTTATAACTGCTTCCTAACATTTTCCCCTTTGGTCTTCTCTTTATACAGGTTAACCATAGGGTTTAGAAAACTGGGGCTGCTTAGAAAATGTTAGAGAACATTGGACTGAAGCCAAGATGTGTTCAACTTCTAAATGTAAATACCCACTAACATCCCACGGTGAGTGGGAGTGCAGCTAATGTTACTATTTACCACTGGTTCCCATCAAGTCACATTAGCTGGCCTGCAAAGTTAATCTGGATGCAAAAGTTGCATGGCGCTCCTTCGCTCTGGAGAGTCTGTGAGTGGATGTGAATGGTGGTGACAGCTGCTAGAATAACAGAATTGACAAGAGGTAAAAGGATAGCACCGCTCTCATCCTGAGCTCAATTGTGGCTAATTGGAGGACCCGTCTCCATCTGCAGGCGGCTTGCTCTGGGCTCGAATGGCAGACAGATGCTCCAAAGCCCTTGGGCTCAGGTATCTCATAATTGTAGATGTGGCCAAAGACAAATTTGATTTGTGGCCCGCATTCTGACCTCTTTCAGGTGCAAAGTGCTGGGAGTTGTTCCCACTTTGCCCTTCCTTTCGGTTAGTTTCCCTTGCGGTCCCTGCTCCCAACTGCTTGTGGAATTCCAGAACTATCTCCTCACTTTACAAGCAGTCCTCCAGAGATTGAATTCCAGGATGAATGATGGGAAAGAAACTGGACCAAAGAGGGGAGGACAGACTCATTGTAAAGGGCAGTGGGAGGGTGACCCATTGGCTCTTTAGGGCAGAAAATGACAAACCTTCACTTGGGAGATATATAGTTCTGGGAAGACCATGGCCTGCATATCCAGCACAAATTTTCCATAAGCAAAGTCAAGGGGCTGGAGAGATGGCTTAGTGGCTAAGGTGCTTGCCTGTGAAGCCTAAAGACCTAGGTTCAATTCCCCATACCCACATAAGCCAGATGCTACAAGGTGGCACATGCATCTGGAGTTTGTTTGCAATGGCTAGTGGTGCACTCATTCTCTCTCCTTCTCTAGCTGTCTCTTTCTCTCTCTCTGATTCAAATAAATAATGATAAATATAATATTTGAAAAAAAAGAATAATGAAGGCAAATTTGAAGGAAAAATGGGTCACGAGAACAAGACACCACTACTGTCTGTACTTTGGGAGCTGGTGTTTGGTGACCATTGAGACAATTTGATTAGGTACTATAAGCTCAAAATTGTTCATGTACCAAATGCCACAGTTCCCTCTTGGATACTCAGCAGTCTCCTGGAAATAATGTTGCCTGGATGTGAGTCTGTAGGCATTTTTACTGGAGAAAGATGACCCGTTCTGAGAAGCTGAGGGGGGCATCCAAGAAGCTGTCTGTCCTGACCACCTGACCACACAGCCACCTGAGCACTGCAGAGCTCTGGCCCTTTCATGGGCACAGAGGCCCTACATGTAATCAGTAACCATGCCAGGTGTTAATTTTACTAACCTCTGCAGAATTTTAAATTTTTATTTATTTATTTGAGTGAGAGGGAGGGAAAAGGAAGGAAGAAAAGGGAGGAAGGGAGAGAGAGAGAGAGAGAGAGAGAGAGAGAGAGAGAGAGAGATGGACATGCTAGAGCCTCTAGCCACTGCAATGAACTCCAGATACATTTACCACCTTGTGCATCTGGCTTTATGTGGCTGCTGGGGAATCAAACCTGGATCCTTAGGCTTCGCAGGCAAGTGCTTTAACTGCTAAGCCATCTCTCCAGCCCTCTACCGAGTTCTTTATAGACTTTCATAGCCTCAGGCATTTGATCTTTCTTTTTATACTTGACTTGGGTGTGAGATATCCCTTGAGTTTTGGTCAAGGAGGCTCCTGGGACCCCCGAACAATACAAACTATTGCCATTGTTCTTGGTTGCCCTCCAGCTCTAGATAGTAAGACCCTATTGCTGAAGAAACCATACACTTGGGTTGCAGGACACTGAGAAATCCAGCTGGGAGTCAGAAGCTTCCTGCTGGCTAGCTGTTAAAGTACCAGAAGGTGCTATTTTCAGGCTGCTGGGGAGAAAAGTCATCAATGGTCTTACCCAGTGGTGATTCCTGCATGCTATAATACTGACCTTCCAGGCAAGATGTCCCACTGGCACATTAGTGGCATGACATTTTAAGTTTTTCAATGTGACTACTAGAATTTCAATGTTACATGGGTGGCTTATATTTCTAAGGCCAGTATTGCTCTAGAATTTTTAATGCTAAGAACTGAACTTGGGGCATTATGTATGCTAGGAAAGCACTCTACCACTTAGCTATACCTCCCACCTTGATATTAATATAGAGTGTGGTGGTTTGATTCAGGTGTCCTCCATAAACTTAAGTGTTCTGAATAGTAGGTCCCCAGCTGATGGCAATTTGGAAATTAAAACCTCCTGGAGGCAGTGAATTATTGGGGGCGGGCTTATAGGTTTTATAACCAGCTTCCTTTCTCCCTGCCATCATGGACCTTTCCCTCAAATCAATAAGCCAAAATAAACCTTTTTTTTTTTCCCATAAGCTGCTCTTGGTTGAGCGATTCCTGCCAGCAATGTGACCCTAACTACAACAGTAAAGTTGGTACCAAAGGAGTGGGATGTTGCTGCTAGAAACCTGACTTTGTGTTTTTTTTTTTTTTTTTTTTTGGCCTTTTGGAATTGCTTTGCAGGAGGATGTGGATGCATTTGAAATTATGGCCTAACAGATGCCTTGCTCTGCTGTATGTATAGCTTGATAGACTATTCTGGTAGAGTTGAAAGATCTGAATGCAGTAATAAGTATGGACTATGAGATTTGGCTTATGAGGGTGAGAAAGAGCTTTGCCCGGACTGGGAAAGAAGCAGTTCGTGTGAAAGGCTTGCTGTTATGCCTTTGTCCTGAGAACTTGCACAGGGTTGCATTGCATAGAAATGGACTGGTGTGAACAGAGGCATATGGCACAGAAATAAAATCTTTGGGCTGAAACTTCCACCCAGCTGCAACTATATGAGAGATTACAACCTTTGAGATTAGGCCATCTGACCTGCCCTGGGACAACAGGAAGAATGTAGACCCTTTTGAAGGGGGCTGAATGCTTAAGAAGTATCCTGTTCTTCAAAGTCTGCTTTATTTCCCCCATGGGATTAACAAATTGGCATCTGCCTGGTATTGTAGAGTATAAGAAATGCAGGAAAACGAGGGTCATTGAATTTGCAACATGGTCTTGTGTTTTGGAAATGGCCATGAGTAGTGTGAAGCAGGTTGTTGGATTGCCTACATGGAGAGCTGATGGAGCTGTGAGGATGGACTGTGGGTTGCTGTGGAGACCCGGTGGAGATGCCAGTCCCAGATGAAGTTTTCCAGGACTGTGAGTAGCCTAGCTGGAGGGGCAGAATTGGAACTCCAGAGACTTGTTGCTGTTAGAATTATCAGACTTGGACATTTGTCACTGACTACAGTTGTTGGACTTAGAGCTACAGAGTTTGATGTTTGCCCTGGTTGTTTTAAATCTTGTATTGGTTGAATATTGCTTTGTTATCCCCAATGCCATCTTTTGCAGTATGAGTGTTTATTCTGCACCAATATGGGTTTTTTTTTTTTTGGGGGAATTTTTTTGGTATTATGGCTCAGTTAAAAGATCTTGGATTATGGAAATGTTTGAACATCATTAGGATTGATAAAAACTATGGGGACTTTTCAAGTTGGACCAAATGCATTGCATTTTACATCATGGATGGTTATCAGTTTATGGGGGCCAGGGGTGGAATGTGGTGGTTTGATTCAGGTATCCCCCATAAATTTAGGTGTTCTGAATGCTAGGTTCCCAGCTGATGGCAATTTAGAAATTAAAACCTCTTAGAGGCAGTGTATTGTTGGGGGCAGGCTCATGGGTGTTATAACCAGCTTCCTCTTGTCAGCATTTGGCACACCCTCTTGTTGTTGTTGTCCATCTAATGTTGTCCAGGATGTGATGTCCATTCTCTGCCCATGCCATCTTTCCCCCTACCATCATAGAGCTTCCCCTTGAGTCTGTAAGGCAAAATAAACCTTTTCTACCATAAGCTGATCTTGGTTGAGTGTTTTCTGCTAGCAATGCAAACCTGACTGCAACACAGGGGATATGTAGAAAGATATCTGATCAGGTGGTAAGATTCATTTACACATATTCACAGTTATTTTTATTTTTATTTATTTTGTTTTGTTTTTCGAGGCAGGGTCTCACTCTGGCTCAGGCTGACCTGGAATTCACTATGTAGTTTCACGGTGGCCTTGAACTGTTGGTGATCCTCCTACCTCTGCCTCCCGAGTGCTGGGATTAAAGGTGTGCATCACCACGCCCAGCTTCATATTCACATTTATACATGCACATACTCAAGGTATTTCCTTCACTTAAACAAGAAAATATTTAAAAAAAACACTATGATTAGCCTGGTGTGGTGATGCATGTCTTTAATCCCAGCATTCAGGAGGCAGAGGTAGGAAGATTGCCTTGAGCTCAGGCCACCCTGAGTCTACATAGTGAATTCCACATCAGCCAGGGCTACAGCAAGACCCTACCTGGAAAAATCAATCAATCAATCCATCAATCTATAACTATGCTTAACACTTTGCTAACCGAATGTGCTTATAATATCAGTGGGAGAAAGGCATGCTAATAAGATGCATTAGTATGTTGATTTTTAATCTTAGCCTGGAAATGAATGATTGACCTTACACCTACAATATGAATAATCTTCCATCACGAATCCGATGAGTAAGAGACAAGAAATAAACAAGATCACAGGAGAATGACATCTGTAGTAAGAACTAACATTGGCGATCACAGATTTCAAAGAGGGGGCACCACACACTTAATAGGTGCTGAGTAAGTTACTTGCCCAAAATTATACAGAACTAGGACAATGGCTTCTGACAAGTCACAAAACTTCATAAACTATTATATCACCTTCAACCCAAGGTGAGCATGGAGGCTGGCCAAGTCCAGCCTTCTCTTCTAACTTGGCCAGAAAGTCAACCTCCTGTTTTGAATGTCGAATATCCACCCTCCTGACTCCTGACTTCCTGTTAGTCCCGAAGTTTTAGTTTCATGTTTTCTCTTTACTCTGGATCAGGTTTTCTAATGACTAGATTGAGTGACTTTCTTCCTAAGAACATTTTTCAGTACTCCTCACAGCAGCAAAGTGATCCTCCCAGCCTTGTCACAAGTAGGTAATTCTTCCCATTCTGATCCATGCTAGATGTGTAGGTATTTTAATATCAAACATTATCTTAAATTATTCCAGAAAGGCTTTCCATTTTCTAGCTAATGGGGTAAAACCTCCCTGCTTTGCATATCATGATTTTTTAAAAGTTTTGGTTGGAAAAAAAATACACTGAATGTCAGATTTAATATCCAGGTAGTTTTTCCCCCTTTCTCTTCTTATCAGTTTTTTAGGAACTCACAATTACATGGATGAGTGAATACAAATTTCAGTATTTGGTCACTATATTACAAAGCATTAATATGCAAGGTGATCAGGGAGTTGACAGGACACTGATTCCACTGAATATTCTTTTGTGACTTTTTTTTCTTTTCTTAGACGGGGTGTTGCTATGCAGCCCAGGCTGTCTTCTAACTCACCGCTCACATCCTCTTGCCTCAGCCTGCCATGTGCTGTGCTGAGGTTACGCGTGCCTGGGCTTTTTTTTTTTTTTTCCTCTTTGCTACTTTTCTATGGAATTTTGATAAATGTGTGTTAATGCTACCTGTTTCCTGTCTAAATTGTCAAATCGCAAGATTCTCAGAAGTACTGTTCTGTCATATTTGTGGTTTTGGTGAAATACTTCTCAAAGCATTGCTTTTCATGAAGAAATAGGATTGTTGATTTATCTTCCATTCTCATTAGCTTCAAATTATATGACCAACTCTTCATGCAGATCTCATGTCCGTGACATCAATCACATGTATGTGAGGTACAGTGTTCACGTGTGCCTTGCTAGTGTTGATCGAGAGCATCCAGCCCGGACACTTGTCTGCCAGGTATATCACAATTGTAAGCATTGAGCCATCAACACGAAATGGCATTCACTCTTCTAATTTACATTGTACTCTGTTATATTGTCCTCCTTTACTCCCTTTCATTACAAAAAAGGAAAAGGAACAATTCAGCTTGAGTCATAGCTTTCTAATGGACACCTTCTGACTGAACTAACCGGTGTATAGTACAATGTACTGTTAGAATTACAGTCAGTGGATTATATGCATTTGTGTAACAAGAGTGAAGCAGTGTGCATTGGTGGTTTGCTTTTGGCTGTCCACCATCTGCACCTGCCTTGTGCATCTGAGCCTTCTGCTATGGTGTTAGGGTTTTGTTCTATCTCCTATGATGGAGGTGAACCTAGCCAGGTAGGGCATGGATACATCATGGCCTGCAAACAGAATTTTCATCGAGGGATTTAATTATGAATAGAGAAACAAAATAGGAAGGGATGGTTTAGAATTCATTGAAGGGCTGGAGAGGAGGCTCAGCAGTTAAAGGTACTTGCTTGCAAAGCCTGATAGCCCAGGTTCAATTCCCCTGTGCCCATGCAAAATTATATGCACAAAGTAGCAGCTGGAAGTCCTGGTGTGTCCATTCTCTCTCTCTCTCTGTAAAGAAATAGAAATCATATAATTGCATGAGTAGTGTTGGAAGACTAGGGGAGGCTGAGTTAGCTGGGGTGTCTTCCTATCCATGATGGTGGCCCAGCTCCCCTGGTGTCCTTGTGGTGTGATCTTGGAGATCAATTACCAGATCCTTTTCTGTTTCTGATCTTTTTCTGAGTCTGATTCTTCAGGTTCCCTATGGATTCCAGAAAACCTTTCCAATAAGTTTCTTTAAGAATTGGGTTAGTTTGCATCCAAGATTTCAGCACAAGCACACAGACCTATATATATATATAATTTGCAGAGGCTGGACTTACATTCTCCAACACAGGAAGTTTTGATTGTTCTGATATTCTAATGGTGCTAGAGTTTGTTCTGGTGAATACTTCAGTTACTTTGCCTGGGTACATTTGAGGCTTACCGTGGGTCTAGGGCAATATTTCATCCAGGGCTAATTTACCAACTCCCCGCAAAATGATATTCTCTCAGTAATTTATCCAATATCTCATACAATGTCATTTTCCCATTCCGAATAGGTGACACTTGAATTAATTCTCTGCCATAAGTAGACCGCCAGGAATTTGTTTCTTCCTTCTTTCCTGCTCTATGGCCTCAGATACATAAAGTCAGCAACCCCAAACCTCAGGATAGCGCCCCTGCTGAGCAATCCTCTAGTATTCTGTACACAGTCTACCTGTTTTGGACAGTCTGTCTCCTCAACTTAGACACAGCAGTGGGCTCTGTTTGGGTTTCCCCATCTGTTGTAGTCAGCTTCACATTGCTGGGATGAACCTCCAAACTGGGCACAGTTTATGGAAGGAACAAAAATTTATATCTGGCTTACAGATCCAGGGGAAGTTCCATAGTGGTGGAAGAAGCTGGCTACCTTTACACAGAGCCACACCGAGAGAAATGCCACCACTAGCACCATAAGCAAGCACCGTCCAGGAACTCAGGTGGAGCTCAGACCCTCTGCATATCTTAGGCTGGAATTCAGATCTGCCCCCAAACACACTTTCGAGCTGGACCCTAGGATCTGCCCACAGTGACACCTCCTCCAGCCAGGCAGCTGGACATCTAAATTTCAAGCTTTAATAAACTACTGAATCTACTGGAGACATCCATTCAAACTTCCACACCGCCCTACATGGCAGCATGGAAACTCTCTCCAGGCAGCAACTGGTACATGCTAAGATTGCCTTGTCTATCTCCCCTCTGCACTTCTTGTTAACTGGCACCTGAAGCCATTGTTTCATGTGTTTTGTTCAATCTCCTAGTCATTTAAGGTAGAAGGGTAAATCTTGTACATCATCCCATCTCAGTTGGAAGGGGAAAACCTTCTCTTTGATTCCATCCCTAAAGTCCATCAGATAGAAATTACTTGGTATGTCTGTTGAATGAATTAATGATGCTGTGTGGGTTTTAAGGTGGAGAAAGGCTTAGGAAGAGCTACCTCCCTCATTTATCTTCTTAAGAGGTAGCCAGAAATAGCTAGGCATCTCTGTGTTTTTCTAGCCATTTCATCCTTATTATAAACATCTTTAATTTAAAACTATTCTTCATCAACTGTTACCAAACATGTTACAACTCAATGTAATTTTCCTGGAACTCCACAAAGAGAATAACAATGTTTTAAAATTTTATTTATTTATTTAAGAGAGAGAGAAAAAAAAAGAGGTAGAGGTAGAAAGAGAGAGAATGGGTGCATCAGGGCCTCAAGCCATTACAAATAAACTCCAGACGCATGTGCCATGTTGTGCATCTGTCTTTACGTAAGTCGTGGAGAATTGAACCTGAGTCCTTTGACTTTGCAGGCAAGCACCTTGACCACTAAGCAATGTCTCCAGGCCAGATTTTTTTTTTTTTTTTTGGTTTTGCAAGGTAGGGTCTCACTCTGGTCCAGGCTGACCTGTAATTAACTATGTAGTCTCAGGGTGGCCTCGAACTCTCGGCGATCTTCCTACCTCTGCCTCCCGAGTGCTGGGATTAAAGGCGTGCGCCACCACGCCTGGCAGATTTTTTTTTTTTTTTTTTTTTTTTTTTTTTTTTTGAAGTAGGGTCTTACTCTAGCCCAGGCTGACCTGGAATTCACTATGTAGGCTTAGGCTGGCCTCAAACTCACACAGATCCTCCTACCTCTGCCTCTTGAGTGGTGGGATTAAAGGTGTGTGCCACCACACCCAGCTGGAATCACAGTTTTCACCTATATGATCATCTCAGATATTGCTACTACATACTGACCACATTGTGAAAAAGCACAATGCACACATAGTCATGAATGACTGTTCTTTAGTTATAAAATAAAGAATTAGATTACTCTCCTCTGAATCTCATGCCTGCTTTGTTAGACACACTTCAAAAATATCTTTCAATGAGTTGTTTTTTTTTTTTGACAAAAGTTGATTTCTTTTTAAAAAATGAACATTAGGGATGTAGAAATGACTCGGCAGTTAAGGTTCTTGCCTGCAAAGCTTAATGATCTGGGTTTGATTCCTCAGTACCCGGACAAAGCCAGATGCACGTGGTGGCGCATGAGTCTGGGTTCATTTGCAGAAGCTAGAGAGGCCCTGACGTACCCATTCTCTCAGTCTATCTCACTTCTCTCTACCTCTCTCTCCTTGCAAATAAATAAATAAAAAATATATTTAAAAATGAGTTTTATTATGAAAATATAATACACTTCATTATCTATACTCAGCTTCAATTATTAATCAACATTTTGCCAGCCATGTTTCATCTATAATCTTGTACTTTGCCTCTTCTACCTCCCTCCCTTGGTCCTTCCCTCCTTCCTCTTTCCTTTTCTGCTAAAATGTTACTCAAGATTCCATACCCATAAATATTCTTCTTGATTAAAAATCAGATTTGGAATGTCTCTTTGTGAGGGTTTCACCAAATTCTCACTGTTAAATGAGTTTGCCTTCTAAAATGATTTGAAAATTGAAATACATTTTAAAGAAAATTTAATCAGTTATTTATATATGATTATTTGGTTAACCACTTCTTATTTGATTAGCCATTTTAATTATATTCCTTATAATCAAGCCATCTCTTTGTATCTAAACAAGTCTGGTAAAATTTACATAATTGGTTTTAGAAGTTTATTTATTTTTTACAAAAATGCCAAGGCTTAAGGTTATTAAATCTTAGAAGCAAACTAATTTTAAAGTATTCATAAGTAGCAATTTCCATTTATTTTATTTTATTTATTTGTTTATGAGAGAGAAGGAGGGATAGAGGGAGAGAGAATGTGTGTACCAGGGCTTCCAGCCACTGCATATGAACTCCAGATTCATGTGCTATCTTGTACATCTGGCTTTACATGGTTACTATGGTTACAAAACTGGGTCCTTAGGCTTTGCAGACAAGCACCTTTAATCACTGAGCAATCTTTCCAGCCCTTTTTTGTTTTTTTCAGGTAGTGTCTTACTCTAGTCCAGGATGACCTGGAATTCACTATATAGCCTCAGGTTGGCCTTCAACTCACTTTGATCCTCCTACCTCTGCCTCTGGAGTACTGGGATTAAAAGTGTGCGCTACCACGCCTGGCCCTTATTTCTATTTTTTTTTTTTTAAAGATTGATTAGGATGACTTCTAGCCTATGTGGGTATGCTAATTTCAATCATGCATCTCCTTGAGTGTGAATGAAACTTAAGTGTAGGATCCTTCACAAATGTGATCGTCTTCCAAAGAACTAGGGAGGGACAAGGACAGTTCACAGTCATGTTTTTGTAAAATTCATACAATAAGCTATTTTAACTTCAATCATATAAGCCCGTGTATATCTTTTGCCATGATTTCTTGTCCCTCATGTTTCTCCCCATATTTTTAGTACTGATGAAGAGATGGAAGGTATTTGGGGGTGAAACTATAGAGAAACGGAGTTTTGCACATGTTTAATTGCGGCAGTTTTCGAAACACGCAGACACGTCCACACAGAATGCAGAGGCTTTGGCATAGTTAAGCTCTCAGGAGCCGTCCTCAGGTATGAATGGTTTCCACAGATTCCTCCATGACTCTCATGCTGACACATGTGACATTGAAGATGTAAGATCGGATGTCACATGCTGATTAAAACTATCCTTGGATCCAGGATACTAGACATACACAGGGAGGAGAAGCAAGAGATTTTACCTCCATTAAAAACCTACCATGGGGTTGGAAAGTTGACTTAGTGGTTAACACGTTTGTCTACAAAGCCTAACGACCCATGTTCAATTCCCCAGGACCGATGTAAGCCAGATGCACAAGGTAGCGCATGCGTCTGGAGTTCGTTTGCAGTGGCTGGAGGCCCTGGCGCGCCCATTCTCTCTATCCCCCACTCGTCAAATAAGTAAATAAATAAAGTTTTAAAAAAGAAATTACCACCTACAAAAAGAAAAAAAAATACTACCATGAGAGGACTTCTAGTCAAGATGGTGGACTCATGACCATGCTAGCACTCTGGTGAAATCAGAAAGCAGTGAGAACCAAGGACAACCATAATCTACCAACAAGCCAAGAATTGTTAGCTGTCAGGAGACAAGTTACCCCTCCCACCTGATCAGCCAGGGCCCAGGTAAAACCACAGAGGAACTGGCGGTATGAGCAAGAGTGCTGCTTCTATGGTGAGCCTGACAATCAGTGCCAGGGTGAAGGAGACAGACACAGGATATGCAAAAGACACCAAAGCAGAAATCCAGAAGTGGCTGAGAGTTCAACACTAAAGTAGACTTAAAGTACACCAAACATGGCTCAGGGAAGTTTGTGGAAGAGGGGGCGAAAAGAATGTAAGAGCCACGGGGTGGGGAAGAATATCCAGAGACATAGCCCTCCCCACAATGACAGACCACTGCTCTCACAACTCATAACCACAGCTCCAATGGTGAATACCAGCAACCCCACTAAGGAGGGCCCTCAGTGGAGTGGGGGCAGGGAGGAGACAAATGATGCTACCAGCATATGAAGTGTCCATACAAAGTTTCTACTTAATAATAATAATAATAAAAACATACCGTGATTATTTTTTTAAAAAATTCTAACTTTAAGGAGATAAGAAATATATGTATTAAGAATACCTCTATCCCTGTCATTTTCCTTTGAAATCAGTTGCCCTGGTAGTACTTGATATTTTTCCCCCATCTTCTCTTTGCAGATACATATGACTGTTGATGATTAGTATGTATAATTGACAGTTTTCTTTTGAAGGTAGGATTGCACTCTGTACCCAGCTGGCCTTGAACTCACATGAATCTTCCTACCTCAGCCTCCCCAATGCTTAGATTAAAGGTGTGAGCCACCATACTTAGATTTAGATGTATTTTGGGGGTGGGGATTGGCAAATAATTTAGGAACGAAGTTTTTTTTTTTTCTCCCTTCTGCATCTAATTCTGGATCTCATGGCTTGTTTGTGTAAGAGGTTGAAGAAAACTTTTTTTTTCGCATTTTCTTGGTGCAATTCAATTGGAAAAAAGTGGTCATTGGTTTTGTTCAATGTGATTTTGGAAAGCTTATTTCTTTGCTAATTGAAGGACAGAGAGTGAGTTTTCAGTTGGAATATAGTCTGTTTTCTGCATTTGTAGACTTATTAGTAGACAAGTACATTGATTTGTCATTGTTAGGTTGTACATACTTAAAACCTCACAGTTTGTAGACCTCACAGAGCTAGGATGATGGTTCATTTTTAAAGTACAAGATTTTATCATGATTATGGTCTGGAAACAGTGTTAATATTTCAAAATGCCTTGAGCAATATAAAGGAATGATATTCAGGATAGGTTTGAGATTAACAATGGTTAATGTTAATTATTTATTTGGGGGGGGGAAGAGGCAGATAGATAGGGTGAGAGAGAAAGAGACACACAGGGAGACAGAGAGAGAGAGAAGCCACTGTAAACAAACTCCAGAAGCATGCGCCATCTTGTGCATCTGGCTTAAGTGGGTACATAAGTGGGAACCGAACTTGGGTCCCTTGCCTTTGCAGGCAAATGCCTTAACCGCTGAGCCATCTCTCCAGCTCAACAAAGGTTATTTTGTAATATGGTATATGAGCTACGAATAAAATGTTCTGAACTTGAATTTCCTGAAGTCCTTTTTGGAATCAACTTTGTTGACTTATCTTGCATACCTCCTCCACAGTAACTCACCGTTTGCCAGAGTGTTAAATGAGCTAGAAAATCCCACTTCCAACCCCCAAAACAATAGAAACAACAACAAAATAACTCATACTAGGTTAATAAGATGTTTTCTTCCACTTAATATTTGATTGACTAGTTAAAGAATTTTCTTTCTAAAATTGTACTTTAGGTCTTGGACTATAGCTCGGTGGACGAGGTCATTACCCAGCTTGCACAAGGCCTGGGTTTGATCTCCCACACTGCAAAACAACAAGAACCACAGCACCAGCAGCCGTAACAAGTCTGTTCTTCCCACTACAAATTAGATTCTGCCTGGTTTAACCTCAAAACTGATTTTCTGTTTGTATTAGCAGCCCGAAGTCACTGTCTGATCTGGTGATACTTAGAGATAAATGTTGGTGCTCACTCTGCAGTAAAGTAAACACAGCTCCAAGTGATCTCCATTACAACCACCCCAAATTACATATGGGTAGTATCTGTTTTCCCAACCAGATTGCATGCCTGGGGTGTGTCCTGAGGTTGTTACATTCCACTTTATTTATCCTGGTTCATCTAGTTCAGAACTTTCCACGTGGTGATCATTCAAAAATGTTTATGGGTTAGAAATAAATAAACACATTCAAAATCGGATTTGGAAAAGCACTCCCCTTACAGATAAGGCATCGTGTCTCAATTGGCTCAAAGGAGGGCTTCCCCAGCTCCTCACAGCACACCTAGCCCAGTGTTGAAAAGGATTAGAGAGGGATAGAACCAGAGTGAGGTCCTGACTTTGGTTAGATCTTAAGACGGAGGGATCTCTTTCCTCCAAACCAAGAGTAAGGTGTGTGGAGGTGTGTTGTGTTGGAAAAGCTGAGGCTTTCCAGGATCTGGTGCTCCTGGGTGGAGTGCTCATATACTTTTGGACCTTATTTTATTATCTATCAAGATAGGTAAGCGTTGTGAGGTAGGGAATAAGGCAAGGGGCCAGTGCTCCTTAAATGTCATGGTGCACCTCAGTCTGCCAGGTTCTTGATGCAGGCTCAGATTCAGCAGGTCTCAGATACCAGTTCACAGATGATGAGAGGCAGACAGCTGCTGAATTCATCTCTTCACGCCCCATACTGTACCTGAAATAGAGCACGCCCTTGCTGTCTGTCTACCAGAAAGGAATCAACAGTCCCGTGTTTCATATCCAAGCTGCCCAGCTTTCAATGCAGAACTGGGCCCAAGAGGAGCAAGGGAGGACTTTGAATTCCAAACACTTTACTTTTCATATAGAAGGCATCTTTTACACAGGCTGTGGTGTCGGGAATGATGTCTGGTGTCCAGCTTGGAGCAAACTATCTATTCAGTCAACAGAGGAGAATAGAGGTTTGGAGATGACACCGTGAGAGATGAGGCCCTACAATGAGTGCCTCAGAAGGACTTCCTGCAAATGGTATACTTCCGGGGCCAGGCTGAGGAAAGGCTCTCACCACAGAGAACAGTTGTCTTATTCCGTAGGGCTTAGTAGGGGAAGAATGGAAGGCCCACAGGACAATGCCTGAATAGGGGACCCGTAGAGATGAGGAGGGCCTCGCAGTTTTGAGCCCACTTAGACAACTTGACCTGGCAGGTGTCAGAGTTCCAGGTGTTGGGCTGTGATCTAAGTCATGTGCTGTCTGCATTCCCAAGAGAGGACAGTTATTTTACTTAGGAGCCACACCAGTGATAGATATCTGGCACTGGGTTCCACCTGAAATGCAAAAACACATGGGCAGGGGGCTGGCGAGATGGCTTTGCAGGGAAGGCATTTGCCTGCAAAGCTAAAGGACCTTTGTTTGATTCCCCAGGACCCATGTAAGCCAGATGCACAAGGTGGCACATGCGTCTGGAGTTCGTTCTCAGTGGCTGGAAGCCCTGCCATGCTCAACCTCTCTCTCTCTCTCTCTCTCCCTTTCTCAACTAAATAAGTAAATAAATTAATTAATTTAAAAAATAACACAGGGCAGACAGATGGCTGGGGTTAGCAGAAGCGTCATGGAGAATGACAGGCAACGTAGCAACTTCCCAGGTGTCTCGTGTCTGGCTGACCTCATGAATTCAGTGTCTTTGATTATGGACCTAAGCTTTTGAGAAGAGGGACACATTCACTCCCCAGAGCATTAAGAGAGCAGAGAAGAACATCCAAGAGTGGACTCCACAGTCTCACTTAGAATTGTGGTCTCTTGTTTACCCCGTGAGGACTAGGACTGACCCATCACCCTCAGAGATGGGGTTATCACTGACCTTACTCAAGATAAACAAACAACTGGGAGAAAATGCCGCAGAGAACTTGCCTTACGGTAATCGTGCTCTGGAGAAAGGACAGGATGTTGTCTGCTGACTGGCTTTTTCCCACGAACTACCTGAAACCCACTTACCGAAGTTCACACCAGCTTGCAGTGCTGTCCCTCGTCTGACAGGAGCCAGAACACCATCCTCCTCTGCCCTCCCAAGATGAAGGGGAAGTCTGAGTACCCAGTTCAAGGCGTGCTGGACTCTTGCCCGTCACAAGTCTAGTTGCAACATCTGGTGACTGGGGAGGGGCGTTGGCCTGAAGCTTGGAAAAGTGTTGTGACATCCTTGTTCTCACCAGAACTAGCCTTCTACTCTGCTTCTGGTGTACCATTCAAGCTGACAGTTCTAGAAGTCAGAGGGATTATGAATTAAGGAATGTCCAGACCTGAGGCCCTCTGCTTTCAAAAGAAGTGAACTAAGAAATCAGAACCATAAGATTACAGTGTGCCCGGTGCTTTGTCTCTGAATTTCCTCAACATTTGGCCACAGAGTTGTGTAAGAGCTCTGGAACCCTATTTGCACTGGGTTTTAACCTTAGCTGGTAACAACACAAATTTCAAGTTCTCACACCAGACCAGGTAGTTAATATCTAAGGTGACGCCTAAAAATATTTTTTTCTCTTTCTCTTCCTTTCCTTCTTCCCATCTTCTTTTTTCTCTTTCCTCTTCTTTTCCCTCTTTTTCTCTTCATCTCCTTCCTTCCAATTCTCTTTTTTTCTTTTTCTTTCCTTTATTTAAACAATAAACATTTTAGCTGGGCATGATGGCTCATTCATATCACTCCAGCACTTGGAAGCCGAAGCAAGAAGATTTATCATGCGTTTTAGTCCAGCCTGGGCTACAGAGTGAGATCCTGTCTCAAGAAACAGCAACAACAAAGTTTCCTCAGACTCTGCGGGGGTTTGAATTGAGTGCTCCTATAAACTCATGTGTTCTGAATTCTAGGTCCCCACCTGGTGGCCCCTTGGGAGGTGGAGTTTTGCTGGAGGAGGTGTGTCGTTGGAGGCAGACTTACAGGTGTTATAGCCAGCTTCCCCTTGCCAGTGTTTGGTGCGCTCTCATGTTACGACAATGTCTGCTTGTGGTAGCAGAAGGAATGGCCAGCTTCTGCTCATGCCATCCTTTCCCCTGCCATCATGGAGCTTCCCCTCAGTTCCATAAGCCAAAATAAACAACTTTCCTCTCACTATCTTGTTTTGTTCGGGCCTCCTGTGCCAACAATGAGAAGTTAACTGCAACAGATACTTTCTGCTGAGCATTTAGGTGGGCTTGTGAAGTGTGTGTGAACACAGTGGATGATCTACTGTGGTTCTCACTTCTCTTTGATCTTCTGGACCCGATTTTGTTGTCTTTTCCGAGCATTCTTGGCCAGGACCCTTCCCTTAGTCTTTGCTTTTGTTACTTCCGTCTCAGTGAAGGCCTCATAACAGTGCTAAGACATAGAGGGTAGAGGTGGTCCTTCTGAGGAAGCTCAGATGGAGATCCTTGATGGCACAGCCAAAGAGAAGGGACCATGGCGCGGGGGGCGGGGGGTTTGGTGTGAGGGAAGGAGGAGTCAAGGCACTGGCAGTGAGCAGCTCCCAGAGGGAGGTTAGCATCAAAGCCCTGTGCACTGATGCCACCAAGAGAAAGTCGCACACAAGGAGGGAGCCTGCCCTGAAGTACCTCTTAGAACAGAAGTAGCAAGAGAGTGTGAGTGAGGATAAAGGCATGAAAACAGGGCTTGCTGTGGAGTAAATCCTTAGAAGCCATACATCCTGCCCCTCTGCCTCTTCTTCTTCTTTTAAATCATGATATAAAGGTGGTACTTTGCAAAAAAGTAAGCCATTTATACTATCATCATGATTTTTGTTAGCGACATTGACCTTGAGTTAAAATTAAACTGATAAAATTATAAAATTATAAACTGGACTGAGTTTTCCAGATGTGAATGTCTTCTCCTGTACCATCTAGTTCATTTGACATCAGCCTTTAAGCAAGCCAGGAGGGTCCAGAGCCAGTGTGTGCAGCCCAGTGAAGTCACTGCAGTACCCCAAGTCTCCTACATGGAGTCTGCCATTTCCATGAGGTGGAGTCCCTCACTATTTTGGCTCCTCGAATCCCTCCTGGGTCAGGTTTTTTGTTGTTGTTGTTGTTGTATTTGTTTCTAAGGCATCTCTTTTATCTGGGTTGTAACTTATTTTTACCCTGTGCTATAGTTTGGATTTTCAAATGTCCCCTGGTCACCTTCTTAGTGCAGTAGGCAGTGTATTAGTCTCCCAAAGTGTCCCTAAAGGCCATGTGTTGAAGACTTGGTCTCCCAGGAGGGTACCGTTGGAAAGTGGTAGAAAGTTGAAGAAGCAGGACCTGGAAAAAGGCCTCTCATCACCGCAGGGATGCCATGGAGGGGGATAGCGAGGCCTTTGACACGCTCTCTATCTTTCATCTCCCAGCCACAAGCAAACAGCTCTGAGCCACCATGCCTTCCTGCCACAATGCTCTGTCTTGCCCCAAAGCCCCCAAACAATGGAGTTTCTCGGTCACAAACTGAAACCTCCAACACTGCAAGTCCAAACAAACCTTTTTGCTTTACAAGTTAATCTCAAGTATTTGTTACAGTCACCAACAGCTGACCAATAGACTCTCTATATAGATCTTCCATTTATTGGGTGGGACAATCATATTCCTTCACCAAATCCAAGTTGTTTGTTGTTATTGTTGTTGTTATTTTACTATTACTACGATTACTATTTACATATGTGGAGAAGGCAAAAAGAATACTGATTCCCCAGTTGCTTTCGGTGGTCACCCCACACCCATAGGTAACTGACACTTGGTCAGGGGTGGTGAGTAACATGTTACTTTCCCAGTTTTGCTCTCTATAAGTTTGTTAGCTGTCCACATATTTTTAAATTCTTCATGATGGATATTCAACAACCTTATAATAGTGCTACCATGTCTTTAATGTGGGATAGAAATTGCCATCACTGAAAGATATTGCTATCATTCAAATTTCCCTGGACTCTGTTTGGGTTCCCAGGGCATATGAGTTCTTAAACTTACCTTTGAACCTGGACACATTGCATATTACTTCAAGATCTGGAGCCTGTCACTGAAAAGACTGCCCTGCCCCACTCAGTTGCTAACAGTGCTACAGGGATGCTGTACTGGTGGCCTATTGTTCTAGCCTGGTAGACCCTCGAAGACATTTGTAACATGTTTTTTAAGTTTTAGGTTTTAAAGCGAGTATTTACAGGGTCAGCTGTTTAATGTTTTTTTTTTTTTTTCACTAATTAAACTAATCCCTTGCAGTTTGCCCCTTCTTTGTGTCTTCTGTTCATTGTGATCTGTACAACGCACATAGAAACATAAAGGCTTTACTATGGGAAGAAAAAAATAAAGTCACTAATCAAGTAACTGCATTATGACATCTCCTTGGCCAGGGTCAGGTTAACCAGCTGGTCCTCTGGGCTCCTCTTCACTCTGTTTGGAAGATTCCTTAGGCCTGTACCTTTGGGGCACCGGTAATTAATAGGTCTTTGTCCCCAGTGGGCTTTCTATTCCCCATGCCCAACTCTCCGAGTGATGTATTGGTCCAGGGGTTTAATGCTCCTATTCCCTTGGGGGTTTTGTGGTCTCTGTTGAATTTCAGGCGTTGGATTTCCAGAAATCTTAGCTCCCCAGCTACAGTGGGTGGTCTGGGCCTGCCTTCCTTTGCTCTGAGTGTTACGGGGCCATGAACAAAGAACACGTCTGGATGAGGGGGAGAAACTGCCCACCAGCTGGGCTCTGTAGTGAAGTTCCACCCTAGGTTAGAAGATTCCTGGAAAGATGATGTCCAGAACCAGCACCACGCTCTCTGTGGGACTAACTAGATACTGACGTGTCACTGCCATCTGGTCTTCCCTGGAGATGTTTATATGCGACTGTGCTATGAAATCAGTCCACCATGCAGACTCGTTGTACAAGGAAATGTGTGCAGATGATTTAACTTAATGATTTAGTTCAATTGAATGGCTTCCAGTAGCATAGTAATGTGTTTTGAGAAAGAGAGAGAGAATGAGAATAAGAGACAGAGTTAGAGTTTTCCATCTCATTCAAATCATTTTTCCATTCCTCGGGGGGAATAAAAAAAAAAAAGTCTGAGAATCTAGCAGAATTCATGCAGGTTAGCCATGACTTCATTTTATAATGTTTGGCAAGGAAAACATGTTAAGTCAGTTAAATCTGTTTATTTGGCTCTTTAGGCACTCCATGTGGATGGGGCCTGGGTTAGAGGGGACACTGCAATGTATTTCTGCTGAGATGTCTTCCTGGAGACAAGTAGACCTGTTTGATGATCAGAGCTGTCCACACCTGGTTTCTGACTGGCCTATTAGGAACCTAAGGGTTTGCTTGAGTATCCTGCAGATGAACCCTAAGAAGCCTGTCTCTGACTCACAGGCTGGTGGGAAGAAGCTCTATCTGATGTCACCCACACTGGTCCCTGCCAGCGGTATGACTCTGGGCGTGTCATGAGATCTCTCTGTAAACCGGAAGAGAAGGCCTACTTCAGAAGACTTTTCAAGAATCACATGGAAAAGCAGATTCGTGTTCTTTACAAGTTCTGAACCAGAACAGAGCAACATATTGTGATGTGTATTCTCCACACCGGCAATAAGAAAGCTGCAATCTCAGCAAGAACTTGGTAATAGAGAAAAATCGAGCACATGGAGAGTGTCAGCATTTTTACTTTTCTTTTTTTGAAGGAAAGTATCCCCAAGAAGGCATGGCTAAAGCTTGTGCAAAGATGACCTTCTAGGAATCAGGTACGTTGAGGTAATAGGAGACAGTGTTTATGCCACAGTGGGGCCAGTTTTGTTATGTCTTAGTAGGTAGAAGACAAGAGAGTGGACACTTGGGGGCAGCTGAGGGGGAAATGCTGACGTCAACTGACCACATCCTGATCAGACCATGTGAAGTGTTTTCTTGAATCCCTTCATGGCTTTTCTGTTTTTAAAATTTTTATTTATTTGAGAGAAAGAGAGAATGGAAACATTGGGGCCTCCAGCCACTCCAAATGAACTCCACACACATGTGCCAACTTGTGCATCTGGCTTACATAGGTCCTGGGGAATTAACCCAGGTTCTTTGGCTTTGCAGGCAAACACCTTAACCATTAAGCCATCTCTCCACCCCTTTCACTGCTTTTCTATAACCATAATTCTACACCAATTATTATTTTTTAAATATTTTTATTTACTTATTTGAGAGAGAGAGAAGGAGAGAGAAAGAGGCAGATAGAGAATGGGCATGCCAGGGCCTCCAGCCACTGCAAACGAACTCTAGAGGCATGCACCCCTTGTACCTCTGGCTTACATGGGTCCTGGGGAGTTGAACCTGGGTCCTTTGGCTTTGCAAACAAATGCTTTAAAGGCTAAGCCATCTCTCCAGCCCCCAATTATTATTTTTTAATACTTTATTTATTTACTTGAGAGAGACAGAGAGAGAAAGAGGCAGAGAGAGAGAGAGAGAGAGAGAGAGAGAGAGAGAGAATGGGCACACCAGGGCCTCTAACCACTGCAAACAAACTCCAGATGCATGTGCCACCTTGTTCATCTGGCTTACCTGGGGAATTGAACCTGGGTCCTTAGACTTTTTGGGCAAGTGCCTTAACCTCTAAGCCATCTTTCCAGGCCCACGCCTATTCTTATCCTTACCTAATAGAGGAGAGGCCCTGGAGGAATAAAGAAATGTTCTGTTTACATATAAGTTGTCCAGAATTCATTAGGGTTACCTAAAAACCTTGAGAGGGAGGAGATAATTATGCCACTTGCCTGCTTATGGCTTCCTGTGATTATCAGGAAGCAAAGGTCCTGCCTAGAGATTTTGGGGACACACATTGAAATGTACTCCTTTTGGACTTCTGGGAATTCAGACACTATGAGTGTTCAAGGAAGCCTTTCAGCATCTTCGCCCAGTACCTTGGACATCTAAATAAATAAATAAATAAATAACCATTTGATGATTAATAAATCAATAGAAATGAAAACAAGGTCCCAAGTCTTCCACATCCTGTCCATTCACCATTTTCAAAAAGAACCAGCTCTGATTTTGTGGCTCTGAAAATTTCTATAGATGTTCCTTGAAGACCATGCCCCGTAGTGGTCCTGCTAGACAGGAAAGGTCCCTCAGCTGTAGGCTTGGAAATTCCACTCTTACCTGCCTCCTGATTTGAAATGTCTACTGAATTCACTACACATCTGGAGGAAGGAGAAGATATGGCCAGAAGGAAATTGGAGCTATGTGGCTTTTCACTGGAGACATTTTGTTCTCTACGACTTTGGTCTTGTTTTACTCTTGGTTGTGTTTGCAAATAAACAAACAAGTATTTAGAGACTCTACAAACATAATAGAGAATGCTTGTTTAACAAGGTGGCTCTGGCTTTATATGTCTAATAGTTTGATTGTACTAAAAACTCTCTTCCCATTTGGTTTTATTCTTATTTGTTTCCCTCTTGCTGGCAACATAGAAATGGGCATATATCCGGAATATGGCTCTGGGAAACCAGCAGTTACCTGTCACACACATGTGAGGGCATTAACTAGGAATTTTAGTGGGAAAGAAATAGTGCTAGGACATAAGGGCTATTTAACCTAGCGCAGTGTAAAATCACCCATTGTTGTCAGAGGCATATGGCTAGAATTGTGTGACTGGTGTTTGCTCACCAGTGTGTGAGGAAGATCTAGGGTGAGACATTGGTAAAATTACCAGAAAGAAACTATGGTGCATCAAGCATTTCAGAGAGCACGTGATATGGAAAAACCAAGATCACTAATCCCAATTCTCAGTGAAAGGACTCTTCCCAAGTACTTTATACTGATCGCTAATGGAGACTTATGTAAGGAGGACTGTTCTTTTACTTCTGTCATGGTGATCCCCTTTCTTGAGTATGATTCCTGTGTTGGTTAATTTTTATTGTCAATGTGATGGGATTAAGAGTTGTCTATGGGCCCAACTTCTGGGCATTTCTATGGGGGTGTTTCCAGAGAACTTTAACTGAAGTGGGAGGACACACCTGAATTTGGGCTGAATAAAAAGGAGAAAGTGAGTTGAGCACTAGAATTCACTTCTTTTCTTCCTGACTGTGGATGCAATGTGATCAGCTGCTTTGTGCTCCTGCTGCCGGGCCTTCCCCGTCACCATACACTGTGCCTTCAAACTGTGAGCCAAAATAAAGCCTGTCTTCCTTAAGTTAGTTAGGTGAGGTATTTTGTCATAGCAATGAGAAAGGTAATGGATTCAACATCCCTCCCAGGTAGTTTAGCTTGGCATATGGAAAGACCCTCATCCTAAAGTTGGCTTGGCTACTTCCCAGCTATCTGATCTAGCCACTTAACCTTTTAGAGCCTTAGGTTTCTGCCTCAACTACTTCATAGAAGGGCTGTGATACAGTTACCTTCTGGTTGCTGGAACAAACACCCAATGAGAAGCAGCTTATGGGAGGAAAGAGTTTACCTCAGGCTTACAGAATCCAGGGGAAGTTTCATCATGGCAGGAGAAGCTGGCTCACTTCATCATGTGTCCACAGCAGAGAAGAAAACACGTAATAGCCAGAGCTCAAGCTGCTTCCCTACCCAGGCCAGTGAGGGAGGGAACTCAGGATCTGCCCCCTACGACACACCTCTTCCAGCAGAGCTCTGCCTGCTAGTGACTTAAGCAGAAAGCTTAATATTAATCAAAAATATCTGAGGCTATTAGGTGACATCTACATTCAAGCCACCATGGGCCGTAAGCACAAACTAAGTAAAAAAACTCTAAAAGTCAGCAAAGCACTGTGTGACTTGAAGGTCTTCTTAGCCTTTTCATTTTCTTTATAACTTTAGAAAAGGTGGATCATTGTTGGAATGAAAGATGAAATCTAGAAAATATATTTTTATATTGTTCTAATAATATTTATATAAAAACCACATATGTTAGAACTCTTTCATAGTATTATGAACCATTTATGATTATGTTGAGTTCATAAATACAGCAAAATAGACATACTGGGTTGATGTATCATTTTTAAATTAATCAAATAGGTAGCTGATATATTTTATAACCACATTGCAAAAGTAATATTGGAATACTTTTTAAATTGCTGGTGAAAGTGATTTAAAAGTAAAATTATAGTTGCTTTGTGCTGTTTTCATATATACAGTTATTTTATTTACTTAGAAATACCAATTTATGCTTAAATTATTATCAATAATTATAATTTTACTCAGAATTATATATCATAATATTCTTATTATTTAATTAGGAAGAGAAAACAGGTATTTTTGCTTTAATTCCTGATGCTTGAAACTTCTATGTTCAAGTACCTCCCAGTTCATAATGTTTTATAATTTCAAAGGTTTTCCTTTGAACAGTGACTTCTTCATTTGATATCTACATAATATAAACTTCCTACATTTTTCCTCTTTGAGTAATATGGGAGATGAAACATTGATGATTCTAACAACCTCATGACACCAAGAGCTAAGGCTCCCTCAAGCACACTGTTACGGTTCCTTTCTTGATTCCCCTTTCCTTGTGGCCTTGACACTATTGCACATTTGTTTTCATGATTACTGGTAAATGTCTTTTTTTTCTACACTGATGTTAAGCTCCATGACGGCACAGACCAGTCTGTGCTTGCTCTCTTTCTATCATGACCTCCTCCCAGTGGGCCTGGCACTTAGGAAGGAAGCTCACTGAAGATTTGTTGAGTGAATGAGCCTGGGACATTGCTTGTTATATTAGAGTCCACCTTTTTGAGACTTCTTGTAGAAGTTTCATTGTGATCTCATTATTACAAACAGTGATGCCCCCAAGCAGCTGGTTTTCCTTACCCTGTGGGCACCAGGAGCTGTGCAACTAATTATTGTTTTATTGTCCTCATGGGCCACCAGAAAGCTTTGAAATAAATTTTAGCAGATGTGTAGGACGTCATAATATGTATTTGATATACTAGCTACCTTCCTACTTATAGTTTATACTCCTCACATTATTTTTCTTTCCCATCATTTAAAACTTATGATTCATAAATTTTTAAAATTTTTGTTTACTTTTTATTTATTTACTTGAGAGCAACAGACAGACAGAGAAACAGGCAGATAGATAGATAGAGAATGAATGGGAGCACCAGGGCCTCCAGCCATTGCAAATGAACTCCAGATGCATGTGCTACCTTGTGCATTTGGCTTACGTGGGTCCTGGGGAATCGAGGCTCAAACTGGAGTCCATAAGATTCACAGGCAAGCATTTAACCACTAAGCAATCTCTCCAGGCCCATGATTCATATTTTTATGTGAGTCTCACTATTGCTTTACTACCTTTGGTGGCAAGGCAGGTTACAAAACGATAGCATCCAGAGTAATTTCCCTTAATGTCCTTGAGAGAAATAAATAAAAACGTTAGAATTCAAGAACATGCCATTTTCATAGCACAGTAATTCCTTTCAAACTCTTTACTTGCATATGTGTGTGTGTTATGCATGAATGTACACATGCTTGTGTTTATGTGTGTGTGTGTGTGTGTGCACTTACATGTATGTGCACATGTGGAGGCCAGAGGTTGGCATCAGAGATCTTCCTTGATCACTTTACACCTTATATGCTGAGGCAGGGCCTCCCACTTGAACCCAGAGCTCATTGGTTGAGCTAGTCTAGTTAGCCAGCAAATGCTAGGGATCAGTCTGACTGTGCCTCCTAAGCACTGGGATTACAGGTGGCTGCCATGCCCAGTATTCAATGTGGGTGTTGAGCATTCCAATTCTGGCCCTTGTGCTGCCTGATAAACACTCTCCACTGAGACATCTCTTCACCCCTGCTTTCAGAATTGTGTTTCCTTTTTCAAATTTTCATCCTGAAGCAATAATAAGAATGGATGTTCACACTGAGATTCTTGGGTCCTAAGTACTGAAAGGTCCTTTAATGATGTTGACATGTGGAATTTTCATGTGTGCTTGATGTTGACAGACTATGTGACAAATGAGAAAGTTACCCAAATTGTGCTTTGACACAAAGATGGTGTGGCTTCTCTTCTTGGTCTGCTTTGTGGTCATGGCTTTAGTGCGGTGAGACTTGGATAAAGTTAGGTCATCTCTGGCCTACCACACTGGGTGGGGCCTTCTTTCCTCCACTCCCGAGATGTCAGTGAATGGCGAACTTGTTGCCCATGTTCACATCTTGATCTAGCCTAGGTCTCCTCAAGCATTCTTTTGGCTGAAGAAACATTCTCTGACCCATACAGTCCCTGAATTAAACTGAAAAAAAAAAAAAAAGGTCCCGGCCACAACTTTCACTGAGCTCAAGCAACTGGATCTGTCTTACCAGCAGATGCAACAGTGACCTCTGGTCTTCTCTCTCTGGGTCTGGAACTTTCATGACCCCCCTCTGTTGGGGGCAGGGACTTTTGTTTATCCATGAAGCACCACTTTCAGTTATACTCATGATTATGTGACTTTCGGTATTTGCTATGTCCTCACTCTTGGCCAACACAAATATGTTATCACATTCGACCTTCCTTCGCATAAGAATGACTTTGGAAGGCCACAAGATCTTCTAATAAACAATAATGAAGGAAATGAGAGCACCTGCACAAGGAAGGAAAACCTCCAACTGCAGATGGGGAGATAAGACATAACAAAGCCATCCACGTTCCTGTGAAGTGCTGGTCCCTTCCAAGAATGTGGAATGCTATGACCACTTGTATGGAATGCCTGCCCAGGAAGGCTTGTTCCAACACAAGCAATTAGAATCCCCGCCAACTCAGGAGGATTGACTGAGTCACTGTCACTGAATGAACCCCCAGGCATTCAGTGATGGAGCCTCTGCAGGACCCTCACCCAGGATGGAGGGGAGGAGCACCATTAGACTCGAAGTTAACCCTCTCTTCCTATTTCCTCATACTCCACTGAAATCTAAGCTATTCTTACAGCAATGACATGGCAAGTTAGAGGCCTGTTTGTGAAGCCAGTACCTGGGTTTGGTAGGAGAGCAACTCCCTATTTTTCCAACTATAGGGAATTTTCTTGGCTTAGACTTTGGTCTGCTTCAACTTTAGTCTTTTAAAAACAATCTCAGTTCTGATTCCGTACTTGTAAGGATGCTGAGGCTTCTGACAGCCCAGCCCTACCTTCCCTAGATCTTGAATTCTTTTATACGTTGTAGAAGTAGCAAGCTCAAGGACTGTGCTGGGCTGGACTGGAGCTCAGTAGTAGTGTGCTTGTCAAGCACGCGTCAGGCCCTGGCTTCTGTCTCCAGCACAGTGGGTGGGATAAGATGAGGGGAGGAGCAGGCTTTGGATTCAGGTTCACCTGGATTCAAAGCTTTCTAAGCCCCAGTTTTCTCATCTGAGGGATAAAGGAGGTAATCATATTTCCAGTGTGGGTGGATAATATTGCTCCCAGAAGCCATAAATGAAAATGTCAGTGCCAGGGGTGGGATATCTTCTATGAGTTGTTGATCAGGGAGGCTCCTGAGCCCTCTTAAGCAATACAGGCCATTGCTACTGCTCTTGGATTTTTTACTAGAAATAGATGCTGAGATCCATAGTTTGGTTGTAGAACATAGAGAAATTAAGCTGGAACTGAACTGGAAGCTTTCTTTCTACTAGTTAGCTTCTATAGTGCTGAAAGGTGCTAATCAGGCTACTGTGGGGGGAAAAAAAAAGTCATCCATGGTCTTATTCAGCTGTGTACCCTGCATGTTACACTCCTGACCTGCCAGGCAAGATGTGCCCACTGGTGCAATGATGGCATAACTGTTATAGGGGTGAGCAATCACTTTCTAATTGGAATTGAGGCCTGCTTCACAGGAGGACATTCATGCCTGGCACTATAAACCTGGTCAAAATTCCATGGCTGGTGGTCGTAGGCCCTAGAGGGGAACCTATTACTGTTGTTTTGCTAAAGTTTCATGTTGCACTCCTCAACTGCTCTTCAGATAGTTATGTTTATACTCATAGATCAGTGCTACTCTTAGCTTTGGTCAGAGACGCTTCTTTTTTTTTTTTCCCCCCAGTCGGCAGAGGTTACTACAGAGATTTATAAGTACCCAGAATACTGAGAATAACTGACTTTTTTTTTTTTGGAGAGAGACAGAGAGAGAGACAGAGAGAGAGAGAGGGAGGAAGACAGAGATGGGCACGCCAGCAGCCTCTCAGCTGCTGCGAACGAAATCCAGATGCATGCGCCCCTTGTGGTCAAGTGCGGCATTGTGCCTTTGCATCACTTTGCATCTGGCTAAATGTGGGACCTGGAGATTGGAACCACTGGAGATTGGAACCAGCGTTCTTAGGCTTAGGAGGCAGGTGCCTTACTCTGCAGCCCAAGAATAACTGACTTTTGAGTGGCTAACCCTAAATGGCACATCTATTTTACCCACTCAAGGCTCAGAGAACACCATGGAAGAGAGGCCAGAAAGAGTGTATGAGTCAGAGGAAGAGGAACAGCATTGTGGAATGATATCTCTTGGACATAATATAAGGGTTTTGCTCATGAATCCACAGCCGCTGTGGTATCTGCACAAGATTAGGCTCCGAACATTCGGTCATGGATCCGGGAGAGCCTCATGAGGTCCCACCTTTCCCTGGAGAACTTTTGACAGTTAATAGTTGACTGAAGAGAGAGAGACATTTTCTTCAGTTGTGTAGCCACTGGTAAGTTGTCCATGCTCTGGTAAACCCCGCCATACTCATGCAGGCAACCCTAACTAAGTTCCCTGGGTCAAATAAAGAAAAGGACGTGAAAATGGAAGGGAGACTAGTTGGAATGCAGAAGGAGTTTTTGTGGCTTTTGTGAGAGTGTGGGGGATGAGACAAGAGAGTATAAGAGGATGAATATGATCAAAATACATTATATACACACATGAGTTGTCAAAAATTACTTAAACAAAACAATAATTGCCATGTCGACATGTTTGAGTGTTACGTGAGAAAAACTGATGCACAGAAACTTATCCTCTGTGCTCTTCATTTTGTCTCTTCCCTTCTTATCATTTCTCACTTTTTCCTGACCTACCTCCCTTGTCTTCTGTCTTCCTCTGCCTGTCATGTCCCTCCTCCCAGCCCCCGCTCCATACTCTGCTCATTTCTCCCACTTCCTCTCCTGTTCTATTGTACTACTTGGGTAAAGTAGAGCCCACAAGTGGTCAGTAGCCAGTATTGGGTTGGGATACTTCCACTTCCTTCCATTTCTACCTCCATCATGACCCATGAGGCAAACCCAGAGACCCTGTTCCCCGTGACAACAATCCACTGCTCATTTTCATAGGTAGCATAAAATGATCCCTGGTGGAAGGAACTTCAGGGAATAGGTGAGAAGTACCCAGCTTGGTTTTCCTCTCAAAGTGCAACAATGTTTAGCTTCTTAAAAAGTCAATGTGGGGTTAAACAGTGGCCACAGTCTATACCTCATTGTTTCTTAGAGTGGTCTCCCTTTTGAACTGGGACCATCACCACGGCTGAGGGAAGGACAGGGGAGTGAAGAGGGGGTGAAGGATGAGGAGGTGGTTAGCATCATTTGACAATGGCTTCATAAGGAGTTCATAATTGAGTTTTAGGAAAGGGCTTTTTAAAAAATTTTTCAAACACAAAACCCAGCTTACTATATCCTAAACCTCTATTCTAAAATGCTGGGAGAGTGGAACTGCATCCACAGGAGGGATGGGGACCATGTGACACAGACTCACATACAGCAATGGCTATGATGACAATGAAGTTGTACCAGCCCAATGAAGAAGTGCCAGCCCTTCCAGTTGTAGTGGTGGCCTAGCGTATTTCATTGAAAAGGATTGGAGACACATCTAGAATCAGGGGAAAGAGAACAGCACAATTTAATGGCATGGGCCAATGGTGATGAATCTGTATGGACCATACATTAGCCAGCTCTAGATTAAGATATAGCCACAACTTTGTCATCTCAGGTGGGAGGTAAAATGATTTGTGACTGACACAGGTATGGTGTGGCAGGCTAAACAAGGAGAAAGAAAGGAACACCGTGCTCTTGGGATAAGTGAGGCAATGGCATGGAGGTGAGAGAGTAGAGTGGAGAAGACAAGGCCACTAGAATAAACAAGGGAGGCATGGCAGAGGGGATGTTGATCATACATGACCTACAAGATGCAAAACAGTGTTTTAGCAAGTCTCCCCTGCACCTGCTACTCTCTACTGAGATAGAGTCCAGTAACTCAGCTGGACATAGCTGTTGACTGCAAATGGTTTTGTAATTTTGTCCATATGTTCTTTCTGTGCTAAGCTAATGTGACTTGAAAAAAATTTCTTTTGTGACCTTTCATTCAAGTATATGGAAGAAGTTTGGCATGTCTTTAATTCTCTTGGTGAAAAGTTCTTTTAGAAAAATTCAGCAGTCATAAGTGTGTTTGAAAAGTCTCTTGTGCTTTGAGAATTGTTATTTGCCAGTGTGGTGGTGCACGCCTTTAATCCCAGCACTCGGGAGGCAGAGGTAGGAGGATCACCATGAGTTCGAGGCCACCCTGAGACCACATAGTAAATTCCAGGTCAGCCAGGACTAAAATGAGACCCTACCTCAGAAAAACAAAAAAGAAAATTGTTACTCATAGAGTTGACAATTTATATCTAAGGGATAAAACAAAATCTGGCCATGGCTGTTCAATACAAACTCAAACTTGAATTGTTCCTATGACTTCCTGGTTCTTTGATTTCTTAGTATAAATTAGGGTACATTCCAAATGATTTTGATCTTCTAAAAAATAGATTTACTTTTATTTTTGAGAGACAGAGGCAGAGACACAGAGAATGGATATGCCAGGACCTTCAGCCTGTTGCGAACAAACTCCAGACACATGTGCCCCCTTATGGTGTGTATGTGACAATTTGTGTGCTTGTGTCACTGTGCATCTGGCTACGTGGGATCTGGAGATTTGAAAATGAGTTCTGAGGCTTCATAGGCAAGCACCTTAACTGCTACGCCATTTCTCCAGTCCCCAAAAGAGATTTCTTCTTTTTAAAATTTTTATTTACTTATTTATTTGAGAGAGGGAAAGAGGCAGACACACACACACACACAGAGAGAGAGAGAAAGGGAGAGAATGGGCACACTGGGGCCTCTAGCCACTGCAAACGAGCTCCAGATGCATGTGCCACCTTGTGCATCTGGCTTATGTGGGCCCTGGGGAGTCAAACTGAGGTCCTTTGGCTTTGCAGGCAAACGCCTTAATTGCTAAGCCTTTCTTCAGTCCCCAAAATAGATCTCTAAAATGACAATATTTTTTAAATTAGTCTTAAAAGGCTAGCTACAACCATAGCATTTTTGACATAGGTATGATGATTTTTTTTTTCATGTGTCACAAGTTAGCAGTTATAAACTCATAGTTTCTGGAGCCTTTCTGGAGAAGACCAATGAGGAAATGTATAAGGAATTGTGTATCAAGAAGTTTGATACTTCTTTTGGTAACAGCTCCTCCCACTTCCCACTCCAAAAGGAATACCCATTCTTGTGGAATTCACCTACTGTCTTCTCTGTGCTTAATCTCCAGCTTCAAATTCATCTCTGCTGTTCTTGTTCAGTCTGTTCTTGTTTCTCTGCTTGATTTGCCAGACTTATCATAATAACCTTGACTGCCCCCTTTTAGAGACAAGGTTCAGCTGTGTAGCTCAGGCTGGACTGCAAATTACAATGTAGCCCAGGCTGACCTCAAACTTAGGATCCTGTTGCCTCCACCTACCTAGGCTGCTGGGAAGACAGCTGTTTACTACCATACCCACCTATGTTGTATACCCTTGAGTTGAAACCGTTGGTCTGTTTTCTAGTTCCTGCAGGGTAAAGTCAAATTCCCCTTCCTATACTTTGCAGACCCATCTCTGCCCTTTGCATACCCTGGAGTCTAAGTTCTTGCTACACATGTCTTAGACTTCTCTTTTCATCCCCTTGTAATACTGCCTCCACGCTTCTGTATATAATATCCACGACATAAAATCCCACTTCTCTGTTGAGACCAGGTAGTCCCCAAGCTCTTATTCCATATACATATATATTTACATATGTTATAGTCATATCCTCTCATCTCTGTTCTCCATTACCCTGAGAGCCTTCCTCAGCAGGGTCCTTGGTGTTCATTGTGGGGCAGTTAGGACCTCTGTTAATTCTGGCAAGGGGCAGGGGGTGGGGACTCTGTCTCAGGATATTTCTACTCATGTGGCTGTTTCCTCTGTGGTTTTTCCAAGACCCCAGTAAATGTGATAGGGGTGGCTCATCTCGTGGTGAGCAGTCAGCTATCTTTACTTGTTGAATCGGTGGATCTTGGGTCTCTCTAGAATCCTCTGCCATTTGCAAAATAAAATAGATTCTCCAACCAGGGGTGAGAGCAGCCAAACTGCTATTTCTGTTTTCATGGCTTGTTTTCCTTTGCCATAGCCCAGGGTGGATCTCCAGGCCATCCGTGCTAGGATAGTCACACCACTTGCTTAAAAACAAAATCCTACTCCAGACCTTGAAATGCCAGAGCCTACTTTGGGGACCTCAGCACTCACTTCCCAGTGAGGCAGTAATTAAAAATTTGCTACCTGCAATTAGCAGGAGGCTTCTCAAGCTCCGTGGAGCACACTGACCACCATTCACTTGGATTCAAGAATTTATATTCCCATTTTCTTTGAGTAGATTATTTTTCCACCACAGTGGCATAGCCTATATAGCATTTACTTACTCTTCTAGCTATTCTTCTAAGTTGTACTTTTGTTGCAGACAGGTTCATTGCTGGCAGAAAACACCTGGCCAAGAGCAGCTTGTAGGAGAAAAGGGTTTATTATGGCTTATAGACTCAAGGGGAAGTTCCATGGTGACAAGGAAAAATGATGGCATGGGCAGAAGGTGGACATCACCTCCTGGTGAACATAAGATGGACAACTATAATAGGAGAGTGTGCCAAAAACTGGCAAGGAGAAGCTGGCTATAATACCCATAAGCCCGCCCCTAACAATACACTGCCTCCAGGAGGCTTCAATTCCCAAATTGCTACCACCAGGGAACCTAGCATTCCTATCATCTAAGTTTATGGGTGACACCCAAATCAAACCACCATAAGTTTCTTTGTGGGTAAGGATACAGGCTTCCCTAACTCAGAGCCCTGAGCATCCAGCCCAGAATTGGGAACACAGTTACTGCTTGACCGATGTGGAATGAGCTTAAGGTAATGTCTTGGGGCGAGGATGGGAATGGGTAGAAATCGGGCTGACTTATCAGTTCTGACATACTGGTAGAATGAGTTCTCAACAGAGTGACATGTCCTCATCTAGTGGTCATTCAGCCATGTCTGAAGACAACTTTATCACACTGTGGGGTGGAGTGGGATTGAGTGGTAGGGGTGCTGGGGCTATAATGGGTAGGGCCAGGGTTGCTGCTAAATACCGTGTGTTGCCCAGGGAAGAATTATCTTGTTCTCACTGTCCTACAACCTTGGCAAAAGGGGTTCTTTCCTTGGTGCCCCCTAATGTTGGCATCCCACCATTCACTTGTTCAATGTCTGTTTCTCTCCACCTCCCTTCATGATCCTGGAACTTTCTACATAGGAACCCAAACAATGGCAGTTTCATGTTCTCTCTTCACCTTGCGTGTTCCAGACTTCCTTAATGGCCCCTCTGCACCTATCCCTGCCTGTGTCCCTATAAGGTTCATGCTTCTAATTTATATACCTGTTACAAGTGAAGGTTTGGGGATAATGCAAGTTTTCTAATGACTGTTATTAAAAAATAAGAACAATGACACAATCATGATATTGCTTAGGAACAACAAGAGAGCACACAGAATTTGGACACTTGACCATGACCCAAAGATATGAAAACACTGTTTGGAACATGGAAGAAAGTGGTTGCCAGTCTGTTCTGTTTATGTGGAACAAGCTAATTGTTTCCCCCCACATGCGTGGCTGGTTTTGGTTTATCTTTATGTAGCCATTATTCCTCTTTTTTCCCCACAGACTAACTAAACTCATTTTTTTTTTTTTTTGTGATCTTTGTTTGGGCTCATTTATTTTTTGTTTCTTCCAATGAACTCTTATTTTGCTGCATAATATCAAAATATTTTCTTCAAAGGCAATTTCCTTTAAAAATAAACTTATCAGGAGAGAGGCTATGTTCACAGCTGGTAAAGGCATGATTAAATAATCACTGTATGGGGAATTGAAAAGCAATTTCATAATATAGCTGTAGAATCCAAAGAGAAAAATCAAAGGAAACATTCCAGTTAGTTAAGAAAACTTTTAATCAAATGAAGTGTTTGAACTGTATTTGGTTTTTGTAGTTTTTTTTTTTTTATTTTGGCACCTTTTTGTGTGTGCATATTTTACTTGGTGAGAGCTTATAAGAGGTTATCTTAATGCAGTTATGGGCTTCCTGAGAGTTTGGGTAGCGTTCTAATTCCAAAATAGTCTTTTAAATAGTCACACTAAATGTTTTAGGCATACATTTGACACATGCATGGGTCTTTATCTTTGTGGCCAGCATTTGTTCTCACTTGTTCTTTCTCTCTCTCTTTTCCTAATCTTTCTCCAGTATTCCTGTTACATAGAAACTCTTGTATTCTTGATGCCTATTGATTGACATGGACTCCTTAGCTGCATGTGAGTATTGAAGTTACTCCTACTTTTGAATCCAAGAGGCTGGGGCTTTGTGGAACCCTGGAAACTGATATCCTCCCATCCCAAGAGCTCAGTTTACCTCCTTGGTAGACTAGGCACAACATTACTGGCCTTTAGCATTGTCCTAAGATGATAGTTGACCAGTGCAAAGACAGTCTATGGCCTTATTTGCTACATAAACAGTATTTATGGTTAATACCACAGTTGTGTTGGCCATTCAGATGACACTAGCTGTTTATATAAAAGTCTTTCCTTTAAAACAGATAAGATGTCAGAGCTATCAAAGGTGAACTTGGAAATTTATATCAGTAGTTTATAAGGAAGTGTTAGGTGTTAGCCTGCATGTAGGCTTCATTGATCCAGGCCAGCTGGCTCTCATTTTTCTCTCCCTTCAGTGGCTTTCCTCCCTTTCCCTGCCACCAGACTGCTGCCCCCTCCCCCACCCTGCTGCATTACTGCCCAAGCTGTCCCATCCAACCCCCCACTTCACTGCGCCACCTGACCATGCTGTCCAATCTCCCCTCACCCATCCAATTGGTCACTTGACTGTGCAGTCCCATACCCCAACCCACCAATCAACAAGCCCCTCTACCAGGTCTTTGGGTCCCCACCAGAGCCATGCAGACTCCTCTCACTTGATCAGACAGACCCCCTTTCCATCAGAAGCCTGATCTAGTCAAACACAAAAGGGAACAATCACTGACAACACTTCACAGGTAAACTACAGCTTTCTCCTGAATTAAATAAGATTCCCACACTGTGATGGGCAGACCACAGTGCAAAAGGAATAACATGAAAAATCAAATGGAAGTAACTCCAACAAAGGTTGACTGGTCCCACAATGGAAGTCTCTAATCAAAACATAGAAGAGACAACAGGATGAGAACCCCAAAATAAAGACCCAAGCTATGCCACCCCAGCCAAGCAATCAGCAAAACTTGCAGAATATCAACAAAGGTCCAACAATTGTATGAATGCTGTCTTCACTAGATTAGACATAATAAAGAAAAATAAGGAAGTCTTCCAAAGACACTTAAGTGATCTGAAGGAGCTAGCTAAGCTCAATGAAGATATAAATAAATGAAAGTATGAATTCCAAGAAGCATTAAGGAAATCAGAAAATGATGTGAAAAGGGAACTCAACAGAGGGATGGATACTATACAGAAAAAGGCAATAGAAAATATAAACCAAATTGAACAAGTCCAACCCTCTATAGAAGCTCTCAAGAACAGTCAGTCATGTGGAGGACAAAAACCTCAGAACTGGAAGACAAAACAGAAGAAATAGTTTGTGGGTCCAAAAGTTTGAATAAATTAAAAACTTTTTTTGTGAACAGAACATGAGGGAAGTGTGGGATATCCTTAAATGCCCCAACATTCAGATCATGGGGATACCAGAAGGGGAAGAAATTCAGACCAAAGGCATGGAGAACTTATTTAACAAAATTATCAAAGAAAACTTTCCCACCCTCTCAAAAGAGAATCCCATCAAGATACAAGAAGCTAAAAGAACTCCAAACAGACTTAACCAAAGGAGAAATTCTCCAAGATATATAATTAAGACTTTAAACATTGATAACAAAGAGAAAATCCTAAAAGAAGCTAGGGAGAAACAACACATTACATATAAAGGGAACCCCATTAGAATTACTTTAGACTTCTCAGTGGATACCCTGAAATACAGAGGGCCTGGAATAGAACAGTGCAAACTCTAAGAACCTATGGTTTCCAACCCAAACTACTCTACCCAGCAAAAGTATCCTTCATAATAGATGGTGAAAGAAAAACTTTCCATGATAAAAGTCAGCTCTAGAACTATATGAACACAAAGCCAAACCTAAAGAGAGTACTTCAGGGAATTCTCCACACAAAAGAGTCAAATAACCAACCTCAAGTTCCTATAAGAAGCAGACCACAATAACCAAACTCAGAGAAGGCACTATATATATATTACAGTGCAATGATGTGATGCTAGAAATTAACAACAAGAGATATGTGCCAGGAACCCTATCAGCTCCTGGAGAATGAGAAACACACTTTTAAACAACAAATGGTAGTGAATGAAATAAAAAATGAAATTGCAAAATTTCTAGAATTGAATGACAATGAGAATACATCATATCAAAACTTATGGGACACAATGAAGGAAGTCCTCAGAGGAAAATTCATAGCACTAAATGCTTTCATAAAAAAGACAGGTAGATCCCAAATCAATAATCTAGCCATCCAACTAAAGGCATTAGAAAATGAAGAAGAATCCAATCCCAAAAGCTCCAGATAGAAAGAAATAATCAAGATCTGAGCAGAAATTAATGCATTGGAAACTAAGCAAACAATTAAAAACTGATGAAACAAAGAGCTGGTTCTTTGAAAAAGTAAACAAGATTGATAAACCCCTGGGCAATTTGATCAAGAAAAAAAAAGAAATTAATTAAAAAATTAGAAATGAAAAAGGAGAGATCACAACAGACATAAGTGAAATTGGAAGAACCATCAGGATTTATTTCAAAAACCTCTACTCCACAAAATTCAATAACCTGGAGGAAATGGATACATTCCTGGACATATACCATCTACAAAAGCTATATTCAGAGCAGATTAATCTCCTAAACAAACATCACACCCATCGAGATTGAAAAGGTAATCAAAAATCTCCTTAACAAAAAGAGTTCAGGACTGGATGGCTTCTCAGCCAAATTCTATCAAACCTTCATGGAAGAACTGAAACCATTTTTTCTCAAACTGTGCCATATAACCAGAGAACAGGAAAAGCATCCCAACTCCTTTTATGAAGCTAGTATCACCCTAGTACCAAAACCAGACAGAGATACAACAAGAAAACTATAGGCCTATATCCCTGATGAACTTAAATGCAAAGATCCTGAACAAAATCCTCACAAACCGAATTCAACAACATATCAAAAGCATTATCCACCTTGATCAAGTAGGCTTTACCCAGGAATGCAGGGTTGGTTCAACATACGGAAACCTGTCAATATAATGTACCACATAATTAAGTTCAAACACAAAAACCACATAATCATTTTAGTAAATACAGAAAAGGCCTTTGACAAAATACATCACTTAGAGAATAGGCATGGACAGTTTATATCTTAACATAATAAAGGCTATATATGAAACACCTAAAGCCCAAATAATACTTAATGGGGAAAGATGTAAGGAATTCCCATTGAGATCAGGAACAAGACAGGGGTTCCCTCTCTCACCTCAGATCTTCAACATATTACTAGAAGTCCTAGTGCAAGAAATAAGACAGGAGAAAGAAATAAAAGGGGTACAAATTGGAAAGGAAGAAGTTAAGTTAGCCCTATTTACAGGCAACATGATTCTATACATAAGTGGCCTCCATCTCAAAACTCCTAAAGGTGATTAATTCCTTCAGAAAAGTAGCAGGATACAAAATCAATGCACAAAAATCAGTAGCCTTTCTATATGCAAAAAACAAAGATACAGAGAAAGAAATTAGTGACATTGACCCATTTTCAATAGCAACAACAATATCAACAAAAAATACCAAGGATGTGAAAGACTTATATAATGAAAATATAAAAACAGTCAAGAAAGAAAGTGAGGAGGACTTGAGAAGATGGAAATACCTCCCATGCTCCTGAATAGGCAGAATTAACATTGTGAAAATGGCAATCTTATGAAAATCAATACACAGATTTAATGCAATATCAATAAAAATCCCAGAATTTTTCTTCACAGAATAGAGAATCCAGACTTTTGATCAAGTAACTATAGCTACTTAATCTTCAACAAAGGCCCTAATAATGCAGACTGGAGAAAAGACAGCATCTTCAACAAATGGTGCTGGACAAACTGGAAAATTCAGGAAAATGAAACTAGCTCCACACATCTCACCATGCACAAAAATCAACTCAAAATGGATCAAAGACCTCAGTATAAGATCAGAAACTCTGCTACTTCTGGGAAAAAAAAAAATAGGAGGAACTTTCCATGATATAGGAGTGGGGAAAGACTTCCTTAACAAAACTCCAATAGCTGAGGAACTTAAAGAATCACTCAACCATTGGGATCTTATGAATCTGAAAAGCTTTTCACAGACAAACATACAATAAGCAGAGCCAAAAGACTACCCACAGAATAGGAGAAAATTTTTGCCAGCCTTACAACTGACAGAGGCCTATTTTCTAGAATCTACAAAGAACTCAAAAACCTAAACAACAAAAAATCAAACAACCCACTCAAAGTGGGGCAGAGAACTGAATAGGAAGTTCTCAGAGGAAGAAATACAAATGGCAAACACACACTTAAGAAAATGTTCAATATCCCTAAGCATCAGGGAAATGCAAATTAAAACAACTATGAGATTCTACTGTACCCCAGTAATGATAGAAAACATTTAAAAAAATCAAATGAAAAAAAAATGTTGGTAAAGATGTGGAGAAATAGGAACCCTCATCACTGTTGGTGGGAATGTAAGATGGTACAACCACTATGGAAAGCAATATGAAGGCTCCTAAAAAGGTTGACTATAGAGTTACCAACAGACACAGTGATTGCCTTCCTGGGCATTTACCCTAAAAGCTCCATGTCTCAATTCAGAGATATTTGCTCAACCATATTTATAGCTGCTCAATTCATAATAGCCAAGAACTGAAATTAAGCCAGATGTTCATCATTGGATGAATGGATAATCAAGATGTGGTATATCTACATGATGGAATTCTACACAGCAGTTTGAAAAAAATGACACAATGAAATTTATATAAAAATGGTCTAACTTGGAACAGATTATACTCAGTGAACTCTCTCAATCACAGAAAGACAATCATCACATGGTCTTACTCATCTGTGGTTCCTAACCTGGATTAGCCTGAGATGCTGACACATGTAATAGGTATCTCGAGGTCCAGACAATAGGGACGGTGGGGCAGGAGGGGAGGGTAAAGTGTGGAGGAACACAAAACTGGATGCAAATGGAACTGGTACCATAAAATCCTATATCCTGGAAGACAGCCTAAATGGTTGAATCCTTATCAGGACATTAGAGGGAACACCTGAATCAAAGGGCCCTGGAGAGGGTCTGATGAAGACTAACCTTAAAATTTCTTTCTTTTTCTCTCTCTGTCTTTCTTTTTTGTATTTCCTATATTTTCCTTTCTTCTCTTCCCTTGGGACTGGTCTATAACTCCTAGTACCAGGATGTAGTTAACACCCACAATGACCTATTGATCAGAGAGACCCACAAGGTTTCCCAAAAGAAGACAGACTTCTGTCTGAGCACTTGATTACCCACCAAAGGTTATGGGTAAGACCCTACTGCCAAAGACACCATATGCTGTCAGTATGGAACATGGAGAGAACTGGCTGTAATCTGGAAGACAGACTGTCCCCAGTTAGTCCATCTAATGCCAGAAGGTTCTACATGAGCTACTGGGGGAAAATAGCCAATATCTGTCTGTGAAACTAGAGGTCTAAGCCAGTCAGAAGCAAACAACCTGATGTGATGCTCATGCAAGTGCAATAGTGGCACACAGCTATGGTGGGTAACCACCTGCTCTTGGGTTGGCTAATGGATTCACTCAGTGGAAAGGAAACCATATCTGGAACTGGGAAACAAGTCAGAATCATATCCAGATAACAAGTTCACTCTCCAATATCAAGCTCCCACCAATCTTGGGCTACAAGAGGGCCTACACCTACTAAATTCTCTCTAAACTAACAATGTTTATCCCATTTAACCTGTGCTGAGTTTACTCTCCACTGGAAAATCTTCTTCTCTTTTTCAGATGGATGCAGAACCTGGGGAGAGAATGAGCCCATCACACTTTACCAAGGCCCCAGCTGAAACCATCGAGTAACTGGGGAAATGAGCAAGAGTGCTGCTTTCTTGGTGAACCCAATATCAGCACAAGGATGAAGGAGATAGACACAAAGGACACTCAACTTCTACCAAATCAGAGATCCAGAGACTCAGAGGCTCCCAAGACCCAAAACAAACTTGGCCCAGGGAAATTCACAGAAGAGGGTGCAGAAAGATGGTTAGAGCCACAAGTTGGGACATTATGCACAGAGACATTGCCAATGCCCCATAACTGATGGCTACCCCCACAATGCACAACCCACAATACCCATGAGGATAACCAGCATCTCCAATGAGAAGTGTCCCTTCAGAGAGGGGCAGGGATGAGGATAAGGATGGTATCAACATGTGCTGTTTACCTATTGAGTATGTGCATAACTAATAAAATATTTGTGTGTGTGTGTGTGCGCACTGTATGTGTGGAGGTTAGAGGACAACTTTGAAGTGTCTGTGCTCCACCTTCTTTGAGACAGGGGCCTCTTTCCATTATAAATGAACTGCCAGACTACAAAGGAATGTTAGACTCACAGGTCCATGAGGTTTGTTGGGATCACAGATGCATGCATCACTTTGCATCCAGCTTTGTGTAGGTGCTGGGAAATTGAATCTGGACTGACACTCTTTGTAAGCAAGGGCCTTTGACCACCAAATGATTTCCCTAGCCCCCTGTTTATTTTTGTTGAGAATTATTTGATGAATTTTTAATAACAAATGAGTATTGAATCCAGCACCAATATTGCATATTAAAATAATTTATATGCCTGTAATTGTAATAAAATGTAAATACCTCTATAAAATTGTTTACTAATATTATAAATGTTAACCTATTATTAGCCAAAGATGTTTAAATAATAACTTTACATACAAAACTGAACATTATTTAAACATTCTTAAAATATTTAGTGACCTTTCAAATAATTTGAGCTTTTGAAGTGAATTTAATTGTTTCAGATGAACGAGAGCTGAGGTAGTTTGATTCATGAAGAGATCTTAAATCTTGAAGAAAATAATTTTCCAAATTTTGTTGAAATTAGTTTTTTTTTTTTTTTTTCCGAGGTAGGGTCTCACTACTCTAGCTCAGGTGACTTGGGATTCACTATGTAGTCTCAGGGTGGCATCAAACTCATGGTGATCCTCCTACCTCTGCCTCCCAAGTGCTGGGATTAAAGGCATGGGCCACCACGTCAGGCTTACTTTATTTTTTTGTTTGTCTGAGATCCAAAACTATTTTAATATGTACTAACAGAAAAATAGCCAATGCTGTAATCATAAAAACATATCTTGAGCATCTATAACAGAAATGATATACACTTCAGAGTTAAGTAGAAAATTCAGTAACCCATTTAATCAGTGTACGTTTCGCAGTATTTGAAATGTTTTCTGATGCATACTTAACCTATATTTTCTTTTTTCATGAATGAGTTTCATATCAGTACTTACTGGAATTTTTGTATTTGTCTTGAGAAATGGCATTTAAAGATATCTAGTATTAGTCCAATAGAGCAAAATAATAAGAGAATGATATTTTCATAAAATTCATGTTTTTTCTACCTCATAGAGAAGTGCTCCATTATCCATGGTCATAAGGTTTGGGTTGACAGCGATGAAAAGATAACCTTGTATCCATTCACACACAGCCATATAGGCACATAGGATTTGAAAGGACAAGGTGAACCCTATTATTCAGCAAACAACACTCTCCAGTTCTCTCCAATGGCAGTAAGGCCTGTGGCAGGAGGATAAGGGCAACTAGCCGTCTTCAAGCTTATTGCTTTGTATTTTTGTCTTATGAACGTTGTATTGAACCTCTGTACAGGATCTGATTGGGATGAAATGTCATATCTGAGACTGATCCTTATCTCCTAAACATTTGCTTTGTTTCTTTGATTCCTTGGGCTTTCCCCTCTTATTTTATTGTGAGTGGCTTGGGGCTTTGATCTTGTGATCAGCTCTGGCTCACAACGCAGACCTTTGCTTTGGCATGACACATAGAAGGGCACGGGTATCCTCAGAAAATCTAAATAGACAAGAGGTTGCTTCTTTTGCAGTAAGGGCTGAAGGCAAATGGGGTAACTTCAGAATTTATGGTCTCCCATTACATTATGGGAAACTAAAAATTCCCACGAGTATTTTACCATTAAGAAAGCACACCTGTGAGAACAAACTTGATGTACAGTATCTATCTGTTTCTCATTTCATTTGCAGGAGTGTCTTGAGCTCCGGAATTAAAATTTCCCTTTTGTATTGCTGCAGACATAAAATAGTTAGAGCCATTTTTCAGATTCCGAATCCTGTTCTGGCTAGAAAACATTATATTTAAAAAAAAAAAAAAAAAACGTTTAGAAGCTGTATGGTAAATGCAAAACTGATGAATAGAGAGAGAGGAAAAATTCACATGGGTGTTTTTTAGCATAAATAAAAATTAGGAAAGACAGATGCCAACATGAAAAAGAAGTCACAAGTGTTTACAAATTATATTTTATGTTTTCTTATTATTTTAACTTTTTTTTTGTAAGGTGGGAAAGGTGCATGAAGGGTTCAAACTAGATAGCTAATTGAATCAATGGAAACGGGAAACATACTGAGGAAGAACCTAGTGGAGGAAAAGATGCTCCATATGTGCTAGATGGGGATAAGGGATAAGGTCCCCTGGTAACTAGGGAATTTCGCTGCTCAGATGACTGTAAAGAGGTACTGGAGTCTTTTCTTTGTCAACACAGGTCTACTTATTCATGAACCCTAAGCATCCAAGGAATGGGTTTCAATGCACTTGAGCCTGTTTTCTTTTCATGCATCTTTTGGTAAAGAATGTTAATTAGCATCCCAAATATAACCAGATGACAACACTTCATGGGAAGTTTATCATACTGAGATGGACACCAGTACTTTTGTGTCCCTTTTAAAAGTGACTAGGAAACTGAATTCTCATGTTTGATAACTAACTGGGTGATTAGAATGGGAAAAGTTCGTTCACCACCATTAAACATTTCTCCTCTTTTATTCATGGTTTTTATTAACTTTGAGAAAGCATAACTGAAAGATCCCATCCAGAAATACATCCGTTGACAAATCCAACAGCAGCAGGCTCTGGCAGGAGCAGACATTCCCATGCCTGTGAATGTCAGCATTTCATTCTGCATATCAGACACTTTTGTTAGGTGGTTCTTGATATATTTTTTTGAACATGCACTTGTATTTTTTTTTAAACTGGGACTCATCTGCTAGCTATGAAACAAGCACTGAACTTTGTCCAGTGGGTTCATAACCTGAATTCAAGTTGTAGGTAATGTTTGTAATTCTAAAAATGCCAACATTTGTCATTGTGAATTATGTTTCCTTTAGGAAATTCCTGTACCAAAGGGAGGCAGTCATTTTTGACACTAATCAGATGCCTCCGTGCTGCCCCTCTCCTGAAGGAGGCCAGGCTTTCTGGGTTATTAGTATTTAAAAAGAAATAACCACTCAGTGTAGTATTTCAGTAAATAATGACCTACAAGAGCTATTAGGAATATCCCACAATGTTTCCCACCCGCCACAGCAACGATTAAGTTAGACAACATTGCAGGGCTTTTCTTGAGTCAGCTGGGGAAGGACTTGTAATTCTTCATTCACATTTTCTTTTTCCTTTTCTTTCTTTCTTTCTTTCTTTCTTTCTTTCTTTCTTTCTTTCTTTCTTTCTTTCTTTCTTTCTTTTGCTTAATCCCATGGCTTTGATTTTTTTTTTTTGCCTTGTAAGTTCTTATATATAAAGCTTACAAACTGCTTCTGGCTATGCAGAATTACATGCTTTTAGATGAAATTCAATCCATTGTAAAAGTTTTTTTTTCTTTTTTTCTTTTTCAGAGCAACACTATTTTTTCCTTGTTGAATTTGGATGACACAGAGGAGAACATTAGTTAACTGGGAACAGAAATTGTGTTACCCAATTTAAAAAAGCTGTAGCAGTAATTTTGGGAAAGACTAGAAAAATTAAACACCGGTGAGTTTATTTAAGCCTTTTAAGGCAAAAGAGGAAATACCGGAAGATAATTAAACCTGCTGAGTTGATTTTGCCTGTGGAATGTCTTTGACTTGCCTGCCTTTGACATAGGTTATGTCATTATGAGTGCTGGGGATTTAAAAAGAACTGGTAGTGTTACATGAAATGATGTTTTAATTTTTCTTGGTGATTCTTACTATTGATCATTGTGTAAAATAGTAATAGTGAAGAAGGAAAAACGTGTATGTCACAAGATCATGGAAATTATCTTCTTGCTCCTTTTTCCATATGTAACAGGTTAAAAATTTGGAGAATTCTTCTAAGCTGGTTACCTCCTCCCAAATGATTTATGTGACTATATATGGACCAGCAGGGAGACTTTGAAATCTGAGGTGAGACTTTTGAAACAGAAACACTGAAACTAGAGCTATGGAGGAAAAATACTGAACAGATACTCCATTTGTTCATACAGCAGGATTAAAAGTTTTTTTTTTTTTTAATCCCTTCTAGAACAGATACACAAATCTGTAGACAATCTATGAAATTTGCTGAAGGGCCACTTGGTCTTACAGGTAACATATTCCTGGGTGTTTGAATTGTATATTTTTATGCTTTTATGTCCTTTTCACTGACAGGACCAAACACACACACACACACACACACACACACACACACACACACACACTCCATTTTGTTTTCTGGGCCCTCTTCGGCATTCACATTTTATTTTCTTCCTAAATGCATTCTGCAGATTTTTTTATTTGGTTTGTGTAAATAAGTTTCATGTCAAGGGAGCCGAGATCCTCCCACTTCTGAATGAACTCTTAATGGATAAGCCTTACTTCCTTATTTCCCGGTCTTCCCCTTAAAGCATTTGCCTTTCCCCTGTGTTTACCATTATTAGCAGTGACTGGTTCTCAGGATTCGTTCTAACATGGGAAATGAGGTGTTCTTTCTTTTTTTTTTTTTCCTTAATTGATTTGGCTGGAAGGTGCTCATGTAGAAGGGATGCTGGGAAAAGAAATTGAGCAGACATCCTATGGAAGTGAGGTAATCACACTGGGCAGAAGGTGGTTCTGGAAGTTTCCGTGAAGACTGAGCTTCCATGTTACCAAGCCTGGTTCAGTACTTTGTGATAGTAAGGGCTTTGTAAGTATTTAACCCCTCTCCTATGAGTTCATTGGCACCCATGATTCATTGTACACATAATTGACTAATTGAGTTCTAGAACACTCTGCTTAAAAAATTTAAAAACGAAAGAAAGAAACAAAATTTCTTTTTGATCATGGCTTCACTGAGCTGAAACCCAGACTCAGACAAATCACTGTGTTGAAGAGGCAACTAGAAATACTGGACAAAGAAGTCCGGGTTTCTTTCATGTGAACCAAATGCATAATATCTGAGTGGGAAGAAACTCAACAGAGAGGAAGTTACTGTCACTAGAAAGGATTCAGAATGGTATGCTGTGAGGAGACAGGGCCAGGGACTGTCCTCTCCACTGCTACTTCCCCACAGTGCTCACTTGCTGAATGGATGAATGGCTATTCCCCAAGCTGCAGTTGCCAAGTCTTGGGCTTGTCCCAGTTTAATGTCACTTGTATTAGGCTTGAAATTTACTTTGAAATCACAGGAAGAAAGACTCTATATAAACTAAATGGCTATTGTTTTCTCTAATATAATTATGTCACACCCAAGCCCCAGTCCCTCCCAGACAACAATTGGACCAAAGCAGTATGTCATGTGATGCTTGAGGTCAAGCTAGTTCACCTCTTTGTCACTAGCCAGACTCTATGTAAACTACTGAAGTAAAAGCAAAGCGCTCTAATAATGGCTTTTAATTCTTTAAAAAAATTTTTTTATTTATTTGCAAGCAAAGACAGACATGGGGCAGGGGTGCAGAGAGAGAGAGAGGGGCAGAGAGAGAGACAGAGAGAGTGAGAATGGGCACACCAGGGCCTCCAGCCTCTGCAAATGAACTCCAGATGCACACGCCACTTTGTGCACCTGGCCTTATGTGAGTACTGGGGAACTGAACCCAGGTCATTAGGCTTTGCAGGCAAGTGCCTTAATCATCTCTCCAGCCCCTCTAATACTTTTGATAGCTCCACACTTACTGACAAGCAATGTGAAGTGAGAGGTTGAGAGAGACATCTTCCAGTTTCTCTGAAGGCACATGCCATGCTCTGACCCAGACATATTTCAGTAAATTCTTTTTTTTTCATAGATGAAGTTAACAGATGAAAAGATTTTGGACTTCCAAGTTGCTGTGAAGGGTGAGGGCTTATTCTCAGGTGGGCAGGTCTGTCTCATGGTTAATGCTGAATCTCAGATGAAGCAAGGATTTGAGGTGAGTTTCTACTGACTTGTGGTAATGTCAGCGGTAAAGGAGAGATCATAAATTTCCAGTCATATGTAATTATGTGAGGATGGATGAAAGCTCTAAATGCTTGCATTTCAGACTTTATAGTGAGAAAAGGAAATACTCCTACATGTCCCCAGATGTTTTTGAGATGTGTGGCCCTCTCACTATGTCACTGGGCCTCTATGTTTTTCATCCATTAATACAAAAGATATTTATTTAGCATCATTATGGTTCAGGCTGGGGCCAACCAGACATGAATCTTGCCTTCCTGGAGTTCCTCTATATTTACATTGTAGCAGTTATCAATTAACAAATAAGAGCTCTCACACTTTGAAATACTATATTCATAATGAGGAGGAGGGGGAAAGGAAGAAAAGGAGAAAGAAAATAGAAGAGAATCCAAGAAAATAAATCATTATATATAAACCTGTTACCAGCAAACTCCAAATTCAGAAATGCAGGGACCGTAACAGTTGGTAAAACAAGGCCAGGCCAGAGCCATGTGTTCACAGTGCTACTGCAGACAGCATCTCATACGGTGTGTGTTTCAACGGAGAATATAAAGGGATAACCAAAAGAACCGCGTTTTTGCCCAGCTTGAGGCTGTCTGATGTTCAGTTACACCTTCTCAGGAATGAAGACTGGCAACTGTCACATAGAGGATGTTCATGCAAATGTGTTCCAAGGGCAACTAGGTCACAGGAAAGACACTGGGCCCAGTGGTTCTCTTCTTCACGAAGACCCTTCCCTGTGACTGTCAGGATTCTGAGCCTCTATACACCACTAACCCAGAGCAGGAAAGGGCTTGCTGCCGTCTTTCCTTCCCCACCCCATACCCAGCAGAAGGGAGCGACCACATAGGATGCATGAAAGTCCACCCTTTCTTTCCTGCCCCCGTGCCTATTCTTCCAAATGCTGGTCTCATATTGACCACAGACCACATACTTCTATAAGGAGCACCTGGGACATCATAAGCCATCTTGTAGAGACAATGCTGCATAAATTAAGCAAATTGTTGTTTAAGGGTGACCTTTATAGGACAGCACCTTACCAGACAGGCAGGCAGGCAGGCAACACAAACAAGTGGAATGGCCAGAACAATGCGTGATGTTGCAGCGGGGGCGGGGGGCGGGAGAGGGGGGAGTGGTGGTGGTGGTGGTGAGCAACAGCATGGGCCCATGCAAGGGATAGCAATGGCTTTATTCCTATGGGACGTCACAAGGAGAGAGGGGCACACGCGTCTGCACACACACAGACACACACACACACGTGTGCATTTACACACGGACTCATAGGACTCAATCTGATCTTGTAAGAGGAGTCAGAACTTTAAACTTTTGTGTGAAATTTCATTACCCCCCCCAAGAAAAAACACATCATTGACATTCTGTTTTCAAAATATTTAGAACTCTGAGTGCCACACAAACATATATGTGCTGTAGAAGTGGCCCAGCAGCCAACTGTGGCATACAGCCCTAGTAACATTAAACACGCAGGGACTACTGTATTGATGGAAACTGTCCTATGAAGAAAATACGTTTGGGAAATGTTCCCGTAAGTTCCTAGGTGTGATCTCTTTAGGTTTCTATCAGTCTTGAATCTGGCGGAGAGCGCGAGGTTTGACACAGTTATTAGGTCTGGTCTAATGTTCTAGGAGGTTCTCTTTTTTGAGCTTTCTGCTGCCTTCTCAGAGCATGTGCATGGAGGCCTTGCCTTCATTCCAAGGCTCCAGAATGGCTTCAGGGATACTGCTTGTGCTTAATTCATCCAACTTAACAGGACAAGTGTGACTTTTGATTTTGTTTGTGTGTGTGCGGGGCGAAAGGGGGATCTTGCTACAAGGGAATCAATGTGAGCACCAAGTAGGCTAAGGTCTGAGAATGCCAAGAGGCAACTTCCTGACCTCTAGATTCAGCTTGCTCCCATTGGATATAAAGACATTTAATCAAAAGTTGTAGGGAGGGAAGGTGGGGAACAGAGGTCTGGTATGCCTATGGATGAACAACAACAACAAAAAAAACCCCTCACTTTTCACCCCAGCCAGTGTAGAACAAATTTCCAGGGTGTGACCTGTTGAGAACATCTGTGACCTTTATTTCAGAAGTTCCAGGAGGAGGCCATGGCTCTGGCTGCCACCACTGGTTGAGCTGGTCATCAGGAAGCTTGGCCTGCCAGGAAAACAAGGGAGGGAACAAGAAAGGCTTTTTTCCAACTTATCCAGATGCCTCAGAACTCAGACCTGATTGGCTGAAAAGCTGATTTGAATGAGTCTGTCTTTCCTGGTCCGTATTAGCTATGACAGGCTACATGATGGTGTAACAAATAAACCCCCTCATTTTCGTGGTTTTAACACAGTAAAAGTTGATTTTCTCCTCAAGGCAAAGTCCACTGTGTAATCAGAAGTTGGCTTCTATAGCTCTCTCTCCTTCCAGCTTTCTCTCTTAGAGACCCCACTTGGGTTTCCTTGAGGTGATCAGCTGGGATAAGCGCAGAGGGAGAACTGAGCTGCATGTTTTACATCCAGACAATCTTTGCTTCTGCCACATTCCATTAGCCAGGACTGTCACATGGGAAGCTGTGCGTCCTTCCGTCCACCCCAGAGGAGGAGACAGCACCATGCCAATACTACCACCTGTTGGTCCTCTGAGCATCCAGGGAAAAGTTCGCTAACATACTCCCCTCTTCTTCTCTCCATGCTCCCACCCTCCCTCTCTTTCTTCCCCCCTGAACCTTCTCTATGTGTCACGTTGGTATGGCTGGCCAGCCATGAAAGCAAGAAGACTGATAACCAGCTGGTAGCCTGGCTTTTTGGAAAGTTGATCTCCAAGTGTGCAAGAAGAAGAAGGCTGGAGGGCTCATCCCTATTGGAGCACAATGCTAATTTGTCTCTAAGGAGCTTGCTGGTAATTTCTCACTCCTGTTTTCAAAGGACTCCCTTCTTTCTCTTCCTTAGTCAAAACTCCTGAGAACACACACAGCCATGTAAGATGTACGGGTACTGTCCCATCCCAATCAAACAGATACCTTCCTCCTTCCATTGACTGAGGCAAGTAGTTGAATTCACTGATTTGTTGGCTTTCAAAATGACTTTGGGCTGCACAGATAATTAAGTCATTTTATTCATGAGAGCTGCAGTAACTGAGCCAAGCATCTAATTTCCTGCCTTTATAGGGCAGAGAGTGGATCACAGAATACATACAGGATTTGTCCACTGTCCCTTTTCTCAAGCCCTCATTGTTGTAAGAAGTTCGCAAGACAAGAGTCATCCATCTAATTCCCCAACCTTGTCAGCTTAGAAACAAGTGTTGATGAAATCAAATCAATATTTACACTTAACTCTTTGACCTGAGGCATGCAAAGATTGAGGTCTACTTATGTTTCATATATTTTAAATATGTATTTTAAACCACCATTGTTAAAAGATCTTTGGTCCAAATTCAGAAATACTTGAGGCACACATTTAAGGGGTTTGCTTAATTGAAACCACGAGATAAGATTTGAATATCACTAGGTTATGGTAGATAGGTCCTCCCGGTTTATGAAACTGGTTTCAGGGTGATGGTTATGTGTTCTTATGAAATACACACTTAAACAATATGCTTGACTTTTGACTCAATGTGTAAAATTACAGTAGGGGGTGATGTTTGTAATACAAACAGTTTATGTGGGGAGGTGCTGATCAACTAACTACATTGGGGAACGATGTCTATTTAAGACATAATATATACATTTATTAGGAAATAAAGATGGACTATCAAATGAACTTAAAGTGACATTTTTTTTCGCAGGGGGGGGGTTATTGACCAGATGCAGTGAATCTGAGATCAATTAATTTTGCTTTGAAGTTTGTACTTGATCCAGATCTTCAATAAGAAGGTAGTTTCCAAATCACTGGTCTGTGAACACTGCTTGTGATTAATTACCCTTTTATAATCTTAGGAATTCTGTTCTTTGCTATATTTTGAATAACTCAGACTCCATGGGGAGTTGTATTTTGGCTGGTATATTTGGAACTGCTAATAAACACCTACTTCCTGTTTTTCTTACTACTGTGTCTAGCAAATTGTAAAATTACTTCTATTGCCATCTCCGTTTCTTCTGTGTTTAACCAGTCTTGATTTATGTCGTAGGATATCTGCATCAAAGAATCTTTGCCAACAAAGTTCTCATAGCCTTAAAATGTATGATACTGTATCATAGTACTGCAATACAAACTTGAAGGATGGTAGGCAAAAGAATTGTGCTTCATGAGTACAGAAAACTTGGAATTTTATTATGTTGAGCCTCTAATAAATGTGAAGGAGTTTATTTTTATTTTTAGCGTGTTTTTAAAGCCACGAATTTCATTCTTTTTAGCAGGACATGGGATAAGATAGAAAAGAGTTTTTTCCCCCCCCTCTTTCCGTTTTAGGTGTTATTTTCTTACTAAAGTCTAAGCATTGTATTAAACCAACATAAGTAGTAGTATTGTTGTTATTCCTGTCAGGTTTTTAATCTGTAAAATTCTTCAGTTATTTTTTTGATGATAACTTGTCATTCCAAGCACTGGACATCCAGTTTCTGTTGTGTAGGCTGCAGGTTTATGTCCATGTCCAGGAAGTTGCTGGCTGAGGAGGTCAGGGATTCCCCCAGAGGAAGAGGCACTTGAGGAGAACCAGCCGTGGGTCCAGCACAGCCCCTGTGAGGGAGGGAACTTTCGATTGCTGTCCAAGCCTCGTTGCTGAGGGAATGATCAACAGATATTCCTTCTCCTTGGCTTATAGAACAGCATTAAGGATTAATGAGTTATTGGTGCTCTGGAACTTCTACCCTTTGCCTTTTCATCCACGAGAGCTCTGCCTTCTATTTCCTGGCTACCTTGGGAACAGAAGAGTTATACATTTTTCCGGATGTTGCACAGGCACAGTCTATGACTTTGGCATTGCATTGACCACTTGACCAACCTTTGGTCCTGGGCAATTGGGCTTTTAATCATGCCACTCAGACCTTCTTTGCCCATGGCTATGTAGTGGTATGGGTTCTTTAGAGCAACAAGGCCAGTGGAAGTATGTTCCTCAACTGTGATGGAGCTATGTCCTTCCAAACCCATTTTAAGTTGAAAATGTATTTCATATACCACTGAGTGGGTATCATGGCTAAGCCTATCCTGACTTAAGTATGCTCAGAACATTTATAATTGAGTACTACTGGGAGAAAGCATCTAACATAAAGTGTATTTTTATGATAAAGGACCAAAGATCTCATGCAATTTACTTGATACTGTACACTATAGAATATCTATCTGCTATTTTCTTTTGTAATTGGATAATTAACTGGGGATTGGGGCTCTCTGATATTGCCCACCATAAGCAGCACGCACACACACACACACACACACACACACACACACACACACACACTTAAAAAACACAAACAAGACACAAACTGGATGAATGCCTATAAGTAAAATAAGATTAATACCAGGGCTGGAGAGATGGCTCAGTGGTGAAGGCACTTGACTGCAAAGCCTAACAACCTGGTTTTCATCCCCTAGGACCTACATAAGCTAGATTCACAAGTCTGGAGTTCATTTGTAGTGGCAAGAGGCCCTGGCACACTCTCTCTGTCTCTCTCTCTCTCACTCTCTCTGCCTCTTTCTCTTGTTCTCTTCTCAAATAAATAAATAAGAAGATATTTAAAAAAGATTAATGCTAAGAATATCTAAAACAAGATGGACAATGAACAAATATTATAAAGAGGCAATACCTAAAAGAGGAAGTCAAAGATACTAGAGTTTGGTAAATATTCACTGGTTATTAAATGAATAGAGAGGGGTTAGAGCAGATCTTTGCAGATGTTAATGTCTTTGTTGGGGGTCGCTAGGATACAGATCTTGAGATGGGAATTTGGGTATGGGAGATTTACTGGGGAAAATTCCATGGGGAATGAGAGAAGCAGGAGTGGGTAGAGTGAGTATAATCTGAGAGCTCTAGAGGTAAAATAGTCCTTCAGAGGTGTAGTGAACTAAGACAAGGCACTGGGCCTCTGGACTTTTGTGTCTAGCACTTACGGTGCTGAGCTTCCCTAGGCAAAAGAAGTAACCTTTGGCAGGGCAGATCTGTTTGGCAGAAGAGACTGTCCAAGGAGACAGCTGTGAGCCATCAGTAGCCTAACTCCTGGCAGCTGGGGATGCAGCAGGAACTGGGTGGGGCACACACAGCATCCACCTCGTCCAATAGTATGAGCCAGTGAATTAACCCAAACACTGAGATTAAGCACACGGGTGTTAAATCAGAGCACTGGGATTTAACCCAGCTTTACCACGGCTCCCGCTAGGTAACCACCAGCAAGTTAACTGCTCTGAGTCTTGGTCAGGTATCATTTCAACAAGTATTTGTTGAGGCCCAAGAATCCCTACCTTGGGATTGCTATGAGCGTTAAGTGAATGATTAGCATGGCGAGCTTGCGCTATTAGTCCTGACACATACCTTGCTTGACGTGACTGCTGTTTACCGATGTTAACAATAGTGGGGAAAAGATTGTCAAAAAAAATTTGTCCTGTCAGGGTAATACTGAAGACTGTAGCTCTGAATATACTTCTGGAGCTTTCATAGATCAATGGGGCACTTGGATCAGAGTTGCTAAGAGCGGGGTTATTCAAGCTGTACAAGCCTTCACTGCCTTTCACTCAAGGCCAACTGTGACTTTTCCTATCTTCAGACGGCTTATTTTCTACAGTATACAGGTGATCTCAGGTAAGAATAATGATGCATGTGCTCTCTCACTTTGTTTGATCACCAGGTGACTGTGGTGAGCAACTTGCATATTCGAAAACTCTTTCTTAGAATTTGGTCGATTCAGCAGTAGTGGCACACAGCCATTGTGGGTAACCAACTGCTCTTGATTTGGCTAATAGATCCACTCAGTGGAATGGAACTCATTTCTGGAACTAGGAAACAAGTTAAAACCATGTACAAAAAATGAGCCCAGTCTCCAAGATCAAGCTCCCACCAAATGTGGGCTAGAAGGGGGCTACACATATAAAATTCTCTGTAAAATAACTATGGCCATTCCATCTATCTAGTACTAACTTCTCTCTCCATTGGAGAATTTGCTTTTATTTTTTTCTGATGGACCATGAACCTGAAGGGAGGATCAGCCTATCACACCTCACCAGGGCCCCAGCTGAAACCATAGAGTAATGCGGGGAAAGGGCAAGAATACAGCGTTCTTGGGGATCACAACACCAGAAAAAGGCTGAAGGAGATAAACACAGAGAATATCCAACTCCAACTAAGCCAGATATCCAGAGACACAGAGGCTCCCAAAACCTCATCACTGAAGTAGAACTAAAATGATCCCAACATGGCTCAGGGAAATTCATGGAAGAGGGGGCGGAAAGAGTGTTAGAGCCACAAGTTGGGTCATTATGCACAGAGACTTGGCCTATCCCCCATAACTCTTGACTACCCCCACAATGCATGACCCACGTTCCCCATTGATGAGGGTCCCATTGGAGTGGGGACAACAGGGAGGAGGATAATGGAGTTACCAATATGAATGTAAAACTAGTATAATATAAACAAAAAATAAATTATAAAAATTAAAAAAGAATTTGGAAGAATCAAATAAATTTTGGAAGGGACTATAGACTTTAAAGATTATCCAGTACATGAAAGGTTTCTGTCCATTGTTTCCTTCTTTTATTTCCTTGCCTTCTTTTTTTCTTATTCTTTCCTTTCCCTTTCTTTGCTCCCCCTTTCCCTTTCTCTTTTCTCTTCTCTTCCTTTTGTTTTGGTAAGTTGTAAGAATATGCATACTCTTACCTTCTGTGACCCTTGCTATAAATGAAAATTTTGCAAGTTAGCGCGTTATTTGGGGTGAGAAAACAGACCATCTCTGGTTGAAGTGGGGATGAGAAAATTAGAATTTACCTTCTCTGTTTCTGTGCAGGCTTGGCTTATGAAGAGAAGAAAGAACTTTGTCTGGACTGGCTAGATGCAGTTTGTGCGAGAGCCTGGCTGTGCTCTTCCCATGTCTTGAAAACTTGGGCAAGGCTGACTTTAGAAGAAATGGACTGATGTGAGCAGATGGAGATGACACAGAAAGAAATGAAAGTTTTGGGCTTTAGACATAAGCCTATTTCAGCTGCAATTGTGTGAGAGATTACCACCCTTGAGATTGAGCCAGCTGCTCTGTATTGGGATAATAGAAGGTGTCCTGACTTTTTTGAAAGTGGGAACCTGAAGGAAGAATGGTGAGGGCATTTTCCTTCTCTTCAAAGTCATCTTTATCCCCCCCATCCCAGATTAACAAATTTGGTAGCCTACCTGATACTATGGGAATATAACAAATCCAGGAAAGAGGGTCATTGAATTTGCCCTCTGGCTCTTTTTTTTTTTTTTTCTTTTTTTTTTTTGGAAATGGTCACTGGGGCATGTGAGGCAGGCTTGCTGGAGTCCCTGTGTGGAGGTACAATGTAGCCATGAGGATGAACAGTGGGTTGCAGTGGAGACCCAATGAAGATGCCAGAATTATGGGATGGCTGCTAAGGAGAGTTGCTGGCTTGGGTTGGGGTTTTCCTGGTGCTACTGTAAGCAACCCAGCTGGAGGGGCCACATTGGAATCCCACAGACATCATCACTGGTTACAGATGTTGGGCTTGGAGCTATTGGTTTTTCCTGTTGTTTTTTTTTCCCCTTAGATCTTGCATTGGTTCAATCTCTACTTGCAATGCCATCTTTTGTGGTGCATGTTTATTCTGTGCCCTTATGTGTTTTTGGTTTTAGAGGTTCACAGTTAAAAAGATCTTGGACTATGGGGATTTTGAATAGTGTTGGGAATTGATTAAAAATGACGAGGACTTTTAAAGTTGGACTGAATGTGTTGAATTTCACATCATGAATAATCATGAGATTATAGGGGCCAGGGGAGGAATGTGGTGGTTTGAATCAGATGACCTTCATAAACTCATGTATATCAGAATTCTTGGTCCCTAGCTGATGGCAATTTGGGCGATGGAGTCTTCCTGGAACAGGTGTGTTGTTGGGGATGGGCTTTGAGGGGTTATAGCCAGCACCCTCTTGCCAGAGCTCAGCTCACTCTCTCGCTGATGCTTTACACCACTGTGGCAGAGGTGATGTCCAGCCTCTGCTCCTGCCATACTTTCCCTTGCCATCATAAAGTTTCCCCTTGCAACTGTAAGCCAAAAACAAACAAATGAAAAGAACAAAACTTTCCTCTGTTTTTGTAAAAAGATTTTATTTTTATTTATTTAATTACTTATTTATTAGAGACAGAGAGAGGGGAAGAGAGAGAAAGAGAGACAGGGTGAGAATGGGCACACCGGGGTCTCTGGCCCCTGCAAACAAACTCCAGATGCATGCGCCACCATGTGCATCTGGCTTATGTGGGACCTGGAGAATTGAACTGGGGTCCTTAGGCTTTGCAGGCATGCACCTTAACTACTAAACCATCTCTCCAGCCCTTTCCTCTGTTTGTGGTTGGGTGCTGTATCCAGTGACATCCCAGCAATGAGAGGGTAATGACAACAGACTTCTTTTTATAGTCATATTGTTGAAGATTCTTTCTAATCTCATGGTATGAGGCCATCCAAGTGTTCTCTCCCTTCCTCCTCTCCATCCCTTTCTCTCTCTCTGATAGAGATCAAACCCAGAGATTCACTCATATAGGAAAGCACTCTATCATTGGTCAGCATCCCCTGCTCTTATCCACATGCTCTTGCTTCACAAATTCATACCTTAAGGCTGGATCTCTTTTCTGAACCTCAGATGTAGTTCCATAGCTTAAGGATACATTTCCTGGATATTTAATAGATATCTCAGCATTAACATGTCCCAAACGGAATTCCTGGTCTTCTTCTGCAAAGCCTGCTGTGTTACAGAAACTTGCCTAATAGACTCTTGGACACAAACATCTCAGAGCTGTCCTTGCTCACTGCTTTCCCTCATGGTCCATACCTAATTCATCAAAAAATCTGGGCTCTGGGGCTGGCTGGGGAGGTGACTCAGCAGATAAGAGTACTTGCTGTGTAAGCAGAAGGGCCTGAGACCACCTGTGTTCAATTTGTTAGTACCCATGTAAAAACCTGGGCATGGCCATGCACTCCTGTCACTCCAGGGACAGAAGGCCTGAGAAGCACTGAGACCTGAGGGTCAGCCAGTCTAACCAAAAATGGCAGCTTCAGGTTTAACGAGAGACTCTGTATCATAGGAAACAACCCAGAAGCGCAGCACGGGAGGACAGCCAACCTTCTCCTCATGGGGCACACACATCTGGACACATGTGCCTACAACACACAGCACACACACACACACACACACACACACACACACACACGGGGACACACATCAGTACACACATGCATGTAACACACATGGGGCACACACATCTGCACACATGTGCCTACAACACACAGCACACACACACACACACACACACACACGGGCACACATATCAGTACACACATGCATGTAACACACATGGGGCACACACATCTGCACACATGTGCAAACAACACACAGCCACAATATATATGGGGTGCACATATGTGGAGTACACACATCTGCACACACATGCAAACAACACACAACCACACATATGTGGAGTACACACATGCATACAACACACACTACACACACGGGGCACATGCATCTGCACACACGTGCATACAACAATACCACACACACATGTACAAAAAAGAAACCTGTGGGCTCTCACTTCAACATGTATTTTGAGTGAGACCACTTCTTGCTATTAACCTGTCTCATACTGCCATCGTTTTTCCTCTATGTGCAATGGTATGCCCTCTTCGTCAGGGTGGTAATATGAACTGGGACATCCTGAATACTCAGTGGGAAGACTCATTAATAACTGCTTTGGGGCACATGGTCTACAATTTTTCTAGCGAGCCAGGAGGTATATTAGTCTGCCTTTGGCTCCACTTCCTCTCCCACACTTGCTACTTGAAGTCTAATCCCGAGCCATCCACAAGCGGGTCTTGCTCCAAATCTAGCTTTGTGTCATGTCACATGTTCTTACCTCTCCAGTGGCCCTTCATTTCACTCAGGGCAGAAGCCTCGCAAGGTTCAGTGCCATTTGCTCCTTCATGGCCTGCCAATCTCATCCAGCATTCTCTTCCATCGAGGGCTCCAGCACATTCTTTGCTGGTCTTCAAGTGTGCCTGGCATGCTTTCTGCCTCAGAACCTTTGCATTTGCAGTGTCTCAGTCAGAGACACACTCCCCCAGACATCTGCACAACTTCCTCCCTTATATCCTTTAGTTGACACTGAGTCGTTGACACCTACCCTTACCATGTTATTTTTAATTATAATCATCCCTTGCTACTCCCCCACTTCTCCTCTCTTGCTTTAATTTTTAAGAGCTTATCATCTTCAAACAGCTTGACTTGTTTATATATACTCTGTCTTCTGCTACTGTAATGCAAATTCCACATGGACAGAGAAATTCTTTGCCTCTTGTGTAACTTCTAATCTTAGAGCAGTGTTGTGACTCAGTAGACATTTGTGGACAACTGAGAGAAGCAGCCCCAGCAGGGTCAACAGCATCTTTCAAATCACTTGGTGAGCAGCAGGGAGTCATAGTCTTGGACTCCCCACTCCAGGGCTTCTGTTTGGATCTATGTGACCACGTCTGTGAGATACAGACCCTGTTCCTCATGGTGCAGGGGAGCTGTGCTCGCATGCTTCACGTTGCTCAGATATGGATCTTACTTCTGACATGGGTTAATAAAGTGATGTTGGGAATAGGTCAGTCACATATGTTCATATAGAATTAATTTTTTTTGTGTGGTGGCGCATACCTTTAATCCCAGCACTTGGGAGGCAGAGGTAAGAGGATTACTGTGAGTTTGAGGCCACTCTGAGACTACATAGTGAATTCCAGGGCAGCCTGGACTAGATTGAGACCCTACCTCAAAAACACAACGAGAGAAAAAGAATTAATTCTTTGTAGAAGTGATTCCCAGTCTTGACAGCCATGATCCCATTGAGCCATCGAGAGGTGGTCTGTGGAGGACTTTGGTTTCCATCTTCTCAAGGTAATATGACAGTTGTCCTTTGGGGGATGATCTGTCTCAGGAAGCAGGGTAATTTAGGGAGCTCGTTCTCTCCCAGGAGTGGAGTGCGAGGCTACAGGTTAGGCTCTGTGTCTGTTTGAAAATTTGGGACCTTGGGACTCTCTCTCTCTAGCTTCATTTCCCCATTCATGTCTTTCAAAATAATCTTGCCTTTCTACAACTGTTAGTATGACAAGGAATAAGAAATGTGTGTGTGTGCGTGTGTGTGTGTACATGTGCACACATGCATAGTGGAGTTATCCTAGACATGATCCATCTCACAGATTGAGGAAGGGAATACAAGAAAGAGCTATACTGAATTGGTTTTCCTTTCCCTTCCTTCCTTTGCCTCCCCTCCCCTCCACTTTCTCCCTCTTTCCCTCCTTCCCTCCCTCGCTTCCTCCCTTCCTTTTATATATTTTTTGATAGGGTCCCATGTATTCCAGACTGCCCTTGAACTTGCTATGTCATTGAAGATAGTCTTCTTACCAGCCTCTGAGCTCTGGGATTATCAAGCATGTGGTGCTGGGGACGGAAACCAAGGCCAACTGAGCTATGCCAACTGAATTGGCTTTTCAGCGTTACAATCTTGGATCTGTCTGAAAAGACCAGCTAATAACAAGAATGAATAGTTCAATAGTTCTAAATCAGGTGGGAAAAGCAATTAGAGGGTGCAGTGAATTCTGAGAGCCTCATGTCTGGTCACTTAGACCACCAAGAAACGCGACGGAAGAGGCAGGAATATCCTGGTTCCTGCAGAACCCTTCCGTGGCAGGATCATGCGGTAGACACGAGGGCGGCGGAGGTCGGCCCTAAGTTCTTGTACAATTTCATGGTGAATCTCCAGTAACTGTTAGGATTCCAGCCACTGCTTATTGCAGCTGTGGGGTCTCAGGCTAGTTGATGGGTCAAATCAGTGCATTTTCTCTAGGTCTGCTTCGTCCACTTCAGCCAAAGGGCCAATCAGAACTCTTTCCTGTAAATCTAGTTTTTAAGTGCCCAGAAGGAAGCTACAGGAACACCTTGAATTTAATCATGGCCAATGTGTTTACCTCAGAACATAAGTTAATGAAAAACCTGGAAAATGTCAATTTGGCCTTGATGTAGAGTGCAGAAAGCAGTAAATAATTCTAGCACCTTTCTGTGCCATGAAATATACCTAGCTTTATTTTCTTTCTCTCTCTCTCTCCCTTTCTTTCTTTCTTTCTTTTTTTCTTTCTACTTTAAATCTATTTTCGGTTTCAAATCTCAGGGGGATATGTGTTCAGCTTTGCAAGGCTCATTAAAGCACAAATTCTTTAAGTCAAGTTTGAAAAACACAAAAGTAGGCCAGGGAGAGGGCTCAGTGTATAAAGTGCTTGCTGCTCAAGTGTAAATTCAGATCTTCAGAGCTCATGTCAAAGCCAAATGCTAAGTTGGGCTTCTGTAATCCCAGTGAACCTATGGTGAGAAAGGAGGTGGAGACAAGAGAACCTTACTGAAGCTTGTGGACCAGGTAGCCTGGCAAACATGGTGGTGAACAAGAGACCCTGCCTCAAAGTGAAAGGTGAGGACTGGCACACGAAGTTGTCCTCTGACCTCACATGTGTGCCACAGCATGTGTGTGTGCATACGCACATATGATCATGCAAACATATATCATACATATACCATAGCATACATGTGTCTACACTCAGACACCCATATACACACACAATCACACCCCAAAGAAAAAAGAAAAGCACAAAAGTACCCATAGGTGCTACTAATTCATCTTGTCTTTCTTAACTGGGCTAGGTAGACATTCATACTGAAATCAACAAGCCTGGACAATATACAGACTCACTTACACGGCAAAAACTCTACAGAATTTTCGTTTATCTGTGTATGTTTGAAGAAAAGTATCTGTGTGAGCAACTGGTCACTTATTTTACAGTCTTTACTTTGTGATTGGCAGATTAAACACTTCTGGTATATTCTTTGAAAGGCCCATGAAGAACAATTGATGCTAAAAATATTCCTGCTTAGGGATGTTGTCTTGGTTAGAAGGAAGAAGAGTGTGGGTATCAGCATGGAACAAATGTTGCTTCCTGAGGCTGAGCATTGAAGTGGAGGTAGACTGAGAGCATGCATTTGTTTATGAGCAACTGCTAAGGTAGGGAGCCCTGAGTTAGACACTGTAGTCACACTGTCTACCCTTGGAAGAAACAATTAGCACATTGCTAGCAATTGTTGGGGTGGATTATAGGAGCTATGTTAATGGAAGCAGGAAGTTAAGTAATGGTACTGTTTGGATTGAGACCGACCCCAGGACAGTCTCATGGGGGCAAGCCTAAATCCTCTATTGTTTGTAGAATTCTAGGGGGACAGGTTTCCATGTATCTCCACAGAGTGGTCAAGAAGCCAAAAGGTAAATCCTCCCATTGGAGACAAACTCCTCCCCTTGTGGCATATCATACATGCCTTAGCATAGATTTGATCCAGCCAGTAAAAGACAAGGCAAGTAGATTTTATGTGATCAGAATATAAAAGACATTTAAAGGGCTGGGCATGGTGGCGCATGCCTTTAATCCCAGCACTTGGGAGGCAGAGGTAGGAGGATTGCTGTGAGTTTGAGGCCACCCTGAGAATACATAGTTAATTCCAGGTCAGCCTGAGCCAGAGTGAGACCCTACCTCGAAAAATCAAAAAAAAAAAAAACAGGACATTTAAATCCCATGACTTTAAAAGTAAGAAGCAGTATATGTACCGATTCAAAAATTGTTGGCATTATTGAGTGCTTCGTACGGGACCAGGTAGTGAGCTTAATATCTTACATACCCATTCTCATTCCATCTTCAACACCTGTCCTGCAAGCTGCAGGCTGCTATCTCAGTTTCACCATTTGGAAATGGAGGTAGAGGCTGCCTACCGTATTGACAGGAAGTAGCTGTTGAATGGGAGTGAAGAGGCTGGGTTTGAATCCTCATCTCTGACTCCAGAACTCATGGTCTAGATGAATTCCTTTGCTCCATTGAGTGTGGGGCTAAGACTGCCAGGAATCCAGCGTCCTTGTTCTTCTGACACTCTGTCACCCACTTAATCATGGCTTTATTTTCTTTTCAAGCTAGAAACCTGGGAGTCACTTTGACCTATCTTCTTCTTCCCTGACTCTTCCCCCTTGTTTACCAATCATTAAATCCTGATGGTTTTAATTCCTTCTCGGTCTTGAATTGGACTATATTCAAGATTTCATTTAATACAGTACAATTTTTCCTAGCTGATGTCTGTCTGTCTCCTTCAGTTGAGAATTTACAATGCTTCAGGATGATTGTTTGAACAACAGAGGTGTTCATGTGTACGGCACAATGCAGGTCTGGCCCTAGCCAGACCGGCATGCTAAAAGAAACCAGGCCACCACCCTCGGGTTTTCTCACTAGGATGGCAGGTAGCCAATGACGGGTAAGACTCCATGAGATGGGGTAACCTAAGACAGTCACTGTCGCATGTGATGATCCTTTGTGGCCTGGGGTTGACAATGGCTTGGCAAAGAACCATGCCTCCCAGGGTCGCCAATAATAAAAACAAAAAGGAGGATATGTATGGCACAATGCAGGCCTGGCCCTAGCCAGACTGTATGTCAAAAGAAACCAGGAAGTGGCTTCTGTGAATATGGCGTCCTGCACAGGCCTGGTGTGACAATAGCTACAGTCCCATGCTCGCGAGAAACCTGCTATGAGATGATCTGTCCGGAGACAGGCTGTCATTAGTCACAAGAAGGGGACCACTTCATACAATGATTGGTCAGCCAAACCCCTAAAAGCCCCCTACACTTCCTTGAATAAATGAGTTTGCGGCAGCTTGCCCTCTGCTGCTTCCACCCAACTCCTGGAGTCTGTGGCATGACTCCGCGCCTCTCACCCCCCACTTGGCAGAGACCCTGCCATCCCTCCTGGGCTGGCCTTAGGAGGGACCCCAACATTCATGTCCCATCTCTGTGACCCATCATGACCTGGTCCCTCCACCACTTTTATCTCCCTTGTACTCCAGGGACCTTCAGCTCACTAAGATGCGCTATTGTGCCATGTCATTCATGCCTCTGCCCATCCTTTTCTCTGTGACTAGAATGACCTCATAGTTTTCTGCTCAGGAAACTGGCTCCAATGTTTCCTTTAGAAAGCTGACCTTGGCTCTTCCAGCCAGGGGCAGAGCCTTCTATTTCTGCACCTTATTCTTGTCTCTGTGACGACAGTCACTGCTTTCTACCTATCTTTTCACCATGTCACCGTCAAGGCAGGGAACCCCACCTGGTAAGATCCATGTAGCACACTGGGAGGAGCAGTCAACACCCCAAAGAAGCATGAGGAACAAGCACCTTGTTGTACTAAGTACCAGGGTGCTTGCTCAAGGGCATCACAGAGGAGTTTTCCACACAGGGAATCCCTGAAGACGCCATTTTTACTCAGTTCATAAGTCACACGTCTGCCCAACGAAAATGGTTCCTCTGCATTTCTTGGCTGGCATGTCCTAATTTAGGCTTCTCACTCACCTTTATCCTCTGTAACATTCTCCACTTTTGCCAGAAGGAGAGTTTTGTCAGCTCTGGTGTCCATCTTCACTGAGTATTAGCATTCTTCTTCATGCCCATGAAAAGACATCAAAGAACCCTGTTATCTCTTCCTTGAAGGGAAAGTCTTTGGTCTTCAAAGATTTAAAAAAAAAAAAAAAAAAAAAAAGCAAAAAAGCAAAAAAGAAACTTGAGTCCCATTCTTAGGGCTGATGGTTTTGTTTTTATTTGATTTTTTTCTAACTTGTGAAATAGAGTTTCTGCCACTGTACAAGTGAGGCACCTCTGATTGGGAACTTAGTTTTTCTGGGGTCATTGCCCTCTCCATATGGCAGGTCCTGGAAAATATTCAGTCATGACAACAACTTTGTACTGTCTACAGTAGAAACACATATCAATTAGAGCATTCTTGGTCACTGGATATAGCCCTCAAATCTTGCTCAAATCATCACTTCAGGACACTTCTACCAAGCATTTGGAGTTACCACCTACAAAAAACTATATTCTATCTTTGACCCACAGGAATTGTAGTCTTGCGATAGCCATACAGGTGGCCAACTGTTTTTCTCCAGCAGCCCAATGTGGCTTTTATTAATTTTGTCTTATTCTCCTGATGTTATTAGGCTCTTGTGGAGAAATTTTCTTTTTTAAATATGCAGTAATCTGGCAGACAGTGTTAAGAACACACAAAACTAGACTCATTTGTTTGCACTAGTGGCTGGCACAGCTGAACATGGATTCAAGGACATCTGACTGTGCATCAGTAACCTTCTCTGTTGCTGGGACACAGCATCTGGCTAGAAGGAACTTGTGGAAGGAGATGGTTTATTTCAGCTTGTACTCTTGAGGGGTCATTTCATCATGGCAGGGGAAGTATGGGTATGAGCAGGAAGCTGGCTCACATCATCACACATCTGCAGCAGCAGAGAGGAAGCAGCAGGAGTGAGCTAGCCAGCACTGGCCAAGGAGGGGCGGGATTATACCATGCCATGTGACATATCTCCTACAGTAAGATTCTGCCTCTCAAAGGCTTCACTGGCTGGGGATCAAGTATGTTGCTTAATCTCAAACACTTGAGGCTATGGGGGCATTTTACATTCAAACCTCCAGAGTCACTAAGGTAAATATTATACTTGCTTCCATTTCCTTTCACTTGCTGCCTCAAACTAGTTGCAGTGACAAGAAAGCCATGTGTATGTCTTTCAAGGTCTGATTGCAGATATTCAGTCTACTGTGGGTGAAATTAGGCTTTAGATCAAAGCTTATTAGAAGCCCACAGAGGGAAGGCTAGCATCTATGGGGCAATAGGCTGAGCTGGGGTCAGGGGCATTTGAGTGTCTGTCTGGTCTACCTGTGACTGGCCTTGTGATGTCGGCAGACTGGGAAATGTCTCTGAGCTTCACTCTGGGCTTGGAACATGGAGGCAGTTGCAATACCTACCTGGATATATAATGAAGTAATAACAGTAAGTAACTTCATAGAATTAACACTTCATCAATGGTGGTTACTCTGTGTCAAGTGAACCTGTAATAAGTGAAAATGCATCTGGTGAGCTGATGCATTTCATTACTTAATTTCCAGTCAGGAAGATTGCCCTTAGTTTAGGTCATCTCTCAATTCTCTGACAGGTTTTCCACCAAGAGACTTTTAAATCAACTAAAAAGCAAAATTGAACAAGAAGGGAGATTAGCTTGAATAAACTAACCCACGTCTGATGAGACCTTAAATGGAGTCATGGTTACCTTTGCTGCAGACGGTGTAGGTCTGTCTTAAGGCCACTAATACTTCCTACTGTCCAGCCCCAAAGGGGCAGACACTTTCAGAAAAATCACCCCATGGCAATGAACGACACGATGATTAAGATTTAGCCTTTATACTGATCTAGCTGACTCAGAAATCCTCTCTGTAGCCCACTCACAGCATCTGAACCAATCTGTACTGAAAGAGGGAGAGAGAGAGAGAGAGAGAGAGAGAGAGAGAACAGAAAAGAGAGAGAGAGAGAGAGAGAGACAGACAGACAAAGGGACAGAGACTGACCAAAGCAGAAATATCAACTTGTCCTAAGACCCAGGGAATACTTCTGGGCAAGCAGAGCTCTGAGCTTTACGATCCTCACTGCAGTGCCAAGGGAAATCAACCTCGCCATCCTCATTTTATATCATTTTATAGGCAGAAAACCCAAGGCACCAAGGGATTAAATAATTTGTATTGGAACAAGATTTTACTAACTCCATAGAAAATTGACCTAAAACTTAAACATGGATAAACCACATCCTTTATTTGAACACTATTTTACAGTCGATGATGAAAGAATACTTAGGGATGGAATTTCCAGATTGGCTGTTCGTGAATTCACAGAGAAATTATGCAACTTTCCATTCATTCAGCAAACATTTATTCAGTACATACCAAGTGCCAGGCACAATGATAGGGCCTGGAGGAGGTACAGCTCACTGCAGACGAAGACCTGCCTCAGGAAAGTCAGGAGACACACATGTACCAAAATGTTTTAAAAAGCCATGGCAGCTTAAACAGAGAGCTGCACGTGTTACAGTGGGGCCCAGGGGAAGTCAGGTCTGAAACATCACTGTTTGTTTTGCCCTGGGTAGGCTTGGCAACAGAAAGAATGCTACTGAACGCTGAGCGTTGGAATCCCTGCCAACTTCAAACCCACAAATAGGCAAACAAAATATACGTGTGAGTGCTAGGAGCCACGAGTGCTGTGCACACAGAATGTTATCTTTTTCTGTTTAGTATCTGAAAAGAGATTGTAATTATGCTCCCAAATTCTAAAAGAAAAATAGGCTTGGATTCTCCCACAATTTGACCTTTAAGTAATAATTCCCTGCTGATAGCTATCTTGCCAAAGGAGAACCTTACCAATGGGAGGGCCTGAGATCAACCCAGAGGTTTATGGTTGGAAGGAGGGTGGAGTGCCAGGCCTTGCCAAAATTAGATACAGCTTTCAACCCACTTGCGCACTTTCAGCTTGAAACATTCCCCCGCAGTGACTGGCAACACTCAACTGCTGGGGTTCCACCTCACGCACCTCTCCTTACCGGTCTCAGCTCATGCACCATGCTTTCTCCGTCACATGGGGCTGTCCAGGGTCCCTTCATTTTCTCATTGCGTTCTATCCATAGGCAATTGCATATGGCGTCCTGACGTCTATTACAATATAAATGTCAAGCACTGTCATCTCTCTCCAATTTCTGTTTTATTTATTTATTTTGAGGTAGGGTCTCACTCTAGCTCTAGCTAACCTTAAACTTATGGCAATCTTCCTGTGAAGCCTTTTGAATGTAGGGATTATAGGCATGATGCACAATGCCCAGCTTTTGCCTTCAATTTATATATAAAATTATATATATATATATATATAAATATATTTTTTCCTCTAACACTCAGATACAAATATCTAAAGTTGATTTCTTATTTAGAAGTGTCATGATCCTCAAAAGTCTCAAATTGGGGAACCCAGAAATTTCTTTTTAGACCTTGCTTCTGGTTAGTGTTTTCTTCCTTGGGAGCTACTGTTCGCCTAAGTCAAGAATTCTCTCATTTGAGTACACATTGTAAACATCGCCAGGGATCTGGAAACACAGCAGTACCAGGACCCCCTGCTTAGCCAGCTACATCAGGACCTCTGGGGTGAGTTTCCAAGCAAGCTGAATGTGCATGCAGGTGAAGAACCACCAGGCATGTTGCTTAGTTCAGAAATTAATGTATTTTCCTGATCTTTCCCTTTTCATTGTCTTTTGTAGCCAGCAGTCACCTGTTGGAATTTTATCTACAGAACAGCTCTTGACTTTTCCTACTGCTGTTCATCATCAAAGACATTGCCCTAAACCAAGCCATCATCTCCTCTGGGCTAAATCAATCTTTCTACTGTTTTCATTGCCTTTATTCTTATCTCACATCCATGTCATTTTCCACACTACAGTCAAGACAATTCAAATAAATTTGATTTATCCCTTGTATAGAATCTGGCCTGGGTTTTGGTTTGCTCTCAGAATAAGCCATCAATGTTCAAGTTCTAAGAGATGGGAATAGAACCTGATGGGTTTATTTATTTTATTTGGGTTTGATCAGCAAATTTACCCACTGTTCTCCTTTGCAGATGTATTTTCCTGACCTCTGGTGTTCTAGAGACACATGTGATCATGTGTCTCTCAGGGTGATTAGGTCTCTCAGGGGTGGGCATGGTGGGTCATGCCTTCTGGGTTAATTAGGGGTGGTCCTCTCACAGGGGCTAGTGTAGCAGCATCCTGGCCTGGACATGAAGTGTAAGCTGTTGGCAGTCATCTTTCCTCCCCCAGCTTGAGGAGAAAGATCTGTTACTCCATGCAATGGGGAAAGCTTCTCACAGCTTAACTGTTCAGTATTATTTTATGTTCTGTCTATTTTTCCTGTTCAATTGTTAACTTGAAGGAAGGAAAGGTGTCAGATGAGTTTTTCATTTTTGTTTACTAAAGAATCTTTGCTTCTTAGCATGCAGAAAGTATTTGAAGGATGAAGGAAAGAAAGAATGAATCTAATTTTGGACATATCTACTGTTAAAAAACAACAACAACAACAACAACAACAAAAAACTCAACTAGCATGAAAAAGGAAATTCAATGGAAAGTTTGAACATCTGTTTTAGCAAATTCCACTGGGCTGGCTCCACAAAAGGCCCTCAAGAGATCAGTATGATCTGTGAATGTCTGGCTTCCTGACTTGGTCTAATCAAGGGTGTTAGCTTTCTCCCCTAAGAAGGTGCTCCCTTGGCATATTTTGGCTTTTCTTTCCTAATAAAAATTCAGTCTGAAAGGACCTCAGGCAGTGATCATGAGATGTTTTATTTCATGATCTGACATCAGAATGCAAGGGCAGAGTAAGATTTTTGAAATCTCCTTAAAACAGAATTCTATTGGAAATAGCTGGTGAGACACATCCATCAAATAAGCCACTAGGGAATGATAAAAGAGGTGGTAGTGTTACGAAAGCATTTCATGTTCTACCCAAAGAATGTTGTGCAATGTGTGATACATCTAGTCCTTATTAATTTAACTAAATTTTGAATAATCTTTTATTTTTTCTTCTTCTTAAATGATTGGTTTATTTGTTCAGTATTTGCACATAACCATGATTCCATGGAATTGAGGTGGGAATGTGTTGACAGAACCTAAACAGCATGCCCTAGCAGTGTCTCTGGTTCACTTATGAATTATAAGTAAATCAGATACTCCATCTGTCAGCTTCACCCGGTTCCCAGCCTACATTCCCTGGTCTAAGGACAAGGAGTGAGAGGAAATGGTGGGTAAGTGTCAAGGGTGGGGAAGGATAATATGGAAATTTGCTCCCAAATGGCTGGCAATCTGCACGGAACAGGAAGTCATACTTCTTAGCACACTGGGCAGTCTCAAAAAGAGTCACCCTTCCCTTGCTCTAGGAAGAATGCTCATGTGCTGGGATTCATTTACATTATTCCTCAAAGTCTTAGATTCGTCTTTGCAATGGTCCAAATCAGTATAATTTGTCTTTACTCAATAAATAGATGTATTCATTTTATAGACACTCATTCTGTTTTTCACATAAAAAAATCTATAGGATGAATACATACTTTTAAAATTGAATCCCAGAATCTATAGCCCTTTTTGTGTGTGTATTATCTACTGGACAAGACAGAAGTAGAACTAGGAAGAGGATACTTATAGTACAGTAATGTTTTATGTTCTCTATATTTCACAGTTACATTTCTCATAGTTTTCTTAGTAACCCATTGTTTCTAAGTTTCTTTATTTATTAGAATTATACTTCAAAGTGGCAGTTGGGGGAATAGGTGATTGGCCTTATAGTCTTAACTGATAAATTCTATTATATATATGACATCTATGCTTTTTATGCTTAAGAATAAACTTACTTATAAGGAATAACCTTCATTCTATATTTAAAAATATAAAAGTGATTTTTTGGAAGAGAAGAATTCTCCATGATAAAGTTTGAGATTCACAGTGAGATAAAATTCAGGCTACCAAAGCAGGTTACAAATTATTGCAATGTAAGCTTTCCAGTTCTCTTATTTCCATGGGCCCTTTCAAAACCCTGGGAGAGCCCTAATTTTCTATATTATCTATCATATTTATCATTTTTACATATTTATAAAATACACAGAAAGAAAATGATTTCACTTCAGTTAATGGAGGCTGTTTCTCTTTCTACTCTTCCCTCCTCTTGTTATTGTTTTCTTCGTGATAGGTGCCTCTAGTGTGCCACAGACATTTTGGAGAATGGGCTACAAGAAGTGAGTTGGGATCCATTTAGTTCAGAGGTATACCCACCTTATTTTTAGCCATATCCATATATAGCTATTTAGCTAGTTGCTTGGGTATAAAAATCCTGCCCCATTCCCACCACCCCATTTATTTTAATTTTTTATTTTAATTTTTTTTTTTTTTTTTTTTTGGTTTTTCAAAGTAGGGTTTCACTGTAGCTCAGGCTGACCTGGAATTCACTCTGTAGTCTCAGGATGGCCTCAAACTCATGGTGATCTTCCTACCTCTGTTTCCCGAGTGCTGGGATTAAAGGCATGAGCCACCATGCCCGGATCCACCACCCATTTTTAGACGTGCCACACAAACAAAGATACAAGGCAGAGATGTTACCTATGGGCTGGGTGAGAGTTTGGATAATGCCCTCCCTCAAAGCCAATGTGTTAAAGGCATGGTCCTTAGGGTAGCATTATTGGGATTCTGTGGGAAGAAGTTAGATTATTGGTGCCTTATCCCTTTCCCTTCTCTCTCTTTGCATCCCAGCCCCACGGGGTGAGCAACTTCTGCCATATGCTCTGCCCAATTAAGATTGCTTTGCCACTGGCTTAAAGTAATGGGACCATGGATTTAAATCTCTAAAACTGTGAGCAAAAGGAAGTCTTTTCTGGTAATAGTTGATTAGCTCATTTTGTTATAGTAACAGAAAGCCAACTAACACAAGCTCCTGGTGCTGAAAGTATTTGTGTGGTGAAATATGGTTTGAAATATATAGAGCCAGGAGCTAGTCTCTGTGTGGAAAATTCTTCCAGTCATTAGGCACATAGAATTGGGATAAAATCCCTCAGTTTTCATTGCTAGCTAGTCAAGACAGAAGTTTTTTTGTGCCAAGAATATACCTGAAAATGTGTTTGATACATTTAGAAATATTTTGGAAATCTCCTAAGAGGGAGTTTATTAGAATTACTATGTTTTTTTTTTTTTTTTGGAAACACATATATAGTGTTCCTATAAACACTGTTATTTTTGTAAAGTTACATGTTTTATGTACCCCAATATGTCACTGAGTTACATGATATACTAGAAAACTATTTATATTTATAACCACTTAAAATAAGATGTTAGTAGCAACAATAACCTAAAATAGATCATCATGACATGTTGATTGACCAGTTACTAAGTTGGTTCCTTCAAAGAATATTTAAGATTGATCACTGCACAAGAAGAGCTGAGATGCCCTGAAATCATATAGCTCATATGTAAAAGAAACCCACCGGAAGTTTCCCCAAGTTTGACAGCAATCCTATGCATGCATTTGTTTTGCCAGTAACAAGCTGAGTTTCTAGAAAGCAACTGTATTTGTTTGAGGTAATTTTTTATGTGATGTGTATGTGTGTAAGTACACATGTGGGTGTATGTGCACATGGAGTCATTTATATCATGAGTCTCCTTCCTCCCTTCCTTCCTTCCATTCAATCTTCCTTTTTTCTTTTCTTTTGAGATATCATCTCTTATTAAACCCAGCGTTCATGGATTGGGCTAGACAACCTAAACATCAAACTTTGGGGACCCACCTCTACCTGCCTCCCCACCACTGGGATTATAGATATGCACCACCAACCATGCTAGGCATTTTCATGTAGGTGTTGGGGATCCAAACTCAGGTCCTTATACTCAGATGGCACTTTACCCATGGAGTCAATCTCTTCAGCCTCATGTTTTTTGGTATTATGTTTTTGCATTTGATTTTTTTTTTGAGATAGGGTCTCACTATATAGCCCAGGCAGGCCTTAAACTTGTGATCCTCCTGCCTCAGCTTCCTGAGTGCTAGATAAAAGCAATGTTTTAAGTGTCTAAATAAAAATAATTTTTGATTAATGATACTAGAAGAAAGAATTGTCTCAGTCTAAGGACTGACATTAGAAAAGCATTGTCCTATTACGGAATGATTTTCAGGAGTATTCTGGGTAGTTGATAAAAAATTACTTTCCTGGTTAAAAAAAAAAATCATTGTGCTTTTCAGCTTTTAAAAGTTTTCTTTTTTTCTTGTTCTATGCAAATATGTGTTTTCAGACCTAATTTGTACCTTTTCCTCTCAGTGTTAAATTGAAGGCCTGCAAGACCTGGATCTAACACTTTGTGATGATTTTGAAACATGGTGATTTTTACACGCTGACAAGGTGATTTGATATCAAATAGCTACATTAAAGTATTGGGTCAAAACCCATTTCCTTTGAACCATACAGGCCTATCCCAGGGGGAAGGCCAGAGCACAGCAGGCTTACACCTTTGACATTATCTCTAGGTGAGGCTATGTCTACAGTTACCAGGACAGAGCTGAAACCCTCTATACCCCTTTCTGGGTGCAACTTGAAGTGAGATTTGCAGAAATCATTACCTTGTGGCTAGCACAATTTTAGCACAGTAGGATTTTTCTCCTGGCACTGTTTTGTTAAATGTAAACTTTTCAGAGAAGCCCCCATTTCTTGTACATTGAGCCTTGACCATGGGAACACTCTGCCACATGTCTGGCACATAGTAGGTGAACAGAATAGTTTCATTTTTTTCTTCCTTCCTTCCTTTTTTTCTTTTGCTTGGTGCATATTTTTGTCTTTCAGGTATGAAGAAATTTTTGTAAGAAACAAATCATACCTGGCACATTCCAATTGTATTACCAAGTACAGCCTTTCATGAGCTGTGAGAGAGTCCAGGTCATGACCAGCAATATAACAGCTGCACATTGTCCCTATGCCTGTGTCATAGTTAGCTGTGTTACATGGCTGGGACAAATCATATAACCAAAAGCAGCTGACAAGAGGAAGGGTATATTTTAGCTTATAGTCTTGAGGGGAAGCTTCATGATGGCAGGGGAAAGCATGGCGTGAGCAGAGATTGGACGTCACTTCTGCATTAGCAGGTAGAAAACAGCAACAAGAGAGTAAGCTGAATTCTGGTAAGGGGGAGCAGGTATAACACCCCTAAGCGTGACCCCAACAACACCCCTCCTCTAGCAGGCTCCACCTCCCAAATTGACACCAGCTGGGGACCAAGCATTCAAATAATCTGACTTTATGAGGGACACCTGATTCAAACCACCACAACCTGGCATGGGTTTTCATTATTTCACATGGGCCTACAATGAACCCCAACATTAAACACATCAGGAGTAAGGCATTTCTCAAGATGAAGGTGTAGTCTTAACTGAGAGTCCGTGTACTTGAACTCTGATCCTCACTCTATGGACAGAATGATAGTAAGGTATGGCACTATATTGTAAACAGGGCCCTCCACCTTCAATACTGCATAAACTCCTTTAACAGGTTTGCAGTGCTGTGCAGGTGAAGTGATTGACCTCGGTGTAAAAGCTAGATTTTAGACACAGAATTGTGTGACTCTTAGGCCCCTTTATTTCTGTGAAAGTTTATAGTTTTTCTGTTTGTGGAGGTTTGGATACAAAAGGACTGTCATACTCTTGCATGTTTGAATACTTACACCCCAGAAAAGTGAGGCTGTTTGGGAGGTTATGAACCTTTTAGAGACAATTCCTTGTTGGAAGAAGTGTGTCATTTGGGGGCAGGCATTGAGGTTATAGCTGGACCCCATATGCTATTTTCTCCCTCTCTCTCGCCTGCTTCCTCCATGCTGATGTGATGATATGATTCTGGCTTTAGGCTCTTGCCATACCTTCTCAGCTATGATAGATTCTACCCTCTGGAACTGTAAGCTTAAAAAACAAAAATAACAACAACAACAAAAGAAACAACAACAACACCCCCTCATTCTCTAAGTTGCTTCTTGTCAGGTATTTTGTTCCAGCAACAAGAAAGTAATAGATTCACTATGAAAGGATGGGACCAATTATTTTAGAAGCTCTACTGATGCTCTTCTAATCTAGGTACCATTGTGAGAAAAAAACCCTCAGATTTAGGAGAATGTGCAAGAGGTAGATTTTTCTCTAGAAGAGATTATAGTCCAAGAAAATGTGTGGTCTTATAAGCTACTGACCATAACACACAATGTGTAAGGCTCTCAGAGGCACAGATAAGGAACTGTGGAATCAATGAAGAGAACAAACGACCAGAGGGAAGCGTCCACATTTTATTTTTTGTTTTGTTTTGTTTGGGACAAGGTCATATTAAATAGCCTAGGCTGGCCTCAAAAACCTGCTGTGTAGCAAGCCAGGCTAGACCGGAACTCTCAACACCCCTGCCTCAGCCTCCCCAGTGCTACATGTATTACATGCATAAGCCACCATGCCTGGTTCTGTTTGTAAATATTGTGGCAGTTAGGAACATGCAATGATTACAAATTATCTCCTGCTCCATCGTGGAGTCATTCCTACATTTACACGGCAAACACATATGGAGTTTAAGAATTTAAAAGGAATAGAATGGAATTTCGCTGCAGTGCAAATTATGTTTTCCATTTTTCATCCTACTAGTCTGACTTTATTAATTTTCACGCCTTCTTCTTTGATTTTTTTTTTCTGTTGGGATAAAGTCCTAGGTCTGAAGAAGACGTTCTAAGCCATGTGCTGATGGTCATGGCCTGAATGAGAATTCAGGTTGCAACTAATTAAACAGAGGAGGGGCTTCCACCTCCTCCCTGCCTTACATTAAGTTATGTTTATTGGATTGTGTGGCTCGTGAAGAGATAGGTAGGATCATATTATCTGTTCTTGCTGCTCATGCAGAATATCAGTAGCTGATATAACTGAGTCCCATGGAATTATAAAATCCCCTCACAGGGGCAGCAAAGATTTCATTGCCTGACATTTTTTTGGCGGGTTAATTTTTTGTATTAAAATGGAATTATATGCTTAGCTTGTTTTCCCTTTTGACAGTCAGCATGATGTCTTGGTTATGAATGCATTCTACAATTATGAATTTTGTCTTTTTGGCTATTTTCCAAGTTTCCTATAATCCATGTAAAAACATAAGGTTTGCTGGTAATGATAATTTCAGACAGGTTTTCTAAGTATGTCTACCAAGGAACAGACTAAATCAACTGCCTCATTTAAATTTTGAAGCAAAATTGTAGATATTAATGTCTTTTCCTGCAGAATATTGTCCCACGTGTGCCCCACATAGGAAAGCTTTGTGCTGTTTAAATCCTGCCCTGGTCTTATCTCATTTAAAGCGAGCTCTTTCTAATTCCTCTCCATTTCACTGTAGCAACACATTTATTTTCTAAGCCTCTGTCCTCACATTTAAGCTCTTTTATTTTTCAGAGAGTGAGGGTGCATATTTCAATATTACTTTCTTCTGAGGAGTCTTACCCTTTGTGGTGGTTTGATTCAGGTGTCCCCCATAAACTTAGGTGTTCTGGATGCTGGGTTCCCCAGCTGATGGTAATTGAAAATTGGCACCTCCTGGAGGCAGTGTATTGGTGGGGAGCTCGCATATGGGTGTGATAGCCAGTTTCCCAAAGCCAGTGTTTGGCACACTCTTCTGTTGTCGTTGTCCACCTTGTGTTGGCCAGGGGGTGATGTCCACCCTCTGCTCATGTCAACGTTTTCCCCAGCCATCGTGGAGCTTCCCCTTGGGTCTGTAAACCAAAATAGACCTCTTTTTTCTCCCCCACAAGCTGCTCTGGGTTGGGTGATTTCTGCCGGCAATGTGAACCTGACTGCAGCACCCTTATTGTTTTCAGATTTCCTTGGCTGTTTTTGTTGGCTGTTTCTTTGAGCACTCTCTCCCTTTCTCTCTCCCTCTCTCTCTCTCTCTTTCTCTCTCTCTCCAGAATACCATTCTTGGTCATTGCATTGCAGACTGATCTTTTCTTCTTCACTTCTCTTCTTACGTTCTCTAAACCAGGTCACATTAAGTTTGAATCAGTGACAAGATCTGTGGTCTTTGAGTTGCACATGGCTCTACATTAGTCAGGGTATCTTCCATAATTACAAATGTCCTAACTTAAAGAGGCATAGCGTAAAGGGAAAAAAAAAATAATTTACTTATACGTGAAAAGCCCACCCGTGAACCTTTTAACATGCAGCCATCCAGAGGTGGCAATCACATAACTAACTCCCCCATGAAGTGGGCCATGGCAGATCCAATCCAAACAGGAGATGTTTCCCTTTCCTTCCTTCCTCTGGCTGATATGACAATGTGGATTCTTATTTTAGCTCTTTATTAGATTGGCCTGATTCATACCATTGCCTTCCCTGAGCCAGTGACTATCACTAAAGGTGTGGAATATGCTAATTGCAAAAGCCCTGCTGTATATGTGTACTTGGAGTCTGCAAGTGGGCATTGATTCTCTCAGGACTTAGGTGGGGGTGGGAAATAGAGACTAGTGCTCACATGAATATCAGGATGAGGGGATGGCTGCTGACCAGGTAAGCACAACTCTAGTATCTATTATAGTGTTCTTCACAGGCACACTGACTCTTTCTGAGCTCTGTGTGATGGCGTTTTGAACCCTGCCCACCTCCGTCAAGAACACTGTAGAACATAGCATTTTCACTTAATAGTCACAGAAGCATCACTTAGATCTCCTCCCTTTTAGAACTGTGCAGGAAATGGATGCTTGCTAGTCCTTTCTCTCCTTGGATTCTAATGACAGCTGGAGCAATGAGGAAGGTCATTGGCAGAGTATGTGATTCGTCTCCACTGTTGACCTCATGTTCTTCAGTCCTTTGGTCTCAGAACTTGGCTATGTCCAAGGTGGCTGCCATGGCTCATCTCTGTCCAGGGGAGGGCATGCTGGGTGCTTCACTGGTTGGATATTGTTAATTTGACTGTGATAGATTTGTTCCCTAGTGGATGTTGGGTGACTTCCTACCTATGTGGCTTTGCTTATCATGCCTAACCTCACCAACATTCAGCTAATGTCTTGCTAAGTTCCTACTTCCCAGCATGGATATAATGAATGTAAGCGAGGGTTGCATGTGGTCAGTGAGAAGAGGTAATCTCTGGAAACACATCACCAGAGCCTAGCGTCCACTTGGGTTCACAGAACTTCCCTTCCTCATTTCTTATCACATCAGAACTACCCATTCTTCATGAGTTTTTTTTTTTTTTTTTCAGGATCTTATCTTTTCATGTTTTTATTTTTGTATATTTGTTAAGGGCACACTATATCTAAGAAATGGAGATTATTCATTCAGCCCTCATGCAAGAACTTAGCTAGGTAGCTCTTACTGTTTTCACTTGACCAATAAAGAAACTGAGGCTTAGTGGGGGTGTGCACAAGAGGGGACAGACCGTCAATTCGGGTATGAATAAACCTGGTCCACTGATTCTTAACAAATGAGAGGCTTGGAAACCCAAGTGTTTACAGCTGTCACCTGCACTCTACACACTCCTGGTCAGCCTATGAAGCTCACCTTCAAAGGTGAGCAGGTGACTCTGGAGAGGGCAGTGTAATCTGCATTTACAAGACTCAGCTGGCGAGGTCCTCTGGTTCACATCTTGCTTGTGCTTCCTCTGGTTCCCAGCATCCTTTGTTGCCAAGCCCCTGGGCGATCTCTCTTGCCTTTCTCCTTTTTCAAACAATTCCTTTTACCCTTTGAGCAACTTAGGAGACAGAGGTGGATCCTTCTTTGACAGTGAGCACTTGAACATATATCCTAAGAGCATATAATACCTTTGTTCATATTAGGAATTGCTGTGAAATATGCCCATAATAAAAGCTCAACCAATGTTTGTTTGTTTTGATTTTTTGGTTGTTTTTGTATGGTGTGGATACCCACTAAGTCCTTTTTGGTTTACATGTTTGCTTTCTTCAGTGAGCTTGTAGGTGCTTGGGGGAATGGCTACTTTTCCATTTCATCTGTATTAGCTGAGAGCACCTCACATTTCACAGATTCTGAGTGAAGGTGATTGGCTCATTTAGTTTTAGTAGATGCTTTGTAATGCATGTTTGACAGCTTAATTAGCCATTCAATGTTATCATTATACTTCAGAGGTGGTAACATTTTTATCACAGGAAATCTCTGGAACAATTTACACTATTTTCTACCTTAAATGTGTAAAGGAGAGAAAATGAAAAACCCAGTATCAACCTCAGAGGTAAAATATTTAACTACTCAACATTCTTGGTTTTGCATAAAGAAATGTTTAACAAGATTTCTCAGGTAGCAGTCAAATGGTCTGTATTCAAAGCAAAAACAGGCATGGCATGATTTACTTCAAAATGCAACCATTTGTGGATTAGGTACCTACTGTGTGGCTTTTTGGAGCTCTTTTTTAAAAAATATTTTACCCCCAAACTTGGATCAACTGGAATGACTACCCCATCCTCTGGCATAGAAGACATTGTTAGAGATGATTATTGCAGCATATGGAGATGTAAATGTAAAGTTAATTTCTTACCTATTTATCGTGAGAGTACATTAACATAATTGGGCATAAACAACTGTGTTTGGGATTTCCAGCATCTTAAGAATGGATCTAGTTCAAACCTCTCACTTTTCAGATAAGGAGTTTGGACATAGAAATAAAAGTGTTGTGGCCAATGTCATGGAGAAGTTTGAAGGTTAAAGGCATAATTCCTTTTCCCCCACTCTCTTATTCATGGGACATTTTCAAACCATAAGAAAGTCTCAACTCAGGGTAAGAATAAATTTGCTTTTCACCAGAGCGTTAGCAACCTGAAAGGGTGACTGGGAAAGAGGCTTGTCACAGGAGACGATTATTAGTGACATCAAGGGTGAGCATCATGGGTCTGTGGACAAGGAGCCACCTCATGTGGGTATGGATGTGTGAGTTACACTGTTGCAGGCCGAGAGACAGAAACCAGGGTCTAAAGCATAGAGGTCAGTAAAACCATAATTCTAGCCATAAATACAAGCCACATATAGAATTTTAAAATTCTGGTAGTCACAATAGAAAAGAAAACAGGGTCTGGGGAAATGGCTTAGTGGTTAAGGCGTTTGCCTGCAAAGCCAAAGGACCTAGGTTCGATTAGGACCCAAGTAAACCAGATGCACAAGTGGGTGCATGCATCTGGAGTTCGTTTGCAGTGGCTGGAGGCCCTGGTGTGCCCATTGTCCTCCCCCCTTTCTCTCATAAATAAATACATAAATAAAAAAGAAAGAAAACAGAAGCAGAGAATACTAATTTCAATAACATTTTATTTAATCTAGAATCTCTAGACTATCAACCTGTAGTTAATATGAAACAAAAGTTATTTTACTTTTGCTTTTGTGTATACCTGCAAATCCAGTGGGTGCTTTACACGACAGCATGTTTCAAATATTTCATAGCCCTAAGATCTATGTGGCTTTCATACAGGACAGCCAATGCTGGAGGAGCCTCCCATGAGATGAACCGGAGAATGGCATATACTAGGTAGACTGGCCTGGCCTGGGAGTTCCCTGGAGAATGTTCCTTATGCTGGAATGTACAAAGAGAGCTCAGGGATTGGATTAAAATTCAGCCTATAGGGCTGGGGTCAGTATGGGATTCTGCATTTCTAACTAGCTTTCAACTGCTGCATGTTCCCACACTTTGAATTGCCGGGTTCTTCCAGGTGAGGAGATAGAAATAAGGAAGTTCTAAATGGGCCCGTAAGCACTTCATCCGTAGGGGGACATGGTCATAGTCAGTGAAGTCCTTGGCGCAGGTAATGGGAACCTCTTTCAACCCTGTTCTCTACAAAAGTAAAAGATGAATTTTACATTGTCTACACACACATTATACACATGCATACACACGTACATGTGTGCGTGCACACACACTCACACACACATACACACATACAATAGATCAGAACAGAGATGTATCTGATGGGAAAGACTGGGCTATGGTTCTGTTTGTGCCTGGCCTGAGTTTTCCCTGCCCTGCTCAGCTCAGAGCCACCCATTGTTACACACAAGCGTTCTTTGTTCATCCCTTTCCTTTTTGGACACGCACCTCACTGACATACAGGGCCCCAGATTTCAGCAACTGGTATGTGGCAGAAGTAAGACAGTAAGACAGTAAGACAAGGAAGAACTGTTCTACAAATGGTGGAAAGATCCATACACAGGGACCAAAATCAGAGCCAAGAGTCGAGCTGCATACAAAGCAGAGATTCTGGCCAGCTAAAGATCCTAAACCTGGCTTTTGGCATTCAAAATGTTTAGAAGAAAATATGGAACAACATCTTGAGGACTTGTGACAAGCAATGATTACTTAAAAGATAAACAAAGCCAGGCGTGGTGGCGCACACCTTTAATCCCAGCACTCGGGAGGCAGAGGTAGGAGGATCGCTGAGAGTCTGAGGCCACCCTGAGACCCTGAGACTATATAGTTAATTCCAGGTCAGCCTGGACCAGAGTGAGACCCTACCTTGCAAAACCAAAAAAAAAAAAAAAAAAAAAAAAAGATAAAACAATCAACACTTTAAAGGTAATATGGATGAATCTGATGATTAAAAAGATAAGACCAGCCGGGTGTGGTGGCACACTCCTTTAATCCCAGCACTTGGGAGGCAGAGGTAGGAGGATCGCCATGAGTTTGAGGCCATCCTGAGACTACATAGTGAATTCCAGGCTAACCTGGACCAGAATGAAACCCTACCTCAAAAAACAAAAAACAAACAAAAAAAGATAACACCAAAGGGCTAGGCGAGGATCCACTGCTACTTGCATATTTATAACAAAAATATTCTAGAACAATTAGTGTAAAGTAACAGAATAGGCTCAAAGTTAAAAAAGAAAGCAAGAAGAAGGAAGGAAGGAAGGAAGGAAGGAAGGAAGGAAGGAAGGAAGGAAGGAAGGAAGGAAGGGAGAAAACTGCAGAGGGGGGATCAAAGCTGACTGAAATGTCCCACAGCTTTGGCCGCCATGCTCCACCCTGCATTCTGCATGCCAAGCTCAGACTCTCTAATCTGTTTATTTCCAGTGCATGGGATGTGTTGTTGGGTGCTCTGGGATGACATGTTAACAGTCCAGATTCACAGGTGAACAACTTTGCGACTGGAAAGAAGTCCTCTTTACCTGCTGTGTTTTGGAAAATCCTACAGAAGGTTCAGATTAACCTGACTTGGGTCCCAATGGGCCAAACACTATTGACAGTGAGGTGTATTCACACAGAAGAGTGCTCATTTTAATTCAAAATATGGATCAAGGAGGGAAAAACAGAGATCATTTTCTCCTTGTAATGTTGAACTTAGGGATATATTTTATCAAAAGTCAATTTTGAAAGTGTCTGTGTCAGAGATATTTCTCAAATTCAGTCATGTGGCAGTCTACTGAGGATAGCTTTTATAAATGTCCATGAGAATGATTGGCAAGTCCGCACAGGACTGAACATGCAGTGGATAGTTGCCGTGCAAACACTACTGATTAGAACAGACTTCCTCCCAGGCTACTAAACTCCCATCACTTCAACTTTCTCTAGAGCCAGTGTGCAGAAACCACGTTATATACCCAACTCAAGAATATAAGCAACAATATTCTCTTTTTAGAAATTTAAGTTTGGGGCTAGAGAGAGGTGGCTCAGTGGTTAAAGGCTGTCCAGGGTTTGATTCCCCAGTACCCACATAAAGCCAGATGCACAAAGTGGCATATGTGTCTGGAGTTAATTTTCAGTGGCAAGAGACTCTGATGTGTTCACTCTCTCTCTCAGATAAAGAAATTTTTTTTTTTTTGAGGTAGGGTCTCACTCCAGCTCAGGCTGACCTGGAATTCACTCTGTAGTCTCAGGTTGGCCTTGAACTCACAGCGATCCTCCTACCTCTGCCTCTGCCTCTATCTCTGCGTGCGCCACCACACCCAGCAAATAAAAATTTTTTTAAAAAAGAAAATTGAGTCTGGGGATTGGAGTCAATGAGTTGGGATTTTAATAAGGAGGTCACAGGCCCAAGGAGTGCACTTGCCCAATGAGGATGAATAGCAAGAGAAACAGAAAACATGCAAGGGCCTTGTTCCACGCCCTGTTCCAGGCTCGTTCTGTTTTCATTCACTGGGCTCACCACACACATGTTGTATCCCTTCAAGTCCACTTCTTTCTTCTGAGCTGGCTTGAGATGACTTCTGGTTTTGAGCAATCCAAGAACTGAAGCCAAAACTTCACATATACAATTTGGGAAGAATTTAAATACTCATGAGTTCAAGCACTAACTTAAGTAATGGATAAAAGGCATAAGATTATTGTGCAATTGGGCTATTCTGGCTGATGGAAATATTTTCATGTTTCTAGTCAGGGAAAAATCTACTTCGCAAAATAGATTAAAAAAAAAAAAACACCAGCTGCAACATCCAAAGTCAGGCAAGTGGTATACACTCGTGCGATAGTGGCACCCATCTGATGTAGGTAAGCCTCTGCTCACAGATTGGACATGACCCAGTCGGTGGGGGAGAACACAGGGAACCAAGCCAGATTCCCTCGGACAGGAAACCAGTAGGCTCCAGAGAGAACCTCCACTGCTCTAAAAAGAGTAGACATACACATCAACATATATTTCTAAGAACTAGGTTGATCCCCGTTCATTCAAACTGCTCTCACTTTTTGTTGGAGAATCTGTTCTGTTTCAAGAAGAGTGAGCCAATTGTCTACCATGAGATGGATCACCTCCACCTCATCTGCCCAGGGCCCAGAAGTCACCACAGAGGAAGTGTTGACAAGAATGTGGTTCTCATGGCTAGCCTCAAACCAGTTTTAGGGAAATGGTAACAGATACTGTGCTCACTCAAACCTCATCAAAGCAGAGATCCAGAGTCTACAGAGAAAGCATTGCTAAATCAGATCCCAATCTTGCCCACCAAGGCTCAGGGAACATTGCAAAAGTGGGGGCAGAAAGACTGTAAGAGCCTTAGGGTGGGAGGGAATAACCTGAGGCACTGTGTTCCCCTCCTCCCTGCAGAGACTCACTGAGGCTTCTTGGTCCCCACATTGAATAGCAATAACCCCACTGAAGAAGACCCTCAGCAGAACTGGGGTGGGAGAGAGGGGGTGTAAGGGTACAACGTTTGCATAAAAATAAAATATATAAAAATAAAATTTCAGATAAAATATATATATAACTCTAGCATACTACCTTGCTCTAGAGATAACCCATTAATAGTATCCTGGAAATTTCCAGATGCTTTTCCTTAATTCCATCCCTTTCTCTCCAGAGGTAACGATACAATGAAGTTTGTGTCTCTAAAATATAATATTTAGTTTTTCATATTGCTAGACTTTATATAAACGGAATAAAACCCCAAGCTTCTATAAATTCCTTTGTTTCTCAGTGTTGTGCTTGAGAAATGAATTTTTTATGTGTAAAGTATAATTCATTCATTTTCACTGGTGCATGGCATTCTTTTTTTTTAGCAACTATGGTACAGTTTGATCCTCACAACATCTATTTTTCCTCACCTTTCCCCTCTCCTTTTTGTTTTTTCTTATTGGACTTGGGATATATTTTGAAGATACAATCAGTAGAGTTTGATTATAGAATGAATTTAAGAATCAAAAGAACTTATGGGCCCCTGATGATTTTGTAACATTATTTTTTTATTGAGTAGAAAGTTGTATGGATATATCCTATGTTAGTACCATCATTTCCCTCCTCCCTGCTTCCATTGTGCTGAGGGCCCCCCTCAATGGGATTTCTGGTGTTCCCCCTAGGTTTGCATGTTATGAGATGTGAGAACATCAGTCATTCACTGCAAAGGGGTGGGCAGTGCCTCTGGATATTTCCTTCCAATCGGTGGCTCTTATGTTCTTTCCACCCCCTTTTCTGCCAAATACCCTGAGCTGTGGTGGGTGTGTGGTCAGTCTGCTTTAGTGTTGTGCTCTCAGCAGCTTCTGGATTTCTGCTTTGGTGCATTTTGAGTATCTTCTGTGTCTGTCTCCATGCCCCTGGCACTGGTTGCCAGGCTCACCATGGAAGCAGCTCTCTTGCTCATCTTGCCAATTCTGCTGTGGTTTCACCAAGGCCCTGGCTGATGTATGAGGGTTGGTTTATCTCCTTGTTTTAGCGTCTGAAAAATAACAGATTCTCCAAAGGAGACTGAGGTCAACATAAGTTCAATGGGATAAGCCTTATTAATTAAGAGAGGTTTGGGGACTGTATAGATGGCTTAGCTGATAAAGCGTTTGCCTGCAAAGCCAAAGGATCCTGGTTTGATGCTCCAGGACCCTTGTAAGTCTGATGCAAAAGGTGGCACATGCATCTGGAGTTCTTTTGCAGTGGCTGGAGGCCCTGGCATGCCCATTCTCTCTCTCTCTCTCTGTCTTTCTCTCTCTCTCTCTCTTTCTCTCTCTCTCTCAAATAAATAAATAAAAATATTTTAATAAAAGAGAGGTTTAGGTGGGTGTAGCCTCTTTTTGGGACATTCTTGTTGGAGTCCATGATCCTGGTCTCCATAGGATTCTGGCTTGGTTCCAAGTCTTGGTAAGGGTTCCTTTCCACTGAGTAGATCTCCTAGCCAATCAGAGAGCTGTGGGTTACTCACCTAGGTTGGGTGCCACTTTTGCACAAGCATGTCCATCTTGTCAGGCTGGTTGCTTTTGTACAGCAGTGTTGCCTGTTAGCAGACAAGGTTGTTGGCCATTTTCTCTCAGCAGCTCACATAACGCTTTCCAGCACTTTATGGGCTAGCCATCTTGGGACTGGCTCTCTTCTGGATATCAGCTGGGTCTCTCAGTGTTCTGTGCTGGCAGCATGTGGTGTTTCCAGCAATAGGGTCTTACCTTTTACCTCAGGCAGGTAATCAAGTGCTTTTACAGATGTCTGCTTTGTCTTGGGGACCTCATGGGTCTCTCCTATCAACAACTCAATGTGGATTGTAACTGATTTCTGGGACTTGGAGTTATAAGCTGGGGCTGGATGTTTTAGGGTCCGGCTTCATCTTATCCTTTCTAGGGCTCTTCTTACCAACAATCCCTATATACTCCTGTTGAAGGTTGTATCATTTAGTCTGTTATCCAGGAGAAAGGTTTTTATGGAAGGAATCCATTTTGGATTTAGTTTTATGTGTATTTCCCCTGCCTTCCCCTTCCCCAAACACTTCCATCCCTATTATTTATTCCTCAAGTTGCCTGTCAGGTATGCCTGCAACTAAAGCTGTTCCAGGATAGGAACGACAGATGAAGGAGAAAATGTGATGTTTGTCTTTCTGTGCAAGTCTGTCCATTTTCCTCCAAATATCATTGCACCATGTTTCCTTACTGCTTAGTAGACTTACATTGTGTATGTGTACCACATCTTCATTATCTAATCATCAAATGATGGGCATCTGGGTTGATTCCAGGTTTTAGCTTTTGTGAATTGAGCAGCTGTAAGCATGGTTGAGCAAGAATCTCTGCAGTGAAGAGTGGAGCCCAATAGAATAGCTGGGTCAGTAGGTAACTTTATTTTCATATTTTCAGGAGTCTCCATATTGATTGTGATAGCGGTTGTACAAGTTTGCACTCCTACCACCAGGGATGAAGGTTCTCTACATCTTCTCCAACATTTATTGTCAGTTGATTTTTTTTTTTTTTAATGCTTGCTTACCTGACTGGAATAAGATGGAATCTCATAGTTGTTTTAATATGTATTTCCCTGATGGTTAAGGATGTTGAACATTTTCTTAAGTAAGTATTAGCCATTTGTATTTCTTCCATTGAGAATTCCCTATTCAGTTCTCTGCTCCATTTTTTGAGTGGATTGTTTTATTTATTTATTTATTTGTTTATTTATTTGTTTATTTATTTGAGTCAGAGAGAGGGAAAGAGAGGGAGGGAGAGTGAGAATGGGTATGCCAGGGCCTCTAGTCACTGCAAATGAACTCCAGACACATGTGTCCCCTTGTGCATCTGGCTTATGTAGGACCTGGGGAATCGAACCAGGGTCCTTAGGCTTCTCAGGCACATGCCTTAACCACTAAGCCATCTCTCTAGTTCTGGATTGTTTGATTTTTTTTTTCGAGGTAGGGTCTCACTCTAGCTCAGGCTGACGTGGAATTCACTATGTAGTCTCAGGGTGGCCTCGAACTCATGGTGATCCTCCTACCTCTACCTCCTGAGTGCTGGGATTAAAGACGTGCACCACCATGCCCAGCTTGTTTGATTTTTTATTGTTTAATTTTTTTTTAGTTCTTTGTAGATATTAGATACTGGACTCTGTCAGCAGTATAGATGGTGAAGATTTTCTCCCATCCTGTGGGTAGTCTGTTGACTCTGTTTATGGTATGTTTGTCTGTACAAAAGCTTTTAAGATTCATAAGATCCCACTGGGTGAGTGATTGTTTAATTTCCTGGGCTACAGAGCATTATTCAGAAAGTCCTTCCTACTCCTATATCATGGAGAGTTCCCCCTATTTTTGCTTCCTGTCAATTAAGATTTTCAGGTCTTATGTTTAGGTCTTTAATCCATTCGGACTTGATTTTTGTGCGTGGTGAGAGGAGTGGGTCTAGTTTCATTCTTCTACATGTGATTATCCAATTTGACTAGCATTTATTGATGATGCTGCCCTTTCTCTAGTGAACACTGTTGGCTCCTTTGTCAAAGATAAAGTAGCTGTGGTTACTTAAATTAAGGGCTGGGTCATGTATTCTGTTCCATTGGTCTATATGTCTGTTTTGTGCCAGTACCATGCTGTTTTTTTTTTTTTTTTTTTTTTGGAGAGAGACAGAGAGAGAGGGAGAGACAGAGAGAGAGAGAGAGAGAATGGGTGCACCAGCAGCCTTTCAGCCGCTGTGAATGAACTCCAGATGTGTGCGCCCCCCTTGTGGGCAAGTGCAGCACTGCACCCTTGTGTCTCTTTGCATCTGGTTAAACGTGTGACCTGGAGATTGGAACCCGTGTTCTTAGGCTTAGCGGGCAGGCGCCTTAACTGCTAAGCCATCTCTCCAGCCCCCATGCTGGTTTTTGTTACTATAGCCTTGTAGTAGAGCTTTAGATTGGGTATGTATGGTGATATGTCCAGAGGTATTTCTTTTGCTGAGGATATTTTTGGATATCTGCGGCCTTCTGCCATTCCATAAAAATTTTGAGATTTTTTTTTTCCTATCTTTGTGAAGAATGTTGCTGAGATCTTTGTTGGTATAGCATTGAATATGTATATTGCTTTTTGTAGGATTGCCATTTTCACAATATTAATTCTACCTATCCAGGAGCATGGAAGGTCTTTCCATTTTCTCATGTCCTCCTCAATTTCTTTCTTGAGTGTTTTTATGTTTTTATTATATAAGTCTTTAACATCCTTGGTTAGTGTTATTCCAAGGTATTTGATTTTTTTGGGGGGGGGCTATTGAAGATGGGACAGCCTCACTAATTTCTTTTTCAGTATATTTGTCTTTTGTGTATAGGAAGGCTACTGATTTTTTTTGTGTGTTGATTTTTGTATCCTGCCAGTTTGCCAAAGGAGTTTATCATTTTTATGGTGGAATCTTTGGGTCACATGTATAGGATCATGTTGTCTGCAAATAGGGATAATTTGACTTTTTCCTTTCTAATTTGTATCCCTTTTATATCTTTCTCCTGTCTTATTGCTTGGGCTAGGATTTCTAGTACTATGCCAAAGAGAAGTGGTAAGAGTGGGCACCTCTGCCTTAATCCCGATCTTAGTGGGAGCTCCTTGAATCTTTCCCCATTAAGTATGATTTGGAACCCCCCCTTTTTGAGGCAGGATTGTGTAGCTAGGCCAATCTTGAACTAGAAATCTTTCTGACCTAGCCGTCCCTTCTCTCCTCATTGAGTAGTTCAATGGGTCCTATGATATGAGTGTGCTCAAGGTTCAAGGTAACACCAAGTTATTCTCAGAGTGATGTATTCTAAGTGTACAAAAAAATCCCATTTCTTGCCAAAACTTGTTATTTCTTGGCTCTAGTTATTTTGCCAGTCTGGTGGATGTGTAACTAAATCTCATTTTTTAGTTACAAATTCTCCTTAAGCACCTAATATGATTAGAGAGGTAGTGAAAAAAGCACACAAACGAAAATTGAAAGTATCTCGACTCTTACTCTCATAAAACTTAATATTCCAGAGATACAGAGGCAAATAAAATGTAAAAGACAGTTATATTGTACTCCATTGACTGGTAAGTGCTAAGTGCTAAGTGCTAAGATCAGAGCAAAGTCAGAGAAGTGCTGGGCTGGGGTTGGACTGAACTTCAGAAGTGTCCCTGAGAAGGTGGCATTGAATACATGCTCGAAAGAGGTGAGAGGAAATCAAGCTGATGTCATGGTTATGTTTTGTCTGATGCACCACCAGGGTTCCCTCAGGCAAGCAAAGCTGTGATAAATGTTACAGATAATGGATTTAGCATCAGAATTAGATTTCATACAAATGTGCTAGGCACTGGGCTTAAGGCCTTGAAGTGGGCTGTGGATGATGGCAATGGGGTCTTTGGCCATCTTCTCCCAAGTCAGGGCATGCAGGGAAATTGAGAAGTCAAGCCCATCCTACTGAGAACTGAGCAGCAGGAAGAGGAAGTCTGTGGAGAGCTTGCCTCTGTGTGGAACTGCCATGGCAGATCTGCAGCCAAGTGTCTGGTGAGGGACCTGAGGCCACTGCTTGCTGGCAGAGAGAGTTGTGAGGTTTGGATGGGTTAGAACACAGATGCCATCATTATAAGAGGCCCTGTTCCCTGAGTTTAGGCAACCTTGAATTATAACTTTACTGTCTTACCTATGGGCCTTTTAGCCTCCTCCCAGGAGCAGAACAGCCCCTTCCTCAGAGAGACCTTTCATAACTCCGGCTGTCCCCTCCATTGCCTCGGTGACTTCTCTCATGGTCTGGGCCCAGACACATCCCTTTCTCCCAGAAACCATGAAACGGACACCTCACTTATTTCTTCAGATTTCCTGAGCTCCTTTCGTCTCTTCTCTCTTCTCCTAATGTTTGCTTTAAAAAGATTTCTCAAGAACATTAACATATGAATATATTGTAAATTGGTCATATTCCCCTCTCCTATATCCCCAGTGCACTGAGGGCCCTCCTCAGTGGGTTTGTCAGTACTCATGGTGGGGTCATGAATGCACCAGTTAGTCCCTGTGTGGGGGACAGGGTCTCTGAATACACCTTCCCACTCTGTGGCTCTTACATTCTTTCCACTCCCTCTTCCACAATGTTCCCTGAGCTTTAGTATATTTTTTAAATTTTTTATTTTATTTATTTATTTGAGAGTGACAGACAGAGAGAGAGAGAGAGAGAGAGAGAGAGAGAGAGAGAGAGGAGAGGGAGGGAGGAGAGAGAGAGAGAGAGAGAGAGAGAGAGAGAGAGAGGGAGAGAGAGAATGGCTGTGCCAGGGCCTCCAGCCATTGCAAACAAACTCCAGATGCATGCACCATCTTGTGCATCTGGCTTATGTGGGTACTGGGGAATTGAGCCTCGAACTGGGGTCCTTAAGCTTCACAGGCAAGCGCTTAACCACTAAGCCATCTCTCCAGCCCAGAGCTTTAGTATTTGATCATTGAAAATTTATTTCAATAAATCTATGAGATGTATACTGAAGTGTTTTATTATTTTGACTATACTATAGAGCACTTAATATTTTAACACATGCATTTTTTTTTCTTCAATTTGTTTCTAGTGTATAGAAATGCAATAAATTTTGATTTTGTACCTAGAAATTTGCTCAGTTTAGTTCTTATAGTTTATGCGGAAATTCTTTTGGGTAATTTAAAAAAGAAATAGTTATGTAATCTGCCAGTAATTCCAAACTTTTTCTTTTGTACACCTTATTCTTTTCTTGTCATATCGTACTCTAAGTTTTTCCAGGTATCTCTGAACTGTTAAGGTAAAAATAGGTATATTTCTCTCTCTCTCTGAGTCTTGTGGAATCCTCCAGATTGGCCATAAACTAATTTTTTCCCTAACTTTACGTCCCAAGTTGTGGGATATTGTATGGGATACCATGCCAGGCTGGTCTTGAAAATTTTAATATTTCATCATTAAGAATATAATTTGTTTATATGTAAACATATAAAGTATATATAGCACTTAGGTACATATATGCATATATACACACAATAATACTATATATCCTTTAATAATTTAAGAGTATTTTATTCTATTCTGCTTTATTAAATTATGAAATTGTATGCCAACTTTTATCAGATAAATTTTCAGCATCTACTGTATCAGTCATTTACCTCTCATTTTAAACTATGAGTATAGTAATTGATATTAATATATTATAATATTGAGGCAACTTTGCACATCTGGATCATGAGATATTGCAGTTCTTATATATTACCAGATTTGAATGCTGGTGTCTTGCTTAGAACTTTTACATTCTTTTTTTAAAAAAATGTATTTATTTATTTATTTATTTATTTATTTATTTATTTATTTATTTGAGAGAGAGAAAGAGGCAGAGAGAGAAAGACAGAGGGAGAGAATGGGTGCACTAGGGCTTCTAGCCACTGCAAATGAACTCCAGATACATGCACCCCCTTGTGCATCTGGCTTATGTGGGTCCTGGAGAATTGAACCGGGATCCGTTGGCTTTGCAGGCAAACACTTTAACCGTTAAGCCATCTCTCCAGCCCTGAGAACTTTTCTTGAGATTGGCCTGTGATCTTCCTTTCCTTGTGCTATCCTTATCTATGTTGATGTCCCAGGTACACTCCTAATCTTACACAATGATTTGGGAAGAGTTTCCTCTTTTGCTACTCTCGAAAGAATTTGGCTGTGCTTATTATAACCTGCTCTTTAGATGTTGGAAGAAACTTTTCTATGAGTTTCCTATGCCTGATGGTTTCATTTTGGAAAGATAGTTATCTACTAATTCAATTTTTTCAATTTTTATGGTATTATCCACTTTCCTATTTCTTCATGAGTTGGTTTTGGTGGTTTGTATTTCTTTAGTAACTTATCCATTTCATTGAAATTCTTAATGTTCATTGGCATAAAGTTATCCATTTTTCTTGTTATAATTTCTTTGTAGTATCTCCACATAGTCCTCATTTTCATTCCTAACATTGTTTATTTAGCTTTTACTCCTTTGGCTTCACTGGACTTGCCAAGATTTTGTCATAGTCTTAAGTTCACTGTTTCTTTTCTCTTCTTAAGGTGTGATGTTCAGCATTGTTGAATCTATCATGTTTTTGTTTTCTATTTTGTTATTTTCGTATTTTTATTTGTTTTCTTTGGATTTTAGTCTTCTGTTTTTAACTTTTTATTTGTAACTTTTGCCTTTTCTACTCATCACATTTATGTATCATTTCAGGAAAATCAATTTTCTCTAGGTATCACTTTATCTCTGGCCCACAGTTTTCAGTATTCATTTGCTTAATTGCTGTTGTGTTTTGGCCTTGATCCCTGAATGGGTTATACATGTTCTAAACTTTTCAACTGTATGGATTTTTACTTGCATTCTTCTTATAACTTTTTCTTACTTCATTTTTCTTTGTGGGAAGTGAAAATGGTCTCATGATGACAATCCTTTCATGGTTTCTTGTAGCTGTTAAATATTCCCAGTATGCATGCAAATCACTTCATTCCTCAAAGTTTGAGTATTTGTTTCAAGTTTTCTGATACCCTTATCAATTTAACTTGTTGCATATATCATTGGCCAAAAGAGGTACATTCAAAGATGCCTAGTTGAGTGAAAAATTTGTTAAATGTCCTTGTAGTTTTGTCTGTTTAAAAATATTTTTAAGGCTGTGTTACCAGGTGAGATCAAACCTTTTCATATGTAATTCTGAATCTTAACTCTTTATTACTTAACATATTTTATAAATTTCTCTGTTCACTTTAGGCTTTGTCTTTTTTATTATTTTGCAACTTCTTTCGCTGAAGAAAAGTTTAAATTAAATTGTAGAATAACTTTTACTTATTTCATATTTAAGCTTTTTGTGTTGTAGAAATGCTTCCATATCTTTACATCTTGTCACATGTTTTCTACAAGTAACTCCCTGTTTTACTTTTCATATTTAGTCTACAATATACCTTGGCTGAGTTTTACATATGATGTGAGGTTAGAATCTAATATTACTTTTTCCTCACTGATAAATTATTGTCCCTGGGTCATTTGATTAGTGACCTAGGGGGTGATGTGTGAGATTTCTGCACAAATATGATCTCTTCTTGCCTCTCTATTCTGTTCCACTTGATTATTTTGTCTCCTCATACAGCCATGCCAGTGGTGTTAGTAAATTATAAAAAGACAAACTAAATGAATAAATTGTGATGTATTCATACAAATAAATGCTACAAAGCAGCAAAAATAAATGTGCTTGAGCTATGTAAGTTGAAATCTAATAAGCACAATGTGGACTTTTCTCCCAAAGAATTATAAAATAGAGCATTGCATGAAAATTAAAGCAAATGAGACAATATAGTCATTGTTAGGAATATAAGGTATGATAAAGATATCAATAAATGCATACACAATTATACACATTCAAAATTCTGTTACCTCTGAGAGATGGGTAAAATATGCTAAACATACTGAGGCATCAGTATGTTCCTTAAGCTGGTAGGTGGATATATGTATTTTTTTGTATATATGTATTTTTTTCCAGTCTGAAGAATGAAATTAGAGCCTTGCCCACAATACTAGGCAAGTACTTTACCACTGAGCTACATCCCCAACTCTTTTTACTTTTTAAATATTTTAAGTCAGGGTCTCACTAAGTTTCCCAGGCTGGCCTTTAACTTGTTCTGTAGCTCAGGCTGGCCTTGAATTCATGAACCTCTTGGCTCATTTTCCCCAGTAGCTGTATTTACAGGCCTGCATCACAAGGCTTGGTTATATTGATCTATTAAACATTTCCTAATGATTTCTTGATAATAAGATAGCCTTACAGCAATGTTTCAGAGCTTTTAATTTGCTAGTATGCTTTGTCTTTGTCCAAAAACTGAACATTCTTTGGGTATTTCCCAAATTTCACCATCCATGCAATCTCTAAAGCACCTACTGGAGGTTTAGGAATTAATCATGTTTTATGGATCCCAGATTCAGACTGCATACACTAGACCATAGTGCTTATAAAGAAGAGACAAATCCAAGGGCTAGTAATTCCTTTAGTGTGTCGTCAAGTTACAAAAGAGCTTTGAACTCAGCAGGACAAGAAAGTGGGTGTTATACATGTGGTTTATACCTTAGCAGTTTTCCTCAAATTTCTGGATATTCCTATGGCTTGAATTCTTGGGGCACATATTCCTCCTTTCCTGTCATGTGGGGAGAGTTGGAATGTCTGAAATAGAGAAGTCAACAAAATATAAACTCTTCATGGTGAGAATACGCTATAAATAACATGACATGGTTCTGTCTCTAAAGAGCAAGTGCAGATAGCATATAGACCAGAGAATGGAACAGGATAGGGACCAATGAAGATACTCATTGATTAAGAATCAATTGTCACTAAAAACTTTTTATGACTCTACTAATATAGTGCTTTTAGTGTCAATCATCCCATAAGTGGAACTGATAAATAGACTGTGTCTTCTTTGTAATAGAAGTCACTGTAAGGAGACTTTATTTTAATTAGTTTTCCTTATAAAAATTAAGCTGAGTCCTACTTTTTTTTTTTGTAATAGGAATGCTTTATTTGGCAGACTTTGTACATATAAAAAAAGAATGTATAAATAAGGCAGTTGATTTGACCTGGCAAGCTTCGATTCCAATTCAGCGTACTTTCCCTATTTATAAAGTGCAGTAAAAATGTTGGCCTTTCGAAACTGATATTCCCTGGGTGTGCAAGTGTGGTAACGCTTTTTTTTTTTTTTATTATTGCTCTTAAAAAAAACTGTAGCAAAATTCTAATAGAGAAACTCCAAAATGAGAGCTGGAATAATGTCTGCTATTATATTTACAAAGAGGACAAGTTATTTTCAGATGGTTTTGTATGATTGTGTCCCCCAAATAGTGAGTGTGGGACTCGTGTACATTCCTAGAAGTGTTACTATGATATTTCTCGAGGCTCATAAATCTTGCATTATTCGGAGTAAGTGTGGACACTCCAAAATGAATCTAGAGGCAAATGTGACTGTGTTTCTGGGCACATGCTGGGGTGGAGAGAATGCTGTGATCATGTGTCAAAAAATTCTAATCATCTGGTCTTATAATGAATGGATTAGTTCCTCCTTTCTGCCAGTAGAACATGAGCGTATGAAAACTTTGAAGTGCGGGAGGCAACGGCAAAGAAAACAATAAACTGTGCATGTGAGACTTGTCTGATGCTCGGTGATTAAGAGATGAGGGCCTCGCGGGTCAGCTCCCCATAGGTACAAACAGATGTTTGCACTGCTTCACAGCTGCTAAATATGATATAAATCCAAAGAATTTTTCTTGTTTTTATAAAGGAAAAAAATACCCAGACAGCAAATTTTTGGTCATTCAGATACTCTTACCAAATGACATCTGGTTTCTGTACTGCTTATTTAAGCAATCCTTAAAAAAAAATTGTTTGCCAAGGGGAGTAACTCTAAACGTTCCATCCTTCACTATACATAACAGTACAGTTTAAATTACAGTGTAGCATACAGAGTTTATTATAAGCAATGCTGGTCTTTATTTCTTAACCAGCAAGTTTTACTTTTAAGAAAATGGGTTAGATATTATGTAATTAGTTAAGGGAAATCTATGATGAGGTTACATGGAGAATATTCTAGGATTCCTATCCTAATGATGGCAAAGAAAATGAATTAATTGCTTCCATATGTTACAAACGGTGGTGAGCAAAGTTGAACGATTGTTACCTAAAGTAAAATGTCAGCAATCTGCAAGACAGTGTTTTGACGTGCATCAAGGTGAGTGAGCATCTGAGGCAGAAAGGAGGCTGTGATCGGTGGGTATTCAAGAGGAAAGTGGAACGTTAAAGAAAGATGTCTAAATCTTAAACAGAGAATCAGGTAGTTGCCATTGCTGTAGCCAGTACATGTTCAAGTTTACATTAAGCAATTAGTTCATTGTTGGGCTCTACACAAATATACTGGTCATCACCTGCACAGGTGTTTGCCTAAGCTCCCAACCTTGTCTTCTGAATGTTTTCCACATCCACCTTTGCGACAGACACTGAGCTACAGTTTCTTTTGCACTTTTCTTCATTGTGTTTCCCAGAGCTTAGCACTGAAACAACAATGTGATAAGTCCATAACAAATTTGGCAATTAGCGTCATTCCTTCCTGGAGCTTTACATCATGATTTGGCTTGATGCTACTGTCTCGGTATGATGTTCATAAAGAGGAATGAACAGTCTAACCAAGTGCAGCTTCATAGGCGCTCGCTCACTTGAAGGTTTGTGAGGCCTGTCTACTGTTCAAAACACCTGACCAATAGGAGTTGCCCACAGTAAAGATAATATACCCCACAGTAAAGATAATATACCACACGGGTCTTTCTTTGGCTCCTTTAAAAATTAATTAGCTCATTGTGGGAGAACTAGGTTTTTAATGTTGCGATATGGGTTTGTAAGAGTTGAATTTGCAAGAAGTAGTAATTTCCCCTAATGTGCTTTTCTTCATAAAATGTAGACACAGGTTCAGGCCTGGCAGATGGAATAATCTTTTTTTTTTTACCTTAAAAAATTTTTTTTTTTAATTTTAATTTTAATTTTTGGAGAGAGACACAGAAAGAGACAGACAGAGAGGAGAGGAAGACAGATAGAGATGGGTGCGCCAGCAGTCTCTCAGCTGCTGAGAATGAAATCCAGATGTGTGTGCCCCCTTGTGGGAAAGTGCGGCATTGCACCCTTGCAACACTTTGCATCTGGCTAAACGTGGGACCTGGAGATTGGAACCAAGTTCTTAGGCTTAGCAGGCAGGTGCCTTAACTGCTAAACCATCTCTCCAGCCCTGGAATAATCTTCAGTTTCTACATGGAGTCTAACTCCCAGGTTCACGTACCACTTCTTTTTAGTCTCTAGTAGGTCCATTGGTTTCTTCTAGATTGCACACTGCTTACTCTATCTCTCACATTCATCACTTATGTCTCTAGTAACTATGAGAAGCTACTTGCATCGAGTCTTTTCATACATACCGACTGTGTCTCAAGGTCACAGAGGGCTCATCAAGAGCTTTCGTGAACCACAGCTGATGACCCCTGAATTCGGGTTGACATTCATCAGTGCACAGCTATGTCCCCAGCCCTCAGCCTCCATGCCAAGTTCCCCTTATCACTAACAGCTTCCCATTGATGTTAGTAAGACTAAATATGCAAGGGAAATATGAAGCTCTCCATTCTCTGAGAGCCAGGATATTTAGGTTGTGCAAATCTCTGAACCCTAAAATGGATTTAATCAGCCCAATTCACATCATAAAGATCAAGTTGCAAGGACACACATGTGCTGGGGTAGATAGGGAGATTGCATTTTAACTTTGAAATTTGCAAAATTGTGCCCTGTGGGCCATCTTTTCCCCCCTTGGACACTCCAAGGACTTTGTGCCAAGAGGAATTCTCAAGGGGTTCACAATGACTAAGTTTGTGTTCTTTACTGAGAAACGAGCAGTTTCCTCTCGGTTATCAAAGATGTCATATTTTACCTCCTACAGAACCTCCCAGCAATTCCTGCCTCAGTTCTCCCATACTGTTCCCTAGACTGGCCTGGTAATCTTCTGTACTTTTTCCTTTTCCTATTTTTTTTCTTTTTTTACCCCTCCAATTTCTCCAATTCCTTGCAAACAGCTTCTCCCCATTGCCTTCCTGCTTCTTCTCTCCCTTTCCCAGTAGTCTGTTAACATGAAGTGATTCCCTGTGGAATCTCATTAAATATAGGAGGATTATTGAGTATAGTTTTAAGAACATTTTATTTTAAAATATTAATAGGTTCAAACACAGTTATAAGCAATATTGCAGAGAGAGGTTATGTGCACTTCAACCAGTTCCTCCAATAGAAACACTTTATAAAGTTATCTTACAACTTGGCACTCACACAGTCTAGATACAGAAACTTCCCACCACTGTAAGAAGTATTCATTGGACTTTTTTTTAAAAAAGATTTTATTTTTATTTATTAGAGACAGAAAGAGGGAGAGTGAGAATGGGTGCACCAGGGCATTTAGCCACTGCAAATGAACTTCAGATGCGTGTGCCCCCTTGTGCATCTGGTTTACGTGGGACCTGGAGAATTGAGAATTAAGGATCCTGATCCTTAGGCTTCACAGGAAAATACCTTAACTGCTAAGCCATCTCTCCAGCCCTTTTTTGTTTTTTTGAGGAAGGGTCAGGCTGACCTGGTGTGGTAGTTTAAATATATGTCCCCCAATATATTCAGTGTTTTATTAGTTTATAGTTTGCATCTTCAATCACCTTGCTAGAGGCAATGTTACTGGGGGCCAATTTTAAGGTGTGGTGATGGTTTGAGATTCCATTGTAAAGATATGCAAAGTGTGCCTAACAAAAGTTCCTGAAGTGTGCTGTGTGACCTTTTGGCTGTAGTTTTGCTCTGTGTGCTGTGGTGGCTGGTTGGTTTTCGCTCTCTCTGCTTGGCCCTTTGAGAACAAATTGCTTCTTCTGCCATTATGGAACTTCCCCTGGATCTGTAAGCTTCAATAAATAATATCCCTTCCTCCATAACTGTGCTGGGTCTGGAAGTTCATCTCAGCGAACCTAAAACTGTCTGCAACACCTGGAATTCACAATATAGTCTCAGGGTGGCCTTGCACTCACAGCGATCCTCCTACCTCGGCCTCCCAAATGCTGGGATTAAAGGTGTGTGCCACCATTCCCAGTAAGACTGCTTTTTTTAATGTGGGGGGAATAGAAATAGAGAATTGGCACTGTAGGATCTCCAGCTACTGCAATGGAACTCCAGATATGTGCACCCCCTTGTGCACATGTGTGACCTTGTGTGCTTGCATCATTGTGCATCTGGCTTATGTGAGACCTGGAGAGTCGAACATGAGTTCTTAGGCTTCCCAGGCAAGCACCTTAACTGTTAAGCCATCTCTCCAACCCTCATTTGACTTTTTATAAGCTGTACCCTCAAGCAGCCTTTCCATCCCAGCTCCCCTCTTAATGATTGACAGGCACTAATCATTTCTCTATTTTATCCTTTGAAGAATGTTTTATAAATGCATTCTTATGGTACATAACTTTTGGGCACTGGCTTTTTGTTGTTAATTGTAATTCTCTGAATATACATCCAAGTCATTCATGTACTAGTAATGTATTCCTCTGTATTACTAAGTTCATATGGATGCGCCTTAGTTTGTCAAACCTGTTACCTCTTGAAAACCAACAGTGTTTGTCTATTGTGAATGAAGCTGCTGTGAACATTTGTGCACAGGATTTAAAAATATATTTATTTATTTGAGAGAGAGAGAGAGAGAGGCATATATATAGATATATAGAAAGAATGGGTGCTCCAGGACCTCTAGCCACTACAAACAATCTCCAGACACATGTGGTACCATGTGTATCTGGCTTACATGTATACTGAGGAATTGAACCTAGGTCCTTAGGCTTTACAGACAAATGCCTTAACTGCTAAGCCATCGCTCTAGCCCTGTGTACAGGTTTTATATCTATTTCTTTAAGACAAATCTCCAGAGATACAATTGCCAGGTTACATGCTTGTAGCATATTTAGCCTTTTGAGAAATGTCCCAGGTCCAGAGTAGCTGTTCCACTGTCCAGTCTCACAGAGTCATGGTGTCTTACAGTGACACAGAAGCTGTGCAGTTTGCCCACTTTTGGTGGTAATGTCCCATTTATGAATGAGCCATTCTCCTGGGTGTGGAGTGGCATCTAGTTGTGCTTTTAACTTTTGTTTTCCTGATAACTAATGAAGTCGAACATGTCTTCAGTGCTCACTTGCCACCTGTATATTATTTTTCATTGAAGTATCTTCTAACACACTCCCAGTTGTAATTGGATATTTTTTTCACTATTACTTTTTACATAGCTGTCAATGAACTGTCAAAACAGACTCTTGAAGGCCACATGGTTCTCAGGAGATGAAATCTGGGATTGAATTTAGGTCAGCATAAATGGACATGTTTTGGTCCTCTGCCCTGTTACACATCCTCCAGGATTTTGCCTCCTTGCCTATATGAGATCATTTTCCCATCCATACCACTTCTTGGTGATTGACAAGCTTCTATACCTTCTGTTGCCCTTTGTGGTGTAGGGAACTCATAACCCAGGGTCAAATTTTAGAGCCAGTCAAACTGTCTGTACACGTGAAGGTGGCAGCTGGGTTCGGTGTGCCCCAAATCAGATCCCGAGACTTCCCACACACGAGAAAGAAAGCTCTCTCCATAACTTTACTTCTGTTAAGAGAACTACCATTCTTCCTGTCCTGTGTCAAAATTCTTTGTTTCCTCCCTTAATTTCCTTAAGTAGCCTATAAAATGTGCAAAATCTTCAACCGGCCTTCCATGCTCCCCATAAAATGATCTGCATTGTATTTTAGGCGCACTCTCCACTCACATTCAGACTAAACTTTTTCCACTCCCTAAATGTTCTCTAGTTTCTGTTTGACCCATCCTCACGCTATTTTCTTTGATCTACTTTTCAAAGATGTATTTGACATATTCTTGAAGGCCCATCTCAAAGACCACCTCTTCCGAAAAAGCCTTCCCTGATTCTTCAAATGGAGATCCTCTTTCATTCCTTCAAAGACAAATCTTTCATGAAACTCATATTGCCTTTACTTTTATGATGCACTTGAAGCCAACTATAATAGCATTCAATCTCCTTTCCAGATAAAGTGTTCTGTTCATAGTAGGTCATCAGTGTTAACAGATGTGAATTTTGTAAAGGAATTTTCAAGGATTGGGGATGCTAGTAAGGTTTGTTGTCCACTATTTCACTGAGACTCTCAAAGTATTCCCTCACTGAACCCCCATCTATATTTTGATGATCTGGATAAAACCCATCCCTAATCTTGACAAGAGGACAGTAATTGTCCACTGAGTCTTCTCCCACTTGCTATTGTGGTGACTGTTAAGGCTCTGAGAACCTTCCAAGCTAGGTTTCTGAACATAAGCCTGGTGACAAACAAAATTCCTTAATGATATGCCTCATCTCAGATAATGAATGAACAATATTTTTTAAGGTAAGTTATAATACATCTATTCCGGCTATGTCGTTATGCCTTGGTAGAGAATAAGAGGTTTCTGGAGAAATGAACAAATCACTTTTAATGTTTTTAACTATTTTGATAGCTTGTAAATAACAAAATCTATTAAAATATGTGAAGTAATACCTTTGTCATGTCTTAGGCACCTACATGTTTCTTTAGGTTTGTAAACATTTAATCTTAAATAGGAGTATGAGGTTAGCTTCTGAAGTTCTTGGGTTAAAGGTCTCTATGGGTTCTTTGCAGAGAAATTGCAGATGTGAGCACATCCTAGAGACCATGGATTCTGGGTTCCTCTGGTATGCAATTTTCAATTCACAGCACAATTTTTCTTGGAGAATACAAGAATGTGGATTTATAGCCTGTGTAATTTAGTAATTATCTCCAATAAGTGAAAATGACATCATGTCACTTGGACTTGAGAGTCTAAAATAGCAGAAAGACGCCAGATAAGAATGTTCATAGTGAAAATTAGGGTCACTACTCATTCAGTATTGTACCTGGAGACTAGATGACAGTGCTGTGAATGTATTTCCCAGCCATGAAACTGACCAATATGTTTGTGTGTCCAGAGTATATTAAACATCAATATCCCAGTAATCCATTCTACAGTGTAGATTTATCCTTTATTCATTTTCTTTCACTGTCCATTTTAATTCTATTCCAAGTGCATGCTCCGTTGTCTTTAGTAAGACTTACTACTAATTCTCTGTTAGACTAGGTTGTAAAGAGAATAGGTTTAGAGTCAGACAGGCTTCCCTTTAGCCTGGTTCTACAATTGTCTTTTATTCCTCAAGCAAATGACAAGGCTAGATTCAAGTTCTCGCATATGTAAAATGAGGATAATAATCACACTTACTTATTCAGTTGTGAAATTATGTGAAATAACGTATAGGACTTTGAGTAGCACAGAGTAAGCACCCAAGAAGCTACTGCTGCTATTACTATTAGTTATTATTTACCCTTACATTTGTAATTATAAGTGATTTGGATTCAAAGTCAGTGGCTTTGTCTTCAAACCTAAGCATCTACCTAACACATAGATGTAAAGGGGTGTTCCCCAAAACCAGAAAAAAAAATGCAAGCACTCACTAAAATGCATTCATATTTAGCACACAGATCACATTTTAGATCCTTACACTGGCTGGGGAGATGGCTCAGCAGTTAAGGGCACTTGCTACAAAGCATGCCAGCCCAGGTTTGATTCCCCAGGACCCATACAAAGCCAGAAGAACAAAGTTGTGCATGCGCCTGGAGCTTGTTTGTAGCAGCAAGGGGCCCTGGTGCCCCGTCCGCCACTCTCTCTCTCTCTCTAAATAAATAAATAAAAAATTTAAAAGACCCTTGCAGAACAGTTTTACAAATATCTCCTTCCTTTACCTAACACTAGCTGGGCACCTTCCCTGGGACCAGAAATGTGTTGGTGCTGGGATCCGTGCCTGGTATTATTCACAGGCCATTCTGCAAATAAAATACACTCATTTGAATGCTTCTTCATTTTTTTCCCCACTCAGGTTACTCTGAGTAGTATGTGGTATTGTTTGGATTTGGAGATCCAATTCAGAGTTCTTCACTGGGCTTTCATAGGTACAGGTGGGTGAAAGACCCAGGACAGAATAGCACCATGACAGGCCTCAGTCACTTTGTAGGCCACAGGGGCTAGTTCCCAGAATCAAGGGAAGAACAAACAGCACCAGGAAAAACCCTAAACTTGCTGTGTGAGCATGACTCAACATTCTTGTGGTCTTGGGCCAGATGGCCCAATAAGATCCACCAGCTCAGAGTTTTGTAAATGTCAACCAATCAAATGAATGTAACCATGCACGCCAACCTGTTCAAATGTAACCACAGCTTGCTGAGCCAATTAAGTTAGAAATTCCCCTAGACCTAGCCCGCCAAAACCCTAAGACCAATCAAGAACCCCCAAGTACAGTTACTGTTCAAATTAGCCAATCATGTGGTTGTGTGCCCTCTCCCCCTTGTTCAAACCTCAATAAAGAGCCCACTTTTCTGCTTCTCAGGGCTCTTGCAGGGATCCACTGTGTTGGTGAAGGCAAGAGACCGAGCTTAAGCCCCAGTAAAGCTCTGGGTTTGCATACGTGTTTGGTCATCCTTGGTGGTCACTGGGGGCACCATGAACTGGGCATTACAGTGGGAAAGCTTCAACCACCAAAAGTGGAAGCCAGTGAAGATGGTGTCCCTTATACACAGGCCTGGCCCCTCAAGAAACCGGCCTGCAAGTCCCTTCTGCTGAGCTTCTCAGATATGTGTGGCCTCTGACTGGTGTTCTCATGCTTGACCCTCTGGGGGACATGGAGGCATGGTTAAGTTGGGAAGAGTGAGTGGTCTTGTCTTCTGCAAACGTTAAGTGTCCCATGTGATCAGGAAAGGGGCTGGTGAAGTATGCATTAGCCTGCTTGTGGATGAGCTGCTGGCTGTAGCTTCCTTGCAATAAAGTGTTAGAATTAATCACCTTCATCTGGTTTTAGTTTGCTAACCCACTACATCAGGCACCACAAAATAAATATATTAATTAAATGTCGCTCTGTTGGAAACACTTGGAAAATGGAAAAATGTTCATTTGCAGCAAGAGGGGGAAAGCCAGGAATAATTACAATCTTGAAACTTCTGCAGTTGGACTAACAACAAAAAGAGTGGAGATGACTATAAAATAGTTTGTTCTTGGCATTGTTTAATTGGCCTATTTATTTTTCTGTCTCTGAAGCTGTCTTTAGTGACACCTACTGATAAGAGCCAATCGGAACCATGGCCGAATTCCTTTGGGTTGGACCTGCCAACAAACTGCTCAGCCCTCCAGATGTTGCTGCTTTGTGAGAAATAAGAACTCCATAAACCAGGCTCACCCTTCCTCCTGGGGTGAACACAAAGACAGATATGGAAAATCACTGCTCAGTACCATGAACAATGCACTCAAGTGAGGGGCTGGGCCCGGGGCTTATTTGTCTTGGTGGAACAGACAGGTACGGGGCCTAATGGAAGAATGTTAGCTGGCACCAGTTCAAACTGTGACTATACATCCCAGTCACTCAACAAAAGCAGGCCTGTTAGCTGGGGAAGAGACCGGGTGGTTTTAAACAGCTAGCAAGACACCCTTGTAAGGAGGGTTAAACTGGCCTCACACGTGATGTTGTTCTGCTGAACGCTGCTCCACCTTTGGTGTTTTCTGGATTCCATCCTTTTGTGTTATGTAACCAATCCAAAAGATGGTGCAGTAAACAGCCTCCCTCCCGGCACTTCCGACCCATCAATGGAGAATGTCCAGCGAGCACTTGCCGTTCTGGGAATGGAACAAAATGAGCTCGAGTGCGTGAGTGCTTTCCTCTAGACCAGCGTGTCCCAATCTTTCATAGTACACGACACACTAGTGACCTTGCTGGTGGGGAACAAAAGAAAGAAAAGAAAAGAAAAGAAAAGAAAAGAAAAGAAAAGAAAAGAAAGAAAGAAAGAAAGAAAGAAAGAAAGAAAGAAAGAAAGAAAGAAAGAGTGTCACCATTCTTTATTCCTATGCCAGTCCCTCATTCGGCTGTCTGACCACCTAAACCGTCTCCCCACCCTCACTGTATGCACCCAAATTCACAGGAGCACCTGATGGAGGACTACTTCAGTCTAGGAGAGGAAGTCACTCCTCTCATGGTATAAAATCTTTTGGCTAGATTTAAATGGTAAGTGTGATGGACGTTGATGAGATAAATGTTTATATTTAATTCATCGGTTTAATCCCATATATGTGCTTAAAATCATATCTAATACATAATATTATTTTGTTCTGGAACCATTTTCTTTTAATCTGACAGGTTCACTTTTTTCTTTTTGAACTTGTATCATACATCTTGGGGGACATCCAAGAAGCAATAGAGCCTTTGTCAACCCTCAAGCTGTTTGTCTGCATTGCCTAGCAGTTCCTAGAGACAGTTACCCTTCCCTCTGCTGCAGTGTTTTAGGTGTGGAGTACTAATACTGGAAAATGATCTCAGCCAATATGTCCATTTGGATAGTAGGTGAATTGTAATGCTTCTTAAAAATGAAATCACACAAAGTGATGATATATCATTAATAAAACCACATCAGCAAATCTTGAAAAATCTCACTACTATGAGCTTATAGCATGTGGAGTTGTCAAATATTCCAGAATAATGTCTAAATGTGTGACTTTTTTTTTTCTTTAAAAAGATGCCCACCGAGGCTGGCTGATGAGTACAGAGGAGCACTTAGGAGAAATAACTTCTAACACGATATGACATGGTAGGACCACTATGGTTGACAACAGTTAATTGAATATGTATTTACACAAGGAAACAAAAAGTGTCTGAAATGATTCTGCAGACTTCCTTGATCTGAATATTACACATTATTACCTATATTGATATATATTTCCAGTTTAAGTATGTATGGGTCAACTAAAAATAAAAATATTATCTACCTATATATATATATATATATCATTATCTACTTATATTGTTATATATATTCATTTATGTACCCACAAATATGCATAATTAGTGTGGGTTAGCTAAAAATAAAACCATTATCTATCTGTGCATATATATAATTATCTACCCATATTGATTTATATACCCAGAAATATGAATAATTAGTGTAGGTCAGCTAAAAATAATAATATGCATTTAACAAGATAAAATACCCACAAGAGATGACTCTTGCCCATTTCCAAACCCAAGACTCTTCTGGCTTAATGAATCTTCACCCAACAGTGTTTATTATTCAGAACAGAGTTCCCACAATATGAGATGCTTGGTGAAAGATCACACATAAAGTCTGTTTCTACAGAAAGAGTGTTTTAGGGACACTTTGGCCAATGCCCAGACATACAGTGTAAAGTGTGGTGTCTTTTCTTGCTGTCAAGTCTACACCCCAGCATCTCCACTCAGAAGCTGGCAGAAGGTAGCATTTTTCTCTGAGGATGACTTCACGCCTCACAGTTAGAATGTACTGGTTGAGAAACAATGCTTCAGATGGTCACTGCCTAAGACAGATTAGAGTCTCCTGAGATAATTTCATAACAGGACAGATGTGGAATGCAACAAACAAGCAATTATTTGACAGTCAAGTGCTAAGTTTACTAATATGAAAAAAATCAATACTCACATGAATTTCTCAGTGACGTGTCCCTGGTTTCAGGCAGATCAATAGATGAGTATGTTATTGGGATTGATGTAAAAACATGATCTCTTCTTGGGTTTAACCCTGGAGGACTTGTAGAGGAAAAGGGCATTTTAGGTCTTGGTAGAGAGAGTCAGGTTGGGTGGGTTGGTGCAGAGCAGGCCACAAAGAAGGCACAGTTTATGTAAATGGCTAAGGAAAAGTTCAAAAGGCCTGAAAAGGAGGTTGGCTGAAACAGAGCAGAGGCTGTGGAGAAAAGGAGTTGCTCTTCTGGAGTAATTGCTTGGCACTTCCACTTAATGGAAAGGAAAATGGGAAATTCTATTGGGTTCAGGAAAGCGTAAGAAGTGAGTTTATAATCAGAAGGACAGCTGCCATAGGAGAATAACGTGGCACCGAGGAGGCAAGTGCTGAAGGAGACCTGAAGGTCACCGGAAAGTGGAGCACAGCTGGATATTCGCTGGATAGAAAGGATAAGCCAGGGCATCAAGGTTTAAAGCCAAGGTGTCACTTGGGGAAGAACAGAGCCCTTACACTATGAAATTAGATTGGAATTTATACTTAATCCCATGACTAGGTGTATTTGAACTAGATCTGATTATTTGGGAGTCATTTGGATGTTCTGTTCATAGAATAGGCAGGAACTGACTACTGGGCATTTTATTTTATTAATCATAAAGGACTTAGGATTCACAAATATTTATATATCCCCCATGTGTGGATATTTCTACCTATGAAACAAAGGTCCAGAAGTCATATTTGGGGGTCCAATGTTGGTGTTGCTGATCAGTATGTTTAGGAAAATTCTTACTTCTTGCATTTGGATTTTCCACATCTCTGTAGGTTCCAGAGCCCTAGCCTGACTAGTAGCCATTTACAATCCAAGGAAGTCCTAGGAGATTCACTGATCCAAAGCTAGTGAAGTGTATGATTTTTATTGTGTCTCCTAGCCTGAGGACTTTGTGCACCGTTGAGTGCTATGCCCACATTAACTTTCACTGATGCCTCAGTGTTCCTACAGAAGGCAGACACTGATGTTTGAGATCAAGAAAGTGAGGCTGAGAGTTTGGGCATCTTATCAAAGGTTACCCCAATGCTTATACTAATAATGCATGGAAATGGGAACAGAACCCTAGGCAAGCTTCATTCCAAAGTTGATTTTCTCCCTCTAAGTTGTTTCTATAATGTATATATGTTTCTAACAGTTGGAATTTCAAAATAAGGACTCAGTGGGTTAATAACTACTTTTTACAGAAGAGGAAAAAATCCTATTTATTGATATATGTGTGTATTGTAATATATATACAATTCTTAATTTATGTAGCAATGTTTTCTATTTTCAGAATAATATGATGCGAGGGAAAAGCCCTGGGGCTGGCTCAAGACTAACCTGGACTTTTATCCTATCTATGTCACTTAACAGATTTGTAACACTGGAAAAAAAAAATTACTTAATTTCCAGTCTTTTATTTGTAAGTAGGGAAATGACAATCAGCATATAAGAATGGTAATGAAGAGATCATTTGCAAGATAAAATAAGAAAAAAAAATGTCAGGGATTGAAGGATTTGGTCATGGATGGAAACATAGCATGAAGTGTTAGCTGACAGGGTTGACAAGTTTTATCTTCTAATAGATGAAGATAAAAGAAGAAATAGGAACAGAACTGTGGAAGAGTCATCAATTTTGGGGTACAGAGAAGAAAGAGAATATAGAGGAGTAAAGAAGCCATCCCAGTTAAACAGGAATCAGCAGAATGAGAATCGTGATAGTCAAAGGAGACTTGGAGTTCAGGAGTTCTGAATCAGTTATGCCACGTGACACAGAGACAAAATTAAGAAGGGTGAGAAAATTTCAAGGTGCTTGATCATAAGGCATCTTGACCAATGGTTTAAATAAGGACTAGGAAAACTCAGCCAGGTGTTAGAAGCCCTTCGGGAAATGAGAGCACTTTTTAGATGACTGGGAGAAATGTGAGACCAATGAAAAGGATGGCATAAGTGAGAAGGGTAGACTTTACTAGGAGACGTTGCTGAGTGACCCAGGAAGCCAGAAATAGGATGATGGAGTGAGTTGGAGTTGACTGTAGGTAGCAGCAAGCTCATGTGAGAACTGTGGGATAAATTATGTCAGCTCCAAAAATTAGCCCGAGACAAAAGAATATGAGATTCACCTTCCTAAGAATGGTGGAGGATATTTGCCGTCTCCTCCTGTACCTATTTCTTCCACCGTACTCTATCCATTTCCACCTGAATGGATACAGGCATGGTGGAAGCTTGGTTGGCAAAAGCTGAGGGCTAGGGTTACTTTTGGGGAAAGAGGATAGTGTGGTTTATCCTGATATCACTGGCACAAGTTTAATTTAGCATTACGTTAAATTTTCTGTGGCTATAAAACCTTTCTATAAATGACATTCTTCAAAATTCTATGCCTCAGACAAAGGGGCAGAGAGCTATAATTGGGTTTGCTCTTACAGAGTTTTGCTCTCTTTTACTGGGCATGTGACTGAAAATGAATCTTGAAGAAGTTTTGCTGGAAGACAGGTTAGGACAGTGGTTCAATAATTTATTTATGGAAATTTGGTCTATGGATTTAAAAATCAAGAGGCAAATGGAAACCTATGATTACAGAAGGTCCTTCAACACGTGGAGAGGGACTAGATACAAATAACCAAGAAAATGGATAGATGCTTGGGAAATTCAAGATAACGAGTTTGGAGGACTGGTAACTAAGAGGGTATCATTGAATGTAAATAGGTAAAGTGAAATGATTTAAACAATGATAAAAGGAGGAGGATGATTAAGAATTGTGGGGGTCAACAATAGAAAACAATGCAGACAGTTTTCATAACTTGAGTATCTCCTTTACAATTTTTGACTCATCATCATACCACCTGTGTCCTTATTTACTTGAATAAATTACTTTTTCAGGTCTGGAGATAGAGCTCAGTGGTTAAGGTGCTTGCCTCCAGAGCCTTACCATATGGGTTTGATGCCAGTACCCAAATAAGGCAGATGCACACAGTGGTACATGCATCTAGAGTTCGTTTGCAGTGGCCGGAGGTCCTGGTGTGGCCATTCTCCCCCAACCCCTTGTCTATCTCTATCTCTCTGCTTGTGAACAAATTAATAAAATATTATAAAAATTACTTTTTCAAATATCTAAAAAGCTAAATAGCTCCCAAGTAGCAATACCTATGAAATCTTAAATCAAATGGACAATTTACATGTCTTCCTAAAATCCATGAATCTCTATAGGATTTGATCATTTAAACTAACCTAATGTGTTCTTAGACACTGAAAAACAAGGGCACAATAATAACTGGAATAACAGAGCTGGAACTGGGGCGATGGCTCAGTGAGTAAAGTGCTTGCCACAGAAGCAGGAGGACCTGGGTTCAGATCTCCAGTACCCATAGAAGAGCCAGGTGCGTGTCATGAGCCTGGAGTCCAGGTTCTGAGGAGGCAGAGACAAGAGGATTCCAAAGGCTTTCATGGTATCTAGTCTAGTCCGATCAGTGATCTCCAGATTGAATGAGAGTCCTTGTCTCAAAGAATAAGGTGGAGAGTGCATGAGGAAGACAATCAATGTCAACCTGTGTGTCTTCTACACACACACACACACACACACCACCACCACCACCACCACCATCACCACACACAAAACATACAGAAATACACAATAAATAAATACAGGACTGGTTGAGAATCATACCTATATAAAAACCACAAACTTATAAGGACAGCTATATTTTGGTTCCAATATGAGAAATTTATAGTCTTAACATTTAAATTTTTTAATTTTTATTAATTTATTTGAGAGAGAAATAGGCAGAGAGAAGAGAGAGAGAGAGAGAATAGAGAATAGGCACACCAGGACCTCCAGCCACTGCAAACAACTCCAGACAAGTGCACTCTCCTTGGGCATTTGGCTTACATGGGTCCTGGGGAATTGAACCTGGTTCATTTGACTTTGTAGGCAAGCACCTTAACTGCTAAGACATCTCTCCAGCCCAATATAGTCTTAAGATTTAAAAATCCTTGACAAGGGCAGGAAAGATGGCTTAGTGGTTAAGGCACTTGCCTGTGAAGCTAAGGACCCTTGATTGACTCTCCAGGTCCCATGTAAGTCAGCAGTACAAGGTGATGCAAGTGTGCATGGTCACACATGTGCACAAGGTGGTGCATGTGTCTGGAGTTCGATTGCAGTGGCTGGAGTCCCTGGCCTGCCAATTCTCTCTCTCTGTCTTGTTCTCATTTAAAAAAAAAAAATAAATAAAAGCCAGTTTGGGCTTGCCTCAAAAGAAAATTTCTTGACGATAACTATGATGCAGGTAGGGCTTCTTTGGCCCTATTTCCATGCCCATACATTTGCTGGATTTGGAAATCTGGCCCTCCAAACTTCCAAGTTCAATGTAACTCTTTAGAATCTGAGACAAACGTGAATAGATTCCACACTCTATGCTGTGTGGAGGGAATTTCTCAGTGGTTGCAATGGGTTTCCCAAGTATGTAAAGGTTTCTGAGACTCAGACTCTGGAGCTGGGTTCCTTCAAGGTCATACATGACATTTTTTCATTCCAGAGATTTTCTTGTTCTTGAAAAGGCCCAGGCGAAGGGAGGAGTCTCGGATGTGTCGCCTCTTTTCCTTTGGCTCAGGGAGCCATCGCCCTGTCAACATGCTTCCCATTCTGTAACCACAAAGGCAAGAATGATGGATCTCCTTTCGGAAAACAATGCAATTTGCTTGGAAAAACATCCACTTGAGACAAACAATGAAAGCAGCCCTAGTGGGGCCTTGGCTTCTCTCCTGGTATTACACTCATGCTGGAGCCTCGGGTGCTTGGCAGTCAAATGTTTCTGGTTGCAAAAAGAGCAGACCACCCTTTGGGAATACCCGCCTCCATCCTTGTTCAAAAATACAACTTGGAATTTAAGATATTAGCCCAAAAGTGGGTGCAAATTTGACTCTCTAAATATGGCTTTCTATGTATGGTTAAGAGATGATGATTTTTCTTCTTAATCTACTAATCTCCCCCGGGGTGGGTGGGGGAGAGAATTCCGAGGAAGATGATGGCTCAGATGCTGTGTAAACAGAGTTCTATTCTGTTGAAAGATGTGTCCCCTCAACTTTTGCCGATCACTTGCTACAATCATCTGCTCTCTCCTCTCCTCTCACTTTGCCTTGCTGCTGCTTCTGACCTCGCATTTCGCTCATTCTACCTCATATTTTATTTCTTCACCTGCATCTTTTATTTCCCTCCTGCCTGTACTTTTCACAGTGGCACCGACTGTGCCTCATTGAACTGTGTTTTCCATGCCACTTCTGATTACCTAGTCTATTCTCTGTATCGTTCCAATTTTAGTATATGTGCTGCCGAAGCGAGCACCTAGTCTATTCTCATGTAACGTCTGACTTTAACAAACGTTTTATTCCAATGTTTACTGGACACCTAAAGTTTGCTCGTTATTGAAACTAAGCTAATATTTTTATCATTGCTTCTAAGTATTCTTAGCTTCTTTAATTGTAGCACCAAGAAATAATAATTTTTATCCTGTTCTTGTTTTTTTGTAATGGATGAAGAAACCCAGGTATTGGGAGCATCAATAATTTTCCAAAAAGCATACGACCTGTGAGATTCCAACCCACTAGAAGGCCAGATCTACATAATCACTAGGTGATCCTGCCTTTGGGTATTCAATCAGGAAATAGGTTTAAGAAAATACCAATGCAAAGCCTAGAACCCTGACTCAATCACTTTGCACCCTGGTAAAAGAAATAGACTTGTAAAAAAAAATTCTGTAAGAATACAATCTGAGTATACCCTTACTTAGCTTTTATCAGCGAAAATGGCTTTTATCTTACTGTTGAAAACTGCTCTGCAAGGCAGTGTGGAATTGCAAGAGTGGCTGTGCTGCAAAGTGCTCTCTGTCAGAGAGGGCAGCACTTCGATGCAGAGGTCCCCAGGAGATGGCCAGGGGCATGTGAACTGCCCTTACTTGACGACACTTGTTTCAACATTAAGAAATAGCTCTTTGGGGGCTGGAGAGGTGGCTCAGTGGTCAAGGCACTTGCCTGCAAAACCTAATGACACGAGCTTGATTCGCCAGTACCCACATAAAGCCAGATGCACAAAGGGGCACATGCACCTGGGGCTCTATGCAGCGGCTATAGGCTCTGGTGCACCCATTTTCTCTCTTTCTCTCTCTCTTTCTGTCTTTCTCTGTCTCTCTCTCCTTACAAATAAATAAAAGCATGTTTTTAAAAAGAAATAGTTCTTTCACTGGGAAGGATAAATAGGCTTTAGAGCCCCTTTTCTTTCCTGCCTTTTTAAATGTAAGATGGGGAAAGGATTCATTTAGCATCCATACCTAGACAACGGACCTCTGGTACAGGAAATGACAGGCGGTCCAACCTCTCTAGTGGACCTGGTTTTTCTTGAAAGCACATTTGGAAGAAAAAGAAGGTGAGAGAGAGAGCACGCACGAGGGAGAGAAAGAGGGAGGGGGAAAAGGAGGAGGAGGGAGGAGAAGAAGAAGGAGGAGGAGGAGAGAGATAAATAAATTCTCACACTCTTAAGAGAGCATTATGTGATAGAGAAAATTCAGCAGAAGAACAAAAATTCTAGAACCTCACATTAGACCAACATCTCTTCCATGGAAAAAAAAAAAGTGGAAACAAACAAAAAACAAGCATGCATGCCTCACCGGACCAGGTTCTTCAGATGACTCCATTAAGAACTGGAACTTTGGGCTTAGGTAGCCTGCACTCTGGAGCTCAATGGGCAGAGTGATTGCTAATTTCTTGTGTTTTGGGATGGTCACAGTTTCCTTCACGCTCTCACTGTTTCACCTGGAACAGATGATATTTAGATGGGAAGGATATTGTAAAATCTGCTTAACTCGAATTTTACTTTGAATTATTTAGATAAGCTCTTGATCTCACCATGTTTCAGGTTAATTTAATCTCAACCTTTTTTTTTTCTCTTATTCCCTCCACCTGAGCCTCCCTCTTCACTTCCATCTGATTGAGCCCTTGATCCTTTAAATATCCAGTAGAAGGTTTATCCTTCTCATGATGTGTTCCTGGGCCAGCGTTTCCAAAAGGATTTTAAAGACTATGGTTCCTCTAAAAAAAAATTCTGCTTCCCAAAAGCAATATCCCATATGCAGGGGAGAATAAGAAAAACCACACTCTCTTTTTATCTATAAGATTTATCTACTGTACCTTAAAATTTAATTGACATTTATTGTTTATATAGAAATATTAGTTATCTATCATGGACCCAGCATGCATAGCATGAGATTGGAATACTGCCCACATTTTCTAGACAGTTTCTCATTGTCTTGGAGCTCACCAAGTAGACTGGAATGGATGTCCAGTGAACTCCAGGTATCCAACTATCTCTGACCCTGCCCCAGCATTGGAATTACAAACATATGCCATTTAAAAAATGCCAAACATATGACATTTTAATGTGGGTTCTGGGGATCAAACTCAGGTTCTCACGTTTTCTGAGATAGTTTCCCATAGCTATTTTTAGTATTTTTTGGAACCTCCATACTTATTTCCATAGGGGCTGCACCAATTTATATTTCCTCCAATGGAGTATAAGGGTTCTTTGCTCTCCCCTCACATTGTCTTTAGCATTGTTTGGTTTTTGTTGCCTCCCTCCCTCCCTCCCTCCCTCCCTCCCTCCCTTCCTTTCTTTCTTCCTTCCTTTCTTCTTTCATCCCTCCTTCCTTCCTTCATCCCTCCCTCCCTCTCTTCCTCCCTCCATCTCTTCCTTCCTCCCTCTCTCCTTCCCTCTCTTCCTTCCTTCCTCCCTCCCTCCCTTCCTTCCTTCCTTCCTTCCTTCCTTCCTTCCTTCCTTCCTTCCTTCCTTCCTTCCTTCCTTCCTCTCTTTTTTTCTTCTTTCTCTCTCTTTCTTCTGTCTTCTTTCTTTTTGGCAAGCTCAACAGACTGACCTTGCTTTGTTTATGCATGAGAACAGGAGAGAGAGAATTGACATGCCAGGGCCTCCAGCCACTGCAATCAAACTCCAGATGTGTGTGCCACCTTGGTGCATGTGCAACTTTATCCCCTTATGTCACTTTGTGTTTCTGGCTTATTATGTGGGACCTGGAGAGTCGAGCATGGGTCCTTAGGCTTAGCAGGCAAGCACCCATCTCTCCAGCCCATTTTTTTTTCTTTTTTGGTTTTTTGAGGTAGGGTCTCACTCTGGTCCAGGCCGACCTGGAATTCACTATGTATTCTGAGGGTGGCCTCAAACTTATGGTGATTCTCCTTCCTCTGCTTCCCAAGTGCTGGGATTAAAGGTGTGCACCACCACGCCTGGCTTCAGCCCATTTTTTTGTTTTCTTAATGATAGCCATTCTGACTGGTGTAAGATAACATCTCCATGTAGTTTTGATTTGTATTTCCCCAGTGGCTAAGGATATTGAATGTTTTTAATGTATTTTTTTGACTTCTGTTCATTTTCTGATTTGTTGATTGCATTTCTTGTTGTTTTGTGCGTTCTGGATATTAAACCTTCTGGCAGACGTTTAACTGGAGAAGACTCTCCGACTCTGGGGGCTATTTCTTTATGCTATTGGCTGTTTCCTGTGCTGTGCAGAAGCATTTCAGGGTGACACAATATCATATGTCAATTCTTGCTATTATTTCCTGAGCTATTGGAGTCCTAGTCAGGAAGTCATTACCTAGACCTATAGCTTGAAGTGCTTCCCTAATATTTTCCTCTAGTAGTTTCAAAATGCCAGGTCTTGTGTTAAGTCTTTGATCCATTTTGTTCTTTGGAATTGATTTTTGTACAGGGTGAGAGATGAGACATATTTCATTCTTTTACATGTAGATATCCAGTATTTCCCAGAACCATTTATAAAAGATGCTGGCTGTTCCCTAGCATGTTTTGACACCTTTTCTGAGAGGCAGAGGGTTGAAGGTTCCTGAGTTTCTTTCTAGGTCTTCCATCCTGTTTCATCAGTCTACGTGTCTGTTACACAGTTCCATGTGAAGTGAAACACTGGGGATTGTGAATTATAGCTCCAGCATTGCCTTTTTATTGCTTGGGCTTTTTGAGTCCATGGGAATATTAGGATTATTTTCTCTAAATTCTGTGAAGAATATTGTTGGTATTTTTATGAGATTGCATTGAATTTGTAGATTGCCTTCAGTAATATGGCCATTGTGACAATATTAGTTCTGGTTATCCATGAACATAGGACGTCCTTTCATCTTTTCTTCTTCAATGTTTTTCAGTGTTCTGTAGTTTTTATTATATAGATCTTGCAACTCCTTGGTCAGGCTTATTCCCAGGTCTTATATGTTTGTGAGGCTATCTTAAATGGGATTTTTTTCCTCATTTCTTTTCAGCAGCTTTATTGTTGGTATACAGAAAAGCTACTGGGTTTTGTATGTTGATATCGTATCCTACTACTTTGTTGAATTTGTTCATCAGATATAAAAGTCTTTGAATGGAGTGTTTTTCTAAGATAGGATCATATCACCTGTAAATTGGAGTAATTTGACATCTTCCTTATTTGTATCATGTCTAATTTTTTCTGATTGATTTTCCTGGTGAAAATTACAAATACCATATTGAATAGGAGTGGTGGCAGGGAATGTTTTCAGTTTTCCATCTTGCAGTATGATATTTCTGATAGGTTTGTATATATTACTATTTAATTTTGCTGAGGTTTTATTTTTCTATATCTAGTTTTTTTAAAGTTGTTGTTGTTGTTGTTTTTAATCATGAAAGGGCATTGAATTTTGTCAAAGTTTTTCTGCATCTACTGAGATGATCATGTGATTTTGTTGTTCTTAAGTCTAGCTATGTGACATAGTGACTTATTTATTTGTGCATTTTGAACTATCCTGTGTTTCTGGAATGAACTAAATTTGTTCATGACTTGATTATGCTGTATAAGTTTTTGAACATCTTATTGAATTTGGTTTACAGGTATTTTGTTGAGGATATTTATGTCTCTGTTCATCAAAGGTCTGGTCTTTAGTTGTTTTGGTTGTGTCTTATCTACTTTGGGTATCAGGCTCATACTTGCTCATGGGTGGGTTTGGAAGCATTCATTCCTTTTCTATCTTATGGACGAGTTTGAAGAGCATCATTATTAGCTTTTCTTTAAAAGTCTGGTACAATTCAGCAGTAAATCTGTCTGGTCTGGGGCTTTTCTTTGTTTATCAATCTAATTACTTATTACACATATGTTTAGGTTTTAAATAGCATCTTGGTTCAATTTTAGTTGGTCATATGTGTCCAGAAATTTATTCATCTTTCTTAGATTTTTCCAATTTATTGGAATATAAGCTTTCCAGATAATCCCTAATGATCCTTTGGAATTCAGTATTATCTGTTGTAATACATTCTTTTTTACTTCCAAATTTATAGTCTGGGTCTTCTCAAGAGAGCATTTTTTTCCCCTACTTTGTGTTAGTTTTAATAACAAAACTCCTCCCAGCAAGTCTAAAATGCACCTGTGTATTCTGAGTGAATTGAATAGCAATGTCTAACATAAGAAATGTGCCAATTCAACCTTCTGATTAGAGATGCCCAGCAGAATAAATGGAAAAAACACTACACTGGTAATCCTCACTACATTCACCACTATAGAAATTTATCCTCTGTGCTCAGTTTTATATAATCATCATGTGACCAAGTTGACTTCATGAACTGATCTGGGTTTATATCTAAATTCCTCCATGGAAAGAAATATTTTCCTCACCTGGTCATTCTTGACTAAAAACATCATACCGTGAAAACAATGGAAAAGACAATGGAAAATGAACTATACACCATTTTCCCGTCACCAGGGTATCTACCTAGCAATCAGATTGGCATCCAATGATTAATACCATCTGTTCAACATTCCTTGCTTGGGGGTTGGGTCTCAGGAAGGAAGGATTTATTATATCCTATGATGTCCATGAACAAACTCCAGGGACAGATGTGGTCAAGACTGGACTTAAAGCACTTGGTGAGAATATTCCAGTTTGTCTTGAAGGGACTCGTCAAACATTAAATTAAGTGAAGCAGAAGGTTTTTATGATTGTTCTCCTCCGTGTCCTTCAGTGGAATGTCAGAGTTATGTTACTGGACTTAATGCTACCAAATCTGGATGCTTGAGTGCAGCTCTGTCTTTAAGTATTTGTCAAGGGATAAAAAGATTATTTGAGGCTTGGCAGTAACCTCACATACAAGTCAAAATGAACTATCCCCAAGCTTCACTACCAAGAAGCTGAAAGATCTGTAAAAGGCCTTTCAAACTGTTATCGAGAATAGGAATTTGACTCATTGAAGAATTATTGCAAAATCTTGATTCAGTAAATCTAGTAAAAAACTTAGTATTTTTGCTTATTATGGCCTTTCTGAGTGTGTCACTGAACACAGAGCATTATCTGAGAATAAGGCAGCAGTTGTGTGTAGATTTAAAAACACAAATTGTTCCAGAGTTTAAATATGCACTCAGTAGGTGAGTTAAAAAGAAAGTCCTTTTGCCAGTTGGTTCATTCAACAGGAGAATGTACTGCTAAGAATGGAGTTGGGGGCCTAGAGATGTAGTTTAGGGGCAGAACACCTGCCTGGCATATGCAAGGCCTTATCCTTAGTCCTTGTCCAAACACACACACACACACACACACACACACACACACACACACACACACACTCACACACATAGTGGTGTTGTGAATAGCATGTTGCCAGTTTAGAGAGACTTGAGATGGAACTCTTAGTGGTCCCTCCTCAACTGTTTTCTCATCAGATTTTCTGTCAAGTGTTAGACGAGTTCTGGAAAACTTCTTAGTCGTTGGTCCTCATGGCAGCAGAAAGGAAGCAATGATGGGAAGTGGATGTTTCTAATGGATCAGTCTTTTCTTGAAACCTTCATGAATCCACTGAATACAGGTAGATCTATAGCATAGCATGAATAACTGCTTCCCAAGTGAGCCGCTTGACCAAGTTCAATCGGTATCACCTGGCCAGCTTCTTATTGCTTCTTCCTTGAACTTGCACCAAACCTTTAGAATTCAGAAATTCTGGGAGTAGGGCTAGAGAACATGCATTTTGACCTACTCCCAAAGGAAATGTCTGACAAAGATTTGAATTACCTGTTCTACTTTAATTATAGTTGTTCTGGCCAGGGCACTGTTTGAAGATAAGGCTGTGAGGGAGGGAGTTATGGACTCTTCAGAATGGTGACTCTGTGGTCATCAAATGTGGGGCTTATGGAGGAGCTGGAGGACAGAGATTGCAGACTTGTGACCTGCACATATATTTTATTCGGATTACGCAGCATTTACAGTTTTAAAAATAGAAGTGTTTTTATCCTGAGTCCTCCACAACCCACCTTTGCCTTCTCTTTTATTCCTTTGCATCTGTAGACACTCGATATTCAATTCTTGGGAAGGGTGGTGATCCAACATGAAATGGTCTACTGGATACTTCTTTTACAATCATGGTCTGTGAACCTGTTCATAAAGTTGATCCCCAAAAGAATCAATAGGCTTGTTCTTTGGTCTTTCAAGTTGTCTTTTTGACTTGCTTCAAGACACCAGTGAAATTGACCTTAGAAAAGTGCATTAGTGTGGGGCAGGCCTCAAATAATTATTACATGGACACAAAAACAATACAACATGATGGGTGGCTTATCCTAGATTTCTTTTCTCTTGGTCTCCCCATCCCCTGAGCCCTTCCACACTTTCGACAGAGCTAAATCCCTTGTTCACCTGTTTGGAGAGGGACAGGTGCAGCCCAGATTCTTCTCCATCCTTATCACAAATTCTCTATGAATTCAAGGCACAGTTTTCAGATCTGTCAGAGAAGCTTTTGTATACTTTTTCCTCCTGAATGTTTTCATGTAAACATTTTAATTGGTGGTAAATCTGTTTGTTTGTCAAGTTAGCTTAAAATGCAGTCCACTGGGCCTTGAGATGAGTCGACTAAATGTTTTCAGATGTTTTTTATTTCCTCAGCTAAGAGCTGGATTTGAACCAGAGCTCAGGGGTGAAAGGGCAATGTGTAATATACGGAGACATGAAGTTCGACATATGAAATAAAATAATGTAATGTTTTTAATATTTGAGATGAAAAAAGCAGCAATAAAACACTGTGGAAGGAGAAAACATGAATACCTGTATATTTTAATTTTAAATGTCTGCAGATGTTGGATTTTAATCAGAGCATGTTAGATTCTGACTCTGACAAAAGCAAAAATGTGAGATCTGTTTTCTTGAATTGCTTCCACATTTTAGGCTTCAGATTTTTATTGCACATAGCACTGCATCATCATATATTTATGTAAAGTGCCAGCATCTATTGACTTCGTGTGTGCATGATGGTAAGCATATAGAACAGCATACAGTGGAGGAAGGACACCTCCCCCATGGAATAGAATCTCTCTGTGACCTTGTGTGCAGGAAGGCATTTAACCCCTCTCTGCTCCAGTTTCCCTTGTCACAAAAGAGAAACCACCACTATTCATTTTTCTTAAGCACTGAGGCTATACTGTGGCTAATTTGATCTGTGAATTGATCTTGCATTTCAAGTGCATTGTCAGGCAATTTCATCATTGTGAGAACATCACAGAGTACTTACATAAATCTAGGCGATAGAGGTCCATCAAGAGACTCATTTAACTTATGAAGGGAAGGCTGTTGCTGGCACAACTTGACAATGTTTTACAGTAAACTTTTTATGTGATAAGAGTACATTCTACAATAATGGCTAAAACTGTAGCATGGTCGACATATAAACCAGTAATGTCATTGTTTATCATCAAGTATATGTACTGTACATAATTGCATGTGGTATATTTACAACCACATCATCATAAATATGAATACTACATTACAATGAATATGATGTCATTAAATGACAATATTTTTTAGCTCCATTATAGTATTATGGGACCGTCATCCTCCATATGATTTGTCAATGACCAAAATGTCAGTATGCACTATATGACTGCAGACACATGTATGTAAAGTTAAGAAAAATGTCATAATAGTAGTGTCAGATAATATGCTTATACTTGAAGAAACTAGGAAAAATTATTTGAGAGAATAATGACAAGCATGCTTTCAAATTTGATGAAAATAGAATGTTCTCAGAGCTAAGAAGCTCAATGAAACCCAAATTTACAATTACAACAGCAACAACAACAATAAGTCATGCAGAAATTGTACCAAAACACATGAAAAAATAAACTGATCAATACCAGTGATAATAAGGAAACATCAGAAGAGGGAAATGTCACCCTGTGGATAAAAGAACACAGATAAGGATTATAGCAAATTTCTCTTAGAAACAATAAAGTCAAGCAGCTAGTTGAGCCTTGTCTTTAGAGCACTGAAATAGGAAAACTGTTGACCTAGAAATCGATACACAGTGAAAATAACTTTCAAAATTCAGGACAAAAATAGACTATCAATGCTACAAAAGCAAAGTGAACCCCTTGAAATGCTACGGCTTCAATCTAGGCTGGTCAGACTTTTGGGAACTGGGGTCTTTAGGAGTTGGGGCCTAGTGGAAGGAAAGCGGGTCATTGGGAAGCACCATTAAATGAGATTGGGGGACCTCAGCTCTCTCTCTTGCTCACTGGCAGCCATGAAGTAAGCAGCCTTCTCCACCACCTACTCCTGCCATGATTTTCTGTCTCACCAGAAGCCTAAAAGCAATGGGCTAAGCAGGCACAAGAATGAAGTCCTTGAAATCAAGAACTTAGATAAATCTCTCCTCCTTTCAGATGTTAAGCTATTGTGTCACAGCAAAGCAAATTTAACTACCTAAGAAAAGTATATACCATAAAAATGTTAGAGAAAGTCCTTCAGGCCAAAAAAAAAAAAAAAAATGGCAGGTAGAAATTTGGCTGCACAAACTGATGGAAGAGCATCAGAAGCAGTCACTAGATAGATAAATAGAAAGATGATTATTAGTTAAATCTCATGAAAATTAATTGGTTTCCAGATTGGAAATTTAAAAAGTCATGCTCCCTCTATTGGTGGCTCATATCATCTTATAAATAGAAAATTCTCAGAACACAAGTAGTAGAGCCAGTACATTATATGCAATCAATATACAAAACTATTTTTATACACTAGGAATGACTATTCTGAAAATAAAAAGAAATAATTTCATCACAGTAGTCTCAAAAGAATAAAATATTAAGTGATAAATATAATAAAGGAATCCCAGGACTAATATACAGGAAATAATGAAACACTGGAAGAAACAAATGGACATTCCATGTTTATGGGTTGAATGGCTGGACCATAATTTGTTGAACCATTCTCCTATGGATGGAATTTTATACTGTGATGTAGTTACCTTTATGGTGCTGGGACAAAACACCAGACCCAAAACAGTTAATTGGAGGACGGGATTGATTTTGGCTTATAGTCTCAAAGGGAAGCTTCATGATGTCAGGGAACAGCATAACATGAGCAGAGGCAGGACATCGCCTCCGCACAGCAGGTGGAAAATGCAAGAGAGTAAGCCAAGTTCTGTCAAGAGGGAGCTGGTTATAACACTTCAAAGCCTTTCCCCAACAACACACCTTCTCCAGCAAGACTCCACCTTTCACATTGCCATCAGCGAGAGACCTAGCATTCAGAACTCATGAGTGTATGGGGGATACCTAACTCAAACCACCACATACTGTTTCCATTTTTACAATTATAGAAAGATTGCAATGAAAATTTTTTCTAAAAAAATTTTTTTATTACAGATATACTTAGTATGGATACATCATGTTTTGGTTCCATCCTTTCCCTCATCCTGGCCCCCATTCCTCTGGGGCCTTCCTCAGTGGGGTTTCTGATATTCCCTATGGAGTTCTCAGTTATGAATTTTGAGAGCAGTTTGGCTAAAAGAGGTGCTACATCCATCAAATTTTCCCTAAATGAACATTCTTGCCTATCTTCTTGTGTATACATATGAGTTTCTATAGCACATTTACCTGCAAGAGGAATTCCTGTGTAAATTTTCATATTTTTGACTATGGCAGTTATTTTCTCATTACTGGACAAAACACTTAACGAGAAGCTGCTTGTAGGAGTAAAGTTTAGAGTGGATGTTTCATCAGGGCTGGGAAAGCATGGCCAATGGCAACAGGAAGCCTGGGTCATGGCTTCACACCAGCAGGGAGGAAGTTGTCTGATTCAGGTAAGTGGGTATGGGGTTCACCACTCCCATGGCCTGCCCTCAGTGGCACACATCTTCCAGCAAGGTCCCATCTCCAAAAGGCTCCACCAGCTAGAGATTCAGTTTGAGTCTTAATCACAAGCATGAAGCTAGGAGGACATTTTGCATTTAAATCCACCACAGTGACTGGCAACCCCAAAAGAAATCATTTTGAAGTCATATCACATTGCTTCATTGTTACTACATTGAGACCCAGCCTTACCACCCTTCCTCTGACGAGTCTGATTTCTTACAAGTATGATGAGCTTGTCCTATTCATTAGTTTGTTTGCAATCTGAAATAGGCTCTGCACAGTCCCCATTTTTTATGCTTTTATTTCTGCTTTATTCCTGGATAATCATAGCCTTTCTCCTTGCCTCCAGTTTGTCTGACTTCAGTCCATCCTACTGGATTAGGATTAACCTTCCTAAAATCATTTTTGTTTTGTTATGTTGATGCTCAAAACCTATAAAAATTTGTTGATATAGGATACATTCAAAGTCATACACCAAAAGTCTCTCATTAGATTCAATCAGTTTATCTTACTTGTCTTTGTCTGGTCTCTCCTAAAACTAAATAATTAAAACAATTCTCTTATAATCAAATGATTGGATTTTTATTGATCCAAAATAGCTCCTTCACCTCCTGAATTTATGTGCCTTAATAATTTCCTCTCTAAAGTAATTGCACTCAAAGTGATGAACTTAGATCTGAGTCTCCATTTGTATCATAGTATTGATTTCACATGTACTTACAGAATATTGAATTATTGAAATATTTGCTGTTTCAAAGAATTTCAATTTGTTCAATTCTTCATGAGTTTTCCAGCAACCAAAATTCTCAACAGGAAAAAAAAAAAAAAAAAAGTTGTGACTGGATAATAGGGATGGTGGGGTGGGAGGGGAAGGTAAGGGTGAGGGGACAAAAAAAAAAAACAAAACCCTGGACCCAAATGGAAATAGTACCATAAAATTCTATATCCTGAAAGACATACTAAAGGCTGAACCTTCATCAGGTGCTTAGAGAGAACACCTGAATCGCAGGAGTCTGGAGAGGGTAGGATAAAGACTAACCTCAATCTTCTCCTCTCTCTCTCTCTCTCTTCTTCTTTATCTTCTCCCCTTCTCTTTCTCTTTCATATTACCTATATTTTTCTTCCTTCTTTTCCCTTGGCACTGACCTGCAACTCCCAGTACCAGCATGTGGTTAACATCCACAATGAGCTGTTGATCAGTGAGACCTGCAAGGTTTCCCAAAATAAGACAGATTTCTGTCAGAGTACTTGATGACCCACCAAAGGTTAATGGTAAGACCCTACTGTCGAAGACACCATATGCTGTTCGGAAGGAACATGGAGTGACCTGGCTGGGATCTGAGAGTCAGTCCCAAGACAGTTAGCTTGTCTAGTGCCAGAAGGTGCTACATGAGCAAGTGGGGGAAATGACCAACATCTGTCTAAGCAACTCATGGTCAAAGCTATCACCCTTCCATGATGCTCACATAAGGGTAATAGTGGCACACAGCCATGGTGGGTTACCAACTGCTCTTGATTTGGCTCACGGATCCACTCAGTAGAACAGAACCCATACCTGCAACTGGGAAACAAGTCAGAACCATATCAAAAAACGAACCTGCTCTCCAATATTAAGGTCCCACCAATAGTGGGATGTAAGCAGGCCTACATCTATTAAATTCTCTCTAAAATAATAATGGTTATCCATGTATTGTGCATTGACCTCACTCTCTGTTGGAGAATTTGCTTCTTTTTTTTTAGATGGACACAGAACATGAGGAGAGATTCAGCCCATCACACCTCACCAGGGCACCTGGTGAGCTGAAGCCATAGAGTTATTGGGGAAATGAGCAAGAGTGCTGCTTTCTTGGTGAACCTGGCACCAACACAAGGGTGAAGGTGCTAGATACAAAGAACACTCAACTCCTACCAAATCAGATATCCAGAGACACAGAGACTCCCAAGACCTCGTCACTGAAATAGATCTAAAATGAACCCAACATGGCTCAGGGAAATTCATGGTAGAGGGGGCAGAAAGATTCTTAAAGCCATGAGTTGAGTCATTGTGCAAAGAGACATTGCCTCTCCCCCATCACTGATGGCTACCCCCACAATGCAAGATCCACAATCTCCATGGGGGATGGACAGGGAGAAGGCTAATGATGGTACCATCATGGCTGTATACACACTATATACATAACTAATAAAAAAAAGTTTTAAAAAGTTAAAATTCCCATCTGCAAAATATATTAGCAAGCCTGAATCTTCCTTGGGACATTGGATAAACCAAATATTATAGTTGTCATTTCACTTTGCTTGAATATATTGTGAGAGTATATGATGAGGCACTTCTAAACTCTCTTATATGTCATGAAGCTTGACTTTGGGGATGCCATCCAATCATTGCTTTCTGAGGACACAGAAAAGGGTGAGCACACAGCATACTGCCTTGGGGTTCCTTCCTAAATCACTCATGGCTTTCACCACACTTGTTCCATTGTCAGTGATAATTACATGATCACTTGCTCAACTGATGGTTTCATCCGATAAATGTTTCTTTAATCAGATTCATTGAGTTAGCTGTGCGACACCCAGAAATCTTTTGGCAGCCAAGGAAAGCAGAAGCAATGTTGAATTTGTCATTAATCTCGGAGTCTGGCAGACTTAATTAGACTTCTGGTTCTGTCTGCATGTCCTAAAGCTGCTATGCAAAAATATATGGTAGTGTCATATTTAATGCCACTAATCTATGTGTATATAGTAAAAATTTAATGCAGGAGTCATATTTCCTTTATATTTTTTCTAGAAATCACTTTTATTGCTCCTTTTACTTTTATTGAGTATGTAACTTGGGAAAATCTCTGTATTCTGTTACCATTAACTGTTAAAAATTGTTAGTAGATTATTTTAATATTAGTATTTCTTTCAAACATAGCATTTATAACATTTAAAAAATAATGAATTATCTTCTTAAATCTTTTTTTAAAGCTTTACAAATAGAAAGTTATATGATTTGGATATACTTAGTGAGGTAACCCAGGCCCAGAAAGCCAAACGTCACATGTTCTCTCTCATATGTGGATCCTAGCTACAAATGATTGGACTTCTATGCGAGTAGGAATAAAACTCAGTAGCAGAAGCCAGTAAGCTAGAAAGGGGATATAAAGGGAATAGCAAGGGAGGCAATGGGGTTTTAATAGGATAGTACTGTATATATGTAAGTAGAAGAACAGATTAATGGGGGTGAAAAGGCCTAAGTGAGCTCAGGGGACGAGATTGAGTAAAGGAAAGGTGGAGGGAGGGCTAATCAAAATCTAAGAGGATATAAATAAGTCATATGGAAACCTTCTTTTCTGGACAATGGAACATTCCAAAGCCATAGATTATTACTAGAAAATTTTCAGTGCCAGCGATGAGATACCTTCCAGTGAGTTGTTGGCCAGGGAGGTCACAGATACCCCCAAAACGTTATAGGCTGTTGCCGAGGCCCTTGGTTTCCCATCAGGAATAGATGGTAAGACCCTATTTTTGAAGATTCCACACACTTGGGCTGGAAGGTTACTGAGAAATCCTGCTGGAGCTGAGCTGAAAGCCTCCTCCATGTGGGCCAGCTGACAGAAAGCTGAATAAAGATGCACTGCATGCAGTTCAATGAGAGAGAGAAAACACCAGTGAAGATATTCAACAGTGAACAATGCAAGCCTTAAATTTAGCCAGCCAGGCCAAATGAGCCAACAGGTGCAATAGTGGCATGTCTGTTATGGGGGAAACCAGCCACTCTCTAATTGGACTGGAGGCCCACTCCGTGGGAGAGAATACATCCCTGATACTGAAAACCTACGACAGGGGTAGTCATGAGCCCTAGGGATGTAACGTCTGCTGGTGTCTGGCTAAGTGTATATACTGTGCTCACCAAACTGCCCAGTAAGCACTTCTCTTAATATCCACACCTACATATTAATGCTACTCTCACTTTTGGTTAGAGAAGCTTCTCTTTTCAGATGGTGGCAACCTTGAGATAACTCAGAAGGCACCATGATGCTGAGAAGAAGGGACAGAGGAGTGCTCAGCACTGAAACATCTCTAATACACCTTCCAAGGCACAGGGTCCATTGCAGAAGAGGGGGTGGAAAGAATATAAGAGCCAAAGGAAGAGTAGGACTCCTTCAACATGCTCCTGCAGACACTAAATGGCCTGGATATCCTTGACCTCATAGTGCCTGACACATATGCCACCTTATGGATCTGGCTTACGTGGAATTACTGGGGAATTGAACCTGGGTCCTTAGGCTTCACAGGCAAGTGCCTTACTGCTAAGCCATCTTTCCAGCCCAAGTGCTGGAAATATCACCACACTGGAGACCATGTTTCCAGCACATGAAATCTTGGAGAACAGACCACATTTAAAGTGTAGCAACTTATATCCTGAATTAAAAAAAAAAAAATTCACGTGTTACTCCTGTATTAGTTATGTTTCTAGTTGTTCTGACAAAATACCTGCCAAAAACACCTTAAGGAAAGATTTATTTTGGCTCATAAGCTGAGAACACAGCCAGTCATGGTGGGAAAGTCATGGTGGCTGGAGGGTGAGGCAGTCACACTGTGTCCATAGTCAGGAAGTAGCAAAAGATGCATGCTGGTGCTTAGCTTGCTCTCTCCTTTATACTCAGTCTGGAATACTCATGGGTTGATACTATCCATGTTCAAGGTGGACTTCCCTTCCGCTGTTAAACCTTTCTGCAAATATCCTCAAGGATACAACCAGGTAAGCTGACAATGAATATGAACCATCACAACTCAATTGAGTAACTTTAAAAATATTCATTTGTGCCTCTCCTGCATAACTGATGGCTACCCATATAAGGTAAGACCCACGTAACCCATGGGGGGGAGGACAGGGAGAAGGCTAACAATGGTACCATCATGGTTGTATATAAACTATATACATAACTAATAAAATATATTAACTAAAAAGATATTCATTTGGCTTTGCTATGCAGACAATTGTTCTAACAGGAATAGTCCTATTTCTTTCTTTCAAATCTGTGTGTCTTTTATATCCTTTCATCATGTTATTTCACTACATAGTACTTCCAGTGTCATATTGAATAAAATGGTGAGAGTACACATTTTTTTCCCTTGACCCCAAACATAGGGAAGCCTTCAGTCTTACATCATCAAGTGCAAGTTTTTTTTCTGCATTGATTGGCATTATCACAGGATCTTTTCTTCTTTAGTCTGTTAGTACAGTGGTTTTTTTAAAATTTTTCATGTCTATATTCACAAAGACTCTCAACTTGATGTTTTTTATTTTTTCTCCAACATTGTCTGGTTTGGATAAGAAGGTAAAACAGGGTCACCGAGTTCAGAGGAAGTTCTTTCTCTTATATCTCCTAGAGGAGAAAATGTGAAATTGGGTCAATTCTCACTTAAACATTCAATAGGCTTGTGTAGGGAAATCATCCTGTCTTGGAGGTTCCTTTTGTAAGTTGAAAATTATGAATTTGATATATGTAATAATTATAGATATATTCACATTAATCATTTACAGGCTAGAGCAATGGCTCAGCAGTTCAGGCACTTGCTTGAAAAAGCTTGACAACTCAGGTTTGATTCCCCAGTACCCACATAAAGCCAGATACACAAAGTGATGTATGCATCTGGAGTTCATTTTCAATGGCAAGAGGTCCTGGAGCTCCCATTCTCATTCTTTCTCTCTCTCTCTCTATCTCTCCTTGCAAATAAATAAATAATTTAAAAAATTATCCATTTCATATTGTTAAATTCTGATAATTTATATTTTTCCTTATTAATCTTATTAGTGTTTCAATTTTATTATTTACAAATAACCATATCTTTGATTTATTGATTTTTAGCTATTTTTTAAACTTTCCCATTTTCTCTTTTCTCTCTTAGTTTCTTTTCCATACACTTCAGTGACATCCTGACAGCTGTGCTTTTACTTTTGGCTATGTTCTCTCCTTTTAGTTTTTACTTCTTTTTCTTTCATTTGGATGACTGAATATTGTTTTCAGTATCCTTTGCCTTTATTAATTTGGATATGCCACATTTTGGCTCCTTTAGTCACCTTGGAAATATTTAACACTCAATTTTGAACTTATAGAATATACAATTTGGAAAATATCTTTATTACCTACATAAATGATATAAAATAGCTTTCCCAACTCCCATTGTAAGTTTATTTTAGTGATACCTTAATTTTAGAATTACAAAAATGTTTTAATTGCATATATTCCCAATCTTATTTTAATTTACACATTTCTTAAAAGCTATGTCACTTTCTGCATGTAACATTTCCATCTAACAGCAGGCTTGGTCTGCTGGAGATACATTTGAAGGTTTCCTGTGACTGAGGGAAGCCATTCTCTATTTTTTAAAGATAATTTCACTGTAAATAAAATTCCAAGTGGCTGCTTCTTCAGTACATTTTAAAATTTTAATTTATTTATTTGCAAGGAGAGAGAGACATAAAGAATGAATATGGGTGCACCAGGGCCTCTAGCCACTGCAAACGAACTCCAGACCCATGCACCACTTTGTGTATCTGAGGAATCAAACTCTGGTGGTTAGGCATTGCAGATAAATGCCTTAAATGCCAAGACATCTCTCCAGCCCCTATTTTGGTTTTTTGAGGTAGGGACTTGGTCTAGTCCAGGCTGACCTGAAATCTACTATATGGTTCACGGTGGCCTCGAACTCACAGCCATCCTCCTACCTCTGCCTCCCCAGTGCTGCAATGAAAGGCATGTGCCACCATGCCTGGCTTCTTCAGTACTTTTGAGTATATTCATCCTTTGGTTTTCAATATTGTGTTGAGAAATTATCTCTTGATCTGTTCTTTATTCCTTTGAAAGAAATTTTCTGCTTTCTCTGGTTACTTACTTGTAATATGTTTTCTATGACAGATCTGTCATAAATGTATTTGCTCCTAACAATTTCAACAGATACCAAGATGCAGTTGACAGAACTGCAGAGAGAAATCAGCTTGCAATGTTAGTTGGATGTCTTAAGATACACTACTTGGGAAACAATACATCAAAGCAGACTTTTAAAATACATTTTATTTATTTACTTATTTATTTGAGAGAGAGAGATAAAGAGAGAGAGGGAGAGAGGGAGAGAACCATGGCCTTCAGCCACCACAAATAAACTCTAGACATATGCACCACCTTATGCATCTGGCTTTACATGGGTACTGGGGAATGGAACCTGGGTTCTTTGGCTTTGCTGGCAAGCACCTTAACTGCTAAACCATCTCTTTAGTCCCAAAGCAGATTTTAATAAGCAGACATTTTAAGATCAGAAAACATTAGTAAGTTTGAGCTACTAAATATATGTAGACTTTTAACCCAGAAAGAGAATAATACTTGTTTTTAAGCATATGCGTAGCATTTACAAAAGTGTATTTCATAGTAAGCCACTGAAAAGCCTCAATAAATCAATATCATGTAGACTAAATTCTCTAAACAAATAGTAGAACAATTAGAGATTAATAACTTGAAACATCTCGAGATTTAAAATGAAATAACTCTTATAGTGTCTCGCCTCCCTGAAGAAGGATTTCTCATCCCTACATGGTCTAGGAGAAAGGGAAAGGGCACAATCTTAAATAGCAAGTGATGTTGTCATTTGGCATGAGGCTGTCTAAGGGGCAGATAGTTAAAATTAGGATGAGAATTCTTTCCAGTTTGCATGCAAGAGTGCTGGCTTATATTTATTGTCCCAGCATAATTATTAATAGTGCTCATTTTCACTCTGAAAATGTCCTAGTTTGGTCACTATTTGAAGTTAATTCTTCTTCTTTTTTTTCCCCCTTACTTTTTTGGATAGTTGTTCAGAAATTTCCATCATTAGGGACCAACGTGTAATTCTATTTGCTATGGTTATTTACAACAGCTCCCACATTTTCCAAGAATTCCATGTCTTCTTTTGGTACAGTGTCTTCATCCTTCTAGATGTTCCCTTTCCTAGCTCTCAGATGTGGCCCAGCTCTGATGAATGAGAGACACTCATGCATCCTTTGCCAAAACAGCTCTCTAGAAGCACAAAGCAACTCCAAGGCAGCAACTTCCATCCCACTTACTACAGGGTGCTAACACTCTCAGTCTGTGTTAGTTACTATTCCTCTGGGTTCCCTCCAAAGAGGGAATTTTATTGTCTCTGAATGATCTCATGGATGTCCATTCTCAAGGAGCTGGTTGTGAAGAAGCAAAAGGCTAGACTCTTCTCTGGGGAAGAATCTGGTTACTGTACAAAAGCTCTTTAACAAAAATCTTCTTAGATGTGTGGTTACACCTTTGATTCCATCACTCGGAAGGCTGAGGCAGGAAGATGATGCATTCAATTCCAGATTGGGCTAGGTATTGAGAGCCTGTCCAAAAGAAAAAGGGTGGAGGGAGGGGAAAAAGGAGGAAGAAAGGAACATGAGGAAAAGGAGGAAGAAGCAAATAAAGAAATACTCTTGACCCTGTACAGTGCCAGTGTAAATAAGGCAATCCTTTGACACCGCTCCTAGAATTGTGAACTAGTGTTTGAGTGTATCAGTTCTAAAGACATAAGGGCTCGAAGCATATGTCACACTCATTTCAAATCCATTCTCTGGAGGCCTCAACCAAAACTGACACACTGAGACTATTACTGACAATGTATGTTCCACAGGAAAAGAAAAGCATGCTTGATAAAATGAAATCATCCCATACATACTTCTTAGTGATTTGCAGTTATTAATATTTCTCACCTACCGTCAGTTATCACTCAGTAGCAGGGAGACAGATGAATTGAGAGAAATGTACCACATCACAGGGTGGTATACTTAAACAAGCTAACACGGCTTGGACATCATTAGGCAATAGAATCTTATGGAACCACCATCATCTATGAAGTTCGTTCCCAATGGCTCCCTCTTTCTATGGTGCATGGCTGTATTATATAAATCAATAGGTGCCCCTTTACATTTTCCTCCTTTTAAAACATCAGCTTGGGTTGACCTAATCAACTCAAAGGGCATAGCACCTTTTCCTCCTTAGCAAGGACCCCTCTGAGAGGCAATGAAGCCAAACAGAAGAATTCTGTGTAGGATGGTGTCTGTGGTACATTTCACACACAGGAGGTATCAAAAAGCCAGCGTTACATGTCTATTCCTGAGGTGGCGGTGGTGTTTTTCTTAGCACCCAGAGGAGCCAGCTGCTATGCTATGATTCGCCCAGCTGTTGGCTTAGCACTCTGCTGAAATATTCAGGGGTGGGACCTGGGAGAGGTTTGGGCAAAGAAAGACAGGCAATTGGAACAGTGAGCATCAGGACTTAGCTTTGTTGCTGGGAGAAAATTCTTTGATATTTTCGCTTCAGGATAAAACCACACCTGTTTCTATTAAGAAAACTGAAACTCAACGAACAAAATTTTGTCCTGATAAACCACTCAGTGGAAATTTTTATTACCCTCTTCCTAAGTTGTTCTTTCTTGGCCACCACTATCCATTGTGTGGACATTGGGTTTTAAAAGAATGCGTATCACGTTTCATATTCTGAAACCAAGTCAGAAAGGTGTGCTCTGTACATCTCAAAACAAAGACTTAAGACTGATGCCAAGTCAACCAAGGACAAAAAAAAAAAAAAAAAAAAAAAGATGTATTTAGTTACATTTCGTTACATTAGATCATCTTGCCCACTCCACCCTATCTTGTACACACCCCAAATATCACTTACAGTGTGTTTCCTCATTCTGTCATATTCCCTAGCAACCATTTCTCCAAAACCATGTGTAAAATCCACCCTCCGAGATAAAAAGCTCAACTTAAAAAATTATTTTATTTGCTCAGTTTACAGGCCCTATTATGTATGCCCCACAGGAATGACAGGGAGTTTTCTTCTCCTAAGCTCATTAGGTCTACAAATAAAAAGTGTGTATATTCTAACCTTTCTTGTTGCTTTCCATCTTCCCAATTCCCCTCTTGAGACTTTGGTCTCACATCCTGTGTTCCTTGCTAAAACCAGATTGACCCCCACCTTCAGGGATCTCTGAAGGCCTTTCTATCAAGCTAGCATTGCTTATGGAACAGATGTGTATGAGCCGGTGAGCTACGCAGTTATGAATCAACCTAGTGTTTTCGCCAATCACTGTTTGACCGACCTCCAATCTTCTTCCTCCTGGCTCTGTGGAAGTGATCAGGAGGCTGGGAAGAGACCAGATCCCACCTCATAATGCAGCCAAACGGGTAGCTGGGCACTTGACCATCTGAAAACAGGCCCATCTGAGCTCATTTTTCTCCTATCACATTCTTTTCAGTCTCCTTAGCACAGTCAGAATTATTTCCCTATCTGGTATGCCTAGAGCTATGTTTGACTCCGATGCCCCAGTAGCCTTTTAAAGAATAGATTAGAAAATAATTTAGTTGGTAGTACCTAAGCTATTTCAGGTAGTTGGGAGTTTGGAAAATTCTGAATGCTGGTTCATCTGCTTTGAACACAGGCCTGTGTTGCTATGTTTTATAATGATAACTTCACAAGGCACTGGCTCTGCCTCTCCAAGGAATAAAAGAAAAGTGATAGTTGGTGATAAGTTATGTGCTTTTATATGGCAGCCTACTGCTTTGAAAGAGCAAGTACCTTGTATAATACTGCTTCCTCATGATCCTTGCAGGAATCATATGAAATTAACTAATTATATGGTCACATAAGTTTGAAAAACACTTTCAAAATAAAGTTCAACAGCATTTTAAAAGGTTCTTGAATACTCATCTCACTGGATTGTGACTTTTGCTGTATGTATGTAGTTGCTGTAGAAATCTGTTGTAGGTCTCAAGTTCCTTTAACTTTTTACTCCCAAAGAGCCTTCTAGGATATTAGTATACTACAGTCTATACTCTAGGAAATATTATCTTGCAATGTGTTCATGGGAACCCAAACCACGAAAATAAATATTCCTAAGTGAAAATATTAGATTAGGGCATTTATGAAAGTCATTGGAGCTAGCTTTTTATAGTGATATTCACTTCCTAAGAATTCTAGTTTTTAAAAAAATTTTATTTATTTATTTGAGAGAGAGAGGGAGAGAGAGAGAGAGAAAGAGAATGGGCGTGCCAGGACTTCTAGCCACTGCAAAAGAACTCCAGATGCATGTCCCCTTGTGCATCTGGCTTACGTGGTCCTAGAGAATCGAACCGGGGTCCTTTGGCTTTGCAGGCAAATGCCTTAACCACTAAGCCATCTCTCCAGCCCCTAAGAATTCTAGTTTTAAAATATTGTTTTGTGTGTGTGTCTGTGTGTGGTGTGCATGCATGTGTGTATGTATGTTTTTATGTGTACATATAAGTGCGCAAGAATGTGTATGCACATGAGAGTGGAGGCCAGAGGTTGACATTGGGTGTATTCTTCAATTGCTTTCCACCTTATTCTGTGAGATAAGATCTCTCACTGAGCCTGGAGTTTACGGATGGGGCTAGGCTAGCTGGCCAGCAAGCCCCAGGGAGCCTTCCGTCTCTATCTCTCCAGTGCTAGGGTTACAGACAATCTGCCATGTGTTGTACTTACATGGGTTCTGGGGATCCAAACTCAGGTCTTCACATTTTAATGTTGTTTTTTAAAATATTTATTTATTTATTATTTGCAAACAGAGAGATATGGAAGAGAGACAGACAGAAAGATTGGGCATGCCAGGGCCTTCAGCTGCTGGAAATGGACTCCAGATGCATGTGCCACTTTGTGCACCTGGCTTGACGTGGGTGCTGGGGAATTGAACCCAGGTTGTTAGGCTCTGCTGGCAAGTGCCTTCAGTGCTGAACCATCTCTCCAGTCCAGGTTCTCATATTTGTACAAGTGCTCGTGGTGGTGCGCGCCTTTAATGCCAGCACTCGGGAGGCAGAGGTGGGAGGATCGCCAGGAATTCAAGGCTACCTAGAGATTACATAGTAAATTCCAGATCAGCCTGGGCTAGAGTGAGACCCTGCCTCAAAAAAAAACCCAAAAAGTGCTGTACCCATTGAGCCACCTGCCCAGTCCCATAGTTTCAAGATCTTTTATCATTTTTTTCTTTGTGGATTTGGTGATCTCTTTAAAATACACAGTAGACAGATGGATTCATTTCCAGAGATGGGCTCTGTGTTTCTTCAGTCAAGATATTCCAGGTTTTCAATAAGTTTTAAGCAGAATGGGCATTGTCATGCTTTAGCCTTAGAGTTCTAACATTCTGATTCAGTAGGTCTTGGCATTGGTAGTTTGTAAAACACCCATAGATGTGAGTTCTCATCTCTCTAGATACTTGACAGAATATTAGCTTTAATTAACTGGGGCGGGACTCAATTCTATGAAAGGTACCATTTATACTTTTTCAACATATAACATGTCTATGAAAATGCAAAATGAGAGCATTCATAAATAGTCATATTTCTTTAGACACTTTGGGGGAAATAATTTTCCATGTCATAACAATTTCACTCTCAATGTTTCTCTGTCCCTTTCTGAGTCACTTTATATTTTTCTGATTGACTTAATGTGTGTGTGTGTGTGTGTGTGTGTGTGTGTGTGTGTGTGTGTGTGGCGCGCATGCAGGCCCTCCCACATGGATGTGCCTTTGTCTTTATGTGACTCTGCTTCCTACCACCGCATGCATGTGGTGTTTCCATCGGCTCAGCAGAGCTGCTCTCAGCTTCCTGCAGTTTACACAGGTGTCTGGCTCTTCAGGCCGGCTTGGTCTGCTTCCTCAATCCTCCTGGGCGCCTCTAGCATGCATCGCCTCCTCCAGCCCATGCATTCTGTCTGTCTTTCCTCTGTCCCACAAGGACAGGAATGCCAAAGCATGGTCCAGACAGATGGTTGGCGTCCTGATAATGGGTGTGCCCATGGGAGAAACCTCCTACAAGACTCCATGGTACTTACCACAATGAAGGCAGATAGAAAGGCGGGGGGTGGGTGGGGGGTCACAGTTTGAGAAAAGCTCTTGTCACCCAACCCTGTCTCCCCATCCCCACCTCCCTCACTAGTTCCTTTTATACTTGCCTTATTACCAAGCAGCTTCCTTCTTCGTGTTATTACATTTCTTCTCTTCCTGCCCCTCTTTTAACCACCACCTGAACTGTGGTGTTTTTTTTTTTTTTTAATAGAGAAATTGAAAGTATTCAATTGTAAATGTCTAGCTGAGGTTATGAAATTTACACCAAGGTGATTTCTCTTCTATTCTCTCAAAGAGGTCCTGTGGGGAGATGGTAGCAGATGTATAGAAGTTTTGCTTATCTTAAATGCATTTTCTGTGTGCAAATACTAGAAATCTCATCACAACTTTTTTGTCTGTAATTTACTGCAAACAAGGAATGAAGTTGAATATGCACCCTGGGTTTCACACTAGGGAGTTAAATATTCAGGGCAGAGGGAGAAAGAATCTGAGTGGTGGGTGCAGAGAGATTCACTGAATTATAGTATTCTCTCCATTTTAATACGTGCTTGGGTATTCTCTGATAAACAGTGAAAAAGAACAAACAGACAAAGATGTTCTTAGAATGACATAAAACTCTCAGCCCTTCATTTGGGTGGATTGCTATAGTAATGCAGTGATGTGCTTGCACAGGGTAGTTATGGGTATTCTCTGAGATTGCCTTGCACGTCCATATGTCACGCAGACAAATGTGGCGAAAGTGCATTCTCAGGCCTGCACACCTACTCCTCTGCCCTCCCTTCCCTTATCCATGTTCCAATTCTGCCTCGGCCTCGCAGCTTGTTTTCCATGCTCCTAGCTCCTCACGGCATTCCTGGTTTCCAGCCACAACTCAACTTGGGGCATCTGTTTGCCTCACTCAAGGAAAGTTTCACTTCTATGTCATCATGAGAAATGTCAATTTATTTCATTAACCACTCCATTTATAAAACTCTTCTAGGCAGAATCCATGCCAAACACATCTTTCTTCCCTCCCAAAGCGTCAATGTGTTATACATACAGGCACACAGCAGTCTCTTCTTGAACAAACTTGAGTGCATTTACTGGACAAGACTTGAGCAGTTTGGAATCCTTGTGAAGGTCTTGGCTTAGAAACAATTGAGGGACTCAGGAGCTGGCTCAGCAGTTAAAGGTGCTTGCTTGCAAAGCCTGCTGGCCTGGGTTCAATCCCCCAGTACCCATATAAAGCCAGATGCGAAAAGTGGCACCTGTGTTTGGAGTTTGCGGTGGCAGGAGGCACTGGGGTGATCTCTGAGAACAATAAATAAAAATATTTGAAAAAAAGAAACAATTGAAAGCTCCATATTTAAAACGATATAAATGATATCAATTTTTTTAAAAAGAACAAATTGAATATTTCCCTATTTATGCTAAAAGCCTAGCAGATGCCTGGAGTTTAGGGAAGGAAGACTTCTTAGTGGAAATGCTAAATGCATAATAAGAGACACTGACTCTCTAAGGAAAACGACTATAACTCCAGTCCATTCAAAGGGGTGTTCAAGTACTCCTTGTTGAGATGAATTCTCTTTTTTCCTTCTTTTCTGCAGACTTCTCCCATCCACACAGAATTTTGGCCTGTAATTTGCCTGCTAACCTGGTTTAAATAACTGAATTTTAGGCCATATTTCAGGGGAAATCCTTAGCTCTGTGTGTGTGTGGGGGGGCATTTCACTTGTCAAAATTTTGTGGTGGAATTTCTACTCTTAGCTCAATATCTTCAAGGTAGCAATATAGCACAACTTGCCAGTTTTAAACATACTGTTCCACTTTCCTCACTTGACTTGTATTTGCTTAGGATTTCAGATGAAGCCTTCCTTTGTGAGTGCGCCTGTCTGGAGGGCAGCTCAAGGAGGACTTCCTAATTCTGTCAGGATGCTGGCAAGCATTCTGTTCAAACAACAGACCCTCAAAGACTTGTCAGCCTCCTGGAATTTTGCTGGGTACAGCCTTGCTTCAGAGGGTGGCAGAAGGCACAGTCTCAGCAATTATAGATAATATTTTAAACCATATTTTATTTTTATTTATTTGAGAGAAAGAGAGATAGACAGAGAGATAGACAGATAGAGACAGAGAGAATGGGTGTGCCAGGGCCTCCAGCTACTGCAAAGGAACTCCAGACGCATGCTCCACCTTGTGCATCTGTCTTATGTGAGTCCTGGGAAACTGAACCTGGGTTCTTTTGCTTTGCAGGCAAGCCATCTCCTCAGTCCTAGGTAATATTTTTTGCTTGAACACTTAGCTCTTTTACTGACTTAAGCAGGATTGGAGGTGGGCTCCCCAATGTTTGCTGAAGCTCTGAGGGTTTCTCCTGCATACCTCTCCAGTTCCCATAAATTACCATGAAACTATGTCATCCAGTTTTAACTTTATGTTCCTTACATATGAACTTCTAGAAAGAATTGTAATGCCAAATGTTTTAAAAGTTTTTCAACAAGTGCCTATCTGAGAGCAGTTGCAGCTAGCTAGGATGGCACATGGGATGTAGAGAAGGCTAGAGGGGGTTCTCACAGGGGTTCTCCAGCTGAAGCCAGGTCAATTGAACCCATGGAATGTGAAAGATTGAGTGGGAGAATGTGGCTCATCTACTAATTCACAACACTCCTCTCAGACCCCATGGAATCAGAAGGTCTGGGGTAGGACCCAGCAATCTATTTAAACAAGCTGTTCAGGGCATCATGGGAGAACACCAGGGAGCACTTGCTGGCACAGAGGTGGAAGGAAGATTTTGGGGGCAGAGCTGAGCAGAGATCACGTTCATGAACTGGGCAGGTCCAGGCCACCTGGTTATCATCATGGTCTTACTGTGTAAGTAAGCACTACCACCTGCTGCAGGTGGGAGCTTGCATTGCAAGTGCAGAGCCGTGGAAAATGCACCTGCACATCATGGCAGTGAAAGCTGAGGCTGATGATGAAAGTCACTGTGACCTCGAGGGCCTCCTCCTGAGAGATTGCTGGAAACTCTGAAGTTTACTTGGACCACACTTTTCCTTTTATTTTTTTAAGTTCTCATTATTACTTTAAATTTCCATTGTGTGTATTTATTGTAAATGTCACTATATTCAATAAGGATATTTTCATCCAAGTACAGAATTGCCTGTTGAACATATTGCCTTCGTAGCTCTCTCCCCTCTCCTTTTTACCCTTCCCCCTAGCATTAATCCTTTCGTCCTACTTTGAGAATCACTACCACATACTTTTTGTATCCAGCTGTGTTTGTCAATTGCTTGGGCAGATTCAATTGGACAATTATTACCAATTGCATTCTATTATTACCAATGATTTCTAGTTACTTTTTATATATTGATCTTTATTTACTTTAGACCATAAGTTTTTCATAGTTGTATACATGGTGTCCATGGAGCCTCATTTAGGGCTAAACTATATAATTAATAGCTATAGAATGGAGAAATAGTAACATTAATTATAGGTTGGTTGAAATTTCAGAAGTATCATTTTTAAAATAAATTGGACCAATAAGAAAGAGCATTGCTTCATTTCCTTATTCTCTTATAGGAAGAATTAAACCTGAAGATTTATAAATAGATTTTTTTGTTTGTTTTTTGAGGTAGGGTCTACTTCCAGCCCAGGCTGACCTGGAATTCACTATGCAGTTTTAGGCTAGCCTCAAACTCACAGCAATTCTTCTACCTTAGCTTCTCCAGTGCTGGGATTAAATATTTATGCCACCATGCCCAGCATAAATCGATTATTTAAAATCAAATTTATCATTTTCATTTAAGAAAACAAAATTTTATAAATTATACTTTTTATACCACATTTACTTGGACATTTAGATATATATTCATCCAATAAACTGAATCTCACTTGGTCATATTTTGTTGACTTTGCAGCCAATCATTGCATTCTTAGTACCAGAATACCTGGACTTGGATTCCAATCCCACGTGAGCTTGGATGAATTCTTGCACTCTTTCTGTTTTGTCTTCTGTTGTATAAAATATGGCAAACAATAACATGTATGTCTTATCAGATTCTGATGATAAGAGTCTATAGAAGGCACTTAATACACAGCACCATGCCATAGATAAACTATATATTGAGCAAACTCTAGGTATTGTTTATTCACTAAGATGCCTTTTTATAAAATATGGTTTCTGGGCTGGAGAGATGGCTTAGCAGTTAAGGTGCCTGCCTCCTAAGCCTAAGAACGCTGGTTCCAATCTCCAGGTCCCACGTTTATCCAGGTGCAGTGATGCAAGCATGCAATGCTGTACTTGCCCACAAGGGGGGGCACGCATCTGGATTTCGATCACAGCAGCTGAGAGACTGCTGGCACGCCCATCTCTCTCCCTCTCCCTCTCCCTCTCTGTCTGTCTCTCTCCAAAAATAAATAAAATAATTTTTAAAAATTTAAAAATATGGTTTCTATTGCACTATGAAAGTCACTTCTTTCTATTTTACCATCTTCTATGAATGTGCTTCAGTTATTTTTATAAACTTTTCTAACTGTTCACATCCAGGCCTTCGAATGTGTGTATGATGTGTTTTTCAGGTGCAAACATCAATTATCAGAGAAATGTATGCAACCACCCTATGTTCCCTGTTTCCTACTCTAAGTCTCCAAATTAAGTAAACATATTGTGATATTCTTACAGCTTCCCCTAAGCTATTACTTTCTTATATTAATAATCATTTTATGGAGATTGTGACTGGGTGTTTCACAAAGCACCACTTTGGAGATGTTTTAGGTACCAAGTTCACCTTGAAAATGTTTCCAGTCTGTGTCTTCATTCTAAAAATGAAAATTAGCTAGCAGATGCCATGAGACTTTTCCCTCTTCTACGGCTGTTCTCACTCTCTCCACACCTGACATTAGACACAAGTGCCTGAGAATGACCCTTGATCTCTTCTATGACTCATTGTTAATCATTATAAGGAATAGCTCCATCAGTTCATAAATTTGAAGGAAACTCAATTTCCCACACAGTCTGTTAAATGATCATCAGCAAGCTGTTCAGGTTGATTCATAAGCTCCCAAGCTTCATTATTTGGAGGGGAGTTGAGGAATATTGACAAACAAATTTTCACATTCTAGGTTTGCTCAAACAAGGATTTCTCTATCTCATGAAATATATGGATTGACTAACATAAATATATAATTCACTGACTGGGTATTTAAAATTCAAGCTTATCCATTAAGGGCAGTTTACACCTCATGTTGAGATGAGAATGAAGTTGAAAGACTTCTACTCATTTTAGAGACAATTACCCCCTCCTTGGCATCTACTGTAAGTGAAGCTCACGTACCTAAAGATTGCTATAAACAGATACCAACCCACCAAACAGGAGTCTGACACCAAGCCACACAGGGATTTCCAAAATACTCAACAATATTGTTCTGTAGACAAAAATCATCACTTGGGAAGTGTATAAGTCTTCTGTGGAACTATTTTTTAAACTTCTTTGGGTAAATAAACACTTAGGTGTTACAGTCTTTGGTCTTAGAATAAGGGAAAATTCTAAAGAAGTCACCAAAAGATATTCCAAAGTGCCAATGCTATTTGATAATCTACTAGAAATAAATGAGTTCTCTAGCCTTTTATCCTTGCTAGGACTGGTATGGTAGACTTACATTTTATATGTTCAGGTGCATAGTGGTTGTATGACAGTCTTAATCTTCATGACCCTGACAGCAAAGGATTCTGAATATCTTTTTATACATCTATTAGACAGTCACATATTTTCTTTGATGAAGTGTCTATTAAATTTTTTAAACACTTTTTACTGGGCTGTCTTATTAAATCATAGAAGTTGCTTTACTTATTCTGGAAACAAGCTTGGCAAGCATGTGCACACACACACACACACACACACACATTTGTGCAGATTTTTTTTGTTGTTGTTGTTTTTCACTCTAGCCCATGCTGTCCTTGAATCCACTATGTAGTCTCAGAGTGGCCTCAAACTCACAGTGATCCTCCTACCTTTCCCTCCTAAGTGCTGGGATTAAAGGTGTGTGCTACCACGCCCAGCTCCAGATATATATATATTCTCTTTGTCTATTATTTTTAATAGACTTAAAAAAACTATTTTCTTGAAAACTTCCATAATTATAAACAATAAACTATGATAATTTCCTCCCCCATCCCACTTTCACCTCTACAAATCCACTCTCCATCATCTCCCCTCCCTCTCTCAGTCTCTCTTTTATTTTGATGTCATCATCTTTTCCTCCTATTATGATGGCCTTGTGTAGGTAGCATCAGGCATGGCAAGGTCATGGATATCCAGACCATTTTGTATATGGAGGAGTATGTTGCAGAGTCCTACCCTTCCTTTGGCTTTTACATGTTTTCTGCCACCTCTTCCACAATAGACCCTTAACCTTGGAAGGTGTGCTACAGATGTTTCAGTGCTGAGCACTCCTCTGTCACTTCTTATCAGCACCATGGTGCCTTCTGAGTCATCTCAAGGTGACCACAATGTGAAAAGAGAAGCTTCTCTAACCAAAAGTGAGAGTAGCATTAATATATGGTATGAACATTAAGAGAAGTACTTACTGGGCAGTTTGGTGAGCACAATGTATGCATTTAGCCAGACACCAGCAGGTGTTACACCCTTTAGGGATCAAGGCCTCCCCTGTCATAGGTTTTCACTATCAGGCATGTATTCCCTCCCATGAACAGGCCTCCAGTCCAGTTAGAGGGCTATTGGTTCCCCCAGAACAAACAAGCCACCATTGCACCTGATAGCTCATTTGGCCTAGCTTGCCAAACTTGAGGCTTCCAGTGTCCACTGTCTTCACTGATGATGACTTCTGTCTTCCATAGGGTTGCATGCAGTGCAGCTTTTTCCAGCTTTCTGTCAGTTGGTCTACAGGGAGGAGGGTTTCAGCTCAGCTCCAGCTTGATTTCTCAGTGACCTTGCAGCCAAAGCATGTGGAGTTTTCAGCAATAGGGTCTTACCATCTAGTTCTGGTGGGGAATCAAGAGCCTCGGCAATGGCCTAAGATGTTTTGGGAGCATGAAGGAATTTTGAATTTAAAATATATATTTTTATTTATTTATTTGAGAGAGAGAGAGACAGAAAGTCAGAGAGAAGCGAGGGAGGGAGAGAGAGATAGAATGTGTTTGCCAGGGCAACCAGCCACTGAAAATGAACTCCAGATGCATGCGCCACTTTGTGCATCTGGCTTACATGGGTCTTGGGGAATCAAACCTGGGTCCTTTTTTTGCAGGCAAACACTAACTGCTAAGCCATCTCTCCAGCCCTCGTTTGTTTACTTGATGATAGCCATTTTGACAGGAAGGAGATAGAATCTCAAAGTAGTTTTAATTTGCATTTCCCTGGTGGCTAAGGATTAGAACATTGTTTTAGATATTTATATACCATCTGTATTTCTTCTTTTGAGAACTCTCTATGTAGTTCCATACCCCATTTTTTAATTGGGTTGGTTGATTTCTTATTGTTTTGTTTTTTGAGTCTTTGTATATCCTGGATATTAATCCTTTGTCAGATGTATAGCTGGCATACATTTTCTCCCATTCTGTAGGTTGCCTCTTTGCTCTATTCACAGTGTCTTTTGCTGTACAAGAGCTTTGTAATTTCATGAGATCCCAGTGGTTGATTAGTGATATTATTTCCTGAGCAACTGTAGTTATATTGAGAAAGTTGTTGCCTATGCCAATATGTTGAAGGGTTTCCCCTACGTTATCCTGTAGCACGTTCAGAATTTCAAGTCTTATATCAAGGTCTTTGATCCATTTGAACTTGATTCTTGTGGCTGGAGAGAGATAAGGACCTATTTTCTTTAAAAAAATATTTAATTTTTATTTATTTATTAGCAGCAGACAGAGAAAGAAAGAGGCAGAGAGAGAGAATGGGTACACCAGGGCCTCCAGCCAGTGCAAAGGAACTCCAGATGCATGCGCCCCCTTGTGCACCTGGCTTACGTGGGTACTGGGGAATTGAGCTTTGAACCGGGGTCCTTAGGCTTCACAGGCCAGCATTTAACCATTAAGCCATCTCTCCAGCCCCAAGGAACTATTTTCATCCATATGTATATATATATATATATATATATATATCCAGTTTTCTTAGCACCATTTATTAAAGAGGCCGCCTTTTCTCCAATGAATAGCTTTGGCATTTTTGTCGAAATCAGATGGTTGTAGCTGCCTGGATTTACATCCGGGTCCTTTATTCTGTTCCATTGATCTACATATCTGTATTTGTGCCAGTAGCATGCTGTTTTTGTTATTATGGTTCTGTAGTATAGCTTAAAATCTGGTATGGTGATACTGCCAGCCTTATTTTTGTTGCTCAAAATGGCTTTCATTATTCAAGGTTTTTTGCTTCCAAATGAATTTTAGGATTGTTTTTTCTGTTTCCATGAAGAATGCCATTGCAATTTTGATGGGGATTGCATTAAATGTGTTGATTGCTTTTGGTAAGATTGACATTTTCACAATATTGATTCTTCTAATCCAACAACATGGGATGTCTTTCCATTTCCTAGTGTCTTCTGAAACTTGTCTCCTAGGTGTTTTAAAGTTTTCATTGTAGAGATCCTTCACTTCCTTGGTTAGGTTTATTCCAAGGTCCTTTTATTATTATTTTTTTGAGGCAATTGTGAATAAGTTTGTTTCCCTGATTTCATTCTTGGCATGATTGTTGTTGGTATATAGGAAGGTTACTGATTTCTTTGTGTTTATTTTGTATCCTGCTATGTTGCTAAAAGAGTTTATCAGTTCTAACAGTTTGCTGGTAAAGTCTTCAGGGTCCTTTATGTATAGAATCATATCATTTGCAAATAGTGATAATTTGATCTCTTCCTGTCCAAACTGTATCCCTTTTATGTGTGTCTCTTGCTTTATTGCTATAACTAAGACTTCTAGTATTATATTAAATAAAAGTGGGGACAGTAGATACCCTTGTCTTGTTTCTGATTTTAGTGGAAAAGATTCAAGTTTTTCCCCATTTAGTATTATGTTTGCTGTAGGTTTGTCATAAATAGCCTTTATTATGCTGAGATATGTTTTTTCTATTCCCTGTTTCTTTAAGACTTTTACCATGAAGGAATGATGGATTTTTGTCAAATGCCTTTTCTGCATCTAGGGAGATGATCATGTGATTTTTGCCCTTCAATCCATTTATATGGTGTATTACATTTATGATTTGCATATGTTAAACCATCCCTGCATCTCTGATATAAAGCCTACTTGGTCAGGGTAAATGATCTTTCTGATATATTCTTGTATTCCGTTTGTCAATATTTTGTTGAGAACTTTTGCATCTATGTTCTTGAGGGAGATTCACCTGTCTTAACATTGTATCTCAAAGATCAGAAGCCTTTAATTTTGGTGAAAATTCTTCATCATTTTTTCTTTTATAAATTCATTTTTCTTTTGTTGTATCAAATAAATCTTTTCCTGACTCAAGGCCACAAAGACTTTCTCATTGTTTGTCTTCAGATTTTATCTTCAAATGCATAATTCATTGCAAGTTAATTTTTGTGTATGAGGATTAGAGTCAAGTTGCTTTTATATTGAGCTGTATATTTATTTCAGTATTATTTATGAAAAGATTTTCTTTGTACATTGACTGGCTTGTTGAAAATCAATTGATTTTATATATGATTGTCCTTATACCTGGATTCTCTTCAGTTTTATTTTTATTTATATTTATTCTCAAGCCAACTCTACACAGTAGCTTGATTATTGCAGGGTTTCTTTCTGGAACTTATATTTGAGCATTTACTTCCTGTACTTCTTCAGAACATGGCAATATTTCCTCCTACTTTTTTGAACTCATATAACACATTTATGACAGCTCTTTAAACCCTTCTGCTTAATTCTATACTTTCTGTCATTTCTATGTCTTTTTTCTATTGATTTTTTTTCCTTGACTATGAGTCATCTTTCACTGTTGTTTTGCATACATGGTCATTTTTAACTGGATAACAACAATAATGCATTTTTGTGATTGGTTGCATACTTTTTTGTGTTTCTTAACCAGCACTTTAAAAATGTAGTTCAGTCCCTCAGAAATATTTGGACTATAATCAATCTTTGGGCGTGTTGTTTGGTTCAGGGATGCATTCAGTTCAGAGCTAATGGAGCTTCGTTATAACCTCTGAGGACTGTGCCTTATGCAGGGTTTTCCAGCTTTCTTCTCCGACAGATGGAACAAAAATGATTTCTGGGCTGGAGAGATGGCTCAGCCTTTGAGGTGCTTGCCTGCAAAACCTAATGACCCAGGTTCAGTTCCCCAGTACCCACATAAAGCTAGATGTACAAAGAAGTGCATGCATCTGGAGTTTGTTTGCAGTGGCTGGATGCCTCAGTGGGGCTCATTCTCTCTCTCTCTCTGATTGCAAATAAAGAAATAAAAAATATTTTTAAAAATCATTTCTGTCTCTGCTGACAGAACTATTCTCTCTCTTATACCTGACCTGTAAGTATTCAACTTGCTTTTTGAAGTACTTTTCTAATTCCAAATGATTATTACATTGTTGTCTCTTGATATACCATGATAGAATATTATCTGTTGATTAAAAAAAACCCTCAAAAATAGCCACAGTACCTTGCGTCTTGTTCTGTTCTGTGGAGATGCCTACTTAAATTAGTTGAATTGACATTTAGTGTTTACCTCCCTTCCTCTAATATACTTATATTTCATACACTTCTATTTTTTCCTTTCCTGTATATGTGTATGTTCATGTCTATTTGCGTGTTTGTATATGTGTAGGTGTACTTGTGTGTGCAGGTGCTTGTGAGCACGTATGCCATGTGCCTGGGGAGGCCAGAGGTTGATGCTGGATGTCTTCCGAAGTTGTTCTCCCTGAACCTAGAACTCACTGCTTTGGGTAGGCTAGATAGCCTGGGCGTCATGTCTCTGCCTCCCCAGTGCCAGGATGACAGAGGCATGCCACAACACCCGGCATGTTTACAGGGATCCAAATCAAGTCTTCGTGCTTTAGCAGCAAGCACATTACCCATTGTGCCATCTCCACAGCCCTCTGCTATTTCTTGACCTATGAACAGCAGGCATACCTATTGAGTCCCTGCTGTGACAAATATGAGTTCAGTTCTTTTTTCTAACTTCATTTCTTAAAAATATTTTATTTTTTTGTTTATTTGAGAGACAGAGAGAAGGGTGTGCCAGGGTCTCTAGCCATGGCAAATGAACTCCAGATGCATGCACCACCTTGTGTATGTGGCTTTAATTGGGTACTGAGGAATCGAAACCCAGTGCTTAGGCTTTGTAGGCGAGTGCCTTAACCACTGAGCCATCTCTGTAGCCCCCTAACTTCATTTCTTTTTTGGGTACTATTTTGGAGTAATAGATCAATTTTCTTTCTACTTGCCATATCAGTTAAATCTTAGTTTTAACTATGTTTGATCTGGCATTCCACTTAATGTTGGAATGACTTCTATATAGGTTGATTCTTCACTGCAAGCCTGAAATGCTATTTATTTGGAACATAATGACCTATTATACATCATAAAATCAAGTATTTTATTTCCCACTTCTCACTTTAAAGTTACAACCAGTTCACCAAATAGTAAATATCCAAGTGCAAAGTTTGAGCTTTTCTTCTATGTCATTCGATGTTTACAGTATGTATTTTAACTTGCTTAGTAAATGGACCATGGCTTTCTTATAAAATTGTATTTTCCATTTTATTTCTGCTATTAATTTTTTTCTTTTAGGAGAAGAAACACTTCCTTCATTGTGCACAAATATCACTAAGTTTTTAGCTTTTCTGGTTTTACTTATAATCTATTCATTTTTTTTAGCAATAAAAGTATTTTGGAGCTGTAAAGGATTGTTTTTTGTTATTTATAAAATATTTTCTTAGAAAACCTGCCTGAAAAACATGTTTTCTAGCTTTTAAAAGAATCTAGAGTTTATATACTAGTTAGATTAAATTACAATAAGATCTATGAAGACATCATGAGTGGCTTGAGTATCTCAAGATTGATGAATAAATTCAATGTTTAAGGAAAAAACATTATTTAAAAAAATGAAGTTTCCAATAACAAACACACACAATTCTAGGTCACTGGTCATAGGTCACAGGTCATAAACCATGGAGATGATTATCTGAAATTCATTGGAAACATTTTTTTGGTAAGCAAACTAGGCAAATACTCAATTATTTAACAAGATTTTAATAAAAACATAAATTAAATTGTATAGAAAATTCACTTTAAAAGTGAAACCTTTCCATTCCTTTATGTGAAAATTTTAACTATCTCTATCTTAAAAAAGTGTCAACAATCATTTTTGCCTTCTTGTTTCTTGTTTAAATACCATTTTGCCTCCTGACACACAGTTTCACCAGTAACTTTAAAGAAGGCTGAATCTAACTATTTGGGACTTCTAATATCCTGTTTATTTGGAGCCAACTGTTCTAGCAGAAATGTTGCTATCAAGGCCTGCTGTTATATAGCCCTGTGGATTCCTCCTAGCTCTGGAGCGCAAGCTGTCTTGTGTCTTTGTGTTGCTAACTGTGAGTTTACTAAAGCATGTCCCTAAGTTTCTTCATGAGATCTCATCTTCCTGTATAATTGAGAATACCTATGTTTCCTTCATTTGTGATTTAGAGTTTGTGTTGGTATAGAATTCTAGGTTTAAAAGGTTGTGGTTTTATGCTTATTTGTTTATGCATTGTTGATTAGAGTATATCAGGTCTAATTACTCATTTTGGAAATTAAGTTTTTCTTTTCTTTACACCCTCTATAGATTAAGTTTGTTTTTTTTTTTCTTTTTGGTTTTTTGAAGTAGGGTCTTTCTCTGGCCCAGGCTGACTTGGAATTCACTATGTAGTTTCAGGGTAATCTTGAACACATGGGGATCCTCCTACCTCTGCCTCCTGAGTGCTGAGATTAAAGGCGTGCACCACCACACCTGCCTCATACTAAACTTTTTGTACATGTGATCTGACATATGAAAAAGAAGTGTGTTTCTGAGAGTGATGAGTTTAGTAAATACTCATCACAGGAACCTTTTACAGTATGTGGATCAGTGTGCTTGTGTTTGTCTTTTCTCCTTGATTTATCAAGGAGTTTCCAGGCTTAGTTGTTAAGGTGCTTGCCTGTAAAGCCAAAGGACCCAGGTTTGATTCCCCAGGACCCACATAAGCCAAATGCACAAGGAAGTGCATACATCTGGAGTTCGTTTGCAGTGGCTGAAGGCCCGGCATGCCCATTCTCCCTCTCTCTCCATATGCCTCTTTCTATTTCTCTAAAATAAGTTTTTTTGTTTTTTAAAGAAGGAGTTTCCAACTACCAGTGTATTTCTGGTCATTGGATTTCACCTTCATTTTCTTATGAATGATTTTACACATTAATGCTAATGGTGTTCTTATCAAGAAATACACACTGTATTACCAGAGAATGACTAAACTTATCCTCATAAAAATATTTTGACTTGAGGGCTGAAGAGATGGCTCAGCAGTTAAGGCTCTTGTTTGTAAAGCCAAAGGACCCAGGTTCGATTTTCCCAGTACCCACGTAAAGCCAGATGCTCTAAATGGTGCAGTGTCTGGAGTTCATTTGCAGTGGCTAGAGGCCCTTGTGCATCCTTTCTCTCTTCCTCTCTGCTCAGCATGGTGGGGCACACCTTTAATCCCAATATTTGGGGGGCAGAGGTAGGAGGTTTGCTGTGAGTTTCAAAGCCAGCCTCAGACTACATAGTGAATTCCAGGTCAGCCTGAACTACAGTGAGACACTACTTTAGAAAAAAAATATTTTGAGGGCTGGAGAGATTGCTCAGTGGTTAGGGCATTTGCCTGCAAAGCCAAAGGGCTCCGGTTCAATTCTCCAGGACCCACATAAGCCATAAGAAAGTACATGTGTCTGGAGTTCATTTGCAGTGGCTGGTGGCCCTGGAATGCTCATTCTCTCTCTCTCTCTCTCTCAAATATATAAATAAATATTTTTTAAAAACTGAAAGAAAAAAATATTTTGGCTTGAATTTTCTCTCATCACACATAAATATATTGGAAAATGACATTGAGTTTTTAGTAGTTTTGTGCACACTTTTGTTCATGTACATATTTCAATTCTTTCTCAAGTTGCTATGTGGACTTTTTAAACCTATGTTTGAAGTTACTTTCTAAAATGACAATTGAGCCATTACAGTTATGACCATATTTGTGCTTACTTATGTTATCTTAGTTTATATTTTTTAATGTCCTCTTGTAAATAATTATGAATCTGGCAAGTAAGAATCAAGAAGCACACATGATTGTACTTGTGATGAGGAAAATTTCTACTTTTCCTGGGTTTAGATATCCTCTATTTCATCTCTGAGTCTTTATTGAATTTATAAGAATAAAACATAATATAAAGGTTTTACATTCTGTTTTATCCTTATTGCCTTTGGCATGATATGCTTAGTTTAAATTAGCTTTATGCATATTTTTTGTGTTATTCTCTCTCCCTCTTTCTTTTTTGACTCATATTTTAGTTCAAATATATATATATATATATATATATATATATATATATATATATATATATATACTGATGACACAGAACATTGAGAGATCCAGCTAGAATATGGAAGGAATCCAGTACACACACACACACACACACACACACACACATGGGAATTTTCATGTTTCTAAATATAAATATTGGGTCAGAATTCTGAAGGTTGTCATTCCATGATCTCCTAATATTTAATATCAAGGAAAAAAGTCATCTTTTATAGTTTGCTCTGTCTTATGATATTTTTAATTTTGCCTTAAAACTTATTAATTTTCACCAAAATTGTAATCATTTACTTTTTACTAAAGTTATTTGAGTTAAGATATTGTATTTTTTGTATAATTAATACATATTTTTAGTAAAATTTTTTGTATCTTCTTTTTATTAAGTAGAAACTTTGTATGGACTCATCATGTGTTAGTACCGTCATTTCTCTCCTTCCTGTCCCCATTCCGTTGAGGGCCCTCCTCAGTGGGCTTGATGGTTTTCCACCCTAGGGTCATGGGTTATGAGATGTGAGAGCAGCAGTTAGTCATTATAAGTGGGGGACAGTGTCTCTGGAAATTCCCTTCTATTCTGTGGGTCTTACAATCTTTCCACCCCCTCTTCTACAAAATTCCCTGAGCCATGGCAGGTGTGTTTTGAGTCTCCTCAGTGTCTGTCTCCGTGATCCTGGCACTGGTTGACAAGTTTGCCATTGAAGCAGCACTCTTGCTCATCTTGCAAATGCCTCTGTCTTTTCACCCGGGCCCTGGCTAATGTGTCAGGGATGGTTTATCTCCTCCGTTCTCACTGCCTTCTGAAAAAGAAAACCAGATTCCCCAAAGTAGAATGAGATAACATAGGGTCAATGGGATATGAATTGTTAATTAAGAGAACTTTCGATGGGTGTAGCCTCTCTTTTGGCTAAAGACTAGTGGGATCTTCTTGTTGGAGTCCATGATCTTGGTATCCAAAGGATTTTGACTCAGTTCCCTGTTCCAACTATGGGTTTCTTTCCACTGAGTGGATTTCTTAGCCAATCAGAGAGCTACTGGTAACTTACCTAGGCTGGATGCCACTATTGCATAGATATGCCCATCTTCTCAGGCTGGTTGCTTTTGTGTAGCAGTGTCCTCTGCTAGCACACAAGGTTGTTGGCCATTGTCCCCAGCAGCTTATGTGGTGCTTTCCAGCGCTATATGGGCAGACCATTTGGGAACCAGCTACCTTCCAGATTCCAGCCAGATCTCTTGATGGTCTGTCATCAGCATGTGGTGTCTTCAGCAATAGGATCTTATCTTTTACCTCAGGTGGGTAATCAAGTGCTTGACAGAAGCCTGTCTTGTTTGGGGGATCTCATAGGTCTCTCTGACTAACATCTCAATGTGGGTTGTAATGAATTTCTGGTACTGTAAGTTAAAAGCCAGTGCCAAATGTTTTAGGGTTAGGCTTCATCCCACATTCTCCAGGGCTCTTCTTACCAGTTGGTCCCCCCATACTCCTATTGAGGTTATATCTTTTAGTCTTCTATCCAGGAGGAAGGTTTCTATGGTACCAATTCATTTTGGATTTAGTTTTGTGTGTCTCTCCCATGCCCTCCCATTCCCCTTCCCTCAAACCCTCCCATTCCTGTTATCTATCTCTGGTGTTGCCTATCAGGTATGCCTGCAACTCAAGCTGTTCCAGGTAAGGAACAGATGAAGGAGAACATGTGATGTTTGTCTTTCTGTGCTTTCTGAGTTTGCTTAGTATGATCTGTTCCAAATCTGTCCATTTTCCTATAAAGTTTGCACTCCCACCAGAAGTGAATGAGGGTTCCTCTTTCCCCACATCCTTGCAAACAAATATGTTGATCATTTTCTTAAGTGAGTATTAACCATTTGTATTTCTTCCATTATATATTTGTATCTATTGAACCATCCCTGCATCTCTAGGATAAAGCCTACTTGGTCCAGGTGAATGATCTTTTGGATATATTCTTATATTCTCTTTGCCAGTATTTTGTCGAGAATTTTTGCATCATTGTTCATGAGGGAGATTGGTCTGTTACTGTCTTTTTTTTTTTGTTCTATCATTGTCTGGTTTTGGTATCAGGGTGATGCTGGCTTCATAGAAGGAGTTGGACAGTAGTCCTTCCTTTTCTATTTTATGGAAAAGTTTGAGAAGCATTGGTGCTCTTCTGTAAAGGTCTGGTAAAACTCACCTGTAAATCCATCTGGGCCTGAAATTATTTTAGTTGGGAGATTTTTCATAACTGTTTAGATCTCTGTGCTTGTTATAGATTTATCTCATTTTGATCTAATTTTGGTAGGTCATATAAATCAAGGAAATCATCCATTTTTTTTCATCTTTTCAAACTTAGTGGAGTATATGTTCTTAAACTATCCGTCTCATTATTTTGTAAATTTTGTATCTGTTATAATGGTGACTTTTTTTAAATCCCTAGTTTTATTGATTTGTGTCTCTTCTGTGTTTCTTTTGGTCAGATTTGCTAAGGGTTTATCAGTGTTGTTTATCCTTTCAAAGAACTAACTCTTAGTTTCATTGATTCTTTGTTTTTGTTTTTTTTTGGTTTTTATTTCATTGATTTCTGCTCTAGTCTTTATTATTTCTTCCCACGTACTGATTTTTAGTTTGCCTTGTTCTTTTCCACAGCTTTAAGGTGAAGCATTAAATTGTTTACTTGTGGCCTTTCTTAATATAGGCACTTAAAGCTATAGATTTTCCTCTTAGGATTGCCTTCATTGTGTCCCAAAACTTTTGGTTTATTGTGTTCTCACCTCCATTTGATTCTATGAATGTTTTTATTCCTTCTTGATTTCTTCACTGACCCATTCATCAGTCAGTAGTGTACTATTTAGTTTCCATGATTTTGTGCATGCTTCTGTATCTCAGGCAGGCCTATGCAGCCACATGGACCTGTGCTGTGGTGGGAGCCTGGTTATGGTTGGTTGCCTGCTTGCTAGAAGTTCTGGGTCTCTCCTGCTTCTCTGCTTGAGGTTGAAAATTCCTTATATACCTTCACTTTTTGGTATAATAGTGTAATTTGCTCTTTTTGTGCTTATTCCTCCCTCCCCCCAGCCTGCTTTGGCATGGCCACTACACTGCCATCTTACCTGGAAGTCCCTCTATTCTTTTCTTTTTCTTTCTTTCTCTCTCTCTCTCTCTTTCTTTCTTTCTTTCTTTTATTTATTCGCAAGGAGAGAGAGAGAGAGAGCGAGAGAGAGAGAGGAGAGACACAAAGAGAAAATGGACACGTCAGGGCCTCCAGCTACTGCAAATGGACTCCAGATGTACGTGCCACTTTGTGCATCTGGCTTTATGTGGGAACTGGGAAACTGAACACCAGTTGTTAGGCTTGGCAGGCAAGTGCCTTAACTGCTGAGCCATTTCTCCAGCCCTTCTTTGTGTCATTGTATATGGTATTTTTACATGGTCATGTGTATGCATGGGTCTGTGGGTGGGTATATGTGCACATGTGTGCATGGAGAGGCCAGAAGTTGTTACTGGGTTCTTTCTCAGTCAAGCTCTACCTTATTATCTTCAGACAAAGTCTCTCATTGAACCTGGTGCTCACTGATTTCTAGCTGGTCAGAAAGCTCTAGAAATCCTCTTGTCTTTGTTGCCTACTTCCTCAGTTCCTCAGTGCTAGGATTCAGCTTAAAAAACATTTTGTTGACAATTGCCATACATGTACATAATGCATTTTGATTAAAACCCCCCCTCTGTTGATTTCTTTTGCTTGCCAACTTCCTTCTATTGAATCTCTTCTCCTTTCTAACTAGTCCCTCTTCTACTTTTCTATCTTTTATTTTGGCCCTCTTCCATCATCCATGACAGAATGTTGATGGGCCCAATATTGTGCAAGCCTTGTTTGAGTAACCGGTCACTGTGAGCTCATGAAGGCAATGGCCAGTTCACGTCCAGAAGATGGCATTCCAACGTCCTCCTCCTCATCCTCTGGCTCTTACATTCCCCACCCCCCCCCCACCTTACGCAATGCTCTCTGAGCCTTGGAGGGTGTGATAGAAATGTCTCATTCAGTGTGAAGCACTAAACATCCTCTTATTTTCAGCACTTTGGCTAGTTTTGAGTTTCCCCAGTATCCACTGCAATCTGCAGAAAAAAAGAACCTTCTCTGGCCAACAGTGAGGGCAGCTCTAATGTACAACTATAAACATAATATAAATTTTTAGGGCACAATTTGAGGAGTACAACATATCCATTTATTCATATAATAGCACTAGCTTCCCTATTAGGGTCTATGACCTTCTCAGTCATAGGCTTTTTATTTTTTATGTTTATTTGTTTGTTTATTTATTTATTTATTTATTTTGAGAGAGACAGAGACCGAGAGAGAGAGAGAGAGAGAGAGAGAGGAAGAGGCGGAGAATGGGCACGCCAGTGGCCTCTCAGCCACTGTGAATGAATGCCAGACACTTGCACCCCCTTGTGCACATGTGACATTAAGCCCTTGCGTCACTTTTTGCGTCTGGCTAAACGTGGGACCTGGAGGTTTGAACAGGCATTCTTAGGCTTCGCAGGCAGGCGCTTTAACCACTAAGCCATCTCTCCAGCCCTCAGTCATAGGCTTTTGACTAGCTTTTCAATAGCAGGAATGGATTCCCTCTAATGGCATGGTCCTCAGATCTGATCAAAAGAGCAGTTGGTGATCATTTATGCCATTATTGTACTAGTAGGTACATTTTGCCTGGCTCATCTGTTGTATAGCAAGCAGGGTGAATCCAACATTGGGTAACACTGTTGATAACTTCCAGCACTATGATAGCTAGCCAGCAGGAAGGAGGATTACAAATCAATTCTAGCTTGATTTCTCAGTGTCCTGTGACCAATGCACTTGGTACTTTCAACTATAGGATCTTACCATCTATTTCTCATGGACTATGCCCAGATTTTTACTTGAGTCTTGGGAATCTGAACTCAGGGTACCATGTTTGTATAGCACCCACTTTACTCACTGAGTCATCTCTAAGCCTTGCCTTCTGTTTATTAATTGTATAATTATTATTTGATTATGGTTAAACCACATTAGATTGACAAATTTCTACTTAAATAGGAAAGTAAAAATATTTTAGCCATCTCCTTTATGTAAAGAAAATATGGCATGTGGCCTTTGCATTGGAAAGTGGGAAGCAGAATTTTAAAAGACTATTCCTAATTGAAACTAATCTTATTGATAAAAAAATTAACCTATATTCTATAGAAAAGTCCAAGACTCCTGATCAGGACAACCTCTACTCAAAATTAACCATTAGCTTTTATGATCATTTTAGGCCAAAAATACTAATCACAATTAGTCTGATGTTGTGTTGTTACCTTATCTGTTAGAAAAGAGGAGTGTTGCAAAGAGAAGGTAGTCATAGCTTTTAAGTTCATTCAAGGTAGCATATCCACTATAAACTTCATGGTGTCCTTTCTGCTGCTGCTTAGCATGAACACAGTTCCTGGTTAATGGCACATGCTTATGATTTTTTAATGATTTCTTTCAGCAGTCTTAATCCACATTTGTGAGAACTTTGAAGTCGCCCCTGCTACCTAAACATTTCTCGTTTCAAGTTGTGTTCATGCTAAGAATATTTTCTTTTTCATAAAATATTGCATCTAATTTTAAGATATCCTTTTAATAAAGACTGAAAAGTCAAATTATCCAGTAAGTTTCAATCACATGTCTTTTTAAGCTATATATCATCTGATATATCCTTTTAGCTGTGTTACATATTATTTAGAGCTGATTTCCTGAAATGATATGTTGATAATGATTTTTTTTTCTGTTTTTTATTTTTATTTATTTTTTAAAAAAATTTTTTTGGTTTTCAAGGTAGGGTCTCACTCCAGCTCAGGCTGACCTGGAACTCACTGGGTAGCCTCAGGGTGTCCTTGACCTCATGGTGATCCTCCTACCTCTGCCTCCTGAGTGCTGAGATTACAGGCGTGAGCCACCATGCCCGGCTTGATAATGGTATATTAACTGTACTCTTTTTCTTTTTAAATGTTGTTTATTTGTGTGTGTGAGTAGGCATGTGCACACATACTAGGGTCCTTTGTTGCTGCAAGTGAATTCCAGATATATGCACCACTTTCTGCGTCTGGCTTTACGTGAGTACTGTGGCATTGAACCTAGGCTGGCATTTCTCTGCCTTTAACTGCTGTGCCATCTCCCCAGCCTACCTGCACCGTTTTAATTAGTCAATATTTTTGTTGCAAATGTCTCACTTTACGTTATTATCCTATATGGGCCTTTGTTTTCTTCTTTTATACTTCTCTCTTTCTCTCTTTTTGGTTTTTCGAGGTAGGGTCTTGCTCTAGCCCAGGCTGACTCTCTTTTTAAAGTTATTTATTAGTTTATTTGAGAAAGAGTGAGAGAGAAAAGTAGACAGAGTAAAAGAGAGAATGGTTGCACCAAGGCCTCTAGACACTACAAACGACTTCAGACACATGTGCCACCTTGCACATCTGACTTTACATGGGTACTGGAGAATCAAACTCAGGTCCTTAGGCTTTGCAAACAATTGCTTTAACCACTAAGCCATTTCTCCAGCCCTGGGCCTTTGTTTTCTTCTTGCTCAATAAATTACCAATGAAAGAATTGAAAAATAGCATCTGCTAAGCCTGATGATTCAATGCTTGATAACTTGTTTACTGTGAAAGCCTTAGAATTTTGTTTCCAGGCAAAGACAACAATCATGTCAATTTTGTTTTTGACATCTGGGCATAGCAGCTGCCCTGAAAGCAGAAAGTCTATTGGGCTTCTAGAGTTATATTTAAAGTATAAGATGATGCCTCTATTTCAAAGCTCTGATAAATAAGTTTTGCATGATTTTTCAATCTGTGAGATTACCAATACATTTTAGCTTACAGTCCCTTCCTAATAAGTGTACTTTCCCATGTAGTATGCTCCTGGCACATAGTAGGTATTCATAAGTGTTTATTGAATGAGTGCATTATGAGGAAGCCATTGGTTGAGCATTTTTGCAAATTTGGAGGAGAAATTTGCTGTTTTACCTAGTTTCTTTTTTAAAAAATATTTCATTGATTTATCAGAGAGAGAGAGAGAGAGAAAATGGGCATGCCAGGGCCTCCAGCCACTGCAAACTCCTTGTGCACCTGCCTTTTGTGGGTCCTGAGGATTGAACCTTACCACTAAGCCATCTCTCCAGCTCATTTTACCCATTTTCTGCAGAAGCATCTCCCCAGCTAGCCTCTGGTTTTTCTTTCCTCATTCTCACTTTCACAGGCCATGTTGTATCTCACTTGCACACACATGGCCCCAGTGCCCTGTCACATGCAGCTCACCCAGCAGAAGGGATTCTAGTCCAGCTTCCAGAAGCAGTGTCCAAGGAAGCATTGTTTCCGTGTGTTCTGAGGATGGAAATGATTATTACAGAAGACGTAAGAAGGATTATGTCAGGAATTCTCCCCAAATCTGCACATTTAGTAAACCATCCTGTTTTGCATTACAAAATCACATTATGTTCTGCAGCTCCTCGGTGACTGTTTGGTGTTGGTCATGGATTTGTGAGAGATTGGGGTCAAAGTCTGCAATGTTTACAAACACAGGAGGAATGACAGCTAGATATGGCCAACTCCAAATATGATCTTTATGATTTTCTAAGTGGCTATTCATGTGACTTGTAAACACAAAGCACGGTTTCTGACTATGCAAGCTGTTCCCTGCACTTGGCGCCCTAAATCGTGTAACCAAATCAAATCACTCATCCGTACTTCAAGAGCTGGCAAGCCTGCCCTTTCTCAATGCCAGAGTTTCTGCCCAGTACCTGGTACAGTTTTCTATGAACTAAAGTTTAAAAGGAACTAAAAGGAGCCTGCATCATTTATGAGTTCATGATGGATTAAGAGCCTGGAAATAAGTGTGAAGCATTTGAACCGTGTCTGTGAACTTTTCAGGCTTCGTCAGCCTGGAGTGAGTGATCGGGGGTGGTGGTAGGGGGGGAAGCAGACACTGGTATTCAGAAGCAGACCAAGGTTTGGTTTCCTATCCCAGGACACTGTGTTCACAGAAACTGCACCCCCAACTTTCTGTCTTCAAACTAGACATCTTCCGTGATTCTCACGTGGGGGTTCTGTAGTCATCACCATTTGCTGGTTGGAGCAGGTTCAGAGGGCACAAGAAAAAGTTCTGGAGTAAGTGAGTGAGTGACAGAAGAGAGATCTTTCAAGGTATTAAAATCAACAAGATAGTAGTTTGGGGAGCAAGTCTGTGGCTCTTTAGGGCTTTGTCCACATGTGTTCATGGCACCCCTCAAAGAAGCAGGATGTCCTTTACCACAGTTTTATAAGAACACTTCTGCATGTCTGATCAGAGTTCTGCTTTGGAATCTGGAAGGGGAGCTCAAGGTGGGATCTCCATTACATTGCATGCTCACTGCTTCTCTTCCAAAAAAGAATACAGTGTAATAGTTTTGGCGTTACGGAACTGAATGGAAAGTAGCACGACTGTAACTCAACCCTTGGAGAGCTACTAAAACATTCAACTAAGATTCCCATTAGACAGAGGACTGACATACGTGTGACTCTGGAAGAAAAAACTTATGGAGCAGATCACATCCTTAAAGGAGTCCTGAGACCTGCATACAAGCTGGGGCCCAAATTTCATGCCTTGAAACGTAGGCGTGAGTGTCCCACCGCTAGATGAATCAGGCGCACCTCAAAGCACTTCCTTAAACACTCTCTTAGCCACTTAAACCCATTTTTCTGAGTGTTTTCCACAATAGCCTCTAATGGGGAGCAGAGGGACAGAGGCGAGGAACTGAGAGGAGGGAAGACTTCACAGCTGCATCTTGGCTAAGGGTGGATTCAGTCTGAAGGCTGTGGCAATTATATTCCACTCTTCTCCATGTGGATTTCTACATCACTTCAATTTAAGCCAAAAGGGGGAGAATCAAAGAATGGAATAAAATCCCTGCATGCAAGAGTTTCTGATTGAGGGAAGAAGAGACCAGATCAGCATGTGTTTTGGAAAGTCATTTCTGGACAGACAGAGCTGTGATAATATCCAAGTCAAAGAGGTCATTTGGAGTGCACCAAGGTCTCAAGGAGCAGAGTCTTTATTTTATGGGGTCTTTGGGAAAAATGCCTATGGAGAAATGATTACTGAAACTGCGAGTGAGAAGAATTACCACAGCTTGCCTTGAATCTCCAGAGTTCACATTTTTCTCCTCTTCCTCTTTCTGGAGCGTTGCCCAGCCTTCAGTGGCTTCTCCCACATAGTGCCCGTCAGCCTTTCTGAGCACAGTCCATGTGTGTACACAAGCTCTACTGCCTTCCCTTCCCAGGAACTTGTGGGGTTAAAGATGTCTACATCTTTAAGTGGTTTCTTTATTGTGAACTCACAAATGCACAAGAGCCAATAATTGTTTTTGAATTTTCAGTCACTTTTATTGGGGCATAATTTATCCAAGAGAATGCACAATGTAATGAATTTTCATAAGTGCATAAGTCATGTGACCATCACCATAACTGGGACATGAAATGTTTTCTTTACTCAAAATTTTTTTTGGGGGGGTGGCTAGAGGGATAGCTTAGTGGTTAAAGTGCTTGTCTGAAAAACCAAAGGACCCAGGTTTGATTCCCTAGGACCCACGTAAGACAGATGCACAAGGTGGCGCATGCATCTGGAGTTCATTAGCAATGGCTGGAGGCCCTGGAGCACCCATTATTTCTCTCTCTCTCTCAAATAAATATTTAAAAAATTGGGGGTGTCACATACAGTGATGCTCACCTGTTACTACAGTGTTTGGAGGCTCAGGCAGGAAAACCTTGAGTTCCAGGTGAGCCTTAGCCATCACTACCTGTGTGAGAAAATTTCACACTTGACAAGCATGACTCTCTTCCACCATTGATTGGATTTGTATAGTCATTGATGTCTTTGTGAGTCAAATATAACTGAAGAGCCAATATTTTTTTTTTTAAAATAGTTAATGTGTGCTTTTCTAAAAGCACATGAAATCCTTTTCAATACCAAGTTAATGTTACTCAGAGTGTTCTGACATTGTGTTGAGACAAAGCACCTTAAGTATCTTGAAAAATACTTGATGGCAATGTTAACAATGCTTTATTTATTTATTTTTTCCTGAAGATTTCTTAGTGTTGGCAACAGAACTTAGACACATCACTTAACGGGAGAAATGGTGGTGGGAGGGGTCTTACCTGATAATATGTGAAGCAAGATTAGTCATGAGACACACATGGGAACCTGAAGATGGACCAAGTGCTGTGACAGCCACGGCTGAGCCACCCATTCAAGTCACATTTCAAGTATTTTTAATGGCTGGTGGGTCTGAAAACTAGCTTTTTTAAGTAACATATTTTGAACTCTTAACATTTTCCAAGTCATTTTTACTAGGCTATAGTTGGATCCTGAAGATATGTCACTCACTCAAGTACCTGAAATAACTGTGATGTGTGAAGCTGACCCTCTGCAGTCCCCAAGGAGCCAGTTTAGAGATTTTTTTTTCCCTTCCTGGTTATTAAACAGTTTTCCCATCAAATCCTATGGGATAGCTTTGAACCCCTCCAGCACTGGTGGCAGAGTATTTTAACTCATTCACACTAGTGCTAATCTCCTCAGTGATTTATGAGGTCTTTAAAGCTTTAATGCTCTGTCAGGAATCCTCTTTGGTAGTGAGTTGACGGTTTAAATTAGTGTTTAGACATGGCTTTCATAATGTCAGTTTTGTTTTGTCTCAACAGCCTTTTGGAATTCCTTCCATTGTACCTCAAGTGACTCACGGCAATAAATGACTCTCCATTTTTTGTTGTTCTTAATCAAGGAAGAATGGAATGAACCACATCATGTTTGTAAAAGAGCAACCTTAATTAGTTCTCAGCTGTAGCCAGAGATGCTTGTCTTGTCTCTTTAGCATGTAAATGTGGGACGTGATGTGCTCAAGTGAATAAATACTGGTTTCCTAAAAAGCCTTCTTTGGTCTGCTTCCATAATAGTGAAATGCAATCGCAATCGCAGCAGAAATATTCTAAAACTATCTCCTCAAATGCTTTTTTCAGAGATTGTATTTGTCTTTTGGAACTAATTGAATAAACCACTAAATGAAAGAAGGTCTCCTACAAGGAGACTCCTTGTTCACCACAAGCCCCTCCTACCCATTGGGGAATAGTGCCAACATACACCCAAGGCTGAGGATGTCTTATCTGCCAGCTGCCACCTTCATCCTTAGAATTCCAAATCTAAACGTCAATCCCAGATCCTCAGGGGTCCAACTTTGTTTACTCTCAACAACATTTGGTTTCTCAAGAAAAATGGTGAAAGATAGTATAAAATTCCATTAAAAAAAACCCTCAAGTATTCTTGAACATCAAACAACTCTTACAACACAGTTCTTTGATGAGTTCAGTGTAAATGAATCAGAAACATATGGACAAATGTTTATGCACAAATGCACATGCGCTTACAAATTTCGAGAGAAATGAGTTTAGTGAGCTGTGCTTGGATCTGTTCCAGCATCTGAGAATTTGGACAATCACTTCTCATGTGTAAAGAAGTGGAAGAAATGGTTGAGCACTTCTCAAACTGAAAAATGGGCACGTACAGCAGCCAGTGCTTGTGTATCAGAAACACAGTAGCAGAGGGCACAGAGTTTTGGGTCAGTTCCAAGCCAGGAAGAAGCAGAGCTACTGATGGAGTTTCTGACTCTCATTACCAGCCATCAGTACCTGTGTGAGAATGTTTCACACCTGACAAGCATGGCTCTCCTGCATCATTGGATTAAGATAATCGTCGACACCGTTGTGACTCATGTTTTGCTCCTGGGACGTTGCAATCTGTTAGCTATTGAGCCTTCTTTGGTAACTACATTGTAATCTATTGGCTAGCTAGTATTTTTTTTTTTTTTTGGCAACTACTGTCTTCCTTTCACTTTGAGGAGAGTAGAAAGTGCCAGTCACGTTGTAGAAAGTGTAATTGCTGATCAAAGAAATGTATGTGAACTGCAAAACGAAAAATGAAAAGAAAAAAAAAAAAAAAGAAAAAAAAAGAAAATTCCCATTTGGAAAACTCATCAAAACAGAAATCCGGAGGCTGCAGAGAGGTCAACACTAAAATAGACTTATACCTGCCAAGGCTCAGGGAACATTGTTGAAGAGGGGGTATTAAGATTGTAAGAGCCACAAGATGGGAAGGAGAATCCTGAGGCACTGTCACCCGCTCCCCACCCCAGACACTCACTATTGCATTTATGACTCCACAGTCAATACCAGCAAGCAACCTCACTGAAGAGGGTCCTCAGTGGAACGGAGGCAGAGGATAAGGGATATAAGAGGATAATCCTGATGAGAATATGACCAACATGCGATCGGTTTGTACAATAAAGTTCATAATTTATAAAAAATAAACATTTCCATTTGTTATCGTGAGATCTTAAGGTCACAACGTTTCTCTCTGTTAGCTATGCAAGAAAGTCTGGAAGATTGAATTACCTCCTTTTGGCCCCATTTGTGCAATCATCTGTTGAGGAAGTGGAAATGGAGGTTATAGTGTCTTCACACAGTGAAAGTAAAAGAGCTAAAATTGTATACCCATCTCAGGGATTGGGTCTGGATCATGCATTAGGACTTCTGGGATCTTTCCAGTTAAGATGCTGGAAGACACCTCCATGTTCTTTGAAGTCCGTGTCCCTTCCCCGGGATTAGTTGACTACAGAGGCTAAATACACTGCTGTGGGAACCACACATACACAATGCTGCTGTGAGTAGTAAAAATATGCAAAGAATATGGGACCAAAGAATCTGATATTGAGTTGTACTTACAAAAAGATGTCCATTAGCAGTGCTACAGTGAGGTTCTTTTTTTTTTTTTAAAGATTTTATTATTTTTTTTTTTATTGACAACTTCTATACTTACAGACAAAAAAACCATGATATTTCCTTCCCTACCCCCATTTCCCTTCAGAACTCCATTCTCTGTCATATCCCCTCCCTCTCTCCATTAGTGTCTCTTTTAATTTGATGTCATCATCTTTTTCTACTATTATGAGGGTCTTGCGAAGGTATTGCTAGACACTGCAAGATCATGGATATCCAGGCCAATTTCTGTCTGGACAGTTGCATTGTAATTGAGGTAGGGTTTCACTCTTGACCAGGCTGACTTGGAATTCACTATGTCTTGTCAGGGTGGCCTTGAACTCACAGTGATCCTCCTACCTCTGCCTCCTGAGTGCTGGGATTAAAGGCATGTGCCACCATGCCCAACCAAGTTCTTTCAATAGTAAACTTGTGACATACACCAGTGTTGAATGAGCTTAGGAATTTAGGGTAAATTGGGGCAGTGTTGCCTAGTAGAAGGATCGGATGCTACTTGAAAACTGCTGAGCTATAACATGGACAGTTATTTTACTTTAAAATGGATAAATGTTTTATTTACTAAGCCTTTTCCAAAAAGACCGCTGTGTGTAGTTGAAATGCGTCAATGGGCCCCTTTTTGGATGCAATACAAATAAGGAGGAAAATTTAAACATCCCAGCTCTGCAGGCCAGCCTTGTCTAAAGAGAGACACTATCTCGAAAAACAAACAAACAAACAAACAAACAAAAAAAATCTCAGCTCTACTAGGAACTAATTATATAGCCATCCAAATCAATTGTTTTGAGGTGATACAGCTAAGCTGGAGATATGAATATTTGTGGATTGCTTCTTCATCCAGTAGCTATTTGAGTAATATGCCAAGCACTAAGAAGACATGGGAACTGAATATTGGTAACAAACTGGCACTCAGCCTGGCAGGTCTGGTGCACACAAGGGAGTTGGGTAAGTTTGCAGTGGGGGTAAGTGGTAAGGTGATGCTAAACTACATAATTTCTACTTTGATCCATGGAATTATTTTCATAGTAAGAGATTTTGGAACCAAATGTTGGATAAGTCTCTCTCTCTCTCTCTCTCTCTAGTCAGCACTGCTTTTGTTACCCCTCACTCTCTCATCCTCTCTCAGCCCTTGTCTCAATGGGAAAAATAGGTAGTGCTGCGGACTGTAACAACGTTGTTTTTATTCACAAGCTTTGTTTTGCTCTTCTTACAGCAAGCCTGGTTTAAATATAGTTTTATAGGATGCTATGTTGTTGCCCTGCCCTCAGTTAAAGTATGACTTTGGGAATGCCCTACACCTCTCTATGTGTCAATGCCTCCACAGGATAATAATGCTAACTAGTAAATGAAGCATTCAGAAAGCCTCGTAAGAGACACTGTCACATTCCAATTTGCTCACGAAGCCTGTGGCTCACAGTCCTGATGCTCTAAAGGTATTTATGGAATCTTCTTCTCATATTGTTTTATGCTTTATTACCCTGATCTTTGTGAGACATCTTCTGTCACATGGTCCTGAAAGGACTGATGCAGCAAAGAGAACAATAGCACTGATGTGAATGAAGCAGGGCAGGTGGGGAAAGTGGAGAGAGATGAGGAAATTATGAGGTCTTTGAGGATACTATATTTCTAATATGGTAACAACAACAACAACAAAAAATCCAGTATACCATCTTGTGGGACCAAATATAACTGAACATTAAATATTTAGAATGAATTAGTACCTTTGTGGAGCCAGCAGCATGAAGTGACTCTGCATGGGTCCTGGCTCCAGAGGTGTATAAGTCACTGGGAGCCAGGAGGACCAGGCATATGGGTTACTGGGGCAGCCTGTCCCCAGCCCATCCTGTGTCCTATGGTGGAGCTGCTGATGCCACGTTCTCAGCAAGACAAAGGGACTATCTTCCAGTTGGACAAACTCCAACACAAAAGAAGCAAAAGGGGAAACCAAGGCAGCTGAGTTCCTTGTTGGACAGTGTGTGCGCAGGCACAGCAATCTGGAGCAAGAAGGCTAGACCCATCTCCAGGCTCCTCCCACTTCCTCAGGTCTGAGTTTCTTGCACTGACAGTGTGTGAGTTGGCACAGTGGTCTGGAGTGACTAGGCCAGTCCCAACTAGAGGACTCCTCCCACTTCCCAGGCCTAAATTCCTTGTGTGTGGGCAGTCACAGCTTCCTGGAATGAGTAGGCCAGACCCATTTCTGGGCTCCCCCCACCTCCCTGGCCTGAGATGCCTGCCCTGGTCTGTGTGCTGGAGGGCTCTTCAAGAAGTAGGCCAGATCCCTGTTCTCTTGTACCTCCCAGTCCCCTGGTCCTGGTAGGTCCCATTGTGCCCTGATTGGGGAGACCTGGACCCTGTGTGAGCTGTGGAATCAGGCCTTTTGCTCTGGTATCCCGACTGGCCACTAGGTACCAACATCCCTGTTCACCTGAGTCAGAGGGTGAATGGGTCAAAGGACAAAAACTTGCTTCCCCCTCAACAAAATAAGCAGTCTTCCTAAAATTGGTACACAACCATGCAAAAAAAGCCAACAAAAGTCAGAAAACTGAGAGATCTCCTCCAAAGATGCCTAGTCCTACAGTAGAAGCCTCCAGTGAAATCATAAGGAAATTAACAGAAATTCATTCTCGAAATGAAAACACAACAACCCACGAGACCCTTATTAAAAAAGAAAATCTCTGAGCTTGAAGCAAACTATCATAGAACCAACAATCATATCAATGAAATTGAACAGAATCGTTTCCTAAAGTGTTCAGCTTTTGACAGTAGGCTTAACCTGATTGAAGAAAATGTTATAACCCTCCAAAGAGAGATGAATAAATTGAAGGTAAGTCAAGAAATGGAAGACCTCAACAATGAAGACTTGATTAAATTCAAGAATGAACTACAGGAAGCATCAAGAAAAACAGAACTTGAATTGAAATTGTATCTCAAAAAAGTTGTGGACACAATGCAAAATAACACAACAGAAAACAAAAATCAAATAGAAATTATAAAAACCTCTCTAGAACCACTGACCTGGAAGATAAGACAGAAGAAATTGATCGGGAGGCCAAAAACTTTGCGAGTTCAAAAAAATCACATGAACAGAATACAAGAGAACTGTGGGACACCCTAAAACATCCAAACATCTGCATCATGGGTATACAAGAAGGAAAGGAAATCCAGACCAGAGGCATAGAGAACATATTCAACAAAATTATTGAAGAAAAATTTCCGACTTTCACAAAAGAGAGGCCCATCCAGTTACAAGAAGCCCATAGAGCACCTGTAGCAGACAGCTTCAGGTTTGCTGAGATGAACTTCCAGACACGCACAGTTATGGAGGAAGGGGTATTTATTGAAGCTTACAGAACCAGGGGAAATTCCATAATGGCAGAAGAAGCTGGTCTGCCTTCACAGGATCAAACACAGAGAGCAAAGCCACAAGCCAAAAGCCACACAACACAGCACACCTCAGGAACTTCAGCTAGGCACACTTTGCATATCTTTAGATTGAAATCTCAAACCCATCAGCACACCTTAAGATCCACCAAGTGACATTGCCTCCAGCCAGGTGGCTGCAGATGCAAATAACAAACTAATTAAAAACTGAATATTTTGGGGGCCATCTATTCAAACTACCACAGCAACAAACAGACAGGACCAAAGAAGAAACTCTCCAAGACACATTATAGTTAAAATTTTTAACAACAAAAACAAAGAGAGGGAGTGTAAAAAGCAACAAGAGAGAAGCAATTCACAACATACAAAGGCATTCCTATCATAATTACATCAGATTTCTCAATGGAAACCCTGAAAGCCAGAAGGGCCTGGAATGGAACACCTCAAAGTCTGAAAAACTATGGCTTCCAACCCAAGCTACTTTACTAAGCAAAACTATCCCTCATAATACATGGTGAAAGAAAAACTTTCCATAAAAAAATTTTGACTCTATGATTATATGAACACAAAGCCAAGTCTACAAAGAATACTTGGGGGAATACTCCACACAGAACAGTCAAACAACCAATCTCAAGAGCCAACAAGAAGAAGATCACAATAACCAAAATAAACCAGGCTCAAAATAGTACAAAACACAAGAAAGCACCAAACCCCATAAAACCCTACATGATGGCAGGGATTAATTGAAACCTCATAGGAATAACCTTAAATATTAATGGTCTTAACTTACCCATCAAAAGACACAGGTTATAATAATGGATTTTAAAAAAAACTGGACCCTTCTATCTGCTGTCTTCAAGAAACCCACCTCACCATTAAAGATAGATACCTCCTCAGGGTGAAAGGTTGGGAAATGATATTCCAAACAAATGGAAATAAAAAACAAGCAGGTGTTGCTATATTTATATCTGATAAAATAGACTTCAAACCAAAAGTAATCAAAAAGGACAAAGAAGGCCACGTCCTACTCATCAAGGGAATGATCCAACATCACAACCATAAATATATATGGGCCAAACACAGGTGCACCACAGTTTATAATACAAAACCTACCAACAATAAAACAGAAATGAACACCAACCATGATAGTTGGAAACTTCAATACTCCATTATCATCAATAGACAGATCATCCAAGCAGAAAATCAACCAGAAAATAATATAGCTCAACAACATCATAGATCAACTAGACCTAATAGATATCTATAGAACTTTCCACCCCAGCTCTACAAAACACACATTCTTCTCAGCAGCCCATGGAACCTTCTCCAAAATAGATTATATATCAAGCCATAAAGCATGCCTTCCTAAAGTCAGGAAAATTGAAATAACTTCCTGAATCATGTCAGATCACAATGCTTTAAAACTAAACTTAACAATAAGAGACACATCAAGAACTCCACCAGCACCTGGAGACCAAACAACACACTTTTAAACAATGAATCGGTTATGGAAGAAAATAAAAATGAGATTGTAAAAGTCCTAGAATTGAATGATAATGAAATCACAACCTACCAAAACTTATGGGACCCAATGAAGGTGGTCCTAAGGGGAAAATTCATAGCTCTAAATGCCTTCATTACAAAGTCAGAGAGATCAAAAATCAATAAGCTGACTGTCCACCTCAAGGCACTGGAAAAACAAGAAGAATACAACCCAAACAACTCCAGATGGAAAGAAATAATAAAGATTAGAGCAGAAATTAACAAACTGGAAACCAAGAAAACAATTTTAAAAATCGATGAAACAAAGAGGTGGTTCTTTGAAAAAAATAAACAAGATTGACAAAGCCCAGGTCAAATTTATGAAGAAAAAAAAAAAAGAGAGAGAAGTCTCAAATTCCAAAATCAGAAATGAAAAAGGAGAGATCACAACAGACATAAATAAAATTGGAAGAACCATCAGGGCATATGTCAAAAACCTCTACTCCAGAAAATTAAATAATCTGGAAGAAATGGATGAAGTCTTGGACACATACCACCTACAAAAACTAAACTCAGAGCAGATTAATCTCCTAAGCAAACCTATCACATCAATGGAGATTGAAAAGGTTATCATAAACCTCCCAAAAAAGGAAAGTCCAGGACTGGATGGCTTCTCAGCTGAATTCTAACAACCTTCATAGAAGAACTGAAACCAATTTTTCTCAAACTGTTTCACATAATCAGAGACCAGGGAATCCTCCCCAACTCCTTTTATTAAGCTAGAAACACCCTAATACCAAAACCAGACAGATGCAACAAGGAAAGAGAATTATAGGCCTATAGCACTAATGAACTTAGATGCAAAGATCCTGAACAAAATCCTTGCAAACTGAATTCAACAACACATCAAATGCATTATCCACCTTGATCAAGTAGGCTTCATCCCAGGGATGCACAAATGGTTTAACATATGGAAATCGGTCAACATAATGCACCACATAAATAAACTGAACCATAAGACCACATGATCATCTTACTTGATGTAGAGAAGGCCTTTGACAAAATACAACACCACTTCATAATCAAAACACTGGAAAGAATATGCATAGAGGATTTATATCTCAACACAATAAAGGCTATATGTAAAGCTCCTAAAGCCCAAATAATACTTAATGGGGAAAATTCAAGGAGTTCCCATTGAGATGAGGAACAAGACAGGGGTGCCCACTCTCACCACTGCACTTAAACATAGTACTAGAAGTACTAGCCCAAGCAATAATGCAGGAAAAAGAAATAAAAGGGATTCAAATTGGAGAGGAAGAAAGTTAGCTCTTTTTACAGATGACATGATCCTATATATATGTTACCTGAAAGTCTCCATTTCAAAACTTCTAATGGTGATAAATTCCTTCAGCAAACTGGCAGGATACAAAATCAATGCACAAAAATCAGTAGCTTTTCTATATGCAAAGGAGAAATATAAGAGAAAGAAATCAGTGAAGCTGTCCCATTTTCAATAGCAACAACAGCAAAAAAAAAAAAAAAAAAAAACTTGGAATAACACTAATCAAGGATATGAAAGACCTATATAATGAAAACATAAATTCACTCAAGAAAAAAAAATAGAGGAAGTCTTGAGAAGATGAAAAGACCTACCATGCTCCTGGATAGGTAGAATTAATATTGTGAAAATAGCAATTCTACCAAAAGCAATATACAGATTTAATGCAATACCAATAAAAATACCAGCATCATTCTTACCAAAGATTGAAAACAATGGGAGAAAATCTTTGCCAGCTATACCACTGACAGAAGCCTAATATCTAGAATCTACAAAGAACACAAAAAATTAAACAATCAAAAAAAAAAAATCAAACAACCTACTCCAAAAGTGGGGCAGAGAACTGAATAGGAATTCTCAGAATTAGACTTACAATTGGCTAACATACACTTAAGAAAATGTTCAACATCCCTAACCATTAGGGAAATGCAAATTAAAACAACTATGAGATTCCACCTTACCCCAGTAAGGGTAGCAAACATTAAAAAATCAAATGAAAACAAAATGTTGGCAAGGCTGTGGGGAAATAGGAACACTCATTCACTGCTGGGAATGTAAGCTGGTACAACCACTGTGGAAATCAATATGGAGACTCCTGAAAAAGAAGAATATAGAATTACAAACAGACCCTGTTATTCTCTTACTGAGCATTTACTCTAAAAGGTCCACATCTCAGTTCAGAGATATTTGCTTAACCATGTTTATAGCTGCTTAATCCATAATAGCTAAAAACTGGAATCAAGCCAGGTGCCATTACTGGATGAATGGATAACCAAGATGTGGTATATCTACCTGATGGAATTCTACTCAGCAGTAAGGAAAAAAATGACACAATGAAATTTGTGGAGTAATAGTTGAATTTAGAACAGATCATTCTATGTGAATTCATACAATCACAGAAAGACAACCATTGCATGATCTTACTCACCTGCAATTCATAACCTGGATCAGTGCAATTTGCTGACATAACTGAATAGCATCTTGGACAATAGAGAGGGTAGGACTTGGGGAAGGGAAAGGGTGAGAGGGGACACAAAACTGAACCAAATTGAACTGGTACCATACAATCCTATATTGTGGAAGTCAGACTAAAAGGTGGAACCCTCAAGAGGACCTTAGGGGGAGCACCTGAATCAAAGGCCCTAGAGAGGGTGAGATGAAACCTAGCCTTAAATTTCTCCTGTTTCTCTTTCTTCTCTCTTTGTCTTTGTCTCCCCCACCCCCTTGGTGCTGGCCTGTAATGCCCTGTACCAGGATGTGGTCTACATCCACAAAAAACTGTTGATCAGAGAGACTTATTAGATCTTCCAAAACAAACTAGACAGACTTCTGTCAGAGCACTTGCTTACACACCAGAGGTTACTGGTAAGACCCTACTGCTGAAGATACCAAATGCTGTTGGCACAGACCAAGAAGAGACCTGATTGGGATGTGGGGGAAAGCCAGTCCCCAGAAAATTAGCCCATTGAGTGCTAGAAGGCACTACCTGAGCCTCGGGGCGGGGATGGCCAACATCTGTCCAAGCAACTCAAAGTCTAAGCAACTCAGAAGCAAACAACCTGATGTGGTGCTTACACAAGTGTAATAGTGGCACACAGACATGGTGGGTAACCAACTGCTCTTGCATTGGTTAATAGATCTGCTCATTGGAAAGAAAACCATATCTGGAACTGGGAAACAAGTCACAAATCATATTCAGAATCTGATTCTGCTTTCCATTGTCAAGTTCCCACTAACCTTTGACTATAAGAGGGTCTACACGCTTTTAGTTCTCTATAAATTAATAATGGTTATACCATTTTACTGGTGCTGACTTCATTCTCTGTTGGAAAATCTGCTTCTCTTTTTCAGATGGGAGCTGTACCTGAGGAGATAAAGGACCCAATGCACTCCACCCTGGCCCCAGCTGAAACCACAAAGGAATTGGGGAAATGAGCTTGAGAGATGCTTTCTTAGTGAATCTGATATCAGCACAAGGGTGACAGAGATAGATGCTGAGGACACTCAACACCTATCAAACCAGAGATCCAGAGGCTCCTGAGTGTCCATCATTGAAGTATACTTAAAAGCTCCCAGCATGGCTCAGGTAATTTTTCAGAAGAGGGGGCAAGTTGGGACATTTTGCACAGAGACATTCCCTCACCCTCCCCCCATATTGCATGACCCACAATCCCCATTGGGTTGACCTGCATTCCCAATGAGGAAGGCCTCTTCAGAAAAGGGGCAGGGAGGAGGGAAAGGATGGTACCAACATGTGTTGCTTACATACAAAATATGTCTATATCTAATAAAAACAAAAGAAACCAAGGCAGTATGTTATCACCATGAATGTCTAGTCCCATAGTTGAAATCTCCAATGAGAACTACTCAAAGGAAACTCCAGACCAAGAATTCCAAATGCCTGAGTAAATTCCTAGAGTTAATAGAGAAAACACTTTTATTTTGTTCTGTTTTTAGCCCATAAAATAGTTTGTCATAAATCATGCCAGATTGTGATGAGAGCCAAGGAGCTAGCTCACTATGGGATTAAACTTTAATTATTTTTATTAGTTATTTAGTGTTTGTGCACTTGTATACGTGTACGTGCACACGTGCGGGTGCATGTGTGGAGGTCAAAGAACCACTTTTAGGTTGGTTCTTACCTTCTACTTTATTGGAGGCATGGTCTCTTGTTCACAGCTCTGTTCTCGAGCTTCTGGGAAAGACATTTGCCTCTGAGTCTGTTCTCACCTTAGGCACACTGAGGTTACAGAAGGCTGCTATATTTTGGACTTTGATGTGCGGTCTGGAGATCTGAACTCAGGGGCTCATAGTTGTGGGGCACGTGATTTCTCCGCTGAGTAATCTCCTCAGCCTCGAATTTGTTTATTTTTTCAAACTATCTTTGTGTGATATGTTTGCGTACGTATTCATGCATGTGAGTGCGGGCACACATGTACACATACATGGGAAAGTCAGAAGACAACCCCAATGGTTGGTCTTCACTTTCCAAGTTGTTTAAAGTGAGGTCACTTGTTGACTGCTATGAACGTCAGGCTGGCTGGACCATGAGCTTCTGGGATATTGTCTCCTCCTCCTCCTCCTACCACCCCCCAGGAAGGCTGGGATTATATATTACTATTTATGGTGGATTCTGGGGATCTAAACACTTATGCAGCAAGTACTTTACTCACTGAGCCATCTTCCCACTTCCTAATTTTATTTTTTTATTGAGATTTTTGTTTTGTTTTGTTTTGTTTTTTTGAGGTAATGTCTCACTCTAGTCCAGGCTGACCTGGAATTCACTATGTAGTCTCAGGCTGGCCTCAAAGTCATAGTGATCCTCCTACCTCTGCCTCCCGAGTGCTGGGATTAAAGGTGTGCGCCACCATGCCCAGCCCTGAATTTATTTTTATCGCCATTACAATGCATCTTTCTCTCTTGACAAGCAGCATTCTGTGGTAAAAGACCATTCCATTTGGGTCTCTGAGCTCAAATTATACAGCTGTTCTACTTCTCTGATCCCTCACTCATGAAACAAGAGCATTTTAGCTCTCCCATTCTATGCAGCTATCTAGGTTTGGCTAAAATCTAGTTATTTATCCCATCACAAATTCTATAACTTACTTTCTTTAGCATATGGAGGAGGATATATACCAAACTTCATGTAGCTCTTCCTTTTTGAAGTCATATACATATTTTTCATGTTCATGGAGGTATTGTCATATATGTATAGAAAGACCAAATAAGTATATTAGAATGAATAGCATTTAAATTTGTAATTTAGACTCTTCTCACATACTATTTTTTAAAATATACATTAAATTGTTCCCACATTTCAACTAGTAAAAGCAAATATTTCAACATTGTTTTAGGGAACATTTTTTTTTTAGCACGGAAAAGATAACATTTTCATTTTAATATTTTAAGATAACATTTTCTTTTTCTTTCTTCATGACTTCTTGCTTCAGCACAGGAAAGAACAGAAATACTAAGGGTACAACTGACCTTTGTCTTAGCATCAAAAAGTGTATCCTGGGTCTAGAGTAATAGTTTAGCGGTTAAGGCACTTGCCTGTGAAGCCTAAGGACCCACGTTCAATTCTCCAGTACCCATGTAAGCCAGGTGTACAGGGTGGTACATGTGTCTGGATTTTGCATATAATGGCTGGAGATCCTGGCATGTCCATTCCTCTCTCTCTCTCTCTCTCTCTCTCAAATTAATAAATAAATGAAAAAATTTAAAAAATGTATCCAGGGGCTAGGCCAATGGTTAGTGGGTAAAGTGCTTGCTATACAAGTGTGAGGCTCAGAGTTTGGATCCCCAGAACTCATGTAAATTCTGACAGGAAAAGGCAGCTCATATGTCACTCTAGTGTCTTGGGGCAGAAACAAGGGATCTCAGGGGCAAGCTGGCTGGCTTCTTAGTTTTTATGTGACATACTCATGGTGATGCTACAAATACTATTAGCTGATTTGGGTCACTTCACATTCTTATCACAAAATTCAACCTTGCAATAATAATGAGTTTTTCATACGAACTATGGTCCCTCATAATTCTAAACAATTTCTGTGTTGAGCCTTTTAAAAAAGATTTATTTATTTGAGTGAGAGAAAGAAGCAAAGAGAAATAGAGAAAGAAAGGTGCACCACAGCTTTCAGACACTGCAGAGGAATTCTGATGCATGCACCATCTTGTGCATCTGGCTTACATGGGTACTGGGGAATCCATCCTGGGTCCTTAGGCATCATGGGCCACCACCTTAGATGCTAAGCCATCTCTCCAGCCTTCTGGGCTGAGCTTTTCAACATTGCTTATTTCCATTCTAGAACTGAGGGAAGCTGAGGCATTGGCATTGCCAGCCTCCATGTTTGTTTTTGCTTTGCTGGGATTGCTTCAACTTGACATTTCATTTCAAATGCTCTTGTCTATTTTATGGAATGGGCGGGCAGTACCATCAGTACATTTACATAACTCAGTGCCCTGGCATGTGTCAATACACTCAAAGCAAGCAAGGTCAAAGCAAGGTCAGAGCTGTGCCTGACACAGGTTAGGCTGTGTCTATGGCACATGCTGTCTAGCATACCCAAATATGGACTAAGATTATATTATAAGATAAAACATACCAACAGAAATTCTATTTTTTTGACCCCAATGAATTAACTCATTACTATTATAGGATCAGCCCTTAAGAATGTTGACCTAGGGCTGGAGATATGACTCAGCAGTTAAGGCGCTTGCCTGCAAAGCCTAATGACTCGAGTTTGATTCCCCAGTACCCATGTAAAGCCAGATGCACAAAGTGACACATTCATCTGGAGTTCATTTGTGGCATCTGGGGGCCCCGGCATACCCATTCTCTCTCTCTCTCTCTTTCTCTCTCTCTCCCTGTCTCCTCTCTATCACTCTGTGCTTGAAAATAAATAAATACCAATAAGACATATGTAAAACTACTTTTTTGAATAAGGTCACGTCTAGAAGATGTAGACTGTTACTAGAAAATTTTCAGTACCTGGGATGGAACTCCTTCCAGTGAGATGTTGGCCAAGGAGGTCCCGGTAGCCTCCAAAACATTAAGGCTTTTGCCAAAGCCCTTGGTTTCCCTAGAGAAATAGATAGTAAGACCCTATTGCTGAAGATATCTCATGCCTGAGAGGCAAGGACACTGAGAAAGCAAGCTGGTGCTGGTGCAGCAAAAACCTTCTCCCTGTAGACCAGCCAACTGAAAGCTGGAAAAAGCTGCACTGCACGCAGCGTATGGGAGACAGAAGCCATCAACAGTGAAAATAGTGGATGCTGAATATTCAAGCTTGGCCAGACAGGCCCAATGACTGAACGGGTGCAATAGTGGCGTGTCTACTCTTGGGGTAACCAACTGCTCCATAATTGGACTGAAGGCCCTCTCTATGGGAGGGAATACATACCAGTACTGAAAAACCTAAGTAAAAGTCTATGGTAGGTGAGGTCGTGAGCCTTGGGGGTATAAGCCTGCTCATGTCTGACTAAATGTATATATTATTCCCACCAAGCTGCCCTGGGGACACTACACTAAATGTTCATGTCCACATATTAACGCTATTCTCACTTCTGGCTAGAAGCTTCTCTTTTCAGATGGTGATGACCACTGGGATGACACAAAAGGCAACATAGTGCTGAGAAGAAGGGATGGAGGAGTGCCCAGCACTGAAACACCTCTGTCACATCCTCCAGTGGCTCAGGGACCATTGCTGAAGAGGGGCGGATAGAATGGAAGAGCCAAAGGAAGGATATGACCTCTTACTATGCAGCTGCCCAGACAGAAATTGGCCTCGATATCCATGATCTTGCAGTGCCTAGCAATACCTTTGCAAGACCCTCAAAATAGAAGAGAAAGATGATGTCATCAAATTAGGAGAGAGACTAATGGAGAAAGGGAGGGATATGATGGAGACTGGAGTTCTAAAGTGGAATGGGGAGGAGGGGAAATATCAGGTGGGGTTTTTGGTATGTAAGATTAAAAATCAAGAAAAATAAAATAAAAAAAAAAAAAGAAAAAAAAAATAAATAAATAAATAAATTAATTAATTAAAAAAAAAAAAAAAAAAAAAAAAAGAAAATAAATAAATAAAAATTAAAAATATTTTTAAAAAATATGTTGACCTAAATTTACTAATGCTTGCAGTCATTAAATGTGACCTCTATAGAATATTATATCAGTTCCTGCCCCTCTCCAGGTCCTCACAGACATTCCTAGACTGGCTTGTATTTGACTTGTATGACTCCCTCCACATCAGGCTAGTGGTGACAATAAATCAATAATGTGCAAGGCTTCCCTGGAGAAGAGGCCCTTTCATGTCTGCTCATGCCACAGAGCAGCTACAGTTGTCAGGAACGATGCCTGATGCATTGCCAGCGTGAGCACATTTAATGAGAACATGTTCTTGGTGCTGAGATACAAAATAGAAGTCTGTCTCTATTGATGCCAATCTGCAAACCATTTATAAGAGGAAAGAAATGATTGTATGTAAAACGTGGTGCATATAACAAAGCCTGAATTAGGCTCCTTTTCTTTTCTTTCATTCTTTTATTTTCCTTGCAACAGACATGTCTTCCCGACATTTTAAGTATATGGTAGGATAGGACATGTTTAGCATTAGGTAAAGAGGGTTACCACAGTAAATCTTATAACTTCTTAGTATTGGGTTTTTGCCTTTCCCTTTCTTTTTGTTCTAGCCTGGACACAACAAAATAGGGTCATGAGTCATCATAGATGGAATTTCATGTGTGTGTGTGTGTATACTCGTGCGCACGCGCGCACATGCATGCACCGCAGCATGAGTGGATATCAGAGGACAACCTTGTCATATCAATTCTTACCTTTGGCCTTGTTTGAGACAAGGTCTCTCTTGTTTGCCAGTGTGGATGCCAGACTAGCCCCCAGTAGCTTCAGGGGTTCTCCTGACTCCATTTGCCACTGCCCTAGGTGTGCTGGGATTATAGCCATGTGTACTACTTGAGTGTAACTTTATGTGGGCTCTGAGAATCTGAACTCTGGTCAGCAGACTTGAGCAGCAGGAACTTTTAACCACTAAGCCATCTCCCCAGCCCGAGAACTTTTATCTTAACCACCCCCCCACACCCCGAGTGTAGTAGGTATGGGTATGATTCTACTTCAATATGTAAGAGATGGCACAATCAAATCAAATTTAGTGCTATTTATGCTAATAGCTCTTCTTTTCCTAGACTGGGATAAACAATCTATCATTATTGGGGTCCTCAAGAATCCTGTATAAGTGCTTAAGACTCCTCTGTGGTCCTGAATACTTGGCAGGTGCCTTCAGGGCACTGTATGAACAACACTGTGTGGTTGCTTAAGAGAATGGCCTTGCTGGGGTAACAGGCAAGTCTTGGGACCCTGAATTCTAGGTTCAGACTTTCTAGGCAAGTGGAGCAAGGCCCAAACTCTTGTTCTCAGAACGACAATGGTCCCTTAATCCCTTCCCAATACAAAATGAGTTTGCCACAACAGTGAGGAGCATGGGGAGGGCCACACCACTGCAATGGGTTCCTCTGTGTTCTCCGTCCCTTTTTTTTCCTATCCCCTAGGGCTCCCCGAGCTTTGACACCAGTGATGCTTCCGCCACAATGTCTTTGCTGCTATTCATGCTAAAACTTAGTGCCCACTGTGTGCAGGGAAAAGCCTATCAAAATGTCACAGAGCCTCGCTTTAAACATGCATCTGCAGTTGTCTCATTGCAAATTTGGAGAGGAAACCCAGAAACCTGTGTAGGGCAAATTGGAGTGACAGGTTCTAGGCCACTCTTACCTTCCTCAGCCCCTCTGACCCTTGAGACACTGTTTACAAAGCCAACTGGTGTGCTTGGCCTAGCTTCCACTCAAGAGTTCTTTCCCAGGAGCCTCTGGGGCCCCTTATACAATTCACCAGGGGGCAGACCCGCATGAGCTTGTTTGCATCCTGCAGTAAACACAGCTGGTGGGGGGCAGGGAGGGACACCTGATTCACACAGCTTTAATAGCTGGAATCAATTACTAACATGTTCTTTACTTGCTGGTACTGTTTCACCATTTTCAGTTATGTTGTTCATGTCTCAGATATGTTGATTTTGTTAGAGCCTGACAGAGAAATGGTACAACAGCAAAAAGAAATTTTATAGCTCTTATTTTAATTACTCCCAGGCTTTTTTTTTTTTTTTTTTTTTTTTTTCCAGAAGTGGTTGGCTGGCTGATTCAATGTAAATGTCCAGAAGGGTGGGAACACTTATAACCATAGAAACAAATACAAGACTTTTACCCTCTGCTCTGCTGGGTGGATAAACAAACTGGGATGGGACAGCTGATACCTTCCTACAATCTTTCTGTTTCTAAAGAGTCCTGCAGACAGCGCTCCAAGGTCCTCAGCCAGCCAACAGATTGGTTCTTTTGTTCAGCAATCATACTATGTGGAATTTTTTGAACATTTTATAGACCATATGAAATAGATGGGCTAATGTCAAAATCAATTATTTTTACAACTCAGTCTTGAGAACTGAAACATTATTTATTATAGTAACTATGAAACAGATGTTGTAATATATGTCCTAATTCAATAAAAAAATCAGTTAAAGGAGTCATTTTATAATTTTTCCAAGAATACCAGGTGAAGTTTGATGTATGTGGTTTAAAACAAAAATTCACACAAAGTGTGTCAAAATAAGTTTAGGCTAACAAATCTGAAAACTTGGATCCAAAGAAGATGTGTCAGAAACATGTAGAAAGCCTGGACTGTGGGGGTCTGAGGACACCAGAAACTGCAGTCTGAGGCTTCAGCTGTGCCTGGCCCATCTCTGTATGATCTGGACAGACAATGGTGGTCTGGCGTGAATGGAGAATTGGAGAAAAACTACGCCTGCTCACGGCTATTGTCAGCATGGCTTTGACACAGGGAGAGAGTGAAGTAATGCATCAGGCATGAAAGCCGGTCATTTCTTTTCAACATATGTCATGTAGTCACATTCTCTTCTCTTAAGTTGTCTACACTTAGCCATTAGCTTCAGCAAGACTGATGTTAAAGGACTGAGGCTTGTAAAATGGCAGATTTTAGTTTTTCCATTTCAAGTCATCGTAAACATAGTGGTGCACATGTGTAATCCCAGTACTGGGGAGCTGGAGGAAGGACAGTAGATTTGATCTTAGCCTGGGCAACATAGCAAGACCCTGGCTTGACTCCCCCCACCCCCCAAAAAAGACCTGAGGGTTGGGCTGGGGAGATTGGCTTAGACATAAAGGGATTGTCACACACTGCAAACACACACATGCATATATATACACATAAGCACCTACACACATGTAAACATGCATGTTTGGACAACACACACATACATTCAAAAATCATAAATTTTATTGCAACTGAAAAATGCCTCACTTTCTCACCACCTGATTGTAAAAAGAGAACATATGTATGTTTCAAATGGAATATGCCAAAAACAGTAAATAAAATAGCTAAAAGCTCCTAGATTTTTTTTTTTTTTTGCTATTATACCTTTGATCTTCTTGATTAGGTCCTGACAATTCCATCCTATTTTATAGATATGTTCCTTAAAGGTCTTATATTGATAGGGTTAGATATAATAAAGAAGAATCTATAAAAGACTATAAATTCACAATTATACCTGACCACTTAGCTGATTTTTGTATATTTGCAACATTTCTTGCCTCTGAGCCCTGATCAACTCATGTTAAATAAATCAATTGGGGATTAATGTTTTCTACTTAGGTTATATAGTTATTAGTTTTTGCTCTGTTTGTTTGTTCTTTTTATCAGAATTATGCTTCCTATTGCTAGTAGTGATAGTTTTACAAAATTGTAATAAAAATATTATAAAACCCCACAAAGCTACTTTGGGGAAAAATAAAAATATTAGGCCAAATTAAACTATTATTTGGCAGGCAGCTATAAAATAATTCTTTAAAATATTAGGTCATGAGCTGGTTCTCTACATTGTAAATCTGATATGTAAAAATCAGTGATGGAACTGGAGAGGTGGCTCATCAGTTAAGAGGGTTGAAGGGATCTGGAAACCACTGAGTTTGAGTCACAGGACACAAATAAATAACCATGCCCATTTGTAACCTTAGGGATTCCTGAAGCCACCAAAGCTCTGGAATCCATGAAGCAAGTGGATGAGCAATGGATGGGGACACATGATGGTCTCTTCATGCGCGTACACGCACACACACACACACACACACACACACACACACTCCAGTGATGGAGTCAACATATACCTTTTAAAAGGGTGGTCCTTCCAACTGACATAGAAGTCCAATCATTTGTAGCTAGGATCCACATTTAAGAACACATGATATTTGGCTTTCTGGGCCTGGTTTACCTCAGTAGCAGAGTCCAGTAAGCTAGAAAGAGGAAATAAATGGAATAGAAAGTGAGTGAGTGAGGGAGGAGCTTAATAGGATGGTATTGTATATATGTAAGTTTAAGAACAGATTAATGGGGATGAAAAGGCCTAAGTGAAGGCAGAGGAAGAGATTGAGTAAAGGAAAAGATGAGGGAGGGCTAATCAAAATCTAAGAGGGTATGAATAAGTCATATGGAAACTTCTGTTTTTGGACAATGGAACAACCAGAACTCATAGATTGTTACTAGGAAATTTTCAGTGCCAGGGATGGGATACCTTCCAGGGAGTTGTTGGCCAGGGAGGTCGCTGATGCCCCCAAAACATTATAGGCCATTGCTGAGGCCCTTGGTTTTCCTCCAGGAACAGATGGTAAGACCCTATTGCTGAAGAGTTCACATACTTGGGCTGCAAGGTCACTGAGAAATCCTGCTGGCACTAAGCTGAAAACCTCCTGCATGTAGACCAGCTGACAGAAAGGTGGAAAAAGCTACATTGGATGCAGTTCAATGTGGTGAGAGAAAACACCAGTGAAGATACTCAACAATGAATACTTCAAGCCTTAAATTTGGCCAGCCAGGCCAAATGAGCCAACAGGTGCAATAGTGGCATGTCTGTTATGGGGAAAACAAACCTCTCTCTAATTGAACTTGAGGGTTGCTCCATTGGAGGGAATACATGCCTGATACTGAAAACCTTCAACAGGGGTAGTCATGAGCCCTAGGGGTGTAACGTCTGCTGGTGTCTGGCTAAATGTATGTACTATGCTCACCAAGCTGCCTGGTGAACACTTCTCTTAATGTTCATATCCATGTATTAATGCTCCTCTCACTTTTGGTGAAAAGCTTCTCTTTTCAGATTGTGGTGACCTTGGGATGACTCATAAGGCACCATAGTACTGAGATGAAGTGACGGAGGAGTGCTCAGCACTGAAACATCTCTGTCACACCTTCCAAGGCTCAGAGTCTATCATAGAAGAGGTGGTGGAAAGAATGTAAAAGCCAAAGTAAGGGTGGGACTTACAACGTGCTCCTCCAGACACAAAATGGCCTGGATATCCATGACCTCACAGTGCCTGACACTACCTACACAAGACCATCCTAATAGGAGGAAAAGATGATGACATCAAAATAAAACAGAGACTGATTGAGAGGGGAAGGGGTATGATGGAGAGTAGAGTTGATAAGGAGAAAATGGGAATGGAGGGAGGAAATTACCATGTGTTATTGTCTATAATTATGGAAGTTGTCAATAAAAAATAAATTAAAAAAATAAATAAAAGGGTGGCTTCATGAAAGTTACACTGCCAACCTGTATTCTCAGGGAACCTATCTCTTCTGCTTTTGCTGAACTTTAGAAATTAAAGTTCAAACAGGGCTGGAGAGATGGCCTTGCAGTTAAGGTACTTGCCTGTGAGGCCTAAGGACTCATGTTTGACCCTCTAGGTCCCATGTAAGCCAGGCACCCCAGGTGACACAAGCATGCAAGGTTGCACATGTGCACAAGATGGCGCACGTGTCTGGAGTTCAATTTCAGTGGCTGGAGACCCTAGTGCACCGTTTCTCTCTGTCTCTGAAAAATAATAAAAAAGATTCAAAAAAATTTAAGTTCAAACAGATTAGAGGACAATTCTTGTTGCTACGGGTCAGCATAGCTAGAGAAGCCACATTTACAGAGAGATTTTGAGGTATAAACTAATAATGTAAATATTAATGATGCTTCTGCTTTCTATTCAGTTGGCAATATGATGTTCCAGTTGGTTAAATCCATTGTTGAAAGGTTGAATTGCCATACATATTACACACCTTACCAATTTCAACCTCCCCCTCTTTTTGTTTGTTTTAGGTTCAGTAGGTATTTATGGGGCTCCTACTTCTCCAGGCACTGTGTAAATAACCTAATGGGAACTATGACAGGAAGCAAACAGTACCCCAGCCCTTCCCTCAAGGAGCTCCCCTAGGCTGCCAATTTCAAAGGTTTGAAATACCACAAATATGCTCACAAGAACAATCATACTGAATCAATTATCCCATGGTGATTCATCAGATGCTTCCAGATCTTGCAGTGATCAAGGTCATATTATGAGCACAATTTATCATGGTTATAATCAAAGCCTTGATGCTCTAGTTCATAGGTTTTGAGTTCATTGAGCCGTAACTGAGACTGAACTTATTTCTCGTATGCTCTATCTTATAGCCACAAGCCTCTAAGCACAGCAAACACTTGAAGACAATAATTTTCATGATCCACTATAGAGCAAGGAGCATACCTATCTTCTTGTATAAACAGGAACGCATGTCTTATCATCCCATGGAATTGGAAAGCTTATTGTAAAAAGTTAGATGTCCATTGCAGTAAGTTGATTATGTTGCTTCCAGAGGAAGTTTGATAGTAGACCTCTCTGTTCCCAATCTTACAGAATCTGAAGAAAGAAAACAAAAATTGATTGGTCATTGAAAGAACACCTACTTTTTAGTCCAGACACCACTCTAGCACGTTGTATAAATTATCCCTAACAGCAGCATTGTAGAATAGATTTCATGATGCTTTCTTGGAGAAGTAAATGCAAAGAGGTCATGGTTAGCCTCCTTCCTGCCTCACCAGTATGGAGTGATAAGTCAGAACTTGAATACAAGCTGCTCTGACAAATTTTTATGACAATGTTTAAATGTCATAGAATAAAGGAAAGGTCTTTTGACGAATGTTTTAGGTTACTGGGATTTTAATATAGCTTTATGAAAAGAACACATGCCCTATTTTCTGATAGATCCTCACTAGTACAGGGAGAAAGACAAGCATACCCCGCCCCCAACCGCTTTTCCCTTGTCATGTTGACTGCACGTTACTGATAAGTATTAATTAGCAGCTACTGATTTACTGCACAAGTGTGGACCTATTACTGTTTGACGATCCACTGCTGGTATGTATTTACTATTGCTAATTGACTGTGTGTTCCTAATTAGATTTGTTTCTATCACTAGCATGCCACTTGAGATTTGACACTCTGAGAAGACTTGGGTCAAGTTGGACTAACCTGGTTATTTTCAGACCTGTGGAAGCCCAGGACACCAGCTCTATGTCATCCATAGTTCCCGAGACTATTTTCTCATGATTCTATCTCTGTTTCCACACCCGGGTCAAGAAATATACAATCTTCCACAGTGAATTAAAGCTTAGCCGACTTTGGTAAACTTGACTAACATCAGGAAAGACTATCTTTGGAAATACATTTGTGACAATTAAATATACAAAAGTGAGTCTGTGATATTGTATGTATAAAGTCTTAACAATGAACCAGGGGCTAAGAAAAGATTTTGTTCCCAGAGTATATATGAGGAGTAACAATGAGTAGGAAGAGAGTGTTAGTGTAACCATAGGACAGAAGGAAATTATGTCTTGAGAACAGTAGCATAGCTCTGCTACAGAAGGCATCATTAGCTGGACCTATGCTGGACAGTTTGTATGACAGCTGGTGAGGCTGGCAAGGCGACCTACCTATAGAATTTTAAGGAAGTCCAGCAAAACCTTGGTTGGGCCTATATGTTCAGAGATAAATTTATACCTATAAAGCAGAGATGATTTACAGTAAAAACAAAACATCCTGTATTAATTTGTGCTTACAAGTAACTTGAAAAGGCAAAACACAAAACACAGAAGGAACAACTAAAGTCAGTATATAATTCACAACTATTTGTAGAGGAACACACATACACAGTCCAATGCATACTTTATAATCCATTGGTGGCTGTGTTCTAAAAAAGGCCTGTAGGTGTGTCTAAAGCCTGCTAACTTCATCCCATTGCATGCAGCTAAAGGTAGCTATGAATGGGCCCAAGAGAAAATCATAAACCCTCTTAACGCATTATGAGATTTTTTTGTGATTTTGTTTTTAATTCAGCAGCCTGATTGCACTGTTGAGCATGAACTGTGTAGATGAAACATGCCTGGATGGAAGAGCCAATGGCCAGATGACTTTTCAGAGATTATTTCAGAATACCAAGAACAATGTTTGGGGAAATAACCAGATTCTGAGCACAGGAAAGTTAACAGTTTGGTAACTTGATGAGATTATAGTTCATTGCATAGGATTGTTATATTTCCTGCTTGTTCTTTCATTGGTTTACTTGATGTTCAGGGTCCCTGTTTGAGGCATTTACTGAAGAAACTTGCTTTCTCGGTCACACAGGGAATGAAGCAACTAGTGCCTTGAAGTCTTGCAATGGAAAAAGAGGCCAAGAATTTTCTCATTGAGGTTGATTTCATTATACATGTTTTAAAAGATTAAATACAGTAAATTTAACATTTCATTTGACAACTTGATACATATATAATACATCTATATTTCAAACTGTTAGTGAGGTAACCCAGGCCCAGAAAGCCAAACATCACATGTTCTCTCTCATATGTGGATCCTAGCTACAAATGACTTCTATGTGAGTAGGAATAAAACTCAGTAGCAGAAGCCAGTAAGCTAGAAAAGGGATATAAAGGGGAGAGAAAGGGAGGGGGAGTCTTCAGAGGATGGTATTGTACATATGTAAGTAGAAGAACAGATTAATGGTGGTGACAAGGCCTAAGTGAGGTCCGAGAAAGAGATTAAGTAAAGGAAAGGTGGAGGGAGGGCTAATCAAAATTTAAGAGAATATAAATAGGTCATATGGAACCTATTTTTTTGGACAATGTAATAACCAGAAGCCATAGATTGTTACTAGATACCTTCCAGGGAGTTGTTGGCCAGGGAGGTCACTGATGCCCCCAAAACATTACAGGCCATTGCCAAGTCTCTTGGTTTCCCTCCAGGAATAGATGGTAAGACCCTATTGCTGAAGACTCCACATACTTGGGCTGCAAGGTCACTGAGAAATCCTGCTGGAGCTGAGCTGAACACCTCCACCATGTGGACCAGCTGACAGAAAGCTGGAAAAAGCTACGCTGCATGCAGTTCAATGGGAGAGAGAAATCATTGGTAGAGATACTAACCAGTGGACATTGCAAACCTTAAATTTGGCCAGCCAGGCCAAATGAGCCAGCGGGTGTGATAATGGCATGTCTGTTATGGGGGAAACCAACTGCTCTCTAATTGGACTGGAGGCCTGCTCCATGGGAGGGAATACATCCCTGATACTGAAAACCTACAACAGGGGTAGTCATGAGCCCTAGGGGAGTAACATATGTTGGTGTCTGGCTAATACTATCCTCACCAAACTGCCCAGTAAACACTGCTCTCATACTCATATGTTAATGCTGCTCTCACTTTTGGTTAGAGAAGCTTTTCTTTTCAGATGGCAGTGATCTTGGAATGACTCAGAAGGCATCATGGTGCTGAGAAGAAGTGACAGAGGAGTACTCAGCACTGAAATATCTCTATCACACCTTTCAAGGCTCAGGGTCTATCATAGAAGAGGTGGCGGAAAGAATGTAAAAGCCAAAGGAAGAGTAGGACTCCTTACAACGTGTTTCTCCAGGCACAAAATGGCCTGGATATCCATGACCTCACAGTGCCTGACACTACCTACACAAGACCATCATAATAGGAGGAAAAGATGATGACATCAAAATAAAAGAGAGACTGATTGAGAGGGGAAAGATATGTGATGGAGAGTGAAGTTGCAAAGAGGAAAGTAGGGAGAAAGAGGAAATTAACATGGGTCTACAATTATGGAAGTTGTCAATAAAAATAAATTTAAAAAGTATGCCCTTTTAAAAAGTTAACCATTCTAGTTTTTACTTTAGTTTATTTGTTTGTTTATTTTATTTGAGAGAGATAGAGAGATAGAGAGCATTGCATGACAGAGCCTCTTGCCACTGCTCAGGTACTCCAGATACATGCACCACTTTACACATTTGGCTTTATGTGGGTACTGGAGAAGCAAACCAAGGCCATGAGGCTTGGCAAGTAAGCACCTTTTACCACCAAGCCACCTTCTACCTTTCTGTCCCAAAGAATGCTCTTTATTTGTCAAGTATAAATATATTCAAAACCCATTTCAGGTTTCTTTTTCTTTTTTTGAGGCAAGCTTACAAGATTGGTTTTTTTAAAAAAAAATTATCTTTTTAATTTTTATTTATTTATTTATGAGAGAGAGAGAGAGAGAGAATGAGAATAGGCACACCAAGGCATGCAGCTACTGGAAAGGAACTCCAGAATGCATATGCGACCATGTGTATCTGTCCTATGTGGGGACTAGGGAATTGAACCTGGTTCCTTAGGCTTTTCAGGCAAGCATCTTAACTGCTAAGCCATCTCTCCAGCTCCAGCCTTCATTTTTAATTTGTTTTCTTTCTTTTTATTTTTATTTATGTGAGACAGCAAGAGACAGAGAGAGAGAGAGAATTGGCACAGCAAAGCCTCCAGCCACTGTAATTGAACTCCAGATGTGTGTGCCACCTTGTGTGCAGGTATGACCTTCTATGCTTGCATTACCTTGTGCGTCTGGCTTACATGGGATCTGAAGAATCTAACACGGGTCCTCAGGCTTTGCTGGCAAGTGCCTTAACCACTAAGCCATCTCTCCAGCCCCAGCTTTCATTTTTAATTTGCTTTCTTTCTTTTTTTTTCTTTATTTATTACTATTGTTGTTATTTTGTTTTTCTGTTTGTCAAAGAAGGGTCTCATTCTAGCCAAGGCTGACCTGGAACTTACTCTGTAGTACCATGCTGGTCTTGAACTTACAGCAATCCTCCTCCCTCTGCCTCCCACGTGCTGGGATTAAAGGCTACCATGCCCGGCTTGCTTTCTTTTTTGAAAGGTATCTTTTCTAGGTACTTAACTATAGCTGGAAACTTTTGCCAGTGAGCTCCTTCAATGTATGATTTCCGTTATTCCCTGCATAGCTTTTTGTCGAGAAGTCATGTTTAATTCTGACTACTGTTCCGTGATGATTGGGGATTTCTTTCCTCCCAGCACTGTTAAGATGTCCTGTTTATGTTTCCTCAGGTTTGATTCACTTTCTGTTCACCTGCTTGGTGTTCTCTGACCCACCTCCTTTCTAGGCTACTTGCCAGTCTCTCTTCACATCATGTGTCTGATTGGTTCTTTCTTGTCTCACTTGAAACACAGATCACACGCATATTTGATTGTTTTACTGCAGCTTGGATTGTGTTCTGTCACTCTCTAACCTTTGTTTTCCTGAACTTGGTTTACAGGTCTTCTAATTGACCCCCTTTTTTTTTTTTTGCTGTGTGTTGTCTGCTTTTAACCTCATCTACCAAGTTTCCAGTTTCAAAATCAAATATGTTTTCAATTCTAGAAAAAAAACCTTTATTTTTATAGATTCTAATTTTCTGCTCAAATTATCCAGCTTTTAACCTTTTTCTCCGTCTTTCCTTATATTTGTTTAACCTACTTAATATAATTCTTTTAGGTTTTATCTGCTAATTGCAGCATGTGAGCATATGAAAATCTCCTCATCACTGTTTGGTCTTGATCATTAGTCTCATGCTTCTTGCCTGCTCAATTCTTTGCTTTTGTTGTTAATTTTATACCAGACTTTAGGCATGAATGAACTATAGAGATTGAAGATATATACATATATACATAAATTTTTCTTCTCCTCACAAAGTCTTTCCTTTCTGGATTTAATTGGAAATTTAACTGGGACAAAGCTAGACTGCAGCTTTAATTAACCCACTTCCCTTCTGGTTTGTAGTGTTTGGACATAGCAGCTTTACCAGCTGTAACCAAGAACCTTACGGGGTCGTGGACTGTCTGCCCACCTGACACAGTCTTTGGCAGTTTTGAGCTTTGTTTTCCAGTTTCTTGGTCCATGAACTCTAAGATACTGGTCTAACAACTTTTCTATAAGACACAAGACAGCTTGCTTACTTTATGAGCATTAGACAACACTTGCCAACATTAGTTCTGTACTTGGGAATACTTTCAATAGCAAATCACGTACAAAAAAAAAAACACCCTACAAAATAAAATACAAAAGAGTGGCAGTAAGTAGACTATGGAGAGAATACTTGTTTATAGTTAAGCACTGAAACAAGAACGTAGACAATGCCTTGTTTGACCTCAGCTGGGCACGTCAAGATTTCGACTGCTCTGGGCATGCATGTGTTGCCAAAGATTTCAAAGGGCTAGATTCTTTGATTTTAGCAAGTAGAAGAATTCATAAGCACAAAACCCATAGATAGTCTACATCAATTATAATACATTATAATCTTAATATAAATATAGCATGGAATACTTTAGCATGTTGTTACATATGTATTACATGTTTTAAGATAAATTATATATGTGTGTTCCAAATTATCTGGCTCTTTTGACTGTTACAGTGAGAGTGGTATCCTGTTTCTTCCTACTTTACTCTTACAAACAGGAGGCCTTAAATTAACAGTTAAAGTAAATTATTAAACTCCCTGGTAGTGCTATTTTCTACTAAAAATATTTATTTCTAGAGCCCTTGGAAACTTTCTGTAAGACTCAAGTTTGGCCACAAGCAGTGAACAACTTATGACACTTTAAAATTGTTTCTTCTTATGATTAGCATTATATACCTATCCAGTTCCATTCTGAGTTAAATTTTCTCTCTTTACTAATCTGGTTCTAGTAAGGCTGTTAATATATCCATATTTACTGGTGTGTTGAGACAGTTCTTAAAATGAATAATTTCAGCATGAACCTCCCTATAATTTCTAAGAATGTTCCATGATGGCTGCTAAAGGATTCTTAAAAATTGTGATCTCTGAGCTGCACTAAAAATTAGCTCTGGATGGGAGAGGTCCTGTCTCCAGTGGGCACATGTGTATGTCCCACATCTGGTTCACTGAAGAGAATGAGAAAAAAAGCTCCTGGGAAGATGATAAACAAATTATTATGGTTTGATGTGAAATGTCTCCCATAGGTTCATATGTGTGAACATTTGGTCCCCAGCTGGTGGTTCTGTTTTAAGATGTTATAGAACCTTTGGAATTATAACTAGCAGAAGGGTGGGACCTTCAAACAGGCCTTGATGGTCACATGGACTTCTGGTTCTGGACTCAGCTCTGCTTCCTGATCTTTCAAGCTTTGAAGACATCACCACACAAGCACCCACTGCCATGGACTGAGGCGGTCCTGTCATTAACCCTTCCCTGTCATAACAAACTGGATTCCCTAAAACTGTGAGCCAAAGAAATCCTCTCTTCCTGAAGTTGCTTCTGTCAAATATTTTGTCACAACACACAGATGAAAGAATAACTAATCTTTCTAAGTTAGCCTCTGTCTCAACACTTCCTCCTTCTCATTCCCATGGATCGGTGAAGCTTTTCTAGGAAACATGGGTGTAGGGGTGGAGCCAAGGGAAGATGGTAAACCTTGGCAAAGAAAAGTCACCAGAAGCTCTCAAGAACATGCTGAAAGAAGATCCCTAGGCAGAGGAGAATCTCAGAGAAGAGTTAATTGCTCTGATCTCTGGCAAGGGTCTTATATGTCTCAGGGCAAACGGAGCTTCCTCCTGCCCTCTGCTTATAGGATCCATCCCCTGAGATGGAGGCCTTTAAGACTCAGTCACTACATCCTAGCTCTTGTGATACTGTCTCTGAGGCTTCTTCCTTGGCTGTGGTAAAGTGTGCTTGGATCATCATCCAATGGATGCTCCAATGTAGGAAAGTTGAACAGGGCTTCTGCATGTGAAGAGTTAACCACAGTCCTCCTACATCAAGTCACCCAGGGGCACTTTGGCCAAGTATCTCTGTTCTACCATGGAAGAAAACATATGCTGCCCCACTAGAACACTGGCCTAAAACAATCCCTTTCAAGTGTCCTTATATGGTAGAGTAAACAGGAGAGGAGAATCATTTCAAGATGAGGAAATGACCATGAACCCATGACTCGAAGGAGAAATATTTTCCCTTAATCAGATGAAAAGGAAGTGACTTTTTAATATATTTTTTTTTTATTTATTTATTAAAGAAAGAAAGAGAGAGAGAGAGAAGAAAGAATGGGCACGCCAGGGCCTCCAGCCACTGCAAACAAACACCAGACACATGCACCACTTTGTACATATGGCTTACGTGTGTTATAGGGAATCAAACCTGGGTCCTTAGGCTTCACAGAAGACTGCCTTAACTGCTAAGCCATCTCCCCAGCCCCAACAGTGACATTTTACCATAATAAATATAATCTGTTTATAAACACTTGGTATGTATGTGTGTTTATTTGTGTGTATAAACACATATATTTACACACACATACATATATGTATGCTTTAGGTTTACCTTCAGTCCTAGAATAAAGCTAAAGGCAAGCCTCCCTTGAGAAGAAGATAAAAGTCTGTATAAGGCCCAAAAAGGGTTGCTAGTTTATATGTTTTGGGAGTTGGCTTGATGAAAATTCCACAATATCGCTTAAAAATATTTCAGCAATTCTGAAAACACAGGGAATCCATAAGATGATAACCCAAGTATTAGCCATTACTTTGACTTCCCACCCATCTGCGAGCTCAAAAAAAAAAAAAAAAAAAAAACTCAGAGTCATGCATGGGCTGATACGATGTGTTTCCGTCTTCTGGGTTCTGGATACCATCTCTCAATTAATTTGCCTTTTCTTTACCTTGTCCATAATAGTTACAATAAACATTTGTTTCTGTCTCCATAAACTATCTACACAAAATGTCATTTCCCTACTCCTGTCCCTTCATTTCTTATTTCTCAACAAACTATGTTGCAAACCGTATTTATCTTTCCTATATATCCTATGCATTCCTCTGTATTTCTGCTACAAAAGTCTCTTCTGTTTAAAATCAAAGACTGTTTCTTTCTCAGTCTTCTGGTCTCTGGCCATGTCCCATCTCCCCTGAAACCCCTACATCATACATTAAAAGTTTCAAATGACTTGTTTCTCTGCCCAGTTGTAGTCTGTCTACTCTCATGCTGATTGTAGGCACAATCCCTGACCTCTTGTCTCAAATTTCCTCTTTGTTGACCATCATTTACTGAACAGCAGGGCTCATGAAAACTGCTTATGCCTCAAATCATTCAAGCATCACCTTTTTCCTAGAAATGTCTCAGTCTCCATTTTTCAGTCTCTTTTCATCTTTATAAAGAGCATCAATCCCCCTTGCTCTACTAGTCCTGATTTGGTTCATGTTCCTTTGTACATGTTAGACCAAATGGCCATTCTTGGTTTGCTCACATGTCAGTCTCTGAACTGAAGTCTTTGAGGGAGGAAGAGTTTCTCCTTTCTGTGTCTCTTAGCTTCACTATGGCTGATGCACAACAGGCGCTTGTCGAAACAGTCCCAGGAATCTCATTACATCACTCTAATTGATGGTTATTTAGTCCTAACCTGAATGTTTTTGGTGAGTAAGGGCACTTGCTCTTTTTGAGGTAGCCCATTCCAAATTTGGAACATTGTAATTATTGGGAACGCCTTCTTTATATGGAAAATAAATATCCTTCTCTTTACTGCTCGCTCATGCTGTACAGACCTTATACATGAAGCTGAACTGTCTTCAACAGAATGGTTCTATCAAGTGGCTGTCAATCATGTTTCTAGATCACATACTTCATCTCATTCTTCATTTAAATGACTTTGAATTTGCCATGGTCCAAATATACTCTCTAGTTGGTCCATGTCCTCACCCAGTGTCTTACAGAACTGGCCCTAGACTCTGGATATGATCTGATAAGAAGGAAGTGGGAAGGACTTGAATATCCTGCACTCAGAATCCATGTTTCCATGTTTCTGTTCATGCAACCTAGGACTTCTTGTGTGCCTTGTCACACCATTCCAGTTCAACAGAAACTTGCAAGCTTTCTCAGGTGATTTGCAACAAGTTTGGTCTCCCCCTCATAAGAGCACTAGCTCACAAATCTGGAATGCTGGAATGGTCAGGTGAGACAAGAGAAAATACTGTTTGCACACTGGGTTCCCAGCAGTTGGAAAGGAAGAACTCAGGGGAGACAAGGCCTAAAGGGGGTAGAGGGGGCTGGGAATGGGAATAGGACGGGGAATGCTAATGTTTTTGTAACCATTGGGTCATTTCATTTCAAGTTTCATCATGCAGTCTATTCTTCTGTGGACAGGGATCATAGCTTTCTGACTCATCATTGGATCTCTACAATGAGGCCAGGGCCTGGCACATCACAGGCACTGATCACGCATTTGTGAACAACAGATGCTCTGTGGGCTGTTTCATGTACAGGCCACAGGAATACTGAAGCCTGACAGCACATTACTCACAATGTGTTCCAAGAGAACCCATGTAAGTAAGTGGTGTGATGGGTATGTAAGAACACAAAAGCAGAGATGTATGAGGATGGCAGTAACTTTTTCATGATGTCCTAAAATCACTTCTCAGGGAGGGGTCAGAAAAAGGAAGTGAACAGGTTTTAGGCTCACATCCCATCTAGAACCTTGGACTTGGAACTATTCTACTTTTAGATGTTTTCTGAATATTGGGTTTCCACACAAGTTTTTTTTTTTTTTTTTTTTTTTGGAAGATAGGTCTCCTCGGCTAAACTCATGTTTATATTATGGAGTAGTGCTGTTGATGCAGGAAAATATTAACATTCACATTAAAATGACAGTGAAGAGTCTCCAGCCTGTCTCTCCCACATATGAGAATGCAGTTATCTGGCTTCTGGGTATAGTTTCCCTAGGGACAGGAAGATCTATGCTGGCCTGCTGGCCCACGTCACCCTTGTCATGAGAATCACAACCTGGCCATTTTCCTTGTGAAGAAGAAAAAGTCCTTTCCTTTCCTTTTCTTTGTTTCTGAGCTCGGCTGATAGTGTTTTGGGGCAGATACATGTGAGACAAGCCCCTTTTGAACAAGTTTCTTATTCCTCGGGACCAAGAACTAAATCCCCTCTCCTAGACATGCCCAGGGGATTCCATGTCCCCCCACTCTTTACCTTGTCTCCACCTCTGCCGTTCTCCAATCCACTTCATCATCACCTGCATTGCAGGCAGTGTTTTCAGATGATGAAGTCGTTGTTGTGAACCCAAGATCTTACTGTCCAAAAAAGCATGTGAGTGAAGTAGGGAACGCAACATGGGTACATCTGCACACCTTCCCAATGAAGTAACTGAAGAAATGCCCACTCCATGACCAGCAGGAAAGGAACGGGTCATCTTTCTCTTGAGAGGCTCGTGAGCACAGCTGAGCCCAGTGGCATTACCCCCACCTGTCCTCAGGGCCTGTCTTCTCCTAGGAGTGTGGGAGAGGGAAGATCAACAGAAGATCAGGGCTCTGGAAGTACCACAGACCGACTGTGTGCAGATTCAGTCTCTGGGCCAGAGCTTCTCTCAATGAAGAGAGCAAACACTGCTTCCTCCAGATGTACCAGACTCTTATTTAGGGAAAGTCCCAAGTTCAGACCTCCCCAAAGGATAACAAGCTTGAAAAAGTACATTTTTAAAGATACTAATTCACAGTCTGAGTGTTCCTCTGTGGCAGCCGTCTGTGGCAGATAAGCTTTTGCTTCAAGTCAAAGCTAGGTCTCCTCAAATCAAAGGTTGTTCTAGCACATCTCAGACCCAAATGACATCTCAGTCCCAAAACATGCACTTCAAATGGCACCAGGGTAAATGCTGAATGTTTTCATAGACATCGTCCAAAATAAACATTTGAAAAATCCCAGAGGTTTTAGTTTCCTGCAGTCAAGAAAAATCATATTTCCAGCTGTCATTGGAAAATATCACACAAAATCCCACGTTTTTATCTTCCCAAATATTTGTACAATTACTAAATACTTAAAGGACTATTTTCATTTGTTTTTATGTTGGTGAGCTGTTCGCATAGAAAGTGACGACGTTGGGAGTCCAAAGGTATCCATCCACACAGATCATGGGAGGCTACAGAAAGGCTTTCCCCTACTTTGCACCCTGATTTTCAGGTGAGGTAAATCTGATATAATTGCCCATGTGCTCAGCCAACATGCCAGAGCCCAGTCTTTTGTCTTCACTTCTGAGAATGTTTGATAAACACATGGTGATCCGCATATGTTGACTTTTAGAAATATGACTGCAAAATTGGCAGCAAGCTTCAGCATTTGCAAAGATCCATATGTTCATCAAGTTATTTGGAAGTGATTTTTTTTTGGTTAGCTTTTGTTGTTCTTATTATCACTTGCAATATTTGAAAACAGTTTCTTTAATCTGGCTCTCTCAAGTCCATTGGGCTTCTGTAGAAGTTTAATTAAAAGATAGTGATGCAATTTCAAGATCTTGGAATGCTTCTTAAGGTTCACGAGAGCTATAGTACTTGCATATTCAAACATTTTCTCATCAATCAAAAGTGTTGCCCAATTTGTAAAGCATATAAGAACTGTGGTACATTATTGTCCTTACTGACTAGAACGGCATATGTATTTAGTAGATATAATGCAGACAATACTTCAAAATATAGCATAATGAAATTGTAGAGCCAGAAGAGACTTGGAAAGGTTATCTCCTGATGTATGCTTTCAGATCCTTTAGAACCACCCAAGAGAAATGAAATTTATTCTATTTTTAAAAATATTTTATTTTACTTTATTTATTTGAGAGGGAAAGAAAGAGAGAGAGAAAAAATGGGCACGTCAGGCCCTCCAGCCACTGCAAACTCCAGATGTGTGTGTTCCTTGTGCATCTGGCTTACTTGGCTCCTGGGGAATTGAACCTGGGTCCTTTGGGTTAGCAGGCAAGCACCTTAACCACTAAGCCATTTCTCCAACCAATTATTCTATTTTGAAAGCTCATTCCCTAGAGAAATTTCCTGTCCTTGTTTTTATCATTTAATAATCTTTGTCATATATGTGTGTGTGTATAAAATGTTATGACGAAACCCATTGCTTTGTATGCCAAAGCACACAAAACAATTTTCTTTTAAAAGAAAAACAATTCTGCCTATCTATATTCTGTCTATATCACTTCGTTATTTTTCCAAATTGCTGTATACTTATTAGCTAATTTCAAAAGTCCCCCGGGGAAGCTCATGTAGTGCTACCACTTCCATTTTATAGATGGAGTCACTGAGACATAGCGAGTTGCTAAGTAGCTGGCCTCAAGCCTCATTAGCCATGTGAGTCATATTTGGGAGTAAGAACACAGAGCCACAGCCTTTATTCCTGAGCTATTTCCTCAATGCCACATTCTTCCTTAAGACATGCAAAAGCAAAAGCAAAAACAATCATATCTGAGTGGCCAAGCAATGGTCATCAGACGACCGCAAGCCACTGGCTACTGCTGAAAGGCCTCACCAACTACCAGAGCCATGCCCTGCCGGAGACAGGGAGACACTGTGCTTTCGTTTGGCGTCTTTGCAGGTTTAACAAAAAGAAGGATGAAAGTCCACCGCCATCAGAAAGGATGCAGGTTGCATTGCTCTGGCTGGACACATGAGCAAGGGAAATTTACAGCCTCTCAAAAGCAAATGCCTTCCTTGATTTGCAGAAAGCAATTCATATGAAACTGGCCAGCTCTATGGCTATTGTTCTCCTATCGGTACCCCTGGACAGCCTTAATTAATATCAGAAACAGCACAGGAAACACCCTTAATTATTCCTCTAGTGTTTAGAGAAAACAGAGCTTTGAACTGGAGTGTTATCTTTGTCTTTTGGCTTGCTGGGGTTTTGTGTTGTCCGACATGATAATTTGTTTCCAGTGATATCCATGATGAAATTAATTTAGTTTTAGACTCACATACATTTCCTTTTGCTGATACTTTCACTCTTGGCAAGGTCTTATCTGGGCAGTTAGTTCTGTTCTCGGTGGGTTCTGTCTGCTGAGAGTCAATAGCTGCAAGACTGTTGTTTTAAACAAAATGTTTACTTTTGTTATTAATGTAAAATTCACTTCACTTCCCGCTTTTATCTTCCTGTAATGCAGAGACCAACTCCCCTTTTTTCTTCTCAATTTTCCTTTTTTTCTTTCTTGCATTTCGTTCTCTTTCTTCCCTTTCTTTTCTTACTTTTTTTTTTTTGTTGTTGTTGTTGTTCAGAAATGACAGTTTGGGATTTCCCTCCCATGTTTCCTTGGAAACATCATACCAGACCTTTCCTTCCCACTCCAGCACCCGGAGAAGGAAAGGGATTTACAACACTCCTGTTTATGGACTTCAGTTGATATCTAGCTTCCAGGTCCTAAATATTTTCTTTCCAACTATATTAGCTTCTCTTTTGAATGTAAAGGAATATACGCTTACTTTTTAAAAAAAAAAAAAAAGAACTTAAAATATGTTCTCTTCCATCTATACCCCAGTATTGCTATTTTTAAGGTCATGGTGTGGATTGAAAAGTGCTTTTAAAAATTTTGTGTTCACATAAGTATATTGAAATATGGTAGACAGGTAGATTTTTATACTAATGAAGTCAGTATATTTACTGTTCTGAAATTAACTTTTTGTATATATCAATTTGTCTTGGACATTTTCTAATTTTTTTTTTTAAATACTATGTTAAGACAAAACAGGTTTGGTGTTCCTTATCTGACATGCTTGGGATCAAAGGTAGTCTATATTTGCTTCTTTTTCTTAAAAGTTTAGAATATTTGGACATATATCATGAGATGTCTTGGGGATAGGACAAAATACAAAATTCTTGTTTTATGTATAATTAGTATTCATAGCTTGAAGATAACTTTATTCAATATTTTAAATAACTTTGTGTTCATTGCACCACCAGAAACCAAAGGGGTTACTATCTCACCCACTAGTGTGGACAATTTGGCACCAATGTGGCTGTTTGGTATCACCGTCATTCCTGACCTGTCTGCCACTAATAAGCAGTAATGTTATTATACATATGCTCATATAAGTACTTAGCCATAAAGAAAACAATATGCGCATGGTCACTAAGCAGTCCAACAACAGCACCAGGGCCCTTGGATCAGCTATAACAAGCACCAGCAAACAACGGTAGCCTTCAGTCTCTGCCTATGAAGTTGTACGTTGACTGAAAGGTCACTGTCCCTTGTATTTGTACTATTAGATGACAAGAAACAACAGAGGCAGTTGAGAGACCATCCAGGGAGCCCTTTAGGTAGGAAGGGGAATTCAGCTACAGGTCCATCTGCCTCAGTAACAATGATGCTTGTCTTAGAAATCTATCAGCTTTTATAAGTGGAAAGCACCCTGCTCTATTCCTCCAACAATCCCATCCCACAGTTCACCATGTGGTCTGCGTGCACTTCATTTGCAGCAGTAGCAAAGCCATCTTCGCTGTCACTATTACCATAATCACCTTGAATCATTTCAGTGATTTCTCTGTCAGCCAATAAATGAGATCACACCTCACTATCAATCTTAAAATACTCTTTGATACCCACTTCTTTCAGCTACTGGAGACTCTGGAGGTACATATATATGTATTTTCAATTACAAGGAAGTCAGACATCATTTTTTTTTTTTTATCAATTGACTTGGAAGACTTCAAATTCAATACCTTGTTCATCATCACTGAACATAGCTAAAGGCCAGAGGCTGTGACTGTGACTTTAGTCTCTATGATCCAAAGTTTACATGGCACCCTTCACGCTAAGCTCCACATTTGTCACTTTTTTTTTTCTTCTCACTCTGGCCCAGGAGTTTACCATGTAGTCTCAGGGTAGCCTCAAACTCATGGTGATCCTCCTACCTCTGCCTCCCGAGTGCTGGGATTAAAGGCGTGCGCCACCATGCCCGGCTTCACTACATTCTTCTTTAAGACATTTCATACTTGCATCATTGTCTAGTTTTCCCAAAATTCTGACCTTCTATACTATCAGTAAATGTAAGCACAAATTCCTTTTCTTGATCACCACTATCCATATGGCTATCTGAAGGTCTTTTTGACATGTTCAGCTGTCTCTTTATACCACAAAGCAGAGTATAAACAGACAAGCAATTGAATGAAACCGTGAGTGATGCGCATAGGTCTTTGGTCCCACATGGGGCATTATGGAAAGCCTAATGTTGATGTGTGCGGCCCTCACACATGTTATTTTGTTACCCTATTATGGAAGTGCTTGCATGGTGAACTTGCCTATGTGCAAAACAGCTACACTGCAGTTGAGGGAGGGGTGCTCTGTGAAGGTCTTTTTTCTCTCAGGGATGTTCTATAGCTCCATGTTGACTGCCACTTGTCACAGGTGGAAGGTATGGGATTTTCTACTCATGGTTTCATATCATTGCTCAAGAAGTTTGGATTTTGAAACATTTCATGTTTAGGGTATTTTATTATCTTAGTAATTTATTTGAGAGAGAGAAAAAGAGGGGGAGAGAGAGAGAGGAGAGAGAGAGAGAGAGAGAGAGAGAGAGAGAGAGAATGGGTGTGCCAGGGCCTCTAGCCATGACAAATGAACTTATGCCACCATGTGAATCTGGCTTATGTGGGTACTGGGGAATTGAACCTGGGACCTTAGGCTTCACAGGCAAGTGCCTTAACCACTAACACATCTCTCCAGCCCCAGATTTTTAAAATTTTTAAAAATTTATTTATTTATTTATTTATTTATTTATTTGAGACAGAGACAGGGAAAGAGAGAAATGGAGAGTGAGAGTGAGAATGGGTGTGCCAGGGCCTCTAGCCATGGCAAACGAACTCCAGACGTGTGCGCCCCCTTGTGCATCTGGCTTATGTGGGACCTGGAGAATTGAACCAGTGTCCTTAGGCATTACAGGCATGTGCCTTAACCGCTAAGCCATCTCTCCAGCCCAGATTTAGGATTTTTGATTAGAGATGACCAACCTGCATTTCGGTTAGGGACTATTTTCTGCAAATCCCAGAATTCTTATCCAAATCAACTTAAGCCAAAACAAATGCAGCTCATGTAACTGAAAATCATAAGATAGGTGCAGTTTGATTCAGGGCCTCAAATAACAACTCTGAGATCCAAGTTCTTCCCATACCTCACTGTTAGCTTCAATCACTCATACATTCTGAAAATATTTATCGAGTATCCATTATCTGCCAGGAACAACTCTGTTAGTGCTAGGGAAATAGTTGTCAGTGAAACAATCAAAGTACTTGCTTTCAAGAGAACTATGTTCCAATGATTCTATCACAGTTTCAGTGCAAGAAAAACACGGCCACTTACATCTTCCAGACTATAGCTTCCTTGGTTGAAATCCTGAAGCAATAGCACAGATTCTCTGCCTGTAAATGGAATGGTACCTGGGCCATGGATTAGCTCATGTAGTCAGGAGCTTGGAATATCGGTCTGCCTTTGGCTTAGGCCAGTCATGTACATGTGGTCTTCAGTGCATCCAAAGCACATGGCCTGAAAGAGGCAAACACAGCTCCCCAGGGAAAATTGGATTGCTGTTAACTTTTGTTAACAAAGGAGGGAGCTGCATCCAAAATTCCTCACAAATATTGATTGTAAAAAAGTTTATTACAGGTTTCTTTTTAATTCAGAAGTGAATGTTAAAGTTCATCAAATATCATTTGGGTTTGTATTGAGACTGTATCATCTTTTTATTTGGGCATTATGGCAAATTATATTGACAGATATTCTGATACTGAATTTTTCCACTGTTCATTGGTCATGGTGTCATGATTTTTAAAATGCATTGCTAGAATTCATTGCCTAATATTTTGCTCAGGATTTCTGCCTTAATATTCATGAGGTTTTGGCTTATTTTATTTATTTTGACAAAGTATTGGTTTCAACACTGTGTAGGCTTTATAAAAAGGGTTTGGAAACTTTCTTCTTCTTTGGCTTAATTTAGTAAATATCTAATGTAGTTTGGCAGGGAAGTGTTGCAGAAATAGGGTGGGGTTTGTTTGTTTGCTTGCTTGCTTGGTTCTTTTTGAGGGTCTCACTAGTGGCCCAGGCTGACTTCAAATTCACAATCCTCCTTCCTCAGGTTCCAGAATCCTGAGATTACAGGTGTGCACCACCATTCCTGGCTCAGGCATACGGTCGTGTTAGTGCTCAGCAACTTTTGAACAACATTTCAACACTTTCATTTTCCTACACTGTGAGCCCTGCATACCCAAAGTGAAAAGCCTATGATGTCCCTATATTTTATAAGGTTCATGTCAGACAGAAAGCAGAGCTATGAGCTAGATGACATCAATCCCAGGCAATGCAAAAGTTGGAGTCTGAAGTGGGAGCCGTGTGGCAAGAGCCCACACCAGGAGTTAGAATGGCAGGCAGGTGTGGTAGCAGAAGCTCCTGGAACTTGTGCAGGGCACTAGAACTATTTCCTATCAGTGTGATATTCTAGCTTCACTATTCACTTGTCCTGGAGTCTCTGTCAATTACCTGGTATTTTCCTTTACTTCTAATTTATTTATTTATGAAGGAGAAAGAGAGAGAGACAGAGAGAGAATGAGGCAGAGATAAAGAGAGAATGGGAGCACCAGGGCCTCCACCCACTGCAAATACACCCCAGATGCATGTGCTAACTTGGTATTTGGCTTATGTGAGTCCTGGGACTTGAACGTGGGTCTTTAGGCTTCACAAGCAAGCCACTTAAGTGCTGGGCCATGTCTCCAACCCAATTACCTGGCTTTTTCTTTCTTTTCTTTTAAAATTTTTATTAGTTATATACATCGTGTGTGTATAGCCATGTTGGTGCCATCATTAGCCTCCTCCCTGTCCTCCCCCCTCTGAAGGGACCTTTCTCATTGGGGAATGTGCATTGTGGGGGTAGCCATCAGTTACAGGGAAGAGGCAATGGCCCTGTGCATAATGTCCTAACTTGTGACTCTAACAATCTTTCCACTCCCTCTTCTGTGAGTTTCCCTGAGCCATGTTGGGTTCGTTTTAGGTCTACTTCAGTGATGAGGTCTTGGAAGCCTCTGAGTCTCTGGATCTCTGGTTTGGTAGGAGTTGAGTGTCCTCGGTGTCTATCTCCTTCACCCCTATGCTGGTATCAGGTTCACCATGAAAGCAGCACTTTTGCTCATTTCCCCAATTACTCTATGATTTCAGTTGGGGCCCTGGTGAGATGTGATGGGCTGATTCTCTCCTCAGGTTCTATGTCCATATGAATAAGAGAAGCAAATTCTCCAATGGAGAGTGAAGCCAGCACCAGATATGGGAATAACCATTATTGTTTTAGAGAGAATTTTATAGGTGTAGGCCCTTTTGTAGTCCATGATTGGTGTGAGCTTGGTATTGGAGAGTGGGCTCATTTTGTGGATATGTTTCTGACTTGTTTCCCAGTTCCAGCTATGGGTTCCATTCCACTGAGCAGATCTGTCAGCCAAACCAAGAGCAATTAGTTATGCACCATGGCTGTGTGCCACTATTGCCCTTGTGTGAGCATCATGTCAGGTTGTTTGCTGCTGAGTAGCTTAGACCACAAGTTACTTAGACAGATGTTGGTCATTTCCCCAGTCACTCATGTAGCACCTTCTGGCACTAGACAAGCTAACTCTCTGGGGACTGACTCTCTTCCAGATTCCAGCCAGGTCACTCCATATTCCGTACCAACAGCATATAGTGTCTTTAGCAGTAGGGGCTTATCATTAATCTTTGGTTGGTCATCAAGTACTCTTACAAAAATCTGTCTTCTTTTGGGAAACCTTGTAGGTCTCTATGATCAACAGCTCATTGAAGATGTTAACTGCATGCTAGTACTGGGAGTTACAGGCCAGTGCCAAGGGAAAGGAAAGAAGAAAAAGATAGGTGATATAAAAGAGAAAGAGAGAAGAGGAGAGGGGGAGAGAGAGAGAGAGAGAGAGAAAGAGGGAAAATATTAAGGTTAGTCTTCATCATACCCTCTGCAGGGCACTGTGATTCAGATGTTCCCTCTAAGGACCTGGTGAAGGTTCCACCTTTTAGTCTGTCTTTCAGGATATAGGATTTTATGGTACCATTTGCATTTGGGTCCAGTTTTATATCCCTCCCTTACCCTTGCCCTCCCCTCCCGCCCCACCCTCCCTATTGTCCGGTCCTAGAGAAGCTTATTAGGTACATTGGCATCTCAGGCAGATTCAGATTAGGAGCCACAGATGAGTGAGAACATGCGACGATCGTCTTTCTATGATTGGGTGAGTTCACTGAGAATGTTCTGTTCCAAGTTTGACCATTTTTCTTCAAATTTCATTGTGTCATTTTTCCTTACTGCTGTGTAGAATTCCATCATGTAGATATACCACATCTTGGTTATCCATTCATTGAATGATGGGTATCTGGGTTGATTTAAGCTCTTAGCTATTATGAATTGAGCAGCTATAAACATGGTTGAGCAAATCTCTCTGGACTGAGGCTTGGAGCTTTTAGGGTAAATGTTCTGTAAGGAAATAACTGGGTCTGTTGGTAACTCTGTAGTCATCCTTTTTAGGAGTCTCCATATTGCTTTCCATAGTGGTTGTACCATCTTACATTCCCACCAACAGTGAATGAGGGTTCCTATTTCTCCATATCCTTACCAGCATTTGTTTTCATTAGATTTTTAAATGTTTGCTGTCCTTACTGGGGTAAGGTGGAATCTCATAGTTGTTTTAATTTGCATTTCCCTGGTGATTAGGGATGTTGAATATTTTCTTAAGTGTGTGTTTGCCATTTGTATTTCTTCCTCTGAGAACTCCCTGTAGAGTTCTCTGCCCCATTTTGTGAGTGGGTTGTTTAACTTTTTATTGTTTAGGTTTTTGAGTTCTTTGTAGATTCTAGAAATTAGGCCTCTGTCCATTGTATAGCCAGCAAAAATGTGGGTAATCTATTGGCTCTGCTTATTGTATGTTTGTCTGTGAAAAAAACTTTTCAGCTTCATGAGATCCCAATGGTTTAGTGATTGTTTAATTTCCTGAGCTAATGGAGTTTTGTTCAAAAAGACTTTTCCCACTCCTATGTCATGGAAAGTTTTTCTTGTTTTTTCTTCCAGTAGTAGCAGAGTTTCTGGTTTTATATTAGGATCTTTGATCCATTTGGGCTTGATTTTTGTGCATGGCAAGATGTGTGGATTGAGTTTCATTTCCCTATATATATTGTTATCCAGTTTGCCCAGCACCATTTGTTGAAGATACTCTCTTTTTCTTTTTTCCAGTCTAGTTGTTGGGGCCTTTGTCAAATATCAAGTAGCTGTAGTTACTTGCCCCAAAGTCTGGGTCCTCTATTCTTTTGCAATGGTCTATAACCCTGTTTTTATGCCAGTACCATGTTGTTTTTATTATGATGGCTTTGTAAAATATCTTTAGATCAGGTATGGTGATGCCTCCAGAGGTGTTTCTTTTGCTGAGGATATGCTTGTATATCTGAGGCCTTCTCCCACTCCATATGAATTTTGAGATTATTTTTTATATCTCTGTGAAGAAAAATGTTGGGATTTTCATTGGTATTACATTAAATCTGTATATTGCTTTTGGTAAGACTGCCATTTTCACAATGTTAATTCTGCCTATCCAGGAGCATGGGACATTTTTCCATTTTATCAAGTCCTCCTCAATTTCTTTCTTTAGTGTTTTTATATTTTTATTGTATAGGTCTTTTATATCCTTGGTTAATGTTATTCCAAGGTATTTTATTTTATTTTTTTGTTGCTATAGAAAATGGTACAATGTTGCTTATTTCTTTCTCTGTATCTTTGTCTTTTGCATATAGAAAGGCTACTGAGTTTTGTGCATTGACTTTGTATCCTGCTACTTTGCTAAAGGAGTTAATCACCTTTAAGAGTTTTGAGATGGAGGTTCTCATGTCACTTATGTATAGAATCATGTCATCTGCAAATAGGGCTAACAACTTTTTCCTTTCCAGTTTGTATCCCTTTTATTTCTTTCTCCTGTCTTATTGCTTGAGCTAGAACTTCCACTACTATGTTGAAGAGCAGAGGTGAGAGTGGACACCCCTGTCTTGTTCCTGATTTCAATGGGAATTCCTTCAGTCTCTCCACATTAAATATTGTTTGGGCTTTAGGAGTTATATATATATAGCTGTTATTATGTTGAGATACAAACCATCCATGTCTATTCTCCCCAATGTTTTGATCATGAAGTAATGTTGTATTTTGTCAAAGGTCTTTTCTGCATCTATCGAAATGATCATGTGATTTTTGTGTTTAAGCTTATTTATGTGGTGTATTACATTGACAGATTTCCATATGTTGAACAACTCCTGTGTTCCAGGGATGAAGCCTACTTGATCAAGGTGGATAATGCCTTTGATGTGTTGTTGAATTTGGTTTGTAAGGATTTTGTTCAGGATCTTTGCGTCTAAGTTCATCAGTGAAATAGGCCTATAGTTTTCTTTTCTTGTGGCATCTCTGCCTGGTTTTGGTATTAGGGTGATACTAGCTTCATAGAAGGAGTTGGGGAGCTTGCTCTGTTCTCAGATTGTGACTTGCAGTTTGAGAAAATTTGTTTTCCGTTCTTCCATGAAGGTTTTATAGAATTCAGCTGAGAAGCCATCTGGTCCTGGTCTCTTCTTTTTGGGGAGTTTTTTGATTATCTTTTCAATCTTGGTGGGTGTTATAGGTTTGTTTAGGAGATGAATCTGTTGTATGTGTCCAGGAATTCATCCATTGCCTCCATATTGTCCAGTTTTGTGGAGCAGAGGTTTTTAAAATAAGTCCTGATGATTCTCCCAATTTCTCTTATGTCTGTTGTGATCTCTCCTTTTTCATATCTAATTTTGTTCATTTGAAGCATCTCCTTTTTGCTTGATCAAATCGGCCAGGGGTTTATCAATGTTATTTATTTTTTTCAAAGAACCAGCTCTCTGTTTCATCAATTTTTCTTAATTGTTTTCTTAGTTTCCAATTTATTAATTTCTGCTCTGCTCTTAATTATTTCTTTCTGTCTGGAGTTTTTTTGGGTTGGAGTCTTCTTGTTTTTCCAGTGCCTTTAGGTGGATGGTTAGGTTATTGATTTGGGATCTCTCTGTCTTTGTTAGGAAGGCATTTAGTGCTATGAATTTTCCCCTGAAGACCACCTTTATTGTGTCCCATAAGTTTTGGTATGGTGTGTTCTCACTCTCATTCGTTTCTAGAAATTGTGAAATTTCATTTTTTATTTCATCCACTACCCATTTATTGTTTACAAATGTGTTGTTCAGTTTCCAGGAGCTGGTGGGATTCCTGGTGCATCTTTTGTTGTTAATTTCTAGCAATATAGCATTATGATCTATATCATGCAGGAGAGTATATCAATCTTCCTAAATATATGGAGGCAAGCTTTATGACCCAGTATATGATCTATTTTAGAGAAGGTTCCATGGGCTGCTGAGAAGAATGTGTAATCTGTGGAGTTGGGGTAGAATGTTCTGTAGATGTCTGTTAGGTCTAATTGACCTATGGTTTTGTTGAGCTTTCTTACTTCCCTCTTAATTTTCTGATTGGATGATCTATCTATTGCTGATAGTGGAGTATTGAAGTCCCCAACTATGATGGTGTGGGTGGTTATTTCTGTCTTGTTGTCAAGTAGGTTTTGTTTTATGAATTGTGGTACATCTGTGTTTGGTACATAAATATTGATGATTGTAATATCTTCTCATTGGATTGTTCCCTTGATAAGTAAGAAGTGGCCTTCTTTGTCTTTTTTATTGTCTTTTTTATTACTTTTTCTTTGAAGTCTATTTCATCTGATATTAGTATAGCTATGCCTGCTTGTTTCTTATTTCCGTTTACTTGGAATATCATTTTCCACCCTTTCACCCTGAGGAGGTGTCTGTCTTTAGTGGTGAGGTGGGTTTCTTGAAGACAGCATATTGAGGGGTCTAATTTTCTGATCCACACCATTAGCTTATGTCTCTTGAGGAGTAAATTAAGGCCATTAATATTTAGGATAATAACTGTGAGGTTTGATTTAATCCCTGCCATATTGTAGTGGTTTATGTGGTTTGGTGTTTTTATGGATTTTGTAGTTTTTTTGTGCCTTCTCTGAGTTTCGTTATTGTGATTTGTTTCTTTTGGCACTTGAGGTTGGTTATTTGATTCTTCTGTGTGGAGAATTCCCTGAAGTACTCTCTGTAGGTTTGGCTTTGTGTTCATATAGTTGTCAAGCTGAGTTTTATTGTGGGAAATTTGTCTTTCACCGTCTATTATGAGGGATACTTTTGCTGGGTAGAGTAGTTTGGGTTGGAAGCCATAAGTTCTTAAACTTTGCAATGTTCCATTCCAGGCCCTTCTGGCTTTCAGGGTTTCCATTGAGAAGTCTGAAGTAATTATGATGGGGTTCCCTTTATATGTAATGTGTTGTTTCTCCCTAGCTGCTTTTAGGACTTTCTCTTTGTTATTGATGTTTAGAGTCTTAGTGATAATATGTCTTGGAGAATTTCTCCTTTGGTTCAGTCTGTTGTTTGTAGTTCTATTAGCTTCTTGTAACTTGGTGGGACTTTCTTTTGAGAGAGTGGGAAAGTTTTCTTCGGTAATTTTTTTGAATATGTTCTCCATGCATTTGGTCTGAATTTCTTCCCCTTATGGGAAGATCCAAATATTGGAATGTTTAAGGGTATCCCACAGTTCCCTCATGTTCTGTTCACATACATTTTTGAACTTATTGAAACTTTTGAACTCACAAACTGTTTCTTCTGTTTTGTCTTGCATTTCTGAGTTTTTATTCTCTACATGGCTGACTCTATTCTTGAGAGCTTTTATAGAGTTTTGGGCTTGTACAACTTGGTTCATATTTTCTACTGCTTTTTTATGTGTAGTTTTCATCTCTCCGTAGAGTTTCCTTTTCACATCATTTTCTGATTTTCTTAATGCTTCTTGGAATTTATCCTTGCATATAGTTATGTCTTCATTGTGCTTAGCCAGCTGGTTATTGAGGTCCTCTTTTTTTCCCACTCTCCTTCAGATCATTTAACTCTCTTTGGAATCCTTCCTGGTTCTTTTCTATTAAGTCTAATCTAGTGAGGATAGCATTCATATAATTATTGGCCCTTTGTTGGTTTTCTGCGGTTCTGCTATTTGCTTGGTCAGGGTTGCACAGCTTGTATCTTCATTTTGGGGTTCTGATCCTATGGTCTCTTTTAGGTTTTAGTTAGAGACATCCATTGTGGGACTGGGCAATCTAGTTGGATTTACTTGCATTTAATTTTTTATGTTATTCCTTTTGCGCTGTGGCCTGACCATCACAGTGTAGGACTCTTATTCAATTTAGGAGGAAGCTGTAATTTACCCTTGAAGTGTCTTCAGTGATTATTCTTTTTTATATTTGCTTTGATTAGGGTTCTGATGACAATGGGGCCTGCCTGCTCAGAAGGAAGGAGCCTGTGAGGCTCTGGTGAGTGCTCTGATGAAGGTGCTTGTTGTTTGGTGGTTCAGGGTATGGGACTGCATGGTCAGGTGGCCTAGGGGACAGGGGTTGGGGGAATGGGACAAAGAAGACTTGTATTGCAGCTGGTCTGCAGAGTGAGGGGATGGGAATGCATGATGTTTCCATGATGCTGAGGAGTGAGGGGATGGGACAGTGGGTCCATGTAGCAGGGGGTGGATGGGACTGCTAGGTCCTATGATAAGGCAGGGTGGGGATTTGGGACTGTTGTGGTCCAGGTGATATGCAGGGGAAGGGGATTGGCAGTGGTCCCTGTGGAGTGGCAAGAAAGGGGAGGGAAGGATGAAGAATAGCCTGCTGGCCTGGGTTTGAGTAGCCTGTAGGAAGTGCAATAAGAGCTGGTCTGCACAGGGCAGGGTCATGGGTAGGAAGGCAGTCAAGCCTGGAGGTCCCCTGTGGTGTGAGTGCCTAGGACTGGGGGTGGGGGGGTGGGGGGATGTTGGCCTGGGTCTGCACATGGGGGGAGGGGCAGTGGCGAGTGGGATGGTGTTCACGTGTGGAGCTCCAAGGTGGCAGGAGAGCCTAAGATTGGGGGAATGCTAGCTTGCTGGCCTGGATGCACTTAGGCTGTGGTTAGTACAGGAGGAACCTGCAGCTGGAACTGTGGCTAGGATGGCTGCCTAAGGGGATTGGGGGACTGGTGGGCTACCCGAGAGCATGGGAATCAGTGGATTCCCTACTGTGCTCCTCCGCAGCCTCCCATTGGAGGTCTACTAGAATCTGGAAACCCCTAAAAGCTCCAGTGAAGAGTTGCCTTTCCTTCCCTGCAAGGTGAGGCGTGATTAAGTGGATGCCATCATGACCAGAAGACAAAGCCCTAACCTGGTGTTTTCTACAAGTCTCTTTATGCTTCAATCAGCTGATGTGGTTTGTGTTCATAATGAATTTCTGGTGGCAGATATGGATCTATGCAATGGATCCTCAAGGGAATGTGAGTCTAATATTGATTCCTTGATCTCATTAAGGCAAGAATAAAAAAGTAAAGGTATGCACAAAGAAAAGAAATGATAAGTAAGCAAATTTGAGAGTTTCCTAATTCCCCATAGCCACCATCCAAGACAAGGAACAAACTTGGCCAATTCCAGAAGCATCCATCACTGCACTGTGTATTTCCTCCCTAGAGGAGTCTCCTGACTCTAATGTCAAGGATAGGCTTGCTTTGGAGAGTGTGTATGAAGAAACACATGCACTACGGATATCCTGCTTTGATTAGTCTTTATCTCCACATCACTTTGGTGAGATTGGCCAATGTTGTATGTGACTACGTTCACCATCACTACTGCATGGTGTTCATGTGTATAAATATGTCACAACTTTACTAGTTCTCAGTGTTTAACTATTAAACATAATGCTGCAATTAACTATTCTATACTTGCCTTTTGGTGAATGTATATAGTTATTTGCTTCTACATAGGTTTGTGTAATAGGAAAGTATCCAAAAGTTTCCCAAAGTGATCATACTAATTTATTCTTGTTCTTTTTTGCTCATGTGAGTGTATGTGCAGTGTGGTATGCATGGTATATGCACGTGTATGTACATATGCACAAAGGCAATAGGAGAGCATGGGGAGGGGGCATCTCCTCTCCATCACTGATCAGGATGTTTCCTTGATACAGAGTCTCTCATTGAATTGGGAGCTTGCCATTTTCACAAGCCCCAGACATTTCCCCCAGCTCTGCTCCCACAGGACTGGGGTTACAGATGAGCTGCATTAGTAATGCCCAGGTGTTAATGTAGGTGCCAGGGACAAATTTTGGCAGTTTCAGGATCACCCAGGCCCTAATGCTCCTGTGCAAAGTGCTCTTCCCCACTGAGCCATCTCTCTAGCACTCAGTTTACACTTTTTTTTCAGCAGTATATGAATGTTGTAATTATGTCAATTTTTACTCTTACCAAACAGCTTAATGGTAGCTTTAATGACAGGTATTCATAAATTTAATTTGTAGTTGAGTATTTTTAATTTTTTTAATTTTTATTTATTAGCAACAGACACACACAGAGAGAAAGAGGCAGAGAGAGAAAGAGAGAGAGAAAGAGAGAGAACGGGTGTACCAGGGCTTCCAGCCATTGCAAACGAACTCCAGATGCATGTTCCACCTTGTGCAACTGGCTTATGTGGGTCCTGAGTAACTGAGCCTTATAACGGGGTCCTTAGGTTTCACTGGCAAGCACTTAACTGCTTAGCCATCTCTCCAGCCCTGTAGTTGAGTATTTTTTTATTTATTTGAGAGAAAGAGAATGGGAATACTAGGGCCCCCAGCCACTGCAAACAAATTCCCAACATATATGCCACCTTGTGCATCTGGCTTATTTGGTTTCTGGGGAATCAAACCTGGGTCCTTAGGCTTCGTAGGCAAGCACCTTAACTGCTAAACTATCTCTATAGCTCCTGTAGTTGAGTTTTAGAAAGGCAAGGAGCTGTCTGGAAGAACAAGTTGGGACCCTAGGGATCTATGGCAGAAAGGAGAGAAATACCTTTTAAAATTGTATGTGCAACCACATGGAAAGGAGCACAAAATCTGGATAAAATGAGTTGATTTCGGACATTGAAAAATCTAAATGTAATGAGGAATACAATTATTGGGTAGGGGAGTAGGTAGAATGGCTCTCTCTCTCCATACACAAACATATACATACACATGCAAAAAGAAAAGAAATGAAAAATCTGATTATGAGGTGATAGCATTGTGAATTCAGTTCCAATCTTAACCAAAGAATCTGTTCAGCATTTAAATTTCTATTCTGGAAAAATCACCTAACATATAGGCTTCTGAAGTAGAATTGGATAGGCATTTTTGAATTAACTAATTAACTAGTTATTTTAACCAGAACTGCTACTTCATACTTTCTTTGGGTCATTAATGGCCAACACTTTTAAGAAACAAGTATTTGTGTATACCTTTCACTTGAATCTAGACACCCTGCTAGTGGAGAACTTAATGGCCTTCAAAATCATGTCATTTTGCTCAGTAATAAACATAATTAAGATCTGAAGCCTGACCTTCACCATTTCATCTTCCGAGTCTTAGAATGAGGTTGCCTAGATTCTAAAAATATCATACAGTCTCTGTGATAGTTTTATCACTGGTCAATATTTTTAGGTGGGGTTATTGTTGATCCATGTTAACCAGGAGGAAAATGCTTCTTTCACTTTCAGCTGTCTTGAAATCCTGTGTCAAGTCACAATTGTTCTCAAAAGCTCCCAAAAAGAGTGGTCCAAATACTACCTCAAGCTATTCTGGAATCAGTAGCCGATACTGACCTTAGATACCTGTGCTGAATATGGCTTGTTGAATTGATTTAGATCATTCCAGGTATATGCATTCTTGAATGTACCTCATACAAATGAATCTACATTTCTAAAAAGGACATGAACATATTTTCCATCAGCAGATGAAAGATAGGGTTGTTTTCAAACATTTAACACTCATTATCTGCAGCTCTTGATAAATATATAAAACTTGCCAATCTGTGAGGGCTGAGTTTAGCTTAAAAGAATCACCTGAAAGTGTCAGTGATTGGTTCTCAACATAGTCTTCACATCTGTTATTTTACACAAGAAATCTCAGATACACAAGGCATTATCCCCTCTCATTAATATTATTACTCAACTTAAATTTAATTTTCAACAGTTAATGAGCAAGCATGCAATATTGGACTGAAAAAAAATGTGTCTCTTGGGCTGGAGAGATGGCTTAGCCATTAAGGTGCTTGCCTGCAAAGCCAAAAGATCAAGGTTCAATTCCCCAAGTCCCACATAAGCCAGATGTACAAAGTGGTGCATGCATCTGGAGTTTGTTTGCAGTGGCTGGAGGCCCTGGCAAACCCCTTCTCTCTATATCTGCCTTTTTTTCCCTCTCTCCCTCTCCCTCTTTCAAATAGATAAAAATAAGAAATATTTTTAAAAATGTGTCTCTTGATTCAAATTTCTTTTGACATTCCTTCAATTATATTTCAAAGTAATTTCTACTTTTAAATTATATATGCTATATAGTTTCCACTTAACAAAAATATGGTTGTTAATATGTCTGTAATTTGTTATCTGCTAGAATGATTTCCTAGTTAAAAAAATTAACAATTTACCATTGAGCAAGGGCATTTCCATTAGTATGCCATGGTATGTGATAAGATGGGAAAAACTGTAACAATGTCTGGATTGTTGTAGAGTCAAGATAGAGAAAACAGGGGAGAGTTGGATTTTTGAATATAACCACAAGGAGACAACTTTGCAGCATGGAGGAGAGAAGATCCAACAGGTCATAGTAAATGAACTGTGGAGACCAGAAAATGGTCTGAAAATACCCTGATCAAGAGTCTCTTTGCATGCACGTGTGTGTGTGTGTGTGTGTGTGTGTTCCTATGGATGTGGCTATACATATGTCTGTGTTCATGTACATGTGTATATATGTGTGTGAACATCAGATGTCCTCCTCCGTCTCTTTCTACCTTATCTTTTGATGCAGGATTTCTAACTGAACACAGAGCTCATCAATTTAGCTAGACTAGCTAGCCAGTAAGCAGAGGGAATCCAACTGTCTCCACCTCTCTAGTGTTAGGATGTCAGGCACTCCACCCATTTTCACTAGCGTTTTCTGTGAGTACTGGAGATCCAAACTCAGCTCTTCATGCTTACACTGTAAGCACTTTACCACTGAGCCATCCCCCCACCACCCCGCCACCCCGACCAACAGCTTGGTCGCTTTGCTTGTAGGAAAATGGTGGGAGACGGTGATGATTGTGCTAGTGAAGTTTCCATCACTGTAGCACGTACCTAAGATGACCAACTTCTAAGGAGAACAAGTTTCTTTGGGCTCGCAGTTTGGGAAGTTTCAGCCATGATCACTTGACTCTTTGTTATGGGGCCCGTGGTGAGATGGACGTCAGGATGGCAGCGTGTGCCAGAGGATGGCTGCTCATCTACGACCAGGAAGCAGAGCACTAATGCAGAAGAGGCACATCCTCAGTCTCCACCAATGACATGCAAATGCCCTGAAGGCAGCCTTTCTTCCTGAAGCCTTTGCCATCTAATGGCGCCATGCTGAGAATGAAGCCTTTAACACATGGGTCTCTTGAGGACGCTTGAAGCTGAAAGATTTATCTGATCTGAAGAGAAACGAGAGTGTAGAGAACAAGAAGTGGCATTGCCTGAAGCAGCCCAAATGGAATATTTTGCACTGAAGCTTGCTTACTACGTTGTCATCTGTTCTTCACATTCTATTACTTGCCCCTTTCAAATCATCCCTGGCTTCCTCAAAAATTTGTGCACGGTTATTTTGTTTCATTTCCTTCTTATTTATATTTAGGAATGTTAGGCTTTTATTAAATCCAAAAATAGGTCTTCAGATTTGGGTTGCGGGATTCTACTTACACAATCATGTCATTTGTTAATCATTTGTCAGCCAGCCAGTCTCATGCGTCTGTCAAGACTATAGTTCAGGGCTGAAGAGATGATGTAGCACTTAAGGTGCTTGCCTGCAAAGCCAAAGGACCCAGGTTCAAATTCTGAGGACCCACGTAAGCCAGATGCATAAGGTGGCACATGCATCTGGAGTTCATTTGCAGTGGCTGGAGGCCCTGGTGTGCCCATTCTCTCTTTTTCTCCCTCTTTCTGTATCAAATAAACAAAAAAAAAAAAAAAAAAAAAACTATTGTTCTGTTCCACAGTTCTTTGGATAGAAGCAAATTGGGTAGAAAATGGGGTTAATTATTTTTGGGCTTTCATCTTCCTCACATTTTAGCCTCATAATTCAATGTTCTACTAGAAGTTCCTTTATTCTATTAAAACATATTAAAGGTATTTACCCAGCTTTTAAGGTTGTTCCCAACATAAGGGCAATTCAAACAACCTAGCAGAGTTTCACTTTCATTTCCAATGACTTCAATATAATAAATGCAACCAGCCATCTGGTAAAGACAGACTTGTGTACTGTAGAGTTGTAACATCTGTCTAAACACTGTGGACAGGCTCAGAAGGTAGCAGTGAGGATGGGGGAGGCTAGTCTGAACATACTGTGAAGGAAGAGCCAGTACAATTTGCTGATGTTTGGAGCAGAGACCACATGATCAAAAGAAAGCCAAAGAGGATGTCAAGGCTTGTGGCTTGAGCAAATGGTAACAGACACAATGACTGAGATGGGGAAACATAGCAGAGTACAAAGGGGAAATTTAAAAAAATGATTTTAAGGGGCTGGAGAGATGACTTAGTGGTTAAGGCACTTGCTTGTGAAGCCTAAGGACCCATCTAACCCAGACGCACAAAGTGGCTCCTGCATCTGGAGTTCATTTGCAGTGGCTAGAGGCCCTGACATGTCCATTCTCTCTCTCTTTCTCTCTCTGCCTCTTTCTCACTCTCTTTCAAATAAATAAATAAAACATTAATTTTTTTGTTTCAGATATGGTAGCTTTGTAATTATGCAAACAGGTATAGATGCAGAGGAGGTAGAAAACTTTATGATCCTCAGAGTTCAGGCGAGAAGTGGAGACCAGAACTATCAATTTCACAATTGCCAGTATATAGATAATTCCAAGTCTGAATGAGATCCCCTATGCAGAAAGGTAGCCTTCAACTTGACTTCACAGCTCTCCAGGAGTGATAATTCGGGACAGGAGGACGGTGGCACACAGCAGGCAGACATCTCATAGGAGAAGCCAGTTAAGGAAGTAAAAACTCTTAAAAGATCAGGTCTTAGGAGCCAAGTAAAGAAAAGCCTATAGCTATGCCGAGACCGATAAAGCACAAACGCTCCTGGGGGTTATCCTATGAGCTTATTTCCTCTCAGCATGAAGCAAGAGTCCACGTGAGTAGTGAGGTGTGAGTTACATTTGAACATTTGCCCTTCAGTGATTTATACAGTGAATTTTAGTGATCAGAAAGAGAAAGAGTTCCAGTTTTTGTATTCTTTGCTTTGCTCTTGTTTACCATGATGATTGCGTCTTTGCCAAGAAGGACGGAACTAATCTGAGGCTATTCTGATAGTTGCTAATGTCATAAAGCTTATGTCCTGCTAAGGGTAAAGTCACGTGGGTGGTCAAGGGGCCAGATACCTCTTCCCCTGGTGATTTAACAGTATTGAGAACTGCTAGAAACATCCATTTCAGGGCACTAGTTACCAACTTTTTTAGCTGCTTTTGGAAGGTCTTCCCATAGCACAAAATCAAAAAGATTTTGGAGATTTAGGAGGGTGACATTCTCAAGTAGAACAATGTGGTACTTAACCCTGTCCTCATTTTCCACCGTATTTTACCTACAAATATATTTTGATGGGTGGTGGACATCATTATACAAAATTATTTAAATGGTAAGGTAATTAGTGCAAAATGGGAAACATGCTTACATGTGACGTAACACACTATGAAATATGCTAGCTCTTTGTTTCCTGTTAAAAATATCCCTTGTGGTGATTTGGGCTGGAAGAGGCTAAGAGGAATTTCTGAATAATGAACTTTCCTCTTGTACCAAGCAGGTGTGCTGTGACCAACTCAATGGTGTGAGGAGGAGAGAGGGAGAGAGAGAGAAAACCAAGGGCAACATGCTCAGTCTTCAGACAGCACAGGAGCCAACCGAAATCACTTTCACTTGGTGGTGACATTTGTTGGGAGACTTTGGGAGCTGTGGTGATCACTAAAGAAGAAAGAATGCCACTGAACCAGGAGAAGAGTGACAAGTTATTGGCTGAGTCTAGGTTGAGACTACAAGAAAGGAAGGAACAATAGGTCAAAGGAACCACCCCAAAAAAAATAAAACAAAAGGTCACTGTACCGTTTGAAGGTGGCTCGGAGGACCCAGAGCACTTCTTAAGCATGTACAGGCTGACGGCTCGTGCTCAGCACATTTCACTAAGATTGTTACTTTGCTGTCCAAACGTTTCAACACCTGCTTCACATGAGGGAAAACCCTCCTGTAAACAATCGTGAGTCATTCCCAAAGTCCGTGGAAAAGGTACTCTTGGGTATATGCATGTTTTCTCCAGGCTACCTTTGATGGACAGTGACTGAAAATAGTGCATAACCTTCTTCGCCCTAGAAATGTTTGCTGCAAAAAGGGAAAGTCGGGGGGGGGATAGGGGGGATGTGGAAATCCAGGACACATTATTATACACCCAAGCACATAAATAAATCCATCCCTTACGTATTTATATAGGTGGAAAACATGATGATTACATTTCCAAATGGTTTTGCAAACTTCCACAAATGTGTACTTTAAAAGTCACAGCAATGAATGCAGACTGGATGGATCATTAGTCGTGAGATGAAGAGGCATTCCCTTTGGATTACTAAGTCCAAGAAGGACGAGGCCAGACACAATTTGATTGAACAGCAAGAAGGCATACCTTTAGAATATTTGAAACCACAAACCACATTGCAACATGCAGGACCATTATTCATTCACTCACACTTTCCGCCCATGCTTCTGAGCATCTGTTATGTCACAAGCACATTTAAATAATAAGAGCTGGAGATACTAAGAGGACTGAAACAGGTCCACCATGTAGAGAGAGAACAACTGAAATTGCAGTGCAGTATCATGAACATTAGAATGGCGGACATACAAGGCTTTAGGGAAGCGTGGAGGAGAGAGAAAATAGAAACTGGAATTTTGATGATGCCTTATGTACTACTGTGTGATCTCACTCATGTCAAATCTAAGGAGTTGGCCTCATGGAAGCTGATAGCAGGCTAAAGTATGGCAGGTTTAGGAAAAGTTGATTAATGGGTGCCAAGTCACAGATAGGAGCAAAAAGTTCTGCCGTGCTATTGTACAGTAGGGTGCAGATAAATAATGCTAATTACTGCACATTTCAAAAAGCTAATAAAATGAATTTTATATGGTTTTTCTATAAACAAATGACAGATCCTTGAGAGGTTTAACCTGATTTAATTGCAATATATATTTCAAAATATTACATAGTTCCTCACTAACATACACATTGTGTGTATGTGTGTGTGTGTGTGTGTGTGTGTGTGTGTGTGTGTCTATAAAAAATATCAGGGCTGAAAATATGGCTTAGTGGTTAAAGCACTTGCCTGTGAAGGCTAAGGACTCAGGTTTGATTCTCCAGTACCCATGTACGCCAGATGCACAAGGTAGTGCATGCGTCTGAGTTTGTTTGCAGTGGCTAGAGGTCCTGGAGCACCCATTCTCTCTGTGTGTCTGCCTCTTTCTTTCTCTCTCTCTCTCTTGCTCTGAAATAAATAAAATAAATATGTTTAAAAATAATAAAATCAAAAAGTCAGGGCTGGAGAGATGGCTTAGCGGTTAACCCTGCCTGCTGCTAAGCCTAGGAACACCTGTTCCATTCTCCAGGTCCTACTTTTAGCCAGACGCAGTGACATAAGGGCACAATACCGCACTTTCCCACAAGGGGACGCACACATCTGGAGTTTGTTCACAGCAGCTGAGAGGCTGCTGGCACGCCCATTCTCTCTCTCTCTCTCTCTCTCTCTGACACTCTCCAAAAAAAGTCAAAACATCTTACTATTGAATAACTAAATGATTTAGCCAGAAAAGTAGTTTAGTTGAAACCATGCTAGATGGTTTCATCAAAATAGCAATACTGACAAAGAATAATGATAGTCTTTAAAATGGTGTCAGTGTTGTTGTGCTAAGGGTGTGGTTAGTCATCCTTCAAAAACTACTTTTCCTGTGCTGGAGAGATGGCTTTGCTAAGGCACATGCCTACTGCTAAGCCTAAGAACACCTGTTCCATTCTCCAGGTCCCACTTTTAGCCAGTCACAAAAGTGACGCAAGGGCGCAATGTCGCATTTGCCCACAAGGGGCAGACATGTCTGGAGTTCACTCACAGCAGCTGAGAGGCCACTGGCGCACCCATTCTCTAGCTCTCTGCCTCTTCCTCTCTGTTTCTGCCTCTCTGTCTCTTTCACATAAAAAAAAAAAAACCCTACTTTTGTTCATGTACAGAGTTTTTTTCTTACAAGTTTTAGAATTCTAATTAATTTTATCCAACTTTTCTAAAGAAGTAAAAAATTCAAGTTGTGGTACAACTGTAGTGTGTAGGAGTCCATGTCTCCCAGCAGGGCTGTCCCTGGCTGTATTGTCGACCTCTGTCCACTGCAAATATGGATGACACACCACCTTTGGAGTGTCTGGAGAATTGTCTAGAAATTTAATCTGAAGCTCCAAATAACCCACTTAAGATATTAAATACATGACACTTCCATTCATCCCATGATTACAGCCTGACCATGTCCAGTGTTGCTTTCTAAAGATCCCTGCAAGAATAAGTCATATCAATTGTTTTCAGGGAAAAGAACAGAGTATTTGGGGGACAGTACCAGAAGGAAGAATTTGTTTTTTTAGTTTTTTTTCTTCCCTTCATCCTTCCTTCCTTCCCTCATTTCTTCCTTCCTCCCTCCCTCTTTTCTTTCTTTCTTTCCTCCCTCCCTCCCTCCTTCCTCCCCCTCCCTCCCTCCTTCCCTCCCTCCCTTCCTTCTTGCTTTCTTGCTTTGTCTTTTTCTTTCTTCCCTTCTTTTTATGCATGTGTTTGTGTTTATGTGTGTGCACATTCATGTTTGTGTGGGTGTACTTTCAAGTGTGGGTGTGAATATACATGGGCAAGTGTGTGTGTGTGTGTGTGTGTGGAGACCACTCATGTGTGTGGGTGTTCTTTCAAGTGCGAGTGTGAATACACGTGTGCATGTGTGTTTGGAGACCAGATGACAACAATGGGTGTTGTCTTCAGAAACACTGTCCACTGCCTTTGAGACAGGACCTTTCATTGGCCCGGAGCTCACCAGATAGCCTGGACTGGTTGAATAGGAAGCCTTAGAGATCCTGTTGTCTCCACTTCCTGAGCCCTGAGAGTATATGCATACACCATCGTTTCCAGCATGTTACATGATACTGGGAATTGAACTCAGGTCCTTATAAGGCAAATACTTTACTGATTGAGCTCTCTCCCCAGTCTTAAAAAATGCATAATTCTTTGAACAGTTTTGCTATATAGTATCATATGACTCTATGACCTGTTTTTATTTTTTTAAAAATAACTAGTTTTTTAAAATATGTGCTTATTTAAATTATATAAACTTTGGATAAATTTGTGTTAGATTTTAGGGAATTCTACCAGCTAACATATATGTGCTTTTCATACTAGACTCAACTGAAATATATTTTCGGTTAAAGTGTCCTTCTTAAATGGATTTTTGCTCAGAATACTATAATAATCATATGGGAAGTTGTGAAGTGCTTTGAATATAATTCTATTTCCTCCCTTCTGGACAATATGAGGAGGAAACTCACCATATGCTTGACATACATCATATGTAAAATATGTATTTATCAGTATGTGACAAATTCAGAGTAATAATCATGTTTAAACAAATATCCCGATTCAATTATTGTCAGGCTTGAATGGAGCCATAAAAACTCCTGCCATTGTTACAGTGACAATAATGGGATAATATGGCCATTGGATCAAATTTTGAACCATGTTCTTATGTCTTTGGCCAAGTTGATGAACAAGCCACAGAAAGAACAGCATTTCACAGGTTGCTTTGAATTCCTCAGATAGTAAAACTCTGTGTGGAACATGCACACTTGAAAGGCTAGAGAGATTTTATTAAATCATATTCTCTTTTAAGTTTCTTTTTTCAAACAGAGAGTGACAGAGAGAATGGACATGCCAGGGCTCTAGCTGCTGCAAATGAATTCCATATGATTGCACCACTTTGTGCATCTGGCTGGGAGTGGTGGCACATGCCTTTAATCCCAGCACTTTGGAGGCAGAGGTAGGAGAATTGCTATGAGTTCAAGGCCACCCTGAAACTACAGAGTGAATTCCAGGTCAGTCTGGGCTAGAGTAAGACTCTCCTTGAAAAACAACAACAACAACAACAACAACAACAACAACAATGGCACCACTTTGTGCTTCTGGCTTTATGTGGTTAGTGGGGAATCAAACCTGGGTCATGAGGCTTTGCAAGCAAGTGCCTTAACCACTGAACCATCTCTTCAGTCCTCCCTTTTCTTTTTTCAAAAGAATATTTTTATTTATTTAAAGTCATATTTTCTAATTTAAGAGTGCTTCTTCTGTCCAGAAAATATTTGTAAGGTATGAAACCCTTCACATTTGAAAATACGCAATTCCTCCAGAAACAACAGTGAGCTCAGTGGCAGCCACGATCCCAGCTCAGCAAGATCTCCACACCTCAGCGCTCCTTCCTGTGTCCCGACTTTCTCCATTACAATCTCATAATACAGACACACCTACTTTCACCAACCACTTCTTTTATTTCCTGGCACAGTGTTTGGTGGCTTTGTCGTTGTTTCAAAGTGCATGGTATTCAGATATTATTACCTGTGGATAGAGGAAGCTTCAACTGCAGACATATTCCTATGTCCAATTACTGACTTAAAAAAATATAGAGAGCAAAGGAAAAGTCACCTTAAAATATAATTCAGGCCAAGAATAATAAACAGTATCATTATCCTTCTTTTAGAGAAAGACACAAATGTGTTCAATATGACTATTAGCATAACACAACCTCAGATTTCAAATATACTTTCTAGTTCTTGTGGGGCAAATGGCAAGCTCTCAATGAATTTATCCTTAAGAATCGTGTGTGTGTGTGTGTGTGTGTGTGTGTGTGTTTGACATCCATGTGTCCTCAGAAACCACAACAGAGTTTAAACCCCACTAATCTCATGGAAAATTGTCAAGGGCAAAACCATTACTAAAGTTCTCAAAGCAGCGAAGTTCACTCTCTATGAGCCAAGGCCTGCTCCTTAGGGTTTTTACCTCAGAGCAGCAGCTGCCTCAAGAGGCCCATCATTTCACACTCATGGAGGAAGCAGCAACCAGGTTCCAGTCCATCACAGGAGAATTGATGGAGACCTTCATACTTCTGATGTCATGCACCGACTTTTCAGAAAGGTGACTTGGATCTGATGCAATAGATTCCTTGAAATTGTATGCATTAGTAATGCGAGTTGGCAGGCATGGTTTACTGCCATGAATGGAGGAGGAAGAGTGGGATGTTGTGCTTAGAGAATTAGGATGAGTGGACTGTGAGATTTCCAATAGCATCACGGGAGCTTAAAGATGCCAAACTTTTTTTTTTTTTTTTTTTTTTTTTTTGGAGAGAGACGCAGAGAGAGACAGACAGAGAGAGAGGGAGAGGGAGACAGATAGAGAATGGGCGTGCCAGCAGTCTCTCAGCTATTGTAAACGAAATCCAATCGTGCGCCCCCTTGTGGTCAAGTGTGGCATTGCACCCTTGCATCACTGCATCTGGCTAAACGTGGGACCTGGAGATTGGAACGGGTTCTTAGGCTTAACAGGCAGGCACCTTAACCGCTAAGCCATCTCTCCAACCCAAAGATGCCAAACTTTGTAAGACAACTAATGGAATCCTAAGTAGCATAGCATTAGATTTAAAGATCTCCTGAGTCTAGCAAGGAGTGGTCAATAAGTTATTCAATAACACCTTCACACAGTGAATTGACTTGGGTGGTGATGGCAAGTCCTTGGCCTTCATTACTTCCTTAATCTGCATCCCATAGGGAGACCAAAGGAGTGATCATCTGAATGTAAAACAAAGAGATATCTTTAGCACGTTTTCCACCACCAAAGCCCTGCTGATGCCAACACAAGATGAGTGTTTCTTTGTACCTTCATCTCACTGCATACTTCTGTGGTTAATAAACCATGTGACAAACTGCACTGCAAGGTGACTGTACAAAGTCTCAATCTGAAAAGAGTTCTCTAAAGGAAGAAAAACCCAACAGAGATTTAAATCTCAAGAAGCTAGAGTTCCATCAAATACAGTTAGTTGCAGAGCCTGTTTTGCAGAGGGTGTTGAATGAAACCCATCAACATCATTCACTTTCTGTAGCCTTTGGATGCTCCAGTGGGACCATCGGTTAGCACATGGTACTTACACAGAAGTTGAGGATGGTTTGAAAATATTCACAGCAGTGGGAGCATAGCTGGGTTTACTTGCTTACTAAACAACACCCTACCACAAAGAAAATGAAGTAAGTCAGACGCTAGCCATGCAACATGGGTGATTTAAATATGCTATAGGCTTTTTAGATCTTTAGCTTTCTTGATTGATTTTTACTTATAAACACATCATTCTATATGGTTAGTACAGTCAAGGCTTCCTTCTCTCTTTGCCACTAAAATTGCCTCCACTGAGACATTTATAAAAGAATCACTCTTTTCCAGTGAAGAGGATTAGTATCAACAGTAAAGAATCAAACATAAGGGTCTGAATTGATTGGGTAGTTCTTCAGTGTCTTTAAAAATTATTAACATATGCATAAACCAATGGATTTAAGTGTGATATTTCCACACATGCACAACATTGCTCATATTCATTCACCTGTGTTATACCTTCATCCCCTTCTCCTTTGGCATCCTTTCCAGTCCTTAGTAATCACCCCTCTATTTCAGGTTGTCTTTAAAAAAAATGCTTGCATGTATGTGAAAAAAATCTGACACTTGTCTTCCTGACTCTGGATTATTTTGCTTAACATGATGATATTGAGTTCCATCCATTTTTCTGCAGATGACAAAATTTGTTTCTCTGTGGCTGAATGACATTATATTGTGTATATTTACACCACATTTTCTCTGTTCATTCTTCTGTTGATAACCAGGCCTGGTTCCTCCTTAGCTACTGTGAACAATGCTATAATAGTATAATGCCAGGGGCATGTACCACCTTGTGCATCTGGCTCTACATGGGCACTGGGGAATCAAATCCAGGCCATGAGGCTTTTGCAAGCAAGCACGTTTAACTGTGGAGCCATCTCTCCAGCCCCTATATTTAGTGTTTTTTTAAAAGAAATATCTATAGTGCTTCTCATCTTAATTATGCTAGTTTATAAGTGTTATACATCCTTGCAAGTGTCAACATCCTTGCAAGCCTTTATTATCTTTTGTTTTGATAATGGTTATTATCAAATCACCTGGGCTGTGATGATATCGCATATTTTTAATTTGTATTTCCATAATGATTACTGATAGTGTGCATTATTTCATATGATTATTTGCCATTTATAGTTTTTCTTTTGTGAAGTATCTATTCAGATCATTCATTGGCCCATGTTTTAAATTGAATTATTTGGTTATTTTTGTTGTTATATTTTTCAAGTTCTTTATTATAGGTATTAATCTTCCACCAAATGAATAGCTGGCAAAAACTTTTCTGCCTTTTTGTAGCTTAGCTTTCTACTCTGTTGATTATGTCCTTTGCTGTGTAGAAGCTATTTAGCTTGATGAAATTCTTTTCATTAATTATTATTATTATCAACATATTTCATGTGGATACATCATGTGTTGGTATCCTCTTTTCCCTTGTCCCTGCCCCCATTCTGCTTGGAACTCTCCACAGTGGGGTTGCAGGTATTCCCCAAGGGGTTGTGGGTTATGCATTGTGGGAGCAGCAGTCAGATTTTGTTTGGCGGGGGGAATGCCTCTGAACATGATATCTCAACCTGTGGTTCTTTCCATCTTTCTGCCCCCTCTTCCGCAAAACTCCCTGAGCTGTGGTAACCTGGGATTTGGAGTCCTGTTGAGAAAATCAATACCTTTCCAGTAGTTGCAGGACTTCAGGGCTCATATTGAAGTCTCTGATCCATTTACAGTTGATTTTTGCCCAGGGTGAGAGGTAGGGGTCAAGTTTCAGTTGTCTGCATGTGGTTATCTAGTTTTCCCAGAACCACTAATTGAGAAGCTGCTCCTGCCACGATGTATGGTTTGGGCACTTTTATTGATAAACAGCTGTCTGGTTGGTGATAGAAACACAGGTTTGCTTCTGGGCTCTTTATTCTTCTCTATTGGTCGGTGTCTATTTTTATGCCAATATAATGTTGTTTTTGTTACTATGGCTTTGTAATATGTCTTGACATCAGGTATTGTAAGACAGTTTTGTTTCTTTTTGCTCAGTCCTTTTGAGTATTAGAGGGTCTTTGTGTCTCCGTATGAATTTTACGATTTTTTTTTCTAGTTCTGTGAAGAATGTCATTGGAAATTTGACAAAGAGTGCATTGAATCTATGGATCACTGTGGGTACTCGGATCATTTTAACAATATTGATTTTTCCATCCCCAAAACATGAAAAGTATTTCTTCTCCTTAATATATTCTTTATTCTTTGGAGCGTTTTGTAATTCTCACTGAAGATGTCTTTTACTGTCTTGGGTTTATTGATGGTGTGTGTGTGTGTGTGTGTGTGTGTGTGTGTGTGTGTGTTGTTGTGAGTGGGATCTCTCCTATTCCTTTCTCAGCTAATTCATCGTTGGTGGATAGGAAGGTTACAGAGATCTGTATGTTGAGTTTGCATCCTGCCATTTTGCTGAATACATGCATCAATCCATTGCTTTGGTGGCACTTTCAGATTTTTACAGGTATAGAGTCACATCACCTGTGCACAAGGGAAATTTGACTTCCTATTTTTCCATCTATGTCTTTTGCTTCTTTTTTCTTAATAGCTGTGACTAGAATTCCAGAAAAAGAGGGCCAAGAATGACATCTCTGTCTTATATCTGATCTCAGCAAAAATGCTCTCAGATTTTCCCTATTCAGTATGATTTTGACTATGGATCCTTTACATATCATGAGGGAATGCTGAAATTTATCAACTGCTTTTATCTGCATTTATTGAGATGGCCATATGATTTTTTTCTTTCATCCTTTGTATGTATATGTCACAGCTATTGAATTTTGTGAATTGAAACACAGTAACATCTTCAGAATGAAATCAGCTTGATCATATTGTGTGATCATTCTGGGTGTCTTAGTATTTTGTTGTGGGTTCTTGCGTCTATATTCAAGCCCTCCCCCCCCCTTTTTTTTTTTTAACAATATCTATGTCAGAGAGCCCAGAAAGGCTTCTTTCCTCCCAATGTCTCAGCAAAGCCTGAAAAACATTGGAGTTGTTCCTAAGAAGCTGTTGATGTTGTCTTCACATTGCTGGGACAAAGTACCTTACTAAATGCAGCTGATGGGAGGAAAGGGCTTATTTTGTCTTATAGCCTCCAGTGGAAGCTTCATGATAGCAGGGAAAGCATGGCACCAACAGAGGCTGGACATCACCTGTTGCCATAGCAGATGGGAAACAGCATCAAGAAAGTGAGCTGAGCTCCCGAAAATGGAGAGCTGGCTATAACACCTCAAAACACTTCCACCTTGTTTGAGGCAGGGTCAGTGCTGAATGTACCAGGACAGATGGCTGCAGGGTTTGGGTAATTCTTCTGTCTCTGCCTCTCTTCTTTGTGATTGGCATGAACTGGGCTCAGAGGCACTCCTCCGGAGCTCACTCTTCTACTGCAACCCATTTTCTCAGTACTCTCTTGAAATTTTTATTTTTAAAAAATCATCCTTTTGAATTTTTTATTATACATTTCACCCATTTCAATACCTATCTTTGGACTCTGAGAGATGATTTCCATGAGATGTCATATTTCCTTGGGTTTTTTAAAAAAGATATTTCTTGAGTTTCTATCTTTGGATTTGCACACCTGGCATGACTGCAGATGTGTAACTTTTTTTTTTTTTTTTGGTTTTTGAGGTAGGGTCTCACTCTAGCTCAGGCTGACCTGGAATTCACCATGTAGTCTCAAGGTGGCCTTGAACTCACTGCGATCCTCCTACCCCTGCCTCCCAAGTGCTGGGATTAAAGGTGTGTGCCACCATGCCCGGCAACAGATGTGTAACTTTTGTTAACATATATTATTTGTATAAAATAATAGTTTTCATGATAATATTTTCATATATGTATACAATGTACTAGTTCCTTCTTTCCCCCACATATTCCCTTCTACTTTAATGTCTTTTAAATATCCATATACCACAAAGGAGAGAAAACATGAAACATTTATGTTTCTGAGTCTGATTTTGTCCATTTTCCTGAAAAATGACTCTTTAATTTGTCCTTTGAGATGAATATTCTTCCTTGGAGTCTACATGCCTTTTCTTTATACAGTCATCTGTTTGTGGGCATCGCCTAGGCTCATTCCATAACATGGCTATTGTGAATAATGTTGTAGTAAAACACAAGTGTGCAGGTATCCCTATCAATTCCTTTGGGATGGGTAGTGTAGAAAAATCATATGAGAGTTCTGTTTTTGGTGTTTTGGGGGGACAACCGTACTGCTTCGTGTTCTTACCAGCAGTACAAACGAGTTTGTTTTCCTTTCATCTTCCCTCACCAGCATGTGCTGTTGCTTATGTTCTTGACAACCCTTCAGACTAGAGTGAAACAGAGAATCATTGTAGTTTGGATTTGCATTTCCTTAATGAGCCCTTATTGAAGATAATGTGTCTTTCCTCTGATGTATGTGTTTGGCACCTTTGTTAAAAATTACATGTCTGGAACAGGGTAGATGGCTCAGTAGACCAAGTATTTTCTGTGCAAGAATCCATGGAAAAGCCAGACATGGTAGTATGTGTCTGTAATTCCATCACACCTCTGGTTAGCTGGGAGGTAGAGATAGGAGAATCCTCTAGAAGGTCACAGGACTGGCTAGCCTAGAATCCTTAGATCACAGACTTTTGGGAGACACTTAAGATCCAAGCTATAGCACAAGGGTTCACTAGCATAGCACTCAAATGGTGGTGCTGCTGCTACCATCAAAATAAAGCTATTGAAGTGGGGCACCACACCCCAAACTCTCTTGTGCCTTGGTTAGTCAAGACCTCGGATGTCAGACCTAACCAAGCACTCATCTGTTTTCTAACCTTATTTTTTTTTTTGTATTTTTAAGAATGCCATATAAACAAAATTATAGCATACATAGTCTTTAAGGCTGATTTCACTTAGCATAATTCATTTGAGATTCATCTTTGTTGCATGTGTCAACATTCATCCTTCCTTTTTTTATTACACACAGCTTTTCTTTTCTTAAAAATAATATCTATTTATTAGAAACAGACACACACACAGAGAGAAAGGGCACACCATGGCCACTGCAAACAAATTCAAGATGCATGTGCCACCATGTGCATCTGGCTTATGTGGAACCTGGAGAATTGAACCTGGGTCCTTAGGCTTCACAGGCAAGTGCTTTAACCACTAAGCAATCTCTCCAGCTCTGATTCTTTTTTATGAGTGGCTATTCCATCATACAGCTGTACTATGTTATGTGTATCTATTTGTGTAGAAAAGGGTTTTTGCATTGTGTACTTCTGGGGGTCATTATGGATAAATAAAAATATTATGAACACTTAGGGACAGGTGTTTGTGTGAACATAGGTTTTCATTTCACTTGAGTAAATACTCAGTAATGGAATTTCTGGATTATACTATAATATACATTTAGCTTTAATAATAAACTATCAAATTACTTTGTAAAGTGCCTACAATGTTTTTCATTCTCTCTATCAATGTAGGGCGATTCAGATGAAATGGAGGCAATTCAGATGAAATCTCAGTATTGTCTGGGACTTTTAGCAGTTCTCCTTGGTATGTAGGTTTAAGTCATGTGGCTTTAATTTACAGTTAACATTAGACTAATGAATGATGTGGAATTTTCTTTTGTAAGTGCTAGTTTTAGTTGACACATAACTATCTGTTTATGAGTTATAACATGATATGTCAATATATGTGTAGCATGTGCAATAATCATCACATTAAGGCAACTGATATATTTATCACTTCAACTACTTTATCATTTCTTTGTGTTAGGAACATTGAAAATCCTGTCTAACTATTGTGAAATATTCAGTTAATTACTGTCCACATAGCTACAATCCTTACCATCTGTTCTGTCGAGTTTGCATTCTGAATGACTCTGATGTGATTCAAAAATCAATCTCGGTGCTTAGAGATAGCTTCATCTTATTTCAGTTTTTATTGTGATTTTATATGACTCACATTAAGAAGGATTGGTGCCTAAGCAAAACTTCCATGTGAAACTCTCTTGAAATTCTATGTAAGATACAACTGCTCTCAAAATCTTCACAAAAAAGTGATAAAATTTTTAACTCTGGGACTTTTCTGGAGCTCATAGTAAATATTGACCTTGGGTTTTATTTTATTATTTTATTTATCTTGAGGTGATAGTCTCACTGTGTTGCCCTGGCTGGCCTTCAACTGTTATGCTCAGTGATCTCCCTGGTTTAGCCTCCAGAGTTGCCAGGATTATGGATGGCTGTCCTGGTAAGAAATTATTAAACTATTTAAATGTAAACAATTGAAGAAAAGAGAAAGAATGTACATGAACTAAAGCTATTAAAAATCTCTCTGCCCTACCCCCACCTTCTTGGTTGTATGCCTTTCAGAGAAGCCTTGAAGAGAAATATTGGGCCTTTCTTTGGTGCAAAGTGAGATAGCAGAGTTCCCACAGCAAGTGAAAAGTGTCACATGTGACCATTCTCCGACCCATCCTTCCCTTTCTCTTTGTAAAGACTTGGAAGCCATTCCTACTTATTTAAGACTTATTTTGTTTAAAGAAAACACTTTCGCTCAAATGACTAGCTGGATTTATACTGTCCAGGGATCCCCTTCAAAGGAGGATGTGAGGCAATTAACTCTGTGAATTTTGAGGCTATTTTAGTCCATGGTAGGATATGCTGGTTTCAGTACATTATTCGTAAACCACAGTGAGCATGAGGTCTTGTATTTTGAACGCAGAAGGTAATTTGGCCTGAAAGGATTCAGGTTCTGTTGGATGGCTTGTATGCACTGTTGGGCCTGGGGAGATGGCTCTCAGTTAAAGGTGCTTCCCTGCCTGCCTGACAGGGTTCAAATCCCCAGTCATCCATATAAAACCAGACAGGCATTCAATTGCAGTAGCAAGAGACTCTGTCACACCAAACTCTCTCTCTCTCTCTCTCTCTCTCTCACACACCACACACACACACACACACACACACACACACACACAAATAAATAATTTTTAAAATATTTTTTAAATACACATTATTGTTAAATTTAGGTTCCTGTAATAACCTCTTATTTCCCCAAGCTGAGGCAATGGCTTGGGTGGAGATGGATTAATGTTAAACTAAGGCATGAGAGAGGGCAATGAAGAAAGGAAAACTGGGGAAATTCTATCTGAGGATGTGCTCTTGAGCAAGTCAACCCAAAGGTCAACTTATATTTGAACTTTCCTGGATGTGCTCTGGGAAAACTGAGATTTTCTATGGATTAATAACTTTGGTAGCACTGACCTACAAGTTTATCACCTTAATTGGATGACTTTCTGTAACATAAGTTTCTAACTAACTCCACACATAAATTAAATATTTCCTTCAGCTTTTTCATAATAGGATGTAGTACATTCTTCCCATTTATTGGACATTGAGACATATGACTTTGGCTATTATTTAATCCAAAAGTATTAAGTAGAGTTGTATTAATGTGGTTATGACTTGAGCACTGGTGTGCCTTTACTGTGGACTCAAGAGATCTTCCTACATTATTACTGGAGGTACACAGAATGCTGCTGTCACCTTCTCGTTGCTGAGACAAAACACCTGACCAAAAGATGCTAATAGGAGGAGAGGGTTTATTTTAGGTTTACGGTTTTGAGGGGAAGGAAGCTTGATCATGGCAAAGCAGAGGCTGAACATCACATCTTGCTACAACAGCTGACAAGAAGCAGCAAGAGTGAGGTGACTAACACTGGCAAGCTGGGCTGTTAAACCTCAAGGTCTGCCTGCTGTGACACACCTCCTCCAGCAAGGCTCCACCTCCCAACTTGCCATAGCTAGGGACTCAGTATGAGACTTAATCACAAAGACATGGGGACAAGAGGGACATTCTACATTAAAACTACCACACAGGGCTGGAGAGATGGCTTAGCGGTTAAGGCGCCTGCCTGCTAAGCCTAAGAATACTGGTTCCAATCTCCAGATCCCATTTTTAGCCAGATGCAAAGTGACACAAGGGTGCAATGCCACACTTGACCACAAGGGAGTGCATGCATCTGGATTTTGTTTGCAGCAGCTGAGAGGCTGCTGGCACGCCTATCTCTATCTGTCTTCCTCTCCCTCTCTCTGTCTCTCTCAAAAAAAAAAAAAAAAAAACCTACCACACAGAAGTACCTTTATCATAGAGACTTTTTTCCCCCTCAGTTCTAGGGATAGAGCTCAGGGCCTTGCACATGCCAGAAAAGTGCTGTACTGCTGAACTACATCTCAGCCCGAGAAATAGCTCTTGATGGCATGAAACTACTTGTGTCTTTAGTGTTTACTAATTAGTTCTGGTTAACTAGGTGAACAAATATGTATCACTATATGTATATGTTTGGCATTGTCACAGATGTTGGAAAATTAAAAGTAAAGATGAGTTTCCTCTCAACACATGGAAGTAGAAACACCTCTAGGATGCGTCTCTTGTTGAAAATGAGTTTTTAATTCTACTCACCATAAAATGGCTTACCAAGCTTTTTTCACTGTAAGAACAGTGTTTTAATCTTGCAGTCTGATCCTTGACCAAACTTCAGTGCACATAGATGTTTCTATGAAATATATAGTGTAGGTAGTATTAATGGGTATGCCCTTACCTTTTGGTCCCTTTATCCAAACTTCTGTTGCTAGTTAGAACTACTTATTATAATGACCACAACAATAGCAGTATGATGATCTCTTGTCCAAGGATTTTCTTAGCTTTCTGTCAAAGTTCATTTCTCTTCTCTGTGTTAAGCATGTAAGTAAATGAATATTTCAAAGTCCCCTTGATTATTTTTTCTTGTAAATTTGTTCCTATGACATCTATAACTTTGCTTTTTGCTAACATAAGTAATATATGCTCATTTAGGAAACCATGGACAACCACAGATATAAATAAAGTTTACTCAAACTTGGGTACTTTGTTTCTCTCTCTCTTGCTCTCTCTATCTCAGTGTTTATCACTTTAATTTGAAATTGCTATTAGGCAGATCTCTGCCTATTCCAACAGACTCAGAGCTCACTAAAAGACCATATGTTTTCACCTTTGTATCTCAGTTCTAGCTACTATTTGATACATAAGAAATGATTCATAATTTTGAACAAGTAAGTGAATGAATGTTTAGCTGTAAAATTGCATTATTAGTAAATTTATATATAAAATTTTATTTTCATATTGTGATGATTTGAATCAGGTATCCCCCATGGACTCATGTGTTTGGAATGTTTGGTCTGCAGCTCATGGCAATTTGAAAATTGGAGCGCAATGAGAAGGTAACTACAACACCTACCGACCTCATATCTCCATGAATATTTTGCATATGCATAATGATATTTTATAATAATTAAATTTGTTTTCTAAAATATGCCTGTTACTGGGGCTGGGGAAATTGCTCAATAGTTAAAAGAACTTGTTGGACAAGCCTGACAACCTTAGTTTGGACCCCCAGAACCCATGGGGACTCAGATGAAAGTAATGCCTGCATCTGTGATCCCAGTGCTCTTACAACAAATGGGAGTCAGAGTCAGGAGAATCACAAAGCTCATGGGTCAGCTAGTCTGGAACCCACAGCAGCAGCAAACAACACAAGAGACCCTGTCCCAAGTAAGGTAGAAGTTGAGGATGGACACCCTGAGGTTGTCCACTGACCTCCACCCACATGCCACAGCACATGTGTGCTCATGCATACACATACACCATATATATATGTATATATATGTATGTATGTATATGTATGTGTGTGTGTATATATATATATATATATATCCAAAATTGAGAAAATTATGTAAAATAATTTTATTACTTAAAATCTTGACAGACTATGAAATGGAATTACAAAACATTTGGAGGATTAAGATTATTCAGTTTAAAAATTATTATTCCTTTTCTGGAGAATAAAACTGTAAAATACAGTTAGATGGGTGATAAGTGGCTTAGCTATGTGTTTTCTTATTGCTCTGTGACTTCTAAAAGGGACTAGAAGTGAAATTCATCACAAAACACTGGTATTCTACAGATTTTAAAGAAGTGGTATTTTTGAATAAATGTGACTTAAGTTGCAATATTTGGTAGAAATTTAAGCAGCATTTCCTTTCCTTTTCGTTTGGGTATAATGAAGAAGCAAAAAAAAAAAAAAAAAAATCTTAATTGTGTAATTAAGCAAAGAGTTGACCACACACAGAATTTATAGCTAAAAGCACCTCTTTCATTCTCCACACAGCCTGAGTTTGACCCTAAGGAAACCTCTACACAAAACTGTGACAGAATTGGGAAAGAAAACATGTTGGTGGAAACATTTTCTTTCAATGTTTTATCTCACAATGAAATTGAACTTCCCCTTTGTGAATTCATGCACATTTCAGTTATGGTTTTCTACTCAGCTACAATATCAGTTGGGTAGTAAGAGGATCTTTCTTTACATAAACACTCCCCAAACTATTTTGAAGAATATTGGCCATTACAAAGACATTAAAGACATTATATGCAAGCAAAGGATTGTTTTAAAAAAATTAGAACACACGGTTTTTCTGTCTACCGCTAATAGTTCCTTACCTCTAAGTATTTCAGTGCATTTAATAGGTGGTGTAATAGTTGATAATATTCTCATCAAGTGGTACTTTAAACTATTCACAGGATGTGGAACTCTGAACAACTAACGCTTTTGAAGTCTAGAACTAAAATGGTAATCAAATGAACCCATACATGGGGCTTATAAGGTGAAGCAGACATCTCTAAATCCACTATTAAAGAGCAAATGAGTTCTGCTAAGCTGCTAAAAGCAGTTTCCATGGTGAAGTTACTTCAGAACTAATTTCCCTACAAATAACCAGTGAATGGAAAAGAGACAGGGAACTGCCCGTGTTGAAAGAGATAATAAGGTTTAAGAATCATTACACATTACACAGATGGCTAATTTGCATGTTGAGCCATCTAGCCTTGAATTGGCTCAAACATGTCAGCAAATTTTCTAGAAATTTACTGTTTCAGATATTGGAAAGAGTCCAACGGCCTAATGCACACAGTGTCATGTTTCATTGCAGAGTGAGCCAATGCACAACCTAGAATTAAGAAGCTCATTAATTATATGGTCATAAATTTGAGAGAGAAAAGGGCAAATTGAGTATTTTAGAGTAATTAATGGCTTTGTGGGATGAACAGTCAATTTAAGGTAATTAACCAAGTGAAAAGAAAAGCTCACCTAGGCCCTTTGGCCGAAAAAATCAGAAGGCCCATAACAAAGATGAGCATGGGCTTTGGCCACTTTTCATCCATATTTTGGTCATCAAAAGCATCAAAAGGATCTGGGGAGATAGCTCAGTGGGTAAAACACTAACTGTACAATGTGAGAACTGAGTTCAGATCCCCAACACCCATGCCCACTGGGTGAGCATGGTGGCCCACCTATAAGGCCAGTGGTTAGGAGGCAGAGACAGGTGACCCCTGGGTAATGTGGCCACTAGACTAGATGAATCTGTGAGTTCCTGACTCAAGTGAAAGACCGGTTTTAGTAAAATAAAGAAGACAGTGACTGAGGAAGACCCAATAATAATATACATATTATTATCCTCCACATGAATACGCACTCACACACGTAAACACACACACACACACACACACACACACACACACACGGGAAAAATTCAAAAGAGAAATAATTAGAAATCTTCATTTCCATGGGCGGACATGAGGAAGATTCCTGACATTTGTCAAGAAGGCTCAGAGGGTGTTCACTAACAGGCCTGGCTGGTCTCCACTTGCTGTCTTCTCACCTTAGTGTAATACTAGTGCAAGGAAGAGAAGGAAGAGCCACGGGGCAATTATTGCAGCTTTCAGTCCAAGGAGACCAATTCTAGAGTTTAAATGTAAAGTTCAATTTAATATATTAAACCTAAGGTTGATTTAATGGAGAAATATATGTGCTTAACTGAATGTATGAATATAAGTGTGCTGTGCTCCTGGGCAACTCAGTTGCCATGGTAATTAATATAAATGGTTATTTTTAATATTTTTAAATTTTTTATTTTATTTATTTATTTGAGAGAAAGAAAGAGGCAGATATATATAGAGAAAATGGGCACACCAGGGCCTCTAGCCACTGCAAATGAACTCCAGACACATGCACCACCTTGTGCATTTGGCTGACATGGGTACTGGGGAATTGAACCTGGGTCCTTAGACTTTGTGTGCAAGTACCTTAACCACTAAGCCATCTCTCCAGCCCAAAGGTTATTGTTAAAATGAGGAAATGCTTTCTAAGTCAACAAATGGCTAAGAAAGTATAATCAGCCAACTGTATTTCATTTCGTGTGTGTATGTGTGTGGTGTGTGTATGTATGCATTTTCATATGTGTGTAAGTGCATGTGTGTGAGGGGGAGTGCAGGTTCTAATGCACATGTGTGTGCATGTGGAGGCCAGAGGTTGACATTGAATGTCTTGCTCAATTGCTCTCCACCTCAATATTTGAGAAAGGATCTCTCATTGGATCTGACCTCACCGATTTGGCTAGACTATATAGCCAGAAGCCCAAGGGGGTTTTCTGTTTCATCTCAGTGCATGGGATTATAGGCCTGTGCCATCAGCCCTCCTCTCCATGGCTTTTGGAGATCTGCATCCAATCCTCATGCGTGCATGGCAAGTACTTCACCCGTTGAGCCATTTCCATTTCCCCAGCCTCCAGATGAATATTTATAGTGGTAAATTTTTAAAGACTATAGTCCCAAATATTTGTCCACACATAAAAAATACTTTTTAGTTTCATCTCACAGAAAAAAAACCCACAAATGTCAGTGCGTGAATGATACATGATCAAGCTAACAGGTGATCAATCAGCTACTATTTTGAAAGAAAATATGACTAAACATGAGTCCTGGGAAATATTTTCAGTACAAATTCAAAAACCAAGCCAGTCTACCCTTAATTTGGAAATGTGACCATAACATGTACCTGCAACTAGCTATTTCCTAAGGTGTAAGCAGGGGATGTTCATTGGAAACAAATGCTATTTTCATTTGTGTTTCAAAGAATGAAGTTCAGGGCAAGAGCAATAATCTTAAGTCAAGGTCTGCTTTCCAACACTGTTGTATAGAGCAGTTGTACCGTTTTTTTTTTTTTTTTTCTTCCTACAGATATTGGATCCAAGCTCCCTGTCACTTGGCATTGACATGAATGATCTCAGGACAATGTTCCTGCCATGCAGGTGCGTTGCAGTGTACGGCTCCTCTCTGGAATCCAGCTGAACATTCAAACAAAGAGACAACTTAAACTCACCCTCTGCCCTCATGAGAGGAAACCCTTGTCAGAAGGTATCAGCCACATTTTCAAGTGAAAATGGACTGTGCCTAACATTTTCATTGTCAGGTGGCTTCTCACATTCTGGAATGTCCTCAATATGAGATTCTCACCCCCACTGGAGCTGCCCCGTGGGGCTTGGAGAAGGCACGCACGTCTAAGGGCCAGATCCAGAAAGATATCCAACTGGAAATATCTGAAGGACTTCCTTAGAGCAGTGTGTCACCTGTAACCATCCCTATGCCAACCCCCCTCGCCAGGATTATGTTATAGGAATGTTCCAGTGAACCTCAAAAATGAAAGAAGCAATGTAAGTGATTCATCAGAATAGGAGATAGTCCTATGCTCCTGTGAAAACCTTGTTTCTATGGTCCTCGGGGAGGCTAGAAACATGCCAGCTCAAGACATATTTGGAAGATTACCTTGCAAAAATTAAATGAGCATCATACGTTGTAACAGCTTCCCGGGTGTGAAGGCAGCATATTTTAAGGTTGCTACAGGCAAGTTTGCTGGGTCTGGGATTTTAATTTAAAATCAAGGGCTGGAGAGATGGCTTAGCAGTTAAGGCACTTGCCTGCAAAGCCTAAGGACCCAGATTTGATTCTCCAGGTCCCATGTAAGCCAGATACACAAGGTGGCGCATGCATCTAGAGTTCATTTACAGGAGCTGGAGGCCCTGGTGCACCCATTCTTTCTTTCTATCTCTTTCTCTCTTCCTGCCTCTCTCGGTCTCTAATAAACAAATAAAAATAAACACTTTAAAAAATAATAAAATCAAACCATGTTAGAATGGGAAGAATGATTAGAAGCCCCTTGGGTCAATCATTTCCAAACCCCTGAGCACATAAAGAATCACTGAAGAAGTTTCTTGAGCATGCAGATGTCCAGGCCCCACCTCAGTGATGGAGACTCCGGGATTATTTTGAGTCTGAGAAAGTACTCTGTGTGGAAAAACCTACTTAACCAGCTCCCGTGACTTACAGAGGGGAAACTGAGGACAGACAGGACTTAGTAGCAAGCTCCAGGTAACAAAGAAAATATCACCTGTCCTGTAAGACGCAGAACTTACAACCTTTAAGATGCTTGCACTCACTACTGCCCCTGAGGGGACAGCCCACTTTCTACCAGAGAAGCTACCACTATTAGTAAGAGAAAGAGGGATCAGATTCTGCGCATGGAAATGTGGGGTGGGTAGGGATAGAAGTGTGGGCAGCATTTAAGTGTTCTTTCTTTCTCAGGAATCTTTTTCACCCACCAGGAAGGGATCGGGAAGACAAAGGTTCAATCCTACTTGGTGGTCAGTTTCTCTTAAACAAGTGTTGTGGAGCTCTGTCCTGTGGGCATGACCTGGGCATTGCTGTCTTGAAATCAGAACAGTAGTAATCACATGCCCAGGACCCTCACAAGAATGGGCCCATTAGCCTTCCTCATGGAAGTTAAGAGCAAGCACAAGGTACATGAGGCCTCTCCTCGCCCAGGACACATAGGCCATTAACAAGCTAAAAGAGGAAGAGTCTGGTGGCATAGCTATGAGTAAATTGCCCACGTCCTGTAGGTAACACGTTACCCATGCTCTTGTACATAACCACAGTTGAAGACATTCTTCTACAAGCTGGCCTGGGGTGGGTGGAATTGTTTATTTGCTCCATCGTTGTCCTCTCAGTCTGAACAGAAGGAAACTCCCCAGGACAATTCATGCTACAACCAGTTGCCCCGCTGACTTTTATTTCAATATGATTAGTAATGAGTCTGGGCTATGATATGTCTCACATCTCTTCTAGAACTCACATTGTGAGTTTCACCAACACGTGTAGAAATTTCATGCTCCTTTCTTCTATTTTAACCACTTGTTATAATATTTGTATTAATATATTAATTGTTATAATATTTATACCAATAATTAACAGTTGATTAGTACTAAGTGTCTGACATTATCCTAAGCAATGAATCTGCTGTGTGTGTGTGTGTTACGACTCATTATGATTATGCCCATTTTTTTCAGATGTGGAGACTGAGGCACAGAGAAGTAAAGTACATGTCTTAAGATTATATAACAAATGAGTGGTAGAGCTGAGAAGAAATCAAAGAAAGGAAGAAACAAAGTAGAGAATGAGGCACTACAGTGGTATAAACATATTTTAGATGCTAACCTTTCCTTAGCATTTTATTCTTTTTTGCCTTTCTCTACTTAACCCAATTAGGCTCATATTGTTCATTATTTTTGACATCTATGATAGACAACAGAGACCTTTTCTGCCTCCTGTTTTCATTTGCTTAGGCTTTTAGAGGAATTGAAAGGAGATTCCACATCAGGATTTGGGAGAAAATATTAAGGATGACACCCAAACACACACACACACACACAGAGAGAGAGAGAGAGAGAGAGAGAGAACAAATATGGTCTGATCTTGCAAGAGAGAATAGCCATGGAAGGGTGACAATGAGGCCTAGGTATCCTCCTGTAGAGCCTGTGTTTTGATTGCAAGCTCTGAGAACAATCCCTGAAGAGATTTGAGGAACTTGAGAGGAGAGAAGTTTGTGTCTCATGTCCTGGGATTGGCCAGAGATGGTCAGCTAGAACTCCAGGAAGAAATAGCCAATACTCCTAGGGTCTGGCAGAATTTCCATAGACCCGTGTAACTAACTAACTAACTAACTAACTAAACAAACAAACAAACAAAACCCATAAACTTACAGTCTTCCCAGGAGCAGCATCGCACACACAGAGAACTGCTGGGTCTGGGAGGACACATGTGCCACAGCCTGCCAGATGAGTGTCAGAAGAGCAGATGGGGTAAAACCATTGGGCTATCACTGCCTATATGTGTAGACACATGGTACTGAGGCTGCTTGGACCCATGCCAAGACCAAGCACTCTTGCTTGGCTGCCACTTGGGGGAAGTCATGTGAAACTATTCTGATCAAACGTGTTTCCTCTACAGAATTTGGGTGCAAATGAAAAACAATGCCATTTTCCCTTTTTGTGTATTAGAATATGTGAAATGAGGTTTATATCCAGCCATGTAGCAATACTTCCAAATTTCAGCTGTGTTGGATACTTTTTGTTTTCTGCATTTGTGTCCTTCTAGCATTCTTGTGAAAGTAAAACACGCCTGTAAACCCCTGTCATACATGTACTCAGAGAATAATCACAGATCTGTTAAACATGAGCAGCAATGCTGACCATTAGATAATAACAATTGCAACAGTAGGTTAGATAGAGTTGGGAAAGCTCCATAAAGTTGAAACAGCAAGCCGAGCGTACTGGCACACACCTGAGATCCCAGTACTTAGCTGATGGAGACAGAAGGGCCAGAAGTTTATCCTCAGCCACACAGCAAGTTATAGACTAACTTGGGTTACGGGAGACCTATCTTAAACAACAAAAAGGAAGAAAGGAAGGGGGGAGAAAAGAAGGCAGGAATGGGGAGAAGGAGGGAAGAAGGAAGGAAGGAAGTGAAGGAAAAGAAGAAAGTAAGTAAGAAAGGAAGGGAGGAAAGAGGGAGGGAAAGGTAAGGGAAGAAGACGGGAGAAATGGGAAAGAAAAGGAAAATAAAGGTCAATAGCAACGTGATGCTCCTGGCTCTAGTCATAGTCGTGGATAATTGCACACTGAAGTGCTGACTCAGAATATAGCAGCCGCAAGCTGCAAATTAAAAGAAGCAATTGTAAGGGGATGGGCAGTGTGGAGATGTGGAATAGGGAAAGTCTTTGAGGTTTAGCACAGGAAAGATACTAACAAAGAAAGGTGGTAACAGGCATACATTTATCAGTGTCGTCCATGAGGCCTAGGAGACACGCACACTTGGAAACATTGCCTGGGGATGGTGTGACACTCTCAGCTGCAAAGCTTATTCATCTCTGATTGCTGACAAAGAATTGTACCATCTTGTTTCCAGCCAGCAAAGGAAAGTTATCATCAGGTAACAATTTCCAAAGGCCTTTCTAGTTTTTATTTCCTATGTTTTAATGATAATATAAAGAAGATATTTGGGATTTCTATTTCAAATCAAGTTGGAGTAGTAGCCTGAATAGGCTTTTCTGTCTGAAAACAACAGCAAAGCAGGCCAAAATATATGAAACAAGGAGTGTTAAAGCACTGGTCGCTAGCTGAACCCTCCTGTTCCTGTGGGTTACTGATTAGAGAGAGTTTACAGAGCCTGTCCTTAAGTTGAGGAAGAACTGGCGGTGGGGGGGGGTGTGAAGAAAGACCAATGTGGTTAGAGTTTGTGAAACAGAACATAGAGAAAGAGAGAGCTACACAGAAAATGCTGGAAGTCTATAGAGGGTGCCTCCGATGTATGCATGCTGTGTGCCGTGAGGAAACTACCCTGTTAGAGAAAAAGACCTGCCTGTGAGTTTATAAGAAGTACCCAGCACTACGATAGGATCTGGAACAATGCCTTTTCTAACCACCACACTGGGAAAACCTCAACATTTCATGGGTTATTGATAGACAGTTCAGAATTGTTTGCATCGGTAGTGGTGAGTAATTAGCCCTACACAAAATATGACTGTGGACATACATAGTAAATCTTAAAAGCAAGGCCTGAAAGAATCAGACTCCTTGCAAAGAACCACGGAACTAACCATAGTTCCATAATATTCAGAGGAGTGCAACCGCATTCAGTTTCCCACAAGGATAAATGTACGATGTCTTCTATGCAATCATAATTATCAGGCATATAAGAAAGCAGAAAGATCTAACTTCTAATGAGAAGAAAAGTTGATCACTGAAGGCTATTCAGGTCTCACATAGATATTGGAATGAAACACAAAGGCATTGAAATAGTCATTACAATTGTATTTTATATATTAAAAATTTTTAAATGACATGGGAGGTTTAATATGAAAAGTCAACTTTTGGGCTGGAGAGATGGCTTGGGAGTTCAGGCACTTGCTTGCAAAGCCAAAGGACCCAGGTTTGATTCCCCAGGACCCACATAAGCCAGATGTACTAAGTGACATAAGTGTCTGGAGTTCATTTGCAGTGGCTGGAGGCCCTGGTGTACCCATTTCTCTCTCTCTCTTAACTAACTAAATAAAAATAAATAAACTATTTTTTAAAGTCACATCTTGGAAATGAAAACTATCATGCCTGAAATGAGACACAGTGGCTAGGATATCATTTTGCAAAACAAACGATGCTGAACTTTAAGACATAGAAATGTCAACTTTCTAAAACGACACATAACACAATTGTAACAATGAACTGATAGAAAGAGTAACTGAAGGAATAATCACTGAAATTTTACAAATTTGATGAAGACTCCAAACTCACAAATCTAAGTTCAATGAAGCCCACATAAGCAAACATTGAAAACAAATCCTCAGCAAAGCATATAAAAATCAAATGGCTTAATATCAGTTCTATAAATATGATCCTAGAAGGGACCACGGATGGGGATGTGTGATATATTCTTTAGTGAAGCATTAGGGTGAAAAGAATTTGCAGCTGTTTTCCATGATGAACACACACTCACACATTACATAGAAAGGAAATTGCTATGAATTGAATCCTCGCCCCCAATCCATACATGGAAATCCTCACCTCTAGAATCCCACAATGCAACCTTACTTAGAGATAAGATCTTTCCAGAGATAATCAAGTTGAAGTTAGATCATTAGACTAAGCCTAATCCAGTATGACTAAAGTCTTTATTTAAAAAGAAGTTTAGAAGGAGTCACTGTCCAAGTCTGTTTGTCATAACGAAATACCAGCTGACTGGGTTGCTTAAATAACAGGAATGTGTTTATCACAGTTCTGAAAGCTTGGAAGAGTAAGGTGCAATAAGTTAGCTTTATTCTGAGGCTCTGCGCTCAGTTCAGACTTAGCCTCTTTTTACACACTCAGAGAGACACACTGATATCCTCATCCCAGAGCCCCATCCTCATGAGTTTTTATTTTTTAAATTTTTTAATTTTTATTTGAGACTGATGCGGGGGGGAGGGGGAGCAGAGAAAGAGAATGGGCACGCCAGGGCCTCTAGCCACTGCAAATGAATTCCAGATGTGTGCTCCACCTTGTGCATCTGGCTTACATGAGACCTGGGGAATTGAACCTGGGCTTCACAGGCAAGTGCTTTAACACTAAGCCATCTCTCCAGCCCCTTAATATTTTTTAATTTTTTTTTTTTTTGGAGAGAGACAGAGAGACACAGAGAGAGAGAGAGAGAGAGAGAGAGAGAGGAAGACAGATAGAGATAGGCATGCCAGCAGTCTCTCAGATGCTGCCAACGAAATCCAGATGCGTGCACTCCCTTGTGGTCAAGTGCAGCATTGCGCCCTTGTGTCACTTTGCATCTGGCTAAACGTGGGACCTGGAGATTGGAACTGCTGGAGATTGGAACCAGTGTTCTTAGGCTTAGGAGGCAGGCGCCTTAACCACTAAGCCATCTCTCCAGGCCAATTTTTAAATTTTTTACTCATGACTTTTATAACTCTAATCCCCATTCCGAAGTCCAGGGATTTAAATATTAACAGACCAGAGGTGGATCCTCTGCATGAATTTAAGGATCCAGAAACAGTCAGTGTACAATAAGCACATATATAGGGAAAATGTGAAGGCAGCCATCTACATGCTGGGAAGAGAGGCTGGAGATAAATAAATCCTTTTCTCACAGCCCTCAGGAGCCAACCATACCACGGACTTGATCTTGGACTTCTAGCCTACAGACATGTGAGACAGCACACTGATCTCTCAAAATCTCTGTTGTTTAAGTTACCCAGTTAATGGTACTTTGTTATACCAGTCTTAGGGAAGATTACACAAAAATGTAGTGGATAAGAAAACTCAAAGTCTAGGTATATAGCTCAATTGGTAGAATACCTGCCCAAGGCCTTGAGTTCAAGCTCCAGTTGCTACATAAACCAGACATGATGACACAAACCTGTAATCCCAGCACTCAGGAAGTGGAGCACGAGAATCAGGAGTTCAAGGTCATCCTCCACCAGCCTGAGATGTGTGAGAGCCTGTCTCAAAAAGAAAACAAATAACAAGAAAACTTAAAAAATAAACCATTTGGGCTGGAGAGATGGCTTAGCAGTTAAGGTGCCTGCCTGCTAAGCCCAAGAATGCCTGTTCGATTCTCCAGGTCCTATGTTTAGCCAGATGTAAAAGTGATGCAAGGGTGCAATGCCGCACTTGCCCACAAGGGGCACACGTGTCTTGAGTTCATTCACAGTGGCTGAGAGGCCACTGGAGCACCCATCTGTCTCTGTCTCTTTCTCTCTCTGACTCTCTCCAAATAAATAAATAAAATTAAATAAACCATTTGTCAAATCATTAGGAATTTAGAAGAATTGCTCTGTGTATTATCTCTTCAAGAAAAGATGTTCCTAGGGCTAGAGAGATGGCTTAACCAGGACCCATATAAGCCAAATACATGTGCCATCTTGTGAATGTGGCTTATATGGGTCCTGATTAAGCCATCTCTCCAGCCCCAGGAACATCTTTACTATAGTTTGTTTGCAGTGGCTGGAAGCCTTGGCATGCCAATTTTCTCCTCTCTCTCTCTCTCTCTCTCAAATAAATAAAAATGAAAACAAACTTAAAAAAAAAAAGATATTCCTGAGCCAGTCCTGTACAAAGTCACCACCTAGCCTTTTCTGAAATAAGAGTCCTTCTGGTGCTCAGCATGGATGGGACAGCTCAACTTAGAAAGACCTTCCTTTTTTTCCTGTAAGCTTCAAAACATTCTGAAAGGATTTACCTTTAAAGAACTCACATAACCCACTGCTCTCTATAACAATACCTATGATAGACATACCATCATTTACTAAAAACAAAATCTCAAAGTGCTATAGAAGTCTTTTATATCTTTAAAATCTCCCTTTCTATGTTTAGAATTGCAAAGTCACTCTTCTAACTCGAAGGGGAAAGTGTGTATCCATTGTACTTACATTATGCCTATTTAACTTAGTGAGCACTACAGTCAACAGCCAGAAGACCAGCTTTCTGAAACTACCTATTTAAGATTTTCAAACATTCCAGCCAGCCATGATGGTACACACCTTTATTCTCAGCACACAGGAGGCAGAGGTAGGAGGTTCACTGTGAGTTCAAGGCCAGCCTGAGACTACACAGTGAATTCCAGGTCAGCCTGGTAGAGCAAGACCCTACTGAGAAAAACTAAAAAAAGAAAAAAATATATTTGTTTGTAAGGAGAGAGAGGATAGGAAAAGGTGCATCAGGACCTCTTGCTCCTACAAATGAACTCCAGATGCATGCACCACTTTGTGCATCAGGCTTTATGTGAGTACTGGGGGATCAAACCAAGGCTATCAGGCTTTGCAAGCAAGCACCTTTAACCACTGAGTGATCTCCCCAGCCTTTATTTTTCTTCTAGATGGGCTTATGTACCCAGGCTGGCCTCTTGCCAGTAGCTACTGATCATCCTGCTTCCACCTCTCAAGTGGTTGGGTAGCAGACATCTGAAAAGTTTCCCCTTTGCTTATGGTAGTGATGTTTGATCCTTACATATATGGAATAGCATCACAAATATTAAAAATAATTATTTTAATTTTTCTTTAATATACAATAAATAATGTGAAATATGTTTTTGTCTCTAAAATAGTTTCTGGAAGCAATCTTGGAAATAATGAAATATACTTCCAAGTTTAATAAATTGCAGTTTACTTAATTTCCAGTGAGCAATGTAAAGTGTCAAGTGGACTTGTGGTAGGGGGACACCTGGCATTGTTTCCTCCACATAGGAAGCACTCTGTGGAAAGCCAGATTACATTCCAAATTTTGCATTTGTGAAAGTAAAATTTGAGTAGAAATTTGAATGGATTCTTTTAAATAATTATTATGATCAATCTGTGATAGTTTGATGATTGTGTACTTCCAAGAATCTTGAAGTATTGGTTAGACATTTTTTTTTGGAGCGAGAGACACAGAGAGAGACACAGAGAGACAGAGGGAGAGGAAGACAGATAGAGAATGGGTGTGCCAGTAGCCTCTCAGCTGCTGTGAATGAACTCCAGATGTGTGTGCCCCCTTGTGGGCAAGTGTGGCATTGTGCCCTTGCGTTCCTTTTGCATCTGGCTAAATGTGGGACCTGGAGATTGGAACAGGTGTTCTTAGGCTTGGCAGGCAGGAGCCTTAACTGCTAAGCATCTCTCCAGCCCTTAGACATTTTAAAAATGGAACAGTACAGTCAAAAGCTTAGCCATGAGCCAGGCATGGTGGTGCACACCTTTAATCCCAGCACTTAGGAGGCTGAGGTAGGAGGATTGTTGAGAGTTCAAAGTCACCCTGAGACTACATAGTGAATTCCAGGTCAGCCTGGGCTAGAGAAAAATCCTACCTCAAAAAAAAAAAAAAAAAAATCCAGATGCAGATGCTTAGCTTTAGCAAGTCCTAAAACAATCACATTAGAATCTTCTAGGTATAACTCATATATTTATTCTCTAGATGCTAATTAGAGTTACTTCATATACCACAACCCAGAAATAACTGTCAAATATGTACTTCTCACTAGTAGATAAAATTCCAAAGCCCTTCAACATTACATCTTATAGAAGAAAGTAAAAATATAAGAGTCTTTGGAAAACATCTAGATCATACCAAAAGAAAGAAAAAGGGAAGAAAATGAAGGAAGAAAGGGAGATTTCACAATAAATTCTTTGTATTAACGTTGTACACTATATTTAAAAGTCATTGTCAAGTTTTCTTCATTATATTTCATTATAAAAGTTAATATGAAGAAAGAATATTTGATTTCAAACTAAGGTAAATGAGAGTAAAATACTTTTTTTTTTCCCCTTGAATAGTACCTGATACTTATTTAACACTTGACATGACCCTTCCAAAAATATTTTATCATTTGGTTTTGCAACAGATCTAATAAGTATGATTTCATTAAACCTACAGACAAAGACCTCATCTCAAAGAGAGATTTTACAGCTGATAAAGTCACTGACTTAGAAAGTGGCAAAGTTGAACTCAGACTCTGGTTTCTAAACCACGCCCATGCCTTGTCTTCTCTCTCCCTCCAGGCCATAAGGAAGCCTATCTCTCACACCACATCTTTCAGGGTAGTTTGTCAACTGGGTTTATGTTACAATAAAATATAACTTTTCCTGCAGTCCCTTGATCTTGAACTGTTATAACTGACCAAGGCCTATGTGTTGCCAGAGTAAAAAAAGGAGGCAAATAATACACTTTGATCTCATTACACAGGATATGTTTCCAAACATATTGCTGAATACTAAAGTGACAGGGAGAAATTTTACTCCCTTTATTTTCTTGCTCAGATAGAATGGCTAAGAAGAGACAACTGAATTATACTTGAATTTATACGTATAAATGTTATCACCAGGAAACTGTCATATTTGATGCTATCATTTTTGTAATTATAAAAGAGATATCCATTCCACTTACAGTTACCACAATATGGGAGTAATTGCTATGCTATTATAGAATAGTTGCATGATATGGTTATTCTTGTGAGGCTATAAATTATGTGCTAAACACAATATAATTTATAATGAAAAACAATGTGGCTTAAAGTAGCAACCAAATCTAAATGGCAGTCTGTGATTGTTCAAAGTAATTACATAATTATTTAAGCCTCACAAACTCAGAGATTACAAAGCACTTGTGAAAAGTATTATCACACAACCCTAAATGGAACTCCAAATAGTTATGAGCCTGGTTTGGGTGATGGTTTTTGTTGCATTAAATGGGTGTCCCACCATTACCTTTCTCTGACATAGCAACTGATATATTTCACAAATGCTTATTTTTAAAAAAATCAATCTTAGACTCTCAAGGTTGGGAGAAAACATTGAGGCATTCTCTACCCAAAGTGTTCTACAAACAACCAGTTACTTAAAAAAAAATTTTTTTTTTTTTTTTTGAAGAAAGGTCTCATTCTACCTCGGGCTTACCTAGAACTAACTCTGTAGACCAGGCTTACCCTGAGTTCATGATAATCCTCTTATCTCAGTCTCTGCGGTGCTGGGGTTAAAAGTGTGAGCCACCATGATTGGCTATTTGAACTGGTTATTCTTGAACAAAGGAACATAAGAGGCCCCATTAATAAATAAAATGGAGGATTTTCTGAGGATAAGGACCCAACTCACTAGCTTGAGGGAAAGAAGCAATTCATCTGCTTAGGCAATGGAAAAGCTCAAGGTTACTGGCTCTGAATCTCCTTTGACTGGGTATTACAAATATCTAACTAGTATTCACTCATTAAAAGCAATATTTGAGGCTGGAGAGATGGTTAAAGTGCTTGCCTGCAAAACCTAAGGACCCAGGTTCAATTCCCCAATATCCACGTAAAATCAGATGCATAAGGTGGTGCAAGCTTCTGGAATTCATTTGCAGTGGCTAGAGGACCTAGCATGTCCATGTTCTCTCTCTGCGTCTTTCTCTCTCTCTAATAAATATTTAAAAGACAGTATTTGCTTGAATTTCTCCGTTGGCTCTCTTCTCAGGTACACTCTCCACTTGTAACATCAAGAAACCCACCGGAGGGGGCTGGAGAGATGGCTTAGCAGTTAAGATGTTTGCATGCGAAGCCTAAGGACCCAGGTTCAATTCTCCAGGTCCCATGTAAGCCAGATGTACATGGTGGTACATGCGTCTGGAGTTCATTTGCAGTGGCTAGAGACCCTGGTGCACCCATCCTCACTCTCTATCTCTTTCCCTCTCTCTCTCTCTGTCTCTGTAATCAATCAATCAATCAATCAATAAAATAAAATCTTAAAAAGAAAGAAAGAAAAAGAAACCCACCAGAAGGCCCAGGTATGGTCTATGACTTAGTAATGCTAGGAGTTCAAGAGAGACCTGAGTTGCTCTGATTGGGATATTCTGGATCACGTGCCTTCCCCTAAAGCAACCATTATACACATGTTTTCATCATCTAGTTCAGGATCAGAGGAGCATCTGTAGGACCAGCAGGGTTCCCAAAGGAATATGATGGCACCATTAAGAAAAGAAGAAAGAACGCTGAGCAGAGATACATACCAGATGCCACAACAAACAAGATTTATTATCTTCCTCTAATACAGATGCTTCTCTTATTTATCTTTAGTGAAAACCTCTGGGAGATGAATTCTGGCAAAAAATAAAAGGAATCCGGTGAACAATTTGGGCCCAAGCTGAAAGCCCACACCCCTACCTCACTGTCAGAATTTGCAGTGAACACAACCAGTGGGTAATTAGACATTTAAAGAACTCTTTCATTGTTCGTCCAAAATGCAACTGATCTCACCCCACAGAATACTGATTTGCCATCACCAGTGCTTCAAGGGAACTGACATGTTTCTTGTGATGTTGCTTCTGTCTTCTTTTTAAATACCAGCTGGGCATGACTCACTTCATGACACCATTCCCCCAGCCACAGAACACTGGCGAACCGCAGAGCCCGGCTGCACACGCTGATGAACTTACACCCGTGGGTGCGGCCGCAGGGTGGTGAGGAAGGAGCAACTAGCACTCCCCAGGGAGAAGGACTAAATTGTATGGTTCTACACAGGAGCTGGCCATTCTAGGCCTCAGGTGTCCCTGCCATCTGTGGTTGCTCCTGGCTGCCCAGCATCTGACCTTCACTGTCAAGGGGTAATTATCTGCCCCGTGGGTTTTGGTGGGTGGGAGGTGCACAGACATTCGTCATCACAGAAACTAGAACTGCTCCCTACCCACTTCGTAGTCCTCTCGTCGCTGGCAGCCATAGGCTATCTGACCTGGTTCGCCTATCAAATGCATCTACTCCGGGCCTTTGAATGAGGAGGCCAAGATGAAAGTCAACCAAGATTGGAAGGAATCTTCTCGGACAGTGAAGCCATTGCTGTGAGGTCAGGTTTGGGGCAGCAGGGAAGCAGTGAAGGAGTGTGCAAGCGTGTGGGTCAGTTCTACACCACAGTTACAGGTCTAAGGCTCAGTGACAGCGACTCCAGATCCAGCCCCACTGGACTCATTCTGCAGTGTGATTTCGATGCTATTCACACCTGCATTTCGGGCGCGCTTGCAGCATCTACTATTCTGTAGTATCCTCTATCTCTTAAATATTCCAAAAGTAGTATCTGTGGCTTAGGTTCAAAAAAAACCTGGGCTACGGCCGGGCGTGGTGGCGCACGCCTTTAATTCCAGCACTCAGGAGGCAGAGGTAGGAGGATCACAGAGAGTTCAAGGCCACCCTGAGACTACATAGTTAATTCCAGGTCAGCCTGGACCAGAGTGAGACCCTACCTTGCAAAACCAAAAAAAAAAAAAACCTGGGCTGATAGAAAAGTTCTTATCATAGGCGACCTCAAGTCTGGATAGATTTTCTAGAAGGATTTAATAGCGCAACCTTGGAGATGGGTTGCAATCCCATCTCTGTCACGTACTCACTCTGATTTTACTCAGGATGCATAACGGCTCTCATCCACACTCTTCCATTGGTAAAGGGGTTTTGTGGCATCTACACCCAAAGATTTGCAAAAGGTCAAACAGCGTATCTCTGGAGTGTACTCAAGCCTCCAAACGAGCTTCTGAAATTATGAAAGAATTCTTCCAGTGCTGGGGCCTGTCTTCTGGAATGCAAGAGATGTTTACTGTCAATAGAGGGAGGAAGTTAGAGATGGATATTTAAAAAGTAAAATTCTAAAGGTAGGGTACAACTCCTTACAATGCAATTGTCCAGATAGAAATTGGCCTGGATATCCATGACCTCGCAGTGTCTAGCAATATCTTCACAAAACCCTCATAGTAGGAGAAAAAAGATGATGACATCAAATTAAAAGAGAGACTAATGGAGAGAGGGAGGAGATATGATGAAGAGTGGAGTTGTGAAGGGGAATGGGGGGAGGGAAGGGAAATATCATGGTTTATTGTCTGTAAGTATAGAAGTTATCAGTAAAAATGAAAGAAATAAAGTATCAGATTTATGTGAAATTCCTGATATAATAAACTCTCATACTTATTTAAAAGGAAAAAAAGTAAAATTCGATCATCAGAAATATTTAAGCATTTTTTTAAAGTCTTTATAATTTTCTAAGCTATTTAAATAAGTGACTGACAGTAGTGGCCTTGATAAAGGGTTAGGACGGCCCACCTTATTTGTGTTCCTGAAATGCTTCCTAGTGGGGAATGAGTACCTGCACTGGCTGAGGTTATAATTTATCTCTAGAAGACGTCAACTAGCCGCGGAGAAGCAAAGAGCTCGGTTCTGATTCCCTTCATGCAGTCATTCAGGTGGTGAATGGGTCTGGGGCAGAGGAGGGGGGCTGTGACTGCTGAGGACGGGAGGGTCTTCAGCTGAGTAGAGGCGGTACCTAGTAGGAGGACACAGTGACTGCCCTATCCTACTTGGACCCTCCTAAACCTGCATGGCCAACCGACTCCTGGTTTGCTCTGGAATTTTACTGTGAAACTCAAACCGTACGTGCTTATTTTCCCTTTGGACTATAATTATAGCAGAAAACAGCTCCCCCCAACTCCGACTGGTGTGCACCCTGGTACCCATGCAGCTGCATGGGAAATTGGAGGTGACAGCCATGCTGGGAAGACAGGGAAAGCAGACAGGGGAAGAGCCTGTTGCTAAGTTAATAACCAGAAGATCTAAGCAAGCACTGCTTCCTCACAATCCCACATACTCTTTCTTAAAGAGTCATTCTGGGCTTTGTAATCAAGTGTCTGAATTCTGATTCTATAGTCCCCAGGGTGGTAAGTGTGGTTTATATGGTATTTAGCAAGTTTGTGTGGTGTTGTGCTAAATATGGAAAAGTCAGAAAGTTTTTCTGTTTTTTGTATGAGTCTACCCTGAAAGTTGGTTTGGGTGAGAGCTGAAAAAGGGGGGTGGGGGGTTGGGGGGGGGGACAATCCGGTTTATCTTCTTGGAGCTTTCGTTTTGTTTGAAAAAGCATTTCTTTGGAATATGTCTGAGTTAACTTCTTCCTTGTTGCTCATGAAATTGCATTCATGTCTCAAAATGTTGACATACTACATGGGGTAGATTTCTGCCTGCTATGAAATAAAAGATAGCCCAATGGTTACAGTCTTCTTTTTCAAGGAAGAACCTGGGCTGGCATCATGGTGGGGACAGGGGTCAGGACAAGACCTCTTGATCATTCCTGGAGGTTTTAAACATGGCATGGAGGTTCACTAGGCAGGGTCTTAGATGCTTTCAGAAGCATTTTCCAGTATATCTAGGGGCAAGAACAAACAGTGGAAAGAATCTGTAGGCCCACAGTTTGCTCTGCCACTCACGGATAGAGAACTGTAGAAAAAGTTTAGTGATGACCTCTGATGGGGTCTCTAACCCTGGAGCTCAGGAATGGGCAAGCTCATTCATCCCAAAAGTGAAAAAGATTCATTACCAGGTCTATTAAATGTTACTAAATGAAGTGTGCCTTTCAGTTTTTTTTTTTTTTTTTTTTTTACTTTTTTGCAAGCAGAGAGAGAGATAGAAGAGAGACAGAGAGATAAAGAGAATGGGTGTGCCAGAGCCTCTAGCTGCTGTAAACAAACTCCAGATGCATGAGCCACTGTTCATCTGGCTTTACATGAGTACTGAGGAATTGGACGTGAGGTGTTAGGCTTGGCAGCCAAACACCTTAGCCACTGAGCCATCTCTTCAGCCCACTATTTGGACTCAGCAAAGCAGAAGAAGAATATGATGGGGCTGGAGAGGTGGCTCAGTAGTTAAAGGCACTTGCTTGCAAAGCCTGATGGCCCTGGGATTGATTCCCCAGTACCCACATAGAGCTGGATACACAAAGTGACACATAGTTCTGGAGTTTCTTTGCAGAAGCATGTGGTCCTGGTGTGCCCATACTCTCCCGCTCTCTCTCTCTCTCTCTCAAAAAAAAAAAAAAAAAAAAAAAAACATTTTTTAAAAAAGAATATGAGTCATAGATTTGAGCTCATTAGCTTCTGGATATTCTGACTCAGCTGCTACCTGTTGTAAGAAAGTTACTACATTTTCTTATCTTTAAAATGAGATTAGTAATAGTGACTTCCTAGGAGCATTGCTCAGTTCAGAGACTGTAAAGCACTGATGCTACACTCTGACACATGACATGCATTCTATAAAACATAATCAAAATAGAAGCAAGCCGTATGATTACCCTATGTGTCCATTCATCAAAGGTAAGTATTGTAAAAGAAAAATACTTGCTTAAATGTACAAATTGGAGCATGTTAGATAACCAATTTTATTCCTTGTGGTTAAATTGACTTTGAGCTATCATAAAGGTATCATATGAAGTGTTATTTTCTGGAGGACCTGTTAGCCTTTCGAAGTGATGTGAGTGAGGGATGCCAGAAATTTTAGAAAGCAAAAGAAATGAGAACATACTTACCTTGGTTTAGAAAGATCAAGGTAATTGCAAAAAGGTATGAGGACTTGATGGATCACTAAGAACACTACAAAAAAGGGAAGAAAAGGAATTTCAGGCAAAAGGAATGAAAATAGGTGACAAATGCATGGAAATTCATAAGATCAAGTATTGTGTTTACAATGAGCAATACATTGATGGAAAATAACAAGATCAAGTACAATGTTCACTATCAGCGTTACACTGACAATGTGATCAAGTACAATGTTCACTATGAGCAATACATTGACAACATGATGGAAAAATAACAAGGTAAGACTGAAGGAAAGTCAGCCAAACTTGGAGGATCTAAATAGGCTTGACAGAAAGATGATGATAGATTGACATTTATATATTGAAATATGTTAGAAAAAACAGTGGCATGACACACGTGTTTTAGCACTGTGGAAGTATTGTGATTAGAATTTGTAATCTCCCTAATAGGCTCATATTTCAAATGCTCAGTTCCCCTATTTTAATAGACATAGAGCTTTCAGGATATGGGGCCTGGGAGTAGGTCTCAGGGTGTGGGCCTTTGAATATTGTATCTATCTACAGATCCAGTCACTCTCTACTTCCTCTACAGATCCAGTCACTCTCTACTTCCGGGTCAGTTGTCATGTGAATAGCTGTTCTGCCTCACAGTTCCACCATCATGCATGGAACTGCCCGGCCATGGTGAATTGAAATCCCACTGAAATTGTGAGCTAAAATAAATCTTCCTTCCCTTAACTTCTTTCTGTCAGGTATTTTGATCATAGTGAAGTAAAAACCCCAAGACAAAGACATTGGAAGAGGTCCTTAAGAAACCTAAGTTTGAAAGAATGAGGGTTTTATCTGTGAGTGGAAGAAGGAGAACAGAGAGGCTTGAGCCAAAACTCTTCAAAGGAGAGACATAGCATTGAAATGTTAATTAAAACTGTGAAAACAGGGCTGGAGCGATGGCTCAGCAGTTAAGGCATCTGCTGGCAAAGAATAAGGACCCAGGTTCAATTTCCCAGTATCCATGTAAAGACAGATGCACAAGGTGGCACATGCATCTGGAGTTCATTTGCAGTGGCTGGAGGCCCTGGCTTGCCCCATTCTCTCTCTTTCTCTTTCTCTCTCTCCTTACAAATAAATAAAAATTTTTTTTTAAACTGTGAAAATAAAAAAAAGGAGTCAAACATGCTTTTGAAACAGCAGTTTAAATCCCTGTGCCCTCTCTTGAAAGAGACAGGCAGACAAACAAGACAGACAGACAGGCAGGCAGGCAGGAAGGTAGATCTGTATCCAGAGGCCTTGTTAAATCCGAAAGCCCACTTGTAATACACCAATATATTATGGAGCACTCAGCACGCACAATAGACTATATGAGTTTCAAGTTCATCAGTTCCTGAGAGAAACTGGGCATCTGGAATAGGTTACAGGGAGGTTACAGAATTTTCTTCCCTGGAGGTCTTTTCCAACAAGCTAGATACCCATCTGTCTGTGAAGGCTGAGGTGTGGTCCTTTCTGAAGCCTGGGAGGTGGCCTACTGAGTTCTTGTGATCTCTTCCAGGCTACAATTCTATGCTTCTACATCATTTTCTGGCTTAATCCCAAGGTATATTATTCATTTGATAAAATAAATAATGAAATGAAACTGGAATATTTTATGGACACTGTCATAGAATGCATTCTGCAAATTCTTAAAATTAAACAGTGAGTCTTAGGAATAAATGATGAATAATGTTAGGGGTCAAGATTTCCCAAAGAGTGTTCAATAGAACTCGTTGCAAATAGGGAGGGAGGGAAGGAGTATGTAGGGACTTCCCACTCACAATTTTGCTGGGAATATAAAACTGTTTTGATCAATAGTCTATTCATTTTTCAAAATGAAAACTCCCAAAATAAGAAATGCTGTAAACTCAAGATACTGTTAGTTTATGAAAGTCTGATGATATCTTATAGGGAAGGAATTTTAAAATTTTTCTAGAGGTTCTCAAAAAATTAGAAGACCTCTCTCTCTCTCTCTACTTATCTATCAATGATTATCAACACATATCTAACTATCCATTATCCATCAGTTTTTATATATTAACTATCTACCTATCTATTCATTATGTATTTATCTATCAATCTCATAGCATTTATTTTTCATCTATATACTATTTAAGTTCTTGTGAAACAGGACTACATAAAAGATAATGTGATAAATATTGTTGTGAATTACTCTTCAAATCATAAGAAAATTTAGGTTGGATATAAAACACCTAAGATTGTCTAAGGATGATCTTGGATTAATTTGATAATTTATTTATTTTAAAAATATATTTCAATTCTCTATAAAACGGAGTTAATTACATTTCACACCGTGGGTATAAATACAAAGTAAAATGAAATGTGGAAAGTACTCTGAGAGAGCCTGCTGCCTTGTGAGCGCTCCATTAATGTTAGCTTCCTCCCTCTATTATGCTTTGGAATCTAATACATTTTACAAATAAACTAAATACTTTAGGTGCAGAAATGCTTAAGCAATTAAAACCTTTGGCCTCCCCTAAGAAACACTATCCTGTGTTAAATTAAGATTCAGGTCAAGTGGTCATCTTTCAATAATCCCAACCATATGGAAATACATGTGTATGTGGACAAAAACCACTATACAAAAAATAAGAATATTTGTTAAAAAAAAAAAAAAGGTGTTGGATCATGGGTAGTTCGTTTCATTTTGGAAAACGAATAGACTATTGATCAAAGTTATGAGTGGGAAGTTCCCACATGCTCCTTCTCCCCTGCCTATAATCACAGACCCCCCATTACCAATATCGCATACCTGTGTGGCACATGTATTACCACAGGTGGTGACATGTCACTATCTACCCACGTGCAAAGTTTACATTAGTTTTTATTCATCACAGGTATCATTCACCCTATGACAAATGTGTAATGACACATATGAACTGTCACGGGGTCTCACAGGAGAGGTCGGCATTCCCGAATATCCCCTGTGGAAGGTGATATTCATTTCTACAGTCCTGTTTCTATGAGTTCAGCAAACCACAGATTCAACTAACTATGGATCAAAAATGGGCTTTAAAAAGAAAAAAAAAAAAATCATACCTGCAGGCTTGTTTGGTGGTTTTCCACACACGCCAGAGTTCAGGTCCCCAGCATCCTCACAAAAGCTGGGTGGGTCTGGCAGCCTGCCAGTAATCCCATCACCTGGCAGGTAGAGACAGGGCTTTCCCAGGTGATCTGGCTAGCTAGACTAGCCGAATCAGTAAGCTCTGGGTTCAAGCAAGAAACTTGACTGCCTCAGTAAATAAAGGAAAGAGCAATGGAGGAAAATGCTCATGCCAACCTCTGGCCTCCACATAAACACAACACATGTGCATGTGTACCTGGGCACACATGTGTTCCCACTTACATATGAACATACATACATACACAAACGCACACCACACCAACACACACACACACACACACACACACACACACACACACACACAATTACGCCTGTGCTGAACATAAACAGACTTTTTCTGGGCATTATTCCATCAACAGTATAGTATGACAACTGTTTGTGTAACATTTAAAGTATATTAGCTATTATAAGTAATGGAGAGATGAATTAGGCCATACGAAGGGATTTGCCGAGGTTATATGTGAACCCTTCACCATTTAATGTAAGGGATTTCAGCATCCTTGGGTTTGGATACCTGTGTGGGGTCCCGGAACCAGTTCCCTACCTACATTCAAGATTGACTATGTGGCCTGACACTGTTTCTTGCTGAGGAGAATGGTCACCTTAGTTTCACATACCAGAGGTTTGCAAATTCTCAGCATTCCCTTCATGGTGGTTTTCTCTGTGAACTTCCTGGTGGCTCACTGTTGGATGATGGCACAGCAGTATCTCAGGCACAGGAAGTTACCAGGAGAGAGTTCTGTTCGTGTCCTCTCCCCAAAGTCTTCAGTGTCTGGTCTGCCACCCTGACCTCTACTTCTGGCTCAGGGCTACTAGGCCTTCAAGAACAAAAGGTGAGGCCACTGTGAGCTCATGAATGCCACAGCCACTTTGTGTCTGGGAGACAGTATTACAAAGCACTCCTCCCCTTCTTTTGGCTCTTACATTCTTTCTATCACATGTTCCATGATGGTTCCCGTGCCTTGGAAGGTGTGATGGAGATATCTCAGTGCTGAACGCTCCACTGTCATTTCTTCTCAGCACTTTGGTGAGTTTTGAGCCTCCTCAGTGGTCACTGTTATCTGAAAAGAGACATTCCTCTAACAAAAAGTGAGGGTAGCATTAATATATGGGCATAAACATAAGTCTAGAGAGAGCAGTTTGGATTCATAATAAAGCCAGCTAACACTAGCAGTTTCCCCCTAGGACCTATGACCTCTCCAGACATAGGCTTTTGATTAGGTTTTCAGTACATGTATGAATTCTCTCCCTGGAGGGGGCCTTAAATCCAGCCAAAGAGCAGATAGTTTCTCCCATAACAGACATGACACCCTTACACCTGGTTTTACATAAGTCCTGGGAAATAGAGCCAGGAATAGAAACTAGAATCAAACTTAGTACAGGCTTTGCAAGCAAACCCCCTTAACCACTGAGCAATCTCCCTACCCTCAAATTTTAATTTCTGATTGTTAACTACTAGACATATAAATAAACTTGACTGCTATGTATTGACCTTTGCTACATTCACTTCTAAGTGCTGATAGGTTTTGGTATATACTTTCCTATTTTATAAATATATCATTATCATGTGATAATTAAGAGAGTTTTTAACCTTCTAGATTACACGTCTTTCATTGGTCAAGAGAGATTGTCTTTGCTGGATTAAAATGATTCTTGCTTTATTAAGAATGAAGATCTATGGTTTTCTTTTTCAGCAATATCTTTGTGCTTTTTTAAGCATGTGGGGGGGTGTCTATAGAATGTGCACATCTGTGGTGGGATGTATGTGTGTACTTGTGTGTTACATAGATGAGTGTGCTCATTTGCACGTGTGCAGAGGCCAGAGGAAAATCTTGTGTTTCCTCTTTAGTCAATGTCCTGTCTTATTTCTTGAGGACAGGGTCTCTCATTGGACCTGCACTTCGCCATTTTTCAGCTAGACTGGCTGGCCACTGAGCCCCAGCCATCTTCTTATCTCTACCCTCCACAGTTTGTTGGGATAACAGGCATGTGTGCCATGCCCAGCTTTTTATGTAGCTGCTGGTTATCCAAACTCAAGTCCTCCTGCTTGCACAGCAGTCACTGGGATCCACTGAGCCATCTTCCCAGCAATGTTGCATTGTTCTGACCACAGATTCATACTAACCGCCTCACCTGAGCAAGAAATGATCTCGACTCTTGCTTCCTGCAAATTTTTACATAGCCTTGATGTTAGTTCTTCCTTAAAAATATACAATAGTGGGCTGGAGAGATGGCTTACCGGTTAAGGCACCTGCTCGCTAAGCCTAAGAACGTCAGTTCTAATCTCCAGGTCCCACGTTTAGCCAGATGCAAAGTGACACAAGGGTGCAATGCCACACTTGCCCACAAGGTGGCTCATGCATCTGGATTTTGTTAGCAATGGCTGAGAGGCTGATGGCGCACCCATTCTCTACCTGTCTTTCTTTTCTCCCTCTCTGTCTCTCTCTGTGTCGTATGTATGTATGTATGTATGTATGTATGTATGTATGTATGTATGTATGTATGTATTAGTGTATTTAGGAGTGGTGCTATCAGAAAGCTACTGTTGGGACAGATATTATTGCTCTGAATTAATAACCATTTTAGAAACAGGTCAAGTTTTTCTGTTTTTAAAGCTCTTTCTATTTAATTGCAAATGAAGTTTTGTTTCTTGAGACAAGGTCTTACTACACAGCCCAGACTCACCTGGAACTCACTATCTACTCAAAGCTGACCTCAACCTTGCAATCATGCTTCAGCCTCTGAGGTCAACTATTCTAGAGGGATAACCAAAAATCCAGCATTTGTTTTGCCTTGAGTAATTTACGACACTCTGTGAATTTCAAAAAAGGAATTACATCAGTTGCATCAAAGTTGATGATTTGTTGGCATAAATTTATTCACTATATTTCTTTATATTTATTTACATATCTATAGGCTCATCACTTATATTTCCATGTTCACTTTTGAAATAGTTTATACTTATTTATTTATTTGACAGAGAGAAAGAGGGAGAGAGAGAATGGGTATGTCAGGGCCTCCAGCTGCTGCAAATGAATACTAGATGCATGTGCCACCTTTTGCATCTGGCTTATGTGGGTCCTGGGGAATCAAACCTGGGTCCTTTGGCTTTATAGGCAAGCACCGTGTAGCAGACAGCTTCAGGTTCGCTGAGATGAACTTCCAGACCAGGCACAGTTATGGAGGAAGGGATATTATTTATTGAAGCTTACAGATCCAGGGGAAGTTCCATAAAGGCAGGAGAAGCAACCTGCTCTCCATAGGGCCAAGCAGAGAGAGCAAAAGCCAACCAGCCACCACAGCACACAGAGCAAAACTACAGCCAAAAGGTCACACATCACACTTCAGGAACTCCTGCTAGGCACATTTGCATATCTTTACACTGGACTCTCAAACCATCACCACACCTTAAGACCGGCCCCCAGTGACCTTGCCTCTAGCAAGGTGATTGCAGATGTAAACTATAAGTAATAAACCACTGAATATATTGGGGGACATATATTCAAACTACCACACACCGTAACTGCCAAGCCATCCCTCCAGCCCCATTTTCACTATTAATAGTTACAATTTTGCCCCTCAAGGGTTCAGGCAACATCAGGAAAGATGGGATGGAAAGAACGTGAAGAGCTGGAGAATGTGAATGTGTCATGTGGAACTCTGTCACCTGGTCATGACAAGGCCATTGTGCCCAGGAACACACAGTAGCTGTGGTTACCTGCACTAGACTTGAAAATGATGGAGCAAGTGAACATGGTTAAGATAGGAGAGGGGTTTGAGATACCACTCTTCTTCCCGAGAGGCTAATGACAGAGATGAGAAGAGGCCTCCTGAGGGGCATAAGGGGGATAAAATGGGGTACACATGATCAAAATGCAATGTATATGTATAACAATTAAATTTAAAACAAAAGTAAAATATAATTGCAATTTCTGCCTTTTTTCATAATTAGCTTATCTGCTGTTTTTATCAACTTTTCAGCTCTTCTCAAAGGTTCCATTAACATTCTCTGCTGTTGCAGTTGTTTTGTTTAGTGTTATGTTTGTATTGGTTTTGGTAGTTTTATGTATATTTCCCCCCATGAATGCTGCTCACTGGTTCTGTTCTACCTGTTCTTCATTTCTTCACATATAAGCAGAGATGACTGATGGATGCTTTGATCACTTCTTTCCTATAATAACATAATCATGTCATATTCCATTTTTTTTATCTGAATCTACTACTATATGCCAGTCCCTCAACTTTTGGTATATTGCACTTTCTTTTTCCTTTTTCTTCTTCTTTTTTTCAATCCATATCCAATTATTTTCTAATTTTCCTTGTGATTTGTTCTTTGAGCCATGAGTCATTTGGAAATGTGTTGTTTATTTTCTATTTGTGGATTTTCCAGAAAGATTTTCTGTATTTCATTTCTAGTAAACATCACTGTTGGCAGGAAACATACTTGGTAAATATTTGAATTCTTTTACATTTTTGAAACTTGTTTTCTGGTCCAGCATATTGTCTCTCTTTGAGACGTGTTTCATGTACCTCAGATGAGATAATACAGTATTCTCTTGTTGGCTAGAGTGCTATGTGAAGAGTAATTAGGTTAAATTAACTAATAATGTTATTCAAGTCTTCTGTGTTGCTATGGTTTCCAATTTGAGTGTGTTCCCAAAGAGTTCATGTGCTGTGAGCCTGGTTCTTAGTGTAGTATGTGGTGAAGTAATATGGACCCTTTTAAGAGACAAAGGCTGGTGGGAAGTAATTTCTTCAATGAAGACAGTGCTCATGGAAGGAATTCATGTAGTTCTATGGTGTCCTGATTAGCTCCCCCATGGGGATTTTTATGAGTCTGACCTCTGACTCACTCTCTGGCTTCCACTGTCACTATGTGATCTCTTCCTCTGTGTGTGCTCCCACCATCACACCATGAGGTCATCTCCAGAGCCAATCTGATACCAGCACCATACTTTAAGTCTCAAGTATTTTGTTACAGGAACAAAACAGAACAGACTGAAGTACACACACAAACACACACACATATTTATGTATATTAGTGATTTGTTTTGCTTATTTACCAATTATTCTGAGCTTAATGTCAAGACTTCAATCATAACCATGGCTTTGTTTTTGGTTCTCCTTTCAGGTCTACCAGTTTTAGAAGAGAAGCAAATGCAGAGACAGGGAAGCACAGAGCCCCTGTGGCCTCATATGAGTCACTGCAGATAGTGTGGGTCTGGCAGGAGGCCTTTTAAAAAAATTATTTATTTATTTATTTGAGAGAGAAAGAGGCAAAGAGAGAAAATGGGCATACCAAGACCTCTAGCCACTGCAAAGGAACACCAAACACAAGCAGCTTCATGTGGGAACTGGGGACTTGAACCTGGGTCCTTTGGCTTTTCAGGCAAGCACCTTAACTGCTAAGCCCACCTCTCCAGCCTCAGGTGGCCATTTCTGATTAGGCTACTTTGGGTTTAGAACTCTATGGCTCCTAGAGGTAAACAGAACAATCTTCCTTTGCATCCTAATCCCCAAATTCCAGATGACTTTTCCTGTGGAAGTTTTGTTCCTAGAGTGGTTTCTCCAAGCTCTGGAAGGGACTTGAGGTTGGGATGTCAAGTAAGCTTTACTTCCTGTGTGGTTGGATGCAAAGCCACCAACATCCTCTGTCCCCTGGAAGATTACACCAGCTTCATGACCAGACTGCTTTGCCTTCACCTTGCACAAAATCCATTTATATATGTGTGTGTGTGTGTGTGTGTGTGTGTGTGTGTGTGTGTGTGTGTATATATATATTTTTTTGTTTGTTTGTTTGTTTTTTGGAGACAGGGCATCACTCTAGTCCAGACTGACCTGAAACTAACTGAATAACACCAGTTTGGCCTCAAACTCACAGAGATTCTCTTACCTCATCCTCTGAGATTAAAGGCGTGCACCACAACACCCTTGATAACTCACTCTGCACACACAAAAAATCAAGTAATGCAGTTTCCAGTGGTCCATAGGGACCCATGGACTCTTTCATCCATGAAGACTATGCACCCCCAGCTCCACCCCTATAGACACACTCCCATAGAAGCACTCTGTTGCTATAAGACCTTTGCCTATCCTGTACCCTCTAACTTCTCTCACTAGTTTTCCCCATCTTTATTTACATGTATTCAATATCTTTTGCTCACATTCACCCTGACATTTTCCCTTCCCTGTCATTCTGAACACCTTCTTCCCAACTATTTTCTGTTTCCATGTCTTTTTCTTTTCCTTTTGGTAACCCGATGAATTTAATGTGGGTTGCTTACATGAGCATGGGTAGGAGGTTATTTATGATAGTATGAAAACCTTACCTCTAGACCAGTGAAAATAATCCCCCCTCTAGCTACCCATAGCTCCTCAGGGAAGAATGGAGCTTCGTGAGCCCATCTCCTGTCCATGATGAAATCTGACAAGTCCAGTCTTGTACAAGTCTTGTTGAGGCAATCACAGTTGCTGTGAGTTCATGAGTGCAGTGGCCACATCATGGCCAGAAGACATCATTCCAAAACGCTCCTCCCTTTTCTTCTGCTCTTACATTCCTGAGCCTTGGAACAAGTGATACAGATGGACCATTTAGGGCTGAGCACTCAGCCATAACTTATTCGCACGACTTTGACCAGTTATGAATCTCTGAAATGACTACTGTCACTCTAAAAACAAAAAAAGTTTCTCACCAGGCATGGTAGTGCACCCTTTAATCCCAGCACTTGGGAGGCAGAGGTAGGAGGATTGCTGTGAGCTCAAGGCCACCATGAGACTATATAGTGAATTTCAGGTCAGCCTGGACTAGAGTGAGGCCATACCTCAACAAAAAAGAAAAGAAAAATAAAGTTTCTCTGACCAAAAACGAGAGCTGTACTAATCTACCAATATAAACATATATATTTATAAGGACATTTGGCAGGTGTAACATGTCCATTGACCCAAACAATAGTAGGAGCTTCCCCACTATGATCTATGATGACCTCAGAAATGGGCTAGCATGAATTGCCTCCTGTGCAGTAGGACTTAGAACCAATCACAAAGTGGATGGTTACTCCCATAGCAGCCATGCCACTATTGCACTGATGGAGTCCTGTAATAGACAGCTTCAGATCACTGTGATGAACTTCCAAACCAGGCACAGTTATGGAGGAAGAGATTTTTTTAAGGATAGAGGGGAAGTTCCATAATGACAGAAGATGCTGACCCACTTTCACAAGGTCCAAGCAAAGAGAGAAAAGCCAAAAGCCACCACCAAAAACCAAATAAATGCACTATAGGAACTCCAGGCAGAACTCAAGCACTTTGCATATCATTAGACTGGAATTCCAAATCGACCCTCATGCCTTAGGGCTGGATCCTAGGATATATGCAGTGATACCTCCTCCACCAGGTGGCTGCAGATCTAAATTACAAACTTTAACAAATTCTGAATATACTGGGGAATCCATTCAAACAACCACAGCACCTCTTGCATGGCAGATAATTATTGTAGAACACAGGGTCCGCAGATAGGTAAAATGATTGGTGACATTTCTCCTCCAACAACCTGCATAGCACTTTCTGGCACTCTGAAGAGAGGAAGCTTCTAGGATAGGATTTCTCTCTGCCCTGCAACAACAGTGTGCAATAGTATCTTCTGCAATAGGGTCTTATCATCTAGTTCTGGTGGCCTGGCAATCTCGCTTTCTGATATTTACCTGAAGGATTTGAAACTCATTTCTGTACAAAAAGCCTGCACTTCGGGTTTAGCATGTTTACAGCAACTTCATTTGTGTTTAGCAGAAGTTGAAATCAAGATGCACATCCACAAATGGTAAGTAGATAAATAAATGGGCACATCTGATTAATGGGCTGTTATTCAATGCTAAAAAGAAATGAACTATTGAGCTATTAAATGATTTCAATGAAACTTTAAATACAGATTTCTACATCAAAGACAGCCTTCGGAAAGGCATGCATTCTGCATGATTCCAAGTAGGTGACATTCAGGCAGACATAAAATTATGGGAATAAAGAAAGATCAAGCACTGTCAGGAGTAAAAGAAGAGGGAAGGGTGGAAAGGTAGATCACAGAGCACTTTTAGGGAAGTGAAATAGTCTATATGATGCCATCGTGGTAGATTCATGTCCTTAGTTTTTCTAAACCCATAGGCTGTACAAGAGTGAACTGTAATGTGAAACACAGCCTGTGGATGGATGTTAGTGATGCATCACTGCAGGTTCATCAGTGCTAACAAATGTAACACTTGGGTACGGGACATGGAAAAAGGAGGTTATACATGTGTAAGATAAGGTATAGGGCATGGAGGAAATTTCTCAGTTTTGTTGTATACCCCAAACCTCTCGTTTAAAAGTCATCTTAGGAGCTAGAGAGATGGCTCAGCAGTTAAGGCACTCACCTGGAAAACATAATGACCCAGGTACAATTCCCTAGTACCCACATAAAGCCAGATGCACAAGGTGGGGCATGCATCTGGAACTCATTTGCAGTGGCTGGAGGCCCTGGTGCTCCCATTCTCTCTATCTGCCTCTTTTTCTCTCTTTCAGATAACTAAATTAGTTTTACAAAAAAAAAAAAAAAAAAAAAAACCAACTTTAATAAAGTCATCTTAAAGAAAATCTTGATTTTCAGATTATATTAGTCCCACTTTTGTTAAAATATATCTTTATGAAAACAATTTTGAAGTATAATTTTTTTAATACTATTTTACCTGGTAAGACAAAAAAAAAAAAAAAAAAAAAAAAAAAAAAAAACCTGAAACCTATGTACTGATTCTTCAGTATTTTGCTTGTTTATTTCACTGGGCCATGAAATTAAAAATATTTTGCTCCATTGTCTTAGACCACAATCCCACCCACAAAGAGACTGAGGAATAGAATAAAGCAAAGGAAACTGGCAATGTCATTTTGTCTATGTTTGGTTAAGACCATAAGGTCTTAGTTCCGCCCTCCAGCTATGAAGAAGTGATAATAAAGTAGTTAATATAAACAGGTCTCTGCCAAATAGATAAAGAGGGGCTATTTTTGTCTGAACAGGTTCTCCAGGAAGCAGACACCAAGGCTGAGTTAAGAGTTCAAGAGATATGGGAGTAGTAAAACCATGAACGAGGATGGGTGTCTGCAAGAGTATGCAAGGAGAGCTTCAGTTTGTTCTGCCTGCTGTGAATGAAAAGAAAGGAAGACACTGCTGTTAGAAGGGGCCCAGGATGTGCTAAGGCAATGAATTTCATCTAGCCCAACAGGGAACCCCATGCAAAAAGTGTTTGGGGGAGGCTTGTCTTAGCAGGAATAGCCAGATCTCATCTACTTCTGTGCTTCTCAGTTATCGGTCAGGGACTGGGATAGAGATGGCCTCCTCAGTCCAAATGCTGTCACAGAGTTCAAAGGCACCGGAGCTGGCAGCTAACACCTATGTGAACTCACAGAGATGGGTTTGTTTCCCAGGGAAATCAGAGCAAAGCTTCTTTGTGGGTGCCCTTGTGGCTTTTTCAAAAAAAAAAGAAAACAAAACAAAAAAACAAACAAAAAAAAAACCAAACTTGTTGAAATGAAATTTTTAATGCACGTGCATACTGTAATTTAATTGTACCTTCTCCTATTGTTCTCTTCTGTCCCCTCCCCCACTCCTATTCCACTGAGCAACCTCCTCTTTCCAAGTAGTCCTTCTGATGTGATGCCTCCTCCTTCTTCTTCTTCTTCTTCTTTTTTTTTTTTTTTTTGTCCTCCTCCATGTCAAAATGTTGGTGGGTGCAGAATTGTGCAGGTCTTGTACAGGTGACAACTGCTATGAGGTCAGGAATGCACAGTCACTTCACACCCAGAGGACAGTGCCCTGAAGCCCATCTTCATAGACTGTGGCTCTTACATTCTTTCCACCCTTTCTTCCGCAATGTTCCCTGAACCTTGAAGGGATTAATAGAGGTGTCTCATTTAGTGCTGAGTCCCCAACAACCTCTTATTTTCAGCTCTGATGAGTTTTGAGTCTCCTCAGTGTCTACCACCACCTTCAAAGAGAAGCTTCTCAGGCTAACAGTGACAGAAGCCTGAATATTCTTCTACCACCTCCTCTGCAGTGTTCCCTGAGCCCTGGCAGGTGAGATAGAGATGGCCCATTCAGTGCTAAGCAACAAGCTTTTTCTTCTCCTCACATTGATAAGTCTTGGTGATCTCTAGTACTTACCACCATCTGTTAGAAGACACTTCACTCACCAAAAATAAGAATAGCCTTAATCAGAGCTGGAGAGATGGCTTAGTGGTTAAGGCGCCTGCCTGCTAAGCCTAAGAACCCAGTTCCAATCTCCAGGTCCCACGTTTAGCCAGATGCAAAATGACGCATGGGCACAATGCTGCACTTGCCCACAAGGGGCGCACGCATCTGGATTTCGTTCACAGCAGCTGAGAGACTGCTGGCGTGCCCTTCTCTATCTGTCTCCCTCTCTGTCTGTCTCTCTCTGTGTCTCTCTCCAAACATAAATAAAATAAAAAAAAAAAAAAAAAATAAAAAAGAATAGCCTTAATCAATAGACATAAACACATACACTTAGAAGGCAATATGATGGGCCCAACATAACCATTTAGCCAAAGAACAGTGGTAACCTCCTGCTAGGGAGTATGTCATTGCAAGCCAGGGGCTCTTTTCAGTACCAGGCATGAATTCCCTCCCAATGAACAGGCCTCAGAGCCAGTCTGAGAGAAGCTTGTTTACCCCATAGCTTACATGTCACTATTGCACCTGTGGACACTGGCTGGTTGATGGTGTAGCTTGTAGGACTCACTGCTTGTTAAGACTGTTGATGACTTTCTCTCCCAGCAGCCTATACAAAACTTCCCAGCATGTTGGCAGCAAGCCAGCAGGGAGGTGGCTTCCAGCTGAGAACCAGCTTTATTTCTCAGTGCCCTGCCACCAAAGCGTGTGGTGTTTCTGGCAACAGAGTTTTAGGCTGCAGTCATGGAGGTCCTGAGGAAGAATGTACTCAGATCATGGAAAGGTATTGACTAATGTCACCCTCATGCTTGTCATTGTATATCCTAGTCTTCCAGATTGAACCAGAGTTGCCTGCTAGAAGAACAATGGCTCCTAATGGTTTCCCAGCTGATGCTCTGAATCTATGCTTTTCCTGTGCCACTGTGTCCCAATTTCCATACCCATGAAAGGGGCATTACAGCACACTCTCCTTAAACCTTTCATAAATTGAAATCACATGAGGGGAAGGGTGGAGAGAAGGGGAAGGTATAGTCGGCCTCATCTTAAAGCCAAGATATTTTACAGAAAAAAAAAGTATCTAGGATGACCCAAAAGGCAACATAATGCTGAGAAGAAGGGATGGAGGAGTGTCCAGCACTGAAACATCTCTATCACACCCTCCAAGGCTCAGGGTCCATTGAGGAAGAGGGGGTGGAAAGAATGTAAGCGCCAAAGGAAGGGTAGGACTCCTTACAATGCAACTGTCCAGCCAGAAATTGGCCTCGATATCCATGACCTTGCAGTGCCTAGCAATACCTCCACAAGACCCTCATAATAGGAGAAAAAGATGATGACATCAAATTAAAAGAGAGACTAATGGACAGAGGGGGAGGGGATATGATGGAGAGTGGAGTTCTGAAGGGGAATGGGGGAGGGGAGGGAAATATCATGTTTTATTGTCTATAAGTATAGAAGTTGTCAACAAATAAATAAATAAAACTATAAAAATAAAAATAAAATAAAGTTATCAGATAAACATAAATAAATGAATGAATAAATAAATAAATAAAAAATAAATAAAAATATCATCAGTTACTATGGTCTTCTCTCCACTCCATTCCAATTTCTAAATGGGCATTGAGTTATCAGAGTTCTTCTAAAGTGGGAAAGACTCACATGGCCTCCCTCCAAGTTATCACAAACATTCATGAAGAGTGGGTTCCTTTCATTCATTCGGACCTACTTTTAATTTAATCCTTGCATTGCACTTGGGTAGAATTATTTGGGTTGCTTGTGGCCAGGATGTTGCAGCATCCCTAGACATCCTGTTTATTAGTTCTCAAATAAAAACTTGCATCATAAATCACTGGTTTCCTTAGCATTTATAGTTTGCTTCCCTTCAAGGAAAAACAACAGTTTCATTAGGCTCTTCTGAAAGGTCATGTTTCATTGTTTGTTCATACCCAACGTTCTAAATTTAAACATCCCAGCATAGGTTTTGGAGGAGAAGGAAAGACAGAATATGCTAGAAAACCACTTCATATGAGCACACAACTTGATGGAATTCCAACAATGCTCGTTGTGATTTTGTTAAGACTGAACTGTCATCACAGAGTGAAGTTCCTGCGACAAGCAAAAGTCCCGTCTGCATGCCACTGTCATGAACAGTGGTCCAGGGTGACATGGACCAGTCCAAATCCATAAACACTCAATGGGGTTTGGGCTTCAGAGAATGACAAAATATTTCATAGGTCTGGAGAGATGCTTAAGCAATGGAAGTATGTGTTTTTTTTTTTTGTTGTTGTTCTTTTTTTTTTAGGAGTATACAAAAAGAGGTGAGCGAGCATACAAATGTTCCTGCGGTGAGATCATGGTCTTTTCACTGATCTCTGAGCAGAAACTCTCTGGGAAGCTTCTGTTTCTCAAGGAAAAAGTATAGGATGAGGCTAGGAAGAGGCTGCTCTGTCTGACCTACTCCTTTCTTCAGGCTTAATTCTAGGAACATAGGTACGGATCATGTTGTGTGTCTGGAAGTCAGAAGCAATAGAAAAGTAGTCCATGGATGCATGAATATGAATGTGTGATTTGAAGATATGAATGTGGAAGTATCTGAGAAGAGGAGAACAGAGGTATCAGGAAAATGTATGATGGATTAGGACAGCACTAGACAAAGTAAAGCTGAAGATGGATAACATGAATAACAGGAACTAAGGATCAACAAGATGGACAAAATTTGGGGTCTGGGAAGCCCACAACAGAAGCACGGAGTTGATGTCCTAGAAAATATGAGTCTTTGCATGTTTGAGGCCAGTGAGCTGTGACAGGGGTGTATCTAAGAAAGATGAATAGTAGATAGGATGCTTTGGGAAAGAAAGGATTGCCTCACCTAGTCCAGCTAAGGGGCTCATGCCAACCACCAGGTGTGAAGTGACGGCTGGGGGAGGGGAGTGATGGAAAGGAAGGGATGGGCTAAGAAGCATTTCAAAGGAATACTCAGGAGGATTTAATAAACACTTTTCAGTAGATCAAAATCTCCAGGCTTACTGAGGCCGCAAGAGAAGAGATAAGAAAATGACTAACACTTGCAGAAAGCACCAGAGATAGAAGGCCTAGGAAATAGAAGCCAGGCCTAGAAGTCAGCACCCCATGACCTTGCCTAAGGCACTTGTTAATTCATTCCTTAAAAATCAGGGGGCCGCCTCGCTATCATGGAAACTTGCTAGTTTCTTGCATTGTGCTATTGTATAAGAAGCTTAAGATCCGAGGAGGGAAGACACTAGACACTGGTCCTCATCAAGGGCAGCCTTTCTGGAACATCTTGGAACTGGTCACTTTGTAAGGCAGTGACTTCTGACTTTGCCCGCCCTCCTCACCTTGTCATGCCTTCTTTGAGACTAAGCCCAGGAATGCTTTCACTCACTGGAAGATGTGGCTCCATGAAAAACATGAGTAGCCTCAACATTTTTTTTTTAATTTTAGCATTTAATACCCTCAGTGTGATGAGCAGAAAGACTGAAGTCACTCAGTTGTAGAAATATGTCTTAGCATGCTTACAAAAGAAATGACAGTAAACATAAATGGAAGCAGAAAGTAGGACTGCAGAAGTATCCATAATATTTTCTTTACATGTTCTCCAAATTTCTTTCGGGTTGGGAATATTGCATTTACTGTGAATTCTGCCTTGTGGAGTCTTATTAATGTTCCATACTATTCTTAGATCTGTTCAGAGGAAGGAGAAACCCATCAAGAGATAACCACAACAAACAACAGATAGTTGAACTGACATCATAGAGCAACATGCATGATCAAACATTCACGTGGATAAGTGAAAACCAGGGTGGAAAGCTGCCAGAGAATACATATGTAGACAGAATATAGCAAGATTGTATTCACATAGTGTAAAACCTACAGAGGAGGTCTTTTTTGTCAAAAAATACATATGTAGATAGAATATAGCAAGAGTCTATTTACATGGACTAAAACCCAGAGACATCTTTTGGTCAAAGAACATATATGTAGATAAGTGTAGCAAGATTCTATTTACATGGTCTAAAACCTACAGAGGAGATCTTTTTATCAAAAAAAAAAATTATATGTAGATAGAACATAGCAAAATTCTATTTGCATAGTGTAAAACCTACAGAGATCGTTTTGCTGTTTAGGGATACATTAATACATGAGAAACCTGAAGGCTTTTATCTGGAATGGAAAGGAAGGCTGGGGCATGGGTAAGAAAGGAAGTGTGCATAGGGGTTTCAGCCATATTTGAAATGATTTATGTCCTTAGGCAGGTAGTCTGTACATGCCTGTACATTACATAATCACTCATAAGTTTCTGTAGCCTTAAACTATGTAACCATTTATCTTGTCTAAGACTCCAGTTCTTAGACACTGAGGAAGAGGTGGGGGAAGCCCACTTGGTGTTGGCTCATTCTCAGCATAGACGTAGACTCGCTTTCCTCTCCTTGGCACGCACAAGACTCACCTCTGAAAGGAACATAAGGAAAAGCCCCTTGTGAAGTATTTAACCATTAAGGGGACAGAAAGCTTTTCATGTACCTTTCACTCGAACACTTGGAAAAGTCTTCTGCTGCACAAAAGTTCCCTTCCAGGACATGAGGGTGGGAGGGGAGTGTCATTTCATCCTACCCCAAAGCCAGGGTGAGGACGTCCTTCAGGGACAAAACTCATGAGCATGGGCATCTCCAGAATGCGCAGGCACCTGTGCCTTGCTGGCTGGCTTGCTGAAGGGGATTAGGAAAGCACCATTAACCCCACAGTGAAAATACATCCATTTGGGGGTTTCTTTCATCCTATACCCAATTTATAAACATCTCCTTATCACAGTGAGAATGTTTATCTTCATGTGTTATAAGTAGATTCCCCAAAAGCAACAGTAGCTAAGGAAATCAAATATGATGTGAGAAAATGAGCGAGACAGAACTTAAAGCAGAGTGTTGACGTTTAGTTAAGCATCTTCTCCTCTGATAAGTTTAGAAGTTTTCTTAATAAGTCAAAGCCCAAAGGTTTGAATCTGAGAATCTCCTACTTTTCCAATTGTTTGAACCAAATTTCTAAAACAAGTCAAGATTGATAGAGATTTCTGTAGCATTATACTGCCAAGAATTGAGACACATCCTAATAATGTGTGATCTTTCATCTGGGAAGTAGTTGATGACAAAGGAAATTCAGTGACAACTTCTTTTTCCTCCTAGCTCTCTGTCACAAAGGTCTAGAACTTCCTTGTTTGTTTCTATTTCTCTAATGTAAACTTCTGGGGCCAATTTAATTTAAGACACAAACTTACTTTGACTTTCCTGAAAGCTGCCCTAAAAGGTTCATAATATTTCTATCCCTGTCATATCCGTTACGCATCATTTTTAATGAAATGATAAGATACGTGGTGATACTGCAGCCTGTCTTTCTCCAAAGGCCCACCATGCAGTTTCAGTGTGCCTCCGTTCTCACACCAGCACCTAACCATCTGTACAGCACATGCCATGTTACATTCTTTTAAATTTATTTATTTATTTGAGAGAGAGAGAGGAAGAGAGAGAGAGAGAGAGAGAATGGGTGCACCAGGGCCTCCAGCCACTGCAAACAAACTCCAGATGCATGCGCCCCCTTGTGCATCTGGCTTACGTGGGTTTTGCAGAATTGAACCGGGGTCCTCAGGCTTCATAGGCAAAAGCCTTAACCAGCCCCCATGTTACATTCCTAATACAAGGATCACAGATATTTGAAAACAACCTGTAACTCGCTACCTATTCTTTCCCCTGGAATGTGGGTATGGTATAGGAGTAAATCAACAGTTAAACAAAATGCATCATGGGAGGAGAAAAGGACATGAAAGATATTGGTAAACAATATGAGCAAATTGTGGAACTGTGTATGGGAATGGCCTCTGAGTGTTGAACAAAGTCTAAAGTAGTATAATTCTCTGATAGAGAAAGTGTATAGATATGCAAATTATGGTCAGAGACATACTGTGCTAGTTAAAGCAACTTGGAATAGTGCAATTGTTGCATGGTTGAAGGACTGAAAATTAGTTATGGCATATGGTGAGATGATAAAATGCCAGTAGCTCAGAATAATGAATAGAAGGAAATGCCAAGACAATGGGATGGGACTTACCTATGGACTACTCTTTCTCCCTCTAATTATATGCTTTGCAAGGGCATAGGAGAGCATTCCTTTAGCAATGTATTGAGAAAGTCCATTGGTAGTTGTTCTGTATGGACTGCAAAGCCTGCTAGGAGAGCCTAAAATGTTTTTTTTTTCTTTTTTTTTTTTTTTTTTCAAGGTAGGGTCTCACTCTTGTCCAGGCTGACCTGGAATTAACTATGTAGTCTCAGGGTGGCCTCGAACCCTCAGTGATCCTCCTACCTCTGCCTCCCGAGTGCTGGGATTAAAGGCGTGCGCCACCACTCACGGCTTAAAATGGGTTCTTGACTTCAGCAAGTGTCAAGTACTGTATAGTCTGAGTTGTGCTCTACTTGTAATTTAACAGGTTAGTGAGTTATCTTACCAAGGATTTCTGGATACTGGCTGAAGATGTGAGGCTCCTGAATCAGATAAGAAACGTTTTCACAAAAGGTGTAGTGGGCAGCGCTGGCACACAGTGATTCTCTGCACAGGGACAACGGTCACTGGCAGACTTGTCTGCATGATGGTAGTCTCATAAGATTCCAAATTAGCTGAAAAATTCATATCACCTAGTGACGCTAGAGCTGTCACAGCATCACAGTATGATACATTTATGAGTGCTATGTTATAAAGCTGATGTAAACCTACTCACTCCTCATTATGTAAAAATTGTAGCACATGCAAATATATACAGGAATACTTGGTAATAAATGACTATGTTACTGCCTTATATATTTGCTGCACTTTGATTCTATTTTTTATTAGAGTATATTCCTGTACTTATGAGAAATAAGTTGTGTTAATCAGCTTCAAGCAGGTCCTCAGAGGGGCTTCCAGAAGACAGGGTTACCACAGGAAACAACAGCTCCATGCCTGTCACTTTCCTAAGGACCTTCAATGGGACAAGATGTAGAGACAGAAGACAGTGACATTCATGGTCCTGACCCTGGGTAAGCCCAGGCTACTCTTTTCATTAGTGTCTTTCATTTAAATTTTTTTGAGATTTTATTTTTATTAATTTTTTTATTAGAGACACAGAGAGGGAGAGAGAGAGAAAGAGACAGAGAGAGAGAGAGAGAAAATGAGCACGCCAGGGCCTCTAGCCACTGCAAACAAACTCCAGATGCATGTGCCACCATGTGCATTTGGCTTTTGTGGAACCTGGATAATTGAACCTGGGTCCTTAGCCGTCACAAGCATGTACCTTAACCACTAAGCCATCTCTTCAGCCCTCATTTAAATGTTTTTGAAAATAAAGAAAAATATTGTTTTGACTTATTTTTTCTATTTTCATGTGTATATACATGCTCTGCTTACATGTGTGTATGTATGTTCACATGTGTGTCAGTGCATAAGCACATGTGTGCACATGCATGTGGAGGCCATAGGTTTGCAGTGAGTGTCTTCCATGATTGCTTTCCACCTTTTTTTTAGAAAGAGTTTCTCACTGAATCTGAAGCTCACCAATTCAGCTGGACAAGCTGGTCAGCAAGCCCCACACATCCTCCTTTCTTTGCCCACCCCCTTCCCCCAATCAATGGGATTATAGGTGAGTGCTGGAGATCCACACTCAGGTCTTTGTGCTTGCATGCAAGAACTTTATTGAGCAAGTTGCTACCCCTTCCAGCCCTGAAAATGTTTGGGTTAAGCTTTATAAAATCCAAAAGTTTAAAAAATACATATCAAGGTGAAAATATTATAGCAGGACTGGAGACATGGCTCAGCAGTTAAGGTATTTGCCTGCAAAGTCTAACAACCCAAGTTTGACCCCCTAATACTCCCATGAAGCCAGATGCACAAAATTACACATGTATCTGGAGTCTGCTTGTAGCAGTTGGAGGCCTCAGTGTGTCCATTCTCTCTGTCTGTCTCTCTCTGCTTATAAGTAAAAAAAAATATATTTTAATGTAGCAAAAGACATCAAAAGACACACGTTATCATGATGGATCAAAAAATTGGACCCTTCTATCACCTGTCTTCAAGAAACCCACCCCACCACTAAAGATAGATAGATACCTCCTCAGGGTGAAAAGTTGGAAAATGATATTCCAAGCAAACAAATGATATTCCAAGCAACAACAACAACAACAACAAAATCCAAGCAGGTGTTGCTATATTAATATCTGATAAAATAGACTTCAAACCAAAAGTAATCAAAAAGGACAAAAAAGGCCACTTCTTACTCATCAAGGGAATGATCCAACATGAGCATATTACAATCATAAATATATATGTGCCAAACACAGTAGTACCAGTTTATAGAACAAAATCTACTTGACAATAAAACAGAAATAAACGCCAACACCAGTATAGTTGGAGACTTCAATATTCCACTATCATCAATAGACAGATCATCCAAGCAGAAAATCAACAGGGAAATAATAGAGATCAACAACATCATAGATCAACTAGATGTAACAGATATCTACAGAACTTTCCACCCAAACTCTACAAAATACACATTCTTCTCATCAGTCCACAGAACCTTCTCCAAAACTGACCATATATTAGGCCATAAAGCATGCCTTCATAACGTCAGGAAAATTGAAGTAACTTCCTTCATCATGTCAGATCATTATACTTTAAAGGTAGAAATTATCAAGAGACACATCAAGAACTCCACCAGCTCCTGGAGACTAAACAACACACTTTTAAATAATGAATATGGGTCATGGAAGAAATCAAAAATGAAATCGTGAAAATCCTAGAATTGAATGATAAGGAAAACACAGCCCACCAAAACTTATGGGACACAATGAAGGCAGTCCTAAGGGGAAATTCATAGCACTAAATGCCTGCATTACAAAGACAGAGAGATCCCAAATTAATAATCTGACTGTCCACCTAAAGGCACTGGAAAAGCAAGAATAATTCAATGCAAAGAGCTTCAGACAGAAAGAAGTAATCAAGATTAAAGAAGAAATTAATGAATTGGAAACTAAGAAAACAATTTTAAAAATGGATGAAATGAAGAGCTGCTTCATTAAAAAAATAAACAAGATTGACAAACCCCTAGCCAAATTGAACAGGCAAAAATAAATAAATAAATAAATAAATAAATAAATAAATAAATAAATAAAAAGAAGCCTCAAATTAACAAAATCAGAAATGAAAAAGGAAAGATCACAACAGACATCAATGAAATTGGAAGAATCATCAGGGCATGCTTCCAAAACCTCTACTCCACAAAAACAAATAATCTGGAAGAAATGGATGATTTCCTAGACTCATGCCACTTACCAAAACTAAGCTCAGAGCACATTAATCTCCTAAACAAACCTATCACATCTGTGGAGTTTGAAAAGGTAACCAAAAACCACCCCAAAAAGAAAAGTCAAGGACTGGATGGCTTCTCAGCTGAATTCTATCAAACCTTCATAGATTGACTGAAACCGATTTTTCTCAAACTGTTCCACATACTTGGAGACCAGGGAATCCTCCCCAACTCCTTTTATGAAGCTAGCATCACCCTAATCCCAAAACCAAACAGAGATGCAACAAGGAAAGAAAACTGTAAGTCTATATTCCTGATGAACTGAGATGTAAAGATCCTGAACAAAATCTTTGCAAACCGAATTCAACAACACGTCAGAAGCATTATTCAACTTGATCAAGTAGGTTTCATACCAAGGATGCAGGAGTGGTTTAACATATGGAAATCAGTAAATGTAATACACCACATAAATAAACTGAACCATAATAACCACATGATCATCTCAATTGATGCAGAGAAGACTTTTGACAAAACACAACACCACTTTATGATCAAAATGCTGGAAAGAATAGGCATGGAGGGTTTATATCTCAACACAATAAAGGCTATGTATAAAGCTCCTACAGCCCCAATAATACTTAATGGGGAAAATTAAAGGAGTTCCCATTGACATAAAGAACAAGACAGAGGTGCCCACTCTCACCACTGCTCTTCAACATAGTAATAGAGGTCCTAGCCCAAGCAATAAGACAGGAGAAAGAAATAGAAGGGATTCAAACTGCAAAGGAATAAGTCAAGTTATCCCTATTTACAGATGACATGATCCTATATATAAGTGACCCGAAGGTCTCCATGTCAAAACTTCTAAAGATGATAAATTCCTTCAGCAAAGTGGCAGGATACAAAATCAATGCACAAAAATCAGTAGCTTTTCTACATGCAAAGGACAAATATAAGAGAACAAAATCAGTGAGGCTGTCCCATTTTCAATAGCAACAAAAACAATTAAATACGTTGGAATAACACTAACCAAGGACATGAAAGATCTATATAATGAAAACATAATAACACTCAAGAAAGAAATAGAGGAGGTCTTGAAAAGATGGAAAGTCCTCCCATGTTCCTGGATAGGTAAAATTGATGTAAAAAATGGCAATTCTACCAAAAGCAATATACAGATTTAATGCAATGCCAATAAAAATACCAGAATCATTTTTCACAGATATAAAAAAAAGTGATCTCAAAATTCATATGGAATGGTAGAAGGCTTCAGATATGCAAACATATCCTCAGCAAAAGAGACACATCTGGTGGTATTACCATAACTGATCTAAAACTATATTATAGATTCACAGTGACAAAAACAGCATGGTACCGGAATAAAAATAGAAACATAGATCAATGGTACAGAATTGAAGACCCAGACCTTAGGGCAAGTAGCTACAGCTGCTTGATGTTTAACAAAGATGTCAATAATGTAGACTGGAGAAAAACAGGATCTTCAACAAATGGTGTTGGACAAATTGGATGACCATATGTAAAAACATGAAATTAAACCCACTCATTTCACCATACACAAAAATCAAGTCCAAATGGACTAAAGACTTCAATATAAGTCCCGAATCTCTTCAACTACTAGAAATAGAGGAAGCCCTCTCCATGATATAGGAAGGGGAAAGACTTCCTAAACAAAACCCAGTAGCCCAGGAAATTAAACAATCACTCAACCAAAAGGATCTCATGAAACTAAAAAGTTTTTGCACAGACAAGCATACCATAAGGACAGCCAAAAGATTACCCACTGAGTGGGAGAAAATCTTTGCCAGCTATACCAGTGACAGAAGCTTAATATCTAGAATCTACAAAGAACACAAAAAACTAAAAAATAAAAAAAAATCAAACAACCCACTCCAAAAGTGGGGCAGAGAACTAAATAGGGAGTTCTCAGAGGAAGACTTACAAATGGTTAACACACACTTAAGAAATTGTTCAACATCCCTAACCATTAGGGAAATACAAATTAAAAGAACTATGAGATTCCACCCTACCCAAGTAAGGATAAGAAACATTAAAAAATTAAATGAAGCTAGGCATGATGGCACATACCTTTAAACCCAGCACTCAGGAGGCAGAGGTAGGAAGATTGCCTGTCACGAGTTTGAGGCCACTCTGAGACTACATAATTAATTCCAGGTCAGCTTGGACCAGAGTGAGACCCTACCTTGAAAAACAAAACAAAACAAAACAAAAATCAAATGAAAACAAATGTTGGCAAGGATGTGGCAAAATAAGGAACCCTCATTCACTGATGGTGGGAATGTAAGCTGGTGCAACCACTGTGGAAATCAATATGGAGGCTCATTGGAAAGGAAACCATTTCTGGAACTGGGAAACAAATCATAAATCATATCCAGATACTGATTCTGCTTTCCACTGTCAAGTTCCCACTAACCTTGGGCTATAAGGGGTCTACATCCTTTAAATTCACTCTAAATTAATAATGGTTATCCAATTTAACCAGTACTCACTTCATTCTGAGTTGAAAAACCTGCTTCTCTTTTTCAGATGGGAGCGGGACCTGAGGAGATATTTAAATGACCCAGTGCACTCCAGCCTGAAACCACAGAGGAATTGGGGAAATGAGAAAGAGTGCTGCTTTCTTAGTGAATCTGATATCAGCACACGGGTGAAGGAGACAGACACTGAGGACACTCAGCACCTACCAAACCAGAGATCCAGAGGCTCCTAAGAGCCCATCACTGAAGTAGACTTAAAATGCTCCCAGCGAGGTTCAGGGCATTTTGCGGAAAAGGGGGATGAAAGATGGGTAGAGCCACAAGTTGGGACATGTTGCATAGAGACATTGCTTCTCCCCCACATAATGCATGACCCACAATCCCCATTGGGTTGACCTGCATCCCCAATGAGGAAGGCCTCTTCAGAAAAGGGGCAGGGAGGAGGGAAAGGATGGTACCAACATGTGTTGTTTACATACTAAATATGTCCATACCTAATTAAAAGACATGATGACATCAAAATAGAAGAGGAACTTGTTGGAAAGAATAAGGGTTCAGTGGAAGGGGGATGGAGGAGGGGAAGCAACGGAGACTGGTGGGGGTATTATGATCATGATATATTGTTTATATGTATAGAAATTGTCAATAAAAAGTTAAAAAAAGAAAAAAAATGAAGACATTCCTCTTCTAAGCTATCTGGAGTTACAGTATGTAACTCTCCTTAAGTCTCTGGAGAAAAGTAATGGGCAATTCCTGTTCTTCCTGTATTATCTAAATGAGCCCAGTGTTTAAGGAGACAGGCTAGCAGAGGCTTTGGGGGTATCTCAGAAGCTGAATATCCTGTCTGAAACAAAATGGAGGAAAGTGAAGAGTCTAGAGTCAGGTTTATGCCCAATCCTGGCTCACATCTTCTCATAGAAGAGGGGCATCCCTCTGACCAGATTTGGGAGAAGAAATTAGGGCGTTTTAAAAATCTCCTTCCTACAGGAGTCCTAACCAAAATTTCCCTGTTTTCTCCCCTATCAACAGAGAACAAACAGCATGGTCTATGTGTCTCCTTGAGCAAGGAAGGGCCAAGATAGGATATCCATGCTGAGTGCTTCCAGGTTTTTCCCCAGCCCCTTGCATGTGCTTTCCATGATGGCATATAAGGACTGCCTCTGGCATTTTTAAGCCTAAGTGTGAAGATTTCCACCCTTACTCCTGCCTTGATAGCTTAAATGCCCTACTGGGGCAGAATTCCTAGGACCCCTTTCCCTACTCCTCTCTGTAGGAGCCTGGGATATGGATCCCAACCCCCCGGGTTTGTGAATGTTTCAGAATGGTCTTGGGACTAAAGCATATTATTTTAAGGGTAATCTCTGATTTTGTTACCTTAAATATAGGGACCCTACCCTTTGTTGATATTTGAGAGAGGGAGAAAGAATGAGAGAGATCACTTACTTGATGTCTTTTTGTCATATCTGTTTCTGTCCTGATATACATTTTAGGTAAGTCTGATGTTTGTGCTATGTAAGGAGTTTGTAACCTGATCAAATACCTTGGCTCAGTTTCCTTATTTGGCCTTTTTGTCTAGTGAGAAATTTCATCTGACAGAGGTGACTTCAGGTGTTTAAAAGAGAGGTACTATAAAGAGAAACAAAATTATATGTTGTTTGTCACTCCCTTTTCCTTGTCAGAGACAATTGGCCATTTTGTCTCTGGACAAGGTCTGGGGGACACATTGCTTAAACCTGCTTGGAGTCTGAGATAAAGGGGATGCCATCCCTTTTTGCCAGATTCCAGCTTGCCATGACTTTAAATACCTTATAGCAGTAAACAAGAGCAAAAGGAAATGATAGAACAAAGAGCTAGGCATTTTTTTTTGTTTGTTTGTTTTTCAAAGTAGGGTCTCACTCTAGTCCAGGCTGACCTGGAATTCACTATGTAGTCTCAGGGTGGCCTTGAACTCACGGCAATCCTCCTACCTCTGCCTCCCAAGTGCTGGGATTAAAGGCATGTGCCACCACATCTAGCACATTTCTTGTCTTATTTTGCAATTGTTTATTTATTTTTACCTAGGAAATTTATTTTATCCATTTGTAATACACAAGGTCTTGTCTATGTCTAACCTGGTTAGACCTCCAAAGAATGTGAAAAACATATGACTTTGTGACCCACCGAGGACAGGATATCCCCTGTGTTTAATGTAATTTAGATTAAAGTCTGTGTCCCTATATGAGACTGTTAGCACATCCTTAAGAGTCTGTAAACAGTTGAAAATTTCTTAATTATAGGTACGGTGTTTATCTATGGTTGCCTGAAAATTAACTTTTTGTTCCTTATAAAAGGAAATTAATTTTAGGCAAAATTTAGTCTTTTTAGATCTCCTATATCCTTTCTACATATGCTCACCATCATTTGTATATTTTAAGATTCTGATCTAAGTTCCACTCAAAACAGAAACATTTTTAAAATTTTGCAAACGTATTTATTTATTTATTTATTTATTAGAGAGAAAGAGAGAGAGAGAATGGATGCACCAGGGCCTGCAGCCTCTGCAAAAAAACTCCAGATGCATGCACCCTCTTGTGCATCTGGCTTGTGTGGGTCCCAGAGAATCAAACCGGGGTCCTTTGGCTTGGTAGGCAAATGCCTTAACCATTAAGCCATCTCTCCAGCCTAAAACAGAAACATTTTAGACAAGCATTCTACGTATCCAACATTTAAAAATTCCTTCCCAGTTCCTTCAGGCATCTCATTTCAACCCATAATTAACCATCTTTCTTATAAGACTATTAAGAGAGACTATACCAAATTGATTGATCTTATAACCCACTGACAAAGAAGCAAGCAGTCTAGCTTCAAAGAGTTAATTAACCATCTTATTATTGGAAATTTGTAGAGAAACAGCCTTAGTAGAAAAGCTTAGAATTTCCTTGTTGTTATATTACCAAAAATCTCAACATTTTAAATGAAATTTAAGAAAACTGATACCAGGCTTGTCTTATAATACCATTACATGTACCTATAAATTTCATATAACCCATTGATTTGAGATCTTCTGTTAATAAACTCCAGGAAATATATTTTTTAAAGTTATAAGCCTCTGAATACTGGCAAAATGTGACAACTGTTCTAGGGATAATCATTAACACCTCTAGCACATTTGGAAATGATTTTATTAAGAGTAACTAAGGCAGATTTTTGTTGACTTGAGGCAGGTTGGTCTGAAACTCAGGCCAGTTGTTTCTTCCTTTAAAATGACAGGACCATTATAATCTCTTAAAATACCTGGCAAATTATGAGCCACCACCTTGGGGAGAATTTTGTTGTTTTCAATAATCCTCTATATAGTTGAAGCTGAACTAGAACATAAACTCAGTAATTATACTTCTGATATTATGTTACAAATTATGGCCTGATTACATAAAATTTTAGTTCACTGTAGGCTTCAGTTAAATTTGACTTTTAAAGACCCCCCCAAAAAAAAACCCTTGAAATAAATGTCAATTAAAACTTTAGGAGAGACCTATTTGACTGTTTGGATTAAGAAAGCCACACTGTAAGTTATCACATATTATAAAGAAGTCTATAAATAACATCTTATTTGTTTTAAGCCTAAACAAAAGAGAAAATATTATGTATACTTATTAACAAGTTGTTTTTAATCATTAAGTAATTTGGAAAACAACAAATTAAAATTATTACTTATTTTTACCAAGCAATTTAAAAGTAATGTGGTTTTTGAATATGGGGTCAGGCTATCACACTGGAGCTTTCAATCGGTGATTCTCCTGTCTCAGTTTGCTGAGTAGCTACGATAATAGGCCTGTGCCACCAGGCTTAGCTCATTTTACTTTTAGTAATGCCTGCACGAATAAATGATTTATAGTAATGTAAAGATATATTTGTTATAGAGCTCTTTGGCAGAAAATCACAGCAGTTAGTAAGCACCATCGTCGTTTCCCATTATGTCTCTGTATTTCCTGAGAGACAGCATGGTTACCTCCCCCACACAGGTGACACAGCCATAGGCCTCAGCTCCATGGCAGGAAGGAGGCATGTGGCCCTGGACCCAGGCCTGTTGAAGAAAGCTTTGCAGCTAAGCACCTAGACCTAGGCCTTTGCTGGAGCAGCTTCCATCTCCTCATTTAGGTGGCCAGAGACCTGTGGGCTGGTGGCTCTCTGCACTCTGGATATGTAGTCGCAAGTCTCCAATTGAACTGGGCAGACCCAGAGCAGCAGTTGGAGCTCCATCCTCCAACACCTCCACAGGCAACCATGTGACTTGTAATGAAAAAAGGTAAAAAAAGGGAAAAGAATTTAGAAGCCATTCTAGCCAGCTGTCTTTGGCTCCCCAGCCTCCATGTGGCCATGAGGCTCCTCCCCCTCAGCTCAGCAGAACAAGCTCCCAAGCTCCAGAAGTTAGCTCAGCCTTGTTAAGTGTGGCTGGGTGGTCGGAGAAGCTCAGTTAAGTGCATCCTCTCCAAGGTGAAGTTGTCACCTTTTCAGAAGAACCCTGCCTGGTACCATCCCATTTTTGGCCCCAGGCGATAGCATGCATCAACAGTGCTCACAATTCCAGCAGTGTGGAGCAGGGTCAGGCAGCTGGAGATGCCAATGTGCCTCCTGGTGAGTGGGAGCTGTGGTGGAGAATCCCCAGCCTGAAGGAAGGTCTGTCTGCCTGCCTGGCCACACCAGCACCTTGCACCATTCATTCCCCTCAGAGTAGTCAGAGATAGTGGATTTTAACCTCCAGCAAGAAGAGAAAGTAAGCCAGTTTTCCTACAAGTGAGTAGAAGTAGTAGAAATATCCCAAGTCTTGCTCACAGCCAGAAAAAAAGTGCTTCCCATTTTCTCCTGTAATATAATCATAATTTTCCTTCTCAAGATACTCCTGCCTGGCTCACCAATATGTAATGCAGTACTCAGGGTCCAGGAAAGCCCTTGAACCCCAAGTCCTAGGTTTGTTTCTAAGTTTAATTCAAGAATCAAATAAAAAAAGGACTGAGAAGTGTACTTATTAAATTATTATATTTATTGAGGGAAGTTCAGAGCCAAGGAAAGGCAAGCACGTGGCTAGAAATCCCACATGGAGGGCCTGGAAAAACCATGGAAAGAAAAGAGAGAAAAGAAATTTCAAGGAGCCTCTGCCAAGTGGGGAGTTGGAGGGGATAAAGAACCTGGAGCTGCCAAGTGGGGAGTTGGAGGATAAAGAACCCTGAGACTGGAATTCCAGGTCAGCCTGGACCAGAGTGAGACCCTACCTCACAAAACCAAAAAAAAAAGAACCCACGTGGAGAGTAAGGGCTAGGGGGCGCTGCCCTAAACTCAACCCAGGTCCCACTGAGGGAAAAGTTCACCCACTGGTAGAAGTTCCCAAGTGGTCAGAGGTGTGCCTGGTTTTGATGTTCATCCCAGCCATGTGAAGCTGACTACAATACTTCCCTAAAAAAAAAAAAATGGAAAAAAAAAAAAAGAATTCCATGTACTATCAGGTGGCTATCTTAGAAAGTCAGATAGCTTCCTCCCTAAGTTTTTATATTGAACTTTCCATTAGACCTGAGAAACTAACCCAGGTATAACCGGATATATTAGCCAGAAGCAGGAAATGTAGGGAAACTCTTATCACCAAAACCCTGGCCTATGACTGAAGCTTTTCTGAATGCCTTGTACAAGTTGTATCAGTGATCACTTCAGCTGAAGTCAAGGACAAACCTTGGGTCACTTTTTCTAATTAGATGACTCCTGACATATGAGTCACACACGGTGTGACTGAATAATGACTCTGTTATACCGGCAAAGTCTCCTTGGTTCACTAATAAGGGAAGCCTCATTTTATTTTATTTTATTTTATTTTATTTTATTTTATTTTATTTTATTTTATTTTATTTTTTATTATTATTATTATTATTATTTTTTTTATTATTTGGTTTTTCGAGGTAGGGTCTCACTCTCATCCAGGCTGACCTAGAATTAGCTATGTAGTCTTAGGGTGGCCTCGAACTCATGGAAATCCTCCTACCTCTGCCTCCCGAGTGCTGGGATTAAAGGCATGTGCTACCACACCCGGCTGGGAAGCCTCATTTTAGATTGATCTCTAGGCTTAGGTAACAGTTGAATGATCTACTGATAACATTTCCTTAAATATTTGACAGCATATTTTAAATCCATCTTATTTTCATCATTTCACTAGTTCTCTTTAAGAAAAAAGAAAGAACAAAAACAGTCAAAACTGTTAATTACAAATGACCCTTCCTTTTTTTTCTGTTCCCAGTAGAACTTTTTATTATTATTTATTATTTTAAATAAAACAGTTATATTCTTAGATCCCCTGTCCCAATTCTGCTGAGGGTCTTCATTGTGGAGACCAAGAGTCCTCAGTCAGTCTCTACAGGGATGGGAGAAACACAGTGCCTCGGGCTATTTCCACCCACCCTAAGGCTCTTACAACCTTTCTTTCCTCTCTTCTGCAGTGTTCCCTGAGCCTTGGCAGGCATCCCACTAGGACTTTTAAGCATGATATAGTTCTTTCTTCCTTTGACTTGTGGGAGAAAATAAATAACCATGCTGAGGAGTATCCTGAGGGTTTGAGGAGTTCTGTCAACAATGGTGAGCCTCCATGTCCCTATCAATGTGGGTGTCTGTCTCCAAACTGCCAGCTTTCCCTAATGTGCTGAGCGCCTCACTCCATGGGTCCGTTCTCAATCTGCTAAGGACACCCATGGAGGTCAGCAGTCTGTATTAGTTATGGACATACTTAGTATGTAAACAGCACATGTGAGTACCATCCTTTCCCTCACCCCTGCCCCTTTTCCAAAGGGACCCTCCTTCTTGGGGATGCAGGTCATCCCCATGGGGATTGTGGGTCATGCATCGTGGGGGTAGCCATCAGTTATGGAGAACAGACAACGTCTCTGTGTATAATGTCTTAACTTGTGGATCTAACAATCTTTCTGCCCCCCTCTTCCACGAAATTCTCTGAGCCATGTTGGGTGCGTTTTAAGTTTATTTCAGTGATGGACTCTTAGGAGCCTCTGGATCTCTGCTTTGGTAGGTGTCGAGAGTCCTCAGTGTCTATCTCCGTCACCCTTGTGCTGATATCAGGTTCACTGAGAAAGCAGCTCTCTTGCTCATTTCCCCAATTCCTCTGTGGTCTCACCTGGAGCCCTAAGAGTGCTAGGTCGTTTCTCTCCTCAGGTCCCGCTTCCATCTGAAAAAGAGAAGCAGATTCTCTAACAGAAAGTGAAGTTAGCACAGGTTAAATGGGATAACCAATATTAGTTTAGAGAAAATTTAATGGGTGTAGACCCTCTTATAGTCCAAGATTAGTTACTAAGATAGACACAGCTCATTGCTGAAAATGCAAAACAGTGCCTAACTTCTATCCAAGTACAGCTTTGGAAACACATGCAGTGTCACTATGCCGACAATTTCCTACAATTTGGGGGATTTTGCATGTAGGACTTGAATCAATTTGGGGATATAAAATAATTCCCACTAACATGACTTCCATGTTGGCTGGTGTGCCTTGGGGGTCTTAGTCTACTTCTAATAATTATTCCCAATTTTTGATTGTTTGTAGAGGGACTGAACAAAAGAGGCAAGTCCAGGGCTGGAGAGATGGCTTAGCAGTTAAGGCACATGCCTGCAAAGCCTAAGGATCCCAGTTTGCTTCTCCAGGTCCCATGTAAGCCAGATGCACAAGGGGGTGTACACATTGGTGTTCATTTGCAGTGGCTAGAGGCCCTGGCATGCCCATTCTCCCTCTCCCTCTCTGTCTTTCCATCTCTCTGTCTTAAATAAATAAATAAATAAATAAATAAATAAATAAATAAATAAATAAAAATAAAATCTTTTTTTAAAAAAAGAGGCAAGTCCAACCTGTCCTGTGTATTCATAACGGCAGTCAGGTAGCACCCATCCACCCCAAGAATGACTGAGTAAAGGCTATAGGAATGGACATGAGGAAACCATCCAGAGATATTGGTAGGATATTTCCATGGAAAATACAGGAGCTGGAACCTCCTCCTGCTGCTTCGGATAGAACTTTCCATAATGTTAAGGAGCATTGAGTTCAAATAGTGGTTGGATATATCTCATGAGAGATGGCCAGACCAGTAACCAATTAAATTTCAGGTACTTATACAGTTTTGGACATCTGAACTAGGCAGCACTTTCCTTGTGAAGGAAGGCCCCTGGGGAGTGCTGCCAGAGACAGCTCTTCATTGTCTCTCCTTCTATGCTACAGGACCTGCTGCATGGAGGAACTTCTTCCTTGATACAAAGGCAGCTGTTCTTCCTTCAGTGCCCAAAATAAGTGACCTTTCTTTGCCTTTTTATCTATTATCTAATCACACTCTGACTTCCAATTACAAGCACCAGGCTGGAAACAAGATCATCTTTATAAAACTTACTGAAATACACATAGACTATTTTAAGTGTACTCAACATGCAATATACTCAAATAACTGGTCATAAATGATGTAGCACCATGCGAGTCCAATAACTCAATCCAGGTGGCTGAGTCAGAATTTAGCTTGAATTCACCAGACAACCTCTTGATTGGGCTACTTCCTGGACAGTTTGCCAGCTATCCTGCTTGAAGTGGCCACTGAGGGAAAGAGAAGTATCACATGACGTCATTGTTTTTGTATGTTAGATAAGAATCCAACTTCATTCCCTTATATGAAGATATCAAGTGCCCTTAGCACCATCTGTTGAATAGACTGTTTTTTCCCCATTGAACAGTTTTGGTCCCATATTCAAATCATTTGACCATGTATATGAGGGGTTCTTTCTGGACCCTGCATTCTATTCCATTGGCCTACATGTCTGTCTGTATGCTAGGGTCATGCTCTTTTGATTACTGTTGCTTTGTAGAAGGTTTTGAAATCAGAAAGTATTAATCATCTAGCTTTGAACTTCTTTTTCTAAATTATGTTGGACATTTTAGGTTTTTTGCCATTCCATTTAAATTTTAGTATTTTTTGCTATTTCTAAAATAATAAGTAATTGTGTATTTGATGGCATTTGCATTAAATCTATAAAGCATTTTGAGTAATGTTGACATCTCAATAATATTGTGTTCCAAACCATGAATGTAGGTATACTTCATTTATTTCTTTTAAAATTATTTTAAAGTTTTCATTGTATAGTTCTTTCTCTTCCTTAGTTCCTATTTTATTCTTTAAAATATATACATATATTTTTATTTCTTTTCAAGGAGAGAGGAGGGGAGAGAGAGAGAGAGAGAGAGAGAGAGACAGACAGACAGACAGACAGACAGACAATGGGCACTCCAGGGCCTCCAACCACTACACATGAGCTCCAGATCCATGCGCTACTGTGAATCTGGCTTTATGTGGGTACTGGGGAATCAAACATGGGTCATTACACTTGGTAGGCAAGTGCCTTGCCTGCTGAGCCATCTTTCCAGCCACTGTTTTATTCCTAATTTCCTTCCAGATTATTTATTTTTAACATAAATGCTACTGATCTTCTTTTGTACTAACTTGTATTCTATTGCTTTGCTGACCTTACTAGTGCCATCAGTATTGGAGGGAATGTTTAGACTGTTGTACTTAAAATCTACAAAGAGATATAAAGCTGGATGTGGAAGGACAGACTTGTGATACAAGCACTTTGGATATAGAGGCAGGGGGAATCAAGAGTTCAAGACCAACCTGGACTATTTAGGGTGAGACCAGCTTCATCTACATGATAACCTATCTCAAATAAGAAGAAAACAGATAAAATTTTATTTTTTTCTTTCCAATTTGACTTCCTTTTATTTTTTTGTCATGTCTAATTTCTCTGTTGAATATACATGGAGGAAGTGAGTATCCTTTTCTTAATTCTGGCTTTAAAGGAAAGTTTTCAGCCTTTTACCAGTGAGAATCATGTTTACCATTGCGTTTTCCTCTGTGGATTTCATTATGTTGAAGTCATTTCCTTGTACACCTAATTTCTCAAGTGTTGCTTTTTAAACCATGAAATGATGTTGCATTTTATTAAATAGTTTTCATGTGTCAGTTGAGGTGGTCAATACATTATTCTTCTAACAGAAATTATCACACCTTATAGTGACAGAAATGAAGCCTTGAGTCATCACAGTCTAATTTGAGGAAGTGACCTGGTGCTATTGTAATGGCCTGACAAAGCTACAGAAAATTCTCTTCAGATAATGGTAATCTCATACAGATCCATATCTCATTTACTATCCAACATCCAATGAAAATTGCTATGAAATAGAATCAAGCTGAAAAAAAACAGATTTAAGTGCACAGGGAATTCAGATATCAGAGTTATGAGACGCAGACTTGAAAGAACTGGAGATCAAAGTTTATTTAAAGGAAAAGTAAAATGCAACCAACAAACATTTTTAAAACTGAAATTAAGAGTAGAACAATTGGGAGTAAAGGCAGGTTAAATACAAGGGAAAGAGAAGTGAAGTAGTGAATGAATGATTTAAAACATCCAGATTGAGGCACAGTAGAAGGAACAAGGTGAAAGAAGGCAAAAAGGTCTGACATGTATATGACTGGAGTCATATGAGAAAATAGAGAAAAGGTAGCAGAAGAAATAATTAGATGGTGATGGAGAATTTTCTAAACTGAAGCAAAGCCACAGTTCCAGCATAAAAGAAAACCACACCCAAGTAAAATATAATAGAACCAATTAAAACCACAAACAACACAACACATGCACGACCACAGCTCAAAGATAAGCAAGTCAAAGACAGAAGGGGAGCTATATTTCCTTTAGAAAGCCAAATAATAAAAAACAGATATGTCAGAAAACACCAAATAACACCTTTTAAAATGTTAAAATAAACAACCTCAAAAAATTCAATGTATAAGGAAAATGTCCTGAAAAATTGAAGATGAAATAGAGTTCAAAACATTAAAAATTCCAAAACATAAAAAGTGAGGATTTGTCATTATCAGACTTTCAGTCAAACTAATAGTAAAACTGATTGTTAAAGTAAAAGGTTAAAAAAAAGCATAGGAGTTTGGGAAAAAATAAAGATCAAGGAATGGGGCAATTACATAGTAAATCTAATTGAACACTGACTCCATTCATAACCAACCAATTAATAGAAGGGAAAATAAAATAAAAATTGTTTCACTAAATAACAAAGGCAAAATAACAAGACTGTGGAAGAGACAGAAACACAAATAGTAAAATGATAGATATAAACATATATAAGTAATTATATTCACAGTAAAATAAAACAACAATCCAATTAATATATAAAGAGGTTAAGACTACATTAAATCATAAAAATCCAAGTATATTCTATATATACATATATATTCATATTTTAGAGGGTGAGGACAGAGAGAGAAAGAGTGTGGGCTTGTCAGGGCCTCCTGCTGCTGCAAACAAATTCCAGATGCATGCATCACTTAGTGTGCCTGGTTTTATGTGGGAAATGGGGAATTGAACCTAGGCCTACAGCCTTTGCAAGCAAGCACTTTTAACCACTGAGCCATTTTCCCTGTTCATATATACAGCTTTTAAAGATATATCTAAAATATAATGAGAGAGAAGAAAAAAATTGAATGTAGATAAATAAAATATATTTGTTATTAGTAGAAGGCTGCTGTAGATATGACATCTAAAACAGACTTTGCTAAGAAACATGAATAAAGATTAGAAGGAGAAATAGGAAACAATGAAGTGCATAACAGAATTGGTTCTTTAGGAAGATACAACATTTATCAATTTCTTTGAACCAAAGAGATCAGCTTCAGAATGTGAAAAGGAAAATGTCCTAAGAGTAAAGATGCAGTAGACATACCCACAGTCTTAGTGGTATTCTTTAGAACATCTCTATAAGGAACTGGGAACAGAGTAGAAATAATTAAAGTAGAAAAGATCAGAATTTTTTTTTTTTTTTTTTTTTTTGAATTAACACATACATACACTGAGCTCCCCAGATGTGGAAAACACCTTTTTTTTTCCAAGTCCACATGAAACATTTATGAAAATTAACCATTCTGGGCCATTGAAAAAGTCTTGCCATATTTGGAAAGTTTGAAATGGGCAAAATAAATTCTTTGATCATATTGAAATTATGTTATAGATTATTAACATGTCTGGAAGTTGAGTATTTTAGTGAAAAAAATTCAAAACTTTCAATTTTTAAATTTATGTGCATGTGTGTGTATGTATGTGCATGTCTGTACACACTGCAGGCCCTTTTTCTGCTGCAAACAAACACCAGACACATGCTTTAGCATCTGCCTTATGTGGGGGGTGTGGGACTAGAACTCTGGCCAGCAGGATTTGCAAGCAAGCACCTTTAACCACTGAGCCACTTCCCCAGCCTTAGAAAATACTTTAATTAAATGATAATAAAAATACAACATACCAAAACTTGTGTCATATTTCACTACATAAAACTTGTGATGCTCACATGATCCCACTGTATAGATATGATAAACATTAGGAAAATAATATAATGTTATTATAGACAACTATATGACAATCAATTGAAAAACTGCATAAATATAGTTTCCTAGGAAAATGCTACCAAAATAAACTCAAGCAGAATTTAGCAAGTATGAATAGTTCTGTATGTATTGAAGAAATTAAGTCTATAAGTTAAAATTTTTTCAGGCAGAAAACTCCAGGCCCAGATGTCATCCCTAGTGAATTCTAATATTTAAGGGAAAACCTAGCATAAGTCTCTGAAGATTAAAAAATGCAATGAATGATTACAATTCTAACTAAGCAAGACCTTGTTTTTCCAGTATCGGATCTTTCCAGTATCAAGGTATAACTTAGCCCACTCAAACTTGCCTGAAAGTAAAGTGAATATGGAATGAGTAGTAACATACATGAGGAAATCAACAATACTATCAATTTGTAACCAGATATGTGGACTATAACATCTACTTGTATTTTTCTTGTTATATTATGCATATGTTTCTGTTTCCAAAATATTTTTGCTCGCTGCCTTTTTTCTCTCTCTTAGTTTACATAGACTATATTGGCTGCTATAAGCCTGGCAGTGTGTGGAAATGGAATGTACACTCAAACAGGAGGAAAGGAAATGATCTGCAAATTGTTAGCCTTGTTGCTGAACACAGTAGCTGAGGAACCACAGCAAAGAGTATCTGAGAAGGAAACAGATTTTGGTCCCCCCACACTGGACTCCTTACAGAGAGCTCACAGCTATCGTCTACCAAGGACTTATTGGGGCAGCTGGAGGCTTCACTCCAAATGACAATTGGTGCCAAGGCAGTCATCATCTATGGAGCAAAGGGTATGCTGAAGTGAGTGGTAGGTGGTACATGTAGTAAGAGAGAATTTAACACACAGTGAGTTCCCCTGGGTGGCTGAGGATCACACCCAGAGGCAACACATCTGAATAATTCCTCCTGAACAAGGCGTAGCTCGTGATATTCCTGGATCTGAGCCTGCTAAATATGTCGGGTTTTGATAGTGATCAAGATTACACATCAACAGATAATTGAGTGAACAAATGGATTAACATCATACTATAAGTATGAGCCCAAGAATGTGTTTGAAACATCTGCGATGAGAAGTACTGGAACAGAGCCACGGTAACAGACCAACAGATTGTAGCCCTTGGGACAGAATCGGCTGCTTGATGAGCTTAATAAAAGTGTTGTATTTTCTGCTTCTCCAGCAAGCTCAAATGCCCCAAGAGCAGAGTAGCTAAGGAACAAGGTTCTAAGTGAACCTTCACAAAATCAAAAGGGAAGTCCAAGTCCAGGAATGAGGGGCCAATTACCAACTTGGAGACATGGGTGGCACCCTGCATGCAGCCTAAAGTTTCATTATTTTCTTGGCTCAGTTCACAAAGCAGTACTTTTACTCACCTGTCATAAGCAGGAGGTTTTTATCTCAACGAGAGAAGATTTTCATGTACTTGGAAAATTCCCATCCTGTTACAAAAGTGCTGTGAAATAACAGTAGATAGTTGAAGCCTTTCTTCCCAAGAAGCCGAAGTCATGTTTTGACATACATTTACTTCATCTTAAAACAACTCCTTGGAGCTAGGAGCGGGAAGGGCTTAAACACATTTGGCACACGGAAAACTTAAAGCTTGAGCAAAAAGTAAGTGGCAAATGCAATAGAGAATAGAATGTGGTACCTCTGGTGGCCAGCCTAATGGCCAGTCCCTGCCAGGGCCTTTCTTGGGTGACTCTCTAGATCTACTTCTCTCCATAGGAATCAACAAACACTTGCTGACATTTGCTATGTGCACCCATAACTAGGTTTGATGAGGGTAAAATGGATGATTAGGCAACATCCATTCCACTCCTCCCTTGAATGGCATGTTGATCTGTTTGGGCTGCCAAGGAAATTTAGTATGAGCTGAATGGCTTAAAACAACAAAAATTCCTCATAGGTCCAAAGGCAGGGAAGTCCACCATCAAGGCACTTAGAAATGTTGTGTCTGGTAAGGTCTCTCTCTCTCTCTCTCTATCTCCTTTATTGACAGTGCCTTCTTGCCACATCCTCACATGGAGAAAGGGCTAGACAAGTTCCCTCAGGCCTCCTTCATAAAGGCTTTGCTCCTACTGGAGAGCCACTGGAGATGGCTGGGCTCTTTGGCATGCATTTGGCCATAATTTTTTTCTGCACCTATCAGTACTTCTCAATTGTCCTACCTCTTCATATCATTACCCTTGGGATTAGAATTCACCTCATGTACTTTGGAAGAGCACAAACATTCAGCTCATAAGAAAGAGCCAGGGGCTGGAGAGATGGCTCAGAGGTTAAGGCACTTGCCTGCAAAGCCTAACAATTTGGGTTTTGATTCCCCAGTGCCTATGTAAAGACAGATGCACAAAGTGGTGCATGCTTCTGGAGTTTATTTGCAGTGGCTTGAGGCCCTGGCATGCCCATTCTGTCTTCCCCACCCCTGCTTCTTTCTCTCTCTCAAATAATTTTCTTTAAAAAGAAAAAAAAAAAAGAGCCTATTGTTTAAAAAATGAAAAGAAAGGAGGAAGAACCAAAGGTTTTGGAGGACTTGTCTATTGATGGGTGTAAGGGATTATCCTGCTACTCACCTGCAGCCCCAATGGTGACTGGCTTGGAAATGGATAGGCATATGACCAATGAGAGACCTTCTCTATGTTTCTCAGAAGTGCTTTCTTACTCTTAAGAGAGCAACAGGAAAGCAGACCTCCTCTGCCACTTGCTACTGGCAGTCATCCCAGGGCCCAAGAGGAATAGTCTCAGGATCAAACTGACAGTGGACAGGAGGCCTTGATGGCATCACTGAATTCTGGGTCTATGAAAGATGAAGTCCACTCCAACTCCTGGTTTTCCCCTGCTAAGGAAAGTATTGCAGTCAGGTTCGCAGTGCTGGCAGAAATCACCCACCAAGAGCAGAGCAGTTTGGGGGGTGGTTTATTTTGGCTTGAACTCAAGGAAAAGCTCCTTGATGTCAGGGGAAAATGATGGCATGATCAGAGGGTGGACATCACCCCTGGCTAACATAAGGTGGACAAGAGCAACAGGAGAGTGTGACAAACACTGGCAAGGGGAAACTCACCATAATACCCATAAGCCTGCCCCCAACAATACAGTGCCTTCAGGAGGTGTTATTTCCCAAACTTCCATCAGCTGGGAATCTAGCATTTAGAACATCTAAATTTATGGGGGACACCTAAAGCAAACCACTACATTCCAGCCCTGATCCCCATAAACTGATAACCATCCATGATGTAAAATGCAATGCATTCATCTAACTTTAAAACTCTCTATAGTTTTTATCAACCCAATGATGTTCAAACATTCCCATAATTCAAGATCTTTTAACTGAGACATAATACCCAAAAATCCCATAATGACACAGAATAAACACCCATACTGCAAAAGATGGCACTGGGCATAGAAAAAAAATAATCAACCAATACAAGATTTAAACAGGGCAAAAAACAAACTCTGTAGCTCTAAGTCCAACAGCTCTAGTCAGTGAAAAGTCTCCAAGTCCAATAATTCTAACCAGAAACAAGTCTCTGGAGTTCCAATTCTGCCCCTCCAACTAGGCTACTCACAGTCCTGGAAAATATAATCTGGGGCCAGCAGCTTTCCTTGGCAGCAATCTCGTGGTCCCAGCATCTCCACTGGGTCTCCACTGCAACCCAAGCTCCATCCTCATGGTTCCATCAGGTTAACCACACAGACATCCAACAAACCTGCTCCACACTGCCCATGGCCTTTTCCAAAACACAATACCATGTTGCAAACTCTATGACCCTCTCTTTTCTGCATTTGTACTCCATAGTACCAGGTATGGTGCCAATTTGTTAATTTGGGGGATGGGTACAGCAGACTTTGAAGCATAGGACACTCCTTGAGCATTCAGGACCTTTCAAAATAGTCTACATTCTTTATGTTGTCCCATTGCAGGTCAGCTGGACCAATCTCAATGGTTTTAATCTCTCAATTACAGCTGAACATGCAGCAGTTTCAGCCTAAACATTTCTTTCTGTGCCATATCCCTCTGCACACACCAAATCTGTTTCAACGCACTGTAACCCTGCTCAGTTTCTCAGGACAGGGGCATAACAGCAAGATTCTCACACAAACTGCTTCTAGCCCAGTCCTAGTAAAGCTCTTTCTCACCCTCACAAGCCCAACCTCAGTCCATAGTTCTTACTGCATTCAGGTCTTTCAACTCTGACCAGAATAGTCCACCAAGCTGTACTTACAGCACTGCAAGGTGTCTCATAGGCCAAGGTTTCAAATCCTTCCACATTCCTCTTGAAAATCAGCTCCCAAAGGCCAAGGCCACACAGTCAGGTGTCTAGCAACAAATGACCCCACTCCTGGTACCAACATTACTGTTGCAGTCAGGTTCGCATTGCTGGAAGAAATCACCCTACCAAGAGCAGCTTGTGGGAAAGAAAAGCTTATTTTGGCTTACAGACTCAAGGGGAAGTTCCATGATGTCAGGAGAAAACGATGGCATGAGCAGAGGGTGGACATCACCCCATGGCCAACATAAGGTGAATAATAGCAGCAGGAGAGAGTGCTAAACACTGGAAAGGGGAAACTGGCTATAATACCCATAAGCCTGACCCCAACATTACACTGCCTTCAGGAAGTGTTAATTCCCAAATCTCCATCAGCTGGGAATCTAGCATTCAGAACTCCTAAATTTATGAGGGACACCTGAATCAAACCACCACAGAGACCTAAGGAAAGCTTTGTTATATTATCTAGAATGAGCTTGTTCTCTTATTGTTCTTAGCTGAAACATTATTGTGCCCCAAAATAATTCAGAATAAACAATCCTCACATACATAGGCATGTCCAGTTCCAGACCCTCCTTACATCCTTCACTGCACCCAGCTAGGACCTGGAAGTAAAAACCCCAATGGCAAGGATGAAGATATTTCATTTCCAACCTCAAGCTCTCCTCAGGCTTCTTTCCCTCTCAGTATTCAATAGTCATGGTCAAACCTCTGGTTATCTGGGTTTATGGTGAGATTCATATTTATTGCAAAATTCTCTGTGTGAGATTTGCCTAGGGTCATGACGTTGCCCAAAGAAGTAAGTGCTTTTCAAATCATGTCTCTGACTATACTGTGACATCTATGCTTCAAGCTTTCCCCATGGTATTTTGTTCCTGGGAGAAAGAAGAGGAAAGTCATACTGCTTTTTTCATTGTCACTGTCCAATCCCATGTTCATTCTCTTTGAACCTTCCTGTGTATAGTATAGAGACATAATTCCTTAGCTTTCCTGTGTCCCTAACATGATGCTTTTTCAAGATCAACCTGAAAAAGACTACAGATAACCAGAGCTGATCTCTCAGTGAGAGGTTTCTCACCTAAGTATAACTGGAACTGCTGCTTTACCACGGGAGTGAAGGAACTTTGATGAGGTGTCTGTCCACTTGTCAAACTGACCAATCCCATTACGTCTGACAAGATCCTTCTTCTTCCTGTAGGATGAGGCCAATGATCATTCTCTATGGGTTATTATCATTTCTAAAAAAATTTATTCATGGGGTACAGTATGATATTTTGATGTTTGCATGCATCATATAAAGATCAAATCAAGCTTATTAATGTGTCTACTATCTTGCCTACTTGTATTTTGTTGTTAATGGAGCAATACAAATCTACTCCTTTTATGGTTTTGAAATAGTAATGATATGTTACTACTAACTGTAGTCACCACTCTGTTTTCATGATAAAGGAGAGGAAGGGCCATCTTCATGCATGGCACTTTTAGATCTGGTGTCCTCTTTTCCAGACCCACTCTGGGGAGTTTCCTGCACCTGAGAGATGGGGCTCATGGTAGCTTAGTATTGGGAAGTTACTTGATGTGAAGGCCAGAAAATGTGTGCGTGAGGAATCTCAGAATCAGGGTCAAGACTGCTCTATTATCTACATAGCTGAGCATCACTATTATTCTCTCTGGGTTTTGCCCCTCCCTGTGTAAATGATCAAACCATTGGGACCATCCTGAAACCTTCTCAAAGACCCTCTCAGGACCTAAAGAGGATAAGGTGAAAACTTTAGCATTCTAGGTTTAGACCAGGAACAGGCAGGGTCTCCTCTGTACATTGCTCCTGCTCTGGCTCAACTGAGCATCCTGACAGGCTCTCTATCTAGGTCACAGGACCACAGTGATCCTTATTCACATGTCTCTATTCCATACTCCCTCAAGCATGCAAATGAATTACCTTGACCTATTTCTTTAAATGAGTCATGGTCAGGTTGAAGAGATGGCTTAGTGGTTAAGGTGTTTGCCTGCAAAGCCAAAGGACCTCGGTTCCATTCCCCAGGACCCACATAAGCCAGATGCCTAAGGTGGCACATACATCTGGAGTTTTTTTTTTTTTTTTTTTTTTTGCAGTGGCTGGAGGCCCTGGCATGCCCATTCTTTCTTTCTTTCTCTCTCTCTCTCTCTCTCTCTCTTCTTTCTCTTCCTCTTCCTCATTCTCTCTCCCAAATAAATAAATAAATAAATAAATAAATAAATAAAAATAAAATAGTTGTAAAAGTCTTTAAAAAAATGAGTAAAGGGTCATTAGATCATATATTTCCATGATTCTTTAAGAACTAATTAAAGAACACTCCAACAGAAAGATATTACAGTTTTAAACATATATGCACTTAAATGGGGCTCCCAATTTCATCAAACTCTATTAGACTTAAAGTCACAGATAACACCAAACACAATTGGTGGGTGACTTCAATACCCAACTCTCATCAATTGAAAGGTCATTCCAGCAAAAAATATACAGAGAAGCATCTGGATTAAATGAGGTCATAGCAAATGGACCTAACAGATATCTACAGGACATTGCATCAAAATGCTGCAAATGCACATCTTTTCAGCAGCAAATTAAATATTATCTAAAATAGACTATATATTATGCACAAAGCAAATCTTAACAAATACAGGAAAACAAATAATTCCTTGCACTCTATCTGATCACAATGGGATTAAACAACAAATCAACAGCAACAAAAGCTATACAGCATACACAAAATCATGGAAACTAAACAATAAATACTAAATAATGAATGGGCCAATGAACATATGTGGATCCTACCTACAATTTTTTAGATTTGTATGTGACTTGGAATAAAAATTGATAGCAGAGGTTAGTAAGCTAGAAAGTGTGTAAAGGAGGGAAGAGAGGAGAGGATTTAAGTTGATGGTATTTTATATATATAAGTAGATAAACAGATTACTGTGGGTGGAATGGCCCAAGTGAGGTGAGGGGAAGAGACTGAGTAAAGAAAGGGTGGGGAGAGGGCTGGTCAAAATTTAAGATGGGGGCCTGGAGAGATGGCTTTGCAGTTGAGCGCTTGCCTGTGAAGCCTCAGGACTTTGGTTCTAGGCTCGATTTCGCCAGGATCCACATAATCCAAATGCACAAGGTGGTGCATGCATCTGGAGTTTAATTGCAGTGGCTGGAGGCCCTGGCATGCCCATTCTCTGGCTATCTGCCTCTTTTTCTCTCTGTCTGTGGCTCCCAAATAAGTAAATAAAATACAAAAAAAAATTTTTTTAAAGATTTACGATGGTATGGATAAGCCATATAGAATGCTACTTTTTTGCACAATGGTATACCAGAAGCCATAGAGTGTTACTAGAAAAGTTCCAGTGTCAGGGATGGGATACCTTCTAGTCACTTGTTGGCTATGGAGGTCCCTGATGCTCCCAAAACATTACAGGCCATTGCCAAGGCTCTTGGTTTCCCACTAGGAATAGATGGTAAGACCTTATTGCTGAAGACTCAAGATGCTTGGGCTGCAAGGTCACTGAGAAATCAAGCTGGAGCTGAGCTGAAAACCTCCTTCCTTTAGACCAGCTGACAGGAAACTGGAAAAAGCCATGCTACATGCAGCCATATAGGAGAGAGATCATTAGTGGAGATAAACAACAGTGGACACTGCAAGCCTTAAGTTTGGCCAGCCCAAGCCAATGGGTGAAATAGTGACATGTCTGTTATGGGGGAAACCAAGCGCTCTCTGATTAGACTAGAGGGAGGGAATACATGCCTGGTACTGTAAACCTAGTCAAAAACCTATAACAGGGGAGGTCACCAGCCCAAAGGATGTAACACTTGCTGGGGTCTGGCTAAATGCATATATTATGCTCACCAAATTGCACTGTAAGCACTTTTCTTAATGTTCCCACCCATTTATTAATGCCAGTGTCACTTTTTGTTAGATGGTGGTGACCTCTCTATCCCACCTTCCAAGGCTCAGGATCCATTGTAGAAGAGGTGGCAGAAAGAACGTAAGAGTCAAAGGAAGGGGAGGACTGCTAACCTTGCAATCTTCCACACCAAAATGGCCTAGATATCCATGACCTCACAGTACCTGGTAGTCCCTACATAGACCCTCAGAATAGGAGGAAAAGATAATGACATCAAAATAAAAGCGAGACTAATTGAGAGCAGGAGGGGATATGACAGAGAGTGAATTTGTGAAGGGGGAAAGTGGGGGAGGGGAGGGAATGTTCATGTTTATTGTGTATAATTATGTAAGTTGTAAATAAAATAAAAGAACTGAATTTTCACATAATTATTTTTCTGTTCCATTCTGTCAGTCAAAATGCAAAGAATTCATTTCCTAGGGATTTTTTTTTGGGGGGGTATGCATATATTCTGTGTACAAATTTAACCAGTTCAGCAATCGCCCATTTAATTTTGTCACTGTGGGATGTCTTGATTTCTTATCTTAGGTATCTGCGAGGAAAAGGTGCCTTTATGTTTGTAGACTTCTCAGCATTGTGTGGAACAGTTCAAATGGACTCTTGACAACCATGCCATGGGCTTCCTCTGTTCAAAAAGGTGACCTTCACACTAGCTACTTGGGTAGAAGTGCTGTTTTTATACTTCTTTTCCAACAGATTCCACAACCAGAATAGCGTGTTTGGAAACTGAGTGAGAATGTGGAACTCGGGCCATGTGTGTTGGGAAATCTCAGGTGAGGTACGCTGAAAAGGCAGATTTCTGACCTCAGACGTGGTGCCAGAAAGAAGTCTACACATCCAGATGTTTATGCTTTAAAGATATTCCTTTGTGGTTGTTGGTTTAAACCTGTATTCTACACAGGAAGCAACCTGATATCCCACTGATATCCATAAGGTAATTCAAAAATCACTTTGATTGAGTTCAACAACCTCACTGAAGAGTTGATACCCTCTAGACACCATGGTCCATTGTCCCACATAGGTGAGTGGTCTAACAAGTGGCTCCTCCAGTTCTACATCCAGCATAGTCCACACAGTAAAGGTGAATTTAAGAACAGAAGTATCAGGATAAGCAGAGAATTTAAGAATTAGGATAACCAAGATTTAAGATTTGGGATTAGTCATTTACCTAATATTTCCTGGCATTTCATAGCTTTTCAAAAATTTCTGAACCCTCAAATTAACAGGGTAGTTATGTCCGTCTTGCCATTTTTCAGCTGCAAAGTGGATAGTTTTCTTTGGCAAAGAAGAGCTTATTCCCATCCTGGTCAAATAATGGCATTGTATGGCAGTGAAGATCTTCTATGAATTACTTAAATTCCACATGGTGACAAGATGGCACAGCCAAATTAAGAACTCCTTCTAGAATATCATTAAGGAGTGACAGGGTTGCAGAGTGGTTAGGGCAAGAGACTGCAAAAGGGTCATCTAATACGACAGACATTGCAAACTTCTACAGGCAAAGCACTTGCCAGGATATTCAAGGTGAGAAATGATTTCCTCTCTTTCAGAACTTCAGAAAACTAAGTGTATTTTAGAACAGATTTTATAAAACAGTGAAAAATAAAATAGAAGGAACTTAGTAGCCCCTGGAGCAAAGTCTTATGGAGGGAGTGGCCTTGGAGCGGAGCCCTGATCAACAAGGAACACCCCACAGCGAGAGGTTAAGGAGATCACAGAAGCATCCCAGGACACCTGAGCCTCAGTTGAAGAGAAGTGCAGGAGCTGAGGAGTCTCGCTCAGAGACTACGGCGCTGCATCCACAAGTCTGCCCACCAATGTTTGCCTCCCCAGCACAGTGTCAAGCCAGGCGCAACGCACCCACAGTTAACTCGAGGAGAAGTCGGGAGAACCTAGAAGTTCATGAGCCAGCCAGTCTAGCCTTCCTAGCAGCCAACAAGAGTGAACCTGTGTCCAAATGGAAGGAGAGCACCAACATTGCAAGTCTGTCCTCCGACTTCCAAGTGCATGCCCATATACACACAGACACAGACAGACAGACAGACATACACACACATGCACACACAACTACAAAATAAATAAAGGGAACATAGACACAGGTAAGAGACAACATACGGTGTGTGTCGTGTATATGAGGACAGCATCAAAACCCCATCGGAGGACAGTGAATGCTGATGTAAGAAGTTGGCAGCCTTCCCATTCTCACTGCTCTCTGTGGTGTTGCTCAAATAAATGCTCCATAAACTTTGGGCAAGTAACCCAGAAAAGGCTACATCAGCTTGCCCACTAGAAAAGCACTCTATGGAAAATCGAACCCCGTTGCAAATTCTCAGCCCCTGCCCTTACACATTCCTTTGGGATCATATTGGAAACAATTGTGTTTGCTTTGTCCATCGCTGACTTTGTTAGCTGTGTCTGTTCCTTGTAGCAGCCATGCAGGCTCCTCATGGTTACCATCCAGTCATCCTGAGAATTAATGACCCTAAGCCACTGAGATGCCCTTCTCAAGTAACTCCACGGGAATTTTGTGTGGTCTCATAATGCTGGATTTTAAACCTGATCGTCCTTTTACTTCTGATGAAAATCCTCCCTCTGTCTGTGATATAGGAAGACTCAGACAACAGAAGCTTTTAAAAAAAAATCTAGGTTAATAGAAAGAATCAGGAAGATCAGGGGCATGCTTTAAAAGTCCCACACCAGAGGCAGTGGGTTTATGGATAAAAATGTCAGTCTGGTCTGTTGGGAAGGTTTTCTAAAGCTTCAGGCAAGAGGTAACAAGAGCCTGAACTAAAGCAGTAAGACTTAAGAGAAAGGGCAGATAGGGAGGCGTGTGGGAGACAGGATCAAAAGAGGTTAGCAACTGACTGAAGGTGCCAAGAAAGGAAGACAGAATGTTGATGTAGCTCTCCAAAGGTGTGGGGCTGAGGTACGGAAGCAACAACACTGGGTGGAGAGGGGGGTGCATAATAACTTTTCCTTTTCTATTATTTTTTCTCTCTCTCTTTATTTTTTCAAGACAGGCTCTCACGCTAGTCCAGGTGTGGCCTAGAACTCACTTTGTGGCTCCAGGCTGGCCTCAAACTCATGTAGATCCTCCTTCCTCAGCCTCCAGAGTGCTGGGACTAAAGATATGTGCTACCATGCCCAGCTGGCATAGCTTATTTTTAAAAATGACAAAGAAATTCTGGGCGCGGTAGTGCACACCTTTAATCCCAGCACTCAGGAGGCAGAGGTAGGAGGACCACTGTGAGTTCAAGGCCACCCTGAGACTACTCAGTGAATTCCAGGTCAGCCTGAGCTAGAGACCCTACCTTAAAAAACCAAAAAACAAACAAACAAACAAAAAAAAAGACTAGAGAGATGGCTTACAGTTAAGGCACTTGCCTATGAAGCCTATGGACCCATGTTCCACTCTCCAGATCCCACATTAGCCAGATGCACAAAGGTGAGGCAAGCTCAAGGTCGCACATACCCACTAGGTAGCACAAGCATCTGGAATTTGAATTTCAGTGGCTGAGGCTCTGGCACACCAATTCTCTCATTCTCTCTCTCTCTCTCTCTGTCTCTCTCTCTCTCTCTCTCTGAAAGGAAAAAAAAATAACACAGAGTCTGTGGAGATGGCTCAGTCAATAAAGTGTTTGCCACATAAGCAGGAGGATCTGAGTTCCACAGCGCTTGTTAAAAACCAGTCAAGGTGGGCTGGAGAGATTGCTTAGTGGTTAAACACTTGCCTTTGAAGTCTAAGGACCCCGGTTCAAGGCTCGATTCTCCAGGACCCATGTAATCCAGATGCACAAGGGGGCACATGCATCTGGAGTTCGTTTGCAGTGGCTGGAGGCCCTGGTGTGCCCATTCTCTCTCTCTCTCTCTCTCTCTCTCTCTCCTCTCTCCTGTTTATGTATCTCTCTCTATCAAATAAATAAATAATAAAATATTTAAAAAAAAAAACCAGTCAAGGAGCCTTGCACCTAAAGTGCCTGTGCTGGGGATTCCTGGTACTTGCTGGCTAGCTAATCTAGCTGAATCAGTGAGCTCCAGATTCAGGGAAAGACCTTATCTAAAAGCTTAGGTAAAAAGCAATTGAGGCAGATGTCAACCTCTGTCCTCCACACACACACACACACACACACACACACACACCTGCACCCACGTGTACACCTGCAATATGAGCATACACACACCTACCACATATGCATACACACATAAAGTAACAAGAATATACTTGGCTATGTTGGCTGAATTATAAATCAGGGTTATAATTAGGGGGCACATATAAAGTTGTCATCTAAACGAGAACATCATTGAGAGAGAAAGTAGATGCTTTCATCATTATACTAAGATTGGATCCAATTCAAGTAGATTCTTTGTCTCCCTGTATATAATACCTTTCAGTGCCCACACATTGGGAGCTGTGGTTAATGAAGCATCTCCCAGATCAGTGAAGATGGATTCACTATTCTAGCAATCTATATAATGCAGTCTTTCAGGAATCCATGCACTCTTCTCCACATCCCTCAGCTAGAACAGCCCCCGGTACATGGGACTCACTTTGACTTTCATCAACTCATTATATTTTTGAACAGAGTAAGTGTTCTTCTTCAATGTACTAAACTAAAATTGGTGTCCCTGTGAACTCCACACATTACCACTAGTATTTCTGGTATGTTATCACAATACGAAAGTGACATTACTGAGCACCAACAAAGGGTCAGTCAGGCTTTATATGTACTTTATTTTTACACATATTTGAAGCTCTTCAACTAGCCTATATTATTTTGACAGATGTAGCAGTGGAGCGGCCTAAATAATGTGTTACACGGTGTCATGATGTATTGAGAGGGAATGTTATTAGCAAAACACATCACTACTGTGCAGAGAAACATGATTTGAGCTAGATGATTCTGCTTTTCTAGTCCCAAAGTGCATATTCTTTCTACAACATATTTCTGCACATCCAAACCAACATTTTTGATGTTCTACCATTAACAAACAGGATCCCCAGCCCTAGCATCTTCTGGTCTGGGTACCAGGCTTCAATACAAGATGCAGTCTCTTTGAATGTTGGGTTTCCCCTTTGATCACTGTCCCCTCTCTGTTGATCAGAAGTTTGCTACATGCTTGTGGAGTTACTAGTAATTTCCAAAAGCCAGAGCTGCAGGGTGAGGCATGTTGAGACACTCCAGCATGACTCTAAGTGTGGATCTTGGTGATGGAGGATACAGCAGACATCTGTCATTTCTCTTCTGAGATCAGTGTTTTGTCTTTGGTGCTTTCAGCCTTTGCTCCCAAAGCAAGGCAGATTTGACCAGTGAATTCCAGTAGCAGAGCTCACAATGTAGATTTGCTCAATCACAATACAACCTCCTGCATTAATATATTAACATGACCAGTCTAGGAACATGCTGAGTGGCCTACTGATGGTATCAGTTAGCCATTGTTATCATAAGGCTATGTAACAGGGTATTCCAAAATTCAGTGGCATATAACAACAAGCACTTAATTCTTGCTCACATTTCAGCAGTTGGCTGAAGCTTGACTAATCAAGGTTCACTTGGCTGGTGCCAACTCCAACCCAGTGCTAATCTCTAACGTTGTTTCATGTGTCTTTCATGTTCCTTGCATAATGCATCTTTTGTACAAGGCATGTTCTTATGGGAAAGGCAGGGGAGTGAGAGGCCAAACTCAACTGTATATGTAAGCTTCTTTTACATCACATTTACTATTAATACCACCTTTACCAAACAGGTTACATGGTTAAGCCCATGGTCAAGGAAAGGAGAGATTACTATAAGGCCATGGCAAGAAGATAAATGTATAATATAAGTGAGTGCAGAATTATGACTAAGAAATAACTCAATCTACCTCAGTGGTATAGTCCAAGTCAATAGAATTCAATGCTAGACTCTATTTGAGTCCTCCAAGAAACAAACACTATTACCAATGAACAGGATGCTATGAAGAAGTAAGCTTAAAGTTTGGGAACAACCACTTAGAGTAAGAAGTGGGCCACACCTAAGAGGGGAGAGCCTATACATAGAGCCAAGTGAGAAGAGTTGATTAGTGACCCACTCTATGCTGAAATCAGAGCTGCTGGCTGAAGGTTATTCAGTTATGGGAACTGGTACATTCCCAATTTTACTTAAACTGATTGAGCTGGGCCTTCTGTCACTTGCAGCCAAAGGAATCCCACCAGCTATCATGAATGAATAAAACTGTCTTCAAAACTGAGCTATATCACATTATTATAAAGCTTTTAACTGCCCTGAGCTGTTAGTAAAGTGCATCCTTGCTGCCCATTCATTGCTGTCAAAGCCCTTCCTGGGTGGAGTGACAGTGTACAGAGCAACAAAGCCCATCCAACAGGATCTCAAGTATGTCTTCCCTTCTGGTTGTCTGGTCAGAAGTAGCTCACATCCATGTATTCAAACAAATACTGGAGCGGGAAATGAGACAGCTAAGATTGGCTGCGAGCGGACCTGCCTTGGACCCAACACCATGTGCAAGACAGGGCACACCTGAACAAGAAAAAGGAATGGCACTTTGTTACAGCCTGGTTACATCCCCCATAGCTCTCTGACCTATTAGCCACGCAGTGCGATGGCCAGTATCATATCTCCAGCACCCAGGTCCATTTCTGGAACCCAGTGGGATTCAACAAGTGCTTACTGAATTTGATGATCAGATTTTAAATCCATCCCAGCTCTAAGATTCTACAGACATGTTCCAATGGTGCGCTGACAACTGTTTCTGTCCATTTTGGCACGTGGGGTGGAGACTCAGAGTGAAAGAAATACACCCCCCCCCCCGGTATGTGTAAAGTTCCTGTTGGTCTTCTGTGAGTCTTTGATTTTTTTTAGAATGATTTCATTTCCCTGCCCCCTTTACATTATTATCTAAAACCTTTACAACTAATTAGAAGTGGGAGGATCAAAGATGATATATTTTAAATTTGCTTCCCGCCTCACCCACTTAAAGTAAAGAATCCTGCATAGCCCATTAAGCTGGAGGCACTTGCTGACAGGAAGGGAACCATCTGGTGAACAACTTCTGTTAATTATGTTGGAACATACTAACAAGAATAAAGAACGGCCCTTAATGACCTTCCCTTGGTGGCAGAATGCACTGCAGAGTAGACAGTCGTGGCTCAGAGCCAAGAGCTAATGGTTAGTATTGGCACCGAACACTCATGCTCACTAGAACTTAATAATCTCCTCTCTGCGGAGAAAGTATTTTAGGCATTCGCAGCATAAATCCTCCCACCACCTGCATGTAACTGAGCTCCAAAATAGTCATTTAGGGCATTATTTGGAATCCCTCAGTAAATCTGAATCAGGGTGTTACCTTGTCTGTATCATTCTTTGCTTTTGGACACATCAAATATGACCAAAGAGAGGTTTGTATTTTGTTTTAACCAATAACAATATTTAAAAGATATTTGGCAAAAGCACTGATGCAATTATTGCATATCCCAAAGGGATAAGGATACACAAAAATAATTACCCTCATTATGACTTGGGTGAGTTAATTTCTTATAATAATATTTCTAATTATATGTTACCCTGAAAAACCCTGACCACTCTCTTTCCCCTATGCAAAAAGGCAGAGGAAAAGGTTGGGCACTTGTATCATTAGTTAGCCATAGGTGTCAAAATATCTACGCTTTCTGCTTCATTTATCTGTTCCCTACTGGGCTTGAGGAAGGTTTTTAAAGTCACTTACACAGTGTGATAAAATTAATTAAAAATAAAACCAATTAAAGATTTCTAAACTGAGTGTTAAAAATTTTTAAAGAACTTTAAAAAAGAAAACAGGATTTAGGAAAATAAATCCAAACCAGGCTAGGGTACAATACGCATATTGTGTCATTCCGTGCCTTCCGGGCATTGAGCTATAGACTTGGCTCTAAGCTTCCCAGGAGTCCACTCAAAGGAGACACAGGTTGGAGTGGGTACTTGTTGAGCTCAGGAAAACATCTCAAGCACATGTGTTCCTTAATACTTAAAGCACTTTAAGCTGACTCCCTCACCCAGTACATTCACAATATGAATGCGAAAGAAGGAAGGAAGGAAGGAAGGAAGGAAGGAAGGAAGGAAGGAAGGAGGGAGGGAGGGAGGGAGGGAGGGAGGGAGGGAGGGGGAGGAGGGAGGGAGGGGGGGATGAGGATGGGAGAGAGAAAGAAAGAGGAAGGGAGAGGAGGGAGGGAGGGGAGGAAGGAAGGAGGGAGGGGGGGGGGGGGGAGGGGAGGGGAGGGGAGAGGAGGGGAGAATGGGAGGGAGAGAAAGAAAGAGGGAAGGAAGGGAGGGAAGGGAGGGAGGGAGGGAGGGAGGAGAGGGGAGGGGAGGGGAGGGGAGAGGAGGGGAGAATGGGAGGGAGAGAAAGAAAGAGGGAAGGAAGGAAGGGAGGGAGGGAGGGAGGAAGGAAGGAAGGAAGGAAGGAAGGAAGGAAGGAAGGAAGGAAGGAAGGAAGGAGGGAAAGGTGGGGAAGAGAAGATAGGAGGGAGAGAGAGAAAGAGGGAAGGAAGGGAGGAAGGCAGGAATCATTCCTGGAAACTGCTGCTTCAGATCAGGTGGGAAATGCTATCTTAACAGAACTATTAAGTAAAAGTTTTATAAACTGTCAACATTTAGCTCTTTAATGATAAATCTGTAAAGAATATGATTCAGTAATAAATAAGTTTAATGACCCTAGCTATTAACCAAGAAACCATTTCCTATCTGATTTCTTGACATATATTTAAGGTCTTCGTATCTACATACATTTTTATAAAGGTAGGTATGTCCAACAGTTTGCACAGAAATAACAAAAGCAAAGTTGTTTGTGCTTACATTGCTCCATCTGTGTCTCTTGGGTGGTACTCAGTCTCTTCATAGCCACATGTATCCAGCACTTGGCAAAATGTCCTTGTAGACAGGATGTCTCCTATTTGCATTTGAAGTCCTCTTCTGTTTAAAATATAAATGCAATTAATTTGTACTATTTATTTAATCTGTCTTTGCATACCGATGCCATAAAAAACTGAAAATAAATACGAGATCATTGTCCACATACTTCAAAATATCAAAAAATTAGTGTTCAGTGAATTTAAGTGATTGAAGAAGGAAGCAAAAAAGAACTAACTTCAAATTTCTTTGAATTTTTTGATGCTTCCCCACCTCCCAGTGTCTGCAACACTCACTGCTATCTTTGAAGTTGGTTGTTCTGGAACAGACTTATTGAAAGCCATAGTGCACACCTACCACTCAGAGAGTTCCATGTTGTCCATGTGACAGATTTAATCAGTCCCTTGGTCTCTCCAACGTGCAGCTGGTGGTGAATTCTTCTTTGCTAGTGTAATATTGTAAGTGTCTTAAAATTAAAGCTGCCATTAAATTTTCATCTTGTTCTTCAAGGAGGCTGTTCTCTGGAGGTAGCGTGTGTATACATTTTTATGTGGTGGTGCCAAAGACATATTTTATTCTACATCAAATTTTTCATGTTCAGAAAGAATGGCCCAATTGAATAGAAAATTCAGTAAAGAATCCAAGTTGTTGGATCTGGGCAACAGTCGGTCGCCTAGAATTATTGGTAAAAATAAAAATATGACCCTCTTTGGCAGTTTTACGCTACAGATGCTGCATTTAAAATGACAGCATCGAAATACAGCAAAACATGTGGGATTTAGAGAAATTCTCTCCCTGCCCAGATTGTCTGGCCTCTACAAGTCAAAATGTCACTTCTGAAACACATCATTTACCAGTCCTTCGGCAAAACAAGCAATCTTTAGAAGAGCTCTCCCCCCCACACACACACACCGCCAAGGAGGCATTAGAATAGTAATAGAGATGGAATGTCATCACAGTCAGGAGAGAACAGAGCTTCAGATAGTGCCAACTTTTTATAGAGAAGTTAAGACAGGAGTAGGAACTGAAGCTGTGTATCAGACAGAAAAAGACTGTGAGGCAACGACATGACCTTCTGAAGCTACCAAGGGGTATGCATCCATGGAAATGGCCAGTATGGTTGGGAGGGACCAAGGTTATTGGTTACCAGTAGAATGATAACCCCATGTTGTGAAGAGACGTGAGAAATACAGGGATCAGGATAATGTTCTAGACAGATGCTTTGTTCTAGTCATTTCCCACCCTACTACAAATTCTAGGTCTAGAACCATTGTAGAGTCACCTGGCCAATCTATACTGCCATGGTCATCACATAAAAATGCATGCCAGTGTTTTTGGCCTCCTTTTCATGGAAGTTAAAACACAGAGAAAGGTGGATATGAAACTTCTACTATGTCTGACAGAGACCTTGAGTGAGCTGGTGTTTGTGCTCAGGGTATTCGGGGGTATTCAGAAAGGCTGGTTCTGGAATCAGACAATCTTGGGATAGATTCCAGACTCTTTGTACTGAGCCGGTTTCTTAGCCTGTTTAACCTTCACATTTCTCATTCGTCAAGCAAGGCTAATATTATCTTCACAGTCAAGGGGAAAATGTGTTATGACCAGCCATTAGCAAGGTGTGTGTCACTTAATACTCAATAAAGCATGGTTGGCATTGCTGGTGAGCTAGTGAGAATCCTACATCCTACCAAGCATTAACACATTCTTATCTAAGACTGGGAAGCTCTGGGTTAAGACCAGGAAAGTCTTTTATGTGAAGAACCTTCATAGAACTTCTGTGAATCAAAGTGAGTAAACTGTCATCAAAGGAAAGTGTTATCATTCACATAAATCTATTTCCTTGTAGTGTCTGGACTTTTAAAGTTATATGGCTACTTCCCTAATCTACCTTCAGACCCATATATTTGAAAAGACTGAAGTCATTAGCTATTCTCCTTTGTACTTGTTTTATGAATGTAGATTTTCCTTATGCTGTAAAAAATAGTGATCTGGATTGACAATATATATTGTTACAGGCTGTATCAATTGTGTAGTTACTAATCTTTGTGTGCATATATATTATTTAGATTTTCAAAAGTAAGTAATTTTAAAATTTATAATAAATTTTGAGAATTTTCAAAAAACAAAAAAGAGCAGTGTGTGTGATAAGCATCTAAGTATGGGATGGATTTAGCTTACTGAGTGTCCCAATAGAAATGCATGCTTTTTTTTTTTTTTTTAATTATGGTGCAGTTACAGATGGTTAAAGAACAGAGTACTATATCCTGAGGTGGACTTAAATGTTAAAGGAAGATTTATATAGGTAAACAAAGCTCTCCTCTTTTTTGAAAGTAAAAATACTGTATTTTTTGTTTTGTATAATTTCTTCTAGATTCTTGGGCAACTTGGGAGTGAAAAGTTATGATTCAGTTTTGCACAATCATCTTAAAAGAATGAGTAAAGGCTTTTATCTTGGCTTGGTAATTATTGTGCTTGTCTCAGAGCGTAGAAATTTGCCTCCTATATCTACGAACTCACCTTGTTACCGGCAAATTGCTTAATCTCCTTGTAAATCATCTTCCCCATCCATAAAACAGCATAATAATAGCTACTTACCTCACAGGGTGTTGTGAGTTTTAATTAATGTTTGGAAGATTAAAATCCTTAGATGAAAGGTGCTGTAAAATATAATCATCATTTTATTTTTGCATGATATTTTATGGAACAAGAATGTCTGACATATTTCTCTGATAAAGGCCAATAAAGATAGGCAGATCTATGTATGGGATAGGCAACAAACAACCTATAAAGGGATTCCTTGTGGAAATGATAGGAAGGGTTTGATCAGATTTTAACTTTATCTCCAGCTACATGAATTAGCCAGTGATAAAGGAAGAGAATAAAAAAATGTTCTCCTTCTTCATGACATTTAGCCTTTAGTCTTTAACACTTCTGTGACATTCAGAGTTGATTCTTTTTAAGGTTAGGTTAAGAAGGACCTGTTCATGAAAAACAGGATCATGAGTAAAATGTTTCTCTGTATCCACCTCTTCTTTCTTTTAGATTGCTTTTTCCCCCTTTCATATATTCATTGCATCAATAATTCACCTTTTGTCCTCATCAAGGAAATGTGCACAAGCCTGATCATTGAATGTGGAGCTTTATTATCCACCAGCACATGGATAAGAAACACACTAGCAGGTACACAGTGTCTGTTTTCACCCTACACTGCCAGTGACTTACTTAAGAGACTTTTCAGACTACCACAATACTCAGTGCTATACTTGGAAAAGTTTATACTCTTTGAGGAAATGCAGAGCAGACAAAAGCATTTCTAATGACCTTAAGTCCCCTACATATTCCTACACTGAATCCCATTGCTGGCCAGCTTAAAACCACCTTCCTGTAGCCCCCCTCCCAACACACACACTCTGGTTGTGTTCATGACAGGACATCTTCACAGTCTAGCACCAATCTCCACTGCTGTCTTGCTGCTCCTCACTCCTAGGTCTTCACACACTTCATTTTCAACACCACTCTAATCCTTCAAGACTAACCTCAATTTCCCCTTTCTCTCTCTCTCTCTCTCTCTCTCTCTCTCTCTCTCACTCACACACACACACACACACACACACACACACACACACTTGCCATACCAGAAAGTTAGTTACACTTCTTCTGGGTTCCCACAGTATTCATGGTTAAAACATGTATGTGGTCCCTTTAAGATTCTTCCTGCTGCTATTCTAACACCAGGGCTGCCACAAGTAAGCTGTGTGGCCTCTTGCCATTTTCTGTCACTGGGATTTAAATTCCTCCCTGTGTAGAATTTGTGAGAAAGGAAGAAAAGAAGGAGATCGGAAAGAGGGAAATTAGCACATATGGCAGTTATTCTCATTGCTGGGACAAAACACATGACCAGAAGCAGCTTATAAGAGAAAGAGTTTATTTCAGGCTTATAGTTTCAAGGGGAAGATTCATCATGGTATAAGAAGCTGGCTCACTCACTTTATCACACGTCCATAACAGGGAGAAAGAGAACAACAGGTGGAGCTGGCTCTGAACACACTGTAGGCTAGACTCAGCTACCTCAAAGTCGGCCTCTAGTGACACACCTCCTTCAGTGGGGCTCCATCCACCAGCTGGGGACGAAGTAGGAAACTTAATCACAAACACTTGAGCCTTGGGAGACATTTTACATTCACACACAACAGCATGTTTTCTTGCAAACATGATTGTTTTAGTTCAAATATTTACTATATAAAACATTAAAGTAAGACACAGATCTAACTACAATCTTTAAGGATTATGTCTGTCATAACCGCTGCTGTGTTTGCCAGCACATAGTATAATACAAACAATATGACCCAAGATGGTCAGTCTTACACTTAAAAACTTTAAGAAATCTTTCTTAAAGATAACCACACCTTCCTCATGATTTTATAATTAATATCAAGACAATGTATCAAACATTTTAAATAAAACTATCCACAACTGTGCCAACTAACAGTATTTCTGAAGTTTTTCCATAGCATTCATGGTTTACATAACTAACATCATATACTAAAGATTTGCAATTCAAGCATTCCATTATTATACCAGAGCACTAACATATGATAGGATTAAATAAATATTAGTGCTTTTCTTTTTTTTGGGGGGGGGGCGGGTAGGGTCTCACTCTAGCCCAGGCCGATCTGGAATTCACTCTGTGTTCTCAGAATGGCCTCAAACTCATGGCAATCCTCCTACCTCTGCCTCCTGAGTGCTAGGATTAAAGGCGTGCACCACCACACCTGGCTTATTTGTACGTTTTTATATTACATATGTACATGCATTCAGGATTATTTTAAAATCACATATTCATGTGAATTATATTCAATGTGCCTTAATTTTAAAGACAGATCCATATTGTTGAATATTTTATGGGCTGTCATTTTTTTAACCACTCCAAAGAATAATGCTAGAGTGAACATTCTTGAAAATATAATTTTTAGGGCTGGAGAGATGGCTTCACAGTTAAGGTGCTTGAATACAAAGTCTAAGGACCCATGTTTGATCTCTCTCTAGATCCCACGTAAGCCAGATACACAATGGTGACACAAATGCAAGGTCGCACATGTGTACTAGGTGGTGCAAGCATCTGGAGTTCAGTAGCTGAGGCCCTGGTATGCCAATTCTCTCTCACACGCTCTTAAAAAAATGAGCTTTAGGGCTGGAGAGATGGCTTAGCAGTTGAAGCCTAATCCAGGTTTGATTTCTCAGTACCCTTGTAAGCCAGATGCACGAGGTGGTACGTGCATCTGCAGTTAATTTGCAGTAGCTAAAGGCCCTTGCATGCCCATTCTCTTTCTCTCCCTCTCCCTATCTTTTTTGCTCTCTTTCTCTCTCTCAAATAAGTAAAAAAAAATTTTTAATATGTGTTTTAGTGGTGTTTCTTTGACATTCATAGAAGGAGATTGGTTGGAACAAAGGGTACAACTTTATGGTTGTTGGTATATATTACTAAATTTCCTTCCTGATTCAAAAATTCTAGATTTCTAAGAAAATCACATTCTCTGGTGGCTATAACAAAGAGTAGGAGCCAGCAACCAGCTACTGGTGCCATCACAGTCCTTGAAAATGGCAAGATAGACATTCCTACATTCTTTTCTTTCATGGACAATTACAAAAAAATGGAAACCTTGTGCTCAAAATTGGCAGAGAGCATCCAGTGAATGAAATATCATGTTACACAAATGACCAGAGACTCTCTGGATAAACAAGATAAACTTGGAGTTACATTCATTGCCAGCGTAGCTCTTTGGAGCATATTATTATTTTTTTAATATCAAAAAAGGAGCAGATGTCATACTGAATTAGTATCTTGGACTTTCAAATCTGGAGACATAGGTTCAAATTCTCCCTAATTGAAAGTAAACATGAATTTTCTGGATTCTTGGAGATCCCAAACTTGACAGCTTGACAGGATGCTATCTGCATCTTCTTCTTCATCATGACCTAAGGGTTGAGAGCTCAGATGAGGTGAGGAGGCACCATGGCTAAGTAGAGGGAAGAACCAGCCTCATTTCTTCTCCTCTCACCACCTCTAGAGATTCTGATCTACTGAGCAACATTTCTGTATCAAGAGACATCAAGGGCTGGAGAGATGGCTTAGCAGTCAAGGTGCTTGCCTGCAAAGCCTGAGGACTCATGTTTGACTTTCCAGATCCCACATAAGCCAGATACATAAGGTGATTCAAGCACACAAGGTTGCACATGCACACAAGATGCCACATGCATCTGGAGTTCAGTTGCAGTGGCTGGAGGCCCTGGTGAGCCAAATCTCTATTGCTTACCCTCCGCCCTCCTCATAAAAAATATGAAAAAAAGAGAGACACCAAATCACAGAGCTATTGTTTAAGAGACACAGTATAAAAAGAAGGACTTGAATGACTTGATGATGGAGAATCAAAGGCCCTCAAACTGTAGCTGCAAAATCTACTAGTGTATCCAGAGGACTGTTACCATTCATCCAAATGGATCGAGCAGAGGAACTTCCCTGACAAGTGTCCCCTCGGTAACATCCACCTATTCGCTACTCAAGCCCATTTCTGCCATCTCACCTCAGAGACTATAGCAAAGTCATTAACACTCTTCAGCCCAATCCCCGTCTCCTCTAGGAGGTGTTTCTGTCAAGTCAGGTTTATAAACCTTCTTTGTGCACGTGTGGCATCCTTGTCCCCACACCAGCACTTCTGTCACTTCCTGTGATAGCTTGTACCTGTCTGCTCCCCAGCTGGTCTCCATAGTCCATGAGAACAGTGTATGCCCACTGGATTCACCAACACATGCCCAATGCCAGCAGAATGCTCAGCTTCACATCTATCCTGTGATCTTCTGAATCACCCTGCAGACCACCTGAGGCACCTGCAAAAGAACAAAGGTGGTTCTGGAAAGGAATACCTGGGTAGCGAAGGTGCTCCTGCCAGGACTTGAGATGAGGAGGGAGCTGTCTCAGGCTCACCGCCAGTTGAACATCTTGATCAAGTGAGCCAGATTTTCTCCAGAACCCTCTGTGCATCTCCACATGGGAACTGTGGCTGGTTTGATGACAGGAAGTGACAAATTATCTTACCATCAAAAAGACAGGGGAAAGACAGGTGGTAAACGGATCACCCTTTGCACAACTCATGTCAATATGCAATCCATAGTAATTAGACTTCTGAAAAATCTGGACTTGGCAAACGGGAAGTTTTTTTTTTTTTTTTTTTTTTTTTTTTTTTTTTTTGAGATTGGGTCTCACTCTAGCCCAGGCTGACCTGGAATTCACTATGTAATCTCAGTGTGGCCTTGAACTCACAGCGATCCTCCTGCTTCTGCCTCCCAAGTGCTGGGATTAAAGGCGTGCCTCACCAGGCCCAGCTTAAATTTGGGAATTTTCGATAACATGACTGTTTGTACAACCTTACTTAATGCATATCTTTCCATTTAAGCTTGGTTTTCAGTATGAGATACATGTAAATAGACTTTTAGAGAGGCAGAAGGAGGGAATTCTTTCAAACACCTCCCACTTGATAGTGTTCTCAGAGGAGCTTCTATGCGAACAACAGCTGGCTGGTCCTGAGCTTTCTGAACAAATAGGTGGACTGTCCATGTCTTATCTCACTGCAGATGCCCTGCTCTTTTGAGTTCAGCTCTATCAAACAATGAAGCTATGTTTCATAAAAGTTTATGTCTTCTAAGGCATCATAAAGGCAGTTGAAACATTTTTTTTCCTCCCCTCCAACAGCCTAGGAATGAATTCCTCCTCACCACTAAGGGAGAGTCCAGGGAAGAAGGAGGGAGGGAGGCAGCCAGCCAGAGAGGAGGCCAGAACCCAACCAGCCAATCAGTTCTAGCCCAGTGAATAACAGACCAGCAAAGACGAAACCTCTAATCTGCGTTCCAGAAGATTCCAGAGCACCCCTCGATGAACGTTTTGCTCTTCCTGAGTTTCCTGTCCACAATGTTTAGGACAAGGGTGCCTGCCTCATCTTCCGCTGGAGGGCTAATACCTCCTCTCACATGTTTAAGTGTCAGCAAGAGAGGAGGCCAGATGGCTGTGGTGCTTGAGCCTGAGGGCCAATTGATTTGTAAGTGGATTGGTATGCAGGGAAGATAGGGAAAGAACTGCCTGAAGTAGCAGATGCCCCTCCCGATTCTATCCTCTCCTCCACACTGGCTACTCTACCTGGGGAGACAGACACCGAGCACCAAGGAGGATCTTCCATCTAATAGCATTGCAGGGGGCTGCTCAGGGAAAGAAGACAGGACCCTTCACCAAAATAAAAGCCACAAAATCCGGGCTGGGGAAATGGCTTAGCGGTTAAGGCATTTGCCTGCAAAGCCTAAGGACCCGGGTTCTATTCCCCAGAACCCACTTAAGCCAGCTGCACAAGGGGGGTGCATGTATCTGGAGTTCGTTTGCAGTGGCTGGAGGCCCTGGTGCGCCCATTTGCTCTTTCTTTCTGCCTCTTCCTCTCTCTCTCTCTCTCTCAAATGAATAAAATATCTTTTTAAAAAAGCCACAAAATCCAAACACGGGTTGCAAATGACAGGAGATGTGGGTCAGGAGGAAGCTGGGAAAAGAGAAGAGAAGGAGAGGATGAAGCCAGTCAGGGATCCAACAGGAATTTAAGAGCAGCCCTTGACCAGTAACCTGAAGAAAACTGTTTTGGGTTGGTTGTTGTTGTTGTTGTTTCTCAAAAGATAGCAGGAAATTGTGCGCCATTGCATTACCTCCTCAGCTGAAGGTACCCGAGGCATGGTCGGCGAGGCTGTGAATTTCATCAGAAGCCTGGCTTCCTTCAGCCGCAAAGGCTGGAACATGTTGGCCCGGAGGAAAGGAAATCTAGGTTTCCAATCTTGGTTTTAATGAGACCTGAAGCAAGATACTTAACTCGACCTCACTTCTCTGATCTGGGAAATGAAAATAGCTGCTAGGAGAAGGCTGACTTTGTAAAGACAGCAGGGGACATGGGAAGACATATTGGACAAGTTCTGTCAGTGAGGAATGTCCCCAGCCTTTCCAGCCCCTTCTCTTTTAGCTCAGACACTGGTAGCCTGGGAACTACATATCTCAGACTTGCTTGTTGCCAAGGTCATGGCGATGACTTCTATTTGCTGAGATTCATTGCTAGGATAATTTTAAGGTGGAAAGCAGGAGGAAACTCCCCTTCCCTTGTCCATAGACATGGCCAATATGGCAGCAGGGTGATCTTTGCACTTTACTGCCAGGCACCAGCAGCAGAACCGTAGTGTCATTTCTAGAAAATTCATGATCTGGGCAGCATGTCCTGAAAGCTAGGAGGATCCCACCTTGCCTTCTTGATTCTATTCTTTTCCACTGTGTGGTAAGTACGTGTATTTATTTGCTATTGCAATGTAGCAACTGAAGCAATATTCGTATCCATCACCATTAAAACAGAATCCATTTGTTATCGTACACTTCTGCAGGTCAGGCGAGCTTCCATGGGTTCTGTGTTCAGGGTCTCGAGGCTGAAAGCAAGGGTGGGCTCTTATCTGGAGGCTCTAGCAAGAAGGAGTTCCTCAGCTCGCTCTTGTTGATTGTGGAGTTCATTTCCTTCCCGTATTGGGACTGAGCTTCCGCTTCCTTGCTGGCTGCTAACCGGGGTCCTTCTCTCAGCTCCTGAAAGCCCTCCTTGTTCCTTTACATGTGCCCTCCTGCATCTTCTCACAAACCACAGAGTAGTGGGCTCCTTCATGTCAAATCCCCCTCATACCATTACCCTGACTTGCTTTTCTGTCTTCATCCAGAGAGCTCTGCCTTCAAGGGCTTCTGTGACTAGATTGGGCCCACCCATATCATCTGCCTTTCTTAAAGTACTGTTCATTATTACATCATTATAGCTGTAATATATCAACATATACAAGATTGAGGGATTAGAAAGAGATACTCCTGGAGGCATTTTGAAATCCTCTTCCATAGTACTCAGTTCCCTCTCTTCAGTCCCATTTTTCCTGAAACACGTGGTATAGTTACAGTTTTCTGGTATTATACCATCAGGAATCTGAGATCACTGTCTGCCAGCAAACCCTGAAGAAGAGAAAAGTAACCTTAGGATCATCACAGTCATACCTTGGAACATTCTGGTCCTTTACCCAACAAACAGCAGTTCAATTATTTGCAGATGTTATGTATTAGATTCGGCTGGTTTTAAGAGAATCAAAAAAGAATAAGAATCCAAGTGTGGTTATGGACACCTGTAACCCTGGAACTTGAGAGAAAGACACTGGAAGATAAGGACAGCAGGGTCACCCTCAACTACACATCAAGTATGAGGCCAGCCTGGATTACGTGAGACCCTGCCTCATGGAGAAACAAAGGAAATGTCATTGGATGCTCTAGTGGGCAAAGTACACACCTGAATGAAGCACTTCAACATAGCCTATTACCCAAGATAAGCGATATAAGAGGAGGTGCAAAGCAGAGGATCACTCGGTGACTTAAGAAATTGAGAAGTATTGTTGTCTGGACATCCACTTTGGGTCAGCCATTGACTTACACTAATGCAGTGGGAGTCAGCTATGCAGTCACAATAAAATGTCACATAAAAATAATAGCCAAGTTTTTACTTTTTTCTAGATAGGTCATGTTAAATATTTTATCACCTTGTCCTACTTAATCTTCACCCTCAGCCTTAGATATAGGAAAAACACTAAACTGAAAATAACCCACCTTTCTACGAAAAGGCAGATCTCACCATGCCACCTAGAAAGACTCGGCCCTAAGCATCCATTGTATGGCACAGCAGCAGTTGCTAATGGCTGTGTCCTTACTACGCTCCCCAGGATCCTTTTCACCATTTCTGTGCTGTTGTCTCCACTCCAACTCCCCTCCTTACCCCCACACTTGCCTCTGCCAGCACCTGCGGTCTTTCTCAAGAACTAGCCTTTGAGCCCACGTTGCCCTTATAAGTGGTGAGACCAAAGTGTTAACGGCATGTCTCCAGGGAAGTCCTTGAGCAGAGCCTGCCGAAGGCGAGGGTATGCCCAGCTCCTTCACCTTAGAACACATGAGAGATGATTTATGGAGTTAATAAATGTGTCTGCAGATTAGAATAAGACCACCCTCTGACTGACTGTGCCCGTGACCCTACACACCTCGCCTTCCTTCTCTCTCTTCTGGCCTCTATCCATCACTTTCCTAGTTTCCCTTGGGATTTTCCTTCTAAACATTGGCACGCAGACCTAAGATACCCTTGCTGTGACATTCATGCTACACACAATGGGAAATAACAGAAAGGAGTGATTAACTCTCATTCATTTGGGTTAATAGGAAAGACTTCCCAGAGAAGACATGTCCAGCAGGAAAGAGTCTACTAGGGTGAACAAGTGAAGAAAGAGAGGGCACCGATGAGGAAAAGTGGAAGGCTAGCGAAGCAAACTGGATATACTGGACTAGAGGACAGAGGAGGCAGAGGTCCTGCCAAGAGTTGGCGCCCACACACCAAAAGAAGCACCCAGGAAGATTAGGAGAGATGAATCATGATCAAACTTCTATTTTTCATGTGGCAAATACTTATGAAGAACTTATAAAGAACAAAGGAATCCAGCCTAAGTCTTAGGGAGATTTAAAAAATATTTTTTAAATTTTATTTTATTTTTACTTTTAAAAAATTTTTATTTTCTTTATTAGCTATGTGCATATTCCGTGTGTAAACAGCACATGTTGGCACCTTAGCCTTCTCCCTGTCCTCCCTCCTCTGAAGGGACCCTGCTCGTTGGGGGTGCCAGTTATCCCCATGGGGATTGTGGATCGTGCATTGTGGAGATATGGATCAGTTATGGGGAAGATGTCTCCTGGGCATAGTGTCCCAATCTGTGGCTCTAACAATCTTTCTACCCTCTCTTCCATGAATTTCCCTGAGCCATGTTGGGTTCGTTTTAGATCTACTTCAGTGATGAGGTCTTGGGAGCCTCTGTGTCTCTGGATATCTGGTTTGATAGGAGTTGAGTGTTCTCTGTGTCTATCTCCTTCACCCTTGTGCTGGTGTCAGGTTCACCAAGAAAGCAGCACTCTTGCTCATTTCCCCAATTACTCTATGGTTTCAGCTGGGGCCCTGGTGAGGTGCAATGGGCTGAATTTCTCCTCAGGTTCTGTGTTCATCTGAAAAAGAGAAGCAGATTCTCCAACAGAGAGTGAAGTCAGCACTGGATAAATGGGATAACCATTATTAGTTTAGAGAGAATTTAATAGGTGTAGGCCTTCTTGTAGCCCAAGATTGGTGGGAGTTTGATATTGGAGAGTGAACGAATTTTTTGGATATGATTCTGACTTGTTTCCCAGTTCCAGCTATGGGTTCCATTCCACTGGGCAGATCCGTTAGCCAATTCAAGAGCAGTTGGTTACCTACCATGGCTGTGTGCCACTATTGCCCTTGTGTGAGCATCACGTCAGGTTGTTTGCTGTTTAGTAGCTTAGACCACAAATTCCTTAGACAGATGTTGGCCATTTTCCCCTAGTAACTCATGTAGCACCTTCAGCACTAGACAAGTTAAATACCTGGGGATTGACTCTCTTCCAGATTCTAGCCAGGTCTCTCCATGTTCTGTATCAATAACATATGGTGTCTTTGAAAGTAGGGTCTTACCATTAACCTTTGGTGGGTAATCAAGTGCTCTGACAGAAGTCTGTTTTCTTATGGGAGACCTTGTAGGTCTCTCTGATCAACAGCTCATTGTGGATGTTAACCATATCCTGGTATTGGGAGTTACAGGCTAGTGCCAAGGGAAAAGAAGGGAAAAAATAAGTAATATAAAAGAGAAAGAGAGTAAAGAGAGAGAGAGAAACAGGAGAAGATTAAGGTTAGTCTTCATCATACCCTCTCCAGGACCCTTTGATTCAGATGTTCCCTCTAAGGACCTGATGAAGGTTCAACCTTTTAATCTGTCTTTCAGGATATAGAATTTTATGGTACCAGTTCCAATTGAGTCCAGTTTTGTGTTCCCCCCCACACACCTCTCCCTCCCATAGTGCAGTCCTGGAGATGCCTATTTTGTATGTCAGCATCTCAAGCAGATCCATCATGTAGATAGATAGACCACATCTTGGTTATCCATTCTTCTAATGATTGATGGTTGATTCTAGTTCTTAGCTATTATGAATTGAGTAGGTATAAACATGGTTGAGCAAATCTCTCTGAACTGAGGCATGGAGCTTTTAGGGTTTTTTTTTTTTTTTGAGAGAAAGACAGAGAGAAGGAGAAAGAGGCAGACAGAGAGACAGAGATAGAGAGAGACAGACAGAGAGAAAGAATGGGCATGCCTATCAGCCACTGTATATGAACTCCAGACCGGTCCGGTCCCTTGTGCGCATGTGAGACATTGAACCCTTGCGCCACTTTTGTATCTGGCTACTATGTGGGACCTGGAGATTCCAAAAAGAGTTCTTGGGCTTCTCAGGCAAGCACCCTAACTGCTAAGCCATCTCTCCATCCCCTTAGGGGGATTTTACTCAAGACCATTAAATACAAGTACCTATTTAAATTTCAACTAAATAAATTAAAATTTATTTTTCTAGCTAATACCCAGTAGTCACATGTAGTTAGCGACCACCATACCTGACCCTGCAGGTCCTAACACTGGCAACAATGCAGATGGGTCTGTTGATGGTGCTCAGTGTGTCACATGAGTGGAACAACAACCAGTAAGTAGCCTTCCTCCATGGAATATGGCTACTTCCATCTAAGAATATTTTTTAAAGAGTCTCTTCTTGTGTCATTCTTCCTTTTTATTTATTTATTTATTTTTTTGGTACAGAAGAATGTGAGGAGTCTTGATTGCACAACTGGATGGCTGCCCATCCCACCTGCATTTGGCAATGAAATCCTAGCAGTGGCTGTCAAAAGACCGGGCCTGCAGAAATCCTTTGAAAATGCACATGGGCTTTTATGTATCAGATGAGAGCAATATGCTCACACCTGCCCGAAGAATCCAAATAGCAGGGTCTGCCTGCTTCAGTGTGTTTACCTTGCCCGTTCTGAATGCATGTAACTCAAAAGCCATTCTCCAACACACAATAATATTCCTGAAAGAGGCACATGCTGAATTCCTCACCTGGTGTCCTGTCATTTCTAGTGCCACAAAAATGAAAGAAAACTGACCACCAGTCACTGCTGTTTCTATGATCTATTGCAGAATTTAAAATTCATGAGTCTTATTTTATTTTTTTTTAATTTATTTTTGGAGAGAGACACAGAGACAGACAGAGAGGGAGAGGGAGACAGATAGAGAATGGGCACGCCAGCAGTCTCTCAGCTGCTGTGAACGAAATCCAGATGTGTGCGCCCCCTTGTGGTCAAGTGTGGCATTGCGCCCTTGCATCACTTTGCATGTGGCTAAATGTGGGACCTGGAGATTGGAACCTGGTTCTTAGGCTTAGCAGGCAGGCGCCTTAACCGCTAAGCCATCTGTCCAGCCCAAATCATGAGTTTTAAATGGACTTTACATAATAACTTAGCAGGAACTAATTTTCCTTGAAGAATCACTTTCTTCTATTCATCTTCTGTTTTGTTTATAAAACCAACAAACCACAAACCATTTTTTTACTGATATTCTAGAATAAATTCATCAGAAACATAAAAACCGAGCTACGTTGTCAAATATTTTAATCAAAGTATCACTCTAGAGAAATTCAAACCTAATAATGCTGAAAGCTGTAGTACAAATCTTAGTGACTAATGACTAGCTTACCCTAAAGTATGAGAAAGATTGCATGTCCAATTATTCCTGCTATGGAACTGTTTTAAAGGGTCTAAAAAAGCTTTATGAAAGCTCTCCTCTTTCATAGCAAGAGAAATAATATATGAGGGAAGAGAAATACTAATTTTTGTTGACTGGGATACCAGCATCAAAAGCTTCACTCAATCAGCTTTATATGACTTGTAGCAGTTTTGATGTATAGAAGGCTTATAAACATAAAGAAACCAGCTCTTAAAAGCCTGACGCTGCTGTTGTAGGAACTAGAGGCTACAGAGCAAAGAGACTGTTTCCAGGGCAGAGAAGAAGATATCCTTGCAATTGATGGGATTTGTTTTAGTTTTCCATTCTCTCTCTCTCCCTCTCTCTCTCTCTCTCTCTCTCTCTCTCTCTCTCTCCCTCCCTCTCTCTCTCTCTCTCTCTCTCTCTCTCTCATGATGAGTGTGTGTGTGTGTGTGTGTGTGTGTGTGTGTGTGTGTGTGTGTAGAGGTCATTTTATTCTGCCCCTGTCCTGCACCTGCAAGGAAAAGGGCACAGAATATTCCCACTCTCCCCTCTCTAATCTACCAGACTAAGGAGACAACAATGACCACACTTTTAGAGTTTTCCAGTTGACTATAAATGGCTGGACTGCGCTCTCTCCCAGGATGGTGTCTTGCAGCCCTGCCACCAGATGAAAGGAAATGCATAAAAGCTCCAGCAAAGCCCGGGCTCTGCTTTTCCTGCTCTAACATGCCATCAAATACGGACGGGCACTCGACTGATGGAGGCATTCTGTTGTGCATGTCGGCCTGGTTCAGCTGAGAATGTCTGAGATCAACAGGTGGCCTCGCTAATGGAACAGATTCACTCATTGTTTGTGTGTTTAATGAATCATTGAGTTACTGATCGGCAGTGAGCAATGGAAGCTGTTCAAACAGAAAGGAAGCCCAGCCGTGGGGTGGTGCCGCCAACTCAGTCCTTTGAAGAGCTGCTGGCCCCACAGGGAGTGCAGGACGCTTGGGGATTACTCCCTACAGTTCCCAGAGAAATGGTAGCAAGAAGAAGAAGGTGTTATTTCTAATTGGATGATGAAAGTCAGCTCAGGGGACAGAGACCAAAGGGCCAAGTGTAAGAAGGGAGGAAGTGGAAACATCTGAATCAAACACTGAGGTAAAACTGAGAGACAGGTGTTTGCAGTGAACCATGCAATCACCCTCATCTTGGCCCCCTGCTCCTCAGGAAGCAACCAAGTGGGAAAGGACCAAAAGAGGTAAAAAAAAAAAAAAATCAAATAAAAATCAAAAAAGCAAGACCAAGGATTTGAATGCTGTTTTTCTGGAGCGTGTGGAAACACTTTGTCATCTGGAGAGGTGAGGCTAATCCTTCGTTGTGGGGTTACTACATGTTACATACAGATTTATGTTGGACAAATTGTATTTGTGTCTTTCCCATTGGCTTGGCCAGCTATGGAAGCAGTGTCATGGGTTTTCTCCCTTCAAACGTGGGCTTCTTTAGCACGTCTGCTGTGATAATCAGCGCCTCAGGGAAAGAATGACTACATTGGTAGTCTGCCCCAACAGTGCTTTCTGCCATGAGTGCAGTGAACACTTCCCCCCTTTTCTAGTCCTCTTGGGTTATGATGTCTATCATATTTTTTAATTAGATAAGGACATATTTAGTACATAAATAACACATGTTGGTACCATCCTTTCCCTCCTCCCTGCCCTTGCCTCCTCCTTTCTTGTTTGGGATGCAGGTCAACCCCATGGGGATTATGGGTCCTGCATTATGGGGGCAGGAGAGGCAATGTCTCTGTGCAAAATGTCCCAACTTGTGGCTCTACCAATCTTTCCGCCCCCTCTTCCGCAAAATTCCATGAGCCATGCTGGTTGCCTTTTAAGTCTTCTTCAGTGATGGGCATTTAGGAGCCTCTGGATCTCTGGTTTGGTAGGTGTTGAATGTCCTCAGTGTCTATCTCCTTCACCCTTGTGTTGATATCAGTTCACTAAGAAAGCAGCACTTTTTCTCATTTCCCCAGTCCCTCTGTAGTTTCAGCTGAGGCCAGGGTGGAGTGCACTGGGTCATTTATCTCCTCAGGTCCAGCTTCCATCTGTAAAAGAGAAGCAGATTCTCCAATGGAGAATGAAGTCAGCACCAGTTAAACGGGATAACTATTATTAGTTTAGAGATAATTAAAAGGGTGTAGGCCCTCTTTTAGTCTAAGGTTAGTGGGAGCTTGACAATGAAAAGCAGAATCATTATCTGGATGTGATTCTGACTTGTTTCCCAGTTCCAGATATGGTTTCCTTTCCACTGAGCAGATCTGTTAGCCAATCCAAGAGCAGTTGGTTACCCACCATGGCTGTGTGCCACTATTGCACTTATGTGAGCATCACGTCAGGTTGTTTACTTCTGAGTCACCTAGACTTTGAGTTGCTTGGACGAATGTTGGCTACTTTCCCCCAGTAGCTCATGTAGCATCTTCCAGCACTACATGGGATAATTGTCTGGGGACTGGCTCTCCTCCAGATTCCAACCAGGTCTCTCCTTGGTCTATGCCAACAGCATATGGTGTCTTCAGCAGGAGGGTCTTACCATTAACCTCTGGTGGATAATCAAGTGCTCTGACAGAAGTCTGTCTTGTTTATTTTGGGAGATCTAGTAGTTCTCTCTGATCAATAGTTCATTATGGAAGTAAACCACATCCTGGTACAGGGAATTACAGGCCAGTGCCAAGGGAAAAGAAAAAGACATAGAAGAAAGAGAAACAGGAGAAATTTGAGGTTAGGTTTCATCTCACCCTCTCCAGGGCCCTTTGATTCAGGTGCTCCCCCTAAGGTCCTCTTGAGGGTTCCACCGTTTAGTCTGACTTCCAGGATATAGGATTCTGTGGTACTAGTTCAATTTGGGTTCAATTTTATGTCCTCCCCCACCCTTCCTCTTCCCCCAAGCCCTACCCTCCCTATTGTCCAAGCCTCGAAATGCTATTCAGGCATCTCAGCCTAGCTGCCTTCCATCATCTTTTTAAGATTGGTGGACTCTATGTGCTAAGTGTAAGAGGCCACTCCAAAATGTTTTTTTTTTCTTAGAAAAACCAACACCAAACACATGAAAGAAATACCCTTTACTCATTACAGCATCAATATGACCATGGAATATATCTCTTCATGGGAATATCTCCATGGACATTGATTGGGTTGTTTTTACCATGAATATCCTCAGGAATTGTCTTGAATTTTCTTTTTTCATACAGGAAACTGACAAAAGATTTAATAATAGGGTTTGGCCATCTTATTACAGGTAAAATCAACACATAAGCTCAATAATGTTTCTTTTCCAAGTGGTAATTAATTTGAAAATACATCAGTAAAATATTCAAAACAGCAACAAAAGCTATATGGTATTAAATAATAAAGAGAGCATTTTGAAAGTATGCAGGAAGGCTATAGGACTGCCTTTTCTCCAAGTTGGGTTAGGAAGACATTGTAGAGGAGAAGACTGAGTAAAGGCAGCAGTGGGAATTTTTTGGGAATAACAATACTCAGTGGCTATATATATATATATATTTATTTATCATGGGGTAATATTAAAGTAGAAATCAGAAAAATACACTTTGATTTAGGTGTTGGATACTGTGAGGGTCAGACTACAGATTCTGTAACTCATGTGAGTTTCCAGGAGCCAACACAGACCTGTGAACAGGGAAACAGACTGCCCTCAGGAGAAAAGAACTTAAGGAAGAGGCCGGCAATAGCAAGGATACTGGGAACACGTGAAGTTCATTGGCTTTAGAGTTGTTTGAAAGAAAAATAAGCTTTTAAAAATTATTACAGGGGCCTGAGGAGATGGCTCAGTGATTCAAGGTACTTGCTGGCACAGGTTCAATTCCCTGGTACCCATGTAAAGCCAAATGCACAAAGTGGTGCATTTGTTTGGAGTTTGTTTGCAGCAGCAAGAGGCCCTTGCATGTCCATACTCTCTCATTCTTTTTCTCAAGTGAATAAATAAAAATATTTTTAATAATACTAAGGTAAAAATAATTCTAAATAAAAATTGAATTATCTTGAAGGTTGAATCTTTTTTTAATTGATTATACATTTTATTTTATGACCCTATTGGGTGCTGCTCATATTCCCATCAGGTTATACTCTTATATTGTCTCTCCCCCATCTGCCCAGCCCACTGACAGCCCTCCTCAGTGCGATTATTGGTATTCCCTGTGGGGTCATGAGAGCATCAGTCAGTCTCTGGGGTGGGGTGGAGAAGGAATGTTACAGGATACACCTTCCCACCCTGTGGCTTTTACAACCTTTCCACCCCTCTTCCGCAACAGTCCCTGAGCCTTGGCAGGTGTAGCTTGCAAGTTTTCTAAATGCAAATATCATTGTGCAGATTCAAAAGGCCCACTTCAAACACATGACCCTAGAAGCCATCAGATGCATTTTTCTTCAAGTCCTTGTGACTAGTATCACACTAGATTTCTTCATACCAATCTTTTTACTTCATACCAATCTTTTACTTCATACCAATCTTGCTTAGAAAAGACCGTATCACTTTTTTTTTTCTTGTTCCTTGTTAACAACTCTTTCTGGGCTGTGATTTTTGTTTTGTTTTCTTTTGTTTTTGTTCAATGTAGGGTCTCACTCTAGCCCAAGCTGACCTGGAATTCACTATGTAGTCTCATGATGGCCTTGAACTCACAGAGACCCTCCTATCTATGCCTCCCCAGTACTGTGATTAAAGGTGTACACCACCACACCTGGCTTACGCTTTTTAATATATTATATTTAGTATATTAGATTTATTTATTTGAGAGGGAGAGGCAGATAGCAAGATGGAGCCAGAATGGAATTGTCAGGGCCTCTAGCCACTGCAAACAAACTCCAGATGCACACACTACCTTGTGCATCTGGATTTACAGGGATACTAGGGAATTGAACCCTGTTCTTTAGGCTTTGTAGCCAAGCACCTTAACCACTGATCCATCTCTCTCAAGCCCATGGGCTATGATTTCTAAAAGGCAAGTAACACATGAGGGATAAGGCAATATGGTTTGATGAGAAAATGGTGCTGTGGGTTAAGGAATGTATGCCTTAGTTTACAATTTGGCCATTATCTCTGGAGCACCATTGGTCATACAGTCTGTCAGTTGTAAACTAAATCCATTTCCTTTTCTCCAGAACACACAGCTGAACCTAGATTTTTACAGTCAGATATGTACATGAAACAAGTTTTGGCCAAAGGAATATGGGCCAAAGTCAAGTACTGTACCATGAGGCTGGAGGCACGATGATCTATCCTGCTTGTTTTCCCTCCCTCTATGCCAGGTTTTAATACTTTGGCCTAGCTTTGAAGACGATAGTGGTTCTGTCCAATTGGAGTCCCTGTATGGCACAGTGCAGGTCAGGCCCTAGCCAGGCTGTCTGACAGGAGGAACCAGGAAGTGGCTTCTGTGGATTTGGCATTCTTCATAGGCCTAGCGTGACAACAGCTATAGCCCCATGCCCACGAGCAACCTGCTGCAAAATAATCTGCCCAGAGACAGGCTGTCATTGGTCACAAGAAGGGAACCACCCCATACAGCAATTGGCCAGCCAAACCCTTAAAAACCCCTACACTTCCTTGAATAAATGAGTTTGCAGCAGCTAGCCCTATGCCTGCTTCCACCGAACTCCCGGTGTCTGTGTCTTGACTCCACGCCTCTCACCCCCTGCCTGGCAGAGACCCTCCATCCCCTCCTGGGCTGGCCCTAGGAGGGACACCAACAAGTTCCCTTAGTATTCAGTATATCCATGCAGTGACCACGCAGTGACAGACTAGTGAGCATGGCTATAAGCCATCTCCATGTCACTTTGTGTGCTATACATGAACTCATTCTACATGTGCCAGGAAAATGAGCAGTAAGGAAGAATTGCAATGCTGCAGTAGCCATCACCTCATTTATACCGCTATTCCCTCTAGACAAAGACAGGCAATGCTTTCCTTGTCTGGTCAAGATCTGACACACTGGTTTTTTCTTCCCTCTTTATTCTCCCTCAGAGAACAGTGTGAAATCGGTGGGGAGACACACAAGAGAAAGACATCAGAAAGTCTACCGGACTTCGCCAGTCACTTTATAAATTGCATTGTGAGGAGGTCTGAAGGGTAGTCACAGGAAATCTTTAAGAGCCACAAGCCAGAGGGAGGGCACAACTTGCCAATACATCTGGCCAGTGGCAGACTTTTGAGCTGTAAATCCTGAATGAGGGCCAGAACCGTGACTGTGAGTTCCCATTTTACCAGCATTCTAGTGCTATGAGTTTGTACTTCATCAAGCCAACCTCAAACCCTTTAATAACTAAAGATCTCAGCTATTGCAAAATTAATATCTTTCCGCATGTCCTCTTTAATAAAGTCTTCTTTTCAACTCAAAGAAGGATGTGAAAGCTATTGCTCCCTTAGGCAATGTCATTGGTCTTTAAAAGAACCAAAATGTACATACACATATGTCCTGTGTGTACATAACTTACAATGCAGTGTTCTGATTCTGAATGGGTGTATGTGCAGTGGAATGTTAATTCCTCCTAGATGTAGAAGCTGCACCACATGTCCTGTAGTGGGAATAGAATCTAATCGTACTACAAAGAAGTTGCATTTGGTCTCTGACATTAAATAACCCAACTAACCACTCATTGTTGACACAGTGAAAGGCTGCTGTTAATAATTCTTCCTGCCTCTTTTTTAGTAATAAGGCAGTGTAAAAGATAATTCCACACTTTGTTTTGTTTTGTTTTGTTTTGTTTTGTTTTGTTTTTGAGGTAAAGTCTCACCATGTAGTCTCAGGGTGGCCTCGAACTCATGGTGATCCTCCTACCTCTGCCTCCCAAGTGCTGGGATTAAAGGCGTGTGCCACCACACCCAGCCACACTTTTTAATAAGTCCTTTAAGATATTCAGAACATCTCTCTAGTACTTATTATGCAACAAGCAGTGTTTTAAGTGCTTTCACAGATACGAATTTAACTCATTCAGAAAATGGTATTATGGTCGTCCCATTTTATAAGAAAAATAGCTAAGGAAGAGATGAAACTGTCTGCCCAAATTCACACAGCTACTTGGAGGGTGAGATGAGGGGCAGATCCATGCAGTCTGCTGTCACAGTCCACACGTGGTCATTTCACCATGTGCCCAAATGCTCTAATACTTGAGCAAACCTCACCTCTGTTCTACTCACACCAGCATATGCCCATGTGTCTCCTCGCATTGGAAAGATACACAGCGATGCTCACCAGGTTCTTGCTTCTCCAAGGCCCTGTCTGAGCCTCATGGCTCATTCCCAAGAGACCACAATCTGACCCTGATCACAAAAAGCCTTCATGGCAAGTATAGTACCTTAACAGAGGTGCCTGGTGAAAGAAATATTTTTCTTAAAAAAAAAAAAACAGGAAGCAAGTGTTCAAACCACCCTTCTCTACAGAAGACAAAAGTCTACAAGATTGACTTTGCCTCCATAGTTTTTTTTCTTTTGTTTTTTTGAGGTAGAGTTTCACTCTAGCCCAGGCTGACCTGGAATTCACTATGTAGTCTCAGGGTGGCCTTGAACTCACGACGATCCTCCTACCTCTGCCTCCCCAGTGCTGGAATTAAAGGTGTACGCCACCACGTCCAGCTCCATAGTTTTTTCTAGTAATACATTATGACAAGTATGAGCGTGACATGTTTTAAAGGCTAGCCACTCAGTGTTTAAAGACACTCAGGAGTATGGCTTATTTTTAGCATTCAGGAAGGATTTAGTGGAAATTGGCAGAGAGTTCACATCAAAACCTTCTTTCCAGTCGTAGTGTTGCCCTGGCTGGCTGGCTGGCTAAAGCAGTGACAAAATGTCTATCTCCAGACTCGGTTTCCTCCTTTGTGATGTGAGAAGGGAAAGCTATATGGTCTCCCGGGTCTGATCTAATTCTAACACAAATCCCAATGCACTGTCTCCCTGGGGCAGCCTCCAAGAGATCTGGCCTTGACAAACCTCCACCTCCGCTTGCCCCCTTGTGTTGCTTACACCAGCCACATAGATTCCCCCATCTGTTTGTTCCAAAACTATAAACTCCTTCCCAACTTAGGCCTTTCCATGGCCAGTGCCCTGTTCACGATTGCCCAGTCCCTGGGTCATCACCTGCCTAGACTTTTTTTTGCTTATTTAAGTTGCTGGTTCACTTCTTCAGTCACCTCTTCACTGAGCCTGTCCCCCAAATTCCCAGCTACTCTCCCCACCTTGGTACATGTTCTCACCAATAGCCCTGATTTATTATCCACTCCCACAGTCCACTGTCTTCTTATGTATTTGTTTATTTTCTCTTTTCAGTCAATCCCATGAGAGCTATCTGACTTACTTGCCATTGTATCTCCAGTCCCCTATTAAAACCTTGTGGTCATTCTGTGCATATTTACTAAAAGAATAAATTCCAGAGACCTAGAGCTTATAATGGAAGCCAAAACGGAGCTTAGAATGGAGGCTAAGACTCATTCGAAGAGTCACCTCAGGGAGCAAAGAAGTTGCTCTTAAATCAGATCAAAGGTCAAAGTACCCATACGCACAAACCCACATTGGCAGGTGTATGGTCCTTTCTCTTCTGCTGACCTTCTATTTCTTGGGGACAAGTTGTGTCTTCAGTGACAGTAGCAGTTCATACTGCTTGCATCACAAGCAGAAAATATCCTGCCACCACAGGGGCCAGCACTTCATTGCTTTGGTCAGCTGTGCAGCCCTAGTTCTACAGATTTGGAGCTTCAAGATCTGGGTGAAGGGAAGTTTGGGTGTCACGGCCATCAGAACTGAGGAAGACTGGATGCTGAACTCAAAAGAAGGGCTCTTTGGCAGCAAGAGAGGCTTCAGGAGTGCCCTCCAGGATCACTTAGATGGTAAATGATGTTGACTGACTGCTACCTACTACCTGATATGACATTGTCCCTTCCCCTAATAGAAAAGCTGGGTAGCATACAGAATGTCACAGTAGACATTCTGGCCAGAACAAGCAAAGCTCCTGAGGCTTGAGGAAGCTGCATGGAGTTTCTAGGTGGAGCAGCTACAGAACCTGCCCCTCCCAATTCAAAGGGGAGAAATGATGCTTAACTCGCAGCTGGCTTCAAAAGGGCCAAGGCAGGTTTCCCACCCATTTGAGTCACCTGGAATTGAGGGAGACTGATGAGGCCTGACTCTAGGAAGTCAACAGTCCTGACAAATCATTTGGTCCACATCTCACCACCTGGATGGCAATAGGAGAAATAGGACTCCTGCAAAAGCAGCCTATGGGGAATTGAATTAGGAGTTCCCCATAAACTCATTTTTTTGTTCTGAATGCTTGATCCCCAGTGATGGCAATTTGGGGAATCGGAGCCTTACTGGAGGATGTGTATTTTGGGGGGATGGGCTTATGAGCGTTATAATCAGCCCCCTTTGCCAGTGTTTAGCTCACTCTCCTGCTGGTGTTGTCCATCTGCTATGGCAAGAGGTGATGTCCAGCCTCTGCTCATGCCATCCTTCTGCTTGCCATCTGGGAACTTCCCCTGTAAACTAAAATAAGCCCTTTCTTCCTACAAGCTGCTTTTTGTAGGGTGTTCTGTGCCCGCAACAGGAAGGGAAGTGCAGTGGAGCCCTCTCATCACACCAGAACCAGGGATCGAACATTGGGGTCATTGTTTGTTATGGTTCACTGATTTTGACTTTCCTTTCTCCCCATAGGACTCCCAGAAGCAGGGAAAAAAAAAACCCTTATTCTCTCAAATTTTATTGCCCACTCCCCATAGCCTCTTACATCAAATGCCTGGCACAATGACAGTTCAGGACTAGTGATTTTGTGTCCTTTAATATATGACAGGGTCAGAGAGGGAGGCAGTCCGTGCTGAGTTGTTGACCAAGTTCGTCCTTAAATGTCACTAACATATATCTTGCTGCAGCATCAGCCCGTTTCTAGAACTCATAATCAGGCTAATAATTAATATCTCAACATTCACTTTCAAGTATAAGTGAATCATCTATGTATCATTAGAGTTTTTACAAAGTCACTTCGTTTGCTTTGTGTCCTAACACGTAACGAAGTTGCTCCATTTTAGTAAAGCATCTTTAGTTTTCAATCAATATTAGCATATCACATCAAGTATTTCAGTTGCCTGGTATTAGTCTAGTACCTATCAGTCAATAGACATATGAGCCAGGCCTGTTGATGCAGGCTTGTAATCACTACTCAGAAAACTGGGGACAAAGATTGTAAATTCAAGGTTTATTTCAGTAATCTAAATTAAGTTCAATGCCAGCCTGGGTACTTAGCAAACTTTATCTTAAAATTTAAAAAAATTAAGCTAAAAAAAATTATAGATATAATTTGATGGTGGTGTACTTACCTAGCCTGGGCAAGGCCCTGGGTTCAATCACCAATATCATCAAAAATAAAAATGAAAGAAAGAAATGCACGAATATATTTGTGGGGCTGTAGAGATTGCTGGGTGGTTAAGGTGTTTGCCTGTAAAGCCTCAGGACCCTGGTTCTGTTCCCCAGTACCCACATAAATCCAGAGGCACAAAGTGGTGCATGCATCTGGAGTTCATTTGCAGTAGCTAGAGGCCCTGGCATGTATGTTTTATCTCTCTCTTTCTCTCGCTCTGTCTCTCTTTCTCTGCTTGCAAATAAAGAATATATTTGTGATTTCAGAGTAAAATGTTTTTCTAATCATGATCATCATAATGATTTATATGAAAATTAAGTAGAACTTTCCAACAGTTAACTATAAATGGAATTACATCCTTGTCAGACTTATACATGTTTATAAAAATTTCAATAACAGTACAAAACAAAAGAATAGAAATTGTTATAATTCTAATCTTTAGATAACAATGTATTACACCACTGAAAAAACTGTTCCTGGGTTGTATTCTGTTTTCACAAGGAATTTAGTGGTGTTATTATAGGCAATTCTTCAGTTTCCATACAACACATATTAAGACAAACAGAAACAAACTTATATCATCTTTAAATTTGACTGCATCTGGAATTGATGCTGAATTTGACTAGCTGCTGCTCTACACAGCTTCTGAGTGATTTCTGAACCTCAACCTGTGATCACTGAGGTGAATCTCACTATGGGAATACTTACAGAATAGTACAATTTGAAAAGAATGGTATCATGTAAAGTTCATTGTAAAGGGAACAAGCATGAAGTAATATGAGTGGTTTAGCAATCTCAAGCACAGGATGTTAGTGTCACACACTTCACATATGTGCTCAGAATGAACTCAAAGTGCAAAATAATGTTACAGAGAAACTAGCAACCAGCAAAAAGATGTTGAGCTAGCCACTCTGACCAGTCATCATTGGCCACAGAAACACTCGTTGGTGGAAAAAGTACCTTATACATATTTTTTAAGCTGCCTTGACAAATAATGTCTTAACCTTCTACTTTATAGGAAGCAGTGGAAACATCAAAGGATTTATTGTCCCCAAGAACTTAGTTCCTATCTGAGGGAGGACTGTTTGTGCACTAGAGCCCAAAAGCATGAGCTTGACCAGAGAGACAAAATGCAAGGAACATCTGAAAACCTACAAATCCAATTAGTTTGTTCCACAGACACATTTCAATATCCAACTTTTAAGAATAGTTATTTTTTTCTCCTCAAGTAATTAGGGAAGCAGTGGAAGTAGCACAGACTTGCAAAGTTCTGAAATTGAGAGCAAAAGCCTTAAATTAGAAGTCTGAGTCAGAAAAGAACTTCACATGGTTTTGCTTCCATGTACACAGCTCTCAAGCAGCTCCAAACAGGGAGCCATATTGCCTGGAGGCAAATGTCAGCCAGGTCACCTGTTGGCTGCATGGCCTTGGGTCAGTTATTTCATTGTTCCTGGGTCTCCTCACCTGGGAAATGAGGTTAATCTTAATACTGACCTCACTGGGATACCGTCAAGATTCAGTAAGTTAATATTTATAAAGCACTTAAAATAGAACCTGGCAGTAGATATTTGGGAATCAAGCATTGTACCACTGAATGACAGATGCACAGGAGGCATTTGGGTTAAGCATGCACAAGGTACCCTTCGTACGGTTATTTTGAAACAATTGTCATCATCACTATCAACCGAGTCTTCAAGTACAATAGTTGAAGATAATACAATATTTATTGCGGTCAATTAATTTTAGAGAGAAAGACAATCTTAATAATGAAATAGCTCATTCTCATACCCCAAATGACAGAAATTATCCCAACTAATCATTCTTTTTATCACTCTCCACTACAATGAATAAATGAATGAGGAATAAATTAGGTGGAAGAAGAATAAGTTAAGAAGACAGAGCCATACAGTGCCATGAAAGGAAAAGTAATAAAATGGGGGGTAGATGACAGGTTCATGTACTTCAGGAAAATAAAACAGTTTGATAAGCTAGGTGATCCTGAAGTCCTTCAAATGGACAATTTTAGTAAAAGACTTGAGGCAGCCAGACAACTGGAGTTTAAGTTGGCTTCGCTCTGGGGTTGGAAGGCAAAATAAAGGAAATGTAAAAGCTGATATATTGACATATTAGCAGGGTATAAAAAAAGATTTTAAAGGAAATCCAGTGAATAGAAATGAAGAGATTGGAGAAGGAGAAATTGAAAATATATAGAAGGGGGTATAACTGATGGAGATTACCAAGAAGGCTAAAGAGAATAGGATGGAGCACATTGCCACCACAGTTAAAAAAGGAAAGAAGAATGAATTGGAGAGCTTCCATCAGCTTCCCTTGATTTTCCTGGTAGAGTATAAAAAGGACAAAGGTTGTCAATGTCTTTGTGAGCACTGAAGGAACGGGAAAATGTTTAGAACTTTTTCTATGGGAAATATGATATGGCATTAGCTCAACATGAACAAAAGGATATCCAATGAGCCCTGGCCAATAAACTGAGATGAGACAGCTTGGCTCTGTGATGGATCCAAGCAAAAATCCAGTACTGTTTCACTTTTCAGAGCCCTGGTACATGTAGGGATCACAGATGTGGAAGAGCCACAGGTGAAGAAAGGGGAATGTCATCCTGAAAGATATCCTAGTTGGTCCATGCTGACGAAGGGTGAAATGAAGATTGAAGTACTGGGGATTCAAGTCCAGATTTAAGCATTAGAGTCTATGGTAGTGAGGACATACCATGGGTTTGTAGAATACCAGGGCATTATTACCAGAAGAACTTTCAGGAAATGTAAAGGCCTAAAGGTGGCAAAGAGATCCAGGAACCATGATGAAAAAAAAAGGGGGGGGAGGGGAAGGAACTAGGGAAGTTAGCAAAGAAGCTGCAGAACCCTAAAAGTTAGAAATGCATAGAATGATATATTTAAATCCCTGAAACTAAACAATTTCCAACCAAGAGTAAGATACCCAGAAAACTTATCTTCCAAAAGTGATGGGAAAACAAGGATATTCCAAGATAAGCACAAGTTACGAAAATTCATGACAACTAAACCCACACTGAAGACAAGTCTGAAAGGAACAGAATAAGGGAGGAATTTGGTAAACAGTCTCATCAAGAAGAACACATGTAAGAATACCCACCAAGGGAGGAATGGGGTAGGTGAAAGGAGACATGGAAATGAATGACCATGTTCAACCAAACAAGCCAGCAAACCTTCTAAACTTGCAGGGGAGATGAAAAAGGAAATAGCAATTAAAAAGCCAAGAAAAATCGATGACAATAGTATCGGAAAGACCCTTTCATTAATAATTTCAAATCTAAATGGCCTTAATTCCTCAATAAAGAGACACAAACTGACCTCAAAACAAGATGCAAGAAACCTACCTGTAGCTAGCAAAGCTGCTCACATGCTGAGCATCAAAGGATGAAAATCAAACTACCAAAAAAGCTAATGGAAATTGCAAACAAGTGGGGGTAGCTAGTCTTATGTCTGATAAAGTACTTCAAACTGAAGCTAGTCAAAAGAGACAGGGAGGACTGGAGAGGCAGCTTAGTGATTAAGGTGCTTGCCTGCCAAAGCTAAGGACCCAGGTTCGATTCCCCATTACCCATATAACCCAAATGTACAATGTGGTGCATGCACCTGGAATTTGTTGGCAGTGGCTGGATGCCCTGGCACATCCTTTCTCTCTCTCTCTTTCTCTCTCTCATAAATAAATAAAAATAAAATATTAATTTTAAAAAATTTTTAATAAAGAGACAAAAAGAACCACTATATATTAATGAAGGAAACAATTCATTAAGAAGACATAACTATAAACATTTATGCATCAAATATGGAGGCTCCCAATTACATAAAACAAACACTACAAGGCTAGAAATGTCACATAGGTCCTGACACCATAATAGTAGGAGCCTTCAATGCCCCACTTGCATACTTAGATAAGTCATCCAAACTAAATATCAGCACAGATACATCAGAGCTAAATTATGTTATAGAGCAGCTGAATTTAACAGATATCTACAGACATTCCATCCGAGAGATAGGCAATAAATATTCTCATCAATACATGAAAGATTATCCAAAATGACCCAGACCATAGGTCACAAAGCAAGCCTTAAAAATATCAACAACAACAAAAAAAAATCAAGATAACTCATGTATCCTATCAGACCACAGTGGAATAAAACTAGAAACTAACAAGAGAAACTTCAGTGACATACAATACTTGGCAACTGAACAACACACTATTGAAAGAATAGTGAATCCTTGAAGAAATCAGGAAGAAAACTGAAAATTTTCTAGAAACTTAATGAAAATGATAACCCAACCTACAGGATCCTCTGGAATTTAATCAAGGCAGCCCTAAGAGGAAAGGTCATAACTGTAAGTGCATACATTAAAAATTCAGAGAAGGGGGCTAGAGAGATGGCTTAGCGGTTAAGGCGCCTGCCTGCTAAGCCTAAGAACCCAGTTCCAATCTCCAGGTCCCATGTTTAGCCAGATGTAAAGTGACACAAGGGGGCAATGCCGCACTTGCCCACAAGGGGATGCACACATCTGGATTTCGTTCACAGCAGCTGAGAGACTGCTGGCACACCCATCTCTATCTGTCTCCCTCTCTGTCTGTCTCTATGTCTCTCTCCAAAAATAAATAAAAATTAAAAAAAAATTCAGAGAAGGGACTGGAGAAATTGCTTAGCGGTTAAGGCATTTGCCAGAAAAGCCAAAGGACCCAGTTAAGGCAAGCACCTTAACTACTGAGCAATCTCTCCAGCCCCCTCACCTAATTTTTGACAAAGGCATCAAAAATATATACTGGCAAAAGGGCAGCTTATTCAACAGATGGTGCTGGTAACTCTGGTTATACACCTGTAAAAGAATTAAATTAGATCCACATCACTTACCCTGCACAAAGAACAATTCAAAACAGATCAAAGACCTTAACATAGGATCAGAAGTGCTGAAAATACTAGAAGACAACATAGGCAATATGCTAGAATTCTGAGGTATAGGTAACAATTTTGTGAACAGGACTCCAATCGCTCAGTAAACAGTCCCTAGAATCAACAAATGAGAGGAGACTAGATAAAATTAAGAGGCTTCTGCACAGCAAAGGAAATGATCAGCAGAGTGAACAAAAAGTATACAGAGTGGGAGAAAGTCATCTATTCCTCAGATAGGGACTAGTGTTGAGAACATATAGACAACTACTAAATTAAACTTAAAAACAGCAAAAATGCTACCCAGTCAACGGGCTAATGAAATGAACAGATAGTTCACAAAAGAAGAATCACAAATGACCAACATTGAGAAAGATGTCAATATTCTTGATCTTCTGGGAAGTGCAAATTAAACCATTTCAAGATAGCATCTTATACCAGTCAGAATGGTTATCATCAAGAAAACTAATGACAAGTGCTGGTGAGGTTGTGGGGGAAGGGAGACTCCTATTCACCGTTGGTGGGAATGTAAGCTGATGCTGCCACTGTGGAAATCAGTGTTGAGGATCCTGAGAAAGGTCAAATAGATCTGCCATATGACCTGGCCATCCCACTCCTGGGCATGTAGCCAAAGGACTCTGTACCCTACCACAGAGATACTTCCACATCAATGTTCATCATCTTCTATTCCCAATGCCTGGGACGTGGAATCAACCTGGATGTCCACCAACAGGTGGCCAGATACTGAAAATGTAGTAAATATACACAATGGAATTTGATCTGGCTATGAAGAAAAATTAAGTTATGAAATTTGCAGAAATAAATGGATGGGACTGGGAAAAAATATACTAAGTGAGGTAACCCAGGACCATCAAGGCAAACATCCCATGTTCTGTTTCACATACAAGTCCTAACATTTAATGTCTGTTTGTGAGTAAGGCGATGTGAGAGTGAGTAGAGGCCATGATTCCAGATAGGAGACCTAGAGGGGAAACAAGAAGGGCAGGGGGTGGGGAGAGAACAAAAGGAACCACATTGTATGAAAGCAGGAGGCCTTGGTAGGTGAAGGCATAAAGGGAGAGGCAGATGAGGGAGGAAGAGATTTAACAACAAAAAAAAATTGCTTGAAATACTAATTCTTTGTATGCTAATAAAAATATATAAAAGGGAGCTGGAGAGAGAACCATTATTTGTAATATTATGCAATAAAGATTACAGTGCTAGTTATGACCCAAGCACAGTGTTGTTTTCTAGACATTGCCATATTAAATTTTCTCAGCAACCCACTGACACCGCTACAGACAATGAGGCATAGCCGTGTGCAACAGGGTCATCTAGGGAGAGCTTCTAACTGTCACCCTGAATTCCTATCTACTCTAAGAACTGAAGAGCATTACTGAAGCGTTCCAAAACTGTGTGATAGTATATTGCAAACATTTCTGCAAATCAGCATCATTTGCATGTATTGTCTTTATTACATTTTACATAGAATTCAAGGGAAACAGAACAAAATGTCCTTGTTGGATTTGTCCATCAGAAGACTGGCAGCAGAGTGTGTGGGGAGGGGGATTCTGGAGTACATTGCTATGAGACAAAAGCTGGGGAAACTCTTGAAGAAGGCACAAGGGATAGAGTCAGGAAGATGAGGACTGGAGCCTCATGAGGACTGGCACGTATGAGTTCAAATCCAGCCTGAGTCAGTTATGTGTGTGAGCTCTGGCCAATTATTCCTCCTTAAATAAGCTTCATCATCTTTGGATGTGAAGTCAAAATAACAGTGCTTACTTCAATAAAAATATTCTGAGGATTAAATAGAATCGCTCTGTTTGTGTTCAGTATTTGCCTTACTCAATAATACCCTATGCATATGGCGTATACAATGTTTATGCTAGAATGATGTGGGCTTTCTTTTAAAAATTCTCTTCTACCTAGGTACTCATGGTACAACCATGTTCTGATGATCCTCCAACCTCTCTGCTCTCTGGCTTGTTGAATTGATCGCCCATATACATTTCAGATCACTTTTCTATATATTAGTTTCTGTCTCACACAAAACTTTGTCAGGCAAGTGCAGAAAATTTAGTTACTGCCTCTAGGTAGGAAACGTATAAGCAAGTAGTCTGGTTTATATAGAACTGCTGCGTGTGTGTGTGTGTGTGTGTGTGTGTGTGTGTGTGTGTGTGTGTTATAGAGATCATCAAATTTTATGTGCACCTCAAACTGGAGAGATGGCTTAGTAGTTAAGGCGCTTGCTGACAAAGCCAAAGAACCCAGATTTGACTCCCCAGTACCCAGGTAAAGCCAGATGCACAAAGTGATGCATGGGTCTGGAGTTCATTTGCATTGGCTAGAGGCCCTGGTGTACCAATTTTCTCTCTCTCTCTCAAATAAATAAATAAATATAATGTTTAAATTATACCGTTTCCTTTAAAAAATAAGTGCCCTGCTCTTGTCAGGCTTCTTCAGTGCTTTCACATGTCAGTTTGGAATTCTACTGTCTTCATAGATTGAGCACCATCACTAGGAACATTTATCCTCCCATAACAATGAGCACCAGTTACCCAGTTGTCCCAGAATCAGACAGCATAGAACCTGTGAATATAACTGCATATAATTGAGATTTTCATGCACATTGGAATCCAAAAGATAAAGTCCTCGAATATTAAAAACACAGTAAAGAGATGAGCTACACTAAAGTTCCGGGCAAATATCTTAAGTTAGGGCAACACCTGGCATCACCAATAACTCTTAGGGATCTGCTGAATCTCCAAGGCTGTTACTGAGGATGATGGAGACAGGAGTTCATGTAGAGATGTGGAGGACAGAAGATGGCCCAGAATTAAGCACATCTGTTACATTCACTAAGACCAAAATTCAAGTTTTGGAAGTAGAGGCCAAGTTTCAGGTAAACTCTACTTTATATGAAAGAAATCCTTATTTACACACAGGACTAAATGCTGTCCTCAGATTCCTTAACAAAACTGGGTCTGAAATCAATATAAGCACTGTTAGGAAGGATTTCAGGATTGTATCACAGAATAGGATTTAGATCCCAGGACACAAACCACACTACTAATCCCAGAGAAAAGATTTGTTCATTTAAGGGTTTATAAATTTTTGAAAAGCATATCCTGTTGATAATACTTTTCATTTTCTGCACATATAATTACAGAGGGATATTTTCATTGTGAAGAGAATTGGACAATGTTGTTATTGTCATGCTAATTTCCTTTGTTCTGAGGGATACCAAATTTCAAAATAATCACACATGAAGTTCCACAGCCCCAGGTCCCTGCACATCCAAAGACTCAAGCAAATACTTTGGAAATCACGCCTCACAGCAAACCAAAACACAATTATGTATGAAAGCAAGCCTCCTTGGTTCCTCGTACTGAGAAGAATTAGAAAATGTCTGAAGTTTTAAATGACATGATATCACAGAGACATGTGGACAGCACAGGGCAAGCATAACAGACTTGGTGGCTTGTCACACCCTGGCTGCTTCCCACTTTGGACTCCAGAAGAAGGAGTGAAACAGATGGCTGTAAATAATGTTGAAATAGAACTTTAGTACTAGGAAAATTCATCAGTTCTTGAACTTCCTTGATGGATTTGACACTCCAGAAACTATTTGCCAGGCTCAAAAGAGGAGAGAAAACGAGCCAGGGAAACATTTGAGGTCATATAACCTTTTGTGTCCGTGTTGTGTTCTCAAGGCCTCCCTCTGTGCGCACTCACTTTGAAATGACCACCAGCCATAGGCTTATCAAATCTGCTCACCAAAGACCATGTCTAATTCCTTGTTGAAAAGGGCACCCAGATCCAAAACAGCAGTCTTCATGGCCATGTTACTGTGTTTGTTATTGTTTACACCCGCTCAATCCAGGACCATCCCCACAAGCTAGAAGCCATAAAGATTGACCCTGTGGGACATTTTTTTCCTGTTCCGGATTCTCTTCTGTTGCTCAGACAAAGGGCCCATCACTTCTGAGAAGGGAAAGAGGGGAGAGCAGTGGGGGAGGGGGAGGGGACTGTCAGGGTCACAGCATAATGCTATTAGTCTGAATTCTCCCATGACGGAGCCCTCCCTGGGAAAGACAATTCCATGCAAAAAGGATGATAACCTCACGAGGCAGTAACCTCCAGAGGGGTCCTGTGCCACCATGTACAGGTTATTAATTTGATTACCCTTCAGGGAAAGAGCCAAGCTTCAGGGGCTCTCTGAGAACCCAGGCAACCCTTTCAAAGCTCGCCCATCTCTAATGAGCTGGGTCTTTCCAGCAATCCTCTCACCACATGATCTCCTTAATTCTGAGCTGGTTGCATAACGACAAAGATAAATGTGGCTTTTTCCAGCTGCTTCAAAAATCAGTTCAAGGCCGAATTAATAGGAATGGGAATGCTTTTTGTTCATGTAAAGGGTGGAGAGAAGAAAGCACATATGTGGGATTTTTCCAACACCTGCTGAAATGTACAGAGTGTCCTACATGGAGGACACAGGGTGGCAAAGAAGCATTATGAACTACCAGAACCACAAACTGCTAGGAGGGTGACACTCCTCCCTGTTAAAAATTCAGGTTCCTGGACTGGAGAGATGGCTTAGCAGTTAAGGGTGCTTGACTGCAAAGCCAAAGGACCCAGGTTCTATTCCCCAGGACCCATGTTAGCCTGATGCACAAGGGGGCACACGCATCTTGAGTTCGTTTGCAGTGGCTGGAGACCATGGTGGGCCCACTCTCTTTCCCTCTCTCTCTCTCTCTGCCTATTTCTGTATATCTCTCTCTCTCAAATAAATAAATAAAAAGAGAATATATTAAAAAAATTTTTTAATTCAGGTTCTGGGGGAGCTAGAAATTTCCAAACTTCAAAAAAAAAACTTATTTTTAAAGGAATCTGTTCAAAGTTCTCGAGATTCATCACTCATTCAACGAAATATAATAGCCATATTATTTCTTAAAGCCAAAATTATGTAGGCATATTGATATTTTTGTTTGTTTTGGAAGTGGTGTTTCATTCTAAACCAGGATGAACTCACTCTGTATCCCAGGCTGGTCTTGAACTCACAGTAATTTTCTGAACTCAGCCTTCTCAAGTGCTGGGGTGAAAAGCATGAGCCATCATACCAAGCTCTATTTATGTTTTTAATCAAATTTTCATTTGTGTTAAGAATATAATGAGTAACATGGGATTGAGAGTCAACATCCAAAGAACAAAGATTGAAGTACAGAAAGAAATCATCTTAATTGAAAACACGTAAAAAAGTGGCATTTTCTCACTACGAATCTTAACCTGAAAGAAAATGAGGTTTCCTACCTGTCAAATTAACCCTTATTTTATATAACCTCCCCTACTTTATAGCACTGATCTTTATATGAAATGCATCTATGGTCTCTATAGACTGTCACACAACACGTCTGTGTAAAATAGTGTTAATTAATATAAACTTGTCTCACTGCTCTGCCACAAGGCCTTCTGACTTCAAGGAACATGTAGGATCTCAGGGTGGTTATTCCTAGTGAAATACACAACTGAGCCAAAAGATAAAGAAGAAGCAGAGTGGGCAGAAATTGATAAGAGCAAAGAGAACACTCAGGAATACTCCAGGGAAACAGGAGAGGACACAGGAAACTACTCTTGTGAAAATGAAGAAGGGCACTGAATCACTTCCATGCACATTTGTTCCTTCACCCTTAAGTGCGTGGAGGAAAAGCAGATGTTGCTTATTAAGGTGTATAAACTGTGCAGCTTGTCAGGTGCTCCACAGTATTTTTCTGTTGCTGATAAGCAAGTCACAACAGACCACAATGTTTAAACTAATATAAGAAACACAGGTGTGTTTGAGGGAAAAATTGTCATAATTTTCTTATGCTCTCACCTCTCCTTGAGTCCAGCAAGTGCCTTAAGTACCTATCTCAGTGATTCTTTTCAATACATTCTTTCATAAATAAAAAGAACCCACATGCGCAGAGCATGGTGGCGCACGCCTTTAATCCCAGCCCTAGGGAGGCAGATGTAGGAGGATCGCCATGAGTTCAAGGCCAACCTGAGACTACACAGTGAATTCCAGGTCCGCCTGGGCTAGAACGAGACCGCACCTCAAAAAACAAAACATAAACAAACAAAAAAACTATGAATGACAAAAAGAAAGAATATTCATGTTGCTGATTTATCAAGACTAACCCCTTTAGATCTCATCCTAGCCAGTAAACTTCCTCACTATCTTTTCAACTACAGTGTATACATTCAGAGGAAAACTTAAACCTAAGTTTTAATGCTCATAGTCACTTGGCAGTCTGGTGTCCCTGTGATTTATGGGAGAAAGACTAGAAGGTGATAATGACTTACCTTGTCTTTTTCACCTCCAGAACTTTAGGTCATTAGCCTTTGCATTGGTAAATTTATTTAATCCTTATAGCAACACTAACAAGCGTTCCCCAATCCTCAACAAATTCTAATCACTAAGAACTGAAAATATAAAATCAGAATTCTTGAAATCATTAGTTAGTCTGTATTCTGGTTATATTTACCAAAGGAAATGTGGAAGCGAGAATGTTATATTGTTCGATTTGGGGGGGAGGGGAAATGGGGTCATTTTGCACGGGGATGATTACTTGCAAAGAACTGTAGGCTAGGGCTGGAGAGATGGCTTAGGGGTTAAGGCACCTGCCTCCTAAGCCTAAGAACCCTGTTCCAATCTCCAGTGGTTCCAATCTCCAGGTCCCACGTTTAGCCAGATGTAAAGTGATGCAAGGGCGCAATGCTGCACTTGACCACAAGGGGGCGCACGCATCTGGATTTCGTTCTCAGCAGCTGAGACACTGCTGGCGCGCCCATCTCTATCTGTCTTTGTCTCCCTCTCTCTCTCTCTGTCTGTCTCTCTCTGTGTCTCTCTCTAAAAATAAAAAATAAAAGAACTGTAGGCTATAACAAATTCTCCCAAACCTGGAAACACAGCCAAACATATTAGATGATGCCAAAACAACTCATATTTGGATCCCACAGCAAGAGTAACAGCATGAAACACAAACATGTCAAAAGGGCTCATTGAAGGACTTATGTTTGTTTCTAAACGTGTTATACCTTAGAACACTGCTCATAGCATTTGTTTAAAGAATATGATGCATCTAAATTTATTGACATGGATTGTACTCACAAGAGTGACTCACTATTAGTCACAGACAGGAGCACGGGCTAGTTATTATAACATGGTTCATTGGTTTTCTATTGCTGTGTAACAAATCACCACACATTTTATAGCTTGAAACACCAGAAATTTATCATGTCATGGTTGCTGTAGGTCAGGCCATAGGTTGAAAGCTAAGGGTCAGATAAGGCTACAATTCTCCTCTGAGGCTTAGGGTCCTTTCGAGGCTCAGTGTTTGCTGGAAGAATTTGTGGCCTTGTAGGAAGAGGACTTTCCTCCCACCTTTGGGCTGGGGACCACTGTCAGCAATGAGAAGCCACCCCATTATTCCTTGCCATGTGGTCTCCACGGTCAGTGTATAACTTGGATCCTTTCATCGAGACCAGCTAAAGTGTGACTTTCCACCTTCCTTGACAGTGACCAGTCAGAGAAACCTCTCTACTTTTAATAGACTTGGGTGGCTAGTTTAGGCCCACCTAGGTAACCCCCCTATCTTAACAGCAACTGGTTGGTTCAGTAATTATATCTCCAAGATCCAATGAGAGCAACACCTAAGTCAGCACTTGATGAAATAGCTGGGACTTACATCAGCACTTGATGGAATAACTGAAGAAAGGGTCGTAGCGGCTCGGAAACGTGGGACTATCTTAGAACTTTGCCTAGCACATACACAAGCCACAGATGTTAGCCACCTATGTGACTCAAGATGTTCAGAAGCACTATGAAAAATGGAAAAAGAACGAAGCAACTGTTCTACTAGTGCATCTTGTTTAACCCACATGCTTCAAATATTATCATTTCAATATGTACTCAATATCATGAATGAAATATTGATGGGGCATTTTAACATTTTTCCTAAACTAAGTCTTGAAAATCTGATGCACATTTGAAACCTAGAGCCTAGCTCCTTAGGACTTACCACATTTCAACCAAATGGCCATGCATGATATGAGTGCAGGATTGGGGCTGTTTGTTTGGCTCTGACATGGTCCTATCCCAGTTCCAAAAACACTTCCCATAACTTGCATTCTGAGCATCAGCAGTTCCTGATGTGGATTTCAATGTGACATCCAGGGGTGTCTTACTTTTCTACACTGATCATTAAGCTGACATTCTCACAGGAGAGTTGCCCTAGTTTTTCCCTGTTGTCCTGATTCTTGGCTGTTTTTTTGTTTTGTTTTGTTTTGTTTTTTTTTTTAATGGGATACAACATGTCTGAAGGTACACATCTCCTGAGAAATTCTGGAAAAGAATTCCTACACGGAAACACTACCATAATGCAGGCATAGACTACAGAAAGTAGCCCTGAAGCTCAGAGAGAGTAAATCCCTGCCTCAAATCCTACTACTGTCATGTTTTAGTTACTTTCCTGTCACTCTGATGTCCCTCCAACCAAAGTACCTCGCGGAATCAATGTAAGGGAGTTTGGGTTTGTTTTGGTTCATGGTTTCAGAAGAATTTCCATCTGATATGGCAAAAAAAAAAAAAAAAGTGTCAGCAGGAGCATGAGGCAGAGCTGTCCACATCATAGCAGATACACAAAGAGCAGGCTGGGAACAGGGGCAGAGAGAACCTTCAGAGGGTCCATCCTGGTGACCTAGTTCCTTGAGCCACGTCCCACCTCTTACAGGTTCTACAGCTTTCAAAAGAGAACCTCAAGCTGGGAACCAAGTGTTCAAACACAAGTGTGTAGGAAATGTTTCAGATTCAAACCAGAATACTATCTGATCATCTGCTTGGCTATTATATTGTGAAATTGGTTCTTATATAACAGGACAGAAAAATTTATGCTTCTTTACTCCCTAGTTTCAGTGTGTTGGAGGTTTATTATCATTTAGGACTTTTAAAAAATTATTTTTACTTATCTGAGAGAGAGAGATAAAGAGACAGGTGAGAGAGAGGGAGATGGAGAGAGAGAATGGGCATGCCAGGGCCTCTAGCCACCACAAAGGAATTCCAGATGTATGTACTACCATGTGTGTCTGGACTACACAAGTACTGGGGAATTAAACCTGGGTCCTTAGACTTTGCAGGCAAGTGCCTTAACCTCTAAGCCATCTCTCCAGTCATCATTTAAGACTTTAATCAGAAGCATATTTGTGCTATGCAGATGGCCATTGAGCAAAGTGCTTGCTGTATCAGCACAAGAACCTGAGTTCAAATCCCCAAAACCCAATCAAAATTTTAGGAGGTGTGCAACTCTAACTCTAGCACTAGGGAGGGGAAGACAGGAGAATCACCAAGACTTGCTGGCTAGCTAGTGTAGCTCAATCTGTGAGTCCTGGGCTCAGTGAAAGACACTGTTTTGGAAAAAAAAAAAAAAAAGTAAAACTATAGAACAATTGAGACAACACCCAATGTTGACCTCCAGCCTCCACATGTATGCTCACACATATGTGCATGTGCACCTATCTATATACATGTGCTTACACACATGAAAACATGCATATGCATACCCAAAAGAGACATACTTGGGAGAAGTCTTTTTTATGTCTCAATTAAGTCATTAGATATAAAAGGAATAGCGAGATGTCAATTTGGAAGTAAGTGTTGCACACTGAGGTAACACTCAGTTTATTAAGGCAATGGTAGATCAATACATTGAATGGTTAATTGCTTTTCAACAAAGGTATCGAGAAAATTTCCTGGGGAAAGAGCAGTGTTCAATAAATGGTGATAGGACAACTGGATATCCACATAAGAAGCAATATTAAGCACATATGTCATGCTAAACATGAAAACTTAAATTATGGGGCTGGAGAGATGGCCTAGATGTTAAGGCACATGCCTTCAAGCCTGAGGACCCCGGTTCAATACCCCAGGTCCCATGTAAGCCAGATGCACAAGTGGGCATAAGCTCCTGGAATTCATTTGCAGTGGCTGGAGACCCTAGTGCACCCATTCTCATTCTCCCTCTCTCTCTTTCCCTCTCTCTGTCTCTAATAAATAAATAAATAAATAGAAATAAAATCTTTTTAAAACACTTAAATTATGATCTACCAATGACCCAAAAATAAGAACCAAAGGCATACAATTCTTAGGAGAAAAGATAGATATAAATCTCCATAAACATATATTATGCAACAGTTTCTTAGATATGCAAAAGCACAATAACCAATGAAAAAATTAACAGATTGGACTTTAATAAAACTAAAACTTTTAGTCTCCAAAGCACATTATTAATAGATTTAAATATCACATAGAATAGAAAGTAATGAAATCAATATGTCTGATAAGGGCCTAATATTTAGAATATGTACAACACTATTCCAAGTTGCTGATGAAAAATGCAAATAATTCAATTAAAAAGCAGGCTAAGGATTTAAGTTGACGTTACTTTAAAGAAGATATACAACTACCAATATGCACATGACAATATACTCTACATCATCAGTCATTAAGCGAATGCAAATCACAACTCTAAGGAGATACTCCACATGTTCTAGAACAGCTATAATAAGCAAGAGATGTGGCACTTTGAGGTAGAGAATCTAGAAGCTCCGTACTTTGCTAGTGAGGATACAAAACAGTTCAGCCCCTTGGGAGAAAGATTTAGCAGCTCTCAAGAAGTGACTGTTCCCCATCTAAGCACTAATCAGACCTAACTCTGCTTTGCTTCCGAGATCAGACGAGATTGAGCACATTCAGGGTGGTATGGCCCTAGACTAGAAGTGGATGTCTTTGAAATATTTCTTGGTATTCATTATGAGAAAGTCTTCTTGGGTTTCTTTTGCTTGTATGTAATGTGGTGTAGTGTGTGTGATACATGCATGTGTATGTGCCCTTGTTGTGCCCCATGCAGTTGCCTGCAAAAGGGGGCACTTGCCTACCATGACTGGAACAGAACATAGGGTACCCCTCCATCACTCTTCCACCCAGAGCCCAAATCTTTTATTTGAGCCAGAATCTCTGATACTCCCGGATAATTTGTAGGGAATAGATTTAATGAGGAAGCCGCTGTATGCATACAATGAGAGATGTGAGCTTGAAGGCTTAAAAATGTCACGCTGAGTTCTGACCTCATATAGACTCTCTAGAGAACACTTCAGAAAGAAAAAAAAAAACTATTACCCTCTTTATTCTTTAAATCTACTAATACTACCAGGTTTTGTTCCCATCTTTATGAGTTTAGAAACTTCAATGAAAGTCAGGAATTACTGATGGGAAATCTACGAATGGGAGAATCTAACTGCTTTAATTCATACCACAGAATGCCTGATTGTTCAGCTTTGCAAATTAGCAAGTGAACAAACCAATATAAAAACTCAGGACAATTCCACATAAAACACACTCCTCATATTTATCTTGACACGGCATGGTTCCATTTTAATGATTTATGCTAATGTTTTATTGTTCGGTGGTTAGGCCCTAAAGTACATTTTATAAGACTAATGAAGTCTTAGTAATCCCAGACGTCTTCTTCAGTATTCTCTTATGTCTGTACTGAGAACTCGTGTGGGGGAGACCACCACCCACCATGTGAGTAAGGAAGCTTGTGAATCAGTGAAATGAAAATCAGTCAAGTTCTATGGTAGTAAGGGGTTCGCAAGCAGTTCCAGGGGGACTCTGTATTTTCACACAAATATGTTCTATTGGTCTTCATCATGATGAGAGACGAGCAAACTGCTGTGTGAAGGGTTCATCAAACATCAAACCAGTTTTTTTTTTTTTCAAATGTTTTGGGTTTGCCAAAATCCAAAACACGTTTTGCCCTCAGCATTTTTCCCTTCATTTTCAAACCCCTGTGTATTTTAAGGGAAATTTAATCCTTATGTTTCTGACTCATTTACACTTAACACGTGAACATGTTGTTTCATAAGACTTATTTGAAGTCTATGAAGCCTCCCTGAAAGTCTTCTAAAGCCTTTTTTCCGTAGTGGCCGGAAGCTGTGTGTTACAAAGACATTGTGAACCCAAATCCCCAATAAGTAAAATGGGTTTGAAACTCAAGATTTTTTTTTTTTAAAGTGTTTTATTGAGTTAAGCATGGTAAAACCAATCCTCTTCCCCATCACTACTGTCCTTGATTTTGGCACATGGCTTTTAGCAATGCAATAACTAAGGGTGCAAATGAGTAATTCTTGACATTCTTATGATATATCCTCCAAACTGGATTTCCAAAAGGAAAAACAAAACAAAGCAAAACAAAACAAAAACAGCAGCTGAGCTCATTTGCAGTCTGTGGTCAGAGAAGTAAAGTTCTAAACTGATTAACTTCTAGTCACATCCTTCACTGGAAGCGAGTGTCTCCTGGAAGTTCAAGCTGAAATGCCCTCTACAGACCTCCCCTGCCTTCACCAAGGGCTTTGAGGTGTGTGTGTGTGTGTGTATGTGTGTGTGTGTGTGTGTGTGTGTGTGTGTGTGTGTGTGTGTAGCAATGCATGTGCACCTTGGTGCTCTACCAGAACTGGGGTCCAGTCCCAGCAATAGTGCTTCTCAGCAGGCATGTAGAATTATATGGGATTAAAACAAACAAACAAACAAACAAAAACAAAACAAAACAAAACAAAATAAAAATCAGTGGTGAATGCACAGAGTTTTAACCCAGGGATTGGGCAATTGGTGTGAGGGTACTGAGGCTTCAATTTCTAGTCTTATGTCCAGCCTCTCTTCTCTTACTACAGTAGGGATCTGGAAAATTGTTATAGCCCAACCAGCTTCCAGAGCCTGTTCCAGGTTCTCCTTAGAACCAGAAATGATTCAGAGGCCAGAGGTAGAGACCAGGATTTTAGAGTTAGTCAAACCTAAGCACGGACATTATCACTTCCACTTCTTAATTGATGCTCTGAATCAATTGTTCAACTACAAAGAATGAAAAACAATTTTCTTCATAAGATGGTTGCACACATTAAATGAGATCCAGCACGACAAATGTTCTGTGTGCATGCATCGGAGCTGGGACGAGTCATCGCTGTGTCGGCTGCTCTTGCTGTCATTAGCAGGGAGGCTGCTAGCAGAGTTCTCCATCTGAGCTCCTTCTCCCCACTGTTTCCCATCCATTTCCCATCCCAGGAGCGAATGTGGAACTGTAGTAGTTTTCACTTTCACTTGATACCATTGAATCTCTCTGTGAAGTCAACTTCAAAGTGACTTCTGTCTACCTTTGCCCCTCATGGCTTATCTGAGAAAAGATATTAGGATAATCTTTAAACCAATCTAGCAGTATTTATCAGTATTATCTTCACATGTGCAACAGGTTGAATTCAAATATACCCACCTTTGAGATTGTTATCCACTCTCCTCCATTTCAATAGGAATTTCTCTCTCTCTATATTCCTCTTTCTCTCTCTCGTCACTCCTCTGCCAATGGATACATTTACTAGTGGCCTTCTTCCTGTGTTCACTTCTTTACATATAATTCCCAACTATCACATAGGAAGGACTTCCTCATTTCTCCCACCTTCAAGGTTTAACTCATGGCCTTGATCTCAAATTCAATCCCTCCTTTCTGTACAGATTCATAATTGGCTGGATAACCCACCTAGATGCTCCAGCCAAAGCTCTGGAGTCATCTTGGGTTCTCCCTTTTCACCATACCCTACATTTAGTCACTCAAATGCCACCTTATTAGCACATATATTTCTATATCTGTAGTAATCTTCTTGTTGTTGGAACAAAACATATGACAAGAAGCAGCTTATGAAAGAAAAGGGTTTTCTTTGCTTACAGGTTTAAGGGGCAGTTTCATCATAGTGGAGAAGCAGGGTGGGAGCACACAGCCTGATGTCACACCTACACCGAAGGTAGTCAGGAGGAACTAGAGAGAGTGAGATTCAAACCCACCAGTGAGGCTGGAGTACTAAGATTCAAGACCTGACCCCAGTGACACACCTCCTCCAGGGAAGGCTCCACCTCCCAAAGGCTTCACCAGCTGGGACCTAAGTATGAAGCTTAATCACAAGGCCATAAGGCTATAGGGCACATTTTACATTCAAACCATCACCTTCCACCCCTGTCCACCCCCCTTAGACTCCTAGACATCTAATGATATAAAATGTATTCAGTCTCACATTAAAGTTCCCTACAGTCCCAACTAGTCCCAGCTCTGTTCAAAAGTCCAAAGTCTCATCTGAGACCCAAGGCAATATCTTAGTTGTGAGCCCAGTCACATACTTTCAACACGTAAAATGGCACAGAGTGAAGATTCCCATTCTAAAAGAGAAGAATGGGAACATAGCAAAGAAAGATTGGACCCGTGCAAGATCAAAATCCAACAGGGCAGTTACCAAATCCTTCAGTTCCATGGCGCTCACCTGGGACTCACAATGAAATCATTTGGTCTCTCAAAGGCTTGAGCAAGACTGCCCCTCTGGCTGTGCAGCCCAGGCAGAATGAAAGGTCTCCTTCGTCCTTCTTCCATGAGCATCTTCTCCTTGCCGTAGCAATGTTCCCTTCTCCCCAAATAGATCCAATCCTGTTCTTTCCTCTGGTCAGAGCTAGAAGCTCAAACACTCTTGGGAAGCTTTTTCTAATCTTCTCCATATGCCCTCATAGCACCCAGATGTCTGCATTGCTACACTCAGCACAGGCATTAATAAAGAACTGTTTATAGCTCCAGCCCATGGCAGAACCTAAGCGTCAATATCCTCACAGCCAAGAGAGACAACTCACCCTGGTTTGTTCTTAAGTACAACTATCTTGGATGAAGTGTACTACGTAACTCTGAGCATGCTTGGCCATCATCCCTTCATGTGTGAGATTTTGGTTTTTTGCACAGATGAAGGTGGTTCTTGTCTTCCACACCTTGAGCCATTATAGTCAAGGCTCTTGATCTTGTTCAAGGTTGGGTGGCAAACTCCATGTAGAAAAATGCTACTTTTTCCTCTTCTCCTGTTTACTCTATAGCCTGTCCACTGTTGATTATGTATTCACATTTATTGGTGTTTACAGGATGGCTAACAACTCACATGCTTCCTAACAGCTTCTTATCTTTAGGGCTCTTCTTTCCTACAATAGCCACTTCTTAACTGTGGCTTAGGTTCTTCTATCAACTGAGTGGTGATAGGCAATCAATGTGGGCAACATTCAGTAAGTGTTTCCAGTTTTTTTAAGCTATTAGCTTAATATTAAATAACTTCATGCATTTGATAAATTGTGTTATTTTTAAGATAGGACTAAATGACATGAGAGAAAAATGCACTAGAAAGCAAGAACATTGATTTAAAACACAGTTTTTAAGCTTGTCAACAGGTCAGTAATAACAATTGAAAGATAGACCCTTTTAAAACTTTTATTTTGAGTTATATCAAATGTACATAAATTTGCCAGAAAGCATAAAGAAACATATAAAAGCATGACTTTAACCAGAAGTTGAGGTGTAAAATTTAATGTTCTCCTTTTTTTTTTAATCATTCCATTTCTGCATCATTTGGTAGTAAGGTATAGATAGAATACTCCTTAACACTGTGGAGAGTGTCTTAAAAACAAAGACATTTTCTTCCATATCTTCAGTAAGACCATTACAATTAAGAAATCATGGGATGGGGAGATAGATGGCTCAGTAGTTAAAGGCACTTGCATGCAAAACCTGACAACCTGGGTTCACTTCTCCAGTACCCACGAAAAGCCAGATTCCCAAAGTGGCACATGCATCTGGAGTTCATTTGCAAAGGCAAAAAGGTCTGGTATGCCCATACTTTCTCTCCCTCTCTCTTTATCTCTCTCTCAAACAAATAAATAATATTTTTAAAGAAACTGACATTGATGTAATGGTAATACTTACCATGTATCTCCTAATGTTCTTTACTGGCTCAGGATAAAATCCAGGACCCACAGTGCATACCCCATGGATCTTTAATCACCTTCATCAGGAACAAGTGCCTGTCTTTTTCATCTTTTGCAGAGTACATGACAGAACTCTGTGAACTGTTCCCCAATCTGGATGAAACTCATGTTTCTTTATGATTAGACTTTTATGAACTATTTTTAGCAAGAATATCACAGAAATGAATAAAATTATATCAAATGTCTAATTAAAGATGATTTTCGGGGCTGGAGAGATGGCACAGGTGCTCTTGCTTGCAAAGCCTGACGATCTGGGTTTGATCCCCAGTACCTATATAAAACCAGATGCACAAAGTGGCACACGCATCTAGAGTGTTTATTTTTAGTAGCAAGAGGCCTTGTATACCCATTCTCTCTCTCTCTCTCTCTCTCTCTCTCTCTCTCTTGCAAATAAATAAATAAATAGTAAATCTACTTTAACATTTATTAAGGCTTATTTTAATTTTTTACCTTAGGTTAGAATGTTTTATACTTTTTAAACTACCTTTGCAAGGACTGGGGAGATGGCTCAGTTGGTAAAGTGCAGAGGTGTGAGGACCTGAGTTTGGATTCCCAGAAATCATGTAAATGTTGGGTATGGCAGCATATGCTTCTAATTTCAGTACTTGGGAGGCAGAGACAGGTGGATCTCCTGGGAAAACTGAACAGCTCGGTGGGGGATTCGATCTCCATAAATAAGGTTGAGAGCAATAAAGAATAACACCTGACATCTACCTCTAGTCTCCTCCCACATATGCACACACATGTATGTGCACCTACACACTTATGAACACACATACTATACATACAAGATAAATCTTTGAGATATATTTAATTTATATTAGTAATATAAATTATAGTAACTAACAAGTATGTAGACATATTTTGTGATTATGCTAGCATCCTATTCTTAAGCAAATTTTTCATGTTGTCTATTTTTGAGAGAGACACAGAGAGAGAGAGAGAGGGAGACAGACAGAAATGGGCGCACCAGCAGCTCTCAGCTGCTGCTAACAAAATCCAGATGTGTGCACCCCGTTGTGGTCAAGTGTGGCATGGTGCCCTTGCCTCACTTTGCATCTGGCTAAACGTGGGACCTGGAGATTGGAACCGGCATTCTTAGGCTTAGGAGGCAGGCACCTTAACCGCTAAGCCATCTCTCCAGCCCATGTTGTCTATTTTTATGTGTATCTGTGTATGCATGTGTGTGTGTGTGTGCGCGACGCGTGTGCACATGTGCAAGTATATGTGTGTGAGTATTGAAGGCAGAGGACAACCTCTGGCTTTATCCTCAAGAACGCATCCACCTCCTTTGAGACAGGGTCTCTAGTCTGGAGGTCACTAGCAAAGGTAGACTGGCTGGCCAGTGAGCCCCTGAGATCCTCTTGTCCTCACCTCCCTGGCACTAGGATTCTAGGAGCACACCACACCACTGCAACTGCACTTCATGTAGATTCTGGTCATTAAACTCAGGTCTTCATGCTTGCAAGGCAAGCACTTTACCAACAAAGCTATCTCCCCAGCCTCCTACTAATAGCTCATCAAATTTTTATCTGTTAGTTTATCCATTGGGGAGGCTTGCTTTGTTCTGTTGTTATTGTTATTATTATTATTATTATTATTATTATTATTATTGCTTGTATATGGTGATTTTTCTAATTTTATTATACTTTTCTGAATTTTTATTTGATATTCTACTAAAAGTAGAAATTTTCTTTTCTGCTAATTTATTTATTTATGCTTCAATCATGACTTGTTTGGCCCACAATTTCTTAATGTAGCCAAGAAGAGTTTCTTCAGAATAGCTCTTGTGTTCTTTTGACATGTTGGTGTCACTTCTGGTGGACTTTCTTTCTTTCTTTCTTTCTTTCTTTTTTTTTTTTTTTTTTTTTTTTTTTTTTTTTTTTTGGCACACGAACATAATCCAGCATGATCTGGTATTTTTCTGCTCCAGTTCTAGAATCAGCCATCTCTAAAACATCTCTTTTTCTTAAATGAAGAATGGTATTTAGAAACCAAGATATGAGCACTAGATATGTTCATTGTCACTGGGCTCTCGTCGCTCCTCCTCCTTTTCAGTGGTCACACATGCATGCACGTTGGTGCATGAGTCTATTTGTTTCATACCTACTTCTCCATAACCTCAAACCCCATGAGCTCAGAAATGAGCAATATTACAGGTTGGATCTGAAACATCACCTCACAGGACTATATCTTAAATGCTTGTTCCCCACCTGGAGGGGCTATTTGGAAAGGTTCTAGAACTTTTTTTTTTTTTCTTCAGGAGGTGGGGCATATCCAGTAACATTAGGGTAAGGCTGTTGAAAGTTATATTCAGGCCCTTGTTCCTTCCATGCTATCTGCTTTCTGATCCGTTGTGAAGTGACCAGCCTCTGTCTCATACTCCTGCCACATAATTTGAACTGCTCTCCCATTATGAGGTGAAATTTTTCTGAGCTTCAATAAGCCTTTTCTCCATTAAGCTGTTTCTGTCAGGAGTTTTGTCAAAGCCATGAGAAAAATAACTACCTCAACTTTTATTAGCATTCCTAATTTCTATATTGCTAGATCCTTTCTTTAACAGGTATTTGGTTTCCATTAACATATATACATGTATTATATTATTTATAATATATACATCATATATTTATAATATACATATTATAAATAATATGTGTGTTTCTAGATAGATAGATAGCTACACATACATAAAGAGAGGAAAGAGGGGACTGGAGAGATGGCCTAGTGGTTAAGGCACTTGCCTGCAAAGCCAAAGGATCCCAGTTCGACTCTCCAGGACCCACATAAGCCAGATGCACAAGGGGGCGCATGCATCTGGAGTTCATTTGCAGTGGCTGGAGGCCCTGGCACATCTCTTTCTCTAAATAAATAAATAAATAAATAAATAAATAAATAAATAAATAAAAAAATATATTTTTAAATAAAAAAATAAAGAGAGGAAAGAGAGATAAAGAGAGAGATTTATTAAGGAACAGGCTCACACAATTATAGGTTAAGTAGTCCCAGATCTGCAGTATTCAAGCCAGAGGCCCTGAACACAGATGGTGTAAGTTCCAGTGCAAAGGTAGCAGCCTTGAGACAAGGAAAGAGCTGTTGTAGTCAGGAAAGAGAAGATACACCTTGCTCAGAAGAAGTCAATGTTTTGTTCTATTTGGCCTTCAACTGGCTGGATGGCGAACAGCCACACTAGAAAGGACGATCTGGTTACACAGTCAAACATCACTCTCACCCACAAACTCCTTCACAGGCACACCTAGATTAATGTCTGACCAAACATCAGGGAACCCCATGGCCTAGTTAAATCCACACAAAATTAGCCACACCTCAGTTTCCTACATCCTTCTGTTTTTTGATGCTAAGATTGTTTTTATTTATTTTTATTTTTTTATTTGTGGTAGGGTCCTCAGGGTGGCCTTGACCTCACCGCCATCCTCCTACTTCTGCCTCCCAAGTGCTGGGATTAAAGGCGTTCACCATCACGCCCGGCTTGAAGACTGTTTTTAAATCCAAGGAAGTCTTCCTTTGATCCTTAAACTGTATTAAGTCACCTCATCCTTCATCCCGTAGTTGGCACATTTTCTTATTCACAACATGCATCAGTCTTTTTCTTTCTGTGCATGTGTGTGTAGATGCATATGTGCATGTGTATGCTTATGTATAGAAGCCAGAGGTAGCCTGGGGAGTCATCCTCAGGCGCATCATCCTCCTCCTATGAGACAAGGTCACTCACTGGCCCAGATCTAACCAATTAGGCTGGACTCTCTGGCCAGAGAGTCCCTGGGGATCCTCCTAACTCCACCTCCTCAGCACTTGGATTATAAGCACATGCCCTGACACCTGGAGTTTCACATGATTATGGAGAACCAAAGCCAGGTGCTCACATTTGTGAGGCAAGCCCTTTCCGACTGAGCTGTCTGCCCAGCCCATCTTCACTCTCACATAACTCCTCAAGTGCTTAATATAAGGAGTTTCTCTTAGCATCATCCCATGACTATACAGAGACTATATTTCACTTTTTTTTTTTTTTTTTTTTTGGTTTTTCAAGGTAGGGTTTCACTCTAGCCCAGGCTGACCTGGAATTCACTCTGTATTCTCAGGGTGGCCTCAAACTCGTGGTGATCCTCCTACCTCTGCCTCCCGAGTGCTGTCTATTTCACTTTTTTATAGCACAGTCTTTGGTCTCAGCAAACCGTCTGACCCAGAGGAGGCACTTGACAAACATTTGTGAATTGAATCCAGTGTGTTCTAGTTCCTTGGTATTCTGTCTTTTAAGCAATTATTTTCCAGGTTTCCATATGCCCTGCACTGTATCCCAAGCATAAACAAAGACAGTCTTCTTTCCATCTGTTCTCCTCCAAGGAAGGTTACCATGACTAAAAATGACTAAAAAAAAATCCATACTGATTCAAGCAACTAAATTTCAGACTCTGTTTCTCATTCTTTCAACACACAACAGTGGTTTCAGCAACACACAATCCAGTCTATCATCGTCTACCCACACAAGCCTCAGAGAGGAAGCGATCGTCTCTCTAACAGCTGCACAATTAGGTGATTGCGGCTACAGTTATTTGCCGGTTCAGCTTTGCATCTCCACATCAACTCTAGCATCAAATGAAATAGAAGAAAAACAAGGACAAAGGAACAGCAATGCAGAGCTTAGATAAAATACAACCTGACGTTTCCCCTCCTTAAAAAAACAAAATAGAGTAACGAGTAATGCGTGCTTCATGTTTAAACTTCAAAGATGACATTTCTTTCCAGTCATTCTGCTTTTAAACCTAAGCCGCTTTCCTCCATTTTTACTAACGTAAAATTCATTTTTATGGATGTGTATACAAGTGCATGTGTATGTATGAGTGCATATGCACATGTGAGGCCACAGGACAACCTCTGCCAGAGGACACTTGCTTGGAGAGAGGGCACCTCACTGGCCTGAAGCTCACCAAGTAAATGAGTCCCAGGGAACCTCATATCTTTACCTTCCCAGCACTAGGATTACCATGGCTGACATTTTTATCTGAGTTCTAGGGATTAAACTCAGGTCCTCATACTTGAAAAGTGGTGCTTATTACTGACTGAGTAGCCCCCCCCAACCCATATATTTATTTGAGGGAGGAAGAGAAAGAAGCAGAGAGAGGCAGATAGAAAGAGAATGGGCACACCAGGGCCTCCACCTGCTGCACACGAACTCCAGATACATGCACCACCTTGTACATCTGGCTTACATGGGTCCTGGGGACTTGATCCTAGGTCCTTTGGCCTTGCAGGCAAGCACCTTAACCACTAAGCCATCTGTCAAGCTCCACTATATATTTTTTTAAAAAGAAAAAGAATAACAGTGACTTCTATTGAAATGCTGCCTTCTTCTTTAAAATAGTTTCCCTGCAGATGTAGCTGTTTATCCTATTCTTCTCTTTTCCTGGCCTCACTTCATCTCACCATATAAGCGTCTTACATGACAAAGAGTGAGTAAGCACAATGCAATACAATATTTTGGGGAGAAACCATACCCACAAAACTTGTATCACATATGTTGTTTAATTGCTCTATTTTACCATTACTATTTTTAATATTTTTAAATTTATTTTTACTTATTTGAGAGAGAGAATGGGAGCACCATGGCATCTAGCCATTGCAAATGAACTCCAGACACATGTTCCACTTTGTGCATCTGGTTTACGTGGGTGCTGGGGAGTCAAAGTTGGGTCTTTAGGCTTTGCAGGTAAATGCTTTAACCATTAAATCATCTCTCTAGCCTGACTATTACTAGTTTATTTTTTCATTTTTCAAGGTAGGGTCTCACTAGCCCAGGCTGATCTGGAATTCACTATATAGTCTCAGGGCAGCCTCGAACTCACAGCAGTCCTCCTACCTCTGCCTCCTGAGTGCTGGGATTAAAGGCGTGCGCCACCATGCCCGGTGGCTTTTTTTGATTCAATTTTTTTTTTTGGTTTGGTTTTTTTGAGGCAGGGTCTCACTCTAGCCCAGGCTGACCTGGAATTCACTATATAGTCTCAGGGTAGCCTTGAATTCATGGCAATCCTCCTACCTCTGCCTCCTGAGTGCTGGGATTAAAGGCATGTGCCACCACACCTGGCTATATTTAGGTTTCTTTTTTTTTTTTTTTTTTTTTTGAGGTAGGGTCTCACTCTAGCTCAGGCTGACCTGGATCTCACTCTATAGTCCCAGGCTGGACCCATTTCTATTTTTAATTGCTTAAAGTACTTTACATACATACACACACACACACACACACACATACATACATGCATGCATGCATGGCTCAGTACTACCCTGTTTGAGATATATATTTATGTTCTTGGAATAAGGGACAACTGTTGTATAGAATAGAGTAAATGAAGCAAATTTAAAAATAAATATCTACTTCAGCCTCCTTTTGCTGGCTATTTAACTTTGGCTAGCAACTCACTGACTTCTAAAATGGAAATGGTAACATCTTCCCTACCTGTCATAATAATCAATCAAATGAGATCATTTGAAACTATGAAATGCTATGCACATTAAGCTAATACCAAGGTCATATTATAAAAGTACATTTGCCTTTCTTGAATTTTAATGCAATTTGTTATCTGGCCTAGAAGATGAGTTCAGGGTAGGCCTCCATGTATGCCCAATCTGTTAAGGCTTTCATGATTCAAAAGTCAGAGAGAGGCTAGTGCCCCCTACCCCCCAACATCATGCTGCAGAGCACTACAGGAGCTGCTGAAAGAAAATGGTCACCAACAGCATGAATAAGCGGGGGATAAACAGGGGACCATGCAGACTACAAAATCAACCAGCAGGACAAGAATTACACTTTTGTGCACTAGTGGCACACAGCCTCTGCAGGTAACTAACTGTTCTCTAATTGAACATAATTGGACAGGAGGCCACTCAGTGGGATAGAATTCATATCTGGTACTGGAAACCAAGTCAGATTCCCATAGTCAGGAAACTCAGACTTCAGAGACAAGCCCCCTCCACACACACACACACTGGTCTCTAAAAAGACCAAAAATCTCTCAAATAACTTTGCATATCCTTTATCCCTAGCTGTTCTCACTCTGGGTTGGACAATCTGTTTTATTTACAGATGGCAGAGAAAACAGAGGAAAGTAGAGATCCAGCTCTAAGACAAGAATATAACCAAGTGCCCACCACGGGAATTGCCACCTCTTCCACATGTGCCAGAGCCCAGGAGAACCTGTGGTGGAAGTGGTGCCATGAACACTGCTCTTACTACTCGCCTGACAACCAGCTCCAAGGTGATGGTGGGAGACAAGGTGATCAAGCAAAACCTATCAAAGCAGAAATCCAGAAGCTACAAAAAACTCAACACTAAATCAGACTGCCAACAGCCCTGCCATGGCTCAGGGAACATTGTGGAAGAGGGGCCAGAAAGATTGTAAGATCCACAGAGCAGGTGGGAATACCCTGAGGCATGTCCCCACCCCCTACTATCTCACTGGGACTGACTGAGGCCTTCATGACCCACATTGAACTCCGTAACCCCACAGAGGTAGCCCCCAGGGAAAAGTGAATGGGGAGGAGGGAATGAAAGAGTATCATCTGCCCCCACAAAAACTGACTGCTGCTCTTATAACCCATAACCCACAACTACATGGTGAATACCAGCAATCCCACTAATGGGGGAAGGGGAATCAGTAGACAAGGGACAGGGAGGAGGGGAATGATGGTGCCAACACTTGATGTATACAGACAAAGTTTCAATGTAATAATGAAAGAACATCAGAGAGGGGTTTCTTTGTTAAGTGCTCCTTGGCTTACAAGGAAATATACATCTTTTCAAACTGTTGTCATTGAGACATGACATAAATTATGCTTTGAGGTATTTTCTTCAGTTTCTTTTATTTAACTTGTGTGTGTGTGTGTGTGTGTGTGTGTGTGTGTGTGTTTTTGTGTTTTCATGTGCATGTGGAAGCCAGAGGACAACTCCAGGTGTCATTCCTCAGGAAAACTGTCTCTTTCTTTGATACAGCACCTCTCATTGGCCTGAAGCTCAAGGATTTAGGTCATATTGACCAGTGAGCTCCAGGAATCCCCCTGCCTCTGCCTTTCAGCATTGGGACAAGTATCCATTATCACACCAATAATTTTACATTAGTTCTGGAGATGAGACTCAGGTCCTCAGGCTTGTTTGCTGATTGAACTATCACACCAGACCCCATACTTAAACTATACATATATATATATATATATATATATATATATATATATATATATATATATATATATATATATGATGTATTTGGAACATAATCCCATCTTTTGTCCCTCTTCTCCCATTCTTTTTCTACCAAATCCATTCTTCTTTCCTGCTAGTCCCTCCCATACTTAAGTTTTTTAAAAGAAACTTGTTTTCCTAACTCTGATGGAACACTTTGCATGAAACAGGTAATGAACAAATGATTTGCTGAATGAGAAAGCAATTACTTCACCTTTCCAGGTGGGATTTTGGTGAAGCAACACCTTCAGCTACTTACGCATCCCAAGCACATACAAGTTGAGCGATTTACAAGAAGAGCTTCTAATATTAAACACCACTCAGGGTATTAAGGAAAAGATACTACTGGCACCCAGTAGACTTCTTGATGGTCTATTTCCACCAGGGCATCAGAGACAGCAGCCTGCTCTGACCATCTGGGTATAATAAGTGAAGAATTTGAGTCATAAAAATTTCTACCTAATTTAAGAGGCATAAGTATTGCTTTTCTCAAACTAACTGCCCCTGGGCAGTTCTAGTTAATACTTCCGTTCAAAATAAAAAAAAATAAAAACTTAAAAGCCTTTTAAACTGACATTTAAAATAATTTGGAAACAATGCTTAGACAATGTCTTCTACATCAAACATCCTGTGAGATGGGACTGTGCAAGCACCCATCCCCACCCATGCTTATTTAAGGGTGATCTGCTGAGAGGAAACATGGAAGGTAGATTTGGTCTTTTCTAGAAAACAAATGATAAGACAGGGCACACTTTAAATTTCTGCACTCAGGAGGGTTTACCATACAGCCACATTATCAAAGGACAGAGTTCCAGTCACAAGCAAAATCAAGAGCGCACTATCATTTCCTTAACCTGCTATTTCAAATTTTTAACCTTTGTTGTTCAATGTCCCATGACTTATTTCTATGAAGGCAAAAGGAACGAAGATTTCTTCCATGTTCCTCACAGGAAAAAAAAGTATTCTATGTAGCACAGCTATGGAATTCATCAGACTTTAAGACCCTGACATGAACCAAAAGTCAAAGCACTGGAATTAACAAAAATATGTTTTCCCCAAGTTGATCATGATCCCCTTCAATCAACTCTGATTCTCTTGAAGCAAGAAGACAACCAGCAGGAGAAATAAAACCATGGTGATGAGGAAATCATTCCTCTGTTTCTTGGTAAAATTTTGATTTCTTACACAGTTTTCTTTTTTAAGAGAAAGAGAAAGCAAACAAATTTTACAATTTCTAAATTCAAACCAATGAGAAAATCACAAATAGATAAAACTTGAAAAACTGATTATATAAAGATGGAAAATGCAGGCTGGAGAGATGGCTTAGTGATTAAGGCACCTGCCTACTAAGCCCATTCTCCAGGTCCCACGTTTAGCCAGTTTAGCAAATTGATGGAAGGGCACAATGCCGCACTTGTCCACAAGGGGGCACATTTGTCTGGAATTCTTTCACAGCAGCTGAGAGGCTGTTGGCACGCCTATTCTCTCTCTCTCTCTGTCTTTGCCCTCTCTCTCTCTCTGACTCTCTCCAGAAAGAAAGAAAGAGAGAGAGGAGAGAGGGAGGGAGGAAAAATGCATGTGCCAAAATAAGAAAGAAAAAAATTTGACCTAAATATGACAGAGACATTATCACTAGTATATAAGAGGTTGTTGAGATCAGACCATGCCCCACTCTACTTACTCTACACTGTGCAAAACAAAGACTTTTCAGATTATACCTTGTCCTAAAAGACTCCATTTCACAAGCATCTTTTGACTCCATTTTGATAATGGAGGATGACTGTACCTGGGTGGACATGAATGACACTGCCTGTCTGGCACCACCCACAAGACACAGACTGATAAGTAACTTATTCTAGGGAGTAGAAAGAATGCCATTCTATAAATTTATCTGGGCAAACTGGGACTGTAGGAGTACTTGGGCTTATTAAAATAATCTCAGGAAAACCAATCCCAAGAACTTATTAGACATGCTAGACTGAAGAAAGGATATAACTCCCTCACCTGAAACCAATATAGAAATGAACACCTAGCACTACAGTGGACCTGTCCTCTGATCTCCTGATGTTGCAGTCAGGTTTGCATTGATGGCAGAAAACACTCAACCAAGAGCAGCTTTTGGGAAAAAGGGGTTTATTGTGGCTTACAGACTCAAAGGGAAGCTCCATGATGGCAGGGGAAAATGATGGCATGAGCAGAGGGTGGGCATCACCCACTGGCCAACATAAGATGGACAATAGCAATAGGAGAGTGTGGCAACCAGTGGCAAGAGGAAACTGGCTATAACACCCATCCCCAACAATACACTGCCTCCAAAAGATGTTAATTCCCAAACCTCCATCAGCTGGGAACCTAGCATACAGAACAACTAAGTTTATGGGGGACACCTAAATCAAACCACCATATTCTGCCCCAGCCTCCATAAACTGATAACCATCCATGATGTAAAATGCAATGCATTCAGTCTAACTTTAAAAGTTACCATCGTTTTTATCAATTCTAATGATGTTCAAACATTCCCATAGTCCAAGATCTTTTAACTGAGCCATAATACCAAAAAATCCCCCCCAAAAACCATAATGAAACAGAATAAACACTCACACTGCAAAAGATGGCATTGGGCATAGCAAAGAAATATTTAACCAATACAAGATTTAAACAGGGCAAACATCAAACTCTGTAGCTCCAAGCCCAACAACTCTAGTCACTGCCAAATCTCCAAGTCCGGTAATTCTTTTTATTTTAAGATTTTACTTATTTATTTATTAGAGATGGTGGAGAGAGAGAGAGAGAGAGAGAGAGAGAGAGAGAGAGAGAGAATTGGTCTGCCAGGGCCTCTAGCCACTGCAAATGAACTCCAGTCACATGTGCCACCATGTGCATCTGGCTTACATAGGACCAGGAGAATCAAACCAGGGTCCTTAGGCTTCACAGGCAAATGCCTTAACCTTAACCTGGAGAGATGCTAAGCCATCTCTCCAGCCCCAAGTCCAGTCATTCTAACCAGCATGTCTCTGGAGTTCCAATTCTGCCCCTCCAGCTAGGCTACTCACAGCCATGGAAAAGTTCATCTGGGCCAGGCACCTTTCCTTAGCACCTGTTTTATGGTCCCAGCATCTCCCCTGGGTCTCCACTGCAACCCACAGTCCATCCTCAAGGCTCCATCAGTTCTCTATGTAGGCATCCAGCAAACCTGCTTCATACTGCCCATGGTCGTTTCCAAAACACAAGACCATGTTGCAAATTCAATGACCTGCTCTCTTTTCTGCATTTCTTATACTCCATAATTCCAAGTAGGGTGCCAATTTGTTAATCCAAGGGGAATAAAGTAGACTTTGAAGAGCAGGACACTCCTTTAGCATTCATACAACTTCAAAAGAGTACATTCTTCCTGTTGCCCCAATGCAGGTCAGCTGGCCCAATCTCAATGGTTATAATCTCTCATATAATTGCAGCTGAATGGGCAGAAGTTTCAGCCCAAAGATTTCATTTCTGTGCCGTATTCCTCTACTCACTCCAGTCCATTTCTATGCAATGCAACCCTGAATAACTTCTCAGGACATGGGCATAACAGCAAGCCTCTCACACAAGCTACTTCTAGCCCAGTCCAAGCAAAGCTCTTTCTCACCCTCATCAGCCAAACCTCACAATTCATAGTTCTTACTGCATTCAGGTCTTTCAACTGACCAGAGTAGTCCATCAAGCTGTACTTAGAGCACTGCAAGGTGTCTCTTAGGCCAAGGTTTCAAATCCTTCCACATACTTTTGAAAAATCAGCTCCAAAAGGCCAAAGCCACACAGTCAGGTGTCTAGTGGCAATTCCACTCCACTCCTGGTACTAATTTTACTGTTGCAGTCAGGTTCACATTGCTGGCATAAATAATCCTATCAAGAGCATCTTTTGGGAAAAAGTGGGGATTTATTTTGGCTTACAGACTCGAGGGGAAGCTCCATGATGGCAGGAGAAAATGATGGCATGAGCAGAGGGTGGACATCACCCCCTGGCCAACATAAGGTGGTCAATAGCAACAGGAGAGTGTGCCAAACACTGGCAATGGGAAACTGGCTATAATATCCATAAGCTCACCCTCAAGATACACTGCCTTCAAGAGTCATTAATTACCAAATCTCCATCAGCTGGGAACCTAGCTTTCAGAACACCTAAGTTTATGGGGGACACCTGAATCAAACCACCACACCTGATGTATGTGTATGTGTGTGTCAAAGTCCAATAGGCCTGGAACAACTGATTGTCCCAGTAGCAGCTCAGCTTGGTCTCCACATTTGACCCAGCCTGGTCAGTTGCCATCTGCCCATATATTTGTTTGCTTCTGTGGACCTTCTGTCCATCCATCCCCCATCTATTGACATGATCCTGCCCCTTATTTTGCCTTGCTCCTGCAGCTCAGCTCTGACCCTATAGTCTAACTATGACTATCAGCCAGCGTCAGGTACAGATGGGTTCAGCTGTATGTTATCAGTCCAGAGACTTATATGCCTATCAGTTTTCCAGCTCTTGCGTCTCTCTTTAAAATTCTGCCTTTTTAACCCATTGTGACCATTCTATAACCTACATATATGCATAAATATAGATGATGATAGATATAGAGAAATGATAGATAGATAGATAGATAGATAGATAGATAGATAGATGATAGACATATTAACTGTGTGAGTATAATGTGTGATCTGAGAATCTGAGAGTTAGCATGAGTAATTAAAATTGAGTAAGATGGTTAACATTTAAAGGCATTTGCTTTCAAAGGCCTACTGGCCAGGGTTCAACCTGTGGATTAAATTAAATTCCCAGTACCTATGTAATACCAGATGCACGAGGTGGCACATACATCTGGAGTTTGTAGTGACAAGAGGCCTGGTGTACACATTCTCCTTTCTCTCTCTTCCTCTCTCTTTCATATAACTAATCTGGAGATGATTAAATATATATTGGAGTGTGTGCATAGGTTATAAGCAACTACTATACCATTTCATATAAGGTACTCGAGCACACACAGATTTGGGATACCAAGGGTTGCCCTGAGACCATCCTCCACATATATCAACTCTGCTAATGTTAGTAAATTTAAGCAAGAGGAAAACTTTCAAACATAGCTAGCAAGAGTATAAATTTAACTTTCTGAGGTCATATTAACTAGGAACAGTAAGATATTTAAGAAGATTCACAATCTTTACCAATACATTCATTTCAGGGTTCTAGTCTGAGAAATATAACATCCAAAAATTTGTGTAGAGAAATATTTATTGTAGTTTTTATATAATAGTAAATACTTTGAAGCAACCTAGATAATAAAAACAAATGAACTAGGGATTCCATGTGTGTAATATTAAGCACAATTGTTTTCCAAGAGTTACTGATAACAATAGAAAAATACCATTCCAGGGAGATAAGTGAGAAGTAGGATAAAAGCTGCATGTATACTATGATAACTTTTGGTTGAAATATATTCACAAGAAAAATAAGAGAAAGCAAGGAAGGAACAAATGTCAACAGGGGATAAAGTAGGACATTTTCTCCTTCCTATCTGCATACATCTGTGTTTTATCATGAACTTCTTTTATAATCAAAACAAAATTCTGAGATTCATGGGTGTGTTTTTGCCACATAGGTCAGTGAGTTATATATAAACTGGACATCAGAAGGTAGTCATTAGATATAAATATATATTTTAAATGCTATATTTGGAATACCTGAAATTAACAGACCTTATGAACTCTTCAAAGTAACTTCACTGGGAGAAATCACTCTTCAAAATTCACACTTTGTTTCTATGTATCTTCTTCTTCTTTTGTTTTGTTTTTCCAAGGTAGGGTCTCACTCTGGCCCAGGCTGACCTGGAATTTATTAAGTAGTCTTAGGGTGGCCTCAACCTTACGGCAATCCTTCTATCTCTACCTCCCGAGTGCTGGGATTAAAGGCATGCGCCACCATGCCTGGCTATATATCTTCTTTTTATGTGTGTATGTGTGTGTACACGTGCATGTGCATGCATGCACATGAATATATGTATGCACATGCCATGCAGAGGTCACAAGACAGCCATGATTGTTGTTCCTCACCTGCTACATTGTTTGAAGCTGGTTCTGTTACTGTTCACCACTGTGAACACCAGGCTTGTCAGCTGACCCACGGGCTTCTGGGATTCTGCTGTTTCTGCCTCCCACCTTGTCATAGAAAGGTTGGGATTGCAGATGCTACCTACTGTGTTCAGCTTTACAAGGGTCCCAGAAATACAAACTCAGGTCATACTTGAGTAGCAGGCACTTGACCCACTAGCCATCTCTCCAGCCCTACATGCATCTTCTTAAACAAAAAAATCAATGATGCCCATTGTCCTGTTCGAAAAATGTTAGATATATTAATGTAGCAGACAGCTTCAGGTTCACTGAGATGAACTTCCAGACCAGGCACAGTTATGGAGGAAGGGATATTATTTATTGAAGCTTACAGATCCAGGGGAAGTTCCATAAGGGCAGGAGAAGCGGCCTGCTCTCACAGGACCAGGCAAGAGAGCAAAGCCCCCAGCCACACAGCACACAGAGCAAAACTACAGCCAAGCCACAGCAAGCTTCAGGAACTCCTATTAGGCACACTTTGCATATCTTTACAATGGAATCTCAAACCCACCACTACACCTTAAGACTGGCCCCCAGTGACATTGCCTCTAGCAAGGTGATTGCAGATGCAAACTATAACTAATAAAACACTGAATATATTGGGGGACATCTATTCAAACTACCACAATTAAATAACTATGTTTTCCCATTTTCCAGATGGGAAAATGAGACACAGAGGAGCAAGTAACCAGCTTGCCTGGAATCCTATTTGTAAGTAAAGATTCAAATCCACTTCCTGTCACTTATATGCCGTCTGTACTGAGTCTCAGCATGTGTGTTTGGCCTCCCCAGTGAAGCGAAGTTGCTTTTGAAACAAGTATAGGACCTTATATTTCTTTCAGCCATCCTATTCAAGGCCTACGGTGGTGCTAACCAATGACAAAGGTGACTGTCAATGTAGGCTTCATTGTGGTATCAACTGGTATCAGGATGCAGTGGGCACCCATTGGGAGTTCCACGTTCTTACGTCTCCCAAAGAGAGATTGAGCAAAGTCACAGCATTGTGGCACACAGAAGCAGAGACCATTTATTGAGAGATAATATACTCCTGGGTGAAGAAGTAGGTCAACACAAAGAAAAAAATTAGCAGCTCACTAGCAAAGGGCTATAAAGAGTTGGAGATTTCAGGGCTGGAGAGATGGCTTAGTCATTAAGGCGCCTGCCTCCTAAGCCTAAGAACGCTGGTTCCAATCGCCAGCGGTTCTGATCTCCAGGTCCCACATTTAGCCAGATGCAGTGACGCAGGGTGCAATGCCACACTTGACCACAAGGGGGCGCATGCATCTGGATTTCATTCACAGCAGCTGAGAGGCTGCTGGCGCGCCCATTCTCTACTTGTCTTCCTCTCCGTCTCTCTCTGTCTCTCTCTCTGTGTCTCAAAAGAAAAAAAATAGAGTTGGGGATTTCATACCACACAGTGTGGGTTTTTTTTATTTTTAATATTTTTTTATTTTTATTTTATTTATTTTATTTTGGTTTTTCAAGGTAGAGTTTCACTGTAGCCCAGGCTAACCTGGAATAAACTATGTAGTCTCAGGGTGGCCTCAAACTCACAGAGCTCCTCCTTCCTCTGCCTCCCGAGTGTTGGGATTAAAGGCATGCGCCACCATGACCAACTAGTGTGGGCTTTTTTGGTTCATTTGCATAGTGAAGGGCTTCCTTCATACCCTGTTATATGTAGCTCTTCTTAATAGCTTGGTGCGTCACATTTCATTAGCATATTTATCCTCCACCCGATGGTGAATATTTTAATATTGCAATGAAGCACATATCACCTTCAAACACTCTGAGGTACCTATGAGCCTAGACCAGTGGCCAGGTATTTTTTTTATATGCTAATTTTGTAAGGCTTTGCACACAACCTTCTGAACTCACTCTTTTTATTCTCCTGCCTCACTTATATTAAAAACAGAACCTGGGCTGGGTGGGGTGGTGCATGCCTTTGATCCTTGGAGGCAGAGGTAGGAGGATTGCTGTGAGTTCGAGGTCACCCTGAGACTACGTAGTGAATTCCAGGTCAATCTGAGCTAGAGTGAGCCGGCAGCTTGAAGAAAAAAAAAAAGAAAAAGAAAAAGAAGAAGAAGAAACAGAACCCATTCCCTCTCTCTCTTTCTGTCTCACTTTCTGCCTCTTTCTTTCTCACACTCTCTTGAAAATAAATAAATTAATTTAAAAAAAGAGAGAGAGATGGCTTAGCAGTTAAGGCACTTGCCTACAAAGCCAAAGGGCCTAAGTTTGATTCCCCAGGACCCACTCAAGCCAGATGCATGAGGTGGTGCATGCATCTGGAGTTTGTTTGTGGTGGTTAGAGGCCCTGGCATGCCTATTCTCTCTCTCTCTCTATCTTTCTCTCAAGTGAATGAATGAATAAATAAATAAATAAAATTAATAATTAATTAATAATAAAATTAATTAATAATAAAATTAATAAATAATAAATAAAAACAAATAAATAAATAAATAAAATTTATACACACAAAAAATCCCTCAGGGCTTCAAGATGAGATCCTCCTAACCACACTTCAGCTCCCAGGGTAATGTCAGGCAAGATCTTTTGAGCTTCAGTGTGAGCAGGTCTTAGCAGACCTCCAGTGGGTGGGAATAGAGGGGCAAAGATGGGAATCTGCTGATTTCCACATTCTCAAGTAGCAAACTAGACCTTGGGTACCCCCAACCACTCACCCTAGCTGCCACTCCTTGACCAGGTTCTCTGCTGGGTGTCAACCCCAGTCTTGTAGAGTTCCTCCTCCACCTGCATCTGATGGTGACCACACACTTTCCCTCTCTAGGACCCAACCACTGTGTCTGTCAGTGGTCTGTGCTTTCCCAGTCTCCCAGAGGTCCCATCCCACTGCTTCCAGCCCATGTCCGGCTCCCAGAGGCTGCACATACTGAGCCTACAGTCCACCTGCGGTCCTGCCAAACTCCTCTGTCTTGCATCCTTGCTGGGCTGGCTTGAAGGCTGCCTCTACTCCCCCTGATCACAGACCCTCAACACCCTGTGCTGCCTACAGGTGCACTCGAATGTGCCCCTTGACCAGTGCACCTGTATCCCCCACACCAGCCAACTCCCTGATCTGTCCAGGGCTATGGAACCCCAAAAGTCCTACCACCTCTCCAATGGCCCACCTCACTCCCAGTGACTACTTGGGGTACCACATCAGCCCCAGAAGGAAACACAGGAAAATCAGGAACTCACTTGCCTAGGGGAGCCAGTGAGTCCTCTATAACCTGCCCACCTGGATTCAGCAGGAGAGCAAGGGCAAGTGCTACACCCGAGAGCCAAAGGCAAAGACAAATTCTTGCCAAAATTATCTTAAGGGAAGAAGAGCTTCTTTCAGATTACAGGTCCAGGGTATAGTCAATCGTAGCAGGAAAGACACGGTAGCCAGAGCTGGCTGCATTCATTCAACAGTGAGAAAGCAGAGAAGAGTACTGAATGCTGTTGCTCAGCCAACTCACTAATTTTTATGCAGTCCAGGCCTGGACCCAGGAATGGTGCCACCCACAGTTAAGGTGGACCTTCATACCTTAACTAACCCTATCAAAATAAGCCCTGGCAGTCATACCCAGAGGCTAACTCAATCTAGGTAAACCCTCACAAGTGATTCTAGGTCCTGTCAAGTTGACCATCACAAGGCACTTTGTCCAGTTGCATCAAAACCTGGACACTATTTAATTTATGAGTCCATAGCCTATGGCAATGTCTATGTGAGTATTAGGGGAAGGTTCAAGGGAGGAAGAAAAAATGTTTTTAATTTCAAGGTGTTAATTGGTAATAAAAGAAAAGTTACGTGACTATTAGGAGAGGATTCAAGGGAGGAAGAAAAAATTTTTTTTTTTTTTTTTTCAAAGGGGCTAAAAGGTCAAGAGCCAGAGAACTGAAAACAAACACCAGCACGATCCTTGCGTATTGATCAACCACTAATGCTGCCTCTAGTGGCATGCCTCCCCATGCATATTACAACACACATCCTTTCTTAGTTTAGGACTTGCTAATGTGAACACCTTTGCAGAACTGTCTGCTGAACTGGACTTTGATAATTATATCTATAGAACCCTATCTATCTTTACTCCCCAGGTACATAAACGGCTCAGTGCCCAGCATTTGGCAGACACACCATACATATTAAAACTTCTGGTTCCTCTCTCAAATAAAAAATAGAAAATAATTTTTTTAAAGGGCCAGAGAGATTTCTTGGTGATTAAGGTGCTTGCCTGTGAAGCCTAAGGACCCATGTTCAACTTTCCAGATCCCATGTAAGCCAGACACACAAAAGTGAGGCAAGTACAAGGTCACATATGCCCACTAGGTGGCACAAGTTTCTGGAGTTCAATTGCAATGACTGAGCCCTGGCATGCCAATTCTCTCCTCCTCTCTTTCTGTCTCTCCCTCCCTCACTCTCTAAAATAAAAAATAAAAATAAATTTAAAAAAAACAAAAAAAAACTCCTGCTTCCTTTAACTGCATTTTGGACCTAGCTTAATATAAGAACTGGCTCCTCCAAAACTCTCCAAAGTGCTTTCCCCACTTTCAACTACATCTTTCTGTCATGACTTATGAGCAGCATTTCTACCTACAATTGTTCCTCTATTAAAAATAAGGTTAGCATCTCCTGCTTCAGTGGTTAAGTAAAGCAGTGAAAACCCAAATTAACCTCCTATCGGCAGGGAGACCCTTAGCTTGGCCAGCAGCTTGCCTCCTCCTGTTTAACCATGTCTGCTTCTCTCTTCCTATTTAACCATTTCCATCTCTGACAAACTTCTCAAAATCCTTTGCATTTCTGACTGCAGTATTGCCTCAAGTGTTTTATCTGCAGGCCACAAACATTTCCCTACAAGCCAAAGTAAAACTCCACTCTGTTTTAATTTTCTTCAAGGAGTTTTGAGAGATGAATCCTGGATTAGGAATTGGAAATGTTGGTTTCTAATATTGACTGAAGGAAACCACTTACGTTTAGCTCATTTCCAAACAGGGAATAAAGACCCTTATCCTAACTACCTTATGATAGCATAAGAGTCTTTAAAACACTAAAAGTGTATATAATCACGTAACATTATGTAAATAAAAAGTGAGTTGGGTGCATGCAAATTCAAATCACTTCAAAACTATTAACTGAATCATAATACGGAATAAAGCTTGGGCCAAATTTTACCTGCAAATGGCCAAATCCATCATATTCAAATTAAAAGTGTCTTTTAGGGCTACTGAAAACATTTAGAGGATGTCCTAAAAAGATAAGCACTGTAATAGATCTTTGAAGTAGGAACTGGTTTTGCTGCCCTTTCTCCCCATCCGGTGCCCTCCAAGTCTTCAAAGGGATGTTCTTAAAGTGTAAATGCCTTACAGGGTGCTTCTAATGCATTCACCCATCACTCTGCTCCTCACTAATAAGAGGTAACCTGACTTTTTACATTCCTAATTATGCCTCTTTCAAAGAGCACTAAGGCTAATACAGGTTTTTAATGGTCCTAACTGCATGTCTGCTCTGACCAACACACATCCTGACTTTAGAGCAATCCACAGGACAGTATGTCCCAAGGGCATCAAGCTGGTGGAGCTTTTTCAGGGTCACTTCCTTTGCTTTCACCTGCAGGCTTACCCCACCTGGTTGATTCTCTTGTCTTCTCCCAGAAAAAGAATCGAAGTTTTTTAAAGACTCACCTTCATCTCAACAAATGTTTTTTTTTTTTTTTTCAAATTTACTCCACAGTTCATTTAAAAAAACAAGCAGTCATTGGCTAATATTAAAAATGGAGATCGCTAGACCCACCCACCTTCACTCCGGATACTCTAATGCATTTGGTTGGATTGAGGAAGGGAATGAACATTTTAATGAACAAGCTGACCAGTTTTGCTCTAAGTGATCTGCACTTTGACAAGCAGGGTCTTGTAGAATGGTATCCATTCTGCACCCAACTTACTCCCCACACTCCTCTGCTATGTTAACTCCTAGCTCCTGTCATATGTTAAACATATGCTCACATAACTCTCAAACCCAAGGACCAACCCTTACACTCTTTTGTCCTCAGCATTGAATGTGTTTCTCCCCTCCATATTCAAGGTTTTCAAGGTCTTTCCCAGACACCTGCTCTGAAGTTGGCTCCACAATCCCATTTAGAATTCCCACCTCAATGTTTTTGCAGCACCACGGTTTATATGGCACATTGAAGTCAGCTCCGTGTTGCTTGGATGAACTTCCAAACCAGACACAGTTTATGGGAGGAAAGGTTTAATTCCAAGCTTACAGATCCATAAATGGTGGAAGAAGCTGGCTCTCATTCATAATTCCAAGCAGAGAAACAATCAGACAGCCAGCACCACAAACAAGAACAGCCAGCAGCAAACAGCAGGGAACTGCAACAAGAAGCAGGGACCCAGGCAGAGCTCAGAGTACCCTGCATACCTTTAGGCTGGAATCAGATCTGTCCCCATAACACCTTAGGGCTGGACCCCATGATCCACCCGCAGCGACACCTCCTCCAGCCAGGTGGCTGGAAATCCAAGTTACAAGCCTTAATAAAACATCTAAGTCTATGGGAGGAGGGGAGCAGATCATTCAAACTAACACCTACACAGAATTTGCCCAATTTTGCAATAAATTTCACATTACCTTAATTGCTAAACCTATCAGTGTTCATTATTAAATTGTGAGATATTCTAAGGTATAAATCACATCTGACTTATTTTTTAACCCAGCAAAGGGATTGGGACTAAAGTAGTTGCTAAAGAAACATGTGTAAAAGTGAACTCACTTAACTTAGATCTGGCATTATACATGTGAGTAGGTTGACTGGTTAGTTAGTTAGACATCTCTTTTTTCTTCCTTTAGGGCATTGAGATAGCAGCCACTTCTGATCTGGACATAAGATACAGTTCAATTAGACAGAAATAGAGGTTTCCATGAATGTATCCCAAAAGGGCTGTTCCATCAACTTTGGACTAAAAGAATTTATACATGTTAAACTTCTTGTATACATGATTTTTAACAGAACAATCCAGAATCTTGACCATAATAAATCAGGTATAAATATTTAAGTATAAGAATACTTAGAGTAACTTATATTGAGGAACCTTATAAAAATTTTAAAAAATGCTTACTTAAAAAAATTAAGGGCTGGAGAGGTGGTTTAGCAGTTAAGGCACTTGCCTGCAAAGCCTAAGGACCCATGTTCAATCCATGATGGGTTGATCTAGATCCCATGTAAGCCAGATGCCAAAGGTGAGACGAATGCAAGGTTACAAATGCCCACTAGGTGGTTCAAGTGTCTGGAGTTTGATTGCAGTGGCTGAGGCCCTGGCATGCCAATTCTGTGTGTGTGTGTGTTTTTCTCTCTCTCTCTAAAATTAAAAAAAAACTTAAAGGAAAAATTAATAACATTTATTACTAAACAGGTAGAGACCTAGGCACCATCATATACAATGAGACTGTAAACCAGAACACCAATTAGGAGTGCAATCTGATTGTTCCTATATAAATGTAAATGGTCTGGATTCAATTCTGCTGTTTCATAATCTTCCCTGGAGAAATTTACATACAACTGTGTGGTAGGATACACAAAAAAATATTCATAGCATCATCAAATATAATAGAAATTTATATCAATAAAAGTATGGGTAATAAAAATGTGTATATGTATACCACAGGATAACATGCAAGTATATTATGAAGTATATGTATGAGATGAAAAGATACTGAATGACATTATTGAGCTTAAAAGTTGTAGCATTTATAATGACCATGTAATTACTTTCCAAAATCTGTCCCTTAAAGTTGATAATACAGTGTATGTAAGAAGAAGAATGGCCAAGAGTGGACTCTTCTTAATTTCTATTGTCCGAGTAAATGGATTTGTATTCATATATCATTACCTTATGGACACGTTTCATGTAAGACATGCTATGTTATGACAAACACATTCTATAGTGTCTTTTAAATGTTAAAGTACTATATTATATGGTTAGTATCACATACAGACCCTATATAATTAGCTTAATTACAAAACTATAAAAGTAAGTGCTTACTACAGTTAATTGGCAATTAAGGAGGTACATGTAAATGAGGTTGTAAGGCTCATGATTAAATAACAAACTTTTTATCTCTATCATCCAATATGATTTCTAAGAGGAATTTGGATGATCTGGTACAATGAGCTTAAAGTTGCTGTTTGCTAAAGATATGCAGAGTTTCTTATGCAAATTAGGAGACTTTTGAAACAAGATTAATTTGGGTTTGGTCTGGTTATTATCATTCTCTTCCTGTTTGCATGGTTCTGGTCTCAGCATTCCCTGGCTACACTTGTCCTGTGTGATCATTCTCCTCTTCTAGGCCTGACATCAACTAGGAAGTCCTGAATGCATGGGCTGTTCCACTGCTTTATTTATTCTCCAGGAAGAGTTACATAGCACTGTCGCTCTGTCTCTCTCTCACGGGAGCTGAAGGCTCTGAGAGCTATGTTCCCTGCACAAGCTGAAGGGGGGAGCAGTGTTTACAATCCCCTGTAACTGGAAAGGGCCCCATGATGGGAGACTCATGCTAACATGAATTTTGTCTTTCCTTTGCTTTTACCTTCTGAAAGGAACACAGACTCCATGGAAGTCTCTGTTTTTGTGAGTCCTGAGGTTTATGCAAATTGGAAAACTCTTTTTTTGGAAGAACAAGTGGAGAATTACTAGTAAAAGTTGCTTGGATCCCTCCTACATCTTGGAAGGAGCATCAAGTCTGGGGCCCTGCACTATAGGCTTCCATAGACTTTTGCTAAGTCCTCTCTGATGGATGTGCAATATCATTAAACGTGTGTCTGGGCCAAATATATGTGGATGGTCCCATGGTTTTCCATCAACTGCCTGGGAAATCATATAAGCATGGAAGATGTATTCAGACATTGAGTCCTTGGGATGGTGGTGAAAGGAAGGTACTAACTTGGGTTACAAGGATATACATTCTGCCCTAGATTATCCTAAAAGATTCATCATGTAAATCATAGGCAATATAAACCAAATCCTTGCTCTTCTTTTTCAAAAGCCTTAAGGTGAAGCATTAAGTTGTTTACTTGCAACCTTTGGAATTTCTTGATATAGGCACTTAAAGCTATAAATTTCCCTCTTAGGACTGCCTTCATTGTGTCCCAATGGTTTTGGTATGTTGTGTTTTCATTGTCATTTGATTCTATGAATTTTTTGATTTCCTTCTTGATTTCTTCATTGAGCCATTCATCATTTAGTAGTGTATTGTTTAGTTTCCATGATTTTGTGTATATTCTACAGCTTTTATTGCTGTTGATTTGTAGTTTGATCCCATTGTGATCAGATAGAGTGCAAGGAATTATTTCAATTTTCCTGTGTTTGTTGAGATTTGCTTTGTGTACCAATACATGGTCTATTTTAGAGAATGTTCCATGTGCTGCTGAAAAGAATGTACATTCTGTGGCATTTGAGTGAAATGTTCTGTAGATATCTGTTAGGTCCATTTATTATATGATGTCATTTAATCCAGATGCTTCTCTGTTTATTTTTTGCCGGGATGACCTGTCAGTTGATGGGAGTGGGGTGTTGAAGTCACCCACTACAACTATAGTTGGTGTTATCTGTGACCTTTATTCTAATAGTGTTTGTTTAATTAAATTGGGAGCCCCCATGTTAGATGCATATATGTTTAGGATTGTAATGTCCTCCTGTTGGATTGTTCCTTTAATCAATTGTTCCTTCTTTATCTTTCCTAACTAATGTTGGTTTGAAGTCTATCATGTCAGATATTAGGATAGTGATACCTGCTTGTTTTCTAGGCCCATTTACTTGAGACACTGTTTTCCAACCTTTCACCCTAAGATAGTGTCTGTCTTTTGTGGAAAGGTGGGTTTCCTGGAGGCAACAAATAGAAGGATCCTGCTTTTTAACCAAAATCCTTTAAAGATACTAAAAGGTTGGTTGTCAATGCTCCTTCCCAAATTCATATGTTGAAATTTTAACCCATAAGATTGATAGTGTGAAGAAGTGAAGCTTTGGGGGGATGATTCTGTCATGAGAGTGGAACCCCAATGAATGGGGTTACTGTCCTTATAAACGAGGCTTCAGAGATCTCTCTAACCCTCTCCATGTGGGAAGATAGTTATCTACGAGGGAAGAAGGCACCTGGCACTCAATCTGCCAACACCTTAATTTTATGCTTTCAGTCTCAAGAACTGTAAGGGATAAATTTCTGTTGTTTATAGAACCACCACCAAGTTTTTTCTAGTATTTTATTTTTATTTATTTATTTATTTATTTATTTATTTATTTATTTATTTATTTATTTATGAGAGAGAATGGGCACACCAGTGCCTCTAGCCACTGAAAATGAACTCCAGATGCATGCACCACCATGTGCATCTGTCTTATGGGAATCGAATCTGAATCCTTAGGCTTTCCAGGCAAGAGCCTTAACCACTTAGCCATCTTTCCAGCCCATAGAACCACCACCAAATTTATGACATTTTCTTATAGCTACCTGAATATTTTAATTCAAAGAAAAAAAAACATTAAAACCCCAGCACCCTTACAATCCACAACTTTCAGGTGCTCCATTGGTTCCCATTTTATGACACAATTTCAGACAAAATTAGTTAAATAAAAGTAATATTACTTGTAAGAGCTTATCAAAATACATTGTATCCAAGTTTTAACTGACAAATTTAATTAGTAGATTACCTGTAGAATGGGAAGTTTCCCCTAAAATCAACAGTGTGACTAATGAAGTTAGTGAACTCCCAGTACCTGCTATCTTCAGAGATCCTACCCTGGAGCCCCCTGAAAATTCACTGACAGGAGAAATAGCACTTTGGACTTTGGCTGATGAATAATGCTTAAATTTGAGATCATTGTCTTATAGTAATGTGGATCTTGAGACTTAAGCTTATAAAATCATGAAAGCTTATAAGAGTCAAAGGAAAACAGAACTTCATAACAAGCCTCTGATTTTAGTATTAAATAGTGAGAACTAGACAAATCTTGATGCTCTTTATATAGCTATTTGAATAAAGAAAATAGAATAGGAATTTTAAATTGCTAATAATAATCTTATTCTAGTTTATTTTGTCAGTCAAAGATGTGTTCTTAGGACTGGGGAGATGGCTTAGTGGTTTAAGTGCTTGCCTGCCAAGCATAACCACAAGGGTTTGATTCCCCAGTACCCACATAAAGCCAGATATACAAAGTGACATATGTGTCTGGAGTTCCTTTTCAGTTGCTAAAGGCTCTGGCATGCTCATTTTCTCCCTCTCTTCCTCTCTCTCTTCTCTTCTCTTCTCTTTCTCTCTCTTTCTCTATCTCTCTACTTGCAAACAAATAAATAAGTAAAACATATATTTAGATAGATAGATGTGTTTTTAGCACCTTTTCATGTATCTTCCAAGTAGTTTCCCTATGCCAACCTGTAGCAACAATGCATCCCATCACCATAGCCAGACACTACCCAAATTGACACAGTCCGTACTGAAGGACAAAGGAGACCCCAAAAAGGTTTGTTCTCCCAAAGGACTGTATGTATGGCACAATACAGGCCTGGTCCTAGCCAGACCGCATGGCAGAAGAAAACAGGAAGTGGCTTCTGTAAAAATGGCGTTTTGCGCAGGCTTGATGTGACAACAGTTACAGTCCCATGCTCGTGAGAAGCCTACTACGAGATGTCCTGTCCAGAGACAGGCTGTCATAGGTCACCAAAAGGGTACCACCCTATACAAGGATTAACAGCCCCTTAAACCCTATGTGCATTGTGCTAAATAAATGAGTTTGTGGATTCTCGCTTCCGCTTTCACCCAACTCCCGGAGTCTGTGTCGTTGACTCTGCACTGCTCACCCCAATTCGGCAGAGACCCTATTGTCCCTCCTGAGCTGGCCTTGGGGGGGACCCCAACAGGACTTTCCTGAGAACTCTGCCCCCACTGGATGGTGGCAGCTTTTCCAGTTCCTTTCCCTGTTTGGAGGCTTTCAGTTACACACACCAAAAAGTCTATCAATAGGAATTTTTTAAAATATTCAAAGACAGCCAGGCGTGGTGGCACATGCCTTTAATCTCAGCACTTGGGAGGCAGAGGTAGGAGGATCATCATGAGTTTAAGCCCACGCTGAGACTACATAGTGAATTCCAGGTCAGTCTGAGCTAGAATGATACACTACCTTGAGAATTTTTAAAAAAAATTAAAAATAAAAATATTCATAGACTAGGGTTGGAGAGATGGTTTAGCAGTTAAGGAGCTTGCCTACCAAGCCTAAAAATGCATGTTTGAATCTCCATGTCCCACATACCCAGATACAGCGTGCAATGTCGCACATGCACACAAGGCACATGTCTGGAGTTCATTCACAGCAGCTGAAAGACACTGATGTGCCCATTCTCTCTCTCTCTCTCTCTCTCTCTCTCTCTCTGCATCTCTCTCTCTCTGCATCTCTCTTTCAAAAATAAAATATTAAAAAATTCATAGACTAAATTAGTCCAACTAGTCTAGTTGGATTGTCTTTAGTGAAACCTTGATCCAGCAGTTCAGTTCACACAACAGAATGGTTTTCTCTGCCCTTTAATATTTCCTAGAAGCCAACTTTCTCAGAAGCCCAGGTTCTGCCCCTGAAACAACCGCAAAATGGAGGCTTGGGTAGGAACAGAAAGAGGAAGGGAAAACAACAATTGAAAAAAGAAAAGAAAAGAAAAGGCAGACATGATGGTTCACATTTTTAATTTCAGCACAAAGGAGGCTGAGGTAGGAGGAGTGCCTAGAGTTCTAAGTCAGCCTATGCTAGAGTAAGACCTTGCCCCTCCCCCACAAAAAAAAAGGAAAAGGAAAAGAAAACTAGCTGCTAGTTGCTAATTTCTTACATCTTCACATGAACATGCCCAATGCCAGTGTTCACATTAGTGCATGGATTCAATCTTACTGGACCACCTTGTCACATGTCTATCATAAACCATCCCTATCATCAGATTAATAGGTGAAAATAAGACATGTGACTTATTGGGTTAGCTTAGCATAAGATGATATGATGTGTTATTTTACTGATGAGAATGGCATAGGAATAACGTCCCCCAAAGAAAACTGGTGCTGCTGGCAGAAAAGGGGAGGAGAATAGAGACTAGGTATTGAAATATCCCCACCAAATAATTCACATTACCTGCTAAGTATTATTCCCATATGGGCAAGGAAATCTAAAACTTTAATGAGCATCTATTCACATGCATTCAGTTAAAAATAATAAAGTTATTCGTGGTATCCCACTGTCTTTGCTCCCTGAATAAAAGGGACCAATATATCATTACTTAAGTTTGGAAAATTCCAAGTTTAATTACTGTGTGTATAGAATTTCTTCTCTATAGGGACACCATGGTCCTTAAAGACTCCTTGTATGTAACAGAAAGATATGCACCAAAAAGCTAATGATCTAAACATCAGAACTCGAATGTTCTCCCTAGCCCTTTTTAAATCATTGTTATTTGTTTGAGATCTCTCTGATTTCCTTTTTTTAAACAAATTGATAGCATACAAAGAATTTAGTTCCATTACAGTGTTTGTCAAACAAATTTTCTGTTTCTCTTCCTCCCTTCTTTCCATTCCTTTCTTCTTCCACCACAACCTCCTTTGCACTTTCATGCTACATGTTTCCTTTGACCCTTCCCTCTTCTTCATCACTTCCTGTCCCCTTCTCATATCCTCTGTCCACTCTTGGATCCCCTAATCGTATGGACATACAGACATTAAAGTTAGGACTGACATATGAGAGAGAATATGGTAGGGTTTTTTTTTTTTTTTTTTTTTGTCTTTCTGCACTTGGATTACTTCAGTATGACTTTTTCAAGTTCAATCCATTTTCCTGCAAGTTTCCTGACTTCACTTTTCTTTAAAAATGAACAAAATTCATGTGTATATGGATATGTGCTGCATTTTCATTAGCCATTCATCAGTCAATGGGCACCTAGGTTGATTCCATTTCCTGGCTATGGTGAATCACTCCAGTCAGAATGGCTGTCATCAAGAAAACAAATGACAACAAATACTGGTAAGGTTATGGGGGTGAGGTTGGTGGGAGTGTAAACTGGTATTACCACTATGGAAATCAATGTGGAGGTTTCTCAGAAAGCTAAAAATTGAATTATCATATGACCCAGATAGAGAACTCCTGGGCATATACTCTGAGGACACTATACCTTACAGCAGAGATAGTTTGTACATCTGTATTAATTGCCGCTGCTCTGTTCTTCCTATTCCTTTTTAAAAAAATTATTTATTTATTTATTTATTTATTTATTTATTTATTTATTTATTTGAATGAGAGAGAGAGAGAGAATGGGCACACCAAGGCCTCCAACTGTCACAAACAAACTCTAGATGCACATGCCACCTTGTGCATCTGGCTTATGTGGGTTCTGGGGAAGCAAGCAAGCACCTAAACCACTAAGCCATCTCTCCAGTCCCTTCCTATTCTTTATAAAGAGTTTTAAGTTAATCAGACTGCTTATAACAATGTATGACTCATATAATATACTCTTAAATATTTTTAGGCAAGTAATTTTTGTTTTTTCACCAAGAATTTATGAAATTTCCAAAAAGATGACTACATTTGAAATCATTCAAATGTAAGAAATATAAATACATAAATCTTAATGTATATGGGTTCAAAATTGTTACATTTACTGCAATAATATACCTCAAGTGGAAACCAACATAGATTATTGTGCCATGTGTCTTGGTGAGCCAGATATGGGTCTGACTTTTCATCATACTGAACAACCAAACATGGTTAGAATTAAAGAGGTTAACCTGGGCGTGGTGGTGCATACCTTTAATCCCAGCATTTGGGAGGCAGAGGTAGGAGGATCACCATGAGTTGGAGGACGCCCTGAGAATACATAGTTAATTCCAGATTAGCCTGTGCTAGCGTGAGACCCTACCTCAAAAAAACCAAAACAATAACAAACAAACAAAAAAGATTTAAAGAGGCAAGAAAGCAGTAGGACAAACTTGCCTTTTTATGTTACCAGAAATCTTGTCTAGAATATAAGTCATTTCACCATGAAAAGACTGTTGAACTTACAGATGGTGGAAAATGTATTGGATGCAGAGAAAAGAAATTTGAGTTCTTGTCTAAGTTCTGCCCCAACCAGCTGTGTGACCTTGGAGAAGTCACCTTACATCTCTGTTTTCCTTTCTTCAGTTAACAGGTTGGCAAAGAGTGTCTTTACAAGTTCCCAACCCCCAAAACCTTAGAAATTTGTAAAATAGGCATTCAAAGGAGGGAGCTCACTTTACTTACATATCCAAAGTGGTTCATTACCATTCATTTTCTTCCTGGGAAATTGATATCAGGTGATGAGCATAGAAAGTTTGTAGAATGATTCAGAGTTTTACAAACAAATTTCCATGTACCTCTTTAATTTGTGATTATGTTAAGTAAGCAACTCCCTTTACACTTTTATTCAAAAATAACAAGCTGTGTTTGAAATGCCAGTATACACCATTTATTACGCTCTCCAACCCAAACACGAAAACATTTGTACTTATGTTATGACTTCACCTGGTGGCTTTCATTTTCCCCCAACATAAAGACAGGGTGAAGCAAAGTAATAGAAAAATAGAAAACATCTTTGTCGGAAAATGAGATTGCAGCTGTGTAACTGGAGCACACAACCATAAATCAGAATGTCAAATCCAAAACACATGACTTTTTGCAAGTTCTCCATGTGCACTCTAATGTGATTACAGCCTGGTTGCTATTATGATTTAAAACAAAGTCTTTCATGCTAGAAACAAAATGCGGAATGTGAGCCGCCTCGGGGAGAGAGCTGCGAGCTAGCTAGCGACACAGCCCTTGCTGTCCTTGAGGTGGGCTACAGTATTTCAAGCCCTGGTTTGTCAGGTGTGAGAGAGCAAGAGAATACAAGGGGAAGCTTGGCAGAGGTCTTAACATGAGGGACAAATTAGGCAGGGGTGCTCAGCTCAGCTTGACAATCTGAAACGAGCTTCTTTCTCCGTGTCCCTCCCCCCCCACATACACTTTTTTTTTCCTTCAACAGAATCCTGAAGCCAAATACAAATATTACAGAAGTCATTCTTTCCTGCCCATCACATAAACAAATGGCCCAGCTGTTATTGCTAAGATTCCAGTTTGAAACTTGGACTTTCTTGTATAAACTTCAATGTAATGGTATTTAAAGTGTCATAGGCAATAAGCATCTAATCCCGCCCAATAAATTGTAGGCTCGTTGCATGAACTCCGAGAGCTGTTAGAGACAGCTGTGCTTTTTTTGTAATTTAAGTCATTTCCAAATTGGGCAGCTCTCCAGGTGTATTTTCAGACAAACAATTGTGCTAGAAAAAGTGATGTTCGGAGTCTTTCAGCAATGGGATAAACACAGAAGAGGACAAGCTGTGGTTTGATTGGGGCACACATGGGCCTTGATCTCCTCAAGAGGGCAGGTGTCAAGGTGATACACGGCTCCCACTACTTGCTCTGTGAGCACGGGAGGCGGGACATCTCCCCCCAGCACCATCACTTTCGTAAGTAGTTCTTGGGCCAGTGCCATGATGGGTACAGGAATAGAAGATAACAATTTAGTATTTCTCAAAACAGAGCTACCAATTTCAAGTACAAAGGTAAAAATCAAAAATAGCCCTTCCCATACTAGCATCTAAAAAGTGGGTCAAAGTGATGTCATTGAAAGAGATCATGGGGCCACTGGGTAAGAAGGAATGGCAAGAAGTCATTTCATTGAGCCTGCTATCTGTATGTAGACTCACAACAAAAGCGCTTAAAAAATCAAATCGTAATATTTTATATCCAAGTCATCACCAAATATGAAATGAACCTTCTTCTAGTATGTAAGAACTGGATAGGGAGAACAAGCCTTGGGCCATGCTCTGATGGTGGTAGGTGGTCCAGGGAGACCATTGCAAAGGCTCCTTCCTGGAGTTCATTCCACAGCAGAGTAGCAGTGTCACTACTCTTTTGTGTCGCTTTGGTAATGATCAACGTTTACTTTGTGCCTACAAGATCTTACCCACTTTTGCGCTATCCTGTCATGCGGTACTATGTGTGACCTTTCAGGCTAAATATATTTGAAGTCCACCTCATTGTCAGGATCTCAGAGAAAACAGAGAAAAGCATGGGGCTCACTCACATAAATCACCCATCTAGGGCTCCCTGGAGTCCTTCTGTGGTGGGTTGAACTTCATCACAGGCAAGCAAAGCCCAAAATGAATCCACACTTCTTGCAGTCACTAGGGCAAGCTCACAGGTGGAAAGAGTTTCAGGCAATGACTCGGGACTGCTGCTGGCCCAGGTGGACAGCTATACCAGACTCCCCCAAACTGTTAGAAATAACCTTCTGGATCTCTGCCCAGATCCCTGCATCTCCCTCCCCACCCACGACACACACACACACACACACACACACACACACACACACACACACACACACACACCACCCTCCAAGTTCACTTTTACATGCATGGCCCAGACACTTTCAAGTTTAAACTTAACAATGGGACCTCCCTTCCTCCAAGGACTCAGAAGGGGCTCCCACTGTTCCCCTTTGAGAACCAAAACCTCAGACCTGTCACCTCAGCAGAACACTTCACCTCAGGAAAAAGCAATGGTCCATTTGTTTCTAGTTCATGGAGCAAAAGCCCTCAGGCTTTGCTCTGTTTTAAGGGGAAGCTCAACAGCTCTGCGCAGATTAAAGACCAAACCAAAAACTGTCTAGAAGCAAGTAATCTCCCAGTGCCACTTCAAACAAGTGCAGCATACCAGACACATGGTATTTGTCAATCAATCAGGCCTTCTGCTAGCCAACCTATCGAGAGCCCCATTTCTGTCCATGAAGGAGTCTCTAAAAGCCTACCCAAATGCAAATCAAAACTACAGATACAGCATTTGGAATTTGGTTCTCAGGGCAATTCACCCAATGCTACAGGTAGCATTTTTAAATACATGCATAACTCCCCACTAAAATGCTATTTGATGTTCACATACATAGTTTTGAAAGAAAGGACATGCCCCGTAGAATGGAATAGTGGGTAGTTTTTTTTTTTTTTTTTTTTAAGCTAAAAGCTGGAGAATAAAATTATTGAAACCATCTCCTATTCGACTTTAATTTTCACCAGCTTTTTGCTAGTTTACTTTAACAAGTAATGTTTGATTGAATTCAGGCCTGCTTTTGTTTACAAAATGAACAAGAGCCAGCAAGTCGTGGCCTGGCTAATTTGCACATCCACTGGCTTGGTCTCCTCCCCTTTAAACAAAAATCTGGAGTTTGTGATTTATTGTTGATTTGGTTAGCTCAAATGATTTTGATGGCTAGAATCTACCTTCCATCCCATTTTTGAGTTTTCACCAAAAGTACCCAATTGGTTTCTGCTATGCAAGGCCGAGCTGGTCCCTCATTCCCTAAATAAAAGCAGAAGCAAAACACATCTACCTCCCAAGATTTCAGATGCCAATAAAAGAGCTGAGAATCAAAATTCACAGACGGGAGAAGAGAAAAATAAGATGTGTGAACCCACCCTTTTAGGAACTAAACTGACCTAATTGTTGGTAAGCTGTCTTTTTGAGTCTTTAGCAGCTATCCTCATTGGACAATCAGGTAAACCCAAAATTCTCAACCCTACAGAACACCAGAATCTTCATGTGAGCCTCTTCCTATGTCTCTTTCTTTAGAAATTGTGACATGAAAGTCCACGGTAAAATCTATATGCTCCCTTCATGGTTCGGGAGGTTTTCAAAACTTCAAGCACCCATCTAGTTAACTAGTCTGAACCACTTTCTTCTTTGCTTCTGCTGAGATTCGCCAATTCCAAGGGCTCATCTTAGTGCAGGCTTGAAGCTGGCATGTAGTTCCTTGTATAAGCAGGAAGGTAAGTAGCAGGCATAACACTTCTACTTCCTTTGTCACTCACGTGAACATCCCACATGATTGCTGCTGTTGGGGCCACACTGCCCAAGTCACATGACTTTCACAAGCCTATAGTATGCGTGTAGCATTCCAACCCCCTTCAACTCCCATTTTCCTAATGGCAAGGCCAGATGCATTCCCAGATTCCTCCATTCCTCCATGCAGACAATCTTCTACCTTCTGTGTCCTGGCCACTTCCCTTCAGTTTGCTCATTTAAAGGGAACAGGGAACTTACCAGTACTGTGGATATTGAGAGAACAATTATGAGCTATGCGGGGGAACTATACCTATCTTGTTCCCTCTGTATGTCTCTGAAGCCCAGCCTCGCAGATAGCATATAAGCAGACATTTAAGAAAGCTTTGTCCAAAATACAAATGGACATCCAAGTCAAGTTTTCTCTTGTAATTATCTATGAGTTTCAGAACATACTTTCACCAGGTGGGATTAGAAAATCGTAGAAAGGGAAGGCCACCCCATTAATACTGATAAGGAAGCTGAGGTCATAAAAATTTATGGCTTTTCCAAGGTCAATCACAGAGGCAAGATGGCAAATTTCAAGTAAGTGGAAAGTCCAAAATGTCTGATATTTTGGTGTTGATATTTTGCTTCCAACATTACACTATGGAATATTGACAGGGAAGATGCCTACAAAGTGCTTTCTGACACATCACAAGCATTTACTATATGAAGCCATTATTATTTTCTTAAATCCTATAATGTTCCACATATAATGTTCCTCCAAGTCTAACACCTGACTTCTGAGGAAGTCTTCTACAATCTGGCTCTATTTTTGTCAGTCTAACTGGATTTACCATTATTGGCCTTGCAATGTAATTCCAACACTAACTACACAGGTCAAATTTCACAGGGTTAGAGCACAGTCCTCCACAAGATTGCCCTCACAGTGAAATCAGCCACAAGCTCTGGGGTTACCAGGCCACCTGCACTTCTGATTAAATAGCTAAAAATCCTGAGGTCCTCACTGCCAAGTTCAATCATCCAATTGAACAACTCACAGAACTCAGGAAAACACTATGCTGTCAACTATGGTTTTATATAAAAGATACAGATCAGGACTGACAATGAAAAGACACATAGAGATCACTCTGAGAGCATCCCCAACACAGGGCATCCAAGTCCTCAGGACCCTTCATCATCTGCACTCATCAGTATGTAACTGCTGCCAGGAAGTGATCCTGACACACTGGTACCCATAGTTTTAATTGGGGTTTCATTACATGAGCACGATTGTTGAATCATTGACAGTATGCATCAACTCTATCTCTAGGACCCCACCACTCCTCTCAGGTCACACTAACATGTGGGCCAAATGATCTAATTAACATGGACCATCCTAACCACATGGTCCCAAAGTGGTCATCCTTCCCCCTGAGTCATCTCCTAGCAGAAACTCAGACACGGAGTTGAGGGAGCACCTTAAATAACAAAGACACTCACCACACAAGAATTTCTCAGGATTTAAAGGTGATCTCTGAGGGACCAAACTCCAGCCAAATGCTCCATCATTTAATAGGCCTCCCCTCTAATATGACTGGCCTTTTCTTTGTCCCCAGGGTGGACAGCTCTAGGCCAGTGCCCGTTTACCTTGCTTAGCTCTCTTTTGTTAACACTCATCTCTGATTATCTGTTATCTCACTGTAATCAGACTGCAAGAACCTTAACGACAAGGACCCTGCTGTCATGTTGACTCTGCTTCACCAGGTCCTCACACCATAGCTAATATAATCAGGTATTTACTGTACGTGCCTTCCGTTTCCGTGCCTTAGTATAGGTATGGGAATAATATTGTCAAACCTGAAGCCTACACCAAGACTAGGGTCGTGGCAGTTATTACAAGTATGAAAACATGATGGGCTAACAAGGGAAAGCTCCCAGTCACTGGAAAAAAAGAAAAAAAGAAACTCAACATGATTTGAGATATATTTTACTTCAAAAGAGAGAAGGGGAAATAACTAAAGGACACACATACACACAAAAGAGAACTTCCATTTTTTTTTTTTTTAACCCTTGATGATGGCAAAAAGTGAAAGGGACCGATTAACCTCTTTTAACTTCTAGTTGAGTTTCATTCACCTTTACCAGTCATGTTCTTTAGTTCAAGTTTATTCTCTTAAAATATACATTCATAGTATTGGCATGTGGAATTCTATTCTAATTGTCACACAATATCCTTTACTCTAGAAATAAAGACATAAAGTGATTTCTTTGTTAAATGGAATTAGCATTTTTAATTCATAATGATAAGCAAAACCAACCTAGTTCAATCAATAAAAATAGAGAGTGAGGGCTGGAGAGATGGCTTAGCAGTTGAGGCATGTGGTAGTTTGAATAGGTGGCCACCAATATATTTAGGGTTTTATTCATTTATAGTTTGCATCTGTAGCCACTAGGCTGGAGGCAGTGTCTCTGGGCAGATCTTAAGGTGTGGTGGTGGGCTTAGCATTTCAATCTAAAGATATACAAAGTGTGCCTAACTGGAGTTCCTGAGGTGTGCTGTGATGTGTGGCTTTTGGCTTTTGGCTTTGTTTTCTGTGTTTGGTCCTATGAAGAGCAGGCCAGCTTCTTCTGCCATTATGGAACTTCCCCTGGATCTATAAGCTTCAATAAAACCCTTCCTCCATAACTGTGCCTGGTCTGGAAGTTCATCTCAGCGAACCTGAAGCTGTCTGCTATAAGGCATTTGCCTGCAAAGCCAAAGGATCACGGTTTGATTCTCCAGAACCCACGTAAGCCAGATGCACAAGGGGCACATGTGTCTGGAGTTCGTTTGTAGTTGGCTGGAGGCCCTGGCACTCTCTCTCTCTCTCTCTCTCTCTGCCTCTTTCTCTCTCTCAAATAAATAAATAAAATATATTTTAAAAAATAGAAAGTGAGCCTCTGAGTGCTTTTAATCCATTCCTTATAGCAGAGCTCAATGGAACTGACATTTGGATGAAAATATTTTGCACAGACAGTGATAAAATTGAATTGAGATCCACTTCCTCACTTCCATTGGTCCATATCTGCTCTCCATCTGTTAAAGTTTGCAATCTCAATCATCTCTATGGTAGTAAGAATGCCTTAACAAAGGAAAGGCTGGGCTAGAGAGATGGCTCAGCAGTTAAGGCACTTTCTTGCAAAGGGCTAAGGACCCAAGTTTGATTCCTCATTACCCATGTAAAGCCAGATGCACAAAGTGCCATATGCATTTGGAGTTCACTTGTAGCAGCTATAGGCCCTGGCATGCCCATTTTCTCTCTATATATCTCTCTCTTTTCTCTATCTGTTTCTGTTTGCAAAAAGAGAAAAGAAAGAAAAAAAAAAAAGAAAAAAGAAGGGAAAGGCTTATGGCATACCATAGCCAAAAATGATATGTGTGATCAGTAAATAGAAATCCATTAGAGAGGGCAGGAGAGATGACTTAGCAGTTAAGGCATTTGCCTGCAAAGCCAAAGGATCCCAGTTTGACTCTCCAGGTCCCACATAAGCCAGATGCACAAGGGGGCACATGCATCTGGAGTTCGTTTGCAGTGGCTGGAGGCCCTGGGGCACCCATTCTCTCTCTCTCTCTCTCTCTCTTCTGCCTCTTTTTCTCTCTCAAATAAATAAATAAATTTAGAAAGCATTTTATAAAAAAAGAAATCCATTATAGAGAAAATAATAACCAACTTTCTATACCATATTAATGGCAGAGATGGGAACAGAATCCCATTTTCTTTCCACTTAATAACTTTTTTTCTGTGTCATGGGCTACTATCCTTCCTGTGGGCTGAAGCTGACAAAAATGTTCAGTGATCCATGATCATTATTTCTAAGAAGGGACTTGTCTGTCTAACACACAGGCATGCTCCTGACTAAATCCATACTCTCATATATTAGTCCTACTTGTGAAGCCACATAGATTATATGTGCCTACTTACACAGTTTTTCCCTGCTGAGAACTCAGTGTGTCCCTGTTTCATCTGTCATTCTACAATCTCTCCCAATCCGTGTGCTTAAAGGTACAGCCCCACAGCATACTCTGTAACTTGTCACTTCCCTGTCTCACAAAGTAGACTTAGTCTCTTAGCTCCAGTTTGAAAGACAATCAACTGTACTTTAAATAGGTTTAAAAAATGATTTGGGAAGAAAAAAAAGGTCTTATCTTCCAAGGACACTCGAACTTTATTCTTGGTTGCACTGAACTGAAGAAAACATTATCCAGCAGTTATATTCATTTGCTTTTTAAACAAAAGTGACTGGCAGTGATTCATGTTAGCACCTCAACTATGAAGTAGATTAAATGTTTGTGTGTGTGTGTATGTGTGTGTAAATATTTGTGATTAGAATTATTTCACTTTTAACTGCAGTGAGATACATTTTTACCCATTTTATGTTTGAGGAACACAGTGTTTCCGTTCAGGTAGCTAATATTATCACTCAGCAATAACTAGCATTAGTGTTTGAAAAATCATACTATGCCTTCCCTAAGCAAAAGCTTTAAATGCTGCCTACCACACTTAGATTAAAATCAAACTCATAAACAATCACCTACACAACCCACATAGTATTGCTCTACCTTCACCAATATCACCCATTTTGAAATTTCTTTTCATTAATTTTTTTAATAATTTATTATTTTATTAGTTACGCTCATAATGTGAATACATTCATGTTTGTGCCTTCAATAGCTGTCCTCCCCGCTCCAAAAGGACCCTCCTCATTGAGAAAGGTGGGTTGTGTATTGTGGGGATAGCAATCAGTTATGGGGAGGAGGCAATGTCTCTGTGCATAATGACCCAACTTATGGCTCTAACAATCTTTCCGCTCCCTCTTCTGCAAATTTCCCTGGGCCATTGTAGCAGACAGCTTCAGGTTCACTGAGATGTTCTTCCATACCAGGCACAGTTATGGAGGAAGGGATATTTATTGAAGCTTACAGATCCAGGGGAAGTTCCATAATGTCAGAAGAAACTGGCCTGCTTTCATAGGACCAAACACAGAGAGAAAAGCCACAAGCCAAAAGCCATACAGTACAGCACACCTCAGGAGCTCCAGCTAGGCACACTCTGCATATCTTTAGATTGAAATTCAGACCCACCACCACACCTTAAGATCTACCCAGTGACACTGCCTCCAGCCAGGTGGCTGCAGACACAAACTACAAACTAATAAAACATTGAATATTTTGGGGGCCATCTATTCAAACTACCACAGCTATGTTGGGTTCGTTTTAGTTCTACTTCAGTGATGAGGTCTTAGGAGCCTCTGTATCTCTGGATATCTGGTTTAGTAGGAGTTGAGTGTTCTCTGCATCCATCTCCTTCACCCTTGTGCTGGTACCAGGTTCACAGAGAAAGCAGCACTCTTGCTCATTTCCCCAATTACTGTATGGTTTCAGCTGGGACCCTGGTGAGGTGTGATAGGATGATCCTCCCCTCAGATTCGCTGTCCATCTTAAAAAGAGAAGCAAATTCTCCAACGGAGGGAGAAAGAAGTCAGAACCAGATAGATGAGATAGCCATCATTATTTTAGAGAGAATTTTATATGCGTAGGCCCTCTTATAGCCCCTATTGGCAGGAGCTTGATACTGGAGAATGGGCTCATTTTTTGGACAGTCACTGTGGCTTTCTTTTAGTTCCCTCTTAGTTCTGCTATTTCAGGGCCTTTATTTGTTTTTCCCTTGGTTGGGAATGGTTTGCTATCCTACTACCTCTGCAAGGACCCTTGTTTCTTTGTGTCCATACCCCTTTGTGATGGTATTTCATTACTCTTTCAATAAAATAAGAGAGGCTGATTGTCCTAGAGGTCAAACAGTCTGACTAATATAATGTAATGGAAGTGTTATGGTTTGGGTAAGTGTCCTCCAAAGGCACATGTGCTAAAGGCTTGGTCCCTATCCCATGGTGCTATTGGGAAGTGGTTGAACCTTTAAGAGATCGGGGAGGGCCTTGTGGAAGGGACTTCCAGTCATTGAGAGTGTTGATATTGCAGTTTGGGGGTCTTTGAGAACAGAAGAGCCTTGCTTGGCTCTTGAGTAGGCAAAAACTCAAGAGATAAGGTGGCTAACACTCACAGTCATACAAAACTTCCAGAGTCAGTGGCATATCAGTTCTTATCTTACGAATTTCAACAAATGAAGCCCACAGAGCAGAGGATACCTTATTGTAGAGCACAAGAGAAGGGAAGAAGATAGAGCTGCTGTTCAAGAAGAGGCAAGAGCAGGGTTCCAGAAAATAGCAAAGCCCACCTAGAGACTCAGGTTAGGGTTTTCTATGGACATTTACTAGATGGAGGCTAAACTGGTTAGTCCAGCCCCGACGTCAGGTGTCTAGACTCCATCAAGTTCTTGGGAAAGGAAGTAATTCCTGTATATTCCTAGGGAAGGGAATTGCCCTTCTTGGAAGGCAGGGAGTCAGTACCTCTTCTAAGAAAATAATAAGAGCAGAGCCTGTTGACATTTCTGGCCTCTAGCAAAGTGGAGGCTGCAAGGATTCCTTTAAGTAGAAAGAAATAAGGTGAAAAAACAGAAATTTCCCTTACAGGCACAAAGACATTCTTTACTTTTACTTTCAAGGGACTCTGATACCCCTAAACTGTTTCAGTGTGTCCTTGAAGGGGACATCAGTCCCTTTTTCTCTGTTATAGAAAGCTAAAACAAGAAGTAATATTCCAGAACTTCTAAATCAGGTCTAAAGTGACCAAATAGCTTTTGTTCTCAGAATTCAGCTGTTATGTAAGATGGGCAAGTGATCTTGCTGAGGCAATCATGTGCAGATTCTCCTGGAGAACAACAAACTTATAGAAAGAGATTCCATGTAAATGCAAACCAAGGTGTCTTAGCTAAAATACAGCATTTGTACCCAAACATACTAGTGGAGCTTTTTTGGATTCTCCAGTGACAGCTGAGTTATCACCCTATAGAGCAGTAGAACCATCCTGTCTAAACTCTTCCAAGTTCCTGACTCACACAGTTATATACAAATTGTTATTGTTTTAAATTTATCATATTTTGATATATATATATATATAGCGAGATTTATTATTTTTTTGTTTTGTAGTTATATAGGCTCCAGTCATATATAGATTTTTGTCATTACTACCACAAGTGATTTCAGCCTAACTTCAACATCCCAGAACATTTTCATTTTTTGTATAATCACTGGTCATAGCTCTATATCCACCATGCCTTTATAACCATAAATCTCTTCACTGAGCTTATAGTTTTCTTTCTGTCAGAGTGCCATGTAAATGGAATCATATAGTATATAACACTTTTAGAGTGGAATCTTTCAGTTAGCATCATGTCTAGGAAACTCATTCCTGTTGTATGTTGCAGCAGTTACTTCCTCATTTCTAAGACAGAACACCTGATCAGGAGCAGCCCTTATGGAATGAAATAGTTTATTTCCAGCTTACAGTTTTAAGGGTTTCATTATAATGGGGGAAGTATGGCAGAAGCAGACAGCTAGGCATTGCATCTTCACATTAGTGGGGAAGAAGTAGCAAAAGTAAGCTGAGTGTAGCAAGTGGAACTGGGCTATCACACCCCCAGCCTCCATCCCCAGTAAAACAGTTCCTCCATCAAGGGTCCACCTACAAACAGCTCCACATCTTTCCACATCTGATTAAGTATTCAAAGATGTGAGGCTATGTTGGTTCAAACTACTGCATATGAATTAATCATTTCTTACTTGTGGTTGCTTAAGAAGCATCTTCTTGTATGGAGTAACTAGGTACAAAATTAATTTAAGGTTAGTTCTAGCTTATGGTAATTTTGAATAATGAAATTTTAAGCTTTCTTTTAGCAGCTTCTGCTTGAAAATAAATTTTCATTTTGGGGGGAAGAGGGTGAAAAGTAGCTAGAGATGAGATTGTTGGGGCATAAGAGAGATCTATGGTTAACTTTGTAAGCAGTGGCTAAAGCAGCTGTTCCATTCTACACTGCTGCCAGCAGCATGTGAGAATTCTAGTCCTTCCACATCTTTGGCAACTCTTGCCATTTTCAGTAATTTTTAGTAATCCTAGAAGACATGTAGTGGTAACCCATTGTGCTTTTAATTTTCATTTCCTAAGTGACTAATGCATCTTTTTGTGTGCTTATTTTCCATCTGGTTATTGCTTTCAGTGAAATACTGATTCAAGTCATTTGCCTATGCTTTTATTGAGTTATTTATTTTCTTAATATCGTTTTGATGGTTCTTCCTATATTTTGGATTCAACTCTTTATCAACTATGTTATTTTCAAATACTCTCAATCTAAGGTTTGTCCTTGAATCTTCTTTGCATAATGAACAAAATTTTAAGGTTTGATAAACTCCAACTTGCATCTTTTTCTCTGAATTGGACTTTTGATATAATATATAAGAACTTGTGGTGCAGTTCAAAGTCATGAAAAATTTCTCCTGTTTTCTTCAAAGAGTTTGGTAGGTGTATATTATCTATTTAGAATTATATTAAATGAATTTTTATATAAGAGATGAGATACAGGTTAAGGTCTTATATAGTGTATATGTAAAGATTTCATTTTGAAAATAATAATGTTGAATTTTTTAATGTTGCATTTTAAAATGTTGATTCTACTTGTTCTTTGCTAAAGTATAGGAAAGTAGTTGGTCTAGAAAACAATTAACCCTTCAGCTCTGGACCTTGCTAACTTACTTATTAATTCCAGAAGTTGTTTGTAGACTCCTTGGGCTTTTATATAGAGAGTGGAATATTATGTGTGAAGTATAATCATATTATTCTTTTTCTATATGAATCTTTTATATTTATTTCTTGCTTTATGAGACTTGCTAGGACTTTAATATGATATTAAATACAAGTGGTGACAATGTTCCTCTTCTGCAGTTCATGATTTTAGGGGGAAAACAGTCATTTCTCATTAGACTTATCACATTAGCATATTAAATTATAAACATTGGATATTTATGTCCTTTCCTGTTTAGTTTTCACTTTTGCTCACTGTACTGAGGATTGAATTCTGAGCTTTGCACTTGATCAGCAAATGATCTACCATTGAGCTATATTTATAGCCTTAATAATGATGTTTAAAGTTAAGCCCTTTCTCCTTCGTTTGATCATTAGTGGAGATTTTGCTTCTTATCTCTCCCTAATTCTCTCCATATTCTCTGTAAACTCTTTGGATTTTTTAAAACAAATATTTTATTGATTTATTTAAAAGAGAGAGAGAGAAAAGAGAGGAAAAAACAGGCATGCCAGAGTCTCCAGCAGTTTGTAAGGAACTCCAAATGCATGTACCACCTTGTGAATCTGGTTTATCTGGGTCCTCAGAAGTTGAACCTGGGTCCTTTGGCTTTGCAGCAAGTGTTTTAACCTCTAAGCCATCTCTCCAGCCCATGGATTTTTTTTTTGTTTATATTTATGAGACTTTTATTTCCTCACTTGAGTAATTAAGCCTCATATTTCCTCATTTTAATATATCTTTTAACTTTCTTCTTGACAATTTTCATGCATGTACATGATGCATTTGGATCACAATTCCCCTCTATTAACTTTTGTCCCCCTTCCTTTGTTCCCCTTCCATTGAATACCTTCTTTCTAGTTAGGCCCCCTTCTATTTTGATATCTTTTTTTTTCCTTTTTGCCCTCCTCTATCATCCATGAGAAAATATTGATGGGCTTAATATTATGCAGTCTTGTGCAAGAAATGACTGATTCTGTGAGATCATAAGCACAGCTGTCAGTTCATGTCTAGAAGACATGTCAAAGCACTCCTCCCCATCCTCTGGCTCTTCCATTCTTTCACCACCTCTTCTGCAATGTTAGTTTTTGTTGTTGTTGTTGTTGTTGTTTTGTTGTTTTGTTTTTGTTTTGTTGTTTTGTTTTGTTTTTGAGGCAGGATCTCACTCTAGTCTAGGCTGTCCTAGAACTCTCAGCAATTTTCCTACCTTAGCCTCCTGACTGCTAGGATTAAAGGTGTGAGCCACCATGTCTGGCTATCCTAGAAAAATGGATTGTGACTAGTCATTATTCTGGAGGTCTATGGTTCCATCAGCTCTCTAATGTGACCCCTTGCTTTAAATCTATCTGGCTTTTTTTCTTTCCATTCATTTCTCTTGGAGTAGATTAGATGCCTTGGGGTGTGCTTTATTTCCTATACTCACCCCAGACCTTATCTCAGATTTTGATTCAAATTTTTCTTGAATTAGAGCTTTCAAGGTGCAGAAAAAAACCCACTCTCTCTCAATATCAGTCCCTGCTAGTAGAAATTCCATCTGTCCCTGCTTTCCTGAGAAGGCAGGCCTGCCACCTACCTTGTTACAGACATAATATGAAACCTGACAGCATGGAACCATTATGGGATAATTCATGTGGTCTTGCTGACTTTATTGATTACATTACAATTTAATCCAGTGCAAAAATTTTGATTTTCAGTACTATAAGATCTAGATTTTTCTGCCTTCCAAATAGATTACATGAAACATCATTTAACTTTTGCTTGGTGCTATTTTAAAAATGATTATTTACTGGGATATTATAGAGGGGGAATAATAAATATTAGCCAATTGAGAAAGATGATTTCTCTACTAAAAAAGCTAAACATTGCTATAAGGTTCATTGTGTTTTCTTGTTGATGGTGATTTTTTTTTTACATTCTCTTTTCTACTTCCTATAGTTTTGATGTTTTCTCCTTTTCCATGAGGGCATTAACTTCCTTTTGATGTATCTTTGTTTTAGATTTCTTTCAATTGTTTGTAAACCTTAAGCTTTCTTCTTTTGACTTCATGGTTACCTATGATTTGAATTTTTATAAAGTTTTTTTATGTACTCAGTGAATTAAAACAACTTTTTAACAATGAATTGAGAGTGCTTACTTCACAAGTATTTACTTATTTGTGAATATTAAATAGATGAAAAACAAGGCTGGGGCTCAGTGCAGAAAGCACTTGCCAGACAAGCATGAATACCTGAATTTGCATCTCCAAAACCCATGTAAAAGCCAGACATAGTAGCACCCATATGCAATCCAGCACACCTAGGGCAGAAGAGAGACAGCTGGAGAAATGGCTTAGTGGTTAAGGCGCCTGCCTGCAAAGCCTAAGAATGCTTGTTCAAATCTCCAGGTCCAGCCGGGCGTGGTGGCGCACACCTTTAATCCCAGCACTCGGGAGGCAGAGGTAGGAGGATTGCCGAGAGTTCAAGGCCACCCTGAGACTACATAGTGAATTCCAGGTCAGCCTGAGCCAGAGTGAGACCCTACCTCGAAAGAACAGAAAAAAACAAAACAAACAAACAAACAAAAAAAATCTCCAGGTCCCCCATTTAATCAGACGCAAACGTGACGCCAGTGGGCAATGTCACACAGGCACACAAGGGGGTACATGTGTCTGGAGTTTGTTTACAGCCCCTGAAAATGCCCTGGCACACCCATTCTCTCTGCCTCATCCTCTCTCTCTCTCTCTCTCTCTCTCTCTCTCTCTCTCTCTCTCAAATAAAAAAAATTAAAAAAAAAATAAAAAGAAGAGAGACAGACCCCAGAAGCCCATGGGCCAGCTATCCTGATGAATGCACAGTGAACAAGAGACACTGTCTCAGACAAAGAAGATGAGGACTGACACCCATGCTGTCCTCTGACCATCACATGTGTACCATGGCATGTGTATGCCCTCATTCACACACATAAACCCACATATGTGTGCATGTACACACACACACACACACACACACACACCAAAAAAAACAGATGAAAACTATGTAGAAAAGAGGCTCATGCTTTGTACGTCCTCAATAGACATCGCTTACAGTAGGTTTTGTCATTATTCCTAGAGACCATCCAACTATATTCCCAGCTCTTATCAGGAAGCTCTCAATATTCTACATGGATCTCAAACTGAAAACAACTCCAGCATCGCCTACCTGTCCCACCCAAACTCATTCCTCCTCTCGTGTTTCTCAATTCTGCCAGTAGCTCCATGAATTGACCCTCATGTACTTGGATGGTTTGAAACACCTTTGCTTTTTCTTCCTCTGGTCTTTGTCTCCCAACCCAAACACCTCCCAGGTCCTTTCTATTTTACTTCTTCTATGTTTCTTAATTCTTCTAAGACTTAACTTACTTCTTCATACCCTTATTCGGAATGTTACTATTCATTTGGACTAGTAATATTGGATCTGGACTAATTCCATAGTGTATTAATTATCTTTGATTTTTGAACTTTTGCAATATATTCTGTACACTTCAATGCCTTTCTTCAACTATTAATTGACACTGGTTAAGGCCTTCCACTCCAGTCCCCATCTCCCACTGCAACTTTCAGTTGTGATGTAGGAAACAAATTTCTGGGAATGGCTGTGAAGACATTTCTAAAAAGGTTTAACTGAGAAGGGAACACCATCCTGAATGTGTAAAGCTCCATTCCATGGGTGGGTGTAGTTAGACTGAATAACAAGAAGAAAGGAAGTTGAGCACCAGAATTCGGTTGTCTCTGCTTCCTGACTGTGGACACAATGTAACCAGCTGCCTCAGGCTCCTGATAGCATGGCTCCCCTGCCTCCAAGGACTGTGCTCTCAAACTGTGAGCTAAATAAACCCTTCCTTCCTTCCTTATGTTGCTTTGTCAGGTATTTTGACACAAAGAAAGAAATCAATATATCTTTCCTTGCTTTAACTCTCCAGATAATTTACTTTACTTGTTCTAAAGTAAAAACAGCAATATTCTAACATGAAATCCTAGACTTTTTTCTATTTTTAAATGCATAAGCTATATGAAGGGCACTTTGATCATCCCTATCTGAGCTTCTAGGAAGTTGTTTTTTTGTTGACTTTTAACAGATTCTCAGCTTTATACTAGATAGATGAGATAGAAAATGACTGAGATTTTTATAGGTGACATTTCTTTCCATTAATGTATTTTAACATATATGTATATAAATACACACACATCCACACACATAGACACACTTCTATAATCACCATATATGTATGTATGTATGTATATGTATACATATACATATAAGCAATATTTTGGAAGTTCAACAATATTAATTCTTTAACTCAAATATTACAGATATCAGAGGAATACTTCTACGTTTTCCTTTACATTGGACATTGCAACTTGAGAACAAGAGCCAGTGTTGGTTTTCAGACAGAATCCATTTAATTAATCACACTATTTGAACAGCTGGGAAGGCCATATATTTATGTTAGAGCTTAACATTCTTGCAAAAAAATTGTCAAGTGTGAATCAAAATAATATTTCACTTTTTAATGATATACTTTTATCTTTAGATTTTATTCACACCTAACCTTATAAATCAATACTTTCAGTCTTTGAGACATATTATTACCTATGTCTAAATGTTTTTAAAAGCACTATCATTATGTGGTGTGGTTAAAAAAAAAAGTTATACTTACCACAGTGACTTATTTGGAATGAGTGAGATTTTCCAATTTTTGTTTCTAATTTTGGCCAGCAACACACAGAGTAGAAAAGAAATAGTTCAATACAATATATTTGCTCTCTTGATATTTATCAGTAGAAATGGACCTTTCTCAAAATTTTTTTTAAAAAATTAAAATGTTAAGTTTGTCTCAATTTAGCAGTAAAAATTATATACAGATAAATGAGAAGACAATAAAATTGGATATTTCTGTTAAATCGCCCAAGAACATATTTTAAAGAGACATATTTATTAAAGCATGCCAACTGATAGTGAAAATGAATAAATAAAACTTTATAAACTACCTTTCATGCTATATTTTAGTTTGTATTCCTAAAAAAAAAAAAAAAAAAAAAAAAAAAAAAGCTGATTTGACAGGAAGATTTTGGATTCTCCCAGAGCTCATAGGTTAGAAAAGACCAGGGAGGAGGGCAATTATTTCATTAAACGTCTCTCGTGTACACCGTCCACAGGTTTCCTTTGGGGCCAGCAAGTGTGATCAGGATCTCCTCAGGTCACACTGAGCCCTCAGAACCATGGACCTTTTCATTTTCACATGAAGGTGTGCTTCTACCCAGTTAGGTTTGGGAAGGGAGAAGGCAACAGAGATGAGGTAACTTGGGCCTGGCTGGCATGGAAAAGTTTACTTTTTCATTTTGATTAATGTCATTGAAGAAAATAATGGTGATGTTTAGCCACTTGCATAGATAATGCTGTGTCACTTTGACAGGTAATATTATGAGCAAGGCGGGGCATGTGCTCTGTTAGGATAAGACCAGACCTGAAGTAGCCGCTGCAAATGACCCAAAGGTTTCTGAGTATTCTCCTTAGCCTTCGATTCAGATGAATCTTTAACTAAGGTCCACCTGACCCCCTGTACTGCTCAAACTACCTTTGCTTTTCCGCACTTTTTTTTTTTTTTTTTTTTTTTTTTTTTTTTTTTTTTTTTTTTTGGTTTTTCGAGGTAAGGTCTCCCTCCAGCCCAGGCTGACCTGGAATTCACTCTGTAGTCTCGGGGTGGCCTCGAATTCACAGCAATCCTCCTACCTCTGCCTCCCGAGTGCTGGGATTAAAGGCATGCACCACCACTCCCGGCCTTCTGCACTATTTTTGATCTTTAATTTCAATAAATTTCATCTGCACAGGAGCACATGTTACTGTATGCTCTGTATTCTGACAGCATAGAAGGGACCTTGTCCCCTACAACTGACCACATGCCCAGGGCAAGATAAACACCAGAGCCTTTTTTAGCCCTCTTGAAAACTAACATTTCAAGAGAAAAGATAGACATAACTAGAAACATGGGCCTTAGAACTCAAAACCTTAACCTGATACATGAAGCTCTTGGGTACAGAGCAAGTGAACCACCTCCTCACTCATCTCACTGGTTGCTCATTCATTCATTCCACACATTATTTATTGACCAGTTACCACAAGGCAAGTTCTTAAGCACTGGCGTCATACATGTGTAAACAAACTCAACACTGACCCTACCCACAAAGCCCTCAAAAGAGTAGAATAAAAAGACAGCCAAATAAAACATAAGCCAATGTAGAATGGTGGCGTGAAGAGCGCAGTTGTGTGATCTCTCATCATAACCGGATGTGACATCATCGGGATGAGAGGGCTTTCCTAAGACGGCAGGGTTGGGCTTTGATCCTCCCTGAGACAGTGAGGAAGAGTTTTCCATAAGGAAGAGGAGAACACAGCATGGTGAGTCAGAGGCACTGGAAAAAGGTCCTTGTGCCAGGAAAAGAAAGCATGTGTGTGTGGGGGGGGGGGGGGAGCGCGGATATGATGGGAAATGAGGCTTGACAGGGAGAGGGGCTCCGACCCTGCACAATTTGAAGGCCTCTCTAATGAGTTTCATTTGAGGTAAACAGCAGGAGTTACACATATTTTGAGATAATTACCCAGAAGTGCCATGTCAAGTCTGGAGAAAGGAAAGATAGACCTACGTGGTCTGGGACCCAACGTGGTTGAGCATATAAAGACACACCCGCCATCTCCGTGTACATTAATTGCTGGGGACAGCAATATTAAGAGATGGCTTCTTGAATTGGAGCCAAACCACCACTTGGTTAAAACAGGGAAGTTTTGACTAGCTCTACTAATAAATAATGAACCCAATATCCTTTGCCTGGCCTCATTCTTTCACATAAATTCAATATGTTAATGCATCTGTAACAAATTAAGTGTCTCTTAAAAGTCCCTTAAAAGTCTCCAAATCTTTGAAAATTTAGAGTGCCTATGGAAAACAAATAAGCAAAATCCTTGACCTTTTCTCTATTCATAAGTAAGATCAATGGAATATGCCAATAACCCAGAAACCTTCTATTCTCAGAATTTTTAAAAGGAATTTGCTTTTATGAACCCAAAGAAAAATTAGAGGTCTTAAAAAAAAAAAAAAAAACTAGCTTGTTAGGTTAGCGTTTGATAATGAAGTCAAGAGAATACTAATATATACCAGTCGTAATTTGGGATAACCCAGTCCCTAAACTCACACTGATATTTGGCATATGTGACCTGGACAAACCTTGGAATCTAAGAGTATCAACTTAAGTTGTTTATTCTTACATAATGGGCAAGAAAGGAAGGGAAAATTTTCTATTTCCCATCAGTCCATGTCACAAAACCATTCTGCCTTCCAGTGACTATTTTCTATAATCCACTAAGCTGATCTGTAATAGTCAATAAAATAAGACCATGCCTGAAAAACCAAGTAGAATCTTATGATAGAGAGATAAGGACCTAGTGATTTGAAAGGCCATTTTTAAATAACAAAGTGCATTTTTTATTTTGGAAAAAAAAAAATACTGAAGAAAGGAATGAAGAGGGAATGGCTACTGAAGAAATACCAGAAGGAGTCAGCAATTCTGAGTTTTTCAATTAAGTTGCCAATCTTGAGGCTATTATGCTGCTCCCTGAATCAAAAGGATTAACAATTTTCCTCTTAGCAATTAGAAAGGTAGAATTTTACCGTGGAAGCATATGGGGAAAGACTGTACAAGAAGTTAGAATTAACTAAATCTCCACTGAGGACCACCCAAGAGGAGCTAAATAAGGGGTTACTTTCAAGTGGGGCTGGGATCAAAGATTGAGGGAGATTAGAACCAATAGGAGGTTAAAGGAAAACATCTGGTCTTGGGCAGTAATCACCAATGGAGAGGTGGATCTTCCTTATAGAGCAAGCAGCCCATCTGCCTGCAACTCTACAATGTGCCAGGAATGACAATTCCATGGAGGAGGACACCTCAGTCATTCTGCAGGAAAATTCATTCAAGCATTCTGAAAACTCAATTGAGGATATACAATTCAGAATTCGAATTCAAAAGGCTTTTTTTTTTTCCTGTCAGGGCTTTAGGGCATTGATACCCTTCACAGTCCCGACTCCAGTGGAACCCATCACTGGGGATGGTGAAAATGGTTAATGTCTTTTGGGGGAGAAGCTTAGAGCTTTGGCAGTTGGGAAATGAGTTGATACCTGTAAATGTTGATTTTAATTAACTTTCCTAGTTTGGCCATACAAAGTACATCCCCATGTCTACTAATGCAGGAGATATAATAATGGGAGGGAGGAAATTTAAGTATTTTCCTAATAAAAAAAGCCTTTGATGAAAAGAGCACTTTATTTTAGAATGTTCTTGCTTTCCAATTTGAGTCTTTTAAAAGAGGAGCTACCATTCACATGGCTCCTCTACAAAGCCTAATTGTACCATATTTCCTTTTCTTCAGAGTATCCTGAAGAATTACTTACCCAAAAGACTGACAAAACAGCTCCAAAGAAGCATCTTTAAACATGCCAATTTTATATGTTATCTCTTCCCATCACATTTCCTTAGAAATTCAAGGAGGAATTTTTTAAAGGACCAGAGCAAGTGTGTCTGCTTGACTCTCATGGGAAGTTGGCTGGGATCAGATCTCCTGTGCATGTAGTCATGAGACAGGCAGAGCTGTTTCCTTACTCAGGTCACAAGTAGAGGTTTTGTACTTTCTTTGTGCCATCTGCCACATGACATTTTCATCAATGATTTTCAAGAAGGGATAATCATAGACACTGAGGTCTTGAATGGAACTTTGACATATCACCTCACTCACATTTGCCATGGGGAACCAAGAACCAAAAGAGCTAAAGATGGCAGAACTGGAGTTTCCTCTGGAGGCCTGGTCATAGCTCATAACATCTCCATTATGTCATGATCCCTCTTCTTGTGGACACTCAACCTCTACTAAGGCCACCATTTCTCTCCCTTCTGTCTCAGACAGTGGGAAGATATGGCAACAAGAACCAAGTACCTCTGCCAGGGAATCCAGAAACTGGATAAGGTGGGAGCTGGAAAGAGGGAGAACTTACAGCCAGGGGCATTGGTTAATACATTTTACCACAATGATAAGAGGGTTTCCCTACTAATCTAGTCAGATATTTCCCCCTTTTTAATTTTTTTTTTTTTTTTTTTGTTGTCTTCTTTGGATCTCAGGAACAAGAGATTGAGAATTATAATCCCAACCTGTGACTCAATGTCATCATCTAACTATGGAAGGCTCTCTCTCTCTCTCTCTCTCTCTCTCACACACACACACCTCTTCATCCCCACACTCATTACTCTCCCTCCGATAAATGGCCTTCTAATGAGTTACTGAACATCCTTGGGTCCTTGATTCTTGCTATGTATGTAATGAATTGAGTATCTTGCTTTGTAAAGTTTCTATTTCTAAAAGTATATAAATAATATTACAAATAGTAAGATCTACTCATGCTTCTGTCATTTGTCACCTTGACTTGCCATAGATCATTATGTAGAATGTATCAGACCATTTCACTTATCGTTAACTCCCAGAAATAGGCATCTAGTAGGCACCACTACCAGCCCTACCATATCTGACATTGCACTGAATATTCTCACCTGAGGCCATCTTTAGTTAGTGGACTAATCATTTCTCTTGAGTCTAACTGAGAGACTGTTATGCTATAGAGCAGATTCATGCTTATTTTCCTGACATTCCTGTATTATTTTCTAGATTGTCTGTACCATCCTATATAGACACCTGCTTAGATCCTTGTTAGCACTTTGTATCATAGGACACTTTATTTCAGGACAGGAGATCAACCCAGGGCTTTGTGCATGCTAGGCAAATGGTCTACATAAAGCTACATGCTCTGTTCTTAGTGATTTTTTTAAAGTTTTCCTGATGTCAAACAAGGGTTTCCCATGTTAATAGCAGGGTATTTGACTTATCAGCTAAAATTATTATTTTTAAAAATAATTTTTATTGGAAACTAATTCATGGACATATTACAAATTCCTCATATTCCCACCTCTTTTTCCCCCTCTCCCTGCCCCCATTTCATTGAGGGCCCTTCTCAGTGGGGGTATCATAACCACTGTGGGCTCATGAATGCACAAGTCCACCACTGTTGGCAGGAGAACACCTCACAGTTCACCTTTTCACCCTGTGACTTACATTCTCTCCGCCCCCTCTTTGACAACACCCCTGGAGCCTTGGTGGATGTTATGTCTCCTTTAGTGCTGAGCTCTTAGCAGCTGCTCATTTTCTTCTGTGATGAGTTTCAAGTCTCCTCGGTGTCCACCACCATCTCCATAGAGATTTTCTCTGGCTAGCAGTGAGAGCAGCATTCATATTTAATCTGCCACTTCCTCTGCAACGTAAAACCATTATTTTTCATCTTGCATTTTTCTCTTTTGTGAAGGTATATGTAATTAATAATTACAGGAAAGACTTTTATACCTTTATGGGTATTTGCCAACATGACTTAGATGCTACTAAGTGAATAAGCTATATATAAATACATATATGTGTGTGTGTGTGTGTATATATATATATATATTCTATAAGTGAATAAGCTAAGCAGAGTAGACATTCACATTTCCCTTATTCCTGCACACCTTTTCAGATAGCCACATGTGCTTCTTAAAGGAATAGGCTGTAAACTAGACTGTCCTTAGTTCTGTCTTCCCCCAGCCTGGGGAATTTAAGCAAGTTGCTTAGCCTCTCAAATATTAATAAAGATGACACTAGCAGTCCTCTGCTTATTGAGGTTCAAGGGGATCACCCTCTGATCAGTGCTTGAAAGATAAATGTTCAATAAATTCCAGCAACTATTAAAAGTTATTTCAGTAATAGCGCCAACATTCTCCTTCAGGAATCCAGCATCTCTCTCGTCCTCAGTCCAGTTGACTGAGGTGACCTGACCCTTGCAAACATTGCCAAAGTAGATTCTGAATGAAGTTAGAAGTTTTGACTTGAACTATTGGGAAAGATGTGCATTTATGTTCTCTGAAATTCCTTCAGCTAGTGGCTGCATGCCTGAAGAGGCTAGAAATCATCAACATAAGGAAACCTGCCTAAAAACCATGCCAACACAGAATGATGGCAAGAGATTAAATCACTGTGACGTTACTCACGTCCCTGGATTTAGCTATGTTTAAAACGTATTTCCTATTATATGAAGCAATATATTCTCTTCTTCACATAACACAGGTAAAATAGAGTTCTCTTCTTCATAATTGAAAGAGTCCAATAGCAAATTATTATTATTTTTTCCAAGGTAGGGTCTCACTGTAACCCAGGCTTACCTCAAACTCTGTAGCTCCAGGTTAGACTCGAACTCACAGCCATCTTCCTACCTCTGCCTCGCAAGTGCTGGGATTAAAAATGTGTGAGCCACCACGCCTGCCCTCCTGAAAACTTTTCCTGAACTGAAGAGAGAGGAAGACCTTTATACTCTCAGTCACTGGTTGGGACCATTTTGAAATTGTGATGTATGACCATACTTGAAGAGGATTTATAAGTGAACGTGTCTGCTTAAGGCCTCCCAGCACTGACACTGGTGCTGTGCTCTAGCATCCTAATCTCAGGGTAAAACCTCTATTCCTGAAGGCAGATCAGCATCCACCATAGTGAGGAAGCCAGAGGAGGGAGTTCTGGCAGCTACAAAGCTACAGAAGCAATTGGTAAAGGCCTGGTAACCCAAGCGTGGCACCTGTTTCACTCCTCTGTTTGCATGTTGTCATCAATATTGGTGTGATGTAGAATTTGTTTTATTATCATAATAAAAGTTTAATTGCAGTATCCTCCCACATATTGTCAAACATTTTCAGCTCTTAACTCAGTGTTGTCCTTAAATGTAAACCAAATAGAAGCTGGAAAGATGGCTCAGCAGTTAAGGTGCTTGTTTGCAAAGCCCAACAACCAACTTCGATTCCCCAGTACCCATGTATAGCCAGATGCACAAAGTGGTGCATGCATCTGGAATCCATTTGCAATGGCTGAAGGCCCTGGCACGCCCATTCGATCTGTCAGTCTTCTACCTCTCTCTGCTTGCAAATAAATAAAAATAATTTTTAGGGCTGGGGAAATAGCTTAGCGGTTAAGGCGTTTGTCTGCGAAGCCTAAGGACCAGGGTTCGATTCCCCAGGACCCATGTAAGCCAGATGCACAAGGGGCTCATGCATCTGGAGTTCTTTTTCAGTGGCTGGAGGCCCTGACACACCCATTCGCCCTTTCTCTCTGCCTCTTCCTCTCTCTCTCAAATAAATAAATAAAATATCTAAAAAATATTTTTTAAAAAGTCAATCAAATAAATAAGCCATTGAATACTGATGGAAAGCATGAATAACAAAATGCAGAGTTAGTGATTAAAATGAGTGAAATAAGACTATAATTTATTTTGTTTATAAGGCTACACAAGTTTAGAAAGAAATCTAATCATTTCATTGCCAATCTTTAGGATAATATTAAAATCTTTTTTTTTTTTTTTTTTTTTTTTTTTTGGTTTTTTGAGGTAGGGTCTCAGTCTAGCTCAGGCTGACCTGGAATTCACTATGTAGTCTCAGGGTGGCCTCGAACTCATGGCGATCCTCCTACCTCTGCCTCCCAAGTGCAAGTGCTGGGATGAAAGGCGTGTGCCACCATGCCCGGCAATTTTAAATTCTTAAAAATTAGTTTATTTATTTATTTAAGAGAGAAAGAGTCAGATTGAGAGAGAGAGAGAGAGAGAAAAAGCAAGAGAGAAAAAATGGGCACACCGGGGCCTTTAGCCCTGCAAACAAACTCCAGGCGCAGGTGCCACCTTGTGCATGTGGCTTTATGTGGGCTCTGGAGAGTCAAATCTGGGTCTTTTGGTTTTGCAAGCAAGCACTTTAGCTGCTAAGCCTTCTCTCTAACCCTAATTTCAAATTAATCTTGACCAATTTTAGCTGAGCAACTTGTACTAAATTACAGAGACACAGACCCAAATAAGAAATAATCCCTAGTGTTAATCAACTTGCTGTGTGTCATACAGATAAGCCTAGTACAAGGACTACCACTGAAATGACCAGGATCCCCACGTACTGAGATGCTTGAGCCGTCTTAGACCTCTGATGGTGCTGAAGGCTTTGTGGATGAGATAGACTTTCTTGGGGCTCCAGACGGTAAACTGTCTCAGAAAAAATTAGCGTGCATGGGTTGGAGAAATGGTTCAGTGGTTTGACGCACTTGCTTGCAAAGCCTACCTGCCTGGGTTTGATTCCCCAGTATATACATAGACCAGATGCACAAAGTGGCACATGCATCTGGATTTTGTTTGCAGTGGCAAGTGGTCCTGGCATGCCAAATCTCTCTCTCTCTCTCCCTCCCTCCCTCCCTCCCTCATTGCAAATAAATAAAATACTTTTTAAAAAAATAATTAGTGTGCATAGTTCAAGTTGAGACCATGGCAGTGGATGGATGAAGAGTAAGCTAGATGGGTTGCCAGGGTGATGGAGTAGTTTGTGGAATGCTGGGGACACCAAAATATGGTTTACTTTTGGCAATGTCCCAGTAAGTCTACCCAGGTACCTGAGTCTTTGTGTGTATGTGTATGTGTTTGTGGTGTGTGTGTGTGTGTGTGTGTGTGTGTGTGTGTGTGTGTGTGTACCCTAGAAGTGCACCATGCCCTTGAAAGTCAGGTTTCTGCTTCATCACTTTTCTACCCATTCTTGGTTGAGTCAGAGTCTCTTATGTGATTCCAGGGCTTGCTGTTTTTAGTGAGTGCCAGTGATTCCTGGGTGTCTGCTCCCATAAGGCACTGGGGTTATAAGTGCACAAAGCTATGTCCAAGTGTTTACATGGGTCCTGGAAATTTGAACTCAGGTGGTCTCAGTCACCCCCCCCCAGGCATTTATGCCTACACAGAAAGTGCACTTAACCACTGAGCCATCTCTACAGCTCAGCACCTGAGTCTTAAGAGAAAAAATTTTCTAGTATTTTTAAATGTTTTTTAAAAATATTTTATTTATTTATTTATTTATTTATTTATTTATTTATTTATTTATTTAAGAGAGAAAGAGGCAGGGGGAGAGAGAATGGGTGTGCCAGGGCCTCCAGCCACTGCAAACAAACTCCAGATGCATGTGCCCCCCCCTTGTGCATCTGGCTTACATGGGTACTAGGGAATTGAGCCTTGAACCAGGGTCCTTAGGCTTCATATGCAAGTGCTTAACCACTAAGCCACCTCTCCAGCCCCTAGTCCTGCCATTTTAAAAAGATAAATATTCATAATCATGTGTGAAAATCATCTTGGCAATTATATTGGTTTATATATAACACCAAGGTGATTCTGAAATGTCTTAAACCTACCCAACAGCTTAATACTACCTAAACAATTCTGTGTGGTGACTGTGTTTTTATTTTTATTTTTGTATTGAGTAGGGGAGCTCACATTCTGAATACCCACCTGACAAAATAAAAACATTCGGAAAAGTTTGTTGGACAAGTAATAACTAAACTTCTAATCTACAGAGTGCCAAACCAATTAACAGGAGCAATAATGGAATCAAGTTAAAGACAAAACGTATTCCACTTTCAACATTGATTTGGCTATGAGGTTAACCAGATATTACTTCTCTAAGATAATCCTGACTTACAGCGATTTGAAATGAGTGTCATTTAATTATAAACACTGATAGGAATAATTTGAGATTTTGTATGAATTGTAAAGCCACAGACAATCACCAATATATTTACTCACATATTTCCATGACTATCGATTTTATCCTTTGGGAGCAAAACCAACAACAGCCAACCCTCCTCTCTGGATGGGGAGCAGAACATTCTTCTTCTTCTTCTTCTTTTCTTTCTTACCGCAACCTTAGTTTCCTGCTAGGTTTCTAAGCTGTCTTCCAGCACTTTTGTGACCGGCTTACAACTCACACAGAACAGGAAGATGGACCTGTTGATGCAGAGCAGGACAGCCCCAAGTTCTTTTGAAGAAAGCCATGATTAATGTGTTCTCACATCTCCCTCAGCAGGTTCTGCGATGGAAAGATCTTTCCAGAAGATTGTCCAAAGAGAGGGAAAAATTGGTGTAGGGCAGTTTCATGAATGTCTTCTTGCTACAGGAAAGCCATCCAGACTGGAGCTTTGCCAAAGGGCATACTTTGGCTTCCTGCCAGTATTTTGTAGTGGGGAAACATTATGTTGAGGGACTTCCTTTGCTCTAATGAAAGCTTACTAAAGGTCAGAAAATTATCCATTTTACCCACACACAGAGTCTGACATTCACAGATTTATTGTGGCTTAGGAATTCATGACACGTCCTTAGAGTTTATCCTGGATGACAAAGAGAGTAGAAATATGATAATGAAATCATTATACATAAACATTAGTCTTTTCTGCACACTTCCCTCACACTGTCCTCCACTCTTTTTTAAAAAAAGTGTAGGTAATGATTTGATTTGCTTCATACTATAATTCTTTAAATAGCTCCTAAAAATGATTTCCCAACAGAAACATAATACCATCTGGCTCGTAATAACTAAACCTGATGTACCAAAGCATAAATATAATATTTCTTCTTCAAAATTTTAAATTAGGTCATCGTATTCACAGTTTCATTTTTGAACTACACTTTTTAAACAAACCATTTGATATTAAGGAAGGGAAATATCACAAAGGCAAATTGGCTGCCTCAATAAATCTTTTATGGTCTTTTTTCATATTAATTATTGCAATGAGAGAAAATTACTGTCTTTTTGTTGTTCTTTGTTAAATAGAAAAATGCATGCATACAAAATGTTAAACTTTAACAAAGCAATATATAGCTTTTATTCTTTTCACAATTAAAACTTACCTCAAGTCTTTTTCATTTACTCCCAGGCCTGCGACCACCAACCTAGAAATAATTTCTGTCTTTAATAGCCCCCATTAATATCTATGAAAACATAGTAAATGCATAATTTTCGCATCAGGACATGGAACCACAAGAAGTGAATTATTATATGAACTACATAAAAATAATCTTGCCAATACTTGCCAAACAAAAGTATCCTTTGTCATTTTCATTCATTCAATAGATTCACCAAGCATCCACCAGATGTTTTGCAGCAAGACAGAAGTTGTTTTTTGGAGTTTATTTGTTTATTTGCAAGCAGAGAGATAGAGAGAACAGAGACATACGGAGAGAGATTGGGCACCCCAACGCCTCCAGCCACTGCAAATGAATTCCAGATACATGCACCAGTTTGCACACCTGGCTTTACCTGGGTACTGAGGAATCGAACCCAGGCCATTAGGCTTTGCAGGCAAGCCCTTTAACCATTGAGCCATCTCTCCAACCCAAGACAGAAGTTTTAATGGTAATAAATATACAAGATGCCACTCCTGTCTCAGAGAAGCTTGAATTTAGTTGGAATAATGCACAAGTTTTTACACACACACAAATACCCAGTCACGTGTGATCAAGGGCCTGATAGCAAACACAGCACACGAGGTCATTGTGGCTCCGAGAAAGTTGTAATCACTATTATTTTTAATGGCCTTAGTTGTCATAGAAATAGTGGGCACTATTCCGAAGGGTCGAGCGATGGGTAAAGATTCCACTCCTCACAGATGTATGCATCTAATTGAAAAGAAAATTTTGTTGATGCTCTGTTGCCCTGGATAAATGTTTTTATACCTTAACAGCCCTCCTTCTTCTTACTCTCCACTCCACACCCATCAGCTGTGTGTGCTTATAGTTAGTTGTCTGTTGCTATGATTCCTACGTGTTCTGCCAGAGGAATCCTAAGCAAAAATGAATCTTAAGCTCTGAGCACCGGAGAAAATGATGTTACATGAGTGATGCATTCTTATGGACGAGGGAGATGACCTCCTCCAGGTTGAAAAAGATATTTCTACATGTAAATATATGGATATCAAGGTGCGTGTGTGTTCACATGTGCATGGATTTTCTACAGAACTTTCAATGAGAGTTGTAAACCATCCTTTGGAGTCAAACCAGCCTACTGTTGAGTAATTTGAAAAATATGAATGGATGACATAAGCTAGAGGTGACTAGGTCTGCATACTTTGTAGTTAAGTTTTCTAGTGGGTGTAAACCTGCTAATTTAATCTATTTCTTTGTTCTAAATTTTATAATGTTTTTAAACTTAAAAATATGGTTCTAATTTTATAATTTTAATCATTAATTAGAATTGGTACAAAAAATGATATAGTGTATTATTGATATATTTAATTGCATTAAGGTAAGGAATTTAAAATCCAGCTGAAATTATAGGCTAAGCCAGATGTGATCATACACACCTGAAGTACCAGCACTAGAGACACTGAGGCACAAGACCACAATGTCAAGGCCACCTGGGTACATGATGAGAACCTGTTTCAACCTCATGCTACCGTGCCCCAAAGAAATTTCAGGATGTTCACAACATAGATAAAATTCGGTTTGTTTTTAATGTTCCCAGGTTTATCCTCAATGAGAAATACTGGCCAGGATCTGAGGCAGGTGACAGGAACAGATAGTAGACAGGGAGACACACTCTCTCTCTCTCTCTCTCTCTCTCTCTCTAGAATAGAGAACCATTTCTCTATTTCTTTAAAATCTTTTACGGTTTGTTTTCTTCAGAGCCTGACTAAAATCAGGATGTTTCACATGTGTTAAGCCTTCTTTGGAGAAATCAGGCCTTCTATCTTTTCTTAACATATTGCCTGCTCTCTACACTAACAACATGGACATTGTTTTTATATATCAAGCCAAAAAATTAATTTATAGCCTGTTATTCAAATTAGGCCAGCTGTGAATTCCTCTCTGTGCAGGGAGGTTTTATGACCATTCATTCTTAAAGTTGACAGTTGTTCAAGAAACATGTGTTAATTTTACCAATTGAAATTTTATTTATTAAGAAATACCATGCATTCAAGAAGATATATATGAATTGAATAGGCTGGCTTTGTTGAAAATGAGTAATCCAGATCTTAGGAAGATATAAGAAGGGCCAAAATACCCCTCCAGGTACTGAAACACTAGGATTTATTTTACCACTGAGGTTAGGAGTAGCCAAAACTTTATTCTGGGCCACGAGTCTATAACCTACCAAAATGTTGGAAAACATTGTACATTTCTGAGGTTAAGCAAAGATGTGTTTGGTTCAAAAAGACATATAGCTATAAAGCACATAGGTAAGACTTGAGTGATTAGGAACAGACTATAAGAATCCAGTCCTTGGTCTGGAGAGATGGCTTAGCGGTTAAGGCACTTGCCTGCGAAGACTAAGGACCCAGGTTCAAGTCCTCAGTACCCACATAAGCCAGATGTACAAGGTGGCACATGCATCTGGAGTTTGTTTGCAGTGGCTGGAGGCCCTGGTGTGCCCATGCTCGCTTGCTCTCTCTCTCTCCCTGCCTCTTCCCCCCTCTCAAATAAATAAATAAAAATATTTCTAAATAAAAAGAATCAATTCCTTAACTTGGTTCATCTCTGAGATCCTAAAGAAAGGAGGGATGGGATTTTTAACTGGATCTTTCTTTTCTTCTAAGAACCTGCTTTTATTTCCCCTTTCCTCTTCTTACTCTTCCTCCTTATCAGTCATTCTTTTCTGTGGTCAGTTTGGTTGCCACCCAAACCCACAGTGACACCTGCTGGCTAATCAGAAATGGCCAGACTGAGTCCTGACAATGAGACACATCGTAAGCAAACAAGTAAGAAAACATTAACTAAAAATCCTTTCTGAAACTAAGACAGAATAAACTGAGTGAAAACTACAAAGGACATTTTGGGATAGGAGAACTTTTCAGGAAAATCTGCCTGAATAATTCCAAATACAAAATGTAAAGCTTGTATGTGTTTTTAACCTCATAAAAAAATAAGCCAAAAGTGTACTCTGTACCATGAACCAATTATCAAAACTTATCAAGAACATAGTTATGCTAATCACTCAAATAAAGTTGCTTTTAAAAATGGTCTTCATAAGCTTTAGTTATAGTCCAAACAATTACATGTAGCTATCACTTAATAAGGTCCCCAAAAGAAATACAGGGGCACCTAGGACATGAACATTTCTTCTTCAAAATTAGTTATCAGCTCTCTAACAAGAAGGGTTAAAAATTTAAATTTAACACATTTTTTCTTATCATTTTGCAAGGACTTCCAATGCTTGGTCAACTGTCTTTACTAAGGAATATTCATATTCTATTAATCCTAGGTATTTACACATTGATTATTTTGGCTGGGTACATTTTTGAGGATGTTTACTTTATTTCAAGCAAATCTGTTTCTGACCTAAAAGTACAAATTCTAGTAAAAACAAAGACAACAGGAATATTTTTTTAGCAATAGTCCATCTTCTTAAAATATTTACACTTTTTATTCAAAGGTTAAATCCTAGGAAATTTCTCCATACACATGTTCGCATTTGAAACAAGAGGTTGTCCCCAAGGACTTGTAGGAGCAAATGTGTATTGGACACACACACAAAAAAAAAGTTTTGGCCTTCTTCTTTCTCACTGTGTGTTCTCAAAGCCAAGACTTCATTTTAGCATGACCTTAGAAGAATGGTGATACTTTTAGCATTTCCTGGTATTTGGTGGAAGGAATGTTTTTATTTGACTGCAGATGTCACTTGGTTTACAGGAAGGATTTGGTAACGCGTTCATGCCAGTACTGCACTTACCCCAGAGTTTTGCTCCGTCGGCAGAGCATATGTCAGAGCTCACTGTTTGTTCAATGGAAAAGATTCAGTACACCAGAAGCATCTATTATAAACATTGTGACTTCGTGCAATTTACAAAATGTTCTATCTCCATTAAACAATAAACCCTTGACCCCAGAGATCAGTTTGGGGATTCTGTGATTTGAGAAAGTAGACATAATGGATGGCAATAATAAATGAAAAGTTCAAGAGGTTAAGAAAAACTGTTTAATTATTTCTCTAGAGCGTGGGCTGCAAGCAGCCTTGCACGTCTGCTTTCTTCTCCATGGAAACGCTTGCATGGAAGGGACCCGCTGCTAGAGCCCCGGCAGGGCATCAAAGCAGGTTGCTGGCCCTCAGCTGTGTTTATGCACAAATGGTCTCTAGATACCTTTCCATCTCTGAAGCGCAGCAGTTCCTGCCAGGAGAGAGCCGGTGCCAGTCCCGGGCTCAGCATCTGTTTCACAAAGCGCTGGGATTTGTTAGCATGAGAAAACCATTGCTCATCGCTGCTTCCCAGCTGTGGCACTAGTGCGTGCAGCCTTTCGGCCTTATTTATTTGTTGAAAACTATGTCCTCTCCTCTCTTGGAAGTTCTTTTATATAACTAGTTCTGGATGCAAGCCCCTGAGCCCTTAGTCCCAGGACCCTGAGCTGTTTGTTAGCGAACAAACAGCTTCCACACTTGAACTTCCCAAGGTCAGGGTGTCTGCCTGAGGGCAACATGTGTCAGTTCTCAAAGCACCATGCTCTCTCTAAATCAGATGTCTTAGAAAGAGATCCAGTCCACAGACTTGGGATTTGGTTGGAGAAATAACTAGAGGCAGGTCTGGATGGAGCCATGGAGGCCAGGTGAGACACCTTCCCAGAGGGGAATGACTGGAGCCCATCTGCCAGGAATTCCTCAGAGTCCATGGCATGTGCAAAGCAGGAGCCAGTGAAGAATACTTTGTAGGTCTAGATGGGTTTTTAAGGACAGCACACAAGCATTCTTGTTGCCAAATAAAGGCAAATTCTTGAATACTTCCTGTCCCTCAACCCATCCCCAGAACACTGTCACTAAATTGTGTCTGTCTTACTCCATCTAGCCTTGCGGGATCCAGAGCTGGGGCAGTTTGTCAAGTAAACATTGGGCTTCTGAACTCTAGCAGAACACGTGAAGCTGAGGCATGAGAAGGAAGAAGAACCTGGCTTTGATTTAATGTAAGTACTGAATTTTGTTGTTGTTGTTGTTGTTGTTGTTGTTGTTGTTTTTTTCATGAAACTCTGAAGAAGAAAAAAATATAAAACCAGAAACCAAACCTTTACTGAAAGAATGGTAGCATTTTGACCATTCATTGCCCTACTGTGGACGATAGCAGCATGGTCCATGAGAGAAGGGACATTGACATCTTCCTGCTGTGTACTACAGGAAAGGAGGTCTGCAGAATAATGGGTGAGAATCAGAACTCTGAGTAAGAAAGCTCTGGAGTCCATGGTTCCTTGTGGGGTTCACATCTCTAAGCTTCAGCTTTCTACTCTGTAGAGTAGTGATTATAATAGTTCCAACATGAAACTGCTGTGAGGATTAACTGACACTCTGCACATCAGAGGCTTGGCATAGGGTCTGGTGCTACTCGGTCATTGCTGGCAATAGCTATGACAATTCAGCTTTCAACTGTGGATGTAAAGGCCATGAATTTAAAGCCAATCTTGACAACAAGATCCCTGTATATCCTCTTCTTTGATTCAGAATCTACCCTTGGGTGTCCCTGAAATAGTCGTGGGGATGAACTTTTTCTTGTTTACTAATCTATATGGATTGGAATAATTTTAATGGAAAAAGCTATGTCTTAGGGACCTTTTCTTTTAAAATTTTATCATGAACTATTCTAAATTCCTGATGAGAGTGAAATTAAAAACTCTGTGGCCTTATACCTGAGACACATGGGGAAAAACACGAGTGGCTATACTAGGTACAGGTCATCTGATTCCCCAGAAAGAGGAAGCCCAGATGAGCCAAAAGTCAGAGGTGGACTAGAACAGAATTGATCAGAATACCATGCCCCACCCACTCTGATCAGAATGTTCCCTAAATGGAGACACCAGGTGATGAAGAGGGAAGAAGATCAGCGAGACCCTTAGGCCAACGAGACCCTTGCCTCACCCACAAAACTCACGAGGACAACACAAAGCTCAGTAATCAAGATAAAAAATATTTCAATGTAATGCTTAAAGTTAAAAAAAATTAACACACAAAGACCTATGATAGACAAAATATAATTTTGAACAACGATGGGATATGTGATTCAGATGCAGCCAAGCTGGGACTACCTTGGGGCAATAGTTGCATCAAAAGAAACCTAATCGTAGTTGAGCTGAGTAGAAAAGGGAAACCTCAGTAGACAAGGCTTTCGGCATCCCAGGCTTGTTTCTGAAAGGCTTGTTCCCCAGTACTGTAACCCATACTGGTTAGGAGATAATTTGAGAGGGAAGCTCTGTACTATTCTGAGTTCATTCAAAGCAAAATTTACTTTCAGATTCAAAGGGGGGGGGACCAAAAAGTGCCATGGGTTTCATGAACACAGATCTAGAATTTACTATGCAACATTTTGGCAAATGAGGGTTAAGTGATTCCAAAGTACACAGATTATATTTCCTTGCATATACATGGTTTTAGAAAATAAAAGGGAAATGGGGCTTTGAATAAAATACATCTGGGCTCTGCTGAACCCCGAAGATTTCAAACCCCAAGTGTTTCTGGGTTCACAGACCCTGGTTCTCAACGCGAGAATACACTTCTACCCTCGGTTTCCCTAAGCAGCACAACTCACGACGGGAAGTCTGTAACTCAGTTTTTCTTCTGTAAATAAAACACATCTCCAAATCCTATCAACCCAACATTCATACCAGAAGGAAACACAGAAGGCAACTACAGTTCTCTGGAGTCGTCAAACAGGGCTATAAGGCAATGCAATACCAGGTGACTTTGGGGGACTCTCCAATTAAACAAATAGCATCAATTTTGGTGGAATGCTACACTTTCTCACATCAAGGCCTTGGGAAAATGACACTAGCATCAACATTGAATCTTTACTGAAATCTTAAAATACAGATGAACTAGTGAACATTAGTCTGTCCAAATGCTTTGAGTGGAGGGCAAAGCAAATGAGTTAAACAACTAGCTATGTTCAGGAGGAAAATCTTTTCATTAGACATAAGTGACTTATTTTCCTTTTTCTCCTAGAACAGGAGTAGAACAAGCCATCACACAGATAAACATTTTATTTCTAAGTCAGAGAGCTCAAAGTAGCCCACAAGAGCCAGAACATGAGCCAGAGATTTGAAGTGCTCAGGTTGGCAAATGGGTTGGCAGGGTCGAGTCAAGATGTGCCCATCTGTCACTTTGTTTGGTTCACTCACTGGCGTGAGAAACCTGACACATTCCTTCAACTTTGGAAGCAGCTAAGTAGGCTTATGGATCGGGGTTTGTGAATCAACAAAGAGGAATGGCGTTTAATATTTAAATGTGTCTCATGTAGCCATTAAAAATCTTTTACGAGTGTTAAGCCATTATTAAAGCAAGATGGGCTGTAGGTCATGGACCCTTTCATGGCACTCCCACAGTGCTAATGAGTCAAGTAATATCTTTTCGCAGTACGATGGCTGCCTCCAGCATCAAATTCAATGTGCCCACGTAGTTAAAAATTCTCAAAGAAAATAAAATTATCATGAGAGTTATACCACCCTGGGAACCTTTTCCTTTTCATTGTGTGAACAAAAGACAGTTTAAACTCAATATTAGAAAGAGAGTGAGAGGGAGGGAGAGGGGAGAGATGGAGAGGGACAGAACGAGAAAGAGTGAACCTGGGGGAGCTAAGTAGGAAATATAGACAACATACATGGGTAATAGTCACACACGTGAATGACTGCAGTCCATCAGGCCCTAGAAAATATTTACCTTACCTTGCTGATGGCATTAAGATCCATTCTTAAGGCCCCCACTGGTCCAAGAGCAGCTTAAGGGAGAACCCAAGAAGGAGAGAACACTGATGGCCAAAGCATTAGAAGTAATACAAAAAGATGAACACACTGCATGAGAGAAACATAGCATGGAGGCTTTGCATTGCATAGCAAAGTGTCTGTGAAGTCCTGCCTTAGTTGACTGCACTTGCCAAAGGAAACGCTTTATTGCACCCCATTGCCAAACCATATTCTATAGAGAAGCATTCACATAAATGAACACAAAAATACTTATTTATGTAAATGTCCTCAAACACTTCCTTCCCTAGGCCTTAAAAAAGACAGACTCCTACAGTCATCTGCCATCAGAACGTGACTTTGTCCACCAAGAGTAACTGAATGGCAACTCACACACTGTGAGAATGAGACCCAAATGTCTTGTAGTTCTCAGGCCATACATCCAGTACAAAACTGCACGACAGCCTATTTTTATACATAACAACTGACTAGTTCCATCAAACATTCATTAAAATGCCAATCATAAAGGCCTACCTGAGAGAGACCTCTGAGTCAGCTTTGATGGTATCTGAGAACAAAAGAGAAAGCAATTCCTGGTCAATTTTAAGCACATTATAGTGTCAAAGCATTTGGAAGAAATTTTCATGATTGGGAAACGAGAGCAAGAGGGTTGTCATGTGGCGGGATGTCTTTTCATTGGTTTATCATGGTCAGTGCAATACTATTAATCACAGCGTCACAATATTCAACAAAAGCACATCGATTTTCGCTGATGCTGTCTTGACTGCCATCGTCATGCGAGGCAGGGGAGGCTCATTCAAGATGCCCCGAGCTAAGAACTATGGGTGAGTTGAAATTAGAAGGCAAAGCAATAAGGAACTGAGATAGGTTTTGTTGTTAAGTCTAAATATGAATGTAGACATACACGTATTCATGTGTCTGTCTTGCATTTGTACCTGGCCCTTTTCTCTAGAGACGGCAGCGATCTTTGGTCACTCCTTCTTAGCACTTCTCTGCTTTATTCTTCCCAGTCTGTTGATCCCCAAACTCATAATTTCAGCCTGCAGTTGCTGCTCTGGCCCCAAGTCTACCTGTGATTTTTTGAGACACTTTCCAAAGCTAACTAACTGAATTCTAAACTCCCAAGAAGAGCGGGTGTCTGATTCCCTCCCACAACCCCAGACATCCTTGCTGTGGGGTTTCTGAAAGCCTAGGGACTGCTTATCCTGGGATCAAATGTACCCCATCCCTCCAGCCAGGTCTTGGTGGACAATGGGGTCATTGACTCAGGACAGGCTGAGAAGGAACCTGCCAAGCCAGTTTCCAATGCAAAGGGCATAAAAATAACTAACCTGGACACCAATGAGCTGCTGCTGTCAGCAAGGACACAAGCGCACACAGAGGACAAGTGAAGGTGGCCGTGTTTCTCACTTCAATCTTGAAACAGTTCAGAGGTATATCTCTCTCTTTTTTTTTATTTTTTAAAAAGAAATCTCTGGGGCTGGAGAGATGGCTTAGTGGTTAAGGCGCCTGCTGCCTAAGAATGCCGGTTCCAATTGCCAGGGTTCCAATCTCCAGGTCCCACGTTTAGCCAGATGCAGTGACATAAGGGCACAATGCCACACTTGACCACAAGGGGGCGCATGCATCTGGATTTCGTTCGCAGGAATTGAGAGGCTGCCGGCGTGCCCATCTCTATCTGTCTCCCTCTCCCTCTCTCTGTCTCTGTCTACAAAAAAGAAAACAAAAGAAATCTCTGACTTTGGAAGGGCACAAGGAAGGAAGGAACGGAGAGAAGGAGGGAGGGAGGGAAGGAGGGAGGGAGGGAAGGAGGGAGGGAGGGAGGAAGGGCGGAAGGAAAGAAGGAGCATTTTCTGCTAGTAAGTAACTAGAAGCAAGCATTTCTTCAAAATAAAGTGGGTGGAGCAAAATAGCCATGGAAAGAATATTGATGACAACCAGGTAGTGACCATCGAGGCACACTTCAAAGAAATGTGGAGCAAACACCCCCAGACCCCTGCTGGGTGGAAATGACTGTGCCAGAATATTCCATAAGAGAATAAGGATGACACTAGAGGAGAATCCCAGGGTCAAGAAGATGCTGCTTCTTGTTTCCCACCTGCTGTTGTCAGCATCGTAACAAGCCCGCTCTTGGTCATCCTTGGTAAACTGGGATTTGGAATGCCACTTTCAGGATGTGTATTGACAACCCTTGGTCAGGGGTTGTCAACTCTCCTTAGAGGAATACTTTAGAAAGGATTATCCAATGGAGCAGAGAAGATAGCTCATCTGCTGAAGGCACCTGCTTGAAAGGAATATCGAAGCCTTTATTATGTCCTTATTATCACTTGTGACCATAACTATACATGTATTGGTGAGATGTATAATAAGCTCTACGATATCTTTGCTCTATGATAGAATCTACATGCACATCTACTTCATTTAAGGTGAAAATAGGTAATTCTATTTTTGCTCATCCTAAGAGCCTTGGGCAGATAGGAACACTGCACAGTGAACCTGTCTGCACCTTTTTCTTTCAAAATGTCACATTAAGCAATTACCTCATCCCTTGCAATCTTATCAACCATCTCATGGAAAGGGAGAAAGAGAAATGGGAAGCAATTTTCTAGGCCACAACCTTACTCTTAGCCCATTGTAGAAGGAGGAGGAGGAGGAAGGAAGGGGAAGAAAGAAGACAAGAAAGGTAGAAGAAGGAGAAAGAAGGAAGAGAGGGAAAAGGAGGGAGGAGAAGAAGAAAGTGGCTCAGACTTTTCTAATAGAATATATATAATTATATATGTATATATATCAATAATTTTCTTTTTTAAAAAAAGAAAGAAGACTTACATATTTTGTTTTGGAGGAACTAATTCAAGAATATCTGAAATTGCCCTTGATTGCACTGGAACTTGAGCTCAGCAAGACAATGAGTTCACAAGCTCAAATTGTTTCCCTAGAGCCCAGTATAGTGTTTGCCATAAAATGACTGATTTAATATTTGTTGAATGACTCAATTAATCACTGGTGATAGGCAGGAAGGGAGGAAAGGGCAAAGGGAGGTAGGGGTCACAAGTCACATTTTTGCAGGATTTGTCTCCTATCTCCTTAAGCACCACTATACTAGCAAAATTCAATTTTGAGCACCTTACCAAATGCAGCTCTTACATAATGGGGCATGTTAGACAAAGAACTTCCAATGTGAATGTAAAGGAACAAGGCACAGTAGCCGTTCTCTTTGTCCTCAACTGAACAACGAGTAGTTTTGAGACTCTGGAGTCATTCTCAAACATTTCTACCTTTATGAGTTGATGCTTTCAGAAGTACTCAGTTAACTATAAAATAGGCTCAATATAATATCAGAGAACTTAGCAATGAATAATGATGGCATTAATTATGAGTAAGGACCCTGGCTATATTCTGATGACTGGAGCTTCATCATTAGAGTTGTAATTCACTGTTCATCAGCTCATATCAATGTCCACTTGTACAAGTGTTCACAATGTTTGCAACGAGAGGCCTTGATGATTAACATCACATAAATGTGTGAATAATTGAGAGGTAACTCTGTAGTACACAACTCACCAAACTTTCAAGTATGAAGAACATATTTAAAGCTTACCAGTAGACCTCAAATATACTTGAATTGCCAACGAGAAAAATATCCAGCCCCACAAAAAAAAGCTGTCCAAAACACTCTCTGATTTACATTTATGTGGGCAATGGAGAGATGGCTCAGCTCTGCAAAGCCTAACAACTAGGGTTCAATTCCCAAGAACCCAAGTAAAGCCAGATGCACAAAGTGACACTTGCATCTGGAGTTTGTTTGCAGCATCTAGAGGGCCTGGTATACCCATATTTATATTCTTTCTCTTTCTTTCTCTCTCTGCACATAAACAAATAAAAATGTTTTTTAAAAAAGATTCCACTGCATTTAATACAAGAAGATAAATGGAAAATCCAGTCCTGATAAAAATGGATCACAAAGTTGACTGGATTGCTACATGTATGTTGCAAATTTGATACAATCAATATACAGAAAGGTGAGATGTTCAGATATGCATGATCCAAGGTCACACAAGAGCTTATTGTAGTAGTCTCAGTACATTACCAAGAACTCAGCAATAAAATAATTTGGTTCAGTGTGCCCTACCTAACGAGTACAATTAAGTGCCTACCAACTTTCTTGAAATGAGACTGGAATTGCAATGAGCTCACAGTTGTAAAAATTCTACCCTTTTCTATAATAAAATATATTTCGTTTAATGTGATCTTAAACACTTCAAGTTTCAAGGATAATTACAAACCATTCTAATGTCAAAACACAAAGAAAAATGTGGTAAGAGTTTAAAAATAATGTGACCATGAAGATTTAAAGACCTTAAAATTTGAATCCATGTTTATATTTAATATAGTTGTTTTGTAATCCATACAATAGTCCACATGAAGATAATCTTAGAGTATTCTTCTTATATTGATATTTTTGTAATTTTAACCTATCCTTTGAGACATCTTCTACAGATACATTTTAATAAATTCTTTATCCTAAGGTCCATGTTTATGAAAACTAATTTTTTTTTCACTGAAACAGAACAAATTTTTACTGGCTTGGAATCATACACATAAGGTGGTCCTTATTTCTAAACATTTCTTGATCTGCCTAAAGTTCTTCTTAGCCCCTTTCTTAGATGACAGTAGGAAAGTGGTAGAAACTCAGAGCTGCAGGGAGTTAAAGGCCAACTCTTCCCATTCTCCCAGAACAAGGAGCAAAGCTCAGAGTTCAGGGTCTGGTCCCACTGGGCAATACAGTGGCAAAGCATGGATGTCCTCTGACTCTGATGATTTTCTTCCCTTTGCCCTCCCATCTATACTGTACACAATAAATGAATGCACTATTAGGTTGTCATCCTCATGATGGGGAACAGACATGGTCCCAAGATGACTATTGCCTGTAGTCTATAGCCTCATGTAAGAACTATTACAAAAATGTCCATGCTGGAAAGGCAAGGAGCGGGACTTGGTATTGTTTCTAGAAAAGTATTTTATTCTGTCAATTTAGTTTAGTTTTAACCCATGAAAATACAATGTAAAATACAGTAGATTACATCTAGTCATAAAGTTACTATAGCTGGGCATGGTGGTATACACCTTTAATCCCAGCATTTGGGAGGCAGAGGTAAGAGCATTGCTATGAGTTCAAGGCCAGCTTGAGAATACAGAGTGAATTCCAGGTCAGCCTGGGCTAGAGTGAGACCCTACCTTGAAAAACAAGCAAACAAACAAACAAACAAAAGTTACTAGAGACTTAACAGGTAAGCCAGAAAACACTAGTACATATGTACCTATCTATACATTTTCCCAAGTAAATTTTAAAACAAATCGGTCCCAACATGATACTTTAATCTTACCTTGGAAAATGAAGGGCAGACATTTCTGCAGTTTATTTTTGGGGGATTGGGAGACAAAGTTAGGGTCAGAAATAATGGCCTCCTACAGACTCCTAGCTAACAAGTGGCAGAATTGAGGCTAAAAGCTCCTTGCTCTCCATCCCACCCCACCCTTCCTGCATTTCCCACACCACTATGCTGTCTGGATAAGCTTACTACTTTCAAATCCTTTTGTTATATGCGTGGAACAAGATGAAGGCTAAATGCAAGGTCACAAACTTTCAGAATACCACTACAAAACCAATTCTGATCCATGAGATAAAGCTGCTACCCACGGTGGATGCACTCACCACCCACTATCAAGACCACGATCAGCAGCCTATGTTATCAGGCAGGATCCTCCCGCTACGGTCGATCGGGCATTCCATACACACTCCTCTTCTTTCCTAAGAAAACCAGAAACACCTGGACCATGTTAGGTCACTTCTGGGTTTCCACAGCTGTGCTTTATGCTTCTCCCCTCTTAAAAAGTTGACATTCTGGAAACATCTTGATATTCAGCCAAGAAAACAAGAGCCTTTAATTTTGTACATGGACATTTCTATATGTTCTGGCAAATCAGTGGGGAGAGTGAGATGGAAATTATTCCTTATGGTGTAAAAATAAAAATGTGAATAATCCAAAAAAGAGTCATGATCTTATAGTGAGGCTATATGAAGGAGAAAAGATATTTCCCTCCTAAACAACCCTCTTCAGTATAATTATTTTGTTTTGTTTTTTAGAGTTTTTTTTTTTAACAGGTTCTCATTATGGACCCCTGGTTGGTCTTTAACTCGCTGCAGAGACAAGGAGGGCCTTGAATTTGCAATGATCTCTTGCCTGTGCTTCGCAAGAGCTGGGTTAAAGGCACCCATCTGTAAGTCTAGCTTAGGGCTTCTTTTCTTTTTTTCTTTTCTTTTCTTTTCTTTTCTTTTCTTTCTTTTCTTTTTTTTTTTTGAGAGAGACACACACAGAGAGAGAGAGAGAGAGAGAGAGGGAGAGGAAGACAGAGAATGGGTGCGCCAGCAGTCTCTCAGCTGCTGTGCAAGATATCCAGATGCGTGTGCCCCCTTGTGGGCAAGTGCGGCATTGCGCCCTTGCGTCACTTTTGCATCTGGCTAAATGTGGGACCTGGAGATTGGAACCAGGTTCTTAGGCTTCTCAGGCAGGCGCCTTAACCGCTAAGCCATCTCTCCAGTCCAGGGCTTCATTTCTTAATGAACTTGCTGAGTAGTGCCCAGTGAGTAAGTTCAAGCTGACTCTTCCACCGGGGCCATCTGTGATGTGGGCCATGCAGCTGTGTCTCAGTTCTATGGATCCTCTAGCATGTCTCTCTCAAAGGGACACTTGAAAAATCTCACTCCAAGCAGAGGACAGGCAGCCAGGGGTAGGGTGGCCCTGCTTATTCTGTAACCACTATTTCTCTGGTTGAAAAGCTTATGATGTCAAATTAGTCATCAATTTAGTTATTTTTTTTTTCATAAGCCTACGCTCTATGCATATAATGTGGAGATGTAAAATATCCAAGTCATGGGAAGAGCACAACACTGAAGTTTGGCAAGCTTCAGAGCAAATTAGACATTAACCAAATACCATTTACCTACCCAGGCTTGGAGCTGAAAATTACCTTATTGCAAACAAGGAAAGGAAGTTTTTCTCCCAAGGCAGTTGAAAAACTCTGAAACAGAGTGTGAAACAAGAACTCAGTCATTTTTTGCCCCATAGCAAGAACAGGCCAAGGTGCCTGGAGGGATTGAGTGGCAAGTGCAGCAATTATGACATATGTGCATTACCCAGGAGGCAAAAGCCATAGGGAGAGGGCAAATTCACCTGCTACTGTCTAATTTGCTTGGGCAAATTGTTTTATACATATATATTTATTTTCTTTTTTATATTTTTTATTTTTATTGTATTTATTTATTTATTTGACAGAGCGAAAGAGGGAGAGAGAGAATGGGCACAGCAGTGCCTCCACCCACTGCAAACGAACTCCAGACGTGTACACCCCTTGTGCATCTGGCTAATATGGGTCCCAGGTAATTGAACCTGGGTCCTTTGGCTTCTCAGGTGAATGTCTTAACTGCTAAGCAATCCCTCCAGGCCTGTATATTTATTTTCAATCAAGTTTAGCTACGTACTTGTAAACCAAGATGAGGGCAAATATGTCTCTTATTAAAAGTCCAGGACTAGGGCTCAATTGCAGAGCACTTACCTAGACTGCATGAGGCCCTGTGTTCAGACTCCATTCCTAAAAAGAAATCCTCACATTTTAAAAAAGATTCACGCACATAAATAATGTGGGTCCCTTCCCCATGGTATATTTTAATTTCTTCGACCACACCCACATGGTGACCTTGACTAAGTGATAGCCAATTAACAACAGATTCCCTGCACCAGCCTCTTTCTTGCAGTTGTCCAGAACTTTCCTCTATTTTCCCTGATGCTGCATGATTCTGGTCCACCCAGCCTTGAACTCCACTTTGTCTCCCATCAGCCAATCTACGGGTGACCATGTAAATTGAATGACAGCACCACTGTGTGCTGGTTTTAAGCCTCTGTGTTTCCTAAAACCAGCAGAGCAGAGTCACCCTTTGCCTTTCTCCATTCTTGAACACCCAGATCATCGCTTCCTCCTCTCCCTGTCCAGCTGTAGTCCTCAAGACCCAAACTGCAGTTCCAACCTGACCTAGATCCTACTCCCTGTGGAGCTGGGGGTGGGGCATATGATACATATATATTAATGCTCTTGTTACCCTATCAAGGTGTCTCACAACATGGAAATAAATTGGTAGACTACCTTCCTTGTGAGAAGGTCACAGGAAATAAGAAGATATTAATGAATTGGTATGCAAAAATCAAGAAGAAAATAGGGCAGGCACTGAAGAGCATGACTGCCTCTTTATTCTTTTTTAACTTTTAAAAATATTTTATTTTATTTATTTGAGAGAAAGAGGCAGATAGTGATAGATAAATTATATATATATGGAGAGAGAGAATGGGCGTGCCAGGGCTTCCAGCCACTGCAAACAAATTCCAGACATATGCACCACCTTGTGCATCTGGCATACATGGGACCTGGGGAATTGAACCTGGGTCCTTTGGCTTTGCAGGCAAGCACCTTACCCACTAGGTCATCTCTCCAGCCCCTCTTTATTCTCAATAGCCACATGCAGTGCTATGATTACTCCTATGCATATAACTCTGATGCCACTCCTCGAAGACACTTTAACTATCATCTGCCTTCGCTGAGATCACACTGGTAATAATGATATTCACAATATTTCAGAAGGTAATTCCAAACACAATCATTGCCAGGGCCATAAACAAAGTCATTAGGAAAATCTAATTAATATGCTTATGCATTTTGCTAGGAAGGTGATAGCTATTCAAGAGGAACTGCCATTCATGTTGGTGGGAAAGGAAATTAGTGCACTCACCATGGAGTTTCCTTAAGAGTAAATTTAGGGTTGGGGAAATGGCTTAGCGGTTAAGACATTTGCCTGTGAAACCTAAGGACTCTGGCTCAATTCCCCAGGACCCACATAAGCCAAATGCACAAGGGGGTGCATGTGTCTGGAGTTTGTTTGCAGTGGCTGGAGGCCCTGGAGTGCCCATTCTCTCTTTCTCTCTGCCTCTTCCTTTCTCTCTCTTTCTGGCTCAAATAAATGAATAATTTTTAAAAAAATAATTTAGAAGTATTCATGAGTCCCCAGACCACTCAGACTACCTGATGGCAACTAATGGTTGCTGGAAGAAGGGGGTCAGGTGCATTAGTGATGTAGCTACTGGTAAGATGCCCGTTCCGTGGTAAATAGCCTTTTACCCATGATCATGCAAGCAAGCCTAATTTAACTCAATGGATTAAAAAAAAAGGAGGGAATGTAAGATGGAGATTAATGGGGAAGAGACAAGAGAGGGTAACTAGGTGAATAAGATCAAAATACATCATGGGCTTGTATGAAAATGCCAAAAATAGAAAAAAAAATAAAAATTTAAAAATAGAACTGTGATATGATCCAGTTTCACCAATTCTGAATATAGACCTGAAGGAATCCAGACCAGCACACCATGCTTATTGCAGTCTTATTCACAACAGCCAAGCTATAGAACCAGCCTAGATGTCCATCAACAAGTTAATGAATTTAAAAAGGTAGGATATTTGTATATAAATGAACACATATTATTCATCCATAAAAAAGAATAAGAGAACATGATCTGCAGGAAAATGGATGGAACTGGAGATCTATGTTAAGCAAAAAAGAGGCTCAGAAAGACAGGCATCATTTTATATATATGGAATCTAGATTTTTTTAAAGTGTGAAGTAGAAAGACTACTTGGGAAAAGGAAAGGGGACTAACCAGAGGGGTTAGGAAAGACAAGAGAAGTAACAGGAGGGTAAATATATTCAAAGTCACATATATATATATATGATGTTATAATGAAACCCCTTATTGTATACAATAAGCATACACTCATCAAATGTTTTAAAGAATACAAAAATAGGGCTGAAGAAATGGCTTAGCGGTTAAGGTGCTTGCCTGCGAAGCCTAAGGACTCATGTTCAACTCTCCAGGTCCCACGTAAGCCAGACGCACAGTGACGCAAGCATGCAAAGCTGCATATGCACACAAGATGGTGCATGCATCTGGAGTTTGAGGCCCTGGTGTGCCAATTATCTCTCTCTCTCTCCTCTGATAAAAAATACAAATAAAATTTAAAAAACACAAAAATAATTATTTTAAAATATCATAAATAAAAAGAAAAATATGTAAATATTACCTTTTTTAAAAAAAGAATATCCCTCATTCTATCAGAGGAAGTATTATAGACTGGGGAGATACCTCAGCTGGTGATTTGAGTTTGATCCTCAAAACTGCATTTGAAAAAGGCAAAGCATACTCGCACACACTTGTAATTCTATGGCTGGTGAGGTGGAGACAGCAAGATCTCTAAGGCTTACTGGTTGGCCTGTCTAGCTTATATGGTGAGCTCCAGGTCAAAGAGAGACCCTGATTCAAATAAAGAAAAAAGAGGGCTGGAGAGATGGCTCAGTGGTTAAGGTGCTTGCCTACAAAGCTTAAGGACCTGAATTAAATTCCCCAGGACCCACCTAAAGCCATATGTACAAGGTGGCGCATGTGTCCAGAGTTTGTTTGCAGTGGCTGAAGGACCTGGCACACCCATTCTCTCTCCTTTTCTCTCTCTCTCCCCACCCCCGCCTCGTTCTCCCTTAAATAAATAAATATATTAATAAAAAAAGAAAAAGTGGATAGTATTTCTAAGGATGACACCTGAGGTTGTCCCCTAGCCTCCACATGTCGGTGCACGTATGTGGACCCCCCCCACAACACACACAGACATGCACACACATTATAGATGAGGGTAGGATCTTAGGGTTCTTAAAAACTAGCAGTGAAACAATTGAGAAGGCAAGGCAAGAGAAGTGACTCCTGGACCCCCAAGTGTGGGTCTGAGCTGGGTATGGCACGTGGCTGGAAAGGATGCTATAGAGGGAAGCCGTGCAATGGAGAAGCAAAGACAATACCAACAGATACATCTTATAAAGAAACCCACCGCTAAGAAGGCTAGACAGGCACAGTGTGCTGGGTCCAATGGATGCTCAAGCCCCACCTGGGTTCCCTCAGCCATTGTTCCCAGCTGCTGATGGCCTGTCAGGAAGTGACCCCAGAACCAAGCACAGCTATAAGTCACAGGGAGGTGTCGATCCTCACCGGAGAAAACTATGTCTCTATTCATCATCGCAGTCTGCATGCTGGGCTAGTGGGGCCTGTTACAGCATCTGCTCCCGGAATTCCGTATAATTGATAGTTATGACCCAAAACGTATTTCTTCAGATCTCATGTTTGAAGCCTCTTGCCAAAGGCTACATTTTTAAGTCACTGTGACCTACCATGACTCACACACACACACACACACACACACACACACACACACACACACACACTAGTTCATAGGAGTTCTACAGGGTGTGTAAAATCTGCCCAGCAAGGCCTTTAGCTTGCTTCTCTACTTGCTGTGTGCCTGGTATGCTGACGAGGTGGCAACTAACTGGAGTTCAGGTTTGCACAGGGCTGTAGGAGTGCAGGGTAGTTACGAAGAAACATTGGCCAATGAAAGCAGGAGCTGATCAATCTGTCCTTCTCTCCTCTTTCCCCTAGGACAATGCTCTGAATCATAGTAATTTGTCTCTGAAGATGTCCTAAAAGATTGCCCAATCACCAGCGCTATTGCAAAGTTGTAGCGAACCTGGAAGGCAGAAGGCACCCTTAACATTCATTCTCCCTTCCAGGCATGCTCAATTTTCCTTTATTATTGTTTCTTTCAAATATTCTCATTAGGCTGGAGAGATGGCTAAGCAGTTAATGCACTTGCCTGTGAAGCCTAAGGACCCAGGTTCAATGCTCCTGTTCCCATATAAGCCAGATGCACAAGGTGGTACATGTGCCTGGAGTTTGTTTGCAGTGGCTAGAGACCCTGGCACACCCATTCTCACTCTCTCTCTCTCTCTCTCTCTCTGTCTCTCTCTCTTTCTCCCTGTCTCTAATAAACAAATTTTCAAAAATTCTCATTCAAATGATAACATGTCTTTGTCTTGTTATTTTAAGGAAAATATTTCCTCATTTAAATGGGCCAACAGAGGTGACATCCTATGCTCTTGCACCATGTGTAAGTGGAAAAGCTGGAATTAGAAGTCACCTACCTCAACCATGATATTTAGATGATATGAGGACAACGGAATAAGTGAAACTAGGAGGAAACAAAGACAGGCACATTTAAACTCCAAAAGAAGAAATGAGGATGAAGACAGGGGATTGAGCAGCAGATCCTGGGATTACTGGCTGTTGGCCACCGGAGAATACCCAAAGTTGCTCATTATTCAGCCTGCCGCCTTCTCATTCATCACAAAATGCAATAACCTCCAGACTCCATTATTCTGGAAGAAAAAAACTGCCTAAAGAAGGTAGAGGCTTGAGACTGGGAAGATGGCTTGGTGTAATTTTTATTCAAGTAGACTGTTTCTAAAACAGACCCAACACATCATTGGCTATTTCACAAAAGACTTCTCATACTAGCTCTTTGATGCAGAGATAAAGACTGAAGTTCAAATCAGTTATAATAATTCTTGTGTTTTTTATTACCTACATTATTCCTTCCTTCTATAGAGCTTTTATTCAAGTACATTTCAAATGAAAAATTCCTCTGCATGGGCTGGAGAGATAGCATAGTGGTTAAGGCACTTGCCTGCAAAACAAAGGACCCAGGTTCGATTCACCAGGATATACATAGGCCAGCTGCACAAGGTGGTGCATTCATCTGGAGTTCGTTTGCAGCATCTAGAGGCTCTGGCATGTCCCTTCTCTCTCTATCTGCCCCTTTCTCTCTCCCCCTCTCTCTCAAATAAATAAAATATAAAATTTTTAAAAATCCTCTACATAAGAAATGTCCATGGAACAACCTGATGGGGAAATTCCATGAGCACCCACAAATAAAGGTAAGTTTTAGGACATTTGTTTCTACTTTGATTTCTTTTACTGCTTTTAGGAGCTTTGGGTTTTCACCCTGTGCAGAGATGAAAAAAAGATAGCCAATGTATGTTTTTCAGTTCTAGCTCATGGATCACAAAATAATTTTCTCCAGTTTGGAGGAAGATTGGCCACACATTACCAAATAAATCTGCTCTGGCAAATTGTGCATGGTCTCTCTGGAGAACTATTAAGCAGATGATTCAATAATTTCCTTGGACTCTAATAATCTCCTTGCTCATCTCCTTGAACCCCCATTCTAGTCTCTACAACATGTCTGAATTGGGGCAGCACTACTGTCTCATTCACCCTCCTTTACACACCCTTCCCACAATTCCTTCACTCTACCATGATCACAAGAGCATCAGTCCATAATAAAACTCCATGCCTAAGATGCAAATGTGGGGCAGTGGTTGAGCACTTGCCTGGCATGAGGCCTTTGCTCAATCTCTTAACTCTGTTAAATAAATAAAAAGTTAGTAAGTAAGCAAATACACACATATACACATGTATGCATACATACATACATACATACATACATACATACATACATACCCACCATGGCAATCAAAGAAAATTCTAGAAATGATTCCAGAAATGAATAAGCCTATATATATTAAAAAATCTTTCCTTAAAAGGGCGAGTGTTGGGCTGGCTGGGAGATGGCTCAGCAGTTAAAGGCACTTGTCAGTCCTGGTTGAATTCCTCAGGCATCTAAGTAAAGCCAGACACAAAAAAGTAGTGTGGGCATCTGGTGTTCATTTGTAGTGACAAGAGACCCTGGTGTGTCCAGACATATACACACATGCACACTCATATGTGCAAATAAATAATTGGTTTTTAAAACTGAGCATGGCACACATGTTTGTCAAGGAAGAGGAAGTGTTCAGAATCCTTATGTGAGTCTCTCTCTCTCTCTCTCTCTCTCTCTCTCTCTCTCTCTGCATCTGCCATCATTGCCACTATAAACTTTTATGGAGATTAAGGTAGTTTTGGATAGGAAAATAAGTAGCCTGGCCAAGACCAAGAGCCTGGCCAAGAGGCAAGGGTGTGTGTGTGTGTGTGTGTGTGTGTGTGTGTGTGTGTGTGTGTGTGTAGAAAAGTGCTGTTCAACTCTGTGCCTTGATTATGAGGTTGGTGAAAACTTCAGTGACCAAAAATACATCTGTGTGGGCCACGGTCACTTGAGCTTCTGAAGCTGCCTCACTCTCCCTGCCCAATTGCCAACTGGGACACAGCTGGAATTTGAACTTCTGCTTAAGCCATGGGCCTTAAGAAGGTTGAGTGCCATTGCATCAGGACAGCACTGATCACAGAAGACACATGGTGATCAAAGCACTCCATCTTCCTGTGAAATAATCACTACTACCTGAGAAAACAGAACCATGCACGTTAAAAAAAAAAAAAAAAAACTTGTCTGTACAGAAATAGATCTTAAGGAAGAAGAAAAAATAAGTAAACCTTTCTTGGCTTCCTTTGTCCTTTAAAAAAATTTTAAGTATTTTATTTACTTTGATTTCAATGGTGCCTTGGCATCCACTCAAGTCACTTGAACATAGCCAAGTGGTTCCCGTGGCATCCAAAGTGCACAGACCAAAGGACTCTGAGAACTCCAAGGAAGGGCTATCACTCACTTGAGCACCTTCTGTTTTAAGGAGAGTTGCCACTGTGTTCCTCTTATGAATCCAACTTTTTCTTTTTCTTTCTATTTTCTTTTCTTTCTGATGTGTGCTCGTATATGTAAGTACAGGTGTGTATATGCTAAGATGTGCAGTTTTCTCCTTCCACCTTCTTTAGGGCAGGGTCTCTCACTGTTTTCTGCTGCTTTCACCAAGTCACCAGACTGGCTGGACTGTGAACTTCCGGGATTCTTTTGTCTCAGTCTCCCATCTTGCTGTAGGTGCACTGTGATTACAGATGCCCACTACCAAGTTCAGCTTTGTGTGAGTTCTAGGGATTCAAACTAAGGTCATCCCTTTTACCCACTGAGCCACCTCACCAGGTATGAGTGTGTTCTGTGCATCATCAAGTGTGTGAGTACAGTCATGTATATGCCACAGCACACGTGTAGAAGTGTGGGGCCAACTTCTCATGTTGGTCCTCACCCTCCAACTGGTTTGAGGCAGGGTCCCCTTGTTGTTTGCTACCATGTATGCATTAGGCCTTGCCCTCAAGCTTCTGGGTATAGGAGCACTTGGGTACACTACCAGCTTTAGATGGACTCTGAAGATCCAAACTCAGTTCCCCACACATGCACAGCAAGCTCTTTATCTACTGAACCTTCTCAGCCCTTTCTTTTTTAAAATTATTTTTGTTTATTTGCCAGCAGAGAAAAATAGAGAGAAGAAAGACAGGCAGAGAGAATGGTGTGCCAGGGCCTTCAGCCACGGTAAACAAACTCCAACATGTGCCACTTTGTGCATCTGGCTTCATGTGGGTACTGGAAAATCAAATCCAGGTTTGCAGGCAAGTACCGTAACCACTGAGCAAGCTCTCCATCCCTCTTTTGTTTTATTTTGAGACAGGGTTTCATGTGTCACGGCTGGCCTCCAACTCACCATATAGTCAATGATGATTTTGGAATTCTGATCCTCCTGCCTCTACCTCTCAAGTGCTGAGATTACAAGCGTATGAGTGTGCCTGGTTTTTGAGGTGCTAGAGAGCAAACCTAGGGCCTTGTGCTTTCTAGGCAAGGCAAGGACTCTACAAACTGAGCTACATCCCCAATCCAGCCTACATAATGTAATTGTTACTAAAATTGATTGAGAGGGAACCAGGAAGGAGTGGGCTGAGCTGTTTGACAATATTCAGTACTGGAAAACTAACCTATGTTGCTGAGATTTGGGGCTGAAGATGCCACAGTACAACACTGTCAATGAAACATTTCTCCATGGGAGAATGCTATGTGAGGGGTCCAGACAGATCACAGCTATAAAGCCCATCGATCTTCACGGGTGGAGGATAAAGGAAGTGATACAGTGACCTCCTCTATGATTCCTCTCTTTCAAATCTACACTCAAGGGGACACCAACCTGACTAAAAGAAAAATAAGAAAGCAAAGAAGTATTACTGAGAATTTACTTAACACTGGGAGATATGGAGAAGGAAAGAGAGAATGCATTCAGAAAGAAAAAGAAAGCAACATTTTTCTTAAAATATTATATCAAAAAGTCTGGTAAAGTTGTCACATAAGGAACTGCTGTGTGGAAGATAATCACAACAGTATTTTCGGGTGAAGATGATCACGACAGGACTTCTGTGTAGAGATAATCACAACAGGACTTACGGGCAGTGATGGGTGATGATCACAACAGGACTTCCGGGTGGAAAAGAAAGAGAGCTATCTTGTGGGACTTCTGAAAACAGAACCAAGCCTAAGATTCTGCATAGTAAAAGAAGGAAAACAATAGAGTTGTCTATCACTAAAACATGCAGCATCAATAAAAAGTGCTTTTCAACACAAGGCATATTTTAACAGAAGCTAGATGACTCCATCCTAAGAGAATGTCTATTTGGAATGATAATGGAACAACATTTCCAGCTAAAAGCTTCAATAATTCTCAGAGCACTGGAAATTATAATTAAAAATTTTCAAAATTAAAAAAGCTGGAACCAAATCATCAAATTTACCCAAACTGCCTTTCAAGTAAAAATATTCATTGGTTTCCCCATTTGCCAAAGGATGCTTTGAGCATATACACCCATGTGCTCTTAGTAGTGGTACCAGGATGGATTAAGATGTTCTCATGGCAGGTGAATTATTGTGGGATCCTATACTTTACAAATGTACAGGATTTCAGAAAGTAATAGATTAAATAAAGAAAATGAGGGCTGGAGAAATGGCTCAGTCTGTAAAGTGCATGCCACCTAAGCATGAGGACTTGAGTTCTGAGCCCAAGTACCCACATAAAAAGCCAGACACACTGGTCCATGTCTGTAATCCCAGTAGAGGGCAGGTGGAGAAGGAGGATCTCTGAGGCTCGCTGGCAAGGTCACATAGTCAAATTGGTGAGTCCTGGGTTCAGTTGTATCTCAAAAAATAAGATGGAGAGTAATTGAGAAAGATGCTTTATGTCAATATCTGGCCTCTATAGAACATGCACATGTACACACACACACATTGAAACATGCATAGATACATAAACACCACATACATATATATGCAAAAACAAAAAGAAAAAAGAAAATGACAGAGTACTAGAACAGCAAGTAGAAGGGAGGCTGCTGCTTTGCCAGGGTGATCAGGGAGCTACACTCTTGGAAAATATCATCTGAGTGTAAAACCTGAATGAATCAAAAAGGAGTCCATGCTGAGATCTGTGAGAGAAAGGGAGGGAGATCTCAAGAGGAAGGGCTCCTTAGGCACAAAGTTTCTTGATTCAGAAACAACATGAAGTGGAGTCCATGAGAAAGGCAGATTCAGGTCATGTAGGGTTGTGCAGACCATGGTGAGACATTTGGATTCCACTCCTGTGGCCATAGAAAGCCAGCAGAAAATGACATCAGGAAAGCCATGTGGTCTAAATTATTTTGTTCAATTACTATGACTACTGTGTAGAGCAAGGCTGTCAGGAGTAAAGGTCAAAGCAAGAGAGCTTCCATCCTTAGAAGCACACAGTTCTAGAAAATGATAGCTGGGTTAGTAACTCACTCCAAATGCATGTTAGCTATTCTTTAGACATCACACAATTGAAGAGTATGTTTGTGTATACATATTTATGTATCTATGTACCTGGATATCTTGGAAAGGATACACATGCTATTTTTAAAACTGAGAAGAGTAGTTAACTAGAAAGCAACCTTCAATATCCATATGGATCAAATTATGGAGAATTTAGCAAAAAAAAAAAAAGATAAAATAAACAAAGTTTCATTTTATTTACCTCAAACACGTTCCAGGTATTATGAAGGCAGGTCAAAAGTCCGTCACTTCTAGTTCTATCATTAGATCTCATTGATGATGAGATGGGCAATATGACAGCTGTAGAGATGGGCCTTCCTCTCCAGTAAGAAGACAACATGGGAACAAGCCACAGACTCAACCTGTAACAGCTTCATTGCCTGCCACAGAGCTACCTAGAACAATTAATAAAACAAGTGAGAGTCTTCTCTGGGTTTACTAAACAGGAGAGAAATACAAGCTAACTGACAACACATTCATTATCACTGCTTTACATTTTAATTTGAGGAAAATTTGAAGTTGCTTGGAAATTGCAGGATATAGGACCCATTCATACCATGTGTTAAACATTGGTTTATGTGCAGATGGATAAACCATCAGTCATTTGGACTTAGGTGGGAAATCCTTGCTTAAGTCATCCATACTCCCTAGTAGTAATACTACCTACACTAAGCAGGATTGCAAGGAGCTTTTTCTTTTTCTGTGACCTGATTTTGAGAAAAACATGAGCAAGCAAGTTTTATAACAGCACTAGAGAACCCTGTCATTTCTAATAAATAAGAATCACTGGACAGCATGAACTATCTTCTGTCTGGCACATGCATGATGACCAAAGTAACTCATGAAAGCCTGGGTCACTCAGAGTGCTGCAAGACAGCAGAGAAGTTGAAACAAACAAGGGGAAAAGGAATATGGGTGTTTGGGGGTGGGAGGCAGGGAATAGAAGCATTGAAATAGATGAGGCAGTTCCCAAGCTTGTAAAATAATTCCTGTACTGAATTTTTTCAATCTATTCACACTTCCAGGGGTCCTGAGCCTTTCATGTCACTATCATTCAATTGTAAAAACTTCAAGAAGACTGTTGTCATTTTATGTCTATTGAGTGGTTTAAGCTTGAAAGGTATTCAAAATACCCTCTTGGGCTGGAGAGATGGCTTGGCAGTTAAGGCACTTGCCTGCAAAGCCTAATGACCTGGGTTTGATTACCCAGTACCCATATAAGAAAACAGAATACCTAAAGTAGGTGACCAAGTGGCAGATACAACAAAGAGAAAGACAAACTAATAGGAAGGTATGAATGGTAATTTCAAGATATTTGGGTCACAATGAAAAGATCAAACATAAGATTTCAGGGTATAGTAGGAGAAGAATTTCACACTAAAGGCATAGTAGGAGTTTTCAACAAAATCGTAGAAGAAAATTTCCCCCAAATTAGGAAGGAGATGCCAATGCAGATACAGGAAGCCTTTAGAACACCAAACAAACAAAACCTGGAAAGAACCTCTCCCCACCATATTGTAATTAAACTACCAAAGACACAAACCAAAGAAAAGATATTGAAAGCAGTTAGAGAGAAAAATCAAGTTACACACAAAGGCAAGCCCATCAGATCACAGCAGATAACTCAATACAACCTTCAAAAGCCAGAAGGGCTTGGAATGATGTATTCCAAGTTCTGAAAAATAACAATTGTCAACGATGGTTACTTTATCCTACAAAGCTATCCATTCAAATAGATGGAGAAATAAGGACATTCCACAACAAAAGCAGGCTAATAGAATATCTGAAGACAAAACCAGCTCTACATAAAATAATTGAAAGCATCCTCCATGCTGAAGAGAAAGAAAAGCACATATATAAGGAACCTGGAAAAAACAAACCATACTCAAATACTAGTTAATACAAGAGAGCAAAGGTAAAACCAGAAGAACTACAAAACAAGAAAAATGGCAAAAATAAATACACACCTTTCAATAATAGCTCTCAATATCAATGGCCTCAATGCCCCAACCAAAATGCATAATTTTGAAGACTGGGTTAAAAAGCAGGATCCTTCAATTTGTTGCCTCCAAGAAACTGACCTTTCTACAAAGGATGGACACTATCTTAGGGTGAAAGTTTAGAAAACAGTGTTTCAAGCAAATGGGCCTAGAAAACAAGCAGGGGTCACTATCCTAATATCTGACAGGGGAAACCTCAGACCAACATTAGTTAGGAAAGATAGGGAAGGTCACATTATATTGATTAAAGGAACACTCCAACAGGAGGACATTACAATCCTAAACACATATGCACCTAACGTGTATGCTACCAGTTTCATCAAACAAATGCTATTAGAACTAAGGTCACAGATAACAGCAAACACTCTCATCAACTGATAGGTCATCTCAGCAAAAAATAAACAGAGATGCATCTGTATTAAACTAGGTCATAGAACAAATGGACCTAATAGACATATACAGGACATTTCATCCAAAAATGCTGCAGAATACACCTTCTTTTCAGCAGCACATGGAACATTCTCTGAAATAGACCATAAATTAGGAAACAAAGCAAATCATAACACATACAAGAAAACTGAAATAATTTCTTGCACTCTATTTTATCACAATGGGATCAAACTAGAAATCAATAGCAAGAAAAGCTATAGAACATACACAAAATCATGCAAACAAAAAAATACACTACTAAATGATGAATGGGTCAATGAAGAAATCAAGAAGGAAATAAAAAAATTCATAGAATCAAATGATGAGAACACAACATACCAAAACCTTTGGGACACAATGAAGGCAGTCCTAAGAGGGAAACTTATAGCTTTAAGTGCCTATATTAAGAAATTAGAGAATTCACAAGTAAACAATTTAATGCTTCACCTTAAGGCCTTGGAAAAAGAAGAAGAAGACAAACCAAAAATTAGAAAATGGGAAGAAATAATAAAGATTTGGGCAGAAATTAATGAAATAGAAACAAAAAAAAAAAAAAATCCAAAGAATCAATGAAACAAAGAGTTGGTTCTTTGAAAGGATAAACAAGATTGTTACACCCTTAGCAAATCTGACCAAAAGAAAGAGAGAAGAGACACAAATTAATAAAATTAGAGATGATAAAGGCAACATAACAACAGATACCAGAGAAATTTTAAAAATCATAGGGACATACTATAAGAACATATACTCCACCAAGTTTAAAAAGCTAAAAAAATGGATGATTTCCTTGATTTATATGGCCTGCAAAAATTAAATCAAGATGAAATTAACTAATGAAATAGACCTATAGCAAGTATGGAGATCGAAGCAGTAATAAAAAAATCTCCCAACTAAAAAAAAGTCCAGGCCCAGATGGATTCACTGGTGAATTTTACTAGACTTTCATGGGCAAACTAACACCAATGCTTCTCAAACTTTTCCAAAAAATTAGGAAAGGAAGGAATACTACCAAACTCCTTCTAAGAAGCCAGTATCACCCTGATACCAAAACCAGACAGATAGAACAAAAAAGAAAATTTCAGACAGATCTCCCTCATGAACATAGATGCAAAACTTATTAACAAAATATTGGCAAACAGAAGAATATATCAGAAAGATCTTTCACCCAGAGCAAATAAGCTTTACCCAGAGATGCAGGGATGGTTCAACATATGCAAATCAATAAATGCAATATATTAAATAAATGGACTGAAGGACAAAAATCACATGATCATCTCATTAGATGCCAAAAAAGCATTTCACAAAATCCAACATCCCTTCATGATAAAAGTCCTACAGAGACTGGGAATAGAAGGAATGTATCTTAACATAATAAAAGGTATCTATGGAGCAGAAGAGATTGCTTAGTGGTTAAGGCATTTGCATTTGCAAAGCCAAAGAACCCAGGTTCATTTCCCCAGGACCCACATAAGCCAGGTGCACAAGGGGGCACATGCATCTAGAGTTTGTTTGCAGTGGCTGGAGGCCCTGGCGCACCCTTTCTCTTCCTCTCTCTCTCTCTCTCTTTCTCTCTCTCCCTCTCTCTCAAATAAATAAGTAAAATATATTAAAAAAAATAAAGGCTATCTATGACAAACCTACAGCCAACATAATACTAAATGGAGAAAAACTTGAAGCTTTTCCACTAACATCAGGAATAATACAAGGGTGTCTACTGTCTCTGCTTTTATTTAATATAGTCCTGGAAGTCTTAGCCATAGCTATAAGGCAAGTGACACACAAAAAAGGGATACAGATTGTAAAAGAATAGATCAAGTTATCATTATTTTTATTAGTTATGTACATAATGTGAATACATTCATGTTGGTACCATTGTTAGCCTCCTCCCTGTCCTCCCCCCTCTGAAGGGACATTCCTCATTGGGGAAAGTGGGTTATGCATTGTGGGGGTAGCCATCAGTTATGGGGAAGAAGCAGTGTCTCTGTGCATAATGACCCAACTTATGGCTCTAACAATCTTTCTGCCCCCTTTTCCACAAATTACCCTGAGCCACATTGGGTTCATTTTAGGTTTCTTTCATTGATGTGGTCTTGGGAGCCTCTGTGTATCTGGATATCTGGTTTGGTAGGAGTTGAGTGGTCACTGTGTCTATCTCCTTCACATTTGTGTTGGTACCAGGTTCACCAACAAAGCAGCACTCTTGCTCATTTCCCTAATTAGTCTATGGTTTCAGCTGGGGGCCTGGTGAGGTGTGATGGGCTGGTTCTCTGCTCAGGTCCTGCATCCTCTGAAAAAAGAGAAGCAAATTCTCCAATGGAGAGTGAAGTCAACATAAGATAAATGGGATACCCATTATTACTTTAGAGGGAATTTCATAGGTGTAGGCCCTCTTATAGCCCACGATTGGTGGGAGCTTGATATTAGAGAGCAGGCTCATTTTTTGGATATGGTTTTGACTTGTTTCCCAGTTTCAGCTATGGGTTACATTTCACTGAGCAGATCTGTTAGCCAAATCTAGAGCAGTTGGTAACCCACCATGGCTGTGTGTCACTATTGCACTCGTATGAGCATCATATCAGGTTGTTTGCTGTTGAGTAGCTTAGACCACAAGTTGCTTGGAAAGATGTTGGTCATTTTTCCCAGTCACTCATATAGCACCTTCTGGCACTAGAAAAACTAACTGTCTGAGGACTGACTCTCTTTCAGATCCCAGCCAGGTCACTCCATATTCTTTACCAACAGCATATGGTGTCTTCAACAGTAGAGTCTTACCATGATCCTTTGGTGGGTCATCAAGTACTCTGACAGAAATCTGTCTTCTTTTGGGAAACATAGTAGGTCTCTCTGATCAACAGCTCATCATGGATGTTAACTGTATGCTGGTACTTGGAGTTACAAACCAGCACCACAGGAAAAGAAGGAAGAAAAAGAGGAAATAGAGAAGATGAGAGAGATTAGGGAGAGGTAGAGAGAGAGAAAAAGGAAAAAATTAAGGTTAGTCTTCATCATACCCTCTCTAAGGCCCTGTGATTCAGATGTTCCTTCCCTCTAAGGACCTGATGAAGGTTCAACCTTTTAGTCTGCCTTTCAGGATATATGATTTTATGGTACCATTTCCATTTAGGTCCCATTTTGTATCCCCCCCCTCACCCTCTCCTCCCATCCCACCCTCCCTATTGTCCGGTCCTCAAGATGCTCATTAGGTATGTCAGCATCTCAGGCAGATTCAGGTTAGAAGCCACAGATGATTGAGACCATAGGACAATTATCTTTCTGTGATTGGGTGAGTTCGCTGAGAATGATCTGTTCCAGATTTGACCATTTTTCTTCACATTTCATTGTGTCATTTTTCCTTACTGCTGTGTAGAATTCCATCATGTAGATATACCACATCTTGGTTATCCATTTGCCTAATGATGAACATCTGGGTTGATTCTAGCTCTTAGCTATTATGAATTGAGCAGCTACAAATATGGTAGAGCAAATTTCTCTGAACTGAGGCATGGAGCTTTTAGGGTAAATGCCCAGTAAGGGAATAACTGGGTCTGTTGGTAACTCTATAGTCATCCTTTTTAGGAGTCTCCATATTTCTTTCCATAGTGGTTGTACCATCTTACATTCCCACAACAGTGAATGAGGGTTCCTATTTCTCCACACCCTCTCCAGCATTTGTTTTCATTAGATTTTTTAATGTTCGCTATCCTTACTGGGGTAAGGTGCAATATCATAGTTGTTTTAATTTGCATTTCCCTGATGATTAGGGATGTTAAACATTTTCTTAAGTGTGTGTTTGCCAGTTGTATTTCTTCCTCTGAGAATTTCCTGTACAGTTATCTGCCCCATTTTGTGAGTGGATTGTTTAACTTTTTATTGCTTAGTTTTTTGAGTTCTTTGTAGATTCTAGAAATTAAGCCTCTGTCAGTTGCATAGCCAACAAAAATTTTCTCCCATTCTGTGGGTAATCTGTTGGCTCTGCTTATTGTATGTTTGTCAGTGAAAAAACTTTTCAGCTTCATGAGATCCCAATGGTTGAGTGACTGATTTCTTGAGCTACTGGGCTTTTGTTCAGGAAGTCTTTCCCCATTCCTAGATCATGGAAAGTTCCGCCTACTTTTTCTTCCAGTAGTAGCAGCATTTCTGGTCTTATATTGAGGTATTTGATCCATTTGGACTTGATTATCCAGTTTTGTGTAATAGAGGTTTTTGAAATAAGTTCTGATGATTCTCCCAATTTCATTTATGTCTGTTGTGACCTCTCCTTTTTCATTTCTTTTTTGTTGTTGTTGTTTTTGTTGTTTGGTTTGTTATGTTTTTCAAGGTAGGGTCTCACTCTAGCTCAGGCTGACCTGGAAATCACTATGTAGTCTCAGGGTGGCCTCAAACTCATGGCGATCCTCCTACCTCTGCCTCCCAAGTGCTGGGATTAAAGGCATGCGCCACCATGCCTGGCTCCTTTTTCATTTCTGATTTTATTAATGTGAAGTGTCTCTTTTTTTTTTCTTGATCAAATTGGACAGGGGTTTATCTATCTTATTTATTTTTTCAAGGAACTAGCTCTTTGTTTCCTCAATGTTCTTAATTGTGTTCTTAGTTTTCAGTTCATTAATTTCTGCTCTGATCTTAATTATTCCTTTCCATCTGGAGCTTTTTGGGTTGGAGTCTTCTTGTTTTTCCAGTTCCTTTAGGTGGATGGTTAGGTTATTAATTTTGGATCTCTCTGTCTGTCTTATGAAGGCATTTAGTGCTATGAATTTTCCCCTGAGGACTGCCTTCATTGTGTGCCATAAGTCTTGGTACGGTGTGTTCTCATTGTCATTCATTTCTAGAAATTTTGCAATTCATTTTTTATTTCATTCACTGTCCATTTATTGTTTAAAAGTGTGTTATTCAGTCTCCAGGACCTGGTTTGATTCTTTTTGCATCTTTTGTTGTTAATTTCTAGCAATATAGCATTGTGATCTGATATCATACAGGAGATTATATTAGTCTTCCTAAATGTATGGAGGTAGGCTCTAGGACCCAGTATATGATCTATTTTAGAGAAGATTCCATGGGCTGCTGAGAAGAATGTGTAATCTGTATATTTTGGGTAGAATGTTCTATAGATACCCATTAGGTCTAATTGATCTATGGTTTTATTGAGCTCTCTTATTTCCCTGTTAATTTTCTGTTTGGATGATCTGTCTACTGCTGTAGTGTATTATTGAAGTCCCCAACTATGATGGGGTTGGTGGTTATTTCTGTTTTGCTGTCAAGTAGGTTTTGTTTTATGAATTGTGTTTCACCTGTGTTTGGTGCATAAAGATTGATGATTGTGATATCTTCTTGTTGGATCGTTCCCCTGATAAGTAAGAAGTGGCCTTTTTTGTCTTTTCTGATTACTTTCGGTTTGAAGTCTATTTTATCTGATATTAGTATAGCAACACCTGCTTGTTTCTTATTTCTGTTTCACCCTGAGGAGGTGTCTGTCTTTAGTAGTGAGGTGGGTTTCTTGAAGACAGCAGATTGAGGGGTCTAATTTTCTGATTTTCTAATTTTCTGTTAGCATATGTCTCTTGATGGACAATAACTATGAGGTTTGATTTAATCCCTGACATATTGTGGTTATTTATGTGGTTTGGTGTTTTTTGTTTTGTTTTGTTTTGTTTTGTTTTTGACTTTATAGTTTTTTGTGCCTTCTCTGAGTTTGGTTATTGTGATCTGCTTCTTGTAGGCTCTTGAGGTTAGTAATTTGATTCTTCTGTGTGGAGAATTCCCTGAAGTTCTCTCTGTAGGTTTGGCTTTGTGTTCATATAGTTGTAAAGCTGAGTTTTATTGTGGAAAATTTTTCTTTCACCATCTATTATGAGGGATACTTTTGCTGCATAGAGTAGTTTGGGTTGGAAGCCATAAGTTCTTAGACTTTGCAGTGTCCCATTCCAGGCCCTTCTGGCTTTCAGGGTTTCCATTGAGAAGTCTGAAGTAATTCTGATGGGGTTGCCTTTATATGTAATGTGTTGTTTCTCCCTAGATGCTTTTAGGACTTTCTCTTTGTTATCAATGTTTAGATTCTTAATGATAATATGTCTTGGAGAATTTCTCCTCTGGTCTAGTCTATTTGGAGTTCTGTTAGCTTCTTTGAGCTTGATGGGACTTTCTTTTGAGAGAGTGGGAAACTTTTCTTCAATAATTTTGTTGAGTAAGCTCTCCATGTCTTTGGTCTGAATTTCTTCCCCTTCTGGTATTTCCATGATCTGAATGTTGGGACGTTTAAGGGTATCCCAGTTCCCTCACATCCTGTTCACAGAAATTTTGAACTTATTGAAACTTTTGGACTCATGAACTGTTTCTTCTGTTTTGTCTTCCAGTTCTGAATTTCTGTCCTCTACATGGCTGACTCTATTCTCAAGAGCTTCTATAGAGTTTTGGGCTTGTTCAATTTGGCTTGTATTTTCTACTGTTTTTTAATATATAGTTTCCATCCCTCTGTTGAGGGTAACAGAGTTTGCATGTGGAACTACCATGCACTGGGGTGGGGGTGGAGAGGTGAGAGGGACAGAGCTTGCATGTGGAGCTCCCACGCATGGGGGTGGGGCGGCAGGGGGAATGAAGTTCACGTTTGGAGCTCTGCAGCAGAGCTTATGGAAGGAGGGAATGCTAGCCTGCTGGCCTGGGTCCACCTAGCCTGTGGTTAGTGCAGGAAGATCCTGTGGCTGGGACTGTGGCTAGGATGGCTGCTTGAGGGGATTGGGGGACTGGCAGGCTACCTAAAAGCATGGGAGTCAGTGGATTCCCTACTTTACTCCTCTGTGCCCTCCCCCTGTACCCTGATGAATTCTAAAGGTCTTGCCTTTCCTTCCCCGCCAGGTGAGGCATGGTTAGATGGAAGCCACCTTGATTGGAAGTCCAAGTTATCATTATTTGCAGATGATATGATTCTATACATAAAGGACCCTAAAGACTCTACCAGCAAACTCTTAGAGCTAATAAACACCTATAGCCATATAGCAGGATACAAAATAAACACACAAAAATCAATAGCATTCTTATATGCTAAAAAAAACACAGGGAGGATGAAATCAGAGAATGACTCCCATTCAGAATTTGAATCAATGAATCAATCAATCAATCAATCAATCAATAAAGTACCTTGGGATAAACCTAACCAAGGAAGTGAAGGATCTCTACAATGAAAACTTTAAAACACTCATGCGAGAAATTGCACAAGACACTAGGATATGGAAAGGCATCTGGAATTTGTTTGCAGCAACTGGAGGCCCTAGCATGCCCATCCTTATGTTCTTGCTTTCTCTCCCTTCCTCCCCCACTCTCTCTCCTCTCTTTCCCTCTCTGTCCTTAACAATAAGTAAAATATATTTTTGAAATACCCTTCTCTTCTTTATCTTTCTTTATGCTCTGTGACATCACAGTTTCAATGTAGCTCCACCCACTCTTTCCATGCTCTAATTTCTTATCTTCAAAACACAGTTAGGAACGCTATTCAGCAGTGAATAGAAAAGAATAGGGTAGCTCCTACAATATGATAGGGAGAAAGTGCTCAAAACTTTTCATGGTACAGGGGAATTGCTCTTGAAGGATTTTTTTTATTAGCAGTCACCTTTCTTACAGCTCTATATAGTTACCATCTGGAGTTTGGAAAGAGATGTGTCATTGGAGTAAACATCTGTGCATATGTACACATGCCTACATGTGTTCATGTACAGACAGATCTAATATACAATATATTCTAAATGTGTTATAAATATACAAATAGATACTTAATTTCTAAATAAAATAATTTAAAAGACCACAAATTGATGGTGGCTGTCCACACATTCACTGCTAAACTGGGATGATGATTGCATTCAATCATGAATCATAATCATAAGATAGACATGCAGTGTTGTGGGAGGAACAACCTTTAGATTTGGACTTCATATCACTAATAGCTTGTGATGTGACTTTGGGTAAATTAAACTCTCAGCACCTCTTTATTTGGGGCTGCAACATTACTCGTAAGTTTTATGAAAAGTACTTGGAACTGTGTATGGTACAGGGTAATGGTTATTGTCATGTTTGTTTTTTTATTTTTTCACCATCATTATCACCACCATTAACACATGACTTTCCAGGCAGGAGAGATGGCTCAGCAATTAAGGTGCTTGCCTACAGAGCCTAACGATCCATGTTTGATTCTCCAGGATCCACATAAAGCCAGATGCACAAAGTGCTGCATGCATCTGGAATTTATTTTCAGCAACTAGAGGTCCTGGTACATCCTTTCTCATATTCTTTCTATCTCGCTTATCTCTCTCTCCTTGCAAATAAATAAATGAGATTTTTAAAAAAGATTTAAAATTTTAAAAAATACAACTTTCCAATATCAAGAAACATGCTAGGGGGCCTGGAGAAATGGCTAAGTGGTTAAGGCACTTTCCTGAAAAGCCTAAGGACCCAGGTTCAATTCCTAGTACCACATAAGCCAGATGCACAAAGTAGCACATGCATCTGCAGTTCATATTCAGTGGCTTAAGGCCATGACATACCCATTCTCTCAGTCTGTCTCTTCTCTCTGTCTCTTTCTGCTTGAAAATAAACAACTAAAAATATTTTTAAAAGAAACATGCTAAGAAATGTTGACCCAGCATTAGTTGTGTTTTTGTTTTTGTTGTTGTTTTACTATAAGATAGTTGTGCTCTTCAGTGATTTCTTTTCATAGAATTCAGTAAAGATTTTGCTCAGTTCATGGTTTTGAGTGCTTATTAGATGTGGAGTCAATCTGAATGCTAGATGAAAGCACCTATCACAAGCCAGGTAGATAAGGTCTCTTGGGTCACAGATCTTGCATTCCAGTGTGCAAGCACTACCTCATGCCCACCTTTGTTAAGGGACATTTTAGAGATGTATCAAAGGATAACAAGTCTCAAAGAATGAAAAATATCTCACATACACAGTTTCTTCATCAATAGGAATGAGATTAATATGTTACTGTCCACTATAGCTATGTCTTAAGCACATCATTTTTTTGGGGGGTGGGGGAGGCAAACCCAACAGACTGCCCTTTTTTATGAAAGCTAGAGAGAAAGAGAGAGAATTGTGGCCTCCAGCCACTGCAGTCAAACTTCAGACATCTTGTGTGCATATACGACCTTGCGCATTTGTATTGCCTTGTACATCTGGCTTACATGGGATCAGGAGAATGGAATGTGGGTCCTTAGGCTTCACAGGCAAGCACCTTAACCACTAAGCAATCTCTCCAGCCCTTAGTCACATCATTCTTATATAAATATATCTGTTTTATGAGTCACCAAAAGACTTCATACCGATTTTTCTCTCACTGGTCTTCTTTCTATGGTGACTGGCTAGTAGAAGAAACACACCCTGAGGCTCCCTCACTCCTGACAGGGACACACTTGACTATAAAAGACAGGGGCTGGAGAAATGGCTTAGCGGTTAAAGCGTTTACCTGCAAAGCCTAAGGAACCTGGTTTGATTCCCCAGGATGCATGTAAACCAGATGCACAAGGGGGTGCATGCATCTGGAGTTTGCCCATTCTCTCTTTCTCTCTGCCTCTTCCCCCTCAAATAAATAAAGTATTTAAAAGAAAAGACAAGGGAATATACACAGTATGAGTGAACCCCAAAAGAGATACTATAAAAATTCACCAGCAGGTTATTTTCAAACACAATTCAAGGAAGTGTCAAATCACATTCAATTATAATTTTACTTTCACTAAGCAATTTCATCCCAAAGAACATACCTAGAAGTTATGTACTTTGCCTTGGTAAAGAGTTCTGACATGCATTTGCATGAGTCTGGAAGGTCAGAAAAGTGAATCTCAGAGTAAAGGGGGAGGATACTTAACTAAAGCTCAGTGGTCAGGGTCCCCAGCCTGTGAGATCTACAGACAATCACCAGTCCTCACAGGACTTCAGTTCCCACTTTTAGATCATGGAACAAGAGTTCCTGCCTTGTTCATCTCAAAGTAAGAACGCAATCCTCATGGGATGTGGAGCACAATTTCATGAATAGTGGTCTTGAAGCTGAAGTCTGGCCTGTGAAGAGAGGATAGAGATGATGTTTACAGGACTGTATTTGTCTAGGATTTGCTTTAGGGAGGGAGCCTTGTGGAAGCTGAATAAGAAGTATCTGGAAGGCTGTTGATGCTAGAGATTACCTCCACATGTCAGGCAATCAGAAGATGGATCACCTGGGGAGCAGGCACAGGCTAGAAACCAGGGACCCAAGCTGGAATTGCACAAGAGTAGATTGAACCCTGCAACTTACCTGGGTGCTAGAGAAAAGTCACGAATTTAAACCCATAAACTGGAGAAATGGAGAATAATCCAATCAAAATAAAGTAATGACAGAGACAGCTGCTCCACACTGACCACAAGGAGAGCCAGCAGATCCTCAACAATATGTGAGCTACAAGACGGCAGCATCTTCCTTCATGTCCTCAATCGCCCAAGAGTTTTCTTTGTGGTTCTCCTGTTACCACACACATACGATGTTATTAATTTTAGGAAATGTAGCTCAGCGTAGCCAAGTTGATAAACTACCAAGCCATCACAAGTCCTTGGTTTGGATGGAGAAGTTGATGAGCAATTTTCACACTCTTATCCAAGCAAATGTCACTAAGTTGCTAACTTGTCTGTTGTGGTGAAAAGCAAGTCAGAAAGGAGTCTTTCTGACATGTTCAAATCCAAAGTTTACTGCTTTCTAGTTTGGGAACATTATGCAAGGATGTTATTTAACTATTTATGTTGTCATTCCCTCATCTCATCTCAAACAGATTATCACGCCTTTCTTACAGGTGAGCTAAAAAAATCAGGCAATATTGCAGGCAAAGTGCTAGCACAGTGCCCACTACATAATCAGGGCTCAGTTAATGATAATTTTTATTGCAGAGGTCACTTGCTATTGACTCTGAAGGGCTAGCTACATAAATGTCAAATATCTGAAGAGATTCCCAGAAATCTCATCTCTCTACACAGTCGTAATTGTATGCTTCATAGGTGTGCAATAGAAATGTTTAAAGAGGGCTGGAGAGATGGCTTAGCCATTAAGGTGCTTGCCTACAAAGCCAAAGGACCTCGGTTTGATTCCCCAAGACCGACGTAAACCATCTGGCACATGCGTCTGGAGTTTGTTTGCAGTGGCTGGAGGCCCTAGCATACCCATTCTCCCTCCCTTCCCCCTCAAATAAATAAAGAAAAATAAAATAATAAAAAAATAAGAAGTGTTTAAAGAACGTTCTTGAGGCAAATAAGAATGGAACCGATTTATACATCAAAAAAGTCATAGAAGTTATTTTCCCAGCTGCTAGAAATATTTGCTGAAAGAACATTGGTATTTTGGAGTATTATAATTCCAAGTTGACTTGCATAGAGGGTTCATCAGAAAAAGCACTTAACAGACAAGCCAAGTTATGTTGGACAATATGCACCAAGAAATAAAGTTATGAGTAGGGACTCTGGGGACAGGTTGCCTGGGTTCAAATCCTGGCTCCACCGTTTATTGTGTTTAGGTAAATTGTGTAAATGAGCTTTTTTTTTCTACATCTGTAAAATAAAAATAACACCAGCATATATGTTACTGAAGAGGCCTAATGAATTAGCATGCAAAAAAATGCTTTTAGAAATATAAGCATAGAAAAATCATCATTGGGAGCTGGAGAGATGGTCCAGCAGTGAAAATGCTTGCCTGCAATGCCTAACAACCCTGGTTTGATTCCCCAGTACCCACATAAAGACAGATGCACAAAGTGGCACATGCATCGGGAGTTAGTTTGCAGTGACTGGGGGCCTGGCACACCCATCCATTCTCTCTCTCTGCTTATAGATATAAATAAAATTTTTTTAAAAGGCTCATCATAGTCATACATAGATTTCTTATCTCTCATCTCTAGCGGCACCTATAAACTGAGATCCATCTATATCCAAGGAGTACACATCAAAGAATCAAGAATTGATCTTCCTCCAAGGGCCAGAATTCAACTCTCTAACACCTATGTTCCTACTGATTGTAGTCTCACTGCTTCTCCTTGTCTGGGAAGTCTCTTCTTCACTGAGCATTCCACCTACCTAGACCTGAAGACTCCATTAGTTCTACTCAGTTCCTTAGATGGATATTCGGACCCTCCTCCTGGCTGCTTGTGAACTCCTGCCACTCATGTTCCAGTGAAACAGTCCCTTGGAAAGACATTCTACAAACCCTTGGGCCTAAAAAGAAGTGATGACAGAGATTTCCATTCCTTGTAACAAGTCAAAATAACAGGCGATTCCACAGTCATATTGTTGTAAAGAAGATGCAATTCTCTGAGCTCTTTACTCACCCTTGGGAAGGCATTAGATACCTAAAAATCGAGCCCTGCTGTGATGCAAAGGCCACGGGCTTCCCGGAATGTTTGCCTTCCCACTCTCGCACCTGCCCTTCACCGTCACACGACAGCCTGGGCCTGTCTCAGTCGAGGTGTGTCTAATTCAGAACACAGAAGCTGAAAGGAAGATTGCTGTTTTGAAAAGAGATTCCGATAAATGATTTAGCAAATTTGAGCAGAAAACCTCTCCAAAGTGCTAGCACACTTGGCTTCAAACCACCCATTTTTTGGAGGCAAAGCTGTGGTTTTCTTGTTCCTCCTGTGAGCTGTGGCTGCCATGTCCTCAGCCCAGCCCTTGCTGAGGCACGAACCAGGGATGTATTTCTCATTTGTGTACGCAAGTGGTTTCCTTGAATTATGAGCTCCACTGTTCCAAGACACTCACAGTCTGGGTGGCCACACAGGTATAAGTGCATAAAAGTCTGTGCTTAGCACAGATGGAGGAGTGAGGGTATTCACTTCAAACAACACATCTCTCTCTGGGAACAGATGAACGACACTCCACCAGGAAGAGGTTTATTTGTGGTCATAATGTACTAAGCAATGGTAGAAGAAGAAGCACCAAGAGGGAAAATGAACGTAGCTCCTTACAGAAAAGGATCTTTTCCTCCCTTCTCCTTCCTCCCTGAAGTGCCTTTGCTCCTTGGAATTCACCAGAAATGTCAAAAGGGATATTGTGGCTTTCAGACATTAAGCCCAACAGAAGCAGACATTAAAATATAGACTTTCAAAAAGAATAAGTGATAAACATTAAAAATGTATTTGAGAAAGGACCTCATTACTTTTTAATTCTTAAAATATTTTATTTTTATTTATTTATTACAGAGCAAGAGAGCAAGAGAGAGAGAGAATGGTTGTACCAAAGACACTGCAAATAAACTCCAGATGTGTGCCACCATGTGCATCTGGCTTATGTGGGTTCTGGGGAATCAAACCTGGGTCCTTAGTCTTCATAGACAAGTGCCTTAACTGCTAAGTAATCTCTCCAGCAACTGCAGATGACTTTTTTCCTCCAGTAGGCTATATGCAGTTCCCAGCACTATAACCACCAGTCAGCGGGGAGGAGCCTTCCATCTCAGTTCCAGCTTGATTTCTCAGTGTCCTGTAACTAAAGCCTTATGGTATCTTCAGCAATAGATTCTTACCATCTAACAGGCAACCAAAAGCCTTGGAAATACTCTGTATTTTTGACTCATTGCACAAAATATGCATGGAGAAGACAAGGGCCCATCCTCTTCAGATTTGGAAAAGGGACTCTCCCACTAGCCCTACAAGGTTTCTTGGGTAGTGCATGTGTATCAGGACCTGGGCTTGGCCATCTCCCAGAGACTGAGGTCAGTCACCAGCAGCATAGCCTCCATGCTACTGAACACAGGGGAGGTGTAAGATGGAGAATTTGATTACGTAGAACAAATGCAAATTCTTTTATTTCATGAGATTTATATTCTCCTCAGAGCAGGTGCTTGAATCCCAACAATATATTTTTCTAAATGTCAAGAGAACTCTTAAGAGCTTATAAGTGGGTTGGAGGGATAGTGTAGCAGACAGCTTCAGGTTCACTGAGATGAACTTCCAGACCAGGCACAGTTAGGGAGGAAGGGATTTATTGAAGTTTACAGATCCAGGGGAAGTTCCATAATGGCAAAAGAAGCTGGCCTGCTTTCACAAGACCAAACACAGAGAGAAAGAAACCACACAGCACAGCACACTTCAGCAACTTCAGCTGGGCACACTTTGCATATCTTTAGATTGAAATCTCAAACCCACCACCACACCTTAAGATCCGCCCAGTGACATTGCCTCCAGCCAGGTGGATGCAAACTACAAACTAATAAAACACTGAATATATTGGGGGCCATCTATTCAAACTACCACAGATGGCTTAATGGTTAAGGTGTTCGCCTGCAAAGCCAAAGGACTCAGGTTCGATTCCCTAGGAACTACATTAGCCAAATGCACAAGGGGGCGCATGTGTCTGGAGTTCATTTGCAGTGGCTGGATACCCTGGCACACCCATTCTCTCACTCTCACTCTTTCTCTGTCAAATAAATAAATAGATGATAGATAGATAGATAGATAGATAGATAGATAGATAGATAGATAGACAGATGTATACTTGTTTGCCTAGAAAAAACTAACTCCAATTGGGAATACCACTTCTTAGCTGCTATTATTCTTTCCTATGTACAGAATTTTTCCTAATTGTAAGATGCACATTTGCCTATCAAAATAAAATTGTCAAAGTGAGCGCCATCAAGATGAGCCACTATTAATGCATGAATTTGATTGTCTGGTTATATTTGCACTTGAACTAAAATTTTCCACAGATGTACTGCTGACTATAGAATATACCTCTAAAAAGCTGCCAGGAAACCTTTGGAAATAGAAGAGTGTCTTTAGATTATGGGAAGATTTCATTATTTTCAAGAGTCCTGAGATGGATTATTTCATAGAGAAACAATGTAGGTTCATAGAAAACCTAATAGGTAAAGGATATGAAAGAAATATAAGCCATGATCTTTGCCCTTGATTAGATTCCAGTTCTGGGGATTGTTTCAAGACTTTAAATGTTCAGTTATTGAGGTTTCCTAAAGGGAGACCACCTGTATACTACCTAGCACCCAAGAAGTTTCAAGATCATTGTGCCTGGGAAGTAGTCTGTAGTAAGCTTCCATGGTGAGACAATGGGTAATATCCTCTTCTAATTTCTGAGCAATGGTGATGGCCTAGGACTGAAAAAACTCTAAGGAAAGTTGAACAGTGACTCCTCCTCCTTCCACTGCATCCCATATTAGACAATTCTCATTACTATAACAAAATGCTTGAGGTTGGATACTTTTTTAAAGAGGTTTTCTTAGCCCACAGCTTTGGAGGCCAAAAGTGCAAACAGAACATCTCAGACTTGGTCTCTTGTGAGGGCTTCCAGGAATGTTCTATCTCATGGAAGATGGAACCACAAGAGCAGGCACATAGGCACTGGCACAGGCACAATGGGAAGATATGGTGAGACAGGAAGCCGGGCCAGGAGCAAGTTGTTTTCACAAGAACTACACAGGGTACATTGATCTCTCCCAAGGTTAATACCCCAGTGACCCAAACCGCTACTTTCCACTTGGTCCTACCTCCTAAATGTCCCACACCTCTCAGCATCTGCCCACGAGAATCAACCTTCTTTTACATGAACTACTGGGAAGTGCATTTCAGTAATCTATAAAACTTAGCACCTGGTGTTGGAGAGATGGCTTAGAGGTTAAGTGCTTGGTTGTGAAGCCTAACGACCCCAGTTCAAGGCTCGATTCCCCAGTACCTACGTAAGTCAGATGCACAAGGTAGCACCTGCATCTGGAGTCCGTTTGCAGTGGCTGGAGGCCCTGGTGCACCCATTCTCTCTCTCTCTCTCTCTCTCTCTCTGTCTCTTTCTCTGTGTGTCTATCTGTTGCTCTCAAATTAAAAAAAAAAAAAAACTTAGCACCTTCTTGTGGCATACTCTCTTTGACCATTGATTATACCCATGTGGCCTTCTAGGAACAGGCACACATACAAACAAATACCTGCACTCACATAGTTTCCAGTGTCTTCACCTATATTTGGGGGGTGAGATTTCATTGCAATGAGCTAAGTACCCTCAGCTGCTTCTCTAAACCTTCACTGACTTCATCCTTCTTCCTCTGTACATCAGAAGAAGATGAGAAGGTTTCTCTGAGCCCCTCAAACCACGCTGTGTCCACAGCCCTAACCCAACCATATTTAGTTCCTGCTCCATACTGAAGAAAATGAAAACAAACTCAGTGCTGTAAAGTCAGTTGTTCTATCAGATCAACAATAGCTGGAGACACACCTACATGGTTGAGGGGTCCTGCCTATCTCCTAAGCTGGTTTAACCAGCAATGGTCTGAAGTGAGTTCATGGCAGTGTGCAGGAAATAATGCTCTATTCTCAGAACCCAGGAAGAGTTAAATGGCAGAGGTATATCTCACTTCCCTGAATAGTTCAGTGTTGCCAATGGGACATGTCCAGCATATGAGTCTGTGGCATTTGCCCACCCACCTCCTTTTCACCATGCCTTCTTCTCTTGGTTTCTGGGACACCATCCTTTGTTATACTTCTGTCTATTAACAACAAAAGCATAAGTAATGATAATTTATAGTCATTGAGTGCTTCATCTGTATTGGGCATGATGCTCACTAAGCATATTTCTGTGTATTAGCTCAGATGCTAAGCCTGAACTTCTCACTGTATCCCCCTACTCAATATCTCATAGATTTATAAACCATCTATAACTGTGTCATTCCTAAATTATTGTCTGAATCCCAGAGCTCAATTTTGCTTGTCACATACATCACCCAACACTTAGTTGGAAACTTTTCTTGGACACTTTTGGGGCATCTAAAAGTCAGCACACAGGGTGTGGCTCACTAGGAGAGTACTTGTCTAGCACGTGTGAAGCCCTGGGTTCCAGCCTCATCACCTCACACACATACAAAATTAACTCTTCATCTTTCCTCGCACAGCAGGTTGGCCTCCTGTGTTTCATTGTTTGGGAAATGGCAATATAATGACAAGGACAAGGGCATCATTTTTGACACACTCTTCATTTAACTTTCATGTACAATCTAACATTATCCCCACTGATATAATCCCCAAAGGTGTGCCAAACCTGCCACCTCTCTACTCTGAACCAGTGCAACCACCATTACCATTTGTGGTGGTTTGTTTCAGGGGTCCCCCATAAAATTACATGTTCTGAATTCTAGGTCCCCAGCTGGTGGCAATTTGTAAATTGCAGTCTCCTGGAGGTGACAGGCTTATGGGTGTTATAACCAATTTCCCCTTGCCAGCATTTGGCACACTCTCCTGTTGCTGATGTCCATCTGATGTTGGCTAGGAGGTGATGTACACCCTCTGCTCATGCCACCATTTACCCCTGCCAAAGAGCTTCCCCTCCAGTTTGCAAGCCAAAATAAACCCTTTCCTCCCGCAAACTGCTCTTGGTCAGGTGTTTTCTGCCAGCAATGCAAAGCTGACTACAACAGTAAAATTGGTACCAAGAAGTGGTGCTGTTGCTGATAGAAACATAACCATGTGGTTTTGGTCATTTGGAACTGATTTGAAGGAGGAATGTGGAAGGATTTGAAACTTGGCACAAGAGACACCTATCTTGCAGTGTTATAAGTACATCTTGATATACTATTCTGGTCAGAGTTGAAAGACCTAAATGCAATAAGAACGCAGGGCAGTGAGATTTGGTGTGCCTTGTGATCTGGGACCAAAAAAAAAAAAAGAATCTGAAAACTTCACTCTAAAAGAGATGGCATGCACCAATATGTTGTCAGAAAGCTCTTAAACATAAGAAATCCAAGACAAAAACATGTAAGGGTCAGTGTCATGTTACCCCAAGTGTCTTGCAACACAAATGCTATGTAGTGTCTAAAGAATCCAGATATGGGACTGGAGAAATGGCTTAGCAGTCAAGGTGTTTGCCTGCAAAGTCAAAGGATCCCAGTTCAATTCTCCAGGACCCACGTAAGCCAGATGCACAAGGGGCATATACATCTGGAGTTCGTTTGCACTGGCTAGAGGCTCTGCTGTGCCCATTCTCTCTGTGTCTGCCTCTCTTCTATCTCTCTCTCTGCTTGCAAATAAATAAAAGTTAAACAAACAAACAAACAAAAAGAAATATTTATTTAAAAAATAATCCAGATACTAAACTAAGAAAAGCAAGGAAGAGGTGGCAGAATATTCTAAACTTTTGTCCAAGAGAATAAAAGAAGCCGAAGAAAACTATCAGGAAGAGATTAGCAAGAGAGGTAAGCTTCAACTTCTAAGTCTAAGTCTAATAAAAACTAAACATCTTTAAGAGTAACAAATAACTGATCAGACTTTGAAAAAAAGAAAAGGTATTATCCCTTTGCTTTGGCCATGCCTTTTCATTAAAAGTAAGTCTCTTGGCTTAGCCCACACTTAAGCAGAGGACATGTGGCATGAATGCCAGGAGCAGGGATAACTGGACTATCTCAAAGTGCTCTATCTTAATACTGCCTCCACAGCTATCACTCTCCACCCATACACATAAAGCTATTTCCACATTACTAAATCTGCATATGCCATAATGTACAAATGAAATTGTCATTTGAACAATTCCCTGTTGTTGGCTATTTATAATGTTCCCAATGTCCCACTAATTTTATAATAAATATCTGAACATATTCATTGACATCCTTATTCAGTAACTTCTGGAGGATCAATTTCTAAGTGAAATTGCCCAGCCAAAACATCTGTGTAACTTAATTGTCCGTATATGCTGAGAAATTGTCTTCCAAAAATGCTTTATACAGTTACCTTTCAAAAGTATCTAATAATTTAAGTTAGAATTATTTTTATATTTTACTATTCCCCTCCTTGACAACATTATCAATACTAAGATGGGGCCATTACGGTTCCTATACCAGTGTTGCCCTTATTAGTTTCTGTTGGGGTCCCCCCTAGGGCCATCCCAGGAGGGACTGCAGGGTCTCCGCCAAGTAGGGGGTGAGAGGTGTGGAGTCACGACACAGACTCCAGGAGTTGGGTGGAAGCAGGCAGAGGGCGAGCTGCTGAAAACTTGTTTATTCAAGGAACTGTAGGGGTTTTAAAGGGTTTGGCTGGCCAATCATTGTATGGGGTGGTCTTCTTGTGACCAATGACAGCCTGTCTCTGGGCAGATCATCTCGCAGCAGGTTGCTCGCGAGCATGGGACTGTAGCTGTTGTCACGCCAGGCCTGTGCAGGATGTCACGTCCACAGAAGCCACTTCCTGCTTTCTTTTATCATGCGGTCTGGCTAGGGCCTGACCTGCATTGTGCCATACAAGTTGCCAAGTCAGGATTTGAGGAAGAGGAGATGTCTATCAATGGGATAGTTTACTCAGTTCCTCTCTCTTTGTCTGAGCGGCAATGCTGAATGAAGTATGAATTCATGTCTAAATCCAATTTCTTTTATCATGACAAAATACCTGAAGCTGAGAAATTTATGAATAATGTAAGTGTGTTAGGCTCATGGGTCTGGTGGTTCAAAGGCCAGGCATTCCAAAAGCATGATGCCAGCATCTGCTGGGTATCCATTGCCAGCCTTCTTGCTGCATTACAACAAGGCAGAGGGCATTGCATGATGAGAACAAGAAATTGTGTAGGTTCAGGTCTTTCTTTCTCTGAAGCCTCTAATGTTATCATGGGGCCCCACCCTTAAAAACCCATTTAATCCTAATTACCCTATCATCACTTAGGAATAGAGGGATTGACTTTCTGCCTATCATTAAATTTGTATAATCTTTACTATGAACCACTAATCCTATAATAAATATCTTTGAATGCCCTCATTCTCACACTTATTCAACTATTTCTGTAGTGTGAATTTTGGAGGGACACATTCAAAACACAGCACTCTAGTAACAAACGAAAGTCTAAAACTCTATGTCTGCCTGTACAAATGTCCTTCTTGATCTCACAAAGTCCATTTTAGGTTTTGAAAGTCTCTTTAAAACAAAGTTTCTTCCTAGGGTGATTAAGAGTCCCACCTGTTTCTATCAGGTGGTTCTGCTGTTTCAACACATGGTCTCTGGATGGAGGAAGGGAGGGAGAAAGAGCTGAGGGATTAAGTAAGCAGTTTTAACTACCTCAGCCAGGAAGTGACATACATCATTTCCCTCAAAGTGCATGGACCAGAACAGGCACAGAGCCACACCCAAGGATTTTTGGTGAGCATTCAACTTTAAAAGTCTTAATTTTGCTAAATATTAAGTAAGTAACTGACATAATTAAAGGTTAATATTAATTCATATGGATAATTGATACTCAGATATGCAACATGGGGATAAATGTATAAAGATAACCAATTGATTTAATATGTATTCAGTTTTTTCTGTAACAAAACTCAGCAGGTAAAAATACAATTTTATGGGTAATAGATCTCTCAATGGTCCCAGATGTAGTCAGAAAATCTATACCCTAGCTCTGATTCTGGTGCTTCTAGTAAAGTCTTATACAAACATAAAAGTTAGGCTGTATGTCTCTCATCTTGCCTGGCTGTGTTCAGACAGATGTGTGTCACTCTGCCACGCATGTTGAAGCAGTCATTGTCAGATGGTGTACTTTTTAAGTGGACACAACTTGGCACTGGACTTTTCCACCTCTCCTGTTTCTAATCACCCTTGCCTGGGCATGTCAGGGTCAGGCTTAAAGACTTGCTAGAACTGGATTCAAGATTTATGAGAACGAGATGTAACCAGGCCTCTCCCTGAGGTTCGGGAAGAACAGCTGGAGCCTGGCCCTTTGCATCATGACAAGAACTATTAAAAACTAAAGTAGTTACAAAAAAAAAAAAAAACGAATATTAGAAAAGCAAAAAGCCATCCAAAGGCATCTCAAAAGCATGCTCACAAGGGACACCTTTACAGCAAAAGAGCCCAGTGGCTCTGGCTCTCTACCTCACTCACATTCCAAACTCTTTGTAAACAAGAAGCAAAGATTATTACGTTGGAACTGTGGGTTTTCCCCCTTGACCCGCTCATGAATGGAGTTGAAGCATCCCCACTCAAAGCATTAGGGGCTGTTTCATTCTCCAGGCCCCACCCTGTACTGATGTAATGCACCACTTGTGTTTTACAGATGAGTGTACTGGAAGGGTCCCTCATCAGAGAGGGAAAGCTATGGCCAAGCACTCCTGGAAAGGCTGGGATTGATGAGGCCCTGGTCAAGAGATGCCTGCCCTGGCAGAGGACTGACAGCTCACTTTGAGTATGCAAAGTTCACCTCACCTCTCCCCTTAACTGAGCCCTGTTCCACCCCTGCCCCCACCATGGCAGCCTGGACCATCCATTACTTGAGAGTTCATCACTCATCACCAGAGAGCTCTGGTTTCTTTCCACCACTTCCTGCGGCCACATCTCCCTTCCCAGGCAGCACTGGGCAGTGTCTGCCAGCTAAGGGCCTGCAAGTTCTGGTGCCCGTGCAAACATCTGAAGGCAGCAGCAGCAACAACAACAGGCCTGGAAAGACCCAAGCCAAGTTATTTTGGGCTTCCCTAGCGGGACCCCTGCAGCCTACTTGAAGGCACCGCTTTGCTATTGTTGTTAACTGTTTGATTTTCTTTTAATCTTGACTTTTTTTTACATGGTAGAATCATCAGGTCAAAGAATAAGTTCTGAATAAAATTTAAGAAGCATTCCATTTATACAGTTCCCCCACCCACCCCAAAACTCTCTCACATCACACACACACACACACACACACACACACACACATTTCTTTCACTCCTGACTCAGCTGCTTGATTCACTTATTTTGCCTGTCACTTCTCACCGTTACCTGCTATTTGAGACTTGCTCTAATTTGAAGCATTAATCACTTAATTTCTTTAAAAAGTGTAAATGAGGCCTGTCACTTCGCCTTTAATCCCAGCACCTGGGAGGCAGAGGAGACTTGCTCTAAAGGCCACCCTGAGACTTGATAGTTAATTAATCAGCCTGGGCCAATTTTAAAAAAAAAAAAAAAAAAAAAAAAAAAAAAAGTGTAAATGATACATCCAAATAAATTTTGTATGAGATTTCTTAATAATTTCATGGCACATCCTACAGATTGTAAACACACTGATTGTAAAGTAATTATATTGTTGTTTGTATACAAGCAACTTCACTGAAAACCCTTTCCTGATGAGGGTTTATGCCTAATACATCAATGAAATGAAACCAAAATGATTCTTGACAGATAGTTAAGTAAATCTATATTGTTGCATGTAGACTGTTTTTTTTTCTCCTATCTGGAATTTAAAATTTTCATCATACTCTTTTATTGTAGGCTGTTTTTTTAAAATTTCTCCTGGAAAGGGAGTAAAAAAGTGCAGAAGCTGTGTTGTAAGCAAAAACTGGAGAAACACTTTCTCATTCTCTTCTCTCAGGGGGGCATGTTAGCTAGGCATCAAGAAGTTTGCACAGATGATTCAAATGAGCACAATTCATCCAAAGCCATCTTTTCCAAGGTAAATATTATGTCATGAAATGCTTAAATTCGCTGAGAAGTAACAACCAAAATATATCCTTTTAAAATCTTCTGATAGGTCTCTCTCTCTTTCTCTCTCTCTAAAAAATAAGTAAAAATCAAAAGTATAAAAATCCTCTAATAAAGCTATTAATACTTCTTTAAAAATACTTTTAATCTTAGTTCCCAAACTAAAAATGTTCCTTATTACTAAACAGATGAAGGAAAAATAAATTTTGAATTTATTTCTTGAGATCAAAGAAAATTTTGACATGAACTCTACTTTGCTTTTTGTCTTATCATCTCCTGTCCCATCTCCTGTCCCTTTGGGGCCACCTGGTTGGGTGCCTTCTCTCCTAAAGAATGCCAGGGGATTCCTGCTACACTTGGGTTTGGTTAGCCTTGTATATGTTACTGTAATCACTGAAACAAAATACCTGATAGAAGCAACTAAGGAAGGAAGGATTTATTGGCTCCTAATTCAAGAGGATACAGTCCACCCTAATGGGGAAGGCATGATGGAGCCCGTGGTGGTGGGAGTGTATGGCTGGAACTCCTCTCATATCAGAGGACCCAGAAGCAGAGAGACTGGAACTGGAACTGGAACCAAAGCAGAGTCAGGCTAGACCCTTGTAGTCCTGTCCCCAGTGACCTGCTTCCACCAGCCAAGCCTCACCTCTTTATAGGTTTTATAACTTCCCTAAGTCGCACCAACAGCTAGGGACCACATGTGCAGGGATAATTCACATTCAAATCATATAACACCTTGATATTTGGATGGCTTGACTCATGGAACTGGCAGAAATTGGGCAAGTTCTTCCAGGAGAGGACCACAGTGAAGACAGCTGGGACACTCCAGCTTCAGGATGAGTAACTACAAAACCCAGAGCCAGTCACAGGGCAGCAGACTGCCCCAGGTTCTTCCTCCTCCCCTGTTTCCCTCTCCTTACCTTCCTCATTTCCTTCCTCAATTGCACTCTCCTTTACCCTTTCTTTACCCTCTCTTTTTCTTTCCTCCTTCTGTCCTGTCTGTCAAATTTGCAAGGGGAAGCCATTGGCAAAGAACTACCTTGTAAGGTGAACTCCAGATATGAAGTAGGTCTTTCCCAAAGCAACTGTGGTTTTGTGAAGCTATCTTCCTGGATCAAACCTTGGCTGAGAAAATTGGTACTGAAAGATGACCTGGGCTTTGAAACACCTACATCTGATAGGAGGGACAAGTCACGCCTGGGTGTAGATTGTTCCTTCCCAGTGGGACAGGAAGAATGATCAAAGTATAAGTTAAGGCCTTGGCAGAAAACAGAAGCCACCACATATTCTGACAAAGGAGTTCGTATAAAATTAGAGGGGCACATGCTTGCTGGGTGAGGAGATAACAGGAACGCTGATGTAGAAGTTCAAGAGACTGGTCACAAGACATCAGCCCAGCCCTGGAGTAGGTAGAGAAGGGGACCAGAGCTCTTCGCAAGGGCTGCTAAGCTAGCGCCTGGAAGGAAGAGAGGAAGCCCACAAATGATAAGGCAAGAGTCTGTCAAGAACAGAGACCCCCATCTCCACCTCACGTCCAACCCTAAATGTCAGGAAGGAGGATGAGAAGAAGCAGGGAAAGGGAAGCAGGAAGGGGAGGAGGACTTGACTAAAAAAGGCCCAGCACAGGACTGGAGAAATGACTCAATGGAAAAAAAGCAAGGGGAAAGTGGGGGAGGGAGGGAAGTACCATGGGATATTGTCTACAATTAAGGACGTTGTCAATATAAACAAACAAACAAACAAATAAATAAATAAATAAATAAATAAAAAATAAATAAAAAGAGTTCTTGGGTGCTGGCGAGATGGTTTAGCAATTAAAGATGCTGGCTTACAAAGCCTGATGGTCCAGGTTCAATTCCCCAGATGAACTAAGTGGAGCATGTGTCTTGAGTTCGTTTGCAGAGCAAAGAGGCCCTGGCCTACCCATACCATCATTCTCTCTTCCTCTTTCTCTGCTTGCAATTAAATAAATAAATAAAAGATCTTTACCAGATGCAAAAAGAAAAAAAAAAAAAAAAAAGCTCACTGCTAAATCCAGAATACCTGAGTTCGCAGCCCCTGACCCCACATAAAAGCCACCAGAAGCTGTGACAGTCTTCTATAACGTCGACAGCAAGATGGTCGACAGAGACAGGAGGATTTCCCAGGTGCTCATGAACCCCTAGCTGGTTGAACACGTCAGTGAACAGCAAGAATGAGATACTCTGCCTCAAAAATAAGGTGGAAGGGGAGAGCCAACACCCGCAAGCTGTCCTGTGACTCCCACATGTGCTCCATGACACGCTGGCACCTGCACTCACATACACATGCATCATGCACACCAAACAATGAAAAGAAAGCATTCAAACTTAAAATTGTGCACCGCAAATGCAGATAGAGCCCAGAGAAAGGTTCCCCAAACAGCTAGAAGCTGGAAGAAGAGGAGGCTGAAAAGTTTGATGAAGGAGAATGCTTTAAATGGGTCTTAGGTATGAGTCAGAGCGAGGCATGATGCGAAGGCCTAGAATCCAAGCACTTGGAAGACTAAGGCCAGAGGACTGCCCCAGGTTCACAGCCAGCCTGGGCTACCTAGTGAGTTAGAGGCAAGCCTGGACCACACAGAGTCAGAGTGAGCTAAGCCGAGAAAGGACAAGGAGGCCACCAGGCCGAAGACACACTGACGCAAGGGGGCTGTTGGTGTTGATTTGCTCTTCCAATTCTGTTTTGTCTCTTCTTTAAAGAATGAAATAATTTTTTTATTTTATTTTAAACTGACTCCACCCCCAGGGTTACGGATATCCAGTGAGCCTGCTCTGGACATACTCAGCAAATAGCAATGAAGCGAAGGGGTTAAGAGCGTTGGCTCTAGAATCAAACTAGAAACACAGCTCCATCCCTTAGGTTGTGTGTAAGCTCAGGTGAGTCGCCCAACTTCTCTGAGCCTTGGTTTTCTTGTTTACAAAAATGCCAATTATGAGCCGGGCATGGTGGCACACGCCTTTAATCCCAGCACTCGGGAGGCAGAGGTAGGAGGATCGCTGAGAGTTCGAGGCCACCCTGAGATACATAGTTAATTCCAGGTCAGCCTGGGCCAGAGTGAAACCCTACCTCGCAAAACCAAAAAAAAAAAAAAAAATGCCAATTATGGTAGTACTTTCTTTTAAGTTTACTGTGAGCAACAAGTGAGCTTTTCTATGGCAACACCAAAAATACTATCCATTATCATTCATATCCTTCTGATATTATCCAGATCTTAATTATTAATGTTTCATTCATTTTTATCACATATTCATAATTCATATGAGCCTGCAAATAAAAGGAGCATTCACCTATTGATCTTCGGACTGCTGATGTTGCACTTTTAACCATAGCAATGTAAAAATAATGATTCTTCGCCTTCCAAAGCTCAAGAAGTGGCAGAAAGAATGGAAGAGTCAGAGGGTAGGGAGGAGTACTTTCACACACTGTCCTCCAGAATGAAGTGACTGCTATATTCACGTTCTGACAGTACATATCGTTATCCCCACAAGACCTACACAATATTGAGTCCATAACTATTTTGGCATAGATGATGGAGGGCAAAAATTAGAATGTGACGTCAAAATAGAAGAAGGGGGCTGGAGAAATGGTTTAGTGGTAAAGGAGCTTGCCTACAAAGACAAAGGACCCAGGTTCAGTTCCCCAGGACCCATGTAAGCCAGATGCACAAGGTGATGCATGCATCTGGAGTTCATTTGCAGTGGCTAGAGGCCCTGGTGTGTCCATTCTCATTCTCTCTCTCTCTTTCTCTCTCTGTTTCTCTGTCTCTCTTTCTCTCTCTCTGTCCCTTTGTATCTCTCATTCTCAAATAAAGAAATAAAAATAATATATTTTTTAAAAATATGAAGAACTACTTGGGAAGAGGACAGGATTCAGTGGAGTAGGGACATGGGATGGGGACAAAAGAGGGTAAGGGGAGGGAATGATTAAATTACAATATGTTCATCTATTAAAATTCTCAATAAAAAATGATTTAAGAATTACTGCAGTAATAGCTTCACCAGCCTCACAAAGGGCAATATTTCATCACAATTCTTAGATATATAATGAAATACTCAGTACTTTAAAAACCAAAGTGTCAAAGAGTTTTAGTGGTAAATATTACGTGATTTAGTTTTCTTTTACTAATGCTCAAGATTCGCCAATATTTGAAATGTGTAATTTACCCAAAAACAATTCTACATACCAACCTCCAAATTTCTCTCAGACTTAGATTTAGAAGGAAAATTAGAAATTTTTTTAATCCAACAGTTAAGATTTTAAAGCACCAAATGCAAGAATTATAAACATCAGATTTTAAAATCATGATCAAGGGGTTGAAGAGATGCTTAGCAGCAGTTAAGGTTCTTGCCTGCAAGGCCTAAGGACCCAGTTTCAATTCCCCAGGACCCACATAAGCCAGATGCACAAGGTGGCACATGTATTTGGAGTTTGTTTGCAGTGGCTAGAGGCCCTGGCACACCTGTTCTCTTTCTCCCTCTTTCTATTTGCCTCTTTCTCTCAAATAAATAAATAAAATGTTTTAAAAATCATGATCAAATGTATGAAAACTGACCAAACTATTTTTAAATATTTTTTCTATTTTTTAAATATTATTTATTTATTTGACAGAGAGAGAGGGGAAAGAGAGAAAGAGAGAGGAAGAGAGAATGAATGGGCATGCCAGGGCCTCCAGCCACTGCAAATGAACTCCAGACGCATGCACCCTCTTGTGCATCTGGCTAACATGGGACCTGGGGAATCAAACCTGTATCATTTGGCTTTGCAGGCAAATGCCTTAACTGCTAAGCCATCCCTCCAGCCATTTTTTCTATTTTTGATGTCATCATGTAGTTAAATTTCAATCTACATTTTCCTGTGTTTGTCCTCATAATCAAGTACAATCATATCTTGTGCTTTTTGTCACAAAGTGTTAGTAAGGAAAATTAATCTGTGTATCACTTCTTGGTTAGTAGAGAACAGGCAAAATAATTATATACAATGATGATTATTGAGATTGAACTCAAGATAAAATTAATAAGAAAATGATTTAAAATATATCATTCACCTAAAACAGCTTCTTTATTCTATATCATACATATAATACAATCATAGAACTAAATCTCCATAAAGGATCAAGAGATGATACATAATTTAAAGGAGCAAGGAAGTCAGAGACCATTGGAGCTCTGCTGTCAACAGTGAGAGGACTCTCCCAAGTGAAAGGCTGGGGCTGTCTAAAGTTAGGCGTGGTATAAGGACTGGCACGGAGAAGACTAGATTTGGGAACAATTTTGGGAAACAAAACTTGTAGAGTTTATGGTAGAGTGATGAAAACTTTCTCAGTGAGAGGAAGAGAGAGAGAAGTCATGGAAGCTTCCCAATTACAACTCAGGGAATGCCACTTGGGGCACACGTCTTGCAGAGGAGCCAGGAGGAGAAAAAGACAATGAAGTCACTTATAGTCCATCAGGAAGCAACCTGGTTTGGTCTTGCTGGTTGAGCCCAGGTCCCCTTTCCTTATTTCATTTCTTCTGCTCTCATTTTTCCCCCTTTATTTTGATGTCAATGACTTATGATCACTCAGAATATATGCATGTATTATTTATTTATTTATTTGCAATCAGAGAGAGGGGGAATGGGCACACCAGGGCCTCCAGTCACCACAAATGAACTCCAGATGCATGTGCCACTTCGTGCTTCTGAATTTACATGGGTACTGGGGAATCGAACCCAGGTAGTCATGCTTTGCAAGCAAGTGCCTTTAACTGCTGAGCCATCTCTCCAGCCCCCTCAGAACAGAACTTGAACGGCCCTGGATTTTGGATAGTGTTATGAAACCAAAGGCTGTTCTTAGTCTGCCAGCTGGCATTAGCTGTGATCAGTAGACACATCAGTCTTAATTCTTTCATGAATAAATTCTGTGATCCTGGGCAAATCACTTAAAAACTCGAGGTCTCAATTGTGTTTTGTTTTGTTTTGTTTTTTTTTCTGTAAAAATGAGGATGAGCTAGATATTTAGTGCTTCTTCCAATCCAGAGATTTTCATTTCATATAATGAGTGGTTTTTCCTAAAACCGCAACATTTTCCAGGTTTGAGTAGTTCCTGCAACCTTGTCATGATCAAGTTTTACATGATAACATCATGTCTCATTTAATGCCAACCACCAGACCACATCATGATGCATTGGAGTTTAAGATCTATAGATATTATTATGAACTGAATTGTGTGTCCCTTAGGCCAAGGACTCACTACCTTTTATGGAAGAGTCTCTTCCATGTTCTTGGAAAGGGTATTCCTGTGTGATGCCTGGGTCAGCCAGCTTTTCTACACTGGCCTGTATCCAACCTTGCCTTGGGCACAAACACTTTCTTCAGTCAAATCCCTTGCCCAGCTTTAGAGAACTCGTCCCAAGCCTGGAATACAGAAACACCAAATGCAAACCAACGCTTCCCCACGGCCCCATCATGGACTTTAGAGGACACTGGACTTCTACAAGTCATGGGTTCTCCCTATTGAAACAATTATTTACAGCATATCCTTATTTTCAGCCTGCTCGCTTGAAGGTTTTGCCCATTCACATGTGAACTTTAAACAGACTGACAGATGGAATTCTTTCATGTAAACAACCTCAGATACACTATTCCTCAGTGGTTGTGTCAGCTGTTTACACTGTCAAAAAGCCACAGCTAGAAGTAAGGAAAGTCCATATTTCTGCCAAATGTTTGCACAACATCCAGCCCTAGATTGTACCCAGTGCTCAAAGAGCTGCAGATGCTCAAGCGTGATGGCAAACACTGTGTCAACAAGAGCCCCAGGAATTTTCTCAGAACACCCTCCTTCCGAAGTGACCAACGTCTGATGAAAGGGTCACCACAAGGGTGGCAGAAGCATCTAGAAATACACTGGGAGATGGAAAGGACCAAAGGGAAGTCCAGCCCCGTGAGAAGATGTGAGAAGATCGGCACTCATTCTTCACTCCCTCGCTCCTCTCTCCTATTCCTCGCAGGCTGAGTTCGCTGCCTCCCAAGCGCAGGATTTGCTGTGTCTCTTCCTCCTTAGGTTCTCTCCCTTCAGCCATTAAACTGTCTTAATTCTTAATTTCTTATAATTTTTCTAAGTGATCCTCTCCCATAACTTTATGTGAACTACTTGGAATCTTTGTCATTTTTGTTAGTGACAGTCTATAATAGCTTCTGGATGTGCCATTATTCAAAAAAATAGGTTTACATAAGTCTTATTCAGACTATCTTGAATTTTGATTGTTCTTCCTACTCCAGAATTCAGTCCTTCTAGGAGATAGCTATTTTTTTTTTAATTTTTATTTATTTTTGGAGAGAGAAACAGAGAGAGACAGACAGAGAGGGAGAGGGAGATAGATAGAGAATGGTCGCGCCAGCAGTCTCTCAGCTGCTGTGAACGAAATCGAGATGTGTGCGCCCCCTTGTGGTAAGTGTGGCATTGCACCCTTGCGTCACTTTACATCTGGCTAAATGTGGGACCTGGAGATTGGAACCAAGTTCTTAGTCTTAGCAGGCAGGCGCCTTAGCCGCTAAGCCATCTCTCCAGCCTGAGATAGCTATTTTTGTGAACCATGTCTTTTGTTTCCCAAATGAACAGAGTTGAGATCATCTAACTTGATCTATCTACTTTGTATATAAAACCTGTTTTCTATGTGAGTAGGAATAAAACTCAGTAGCAGAAGTCTAAGCTAGAAAGGGGATATAAAGGGAATAGAAAGGGAGGGAGGGGGACTTACTAGGATGGCATTGTATATATGTAAGTAGAAGAACAGATTAATGAGAGTGAAAAGGCCTAAGTGAGGTCAGAGGAAGAGACTGAGTAAAGGAAAGGTGGAGGGAGGGCTAATCAAAATCTAAGAACATATAAATAAGTCATATGGAAACTGACTTTTCTGGACAATGGAACACTCAGAAGACAGAGATTGTTACTAGAAAATTTTCAGTGCCAAGGATGGGATACCGTCCAGTGAGTTGTTGGCCAGGGAGGTCACAGATACCCCCAAAACATTACAGGCCATTGCCAAGGCTCTTGGTTTCCCACCAGTAATGGATAGTAAGACCTTATGGCTGAAGACTCCACATACTTGGGCTGCAAGGTCACTGAGAAATCCTGCTGGAGCTGAGCTGAAAGCCTCCTCCATGTGGACCAGCTGACAGAAAGCTGGAAAAGCTATGCTACATACAGTTCAATGAGAGAGAGAGAAAACACCAGTAAAGACACTCAACAGTGGACACTGCAAGTCTTAAATTTAGCCAGCCAGGCCAAATGAGCCAATGGGTGCAATAGTGAAATGGCTGTTTTGGGGGAAACCAACCAGTCTCTACTTGGAATGGATGCCTGCTCCATGGGGGGAAATACATGCCTGATACTGAAAACCTACAACAGGGGTAGTCATGAGCCCTAGGGGTGTAATATTTGCTGGTGTCTGGAAGCATGTATATACTATGCTCACCAAACTTCCCAGCAAGCACTTCTCTTAATGTTCATACCCATATATTAATGCTACTCTCACTTTTGGTTAGAGAAGCTTCTCTTTCCATATGGTGGTAACCTTGGGATGACTCAGAAGGCACCATGGGCTGAGAAGAAGTGACAGAGGATTGCTCAGCACTGAAACATCTCTAGCACACCTTCCAAGGCTCAGGGTCCATTGTGGAAGAGGAGGCAGAAAGAATGTCAGAGCCAAAGGAAGGGTAGGACTCCTTACAACGTGCTCCTCCAGACACAAAATGACCTGGATATCCATGACCTCACAGTGCCTGACACTACATAAGACCATCATAATAGGAGGAAAAGATCATGACATCAAAATAAAAGAGAGGAAAATGAATGGAGAGTGGAGTTGCAAGAGGAAAATGGGGAGAGGGAGGGAATTATCATTGGTTATTGTCTATAATTATGGAAGTTATCAATAAAAAAGAAAAAAATTAAAATGAGGGATGGAAAGATGATTTAGCAGTTAAGGTATTTGTCTGCAAAGCCAAAGAAACCCTGGTTCATTTCCCCAGGACCCACATAAGCCACAGGCAAAAGGTGGCACATGCACCTGAAGTTCATTTACAGCAGATGGGGGCCCTGGTGTAACCATTTCTCTTTCTCTCTCTCTCCCAAATAGATTTTTAAAAAGATTATTATTAAAAATTAAATGAGAGCCAGGCATGGTGGTGCATGTCTTTAATTCCAGCACTCAGGGAGGCAGAAGTAGGAGGATCACTGTGAGTTTGAGGCCACCCTGAAACTACATAGTGAATTCCAAGTCAGGCCGGGCTAGAGTGATACCCTACATTGGAAAAAAGAAAAAAAACAATTAAATGAGGTTTAAGCTATCTTTTTTATTTTCTTGATGTTGTCATTTGCAGCACAAAAGCTTTAAATTTGAGGAAGTAAAATCTCCCCAACCCCCGGAAATGGTCTCACACTATAGCCCTAGCTAGTCTGGAATTTACTGCTGGCCTCAAACTCATAGCAATCATCCTGCCTCATCTTCCTAAATGCTCAGATTAGAGGCATAAGACACCACCCCCAACTATTTTTTCTTTTATTTGTGTTTTGTTTTATATATTTATGGGTTTAACTCTTACATTTAAGTCTGTAGTCCATTTTTTAGTTAATTCTTGTGTATGACGGGATCTAGCATGATTTTTTGCACGTGACTATCAAGTTTCATTTTTTTTTGTTTTGTTTTGAGCTTTATTTTTTTGAAAGAGTCAGAGAGAGAGAGAGAGAGAATGGGCTTGCCAGGGCCTCCAGCCACTGCAAACGAACTCCAGACGTATGCGCCACCTTGTGCATCTGTTTTATATGGGTCCTGGGGAATCGAACCAAGGTCCTTTGGCTTTGCAGGCAAATGCCTTAACTGCTAAGCCATTCTCCAGCCCCTAAGTTTCATTTTGAATTTTCAATTATATTCCATTAATCTCAAAGTTCATTTTATGCTAATGTCTCACTGGATTACTGATTATTGATTATTGTAGCTCTGTTGTAAGTATGGGTCCTCCAGTTTTGTTTTATCTATTCTGGATTCTTAATTTCACATATGAAATTTAGGATCTGCTTGTCAGTTTTTGTAGAGAACTAGCTGGACTCTTGCTAGGGATTAAATTCATTGTTCATCAATTTGACTTTAGCATTTTTATGATAAAGAATGAACATTGATGGCCTGGCAACTATTTTCAAGCCTATAGAATACCCCATTTCTTACTTCTAAGATCTTTCCACAGAGGTGTAGTAATTTCATAGTATTTAATGTGAATACATTTAACAACCACACAACTGCGTCTAAGCATATAAGGACTTAGCTTGAAACCTCCAACAAAGCAGAAACCTAATCACAATTCAAAGGATAAAACAAAATAATATCCATCCTACCTCACCCACCAACACCTCCCCACAAATATTTCATGTGATCAAAATCTAAAATATAAAATTCATCTTGTGGAAATGAAACCTAAATTATCTGTGAGATGGATATTTGAATCCTTAGAACATGGCTACTGTGGGTGAGGAATTGAGATCTATCTTCATTCTAATTAATTAAAACTTAAATTTTATATAGTAGATGTTCAACATACTTATTGGAAAACTTTGTTTTCAAAAAATGATATATAAAAGTACTTAAGCTTTATAAAATCTAAACACAAATGCAGCGCTGTGCTTCCAGTGCATATGCAGTATGCATCTGCAGAATATGCAAGAATTGAGATGCACTAGAAGCAGAAAACACAGGATTTCCAAAATTTAGTAGAAAAGGGTGATTTAAATATCTCATTAATAGTTTTTAAAAATGTTAATTGGGGCAGATTATAAGTATTACTAACATTAACTTCACTTGTGTGTTGTTCATTTTTCAATGTGGTTACCAGTACACTGAAAGTTTCATGTGTGACTCACGTTCTGACCATGTTCATTTAGACAGCAGCATGATCCTAGGCAAGATGAAAATTTACAAATAAATGACAAGTATTTCTATGGTAATCTCATAGCCAAAGTCAATTCACAATTCTGAAGATTCTGGCAAAGAAAGGTAATAGTGGCTTTTTCACCCAGCTTACGTGAAAGCCAATCAGGCTTTGGGGCCCTCCCTGTGAAGGGGTGCATAGATGTGGAGAGTTCAGAGCAAATGAAAAAGAATGGCCAGAGGGATTGACTTAGGAGGGGCGGAAATAAAAGCTTGAAATCCAATGGGGGGACTAAAGATGATAGAATTGTCTGCAAAGGACAGAGGGGAATTAGCTGGTGTGACACATGGGATTGTAACTAGAAGTAATGGGACGTGGGGTAAGAAAGGAAAATTTTAGGCTTGAGACATTTCAGGTTGAAGTAAAGACTAGAAAAGGGCAGAGGGGTTGGGAGAGGCTTAAGCAGGCTTGACAGGAGAATGGAAGACTTGACCTAGAGGCCTATTCAGCTGTTTCCTCAAATCCCTTCCTTGTGGTGAATTCATTTGCTGATGGTTTGGGTGTTCCAGGCTAAGAATAAACTGAGACAACAAACTGGATGCTGATTTGTCTGCCCCACACCGAAATGATGATGGACTGTCTCCCCTTCCACAAGCTTCCATAAGCATTATCTTGTTTTTTGTTTTGTTTGTTTGTTTGTTTGTTTGTTTGTTTGTTTGTTTGTTTGTAGAGAGACAGAGAGAGAGAGGGAGAGGAAGACAGATAGAGATGGGTGCGCCAGCAGTCTCTCAGCTGCTGTGAATGAAATCCAGATGCGTGCGCCCCCTTGTGGTCAAGTGCAGCATTGCGCCCTTGCATCACTTTGCATCTGGATAAACGTGGGACCTGGAGATTGGAACCGCTGGAGATTGGAACCAGCGTTCTTAGGCTTAGGAGGCAGGCGCCTTAACCACTAAGCCATCTCTCCAGCCCCGCATTATCTTGGTTTTCTTTGACACCAAGGTCGGGGTATCCCTTCTCAGAATCCGTCACGGTGTTCAACTGCTACCTGCATGAATGCATGTACAAAAACAATACAGAATGAGTCACAAGGTAAATCTGCTGAAATTTTCTTGAAGGGCTTGGGACATGTAGATGTGATACGCCTATTATTGAGTGTTCTTTTACCACTATGGGTTTTTGTTTTTTTTTGGGGGGGGGGCAGGGTTTTTGTGTGTGTGTGTGTGTGTGTGTGTGTGTGTGTGTGTCAACCCAGGCTTGAAGTTTGAAAACAGATTGACATATACATAGATGCACTGAGTCTGCCTCATTACCATTGCTGATGTTGTCATCACAGTTGCCAAGAAAAGAGACATTATTTCCAAGGACAAGATAGATGACCAACTTAAAGCTATGTTAGGCATCAAGACCCCCAGCCTGCAAACGTCATTCTGATAATCTTTTTGATCAATTCATCCACAAATGGGCACCACAAAAAAAAAAAAAAAAAAGTGTTTTCAAAAACATCAATGGAAAGGAAATAAACATCTCACTCCTACTAATTCAAGAGTGTCCTGGAAGGGAAGTTTTGATTATCATCACAGGTATAAAAGGGGGTAATCACCCATACTTTTCCTTTACTTCATGGAGTCTTACACACACATCTCTACCAGTTTCCCTTGTTCTGGAAGTTCCTTAAACAAAAAGGTGGAAGGCTCATTCTCACTGCCAAATATTAGCACAGGTGCAAGATCTAGCTACATAGATTTTAAAAAATTTTTTTATTATACATATATTTTGACTTAGTTATGACATACTCAGTGTGTAAACAGCACATGTTGGTACCATCCTTACCCTCATCCCTTCCCCCCCCCAGGGACCCTCCTCATTGGGAATGCCAATTATCCCCATGGGGATTGTAAGTCATGCATTGTGGGGGTAGCCATCAGTTATGAGGAATACATAGACTTTTATACTTATTAAGGTCATGAGTCCTATAATCAGAAGGGTTCCAATTCTTGTTTTCCTGTGCTTTAAGAATCACTTGACTCTAAGCAAATTATTTTCTTCTATGAGCCCATCTGGGTATAGTATTTCTCTTACAGAACCCCTTCCCAACCTCACCCACCCCATTCATTTCTCAGAGAAGCACATGAGCTAAAATATAGAATGTTCTTAGCATATATCTGGCACATAGTCTATGCTGACATAGTCTTTGCTGTTATTGCTATTGGTATTGTCAATGGTTATTATTAACACCACAGTTACCATTGTCAGAGCACCAGGTAGCTATTAAGGCAACATAGAAGTTCAGACAATTGGAAGCCAAAATTTAAAAGAATCCAGTTGTTCATGGTAGTAAAGCAGGTAGGCATCCCTGCCAAACATATACTAGGCAGCATACCTCACTTTTTATTCAACAAAACAACTGTTGAAGCTTATGATCAAATGGCTTGGATGAGTGTATTTGAAATAGCCATTGCATAACTTCACTAAGGCTAAACTGGGATAAATTATTAGCATGGCCCTGGATCTGAGCTTCATTGTGCAATCAAGAAATTCTGTATGGTTTTACTTTTCATAGGAAAAAAATATCAAAAACTAGAACCAGAAAACATTTGGAATTTTTTTTTTTTTAGTCCATGGCCAGATCTTACAACATCAGTGATTTAAACCAGGCATAGAATATGAACTCAACTAGGCCTCTAATATTTCTGCAGGACTTGGTTACAGTGAACAATGCAGTCACTGGTTGTTGTTGAAACTCTGCAGCATGCAAAGGCTAAAGGGCTTGCTAGACAACTGGAATCTCACTTTCACAGAATTACCCTGGCCTTCTGAATGCTGGAATAACTTAGTACTACAATGCTTAAGTCTTCTGCGCCATAAGTAAAAAATAAAAATATTAAATTTAATAAGCTCGGAGACTAAAATCAAAGCCACATTTATTGCCAACGAAACCAACCAACAGTGATGCGAAACAAGTAGAGAGAACTGTATATTCATTCTGGTTTAAATTCCCAAGAAAATGATAGCAGAAAAAAGAAGTAGGCATATAACTCAAATAGACCGTGAACTGGGGCCTCCTTTCCAAAAGCCTTGAAGAAGTACACCCAGGATTTCATAAGTCCACAATGAGCTGGCTTTCTAAAGGGACACAATCCTAGCAGCAGGCTTTCCCTGAAAGAAGAAACGGTTTCTTTGCATCTTCTCTGGTGCCTTTGCTAATGAGTCATTAAGGGATGCGGTCTCCCTACAAACAAGTACCTGAGTAGAATGGGATCAAGGCAATACCCCAAACTGTCCTAACTATCTGAATGCAGGTGTGGGAGACACAAACCAGGTGGCTAAAAGGCTCCTTTGTTTGAAGCTGTCAGTAGGAGGGTCTGATTAATCTCATGCCCCATCCCTAAACTCTCTTTTAACCATGTCAAGACATCTCCTCGCATCAGGAAGTCTACAATGACTTGGCTATGTGCTAAGCTCAGTTAATGTAGTCCGAGGTTTAAACACTTCAGGTTGAAAGTGGATAATTGGTGGTAGTGGATTTTAAAAGCTCACACAGGTGCCTTTGAAAAGAGGTCAAAAGTCAAGTGCATCTCTCCTGAGAGTACCGGCAAGCCCTTCCTAAGGAGATCAAAATTCTTTTACGTAAACCCCCAGGGTCTTGTAAGAACTGTTATTAATTTAGTTCTATATGTTCCAAATGAGGGGAAAACGATACCACATGTGTATATTACCAGTAACCTGGGCGTATTTGTTCCAGAGAGGTAGATGTTAGATAGATTTTCACCTGGCAATTCTGGGTTGCTAATGAAGTAATCCACTTTCTACTAGGCCAAAACTGGGGAGTTCAGGTCAGGGTAATGACCCTTGAACACAAGGAAAAGCCTGAGGGAGAAAAAGAGTATAAACACAGGAATGTGTCGTCCTATCGTGACTGTATTCGTAAAAGCAAGACTATGGAGTTTTAACTATAGCACAGGAGTAAGCAGTCACTGCTATGCACAGTAGACTTTTAAAATTGTGATATTAAATGTTTTGTCACCTTTTTAAAGATCTTATCATCAGAACATGCTTGAGGTATTTTTATGGCAACTAAGCAGGCCAACCATTAATCAGTATATTTCAAATGTCACCTTGGGGAATTTTGCAGTACAACCTGGAGGTCTTCCACTCCCATCTTCACTCTTTCCTCCATTTGTTACATATTTTTATTCACTATGGCTACTACCCCTTCATCCTTAAGATGTGTTGTTAAAACAGAAGCACAGGGACTGAAGAGATGGTTCAGTGGTTAAGGCACTTGCCTGCAAAGCCTAAGAACCCAGGCTTAATTCCACAGCACCCATGGTACATGCATCTGGAGTTCATTTGCAGGGGCTAGAGGCCCTGCCATGCCCATTCTCTCTCTCTCTCTCTTTCTCTCTCTCTCTCTCTCTTTGTCCTTTTTTCTCTCTCTCTCAAATAAATAAATAAAAATAAAAATAGTTTATAAAAATACAGGAACTCATAATTAGGAAATTCTAAATTATTACAAATATCTGAAATAAAACTAAAAATATTCACTCATATTTTTGACTGCATATAAAAAGTTCATTAGCTGGGAGTGATGTCTCATGTCTTTAATCCCAGCACTTGGGAGGCAGAGGTAGGAGGATCACCATGAGTTCAAGGCCACCCTGAGACTACAGACTGAATTCCATGTCAGCCTAGACTAGAGTGAGACTCAACCTCGAAAAACTAAAAAAAAAAAAAAAAAACACACATTAGCATACCAAATTTTTTTAATTTACTATATGCTTGTTAGAATGTCTATCATAACCAAAAACAAAAAGTAACAGAAAAGAGGTGTTGACAAGGATGTGAGGAAATTGAAACCCTTTTGAACTATTAGATGTAATGCAAAAAATGCTGCAGCCAGTATGGAAAACAATATGGTGGCTTCTTAAAAATTAAAATGGAATTACAGTGATTCTATCCCAAAGAGTTAAATCCAAGGACTGGCATAGATAATCTTACTTCTCTGTTAACAGCAGCATTATTTGCAATAGCTCAAAGACAGAAACAAGCCAGGCATGGTAAAGCATGCCTTTAATCTCAGCACTTAAGAGGCAGAGGTAAGAGGATCACCATAAGTTCAAGACCACCCCGAGAGACTACATAGTGAATTCCAGGTCAGCCTGGGTTACAGAGAGACCCTATCTCAATAAAGCAAAACAAACAAGCCAAAAAGATAGAAGCAAATCAAGTGTACAATGGCTGAGATAGATGATTGAAACAGCATATTCAATAGCATATTATTATGAATTATACACATTGTAAGTGATATTATGCAGTAAAAATAAAATTATACATATTGAAAGTTATATTCTTCTGACATACATTACCACATTGATGAATTAGAACATATCATGCAAATTAAGCCAGTCACCAAAGGAAAAATGCTGTAAAACTCCTTTTGAGATACCTAGAGTTATGAAATCCATAATGAAGACAGTCTGAGGATGGTTGCCAGGTGCTACAGGGAGGCCAGAATGGGGGTTATGTACTGTTTAATGGGTGTAGAGTTTTCATTGGAGAAGACAAAAATTTCTGGAGTCGGATGGTTGTGATGTTGTGTATCAATGGGAATGTACTTAATAGCACCAACGACATTTAAATGTTACAAAAGTGGCAAATTTTACACTGTGTGTCTTTTTACACAATAGATTCTAAGTTAATAATCCTTCCCATAGATATGGGTGCCCTGGGGTTGAGGTCTAGACGAGAAACACACGCTTGGTGGACTTCACTGGAGTTTGATGCACTGCTACTAATGAAAAGAAAATACTTCAAGATCTTTAAGAATCCAACTGGCTTTAGTAAACAGATAAAAACAAGGGTGAGGCTGACAGTTTGAAACTGGTACACAAATTCTTGGACCCACACTCTCTATACTTATAATTAGGAAAGAATGTTTGTCACGAAATTTTTAATGAAAATCACAGGTTTGTCACAGCAATTTTGCCACAAAATCATGATTTCACTTAAGACAAGGGGAAAGGAAGAAAAAAAAATCTTTCAGAAGAAACACTTTAATTCCAATTTAATGGTGAGAACACATGGTTATAGCATGTAGCCAAAGTTCATAGCATAAAAAGGAATATGGCAGTGGATTAACTGGTGTTAAACTGAGCGTGTTAACTGGAGCAAAGGAGACATGCCAAGGCATGTTAGTTGCTGAGCTTCCAACTTGAACTCAATACAAAGGAAATGGCGGTAAGATCGGAGCTGCCATGTTAACATCTACATAAGTCCTAAAGGTCCCGAGCTCAAATCCCTGAAACGTTAAGTCTATTTATTCTACTTAAAGTGTTAACACAGAACAGTTCAATTAGCAGCATATAACATTTTTTAGAAGACTTCAAAATTCCTTAACTTATTAATAATAGTTTAAAGACTCAGTGGTGTTTAAATCTGGAAAATAATTCAGTCTCTACCAAAAAGCAGATTGCCCTTGGAGAATTCTCTGAAGGCTGGTTAACGGAACAGCTGTGAACCTCAGCGCTCGCACTTCCACTCATGTATCTTTCACTGTTGATACATCAGAGCCCTTCACTTGATGGAAAATAATTTGCAACATCTTCTGGTAAAAATTTACCAAAAGGCAGAAATTTATAGAATCCAATCCTCTTGAGTCCTAATTTCCTAGTCAGTAAAACGACAGCGGTAACGGTATCAACAACAGTAACAGTAACAGAAAGACTAGATAGATGAGCACAGGGAGATTGGGTAGCTACGTCTCATTTCTCCTGCCTTTCAATCAGTCTTATAGTTGAAAAGTTTCTTTTTAATTTTTTGTTGTTGTTGTGAAAGACCCAGGACAGAATAGCAACATAACAGGCCTCAGTGACTCTGAAGGCCACAGGGGCGAGTTCCCAGAATCAAGGGAAGAACAAGCAGTACCAGAAAAAACCCTAAACTTGCTGTGTGAGCATGACTCAACATTCTTGTGGTCCTGGGCCCGATGGCCCAATAAGATCCACCGTCTCAGAGTTTTGTAAATGTCAGCCAATCAAATGAATGTAACCGTGCACGCCAACCTGTTCAAATTGGCTGAGCCAATTAAGTTAAAATTCCCTAGACCTAGCCCGCCAAAACCCTAAGACCAATCAAGAACCCCCAAGTACAGTTACTGTTCAAATTAGCCAATCACGTGGTTGTGTGGGTGATAGCCCTCTCCCCCTTGTTCAAACCTCAATAAAAAGACTGCCTTTCTGCTTCTCAGGTCTCTTGCACTGATCCACTGTGTTGGTGAAGGCAAGAGACCAAGCTTAAGCCCGAGTAAAGCTCTTTGCACTTGCATACGTGTCTGGTCATCCTTGGTGGTCACTGGGGGTGCCATGAACTGGGCATTACAGTTGTTGTTTAGTCTTGTTTTTCAAGGTAGGATCTCACCTTAACCCTGGCTGACCTGGAATTCATTCTGTAGTCTCTGTGTGTGTGGGGGGGGCTCCCACTCATGCCAATCTTCTCACCTCAGCCTCCCAAGTACTGGGATTAAAGCATTGAGCCACCTCACCTGGCCTCTTTTCAAAGTATTTTTATTTATTTTTAAGCAAAGAGAAACAGAAAGAGAGAGAGAGAGTGAGGGAGGGAGAGGGAGAGGGACAATGGGTGTTTCAGGGCCTCTAGCTGCTGTAAACAAACTCCAGATGCATGCACCACTTTGCACATCTGGTTTTTCATGGGTATCGGAGAATCAAACTCGGGTTGTTAGGCTTTGCAGGCAAGTGCCTTACTTGCCAAGCCATCTCTCCAGCCCTCAAAAGTTTCTTAAAGGAATGAAGTATGCAGCCAGGGAGATGGCTCAGTGGCTAAAAATTGCTGAATCAGATCCCCAGCACTCACATAAAGCCACACACATAGTGCTGCACACACCTGTAATCCCAACAGGCTTACTGCAACTGGAGGTTGAGCCAAGAGAAGCCCAAAACAGTCAGGCCAGCAAAACTGTTATTCCGAGGAGCCAAACAAGAGCGATCCTATATCTAACAATGTTGAAGGACAGGACTTGGCACCACAAGGCTGTCCTTTGACATCCACACTCATGCCCTGTTATGTACACATTCTTACACACACACACACACACACACATGTACATGCATACACACAAATAAAAGTAAACAAAACACAAATAGGACTGGAGAGATGCTTAGTGGTTAAGGTGCTTGCCTGAAAAACCAAAGGACCCAGGTTCAATTCCCCAGGACCCATGTAAGCCAAATGCACAAGGCAGCACATGCATCTGAAGTTCATTTGTAGTGGCTAGAGGCCCTGGTATGCCCATTCTCTCTCTCTCTCTCTCTTTCTTCTTCCTCCTTCTCTCACTCAAAGAAATAAATGAAATTTAAAAATAAACAAAAAGAACACACACGCATACACACACTCTTGGTAAACTGCTAAGCCCCAGAGGTTGAAGTTTTACCAGGACTAAAACTTGGGAAGTACTATACATATAAATGGAGGTCACTACTCAAGATATCAACAAGTATCCTTTCCTGGCTTTTAGCACTCGTTATATAAACATGCACTAGATCGTAAACTTCATGACTCCCGTGTCCACACTCCATCCACAGTACTCATTGCCATTAAGCACTCAGTACAAACATGTGTTGAAGGAAGGAAGAAGAAGAAATGAATGGAAAAATAAAAACAGATGGCATTAAAACACACAGAACTTAAGCCATCATGAAATGCTTGCTATATGCCCGAAACCATTCTAAATTACTTATGTAGAGAGTCATTGTTCTATCTTGACAGCATTCCTGTTTTGTCCTTTAATTGTCCCCATGATATGGTGGAAGAAACTGAAACACAGATAAACTGCTTAAGTGACAAAGTTGGGGCCTAGGCAATCTAACTTCAGAGTATACATTTCATTGCACTAAAATCTTTATGTATACGCTAGTATCCACTCAAATCTTAAACTAAGATTGATGTAGGGGTTAGGATGACGGCTCAGTGGTTAAAGGCCTTGCTTGCAAAGTCTGCTGGCCAGGGTTCAATTTCTCAGTACCCACATAAAGCCAGATGCACAAAAAGGCCCTGGCGTAACCAGACGTAGTCATTCTCTCTCTTTTTCTCTTCTGACAAATAAATAAATAAAATATTTTTAAAAGCAAAAGATGGGAGGTTGGAGATATAGCCCAGCAGTTAAGGCGCTTGCCTGCAGTGATTAACAACCTAGGTTCAATTCCCCAATACCCATGTAAAGCCAGATGCACAAAGTGGAACATGCATCTGGAGTAAATTTGCAATGATGAGAGGCCCTAGCACACCCATTCTCTCTCTGCTTTTCTCTTACTCCCCTCTCTCCTTGCAAATAAATAAATGAAAAAAGATGATGTAAAAGGTAACAAAAACTAGGGGCTGGAGAGATGGCTTAGCAGTTAAGACATTTGCCTGCAAAGTCAAAGGATCCTGGTTCAATTCTCCAGGACCCATGTAAGTCAGATATACAAGAGGGTGCATGCATATGGAGTTCATTTGCAGTGGCTGGAGGCCCTGGTGTGCCCATTCTCTCTGTCTCTGTGTGCCGCTTACTCTCTCTGAAATAAATAAGTAAAATGTATATATTTTTTTAAAAGTAACACAAACTATAAGTCTCCTTTATCTAAAAAATAGAGCTGAAATTTATGACATTGGATAATTTTAATTAGAAATACTGATAAGCCGGGCGTGGTGACACATGCCTTTAATCCCAGCACTAACTTGGGAGGCAGAGGTAGGAAGATTGCTGTGAGTTCGAGGCCACCTTGAGAATACAGAGTGAATTCCAGGTCAGCCTGGGCTAGATTGGGACCCTACCTCGAAAAACCAAAAAAAAAAAAAAAAAAAAAAAAAATACTGATAAATATAATAATGGAATCATTGAAAGAGAAAACAGGGCTGGAGACATTGCTTAGTGGTTAAGGCAATTACTTGCAAAGCCTAAGGGCACAGGTTCGATTCCCCCAGCATTCACATAAAGCCAGATGCACAGGGTGGCGCATGCATTTGGAGTTTGTTTGCAATGGCTTGGGACCCGTTCTCTCTCTCTTTCTCAAATCAATCAATCAATAAATAAATAAATAAGAATATTTTGAAAAAAGAAAACATATCAATATCTTCATGTGTCAATCAATGCAATGGTTTTTAAAATCACTTCCTCAAGGTATGGAGAGATGGCTCGGTGGATAAAGTGCTTGCCCCACGAGCATGAGTACCTGAGTTCAGACTGCTAGACCACATACAAAGACTGGAACTTGTGATGGGCTTCTAATAAGCTTAGCTGAGAAGAAAGGTAGACAAGAGAACTTCCCAGGAGCTTGCAGACCAACTAGCCTTGCAAACACAACAACGAGAGATGATGTCAAAACCTATTTTTATTTATTTATTTATTTATTTAAGAGTGACAGACAGAGAGAGAAAGAGGCAGATAGATAGATAGAGAGAGAATGGGAACACCAGGGCCTCCGGCCACTGCAAATGAACCCCAGATGCATCTGCCACTTTGTGCACCTGGCTTACGTGGGTCCTGGGGAATCAAGCCTCAAACCAGGGTCCTTAGACTACACAGGCAAGCACTTAACCACTAGGCCATCTCCCCAGCCCTGAAAACCTTTTTTTTTATATTGAGGTAAAATATTAATTGCTTTATCTCTGTCTGCTATGGCAGTTTACAACAACCTCTGTTAGAAATCTCTGTAGGTGAGCAACTCAAGGATTTGCAGACAGTGCCTGGCCCCCTGACTACTAATCTTACATCCTCAGAGTCATTAACCACTCATGTGGTGACATGAAGTCCAATGGTCTGCATAGCCCCTCCCCTCTTTTTCTCTCAGTTTACCAACCCCCAGCTGTATGGTATAACTGAGAAGCAAAGTGTATATGTTTTAAATTTATATGGCACATGCACACATTGTGATTACCACAATCAAGCTAGTTGAGACGTCCATCGCTTCATACAGTTAGTTTTGTGTGATGATGAAAACACTTCAGGATTGATCTCTTAGCCAACTTCAAGAACACGTTATTATTCAATGAAGTTACTCTGGCATACATTAGATCTTCAGAACTCGCTCATCCTCTAACTGAAAGCTTGAATCTTTTGACCAAAATCCTTTTATTGTCACCCTCAGCCACCCTTCTACTCTCATCTTTGTGCAAGCTCACCTCTGTCAGATGTCACATGTAACGGAGATCATGCACTTGTCTTTCTGCGTCTGGTGTATTTCACTCAGTAGAATGTGTTCTAGGCTCACTCTTCTTGTTGACAACCTATTGAATATTTATCAGTTGTCATTACCCATCAGCAGACACTTAGGTTGTTTTCGTATCCTGATTATTGTGAATAATGTTGTAAGTATCACGAGTGCACGTATCTCCTAGGAATATTGATTTCAATGTCTTTTGCCATATACTCAAATACGGGATTGTGAAGTCATGTATTAGTTCTAATTTTAGCTTTGTGAGAAACCTCCATATACCTATACGTATACCAAATTACTATCCCTCCAACAGTATGCAGTAGTTCCCTTTTGTCTGCACCCTTTGCAATGTTTAGCAATTTGTTGGTTGTTGTTGTTTGTTTGGTTTTTGGATTTCGAGGCAGGGTCTCACTCTAGCCCACACTGACCTAGAATTCACTATGTAGTCGCAGGATGGCCTGGAACTCATGGCGATCCTCCTACCTCTGCCTCCTGAGAGCTGGGATTAAAGGCTGCACCACCCACCATGCCCAACTGCATTTGGTTTTCTTAGGATTTTATCTGATGGTTTGGGTTTCTCTCATGCTTGGTGATACTGAGCCCCTTGTCATGTACCCATTAGCCATTCAAATGCTTTCTTTAGGAAAAATTATCTATTTGGGTCTTTGGCCCATTTTTAATTGGGTTATGTGTATTTTTGCCATTGAATGTGTATGAGTTCCTTATGAATTTTGGTTACTACTCCTCTCATACATATACTTTGAAAACGTTTTTGCCTGCTCTATGGCTTGCCTTTTCATTTTGCGCATAATCTAACTTATTTTTTAAATTTTGTTCATTTTTATTTGTTTGAGAGCAACGGACAGACAGAGAAAGAAGCAGATAGATAGAGAATGGGCGTGCCAGGGCTTCTAGCCACTACAGACGAACTGCAGATGCATGTGCCACCTTGTGCGTCTGGCTTACGTGGGTCCCAAGGAATCGAGCCTCGAACCGGGGTTTTTAAGCTTCACAGGCAAGCGCTTAACCACTAAGCCATCTCTCCAGCCCCACTCACTTCCTTTTACTTTTGTTGCCTATGAGTTTGGAGTCAGAGTCAGAACATCATTTCTAACCTTAGTGTCCAGAAGTGTTTTCTTCTAGGATTTTCATAACTTCAATTCTTCGCATTTGGGTCTGTGCTTAATTTTTCCACATACAGTATAAAGTATGCATCAGCTTCATTTTTGTATATGTAGATGCCCAGTGTGCCCAGCAGCATTGTTGAAGAGATGTTCCTTTCCCCGTCGTGTCCTTTTTGTACCTGTGTTGAAGATTAGTTGATGTGTTTGTTTCTGGATTGTGTTGACTGTAGTGGTACAATGTACTTTGAAATCAGGTAGTGTGATACCTCCAGTTCTTTTCCAGAATTGCTGTGGTTGTTCAGTCCTTGTCTTTCCATGAGAATATTAGGATTGTTTTTTCTACTTCTGTAGAAAATGTCATTGAGATTTTATAGAGACTAGATTAAATCTGCAGACATCTCAACAATATTAACTCTTCCCTCTCATGAACGTGACGTATCTTTTCACTTATTTATATCTTTGTTTATCAGCATTTTATATTATTTAGTATAGCATGTAGTATTTGGTTTTTAGTCTTTAGAATTTTCACCTTCTTGCTTCAATTTTCTCCTAAGAATATATATTTTATGATGATACCATAAATAAGTTTGTTTTTCTTAACTTATTTTTCAGATAGTGTGCTGTAAATGTGTAAAAACAAAACTGATTTGGGAGCATTGATATTGTATCCTACAGCTTTACTAAATTGTTCAATCTAATAGTTTTTCTGATAGTTTTTAGGATGTGTGTATGCATATATACATATATGTCAAATGATGTTTTTGCAAGTGTGCATATATGTGTGTTCATGTGTACATGTTCAAGTGTGTGTGGGTGTACATGTGTGTAGTCAGAGAATAGCCTCTAGTGTCATTTCTCTACTGCTGTCCACATGGATGGGGGGTGCGTGTGTGTGTGTGTGTGTTCATGTTTGTGAATACATGGGAGTGCACATGCACGTGTGGAAGTCAGAAGATAACCTGAAGGTTGTCCTTGTTCCTTGGGCTTTGGACACCTTTTGAGAATGGTCTCTCATTGTCCCAGCATTCACCAAGTAAGCTAAATTAGCTAGCCAACAAGCCCCGGGAGTCCTCTCTCTCTGCCTCTCAGTACTGAGACTTCAAGCATGGGCCATCATACCTACCTTTTCTTCTCTTTTGTATGAATTCTGGGTTCAAAGTCCACGTCTTTTTGTTGTTGTTGTTGTTGTTAATCTTGCAAGGTTAACCTTGACTAAGCCATCTTGCCAGCTCCCCAAATGATATCTTCTGTACATGATGCAACTTGGCCTTTTCATATTTAAAATACTTTTTATTTTAATTCATTCATTCATTCATTTGCACAGAGAGAGAGAGAGAGGCCTCTAGCCACTGCAAACAAACTCCAGATGCATGTACCATTTTGCATATCTGGCTTTACGTAGGTACTGGGGAATTGAATCCAGGTCATAGGCTTTGCAGGCAAGTATCTTAACCACTGAGCCACATCTACAGGCTCCTCTTGTCTTCTTGATTCAGATTTTACGATTTTATTTCTTTTTCTTACCTAATTGTTCTGGCCAGGACTTCCAGCACTATGTTGAATAAAGGGACAAGAGTAGCCATCCTGGCCTTCTTCCTGATGGTGGTAAACAAGCTCTGTGAGTTTTGCCTTCTGAGGGTGATGTTAGTTGTATGGGTTTGTCACATATAGCCTTTATTATGTTTAAGTACATTTATTCTATACCTAATTCATTGGGAAATTTTACAGTGAACATATATTTGATTTTCTCACATGTATTTTTCTATATCCATTGAGATGATCATATGGTTTTCATCTTTCATTTTTTTAAAAATATGGCATATCACACTTACTGATTTACATGTATTGAGCTATCCTTACATCCCTGGAGCAAATCCCACTGAATCGCACAAACATACAAAATTTATTTAAGTGTCACTTCAAGAAGATGGAATTTAATTGCAAGGCATTTAGTGACATACACTAACTGACTTAATATATTGCTGGCTTCATATAACAACCTAAAAGAAAAGCAACATTTTTATTCAAAATATACATATCAATTATAAAAGTAAACATCCACTTATGAGCACAGAATTGCAAAAAAACATCTTGACTGTAGACAGTAGAAAAATTTGTAGCCTCACTGGAACTATTTGGCAAGCATAGAATTTACAGTGAAAATATAGTGACTACCTCTACAAACTTTCTTCAAAATGTGAGATCTATATATGTACACGTGATATCAAACGAAGCACATGCCCAGAGGGAGACAGCCAGATGTCTTTGGTTCCATCATCTGCCTTCCATTGTCATTCTCATCAGAGGAGCCCAAAGGTCCTTCTCAGGAAAACTGGGGAACCTTGATGCATGTTGAAGGCTATTTTGTACCACTGGGGGATAGCTCCATTATATGTCTATGTGCCCTTCATTCCTCTTACAATTCCTGGTGATAATTATACTCATTTGGGTTCATTCGCTAAATTTTAGTTTACTAAATTTTTGTTATTTTCCTTCAGTGAATTAGTTCAATCTCTACCTTTTGGGTCCACCATCATAAATTACCGCAGGTGATGCAAACATGACTCCAGGACTGACATCCAGGCAGGAGAATCATGAAGGAACCTGGTAGCCTTGTGTAATGGCCATTCATTGTGTTATTCTACTTTGGAGGTCAGGTAAGAAAGGTGAACAATGAATCCCAGTGACTCAGGCGCCTTACACTCAACCACAGAGTGGCTGGCTGTGAAAAAAGACAAGAGAAAGCCCCAGCTGTGGCACATGAGACAATATGCATCTGCAAGCCCCTGTTCACTAATGCCATATTGAATATGAATATGTGTTCATGTACATTTTGATTTTTTTCAAGAGAAATCAAGTAGGAGCATGTGTACATGTGTGACATCTCTCAACTTCTAAAAGATAATTCAAAAATGTTATGGGGGGCTGGAGAAATGCCTTAGTGGTTAAGGCGTTTGCCTGCAAAGCCAAAGGATCCCAGTTCGATTCTCCAGGACCCATGTAAGCCAGATGCACGAGGGACACATGCATCTGGAGTTCGTTTGCAGTGGCTAGAGGCCCTGGCATGCCCACTCTCTCTCTCTCTCTCTCTTCTCTCTTCTCCCTCTGCTTGCACATAAATTTAAAAAATTTTTTAAAAAGTTATGAGGGCTAGAGAAATGGCTTAGCGGTTAAGGTGCTTGCCTGTGAAACCTAAGGACCCATGTTTGACTCTTCAGGCCCCACTTAAGCCAGATGCACAATAACACAAGAGTGCAGTTTTTCACATACACACAAGGGGGCACATGCATCTGGAGTTCAATTGCAGTGGCTGGGGGCCCTGGCACACCAATTCTCTCTCTCTCCCTCTCTCTCTTGCACAAAAAATTATGAAATTGTAAAGCCAAAAGAAAATCACTTATGTCTGCTGACTAAACAGGGACCTTTGTAAGGCCAAATCCTGAGCACTTGTACTATGGGCCAAGCAGCATGCCTGGGAGTGACTCAGGGTCCTGAGCTTCCTGCCTGAATGACTGTCCTTTACCAAAAACCCAAAGCAAATTGGACACTAAACATGTGACATAAGACAAAAGTAAACATTTCTCCATGCTGTCATTTGTCCTTCAAAAATAATCCCTCACACTACCATTAAAAAAAGAAAATGAATGCTTACTTAAAAGCCACATTAAAGCAATTTTGAGAGAGTTCATAAAGTTCCCTCCTAAGAATTCACATCAGTGGGCACACAGGAGAGAGTCTATGTAGATGTCTCTGAGAAGGGGAGCCCTGATCAGAAAGGGGAAGATGGCTCCCTCCTTTCTGTGACTACTGAAATTAACAAACAATTGAAAAACAACAATGCAAAGACTCATTCCTCTCTGAAGACAAAAAGTCATTTAGTAGAAAATTGTCAAAGCTGTGCCAGTCAGCTCAAAGGAAGATAGTTATTTTCTACAATGTGCCTTTTCGGAGGCTGGGGCAATAGCTCAGTCAGTAGAGGGCTTGTCTCACAAACATGAGGACCCAAGTTCAATCTCTAGCACTCAGGTGAAATGCCCAACACGGTGGCACGCATTTGTAATCCCAGCACTGGGGAGGCAGAAATAGAAATATCCCTGCAGCTTATTGGCCAGCTAGCCTAGCTTCATTGCTGAACTGTGGACCAATGAGAGACTCTGTCTCAAAAGAGGTAGATAGCATTCCTGAGGACAAGACCTGAGGTTGTTTTCTGGGCTCCACATATATACATAAATGCACACACACACACATGAACACACACAAGTGTGTGTGCGTGTGTCTTTTAATTTCAAAGAGATTAATCACACTGGCTACATAGATTGATTGATAGATGATAGATGATACATAGATAGATAGATAGATAGATAGATAAATACATAGATAGATGATAGATAGATAGATAGATAAATACATAGATAGATGATAGATAGATAGATAGATAGATAGATAGATAGATAGATAGATACTAAAAAGTATTTAAAAGGTTATCAATTAGACCACATCCTATTTCCTGCACATACTAACTGGGCCTTGACTGACTGAGTCAACACAGACAAATTTCTTAGCCTCTGAACCTCAGTTACTGAGTGAGTTAAAGAAAATATTACACTGGGCTGCTCAGAAAATCATGTTAGAACAGTACTATCTATAAAGCACCCAGCACATTGTAGGTGTTAAAAATTCTCCTTGTAGCTGGGCATGGGGATGCATGCCTTTTATCCCAGCACTCAAGAGGTAGGGGGATTGTTGTGAGTTCAAGGCCAGCCTGGAACTACAGTGCAATTCAGGTCAGCCTGGGCTACAGGGAGAACTTACCTCAAAAAACATTTTTGGGGAAGGTAGTAATTATATGCATTTGCATTATATAAAATAGTCACACATTCAATGAAAGACTCCAAGGTTGCCACCATTTATTTTTCACCCTTTAAATGTGTTTTTTTTTTTTTAGAGAGAGAGAGAGAATGGCATACCAGGGCCTCAGCCAAGGCAATCAAACCCCAGCCATTTGTGCCACCTTGTGGGCATGTGCAACATTGTGCTTGCCTCACCTTTGTGCATCTGTCTAATGTGGGATCTGGAGAGTCAAACACTGGTCATTAGGCTTCACAGGGAAGTGCCTTAACCACTATGCTATCTCTCCAGCCCCCTTTAAATGTTTTATAAGCTGAATTAATTCAGTTTGTAATATGAACTGAACCCTGACCATATTCAATCTCAGAATTGTGGGAATCCACTGCAGATCAGCACTCATCTTTTTATTAAAACTATAGGGTTGGACTGAGAATACAGAGAGAATTCCAGGTCAGCCTGTGCTAGAGTGAGACCCTACCCCAAAAGACTAAAAACAAACAAACAAACAAACAAAAAACTATAGGGTTGGAGAGATGACTTAGTGGTTAAGGTGCTTGCCTGCAAAGCCAAAGGACCCAGGTTCAATTCCCAGTACCCATATACAGCCAGATGCACAAGGTGGCACATGCTTCTGGAATTCATTTGCAGTGGCTAGAGGCCCTGGCATGCCCATTCTCTATCTGCCTCTCTTTCTCAAATAAATAAATAAAATATTGTTTAAAAAGAACTTTCTACTTAAGGGCTAGAGAATGGCTTAGCTGGTAAGATACTTGCCTGCAAAGACTAAGGACCCGTGTTCAACTTTCCAGGTTTCATGTAAGCCAGACACACAGTGATTCAAGCATGCAAGGTCGCACATGGTCACAAGGGCACACATCTGGAGTTTGATTGTAGTGTCTAGAGGCCCTGGAATACCAATTCTCTCTTCCCTCTCTCTCTCTTTCTCTGTCTCATAAAAAAAGCCAGTGTGTTGGGCTTGCTTCAAAAAAAAAAAAAAAGAAAGAAAGAAAAAGAAAAACAACTGTCTACTTAAAAACCAGCAGCCTCTGTGGACCTTCCACCATGCAGTGGTTGATCAGTTGGTTGGTACTGAGGCCTGGCGTCCTTTCCCAGAGTCAGAGTCCCTGTGATGTTAGCTGAAATTTACACTGAGATGATATCTCAGGTCACCTGTGTCCACATTGTTTGCTTCTTTCTACAATGTCCCCCAAGGACTGGCCCCCGAAGCTCTCCTTAATAATCTCCCTGCACTCTAATCTATTTCTCAGTGAGTTCGGTTTTTGACAGGTAGTACCAGAAGAAAGAAAACCAGGTGCGCAGATAGGATTTTGGTTCCTTTAAAAATTCCTTTTCTGGACTGGAGAGAAGGCTTAGTGGTTGCAATCTCCAGAGGTTCCAATCTCCAGGTCTCAAGTTTAGCCAGATGCAGTGACGCAAGGGTGCAATGTCGCACTTGACCACAAGGGGGCGCACACATCTGGATTTTGTTTGCAGCACCTGAGAGGCTGCTGGCACATCCATCTTTATCTGTCTTCCTTTCCCTCTCTCTCTCTGTCTCTCTCCAAAAAAAATTTAAAAATTCCTTTTCTGAGGGCAAGAGTGTAGCCCCATGGTAGAATTTTTGCCTAGCATACCCAAAGCCCTGAGCTTGATTACCAATACTGCATAAACTATGTGTGCTAGAAAACATCTCTAATCCCCAAAAGCAGGGGCATCAGAAGCTCTAGGCTGGGCTAGGGAGCTGGTTGAGTGATTAAATGAGCCTGCTTGCAAAGCCTGCCAGACAAGGTTCAAATCCCCAGCCCTCACATAAAGCTGGATGCAAAGTGGTGTGTGCATCTGTGCATTTGTGATCCCAATGTACCTATGACAATGACAGGCTGAGCCAGGAGAGTCTGAAGCTCGGAGGTTAGCTAGTCTGACGGGTTTTAGGCTAGTAGTTTATTTGCAGCAAGAAGAAACCCTGTCTCCAAAAAGGTGAAACGCATTCACCTCAAAGTCATCTTCTGACCTCGATGCATAGGCTGTGGCATGCTCACTCATTCACATGCACACGCACACACACATACACACACACACAAAATATATATTTTTAAAAAGTATATCTACTTCATCATTTCATTCATCCAACTCTCATTTAATGAGCACACTTGTGTACCAGGCAATATTCTAACTAGAAAGACACTTCTCTTCATAAGACCAAAGCCATCCTGGCTCCCACAGAGCTAAAGTATAAACAAGCTGTTTAAACATAGAGTATGAAAGGAAGTAGAAATTGGTTCTATGAAGGTACAGTGATTGGGTGGCTACTTTATGTGGATTAGTCATCCAAGAAAGAACTCTCTAAGAAAGTAATTAAAGTGATCTTTGTGTGACTATATATATATATATATATAGCTTATCTGAGGAAGCGTCCAACACAGTGAGTGGCATGTTTAAGGAACATTAGGAAGGTCAGGGGTATAAGACAAATGGACAAAAGGGAGAAGTGTGTGAGGTAGAGGAAGAGAAAGGAGCAAGTCCAAATCACACAGACTCTCAGGCACACATAAAGAATGTAGACTTGGCTGGAGAAATGGCTTAGTGGTTACGGTATCTGCCTGCAAAGCCAAAGGACCTTGGTTCGATTCCCCAGGACCCACGTAAGCCAGATGCACAAGGTGGTGCATGCATCTAGAGTTCATTTGCAGTGGCTGGCAGCCCTGGTGTGCCTATTCTTTCTCTCTCTCGCTCTTTCTCAAATAAATAAAAAATAAAAATATTTAAAAAAAAAAAAGAATGTAGACTTAGGGCTAGAGAGATGGCTTAGTGGTTAAGGCAATTAATTGCCTGGGAAGCTTAAGAACCCATGTTCAACTCTCCAACCCCACATAAGCCAGACACACTAGGTGACACATGTGCAAGGTCACGCATGTGCACAAGGTGGCGATGCATGCATCTGGAGTTCAATTGTAGTGGCTGGAGGCCCTGGAGTGTCAATTATGTCTCTCTTTCTCTCTCTCTCACACACACACTCTTTCTTGCTCTTTCTCTCTCATAAAAAAATGTACACTTCACTTTTCAAAGAAAGTCAGTACCATTTGTGTTACGAAGGATTAAGAAATGTGTGCTTTGGGCTAGGGAGTTGGCTCAGTCCATAAAATGCTTATGCAAACATGAGGCCCTGAGTTCAGATTTCCAACACTATGTAAGAGCTGGGCATGGTGGCCCTTGCCTGTAATCCCAGTGCTGGAGGCAAATACAGGGGGATCTCTAGGGCTTGATGGCTAACTACTCTACTCAAATCAGTGAGCTCAAGGTTTAACCAAAGACCCTTTCTCAAAAAAAAAAAAAAAAAAATGGTAGACAGTGATTGAGACAACCACAGGCATAAAATGTCTGTGGATTCATTTTCATAGGCAGTTATGTATTCTAAGACATGATTGACAACTTCTAAAAAGGCAATCTGACAAGGCAAAGCAAAATGTCTAAAACACTGGCTGGAGAGATGGCTTAGCAGTTAAGGCACTTGCCTGCAAAGCCTAAGGACCCAGGTTCAATTCCCCAGTACCCACGTAAGCCAGATGCACAAGGTGGCATATGTGTCTGGAGCTTGTTTGTAGTGGCTGGAGGCCCTGGTGCAACTATTCTCTCTCTCTCTCTCTTTCTCTCTGCTCTTTCTGTCTCTCTCAAAGAAATGAAATATTTTTAAAATTTTCTAAGACATATATTTTTTTTTAGTAAAATTGTCTATACAAACACTCACATAGAACAAAACACATAGGCACAGGAATGCTCAGGGAGAAGCTTTGGCCCTCCTATGCCCTGCCACTCTGAAGCCCTGGAAGCCACACTCGCATGCTGACGTGATCATCAAAGAAACAGGGGTACTTAGGAAGGCAAACGCAAGTGCATCGGTTATTTGTTCTTTGCAAACAACCAACCACAACGATTTATAAACAACAACAACAAAAAGTTTAATTCTGCCGAGAGTTTGGAGGAGGAGTTTCATGGCAGGAGAGGCGAGGCAGGAACAGGTGCCAGCTCATGACATCATCATTGTGTCAGGCAAGACACAGGGCAAACAGGACTACGTGCACCCCAGTGACTCACTTCCTCCAGCAAGGTTCCACCTTCTGAAGGTTCCACCACCGCCTCAAATAGCATCCCAGCAGGGAATCACATGCTCAAACACACGAGCCAATGGGGCATTTTATACTCAACCCAGAGCGAGGATGAAATTCCTGACATACTCCAAGATGGACTGTTTAGCTCAGGCTGTTTTAATACTGTGGGTCAGGTACCTCAACAGCACAGTAGGTAGCATGTCAGTCTCATAAAACTATGCTTCTTGTCCTGGTGTGTGACAGCCTTGGTTCAATCCTCAGTACGGGGTGGGGGGAGATCCTGTGGGTCACAGTCCACTAGTCAATCATAAAATCAACCCAGCAGATTATCCCTGACATTTTTTTTTTTCAATACTGAGGATCAAACCCAGGGTCTCGCACATACTAGGTAGGTACTCAGTCACTGAGCTCCATCCTCCATCCTACTGACTTTTTAAACTTGAAGGAATAGAACAAAATAAAACAGAACAGAAAATGTTATAGTAAATTGGACATGCTAGGGATAAGTATTGTACTTCATAAATATAATGAACGTATGCACATTTATGATATAAGATGTATTTCCTTCTTTGGGTCACAGATTTTAAAAGCTAAGAGCCATTTGGTTAAAGTTATTTTTATGGACTAGTGTTTAATCAGAATGAGTTTTGGAGGGAGGGGCTTTCTTATGAATAACAGGTAGGACCTTATTAGGAGAACTTGTTCAGTTATAACTGTGTGTAAATATGTCATCTGTAGGGCTAAGGATTAGTGCATAAGAGCACATACCACATAGTTAACTGTGAATACCCCCAGAGAATGTGGAAGATGTTATAAAAGGGGAGACTTTTAAGTTTCATATGCTTTATATACTATGTATTTTTATATACTTCTGCACTATATTTTTTAATAATGAAAAGAAAGTCTTGTAGAAGAAATGCAGTGCACACTGATTATCCAGTCAATTGACAGAAAAAGTGACAGTGTTGCACAGCCTCAAGTCAGAGGGATGAGGAAGAGAAACAAGGCGTGATTTTTGCCCTGGAAAGTGGTGGCACAGCTGGTAGGAAGGAGTGCCAGCAGTCAGTCAGTGGCCTACTCTGTTTGTGTTCTTACTAGTGAAGGAAGTGACCTGAAGCAGCTAGGTTTGGGGGTGAGCACAAGACAAGGCAAAACAGACTCTGAGAAAAAAATCTTAGAAGAAAAGCTGACACTAGGATACAAACTGGGAACGTGGGAGGGGTTGAGACAACAGGTCAAGCGGGAGCTGTTGTTGAATTTTGCTCACAAACAAGTTCTGAGAAATGTTTATGGAAGAGCCAGAGGACCTGAACTGTGAGGAAACCATGCGTTATGAAGAAAAGAGCTACCACCCTGAGCTCTAAGCTCTCAAGGTGGCTGTGAGCACATGATCAAGACCACCCAGCCATTCCCCTCCCAGTGCTCCCTGTGCCTCACATCCGTCCAGCCTGGTGATCCTTGCTCACTTCAGGACAGGCATCTATGGTCATGTGCCACTCAAGATTTGCCTTTCTGCCTCTCTCTGATGCCATAGCTGAAAACCTTCTTTCTAGTGGGCACATACCTGCAGCAGATATGTTAATACTTTCTTTATGTAAAATTTATTTATTTGCATAGAGACAGAGGGGCTGGATGGGCATACCAGGGCCTCTTGCCACTGCAAACAAACTCCAGACATATGGGCCACTTTGTACATCTGGCTTTATGTGGGTACTGGGGATAGAACCCAGGCTTTGAGGTTTTGAAAGCAAGTACCTTTAACTACTGAGCCATTTCTCCAGTCCAATGTTTTCAACTCGACTTCATCCAGGAAGCAATATAGGTCACACTGGGTGGCACATAATTGCTTAACATTTTACATTAGACCAACTAACTCTCTTCTTGATAACTGGTATTGGTAGCCTACTAGCTCGCCTTCTCCTGCTTTGCCCAACTGCTTTCATAGCCTTCCACCTTTGCACTGAAAAGGGTTCTTTCTGTTGATTGGGGGCATATTGGCCTAGAAGTGACTGCACACATTTATTTTGATTGAAAATATTATACGCTTGAATGGTAGCTTGTACCACCCCTAGAAAACTGGACATGGCTGGGTTTCAGGATGCTAATTTTTTTCCAAGCAGCATTTTCAATAGAAGCATGTCTCTGTGTCCTGAACCCCAATGTAAAAGCACAAAAAGCATTAGGCCTGTGAACAAATGCATCATTACCCCCTGGCATGGACCCATCCCAAGCTAAGTCTTGGCAAGTTTTTGTAAAAGTTAGAAAATGCATTCAATAATGGCGGTGGTTAAACTAATTTTCTAGCTAAATATAATACCATTGTAGCACACCTTTAATCCCAACACTGGGGAGGCAGTGGTTAGGAGGATCACTATGAGTGCAAAGCCAGTCTGAGACTGAATTCACTGAGATAGTGAATTCCAGGTCAGCCTGGGCTAGAGTGAGACCCTACCTCAAAAAAACCGCTTGTAGGGCTGGAGAGATGGCTTAGCAGTTAAGGCGCCTGCCTGCTAAGCCTAAGAACCCGGTTCCAATCTCCAGGTCCCACGTTTAGCCAGATGCAAAGTGACGCAAGGGCGCAATGACGCACTTGCCCACAAGGGGGCGCACACATCTGGATTTCGTTCACAGCAGCTGAGAGACTGCTGGCACGCCCATTCTCTATCTGTCTCCCTCTCCCTCTCTCTCTGTCTCTCTCTGTGTCTCTCTCCAAAAGTAAATTAATTAATTTTAAAAAATTGGAAAAAAACCTCTTGTAAATAGCAAATATATCTTTCTTGTGTTGGAAACATCAGTGCCCAGCAGTGGTGCAGCACATAGCACTTGCTTAGTAAGCATTAAGTGAGAGCACTAACAGGCAAGCTTCCTGATAAGTATCATGTTAATGGTGCTTGTCTTATGAACGGTGAAATATATTCATTACCTTTTCCATTACTAAGATCTATTCCATTCATACGTAAGCAACTGTGACATAATACACTGACAACCAAATTAATGATCTGTCTCTCTCTCCTCACACTTCTTTCTTTACAACAGTGTAGGCCCCAAAATTTAAAGTATGAATTTTAATGTTAAAGGCATTATTTCTTTTTTTTACAGAAGCAAGGGTATGTGAAGAAGAATGGATAGGAACAAATTAAATTGCATTTTAAAAAACAACTCCTGCATGTACCACTGGGTAAACGGCCAGAGCTCGTTGCTCATTGCATTGCCCACAACATGACTAATGGCTAGAGATGAGTGAGCAATGCATTTCAGGTGCTTGGATTTTACAGTCCAGAATGTCGTTCTGAAACAGTCAGATAAAGCAGCAGCACTTTCAGAGACATAACGGTTAGGCTCCTTCTCTTTCCTGATAGAACTGAAGTATATTTTTTAACCCCTTCATTCCAAAGTTAAGCATTATCAGGCAACAGATTCATACTTTTATATCAACACTACCTTTTCCATCATGGGCTAAATCTTCCAGACTTTTTCAAGTGTTAAACTGCAGACCTCCCACAGCAAAGGTCACTATCAAATGCTTAGTACAATATGAGCCTCCTTCTAGCGACTAGTTGGCCAGTGACAAAATTAACAGTAACCGCCAGGCGTGGTGGCACATGCCTTTAATCTCAGCACTCGGGAGGCAGAGGTAGGAGGATCCCCATGAGTTCAAGACCACCCTGACACTATATAGTCAATTGCAGGTCAGCCTGGGCCAGAGTGAGACCCTACCTTGAAAAAAAAATTTACAATAACCAATCCAATGCCAGCCAGCATTGAACACCTCACATCTTCATGTGATCAATGTTCCTAGTTGGAAATGGACAGTACTATTTGCTTTTAAGGAATGAAGTTTCCCAAATCAATTTTAATATTTTATTTATTTATTTATTTATTTGTTGATTGATTTATTTGACAGAGAGAGAGAGAGAATTGGTGTTCCATGGCCTCCAGCCCCTGCAAACGAACTCCAGATGCGTGAGCCCCTTTGTGTTTCTGGCTAATGTGGGTCCTGGGGAATCAAACCTGAGTCCTTTGGCTTTGCAGGCAAACGCCTTAACCACTAAGCCATCCCTCCAGCCCCACAAAGCAATTTTAAATGCTACTGGAAATGTTACCAGTCTTAGACAGCACATAATAAAGTGAATGGTGGATGGAGGCTTGGACAGAGGGATGCTGTTGTAATATACCTGAAGAACCACCACGAGGAGGAAAGAAAACCTATGGCCATTCGGGAAGGAGATGTATACATCTCAGATATTGGCTAAACCAACCACTCAAACTGACTGCTCTTTGCTGCCTCTGAGGCAAAGGCTACCTGTTCCATTAAAGGACCAAGGTTACCACCCTTCTGAGGAAATAGACACATTACATCAGTCATATTCAGAGAAAGAGAGAAACAAAATAATTACTTTTCACATGAATCATAAAAGCAAAAATAAATCAAAGACACACATAGGGAGACTGCATATACTTCCAGTCCCCCAAAACGGAGCCCTTTCTGGTAAGTACAGCCTCCAAAACAAAGATAGCTTGCTCCCCAGTGCTTTTGCAATGGATGCAATGAAATAGTCAATAAAAAAATGTGTGTGTGTTTTCTTTCTACCAGGAGCAGAAAAATCACCCTCCTTGATAATTTTGAATTTATCCCCTAAATAGCCTTGCAGCCTTAGAAAAGACACATTCCTTCTCAATTCCAGTCTTCCTTACAGACCTTTATAAATTCATTTTTTTTTCCTGAAGTCTTTAGCCCCTGAGTCTTTTTGTTTAATTAAAAGAAGAAAAAGTCTGGGCAAATGAACATGGGATTGCCCATGTTTCTTCCCCAGCATATCATATCCAGGGGTGTCAGCTTTAAACTGCACAGGTTTCAAACCAATGGGACTTAGCAGAGTAAGATTTAAACAGTGCTCTTGAGTCCAAATCTGTTTCTGTTTCCAGGCAGGTGAAATGAAGGGACAGGAATCTGATGTAGTGGAGGTTTCCCTGAGCCTTTTTTTTTTTTTTTTTTTTACCTTGATGGCTCACCCAAGAAAATCTGCTTTCTGGAAAAAGATAAGCCAGGTATTTCTAAAAGCTACTTGTAAAGCAGCCTATAGTATAAAAGTTAGGCCCAACTTGGAACTTCAAGAACTTGTTTTCAAATCCAACATACCAGTGATCACCCAGGGCAGGCTTGACTTAATCAGGTCAGTAGATTGATTTCTCTTCCTTTCCAGATCTAGAGAGATTTCTGAATCAGCCTTGATGCTAAGAACTTCCAGAAAATAAGACATCCTTTCAGGGGTTAGGAGTCAAGGTCACCAGTTATATACTGCTGGAAAAATACACTTTTACTGTGGGGTAAAAGCGTTAGCCATACTTCAAAAACATTAAGCCGAGAAAATACATCCAATATGTCCTTACTTGCAAGGACCAGGTTTTTCTCTTTTCATATTAAGGATGAATATGTTACTAAACTACGTGAAAGGTTTGTAGAAAATAGTGCAACTGTAGTTTCAGCATGACCTATTGGCCATTCCATCTTTAACCAAAGAGTCATACTCCATCCATTTTGTTCAGAATAACCTGCTCTGCTTTATGTCTTTGATGTCTGGAAACTGGACAATAGAGTGAATTGAAAAATAAAACAAAACATGAGGAAAGAACATAAAGAAGTGATTGCTCTTGGAGGGAATAATGGCTACAAGTGTTCAGATACCATCCATGCACCCTCACATGCACCTCTCACCAGTCATTGTTCCCTCCTCTCTTTAGACACTGTTAGTATCCTGAATTGCATTATGTCTTTCAACTCAGTTGCTCCTTAATTTCTCCCAACTCCATCTCTCATCTCCTTATTCCACAAATAATTAGCCTATTAACAAACAAAATAGGGGCTGGAGAGATGGCTTAGTGGTTAAGGTGCTTGCCTACAAAGTCAAAGGATCCAGGTTCAGTTCCCCAGGACCCACTCAAGCCAGATGCATAAGGTGGCACATGCGTCTAGAGTTCATCTGCAGTGGCTGGAAGCCCAGGTGCACCCATTCTTTCTTTCTCTCTCTCAAATAAATAAACAAATATATTTTTCAGATATATTTTATTTATTTGAGAGAGAGAGAGAGACTGGGCACACCAGGCCTCCAGCCACTGCAAATGAACTCCAGATGTGTGCACCCCCTTGTGTATCTGGCTTACGTGGGTCCTAGAGAATTGAACCAGGATCCTTTGGCTTTGCAGGCAACAGCTTAACCACTAAGCCATCTCTCCAGCCCCATAAACAAATATTTTTTAAAATATTTAAGTACAGCTGGGCATGGTGGCACATGCCTTTAATCCCAGCACTTGGGAGGCAGAGGTAGGAGGGTTGTCGTGAGTCAAGGCCACCTGAGACTACATAATGAATTCCAGGTCAGCCTAAGCTAGAGTGAGACCCTGCCTTGGAAAACCAAAAAAAAAAAAAAAAAAAAAAAGTACAATTTGGAAAATGCTTAATTTTTCCTGTTTGCCAAATGTTATATATGTTTACTTTTTATATTAATTTGCATATTATGTAGGAGCATGAAATCTGTAAGAATATTTTCATAATATGTGCCTATCATCCACTTGAGAACCTAACACTTGCTATGAAAGTAAGGTATATTTATTATGCTTATGGTATGTGAAGTGACATTAAAAATAAAAAGAAATCTGGGCTCTAAGGGGGACATGTAATATTTCATGAATCTTTTTTGCTCAAATTAATACTACTCATCTTGAGATATTATAATGAATTATGAGTATGAAACTCCATTTTTGTGTGGAAAAGTAAAAAGGGACAAGAGACTAAGGGTATAAAAAAAAGAAAACTAAAAACAATTTAACAATATTGGTACATCATACTATCATAATAACAGTTTTCAAAGATCTTCATCTCTATCATTTGATAGAAAATTAATAGTAATTTTCTCCCACACTACGACCAAGCTATAGGGAAATTGCTTTTGAAATGGTTCCATTAGATTTCCTAAATCTTTAGTGAAAAGACGTAATGACACAGCTATAACAGAAAACTTCCCACCTATGAAGACTGTATGATCGTAACACAAGCAACAAAAGTTTTAGATGCTTTTTTCCCCTTGAAGCGATTTAAGAATGGGCCATGGATTTAACTTCCTGAAGTGTTTATGTGCAGTTCTATCTAAAGGAAGAAGAATGCATAGGGCAACTATCCTGGCAAATGGGCAGCTCATTGGGAAGGTATTGCTAATGTGCAGTTGTAGCCCTGGTGACCCCGGGTCACCCAGATTATTCTGCCGGGAAACCACACTGCTCTGAGCTAATGGTCCCACCCAGTGGCTGGCATGAGAATCAACATAATTCCTCGTGGTTTCTGCATGATTTGCCTTTCTTCTTTCTGAGACTGATGCATATGCCTTTTCTTTTTGCTTATCCCATTTTACTTCCTACATTTATTTACATTCATCCTAAAATGACTTTTAGACTCATCTAACACAAGATAATAATAATCTTTTAGTCCAGTTATGGTTTGAATATGAAATGTCCCCCCACAGGATCACATGTTCAATTACTTGGTTCCGAGTTGATGGCACTGGCATGTGAGGTTACAGAACCTTTGGAATGGAGTGGAAGAGTGAGGGAAGGATGAGACGCGAAAGATATGCCCACCCCTAGTTCTAATCTAGCTCTTTGCTTCTTAATCTGTCAAAACTTGAGCTGCTATTTCAAGTTCCCACCACTAACGACAGAACCACCCACCACCATGGCTTCCCCATCCCAATTGACTGTGTCCCCTGAAATCGTGAACCACAAAAAAAAAAAAAAAAAAAAAAAAATCTACCTTCCCTTGAGTTTTTGTCCCAGTGACATAAAAGTAACCAATACAAGTGTCTTCTCCTTCCAACTAAGTAGTTCTTGGTTATCCAGTAATCTCAGTCTGCTGATTTTTATCAACTTTGTCACTATTTAGCTTGTCTATGTTCCTTTGAAAGTATGGTGGCAATGTTGAGACAGTACCCCAAGTACAGGTGGACCACGGAAAAACAGATTAGGATTAACACTTTCCCTGATTACACACACACACACACACACACACACACACACACACACACACACACCTACTGATGAAGCCTAAGGAAACATTAACTTTTGTTGGTAGCCATGCCACTCAGGTGACACCCTGCATAACTTATACTGCTAATCTTCTTCTACATCACATATACTAAGGACCCAGTGGTATGTCCTTTGAAAGAATTCAGAAATTTACTTCCTAATGTCCAAGTTATCATTTATACCCTTATTTTTCATGCAATCAACTCTGCTAATCTTCAAGTACCAACAAGAAAAATAATGTCATAAAATATCTTGACTTTTCATATTCCGTTACTATTTAATTAGTGTTTTCACAATAATAATCTTTCTGGGTTCCTTTGTTCACAAAAATGTTTTTCAGCTGCCTTTTAACTAAAATAAGTTGTCATAAAGCTAACTACAACTTAGAAGCTCCTATCTTTCGGAAATAAATCTCAGGTTTCAAACAAGAAACTCCAAGTGATCTTGGAAGTACAACTTATTTTGAATTAATTGTTAACTCCTTCCTACAGGCTCAAGTTTACTGGGCATCTTTATTTTCAGTAACATTTGTGTTATGATTAGAACCACAATGTTATCTCAGTCTTAACTCTGTTTTATTATCTTTACTTTCCATCCAGAACTATTTAATTTTAGGTTCATACAACAGCTGTGTTCATATAATCATAAACTATTCATAGATAAGCACACTATTACAAATGGTATTTCAGGATTCCCTTTCTAGCCTAGAGATAATAGGCTGTATAACTACCTAAAGCCCAGATACACCACTAAGTTCTAGGATTTATATGTCCTTATATCTCTGAAATCATCTACTTCTCTGCATTCCACTGCCATCACCTTAATACAGGTTGACATAGTCATCATCATCAGCTCTCAGAATTTAGCAGCACGAGGCAGCTGCCCTGCCTCTACTGCAACCCTCTGTACGTGCTCTTCAACTACAGCCAAAGTGATCTTTCCAAATACATCCAGTTTTATTAGTCTCTTAAAATATTTCAGAGCCTGGTCACTGCTTAAGGAGTTGTATCTTATAAAGGAATTTGTTTTTAAAAGAAACTGATAAAACATAAATTATGGGGCTGGAGAGATGGCTTAGCGGTTAAGGCACTTGTCTGTGACTCCTAAGGACCAAGGTTCGATTCCCCAGTACCCACATAAGCCAGATGCACAAAGTGGCGCGTGCGTCTAGAGCTCATTTGCAGTGGCTAGAGGCCTTGGCACACTCTCTCTCTCTCTCTCTCTCTCTCTCTCTCTCGTAAATAATAAATTAAATATAGAAAAATATTTTTAAAATATAAATTATGTATGATCAAAACTATCCCAGAATAGTTCTTAATATCTATAGAATATATATATTCCCACATAAAATGTATAACCATAGATAACAATTTGCTATTTATAAAATGATTAAAATATAGAAATATCATTTTGTAGTATTGGAATTCATTTGGGTTGGCTTCATGTGTACAGCTAAATTCATAAGTCACATGTACCAACTACCCAACTCTGCTAAAAGTACAAGTATGTTAGAATCCATTTGATCAATGCTTACTAAGAGCCGCTAAATTCCAGAAGCTGTCCTAGGCCCTGAGGATAACTCAGGAAGGAAACTCCTGCTTTCAGAGACTCATTCAACAAACAAGTCAAGCACATAGAAAGGTGGATGACAGCAGAGAAAGAGGGTGCGGAAGATGCCTGGGGTATGGGAAAGGAAGAGGATTGAAGTTTGGACTAGAGTGCTTAGAGAGAGCCTAACTGAGGAGGTAGCATTTGAACAAATGGTAAGTGAGCCAAACTGACCACCTCCGAGTGTCCTGCGAGGAGGGGGACGAATAGGTACTCACAACCAATGGCAGCTGCCGTGGAAACAAAAGGTCAGCAAGTGGCAGGGAGCCAGCTGTGCAGGGCCCTTTAGGTGCTGTGGGAAGCATGCCACTTTCCAGCAGATGTGCACGGTCTGACCACAAACCTCTGAAGGGTGGGACCGAGGATGCTTGCATCCTTGATCCCTAACTGCCCCTGGCCTCACACCCTACATTTCCCAAAGGTTCTCTTTGCCTACATTCTCTTCCCACAAGGCCTATGCTGAGTGACCCTCAGACTCCCAGCTGACTTCTTTCTGGATTGGTCTCCTGGACCCTGAGAGGGCAGGTGCACAGCATCCAGGATGCCTGCCCTGAATGCTCCAGCCTGGGCTGGACAGATGTGGTTCATTTTCCCAATGTCTAGGCTACACTGCTGAGAACTAGCAACCACCTGTCCCCATGTCTAAACTGTAATCCTTGAAAGCCCAGCCCAAGTCTTTGTGACACCAGCCTGCAGCACAACCCGCCTCCTCCAGTGAGAAAGCAGGCTGTGGGGTCTGTGTGTGAAGCAACAAATCCCCATTCACCAGCATTCTGCAGGAGAAACCTGCTTGCATGAGGCTTTGGGTCACCTAGAATCCCTCCATCTGACAGCCTGCTCTCCTTTCTGCAGAATTGTGTTCTAACATGTTTTCTTCAGTACCTTTCAAATTTTATTCGAACCACATTCTTCTGAGCTTTAAAGTTATTGCACAATGAAGTGAAAAAAGAAAAAGCTATGAAAAGTCCGTCCTTTGCCAAACTTTGGGCAAATGGCTACTTTCATGTGTGTGAGATAAGGGAGAGATCTTAATTTAATTGCCAAATTCAAGATATTTTGAATTTTGGGGGCTACTCATAAATCATACTAACAGATACCAATCCAAACAGACAACTTACTTGTAAACAGAGGCGTATTGATTATTCCCATAGAAAAAAGAGAGAAAGGGTGGGCAACCTGGGCCTTAAACCACATCTTGAAGTCTGTAATTTGAAATGTAAGGCAGAAATAGAGCTCACAAGAAGAGCATTGGGTTGGAGTCTAGATATGATCCAATAGTGGGAAGAAAAAAACAAAAAGATGTGGTAATGATTTCACAGATAATAACTTAAGCATTTAGGGTGGGAGAGAAAGAGGTACAGAAAAGAAAAGCGGATAATTGGTGTGATCTAAACTGGTCAAAATGTTGGATGGTAGGGGTGGCCACAAAGTGATTTATCTTAGCTGGCAACAAACATTTTCTCTGTGTGCCTTGAGGAGGGCATTGTGTTGAGCGTCAGTCTAAAAAGGCATGCTCACCCTTTCAACATACCCCGGCCCCTCGCACACAAAGGTAAGATAATACGCTCTCTAAGTAAGAAGTCAAGTGCCCGCTGCCTTTTGAAACTGCCTGACGAGAATTAACGGCCTTCGCCATCTTCTTTTAAACAATCTTGGCCGGTTTTCTATAAGCACCTCGTTTATCTTGAGGCCCTTTCATCTATTATCTGACTGTAAGCGTGTTCATAGCTCATCAGCTGAATTCACTTTGACAGAGAAGTCTTATGACGAGTAGCCAACAGCCTGATGTCAGGCCTGAGAGTATGTCTGGAATTAAGGTGATGGGAACAGGGTAACCTTCGGCGACTCCTAACAGCATTGGCTGAACAACAAAAATAGAGCCTTAAATCATCCTTCCTTCGGGAAAGAGGGTCCTCTTTGCTAATATTAGAGCACATTGCAGCTGACTTGGTGCTTAGATCAAAAACACCACTTAAGGCTACCTCTGCATTCATTCTTGGATGTGGTCATTGATGTGGGCCACAAAATTTCCAGTTGTGTAGATGAAAGTTATCATCCAAATGGGTCTTACGTGACCTCCAACAAGTCCATTTGCAGATATTTTTGACACTGTCGAGGAAAAAACAATAAAGATTACCATCCACTACCTTTATAGTTTGGCCACCTGGCTCCCAGAGGTTTCTAATTGTTGCTTCTCTTTTTCCTAAAGTTCTGGGAATGGGTTTTGTGAGGAAAACAAAAATATCTGTGCTGCAGACATAAAAATTCTTCTTTCAAAATAGCTCCAGACCAACTTACCACCATCGGAGAGGATGCAACGCTTGAACAGAAGAACCTTGTACCAATAACCTATAAGAGGGCTGGAGAGATGGCTTAACTGTTAAGGCGCTGCCCTGCGAAGCCTAAGGACTCATGTTCTACTCTCCAGATTCCACATAAGCCAGGCGCACAAGGTGACGCAAGCGTGCAAGGTCACACATGCACACAAGATGGTACACACGTCTGGACTTCGATTTCAGTGGCTGGAGACCTTGGCATGCCAATTCTCTCCCTCCCTCCCTCTCTCTCTCATTAAAAAAATTTTTTTTTTAAAAAAAAGAAAGACTAACCTATAACAATTGTATTTCAAAACAAGTGTAAGGCTGACTGTACACAACCATAAATATTTTGAGCAGCTGAAATAGGCTTTTGAGAAGACTTACCACCCCAGCCCTTGGTGTTTAAACTTCCTGTAGCCAGGACAGGAACTCTTGGGCATAGGCAAGGGCCTGTTATTTTCAAATCCCTCACTCCCCTACATTGTGGCCTGCCTGTATCTACCTGTTGATACATAAATCAATTCATTTGGAAATATTTAGCATTATTAATCACATGGTGGTTATTTAAAGTCCTAAAAGCAGAACTTCTCTGAAAGTCAGCTATACTACAAATAATGGCTTTCAGTTGCTCAACACTGGTTCAATCCTGAGAGAGTAATTTCATTAAAATAGAAGAAGACAATACAGACATGTCCCAGCCAAAAGTAGTTAAAGAGTAGTTGGGAAGCTAGAGAGATGGCTCAGCAGTTAAGGTACTTACCAACAAAGCCAAAGGACCCAGGTTCAATTCCCCAGTACCCATATGAAGCCAGGTACACAAGATGGCACATGCATCTAGAGTTCTTTTGCAGTGGCTAGAGGCCCTAATGTACCCATTCTCTCCCTCCCTCTCCCCACCCCGCCTCTTTTTCTCTCAAATAAATAAACAAAATTTTTTAAAAAGAGTAGCTTGGGGCTGGAGAGATGGCTTAGAGATTAAGACACTTGTTTGCAAAGCCTAAGAACCCATGTTCGATTCTCCAGGTCCCACGTTAGTCAGATGCACAAGGTGGCACATGTGTCCGGAGTTTGTTTTCAGTGGCTGGAGGCCCTGGCACACCCATTCTCTCTTTCAAAATCTCTCTCTCTCTCCCTACCTCTCTCTGTCTCTAATAAATGAATAAAAATAAAAACTTTTTTAAAAGAGTAGTTGGTATCTTGTGGGTAAATTTGTTTCTAGCTCCAAAGTCCTTTTGCTAGAGCTATATCCAGTGACATATGAACTGGAACTAAGCAAGGGTCTATATATTATATGCTCCTTGTATTTACTGTATTTCTGCTTTCACCATTTGTAAGTCACTGGAAAAAATTATACTCAAATTTCCAGAGATAGATCAACAAATAGAAAATTAAACAAATGTTTAACTGTAACTCCTGAGACATGGGGGAGGGGATGAATGTGAAAACTGGGTGATTGTCTTATGGAGCAGATGGTTCACCAAGAAATATTTATTGGGCTGAAGAGATGGCTTAGTGGTTGAGTTATTTGCCTGTGAATCCTTAAGGACCCAGGTTCAATTCCCCAGTACCCCTGTAAGCCAAATGTACAAGGTGGCATACTCATCTGGAGTTTGCAGTTTCTGGAGGCTCTAGCATACCCATTCTCTCTTTCTTTGTTTCTTTGTTTGTTTCTTTCTTTCTTTCTTTCACTCTTTCTTTCTCTCTCTCTCTCTTTTACACATTGCCTCTTTCTCTCAAATAAATAAAATATTTTTTTCAAAAAAACAAGCATTTGTTTCTCAATGTCTTTCAGGATAAGCTTTTCTTAGATATATTAATGAAAAGCAAGAATTTCTATACCAGCATTCATAACAGTAATGATGATTGAGATGTGCCCAAAATGAAATCAAATATTCTTCAGAATATTGTGATTATCAAGTTGGAACTTTGGGGCTGTTATACTTTAATTTCTGAAACAAGAGACAAACATGTCAGACTCTTTCATATAATTTAAAAATATAAACAATTGCAGCCCTCCATTCTCTCATCCCATCCTCACCCCAACACACAGATATGGAAATTTCCTAAAACTCCAAAAGGTCCTAAAGTACCGGCTGCTGTGGGTGAGCTCATCCTATTCCCATAGCTGGCAGGACCTTACACCAGGAGCATCTTTCCATATCTGCTTCTACACCTGATTAATCCCAAAGCTCTAACCAGCTACCGTAGCTTTACACTTGAGTAACTGACACAAATAAAAAGCATCTAGAAGAAAATACATTCATACACACATCTCCTCTTGCTTCCTCTCTTCTATGTTTTCTTCCTCAAAAACACCCATCCCATGTCTCCCTCACCTGACCAATGGTGAGGGGATTGTGTTAGACTCCACCCTCTCCTTCCTTCTTTACATCTGTTATTTCACACCTCCTGTGCACGATTCATGGAAATCTCTCTCCAATCCAAACTTCCTCCTCATTCCCATGTCCACCATCCTAAGAGATGCTCCACGTGTATTAACACTGTACTTACCAGACAACCTCTTTCATAACGTATGTTCCAGACCAGAATTCCCATCCTTTGGCAAATTACATGGGGAAAAACAACTTAGCAACACACCTGTTATTCCATCACAAGTCTCCCCTGGCTGTGAGCCCCTTATTTCATCAGATCTAGCATCCTTGTATTCTCATAAATGCATGAAAACCCTTCCCAGGTCAAACTGTTTCATATAAAATGAATTTCCCTAACCTTATAACTGCTACTCATTTGTTCTGCATCAAGAGGAAAATTTAATTCTTTCTTCTACCAGACAGTCCTTTGAGTATTTGAAAGCAGTGCTCCTGCATCTGCTTAATATTCTTCCTTCCATTGAATTGCTTCCACCTCTCTTTGGATGCCTTCTTTCTTAGACCTGTTGTCATCTCTGCAGACCCACGATCACAGTTCCCCCATCTCCAGCTAAAATGTACAACACTCTTCAGTTGACCATTGTAATTTCACTTTCTCCCACTTTCAAATCCCTCTGCACCTATCCACCCCTCACACAGATAAACTGGCAATAGCATGAATGTACCTGAGAATTTAAGCTAAGGTAAGACTTCATTTTTACCTTGTACTTTCATTTTTATCTCATAGGATGGCCTATCATTTACAACTAATAAATATTTGGTGATTAGCCAACATGAATTAGTTGTGAATGGTTGTGCTTAAGTAGTTAAAACTTGGAAGAAAACAAAATCTATGCTCTTTGACTATAACAAGTAGAAAAATCAAGAAAGCTCCCTTTACAAAAGCATCATACCTTTTACTCTCAGATTTTAAAAAAATGCATAACACACACACACACACACACACACACACACAAAACTAGCTACTGTCAGGAAAGAACCAAGAGTCTTTAAACATACTTGGCAGGAAACAATCACTCCATTTTCACCCCCCACCCTCAAGCCAGTGACCTCCCTTGATCTCTGAGATGACAGTTTGCCAAGTTCTATGAAGATGGCAGTCACAAATGACCCCATTAGATTTCCTAAAGACCTTAATTGCCCAATTCCTTTCACCCAGGTTTCTGAAGTTCAAGGAATGCCATCCTTCAGTTACTCTCTTATATAGGTTCTAGCTATTGTTGCCTTAATCCTTTCTGAATCCCCAGAATGCAAAGAACTGAAGCCGACTTTGATTCTCCTACTGAATTACAAGATACTTTACATACTTCTGTCACATAGTCATTCTCCTGTGTTTACCACTCAGCAACGACATTCACTTTCATGTCTAAACATAGAAGAGAAGCACCTTTGCAGTAAGTGTAATCTTAAAGATTCCAAAGCTGGTCGCCTTCAAAGGACCATATGAAATACCTTTTAAAAAAAAATCAATCACTTCCTGCTGTCCTAACTCCATCATTCAGTCTTATCTAGATGAACACCATAGACTGAGGGACCAAAACTACACTCTGCATCTATAGTGGGGAAAACAATTATCTGGGATTTTCTTGCAAATCAAATCAACATGTTTTTATGTGACACTATATTAAAGTAAGCCCATAGAAAACAGTTCGGTCTTCTAAGCTTTTCTCTCATGGTTTGTATGATCCTGAAGGAAAAAGTATTCTTCCAATAGGTAGTAGAGCTACTTACCCAAAACAAGTGAATGGACTGGGTGTACCGGGAGAGAAAGGAGACTAAAGTAAGTAAAAACAGATTAATTAGGTAACCACAAAAGGAAAAAAAAAAAAAAGAGTTCTCTTACATTTAATTAAATCATACCAGAATCATAATGCTTTAATTTCCTTGTTTAAAATTCTTAGTAGCATTATATTGAAACCTTTAGAACTAATTTTTTGACTCCATGAGACTTTTTACTGTGCCTAATGGGCCATCTGCAGGCGCTAATATTTCCTCTACTTCCGGTGCAGTTTGTTTTCAGTAGCAAGTGTGGGAAGGAACAGAGGGTTATTTTATGACATCATTCCACCTCACCACGTCCCAGACGCATATTCACAATCTTTTCATCCACCTACTGGCAGGATGAAGGTTAAGCTCTCCTCCTTCATAAAGAAACCAGGATGGATAAGGAAAGTTTTACCTGGAGAGCAGACTCAGAGGAAGATAATCACTCTACAGACACACTAAGATTTTCGAACACTTCTATGAGATTGTGACTCATTAGCTATGGGAAATGTGCAGCTGAATAATTCAAGTGGTCTGTGAAGTCGATTAATAATTTCTCCAATCAAAACAGTGATTGAGGGCTGAGGTTGTGGCTTGGCAGTCCAAGCACTTGCCTAGCATGCAAAAGACCTTGGGTTATAGCTGCAGTCCCACCAAAAGTAAAACAAAACAAAACAAAAACCATGGTGATTAAAACCATAGCCTGTCATGTGACAAAAGATTGAGCTAAGAGCTCTCCAAGAGCACGTTAACTTTGGATTTTTGTATCTACAAGATTTGTCATGGAATGGAGAGGGTAAAACTGTTAAAACTGCAATAGTAACGATTGAGGAACAGACAACACTACTTCGTGGTGAATAGGGTATGCTTCAGTTTCAGGTTGAGCAAAGTAAAAGACAGCATGCCCAGCTGAATTTGAACTTCACATTAAGCAGTGAATATTTTTTAGCTTAATTATGTCATATGGTATCTGGCCAGCCCACCTGGAGGACATGAACTAACTTTTCTACATGAGTGTTTTATTTTAACTAAAATCTCCACAAATATATCATAGCAAGCTAATAGTTTATCTAGGACTTCTACTCTACCAGTATAGTAGTATTTAAAATATAAAAATAGTCCTAAACCAGATGTGGTGGCACACATCTTTAACCCTAGCACTTGGGAGGCAGAGGTGGGAGGATCACTGTGAGCTGGAGACCAGCATGGAACTACAAAGTAAGTTACAAATCAGCCCGGACTATAGTGAGACCCTACCCTGAAAAAACACCAAAAAAAAGTTCACAGACCCAAAGGGGAAAACCAGAAAAGAAAGGTAGGTGTAATCAATGAGAAAACAAATGAAATAAATTTAACATGGAAGAAAAGCAGCTAATGGGCTGGAGAGATTGCTTAGCAGTTAAAGGCACTTGCCTGCAAAGCCAAAGGACCCAGGTTCAATTCTCCAGTACCCACATAAAAGGTTCATTTGTAGTGGCCAGGGACTCTGGCACACCCATTCTTGCTCTCTTTCTCTCTCTTTCTCCCTCTCTGTCTCTCTCTCTCTCTCTCTCTCTCTCTCTCTGCCTCTTTCTCTCTCAAATGATTTTTTTAAAAAGCAGCTATTGTCTGTTTGCCTTCTGTAAAGGCTGGGTCTGCTTTGTGATCCTGGGCTCAGTGGGGGGAGCCAGCACCCAGCTGGCTGCACAGAGAACACAGATCAAAGGCACAAGGTGCTGCACTGAATTGAAGTCCCACTGGAATGTGGCACTTCCAAGGTGATGTTCTCCTTTGCAAATGTTGTGATGTGTTCTCTCTAAAAGAGCTTGTAAGAGAGGCTTAGTGAAGAATAAGGAAATCTCCATTCATTCTAGCTGATCTTCCCAAATTCACTAGATACCAAAAGTAAGGAAATACTGATATTTATAAGCATTGCTATCTGATTCCCTCAGTCATATGGTCTATATGGTCAGCAAGAAATTTCGCCAAGCTGGTCTCCTTTCTTACCCACATAAAGTCTAACTTCCTAGGCAGCTGACTGCCAGGCTGAGCAAATTAAATGACAGCATGCCCAGTTGAATTTGAACTTCATATTAAACAATGACTACTTTTTTAGCTGAACTATGTCCACTCAATATTTAAATCACATTCACGCTAAGAAATGACTTGTTATTCACCTAAAACCACTAATTTACCTGTGAATTCTGTGTTGTGTGATTCGTATCTGGCCACCCCCTGGCTTGCTACTGGCTGAGAATGAATGTTAAGAGTTCTGGTGAGGAAGTGGGCAAGGTCAAAGTTCATCACCATCTTCTGTGTTGCACTCCAACCAGACAGCCAGAGACAGGAGGGGACGATGCATACAGCAGGGTCTGCCTCAGTCATCTCCCTTACAGCCATACTGTCCCCTACACAGCATGGGACTCTTTGTGGATATTCATTCTTTGTGGTGCTGCTGGGGGTGGGCCTCCTGACTGTACAGTCTGCATTTAATTGCCTTACAGGATGTGGTGATGGTGTTTGGTGCAGTTTTTTTTTTTTTTTTTTTTTTTTGCCATTTAGCCCAGACTGGCTTCATGGTCTGAAACACACTCACTGTGTAAGTGAGGAAGACCTTGAACTCCTGATCCTCCTGCCTCTACTTCCCAAGTGCTACCATTGCTGGCTGCTTTTATTTTTTCTATAGAATTCGAATTCTGGTTCATTTCTCCCTCATCACCGTGTGTTAATTTTTCTGATACCTCCCCCACTTTCCAGGCTCAGCTAGACCAGCCTCCTTTCTGGGTCCCTGTGTCTTGATGGTTGGCAACGTGTCAGGATTTATAATCACCATGGAAACAAATTTCCCAGAATGGCTGTGAGGGATTTTTCTGGATTAAACTAACTGACGTGAAAAGATCCATCCTAACCGCAGGTAGCACTTTCCTACTGACTGGGGTCCTACATGGAGAGAATGTAAGCAGAGCATTTATCACTGTTTGCTGGTTTTAGACACAATGTGACCATCTCTGCATCATGTCCCTGATGCCTTGTCTTCTCATGTAACCTCCAATGTAAGCCATTATACACCCTTCCTGAAGTTGCTTCCTCTCAGGTATTTGGTCACAGCAATGAGAAAGAAACTGACACGCTGTTACCTGACCAACTCTAATCCCTTAGCTACAACCAGGACTAGGCTGTGATAGACCTAGGGGAAGCTGAGGGTACAGCTTTCTTTCTGTACAACCCCCAGTCCTACTCAGACCTCGTGGTGAAACTGGGTTCCATTCTCATCCCCTTCCTGACTTCGGATCCATTTCTGCCTAACACTCTTGATCTTCTCCAAAGGCCTACAGTTCAGACGCAATTTCTGAAATGCGAGCCCTTAACAACGCCCTCCCTGCCTGCTAAGTGCCAGAGACAGGAGGAGAAGATGCAGACAACAGGGGTGTGAGATGTAAGAAGCATGTTCCCCATTGTTATAATTTGACTTTGAAATGGCCCTCGTGGCTTATGTTTTGAGCACTGGCCCTAAGCTTGTGGTGCTATCTGGAAGGTTATGAAGTCTTAAGGAGTTGGAATCTGGCTGGCAGAATCAGGTCACTGACGGTAGATCTTTGCAAGTTATATCTATGCCTGGTTCTGTGGTCTAGCTCTCTGCTTCCTGTTTGCAACCATGTGAACAAGCGGTTGTCTCATGTTCTCCCTGCTGCGGACAGAGCTGTTCCACCTTATCTTCCTTGCCACAATATAAATCCTTCCTCCCTTAAGTTGCTTCTGTTAGGTACTTTGTCACCGAGACAAGTAACTACCCATACTGACTGACCTAGGATAATCCTTGTGAGCACACCAGAACAGAACCTCTGGAGTCACACTCCTACCTATGTGCAAGGTTGCTTGCCCTGATGGGTAGCTGGTGTGCAGTGGATGAAGAAGTAGCACATATGTGACAAATGAGGGTCCAGTTCAGACTGGACAGACAGGGAAGTTTGATTCTTTTGCTGTAAATCACTCATAGCCTTCCCCCGCCCCAAAAAAAAAAAAACATTGATGAAATGTGGAAAGACAGAGAGGAAGGGAGGGAGAGATGAAGGGAGAAGGAACAAAGGAAGGAGGAAAGAAAGGAGTACTTTATTCAGATCTAGACACTATTTCCTTGGATAAGTTACTAGACTAAGCCTCTATTAATCTATAAATAGAACAACATAAAATACCATAGAGTTATTGTGAGGATTATATGAATTAACAAATGCTAGATCTAGGTCATAAAACTCACTAAGTATGAGACCCATCTCCCTCCTGCTCTTCCCTCTTCTTCCCGAAATACAGCAAAGATGATTATGATATTCAAGAGCAGAGTCTCTCTCTGTCACCCTCCACCCCATCCCTCTTTCCAATCTTTTCTCCTTCTCTGCCCCAGCCAGTCTAATTTTTGTAGTGTCATTCCTTGTACCTCTGTGAGGCAGCCTAAATTTTATAACAATTCAATCAAGTTCAATTAATGGAATTTTCAAGGGGCCTGGAAAAATCAATGCTATATTAAATTATGAATGCAAAAATTAGAGTAAAACAAACCTCATGCCTCAGAGCAAAAGTTTATGCTTTTAGTGTGTAAGGAAGCCATTTGTCCTTGGCCGCAGCCCAATCCTCTTTGTAAGCCGCCAGATCTAGCCTTAGCCAACCATGTAGATTCATTATGGAAATATGGTCACCTTCTTCCTCCATATTGGATACAGCCATTAGATACCACCAGTGGGGGAGGAAAGTTAAACACTGAATACAGACAAACCTCATAGGATCTAGTCTGCATGGATGCATGGGCAGGAGATGTAATTGCAGTGATCTTGGCCACTGGGCACACCTTAATTAGCACCCCAGCTCCAGAGGTCCCGAGGCTATGATCCTATCATCACCCCATTATTAATGTACATCTTACTTAAAGGGAGCTGCTAAACTACTAGAGGGAGGTGATTCTCAGGCCTTTGTCACTATACAATTCCTTCAGTCCTATGAATTGAATGAATCAACAGGTTATCTCACCTGGAAGGCCCAAGATCGATCCAAGGCATAAAAACATGATGCACTCCTACTGACTTGTGTCATAGCACTTGAATAATTGTTTCTAGCTTGTAACCCCACACTTCTTCAGTTTGCTTAGCCACTTTCAGCAGCACCACCAGGCATTTATATTTATATGAAAGTATTTATTAATTTTGATATTTTTTTCTCTTAATTCTTGGTTTCCTAATTTGTTGCTTGTCCCAGGAAGCCATATTCCTTCCTGTAATTTCCAAAAACAAAAAACAAAAAAACAAAAAAATCGGAGCATTGTGATGATAATCTCCATGACATTATAGTGAGTAAGAACCTCTCTTTTATTTTTCTGCTGAGTGCTGACTAGCGTTATAAACTCCTAAAATGATAACTGTAATTTCCTTTCTAAGTTGAGAAGAAAGCAGTGAGAACTCAGGCTCCTTTAAATCATTCATCTTATACCAGTGATTCTTGGACCCTTTGAAGGATAAATGACCTCTGCTCTCTCCTGAATGATGTCTGTAAAACGATGGAAACATCCAATTGCCTAATTGCTCTTTATAGCTTTTCCAGCCACTATAAGCCTTTTTATGAGCCTCCTCCATCTCCTCTGTATCCTTGGTAAGCACCCCATCTATACTTTTCTTTGTTCCTCCCTCCTTCGTTCTTCCCTGAGCCTCCTGCAAAGGCCTGTCTCCTTCTTTTCTATCTTCCCCCAGCAAGGTTCAGTTTGGGGCTGTGTGCTTTTTTTTTTTTTTTTTTTTTTTTTTTCATCCAGGGCACTCCTGGAAGCTGCTCAGATGGCTTTAATTACCCCCTGAATGCAGATGACTCCCAAATCTCCAGCTCCAGCCTTGACCTTTCACCCTCTTTTCTGTCCCATATTTCTTTCTGTCTGCAGAATATCTCTACTTGGGTGTCCCACCACCTCCTGAAACTAAACATGTCAGAGGCTGGGCTCATTATCTCTCCATATCCCCCTTCATGGTATCCCTGTTTCTCCCATCAATAGCACCCTTGCCTGAGGCTTCAATCCCTGGAGTCTCCAGATGGGATGCCCCCCCCCCAAGCAGCCCGTCACCTCCAGACCTCTGAAAAGCAGGTTTCTGCCCCATACCTATTCAGCTCAGCTGAAGACTACAACAACATTGCCTTCTCAATTGATTTTACTTCAGGATTGTTGTTTTTAAAACTCTACTTTCCTATTCATTCAGCTGTTGACACATTTTTAAGATGGCTGGAACATTCCATTCCTTAGCACTCTTGACATCCTGGAGCCCTCTGAATTGACAAGCAAATCACATATGTACTTCCCTGTGATTCATGTCTCTAAATTATATAAGACTGCATGTCTGTAAAGCCTTTCTATTTGCTAACATAATTAATAGTTGTAGTTGTCAATTAAATAGTAAACTAATTAGTAATTAGACTGAGGGGTTGGTAAAATGGAAGTTCTGAGTGATTGCTTCTATTCTTAATTCCTATTCTCTATCCCCAAAGCCACTACCACCCTATCCCTGGGGCTTGGGTATGTGTCATTCTCTGTAGCCTCCTCTCTCTTCCCCACCAGAAGATCATAATTATACTGCCATGATGGAGACTTTTGTGTAACTCATTAGACGTTCTACTAAGAAACACATTGACATGGTCTGATTTACTCCTCACAGCCAATCCCAGAAATAACTATACAGATTGGCACAGTTTGTGTGAAAACAATAACATGAACTAACAATACAAATAAAGAACATTCATTGCTCATATCACTGAAAACTCCAGTGGCATCTGGGCTTGAGGCACAGCTTGATCAATGTTCTGTCATTCTTTATAGCATTCCCTCAGATTTATTTTCCTTCAGGTGTTGGATTTGTCATCAAGCTGATCCCCTCAAAGTAAAAACGCAAAGTGCTGCCAGCAATAAGCAGACCTGTGTGCTTCTTCATTCATAGTCAGTGGAATGGATCCTACCCAGAGCGCATGAACACACGTGAGTCTTTCCACAGAGCCTGCCATGGTGTGAGTAACCTCCATATCCTTGACACAGTCGTGGTGGCAAGAGCGGGAGGACAATGTTTGACTGAAGCAAATCAGGGTTCACTTCTGAAGCTAGGGGTCAGTTTTTCCCAAAGGACCTGATGCATAGCAGGAGAGAGGGAAATAACATAATGTCCTAGTCTATTGTCTCCATGAAAAAACGGACTATCGAATGACAAGTGACAAAAGCTAGATTCAGATTTGGACTTCTGACTGATCTCAGGCTTTACTCTTAAATAGCAATGATTTATCTGTTAAAAAAAAAAGAAGGAAGGGGGCTGGAGAGATGGCTTGGTGGTTAAGGCGCCTTCCTGCCAAGCCTAAGAATGCAGGTTCCAATCTCCAGGTCCCACGTTTAGCCACACCAAAAAATAAAAATAAAAAAAAAAAGTGATGCAAGGGCACAATGCCACAGTTGCCCACAAGGGGGCGTAAGCATCTGGAGTTTGTTCACAGTGGCTGAGAGACTGTTGGCACGCCCATTCTCTATCTGTCTCTCTCTCTCCATCTATCTCTCTCAAATTAAAAAAAAAAAACTAAAATTAAAAAAATCAAAAAGGAAGGGAGGGAGGGAAGAAAGAAGAAAGAAAGAAAAAAGAAAAGAAAAGAAAAGAAAAGAAAAGAAAAACCCAAGAAAGATTCAGAATACAAATCTCTTTTGTCTTTTGCAACCTGAGAAAGTCTTCATTTGCCCCCATTATTTACTTATGTATTCATTCATTCATTTACCCATCCATCCATTTATTTTTGTATCTAACACTTGAACTATATTAACTCTGTTTGTCCTGCTTATACTCATACCTGTGAATTTTTTTTTTCAAGGTGAAAATGTCCCAGTCATGGTTAATCAAATATTTTCTCTCTGGAGTAACTATGCTTATTCATATATTATTGAAAAATAGTCAAGACTTGGTCATTGTCAGGACAGTATATGTTGCCACTGTACCTTTAGCAGGTGATTGGCATAGAGAGAAGCCTGCAGGTCATATCACTCTATGTCTCTGAATGGTGTGTGCCTTGCATACATACAGCAATAGTTTTTGCTCACTTATAAGTTCCTTCAAAGAGCTACTCAGGACTTAACTGGTAATCACAGTGAATATAATGGTGAGGAGCTAGAGAAGATCACCTTTCAGGAATCCTGTCTCCATGACCTTTTCTCTTGGATATTGTTATTCAGCCTCCATAGGGTAGAAAGAAAGAAGGGAAAACAGGAAGGAAAGGAATGGACAAACTATAGACAGAAGTGGGCAAATACATTTTTTACATTTTTATTTCATTTATGTACTAGAGAAAGACAGAGAGAGAATGGGTGCACCAGGGTCTCCAGCCACTGCAAATAAACTCCAGATGCATGTGCCACCATGTGCATCTGGCTCACGTGTGTACTAGGGAATTGAACCTGAGACCTCGGGCTTCACAGGCAAGCACCTTAACTGCAAAGCCATATCTCCAGCCCTGTTTGTTTTAATTTTTATATATTTATTTATTGTTCATTTGAGAAAGAATAAGACAGAGAAAGAGAGAGAATGGGCACACCAGGGCCTATACCCATTACAGGTGAACTCCAAATGTATGTGCCACTTTGTGCATCTGGCTTATGTGCAAACTGGGAAATTGAACCTGGATTCTTAGGCGTCGCAGGCAAGCGCTATAGCCAGTAAGCCATCTCTCCAGCCCAGAAAATGTTTTTTTTTTTTTAATTCATGAAATTATTTAACTTCTATAAGATTTAGTTTGCTCCTGGAATAAGGCTACTTCATAATAAACTGAATAAAATAGTGTATTAACTTTACAAATAATGACATAGGGACCTTATATTTCAACAGTCAGTATTCTTAGCACTTTATGAACACCAACATCTCACAACCCTAAGAGGATGCTATTGTTACCATCTCTATTTTATAAATGAAGAAACTGAGTCATAGATAAATGCTGAGTCACAGCAGTGCTAAGTGGCAGAGCCAAGATCCCATCAGTTGCCTGGCCCCTGAGCCTGTGTTCTTAACTACTAAACCATCTTGAGCTATTGAGAGTACTGGACGAGAAACCTTCTGTGAAAGTTTGTGAGTTTCTAACATACACCAGAGCTGCCCCCATGTCTTACCCTGCAAAAGAGACTTCCATTTATCAAAATACAAAGAATACAATTTGCAACTAATATGAAAGACTTTTTATCAATTTATTACATATTTTAAGCATCTTGAAATGCACATGATATTATGGCCTAGGAAAACAACTTACAGCATCATTGAGTAGGTAAAGATATTTCAAGGACAGAGAAGACTTCTCACTCCAGTGACCTTGGAAACCCACATGGCTGCTCCTTAAATCACCAGCAATGCTTTATGCAGGGCCTATGTCTTCATCAATTCCTTTCTAGTTCTACTTCTGGTCACCTGGGAAGAGTTTGATTTTATGTTACCTTGAAGAAAAACACGACCATCTGACTTGTTTTGGCCACTGACATGTGAATAGAATGACTTGTGTGGCTTCCAGACAGAACCTTTTTTAAATTATTATTTGAGAGGGGGTGGGCAGAGAGAGAGAGAGAATGGGCGCACCAGGGCTTCCCACCCTGCAAACAAACTCCAGATGCATGTGCCACCTTGTGCATCTGGCTTACATGGGTCCTGGGGAATCAAACCAAGGTCCTTTGGTTTTGCAGGCAAGCACCTTAACTGCTAAGCCATCTCTCCAGCCCCAGACAGAACCTTTAAGAACCAGTGTATGTATATATACACAACAGAATTTTATTCAGCCATAAAAAAGAAATTTCTGGAAAAATGAATGGAACTGGAAAAATAATATATTAAGCAAAATAACCCAAGCTCAGAAAGATGAATACCACATGTTTTCTCAGATGCACATCCTAGCTTCTAATTGATAATATGTGTATCTAGATGGGAGTGAATGTGAGTAAAGCTATGAAAACTAGAAAGGGCTCCATAAAATGGGAGGGAAAGAGGCCTTAAGGGAGATGTGCAGAGAGAATAATAGAACAAGTGAGTTATGAAAGTAGAAGAAAAGAAGGAATAATGGGGAAGGCAGAAGAATCAGGGAGAAAAAGGCAAACACAGAAATCAGGGGAAGGGAGAGGTACACCAAAACAAAGTATATATGAAAATGCCATAAAGAGCCCGGCGTGGTGGCACACGACTCTGATCCCAGCACTTAGGAGGCAGAGGTAGGAGGATCGCCGTGAGTTCGAGGCCACCCTGACATTACATAGTGAATTCCAGGTCAGCCTGGGCTAGAGTGAGACCCTACCTCAAAAAAACAAGAGAGAGAGAGACACAGAGAGAGAAAGCCATAAGCAAACCTGTTACATTATAAGCTAATGTTTTGTTTTGGTTTGGTTTTGGTTTTTTGAGGTAAGGTCTTGCTCTAGCCCAGGCTGACCTGGAATTCACTCTGTGGTCTCAGGGTAGCCTCAAATCCGTAGCATCCCAAGTGCTAGGATTCAAGGCATGCACCATCACGTCCAGAAATAATTCTTTTTAGATTTAAGAAAAAGAAGCCATATAGGATGTGCCCTTCCCCTTCACTGACAAGCCATTTATATTGACAGATAGAAGACAGAGAGTTGTTAGCCTGAGACCTGAGTGAAGATGACATGGAGCAAAGTCCTTAGCAGCAAACCCATGATGCGCATGCAAAATTAAGGAGCCATCAACCTGTGTGGCTCTGTGCCATGAAGATCTGAGGGATGTTTACTATAGCAACATCCTTTAATCTCCCCTGATGGATAGGTTCACTAGAGGCCAGAAGAAGGGCACCATGTTACTTTGTGTCTCCCAAGTGTTTCCCTATCCTGTCCAACAGAACAGGTTAGAAATGCTACCTGCTTCCCGTTAAGAAGTACTTCTCCACCTGGAAACCTTCCTGACTTCTCTAGTCAGGTCCTACTCCTGTTTTCCCAGGCAGAATGCCAACTTGGCTCCAAATCTTTATGTCCCCTTCTTACCCTGCAGAAGGGACTTCCATTTATCAAAATACAAAGGATCCAATGTGTAGCTAATATGGAAGAGTTTTATCAGTTTATTATATGTTTTAAGCATCTTAAAATGCATATGATTTTATGTCCTAGGAAAACATCTAGCCAGCATCTAGGAGGAAAAGCCCTTTTCTCTCGTGATCCTCTCTAACTATTCTATGTGTGTATTATTTCTCTGGGCAAAATAACCTGAGAGTTATAAACCAGAGATCTCTGGTATTAATAGCTTTGCCCTCAGGTGAACTGAGAATTGGAAACGTGGCTGAAGTACCCTCAGGGTCCAGCAGACATGTGAGGGTAGAAGGGGAGGTTGTCAAGTGAAGAAAGAAGGGCCATCTGAGTCAACTTTTGAATAAAGGAGAACACAGAGTCCAGGCCATAGCCCATTGTGCAGGAACAAGTGGGAATCACACAGCAATGCCTTTGTGATCCCGATTAGAATACACACAGGTTTCTCAACTTCAAGGCCAATTCTCTTCATATCACAGCCTCTAAACCCTAGCGCAATACTTGGATCAGAATTCAAAATTCAATCAGTGCTTGATAAATGAATTTTAATTGACACTGCATGATATTGAAAGCCACTGATAGATCTATTTTAAAGAACTAAGAAAGCCAAAATCATAACATTCAATTTCACTTTCATCTGTTTGAGTTATAATATTTTACAGAGCCTGCTTAGCACCTAGCCTAATTATGGTTGTTACATGTGTGTCAAATGATGTTTGCAATGTGTTTTATTTGATGACCAGAGGCTTCATACTTAGTCTGCTGCACGCGTAAAGTGGCTATTTGTATAACTTGCTCATTTGCTTCCATCTTTAAAATTTTAATGCGATGTCATTCATTGACATTCAACTGACTCAGCTGGAAGTGAAGCTTGGTTATGTGAACAATTACAAAGTATCCCTCCATACTCACGTCCACGGAGCTAAGCCAATCTCTGTCCTCACTGGTGAGCCACTTTCTAGTTCACACTTAATTTAGCTCCATTTACCAGTGGCCTCCAGAATGTCTTCATGTGACTCCCTTTATCTGCACTCACTGTTTTTCCTGGCTTTTCAAGTTGTCTGTAGAATCATCCTTCTCCCAACTGCCAGGATGGAAGCCTTCCCTTCTCTCTCTCTCTCTCTCTTTTTCTCTCTCTCTATCTCTCTCATCTCTCCACTTTCCATCTCAAGCCATCAAGTTCCGTTAGGTTCTCCCCACCTGAAGTCTGTCACATGTGCCTCCTCCCATATTCTCACCATCCCCATGTAGATGGCACAGGCCTCAGTATGTTTCCTGGATGACACAGAATCTCATGAGTTCTCCCGCTGCCACTTCATTCAGTCATCAGCATTGTCAATGTCAGGTAAATAGACAGAAGGAGGGGCTGGAGAGATGGCGTAACTGTGCAACCTAATGATTGGATTTCCATCCCCCAGGACCCATGTGAAAGTCAGATGTACAAAGTGGCACATGTGTCTGGAATTCATTTCCTATCTATCTATCTATCTATCTATCTATCTATCTATCTATCTATCTATCTAGGTAGGTAAGAGGATTAATGTGAGTTAGAGGCCAACCTGAGACTACATAGTAATTTCCAGGTCAGCCTGGGCTAGAACAAGACCCTACCTCAAAAGAGAGAGAGAGAGAAGGAATGTGCTATAAACAATTGCTACCCAGATATTGAAGAACAGACAATTCATAGAACACTAACATATCACAAAAGTAAGTATATCCTGGGCTGGAGAGATGGCTTAGCAGTTAAGGTGCCTGCCTGCTAAGCCTAAGAACCTGGTTCCAATCTCCAGGTCCCATGTTTAGCCAGATGCAAAGTGACGCAAGGGCTCAATGCCATACTTGCCCACAAAGGGGTCGTACACATCTGGATTTCGTTCACAGCAGCTGAGAGGCTGCTGGCGTGCCCATGTCTATCTGTCTCCTTCTCCCTCTCTCTCTGTCTGTCTCTCTCTGTGTATCTCTCCAAAAATAAAAAAAAAAAAAGTAAGTATATTCTTAAGGTTTCTGTCATGGAGAAGAGAGGAAAGGGATTATTACTTTAAAAATGGAAGTGGATAACAAAGACCTTTGAGCTGGGGAGCTGCTCAGCTGTGGCTGTCTTTCAGGAGCTGAGGTGAGATCAGCTTCTTTGAATGTTAGAAAGGCTACTCATTGGCTCAGTGGCTGTTCCTGGACTCAAACATCACCAGCAGGTTATAGAACGAATCGAAGCAGGGCAATGTTCATAGGAACAGGAAACCCTCAAGAAACAAGAGAAGGTCTTCCATTCCCGGTTTAGCTTCCCTTAGTGGCCAAGCTTCATGGGAGCCAGTTGGCCAAGCTCAATCCTTTGTAGAGGCCTCACCTCAGTGTCATTAACAAAATGTCAAAGGATAGGCTTGCAGCTGAAAGATAAGAAATAACACACAGTGACACAATGATTGAAGGCCACTTCTTTTCATCATGACTCACATCTTCTTAATTTCTCCTGGCTCTGGTCCAAATGCCCAACCTGCTCCTTCCTCAGGCCTCCAATGTCATGACTCAACACCATACATCTTCTTGGATCAATTTGTATTCTGACTATTATAGCCAACTATACCCTTTAAACCCAAAAAAACCCTCAACTTCTGCCAGTGCCACTTTCAATTACCTTCTTGTCATCTGCTAAACGGGGTTACTCTCAAAGCCCTCCCCACCCCCACCCCCGACCACCAGCAGCCAAAGCTCTCTGTAGCTATTTTCAGAGAGTTATCAATTCATAAAGTTCCAGCAAGGACCCACTCTGGAGTCTTCGTTGCAGAACTTAGGGAAATGTGGTTCTTCTTTAGGAACAAAATCCTGAGAAAGAGCAGTAAAGCACTGGGGCAAAGGAGTGGAAAGATGCTAACTGGCAAGTCTATGAAAATGTAAAGCTGAATATAGTCCTTAGAAGAGCCTAATGTCATAACTTGGAAAGAGTCAGACATGAAGATGGCCAATATGCATCGCTCTCATCTCCCACTCTGGACCAAGGAAATAAGAAGGTACTTGCATTCCTATGGCCTTACTCTCAGATGTTGCTTCATGTGGAATTTCTGTTTTTATTTGTTTTGTTTTTTTACAAAAAAAATTTATTCATTTGCAAGGAGAAGGAGGAGGGAAAGAGAAAATGGATGCACCAGGGCCTCTAGCCACTGCAAATGAACTCCAGATGCATGCACCACTTTTTGCACCTGGTTTTACATGGGTAACGGGGATTCAAACCCAGGTTGTTAGGCATTGCAGGCAAGTGTCTTAACCTCTGAGCAATCTCTCCAGCCCTCTATTTTTATTTCTACACATGAAGACAAGTCTTAACTTTTCTTCAAGTTCAACTTTTACACTCATGTATTCCTGGTACCATGTTTATCATGCAAAGAAGCCTTGCAACTTTTAGTTAGAAGTAGAGAGTTTGAGTAAGTATGAAGAAAATAGTCTAATGTGTTTATTATTTAGCCAGATCAAATCCTATGCTCAGAGAAAACAACATCTACTCATTAAGCTACAAATTTTAAAGATTGGTAATACATGGTGCTATTTTTTAAGATAGCATAATGGAAGATATGGAGAGAATGGAAACAATAGGACATTTTTGTTATGATTGCAATTATGATCCTTCATAATTATACCTAATAATGCATCTTTCCATGTATTTAGTTTTTATTGAATCAGTGGATGTTACAGATTTCTTACACTTCCAAGCCATTCCTGATAATCTAAAGAAAGAAATGGAGCAGTGGACAGCCCCATCCACCCATCATACAATATATTAAAATGTGATGTGTGCATTTGATAATTTCACAAACATCAAAAATTATAACAAGTTGGAATTTAAATCTGTCTAATCATCCAACCACCCCCGCTCCCCTGGCTGGTTCAGCTACTCACTCAAAATAATCAGAGGCCAGGCATGATACCTGCCACTTCAAGCAGTGCCATCATCATTATCTAGAAGTGGCAGCGAGTCCTCTCAAGCCGTCAGAGCTTCCTAAGAGGCCGCCCATTCCAAGGAGCCCACTTCTTCTCCTATCACACTTATTACAACTGAACAGTAATGCATTTTACAAATTACTAGGAGGGATATCCAACAAACTATTGAAAGGGCTTCGTTCTGGGGTGGAGAATTTGGAGGGAAGTGATTCTAGGAGCATCTTTCCTATGTAGTCTGTACTTTGAATCTTATTATAAGGTCAATGAATACATTTGAAAACTTCTAAGGGAAAAATCAATTATAGATCCCCAGTTAAAAACTGATAAAAAAAAAATTAAGGCTGGAGAGATGGCTCAGCTGTTAAGCTAATGTGCCTGTGAAGCCTAAAGACCCAGGTTCAATTTCCCAGGACCCACATAAAGCCAGATGTCCAAGGGGCCCATGCATCTGGAGTTTGTTTACAGTGGCTGGAGGCCCTGGTGCACCCATATTCATTCTCTCTCTCTCTCTCTCTCTCTCTCTCTCTCTCTTTCTTTACCTCTTTCTCTCTCTTTCTGTCATATAAATAACGATTTTTTTAAAAAATAGATAAAATCAGTCAGAATAGAGATAAAAACTTATCCAGTAAAATACCAAAAACTTATTTGTTCTATTCAGAAATATTTAACTACTTGTAGAAGAAAAGAAAGTTAAATTTGGTAGATAATGGCCAACTGTTCTTTATCTAGTTACACGTATCAAAGAATGAATTTCTGCATAGATGAAAGGACACTTGCAATCCTTAAAACTTGGTGCCCGAGTCTGTCTGCAGCTAACAGTTGCTGGAGTCCTGTGCAGTGCAGACAATAGTGCAAATTTTGGCACACGTAGTTGAACATTTGAACAGAGCAGAGATCAATGGGGAGCCCGTTATCCTTGGGTTTGGCAAAGTGTTTAAACCTGTTTGGTTTTAAGTATTCAGGATGATGAAATGTTAGCCCATCTGAGACTACTTCAGCCTTTTTTCAGGTGCAATTTCGACAGCTGTGTAAAGGATTTATGAAAGTTTGGATGAATTCAAACACAGGTGTAAAAGATAAAAGGCAAGTGGAACAAATGGCCTACCTATGATCATTTTTCCATGTTTGGCAGTCTTAGTTTGTGTCTGTTGATTCCACTGCCCTTTCATGCAACATCTATCTTATGAGTCACCCCAAAGCACCACCTTATTTTCATTTATTGTTAATAAAGAGTAAAATTTTGAACAAAATTGTGTCTGCTTCTTCTCTCTCAGTTCAGCTTTTCTTCCCTGGTGTTTTGTCCATCTTGTCTCCGCTGTCTTCAAGTAGATTGCTCCTCCTCCCTCAGTCTCTTTGACATGTAGATGCATTTACCAGATCTTACCACCGTGCCTCAAAATGATACAGCAAACTATTTCAGATGCTTCTTTCACAATATTCTCATCTGAAGGCTTACTATTTTGTTACCATACTAGAACATGAAGTCTGGAGGGTGGTAGCAAATCTTGTGTTCTTTGTTCTTCTCTCTCTGAACACAGTGTGGTTGTGTGTGTGTGTGTATTGCATGGATGTGTGTGTACAGATGCATGTGCCCTTTATGCACCTATGTGGAGACCAGAGGAGAATATTGGGTGCCCTCTTCAATTGCTCTTTCACTCATTTTCTTTTTTTAAAACTTTATTCATTTATTTGCAAACAGAGATAGGTAGAGAGAGAGAGAAGAGAGAGACAGACAGAGAGAGAATGGGCATACCACTGCAAACAAACTCCAAATGCATGTGCCCCTTGTGCATCTGGCTTACGTGGGTCCTGGGAATCGAACCTGGGTCCTTTGGCTTCACAGGCAAATGCCTTAACCGCTAAGCCATTTCTGCAGTCCCTCACTTGTTTTCTTGAGACAAAGTCTCTCACTGAACCTGGAGCTATCATTTTCAGTCAGACTGGCTGACCAGCAAGCCCCAGGGACTCTGGTCTCTACTCCCCGCAGGACTGGGATTAGAGTTATGGGTGGGCGGCCATGCCTACCTTTTTACGTGGGTGCTGGGTGTCAAACTTGAGTTGTCTCAGGCCCTCTAGGACCCTCATGATTGAGCATCAAGTGCTCTTTTACCCACTGAGCCATTTCCCTAATCCCTGTATGTAGTGTTTATTGGCTGATGTTAGGCAAAAGATAATTGACGTTTAAAATTTGATTTTAAAATGTTTATACTCAAAGAAAAAAAAGTGTTATTTAAGAGGATCTTATGTATGATCCATCCTCAGCCATGTTTTTGTTTGTTTGTTGGTTGGTTGGTTGGTTGGTTTTTTTTGGGGGGGGTTGTGGGTTTTTTTGGGTTTTTTTGTTGTTTTTTTTTTTTGGATTTTTGAGGTAAAGTCTCACTCTAGCCCAGGCTGACCTGGAATTCACTCTGTAGTCTCAGGGTGGCCTTGAATTCACGACGATCCTCCTTCCTCTGCCTCCCGAGTGCGCCACCACGCCCGGCTTCAGCCATGTTTTTCTAAAGCAAAGGACACCCTTCAACATAACCACATTCTTACCAATGCAGAGACAATATTCACATGACAAGAGTTACAGCCATGCCAGACAGACACATAGTGCACAGGGAGTAAGTAGGGTCACAGAAGAAGGGGTAGGAGTGGTAAAGTCACTTGTCGCTCTCACATTTGTGCATAAGCTCAAATGTGCCACACAATAGCCTCAAGGTCTTCAAGAAGTTCTTAGAAACTCTTTGGAGTCTTGGATTGGGAACCAACAGTAAAACACAAATTAGGAACCAACAGAGGAGAAACTTAAGCTATATGTTCATCAACTTTGGGAAGGAAGAAATCTATACAGGAGTCAGGATCCTGGATTTCAGCTTAAATATCAGTTATGTAACTCCAGAAAAAGCCCAATTCCAAAGCCTCTCTTTCCCTTATGGGAAGCATGAATAATAAGTTCCATCCACTTCACTTCCAAAGCAGCTGTGAGGATCAAAGAACTGTTTAGAATGGGTTTTTTGCAAAATTTTTGAGCACTATAGAAGCTAACATTATGAGTGTGATGTTATTAATTAGCAGGCACAAAATAATGCATAATTTTCTCAAACATATTTTCTCATAAAATTATGTTTGAGATATTACTGTGAAGAATACTTAATTCCTTATGAAGAGCTTGAATATCAAGACAAAAATTATTTGTTCTCTACTTAGTGAATTTGCTTTGAGCAGTCTAATTTTATTTATCAGTGAACGTGTATGTGTTCATATGCATGTGTGCAGGCATATGTGTGTGCCATAGCACATTTGGACAGCATTTGGGAGTCAGTCTTTGCCTTCAACCATGTTTGAGAGAGAGTCTCATTGCTGTTCACTATTGTATGCCAAGCTAGCTAGTCTGTGAGCTTCCAGGAAATCCTCCTATGTCTACCTCCCATCTTACCTTGTTGTTGTTGATGATGATGGTGGTGGTGGTGGTGGTGATTATGTATATAACACAAGCCTGCCAAGGTTTCTGACTTTTACTTGGGGCCTGGGTATCTGAGCTCAGGTATTCAGGTTTGAGCAGTAAGTGCTTTATGCACTGAGCCATCTCCCCAGCCCAACAGTAATTTTTTTGCTGCAAATGGAATTCTTGGCTCTAAAACTTTAAGACATTCCACACCTATGTTTTTAAAATATTTATCTATTTATTTATTTGAGAGCAAGAGAAATAGAAAGAGGCAGCTAGAGAGAGAGAATGGGCACACTAGGGCCTCTAGCCACTGCAAATGAACTCTAGACTCATGCACCACCTTGTGCATCTGGCTTACGTGGGTCCTGGGGAACTGAAGGTGGGTTCTTAGGCTTTATAGTCAAGCACTTTATCCTCTAAGCCATCTATCCTGCCCCTCCACATCTACTTTTAAAAAGAGATATTATTAAAAATATCCATGATCTCTAACTTCTGAATCCATATCTGTATAATTATACTAAATGTCTGAGCCTCTGGTATAAGCATGTTTCCAGTGCTTTGCTGTTCTCTGTTTTAAAATTTCTTTTTTATTTTAGAGACAGAGAAAAAGAGATAGTTGGCATGCCAAGGCCTCAACCACCACTGTAATTGAACTCCAGACATTTGCACCACCTAGTGGGCATGTGTGACCTTGTGCTGCCTCATCTTTGTGTGTCTGGCTTATGTGGGATCTGGAGAGTCCAACATGGATCCTTAGGTTTCACAGACAAGACCTTAACCACTAAGCCATCTCTCCAGCCCTGTCCTCTTTTATATCTTCACAGATTTCTGGGGAAAGTGTTTATTAGGATTGAATTATGATTTTGTAGTCTTCCAATAAGCAGAGCTGAGAAGGACTTCATTGTCCATTTCCTAAGAAAGGAAATGAAATACAGACTATACAAACAACTCAGCAAGACATTAGAACATCCAGAAGCTACCAGGTGCCTTGCCAGGGTACCCAGTCCTCCCAGTGCACCAGCAGCTCTCCTAATGAGTTGTTCCCCTTATAGCCTACTTCCCCTTACATGTAGCCAATGAAGGGAGAATCCATATTAAAGAAGAAACAAGCGGGCACGACATTGGAGGAAAATGCTAGAATCCCAGCCTGCATCCCACACCTATGGAAGGCTAGTCGATCATAACAAGGTCGTTGTCTAATACTGTCTCACATCTTGCTCTCACCCTGGGGTCTGGCCAGCTTAAAGCCACCTTCCAGACATGACTTTCTAGTCACCCAAAGTAAATCAGCAGCAGCTTTCTATTGTATCACCTCATCTTAGTTCTCTGTATTTGGAATTGTTTCTTTGCATGTTCCTGTCCTATTTATTTATTCATTTATTTATTATTTATTTATTTACAAGGAGAGGGAAAGAAACTGGGCACACCAGGGCCTCCAGCAGCTGTGAATGAACTCCAGCCACAAGTGCCACCCTGTGCATCTGGCTTTACATTGGCACTGGGAAACTGAATTTGAATTGTTAGGCTTTGCAGACAAGCACCTTAACCACTGAGCCATTTCTCCAGCCCATGTTCCTGTCTTTTGCCATGAAAATATAAGCTCTCTGCCTGTGTGGCCCATTTGCCAGAGCCCAGAACTGTGTCTGATGCTGTGAATCCATGTTAATGAATTAATGAACTGCATGTTTGGGAACCAGAACAAATGTAGGAACATAGCTATCACAGCCATCATCCTTACAATTCTGTGTCAAAATTTTTGTTCTGGTAGATTTTCAGCAGTGTGCATTTAACTACCAACAAGATTCATACTATTTTATATATCACCTGGGTCAATAATTTAATACAATATATCATGTTGCTTTTTTTGTATTTATTTTTACTTTTTATTTTTCTTTTATTTATTTGAGAGCAAGAGAGAGAGGCCGATAGAAAGAGAAAGAGAATGGGCGCACCAGGGCCTCCTAGTCACTGCAAATGAACTCCAGATGCATGTGCCCCTTTGTGCGTCTGGCTTACGTGGGTCCTGGGGAATCCAACCTGGGTCCTTTGGCTTTGCAGGCAAGTGACTTAACCACTAAGCTATCTCTCCAGCCCTTTTTCTGTATTTAAAAGAAAAAATACTCTTCTGTTCTTGGGGCCAAGTTATCTTTGTCTTCTAAATGACAAACATACTACTTACATCAGATTTTCCAATTTGGGGAAACAAAAACTTGTCTGGTACTCAAAGGAGAAAGGGTTGTTTTGCCCTCTTCTTCCCAGCCTTAATGTACCCTCTGTGGTCTGTTTGCCCAGAAGTCCTTTCTCCAAGTGTCCTTTAAAAGCTTTTGAGAACACACCAGTGCTTTTTAGTGTAAAAGCTATTTTTAAAACAGTGGGGGGGGGCAGGAGGAGGACCTTAAACAAAGCAAATTGAGAAGACTGAAACCTCTTGCCTGTTTGACTTGCCCACTTGGTGCTGTTAAAACAAAAGCTCTGTTTATCCTCTTTATCACTAAGTGAACCCTATACACTGAATATCCCACCCATGGAATTAAAAGTTTTCTGTAACAATTGCCTCATCTAGTTACTCCCAAACCTTACAAGTCTGTGCAGAAGAGTAAGGCCTTGAAAAACAAACTAGCTAAATGTTGCTTGCTGAATAAATTAATATCTAGTACGGGAGCGCTGATTGCTGACTACATGAGAGAATAAAACCTGAGCCAACTGAGGCTGGAGAAGAGGATGAAGTTCCACGAGCACCTTTCCTTTTGAAGTGTCCCCAAACCTTAAAGCCTGCATTTCATTTGGGAAAATCTTTTTGCTAAAATTCCTTCCCATATGCAACCCATCTGGAGAACTATAATCTAGTCTTGCCTGCAGCAAACCGACAATAACGATGCTTGCCTTTCATCTCAGATCCCCAAGCAATAGACAAACATTAATTAATGCCCCCAACACACCTGTGAGGTAGGGAAGTATTATTATCCGTGGCTCACAGATGAGGATATCCAGACACCAAAAGGTTAAATGGCTTGCCTTAGGCCATAGAACGAGCTAACAACAACTGCCAAACTTTCCACTAACCCTGGGCCTTCTGTGGTGGCTGGAGCTCTGAGAAACCTTGAGATCATCCCTTGTGAGTAGAACCATGCCTGAGGTAGGCTGTAGTCAATTTATTTACCTCGGTCAGAATTTGGTCAGAACATAAATGAACTCAGTGCCTAAAATGTCTTGAAGATGTAGAAAAGGTAACAGAATGTGGATATTCTTTCTCTTTCAATGCCCTTCCCAAAGTCTCCTTTGTTATTCAGTCTGATGGGGAAATCATCCGTGTGATGCCCGCAGACAGCCTTTCTTTGAGCAGTGACTATGTGTGTGCCTGGCACCACTATTTTGGTACTAGCATCCATCATGATCCTCCTAAAAAGTCCAAGTATGACTTCAAGAAAATAGCTCTCGCAAACTAGTGGGCTCATGGAAATTAGAAGCTGCACCCACCAAGGCTGGCTTCCTGCTCACTTGAAGGTTGATGAGAGGACTTTAAAATTACCAGGAAAAGCCGGGTTGAATGATCACACGCGTGCTCATTGCATAGCAGGACAGCCTGCCCACCAATCCTAGAATCTTGTGACCCATTCAACTTTCACACAAAGCCTGTCAACGGTGCCATGCCATCTGCAACCTACTCCTAATGAACAATGAGTATGCCCATTCATTGAACGCTTGTGACCACCTTCAGATAAAATAACACATTTAATATTTTTACCCACCCACTTCACAAACGATGACATGAGGCAAGGCTTGGCATGTTACGTAACTTGCTTGAGAGCAGTGGAGCCTATATTTAAAAGCAGGCCTATGAGGCCTATACTCTTGACCTGCGGGTAATTGACGGTTCCTGATGAACGATTCCTCCTGCTTTTGTTATCTCCGTACTCTCCTGACACCTTCAATAAAGGCTTTGTTCTAGTAGCCAGGTATCTCCAGCATGAGAAAGTACCTACTTGCCATGGGTCCTAAGGAAACCTCTGTCCTTCTCTGGCCCACATAGGAGTCTGAAACACAGCCACACTTTGAACTTTCACATCTTTGCGAACCAAGCCCTGGGAAGCCTACTTTTTTTAAATCCTGTTACATTAAAGATTCCTGCTCGAGTTAGAGTTTCTTAATTCAGCAGCATTGTGACTTTCTATATTCTCATTGTGTTTGGTTTGAACCTCTGATTTAAATCTAATTTCAAACGTGGATGTAGTAACTCATTTGTTACTCCAGTCACCCATATATCATTGAAGTGTCAATCGAACCAAGGCACACTGACAATGAAAAAGATTTAATAGTTGATTAAGTGGAAATGCCAGCTGCAGTGTGGGCTTTAGGTATAAGTTCATCAGGACTCTGTCTCTGTTCTTTTTTTGTTTGTTTGTTGTTTGTTTGTTAGATTTATTCTCCTTTGTATACCAGATTATTTCTTAGAGTAAACCCTCCCTGTTGAAAGATGACTACCAGAAGCAATTCAGAGCTGCGTGTAGCGGCTCACACCTTTGAGAGACCTCTGGAGGTAGGAAGATTGCTGTGAGTTTGAGGCCAGCCTGAGACTACAGAGTGAGGACCAGTCAGCCTGGGCTAGAGTGAGACTCTACCTCGAAAAAAAAAAAAAAAAAAAAAAAAGGGCTGGAGAGATGGTTTAGCAGTTAAGGCGCATGCCTGAGAAGCCTAAGGACCCCAGTTCAATTCTCTAGGTCCCACATAAGGCAGATACACAAGGGGGTGCATGCATATGGAGTTCATTTGCAGTGGCTAGAGGCCCTGGCATGCCCATTCTCTCTCTACCTCTCTCTCTCTTTCCTTCTCTCTGTCTCAAATAAATAAATATATAAAATCTTAAAAAAAAAAAAAAAAACAAAGAAACAACAACAACAAAAAAGCAATTCAACTTTCTGCTCCCTTGTTCTTCTGAAAGACATACATGATAAGAAGGCAAAGAGGAAGGAGAAAGGTCAAGAAAGGGTGAGGTGAGCGAGAGCTCTGTCACTATAACTGGGTATTACCATCTTTGTGATGACCAGACCACCTGTGAACTCCTTGAAGGCTAGGGAAGTGATAAGTACACTAAATGATGGAGGCCTGCGTTACTGATCTGATCACTGTGCAAAAGGACTTGAGTTTATCTAAATGATTTCTAACCACCCCAGTGTATTCTGCATGGTTTTAACACAAAGGTTTAGGGGTGGTTCTCCAAAGACAATCTGAGGAGCGTTAAGGAGGAGGAAAATGGGGGTGAATGCTGAATAAGTAATCCATGAACCCCTTACAGTCCATCCCTTTGGCTACCTAACATCCAAGTACATGAATTTTCCCCATATGTGTACTTTTAAAATTATCTACATCGCTATGAAATGGCCACACCCAAAGAGGTACATCCTAATGTCCCCTGTACTTGCTATGTCGAGCTCCAAGTCTAGGTGAATTTTGACACGTGATGGTGAAATGACTCTGATATATCTTACATTACCTCTCATGGCCCAGAGACACATGGCAAAATACGCATTCAACTCCAGCAGTATATTCATACACAATGGAAGGGAGTGAATGCAGCTTTTATAACGCTCACTTAACAAAAGGGTTGAGGAACTGGATCTATTGGCTCGTGCCCATAATATGTAATATGGCTTGAAAAATAGGATGTCAAAAATATATGTATTATGTTATACATGTGTCTTATAGAAACACGTATTTTATTAGGGTCTTGTTATACATTTCACACTCACAGCAGAACATGTTCTTTGATCAATTAGCAGCTTTGTCTTCTTTTGCCTGTAGAAAATGACTACTTCAAGTGCTTAGGGAGATCAGAGGAGCCACACTGCTGCTCTACCATTAGCCAATGGGGCTCTACTTCTGCAGCTGGAGTAGAATCAGACTTGTCAAGGCATTCACACATGGCTGGAATGACACCTACTCTAGCCACCATCTTAGTCTATTAGGACAAGGCTGCTACTTTTGTTTTTGTTTTTTAAGACAGGGTTTTCTATGCAGCTGAGGCTGGCCCTGAACTCTCAGTCTTCTGCCTCTTAGGTGCTGGAATTACACAAGGATGCCACCATGCCTTAGAACCCCTTCTTAGGGATGGTGGAGTTGTGAGCTAAACAGAAATAAATGTCTTCTCTTCATGAAGCCACTAAACATGGTCAAAAAGTGCCAGCATGCAGCACAATGTTCAGTCAGGGTGGTGGTGATGGTGGTGTGTGGGGGGTCTCTTATGAAACATATTTGGCTCCATTGGAATTCTAGCATTCTATCCTAAATCTTGTACGTCTGGCTTAAGTGGGAACTGGGGAGTTGAACATGGGTCCTTCAGCTTCGCAGGAAAGTGCCTTAATCGCTAAGCCATCTCTCCAACTCTCTAAGGGTGTTGTTTTAACCATTTATAGTTAAGGCTGAACACAGGAGACTGAAACAAACATCTGTGTTCACCCTGTGCCACCTGCAGCCTAGCCCAGTCATATCAGGGAATATCTGAGACACAGGAGACCTTGGTATTACCAGAAGCAGGATAGCACATAGTTTAAGGTCAACTCTGGAAGCAAAGGAAGAGCATCACATATAGTTGCTATTGAAACAAAGAAATATCTGTATTTCAATCTTCCATGCTTAATATCCTAAGATACTCTAGTAAATTGTAGAGAAACTTCTTTAATTCTCACTATCTAAGTGACAGCTTCAGTTAGCTGATACATCAGCAGGCCATTGCTTAATTTCAGCATTCAGTTTCTTTGCTTAAAATGTATCTCAGGGATGGAGAAATGGCTTAGTGGTTAAGGCACTTGCATGCGAAGCCTAAGGACCCAGGTTTGATTCTCCAGATCCCATGTAAGCAAGATGCACATGGTGGTGCATGCATCTGGAGTTTGTTTGCAATGGCTAGAGGCCCTGGTGCACCCATTCTTTCTCTCTCTCTCTCTCTCTCTCTCTCTCTCACACACACACACACACACACACATCTCTCTTTAATAAATAAATAAAAATAAAATATTTTAAAATGTCACTCAAATAGAGAAACACTGTAGATGAGGTGGGTTTTTTTTTGTTGTTGTTTGTTTGTTTGTTTTTTGTTTTTGTTCGGTTTTTCAGGGTAGGGTCTCACTCTGGTCCAGGTTGACCTGGAATTCACTATGTAGTCTCAGGGTGGCCTTGAACTCACGGTGATCCTCCTACCTCTGCTTCCTGAGTGCTGGGATTAAAGACCATGCACCACCACACCCAGCTTTTTTTGTTTTGCTTTGTTTTGATCTTTTATTTTTTTAAGTTTTTCTGGTTCTATTTTATGGATGAGTTATTTGTTTATGAGCAAAAATCCCCAAGTCAGAAGCAACCTATTCAACTGAGAAGCCACAAGCCAGGTAAAGTTTAAACAAATTACAATTAAAATGTTTAACTAATTCCCTCAGTCACAAAAGCAATATTTCAAGTGCTTGAGAGCCATGCGTGGCTGTCTACCAGCTTCCACGAGAGTAGCTGAGACACATGACCTTTCCCATCACTGCAGGCGGTTCTGGTAACAGCACCGATTTCCAGCCTAGGACATCTGAACAAGAGATTGCACTGCCAAGAGGACAGTCCAGGTGTTACAACAACATATGCAGCCTAGCTTGTCCTACTGAATTTAAGGTGTACTTTTCATCTATTCACTACTATCCATGGGCTAGTTACTTAGTTCAGCTGTAATGTAGCTAGAATTAAATTCAACTGTATATGAGAATCAGGGAATAAATACCCAAACCTTCAGGTAGTTAAAAAAAAAAAAAAAAGTCTCCATGTCAGTAGTCCAAAGCTAGTCCAGGAGTCTTAATTAATTCATGACAGTCCCAAGCTCCTGTCCACTTTCTGTTCTTTCAACACCAGGGAGCAGACTGCAGAAGCATGATCTACAACAGCAGCCTGGGCTCCTACCTTCACATCTGCCTTCCAGCCAACTGAGGAAAAAGGGGAAGGAGCTAGATAGGCCCTTTCCATTAAAGATACTCCTTAAGTTACCTGCATATAGCCTACTGTTCACATGTACCCATAAGGCTACTAGCTGCAAAGGAAGCTGGGAAATCCCATGTGGTCTTTATTCTGATGGCCATAAAATCCAGGGTTTCATTACTATGGAAGGAAAAGAAAATGCCTATAAGAATGTTCCTCGAGCCTCTGCCGCATTGCTAATGCTGACACTTCGAACTGGAATCATGAAAGACAGTAAGGAGAATGAATTTTCCAGGGCATGAGTGGCATCTGTAAAAAGCTGCAGAAAGGGCTGGAGAGATGGCTAAGAGGTTAAGACACTTGCTTGCAATACCTGACAGCTCCAGGGTCTGATTCCCCAGATGCACAAAGTGGCACATGTGTCTCGAGTTCGTTTGCAATGGCTACAGGCCCTGGTATATCCTCTCTCTCTCTCTCTCTCTCTCTCTCTCTCTGTCTCTGTCTCTCTCTCCCTCTTGTCTTCAACTTGTGTTTACATATCAATAAATTTTTTTTTTTTTTTTTTTTTTTTGAGATAGGGTTTTACTCTAGTGCAGACTGACCTGGCATTCACTGTGTAGTCTTGGGATGGCCTGGAACTCACGGTGATCCTCCTACCTCTGCCTCCTGAGTGCTGGGATTAAAGGTGTGTGCCACCACGCCTGGCTTCAATAAATATTTTTTAAAGGTGAAGTAGACTTTTCAAGCATCAAGTAAAGGAAAACCTCTGAATTTTGGATGATTTTTGGTGGTCCATCTATCCTTAGTGGTCACCTAAGTGCTGTGATTTAAGGAGTCAGCTTTACCGTTGGCCCTCCTCCATGGTGCTCAAAATTCTTCATTCTCTCAAGTGGCCAGAAGGGCTATCAACTACAGATGTGCCTGAGTTAACACACATGCAAAATGCGGACATTCCTGGGGAAGACAAGGTTATCCATCCATTCATCTCAACTTATTACCAATTAAGCACGTCCAAATTTTAATGACCATAGAGAGAAGGGGTGAATCTATTGGAGTTTTGTGGAGAGGGGATAAGCCAGGAAGAGGTAACTACTACATTTCGATTGGGAAGATGTGAGAAGCAAAGCCCTCTGGGTTGTTTCAAACAGTGGGAAAGAGTGAAGAGCAGAAACCAACCACTGGAAACACGGGGAGGGGAGAAAGGAACACTGGAGAGAGGAGGGCAGAGAGAGACCATGATGGGCACAAAATTTCAAAGGACAGCTGAGAAGGCACCAAAGATCAATTTTATCATCTTGAAATTTTTCTCGAGTCGACTCGAATGTTACAATGCATGTAGTATTTCAGCGAAATGTACAAAACTCAAGCCATTTCTTTTATTATGAAATTCTAAAGAGTATGTGGGGCCTAAAATGAAGAGCCCATCTAAGCTGACAGTATTTTGTTTGCACTCAACAAAAAGCAGAAGAGATTGGATTACGTGTGCTAAGAAGCTAAGAAGTGTGTGTGTGTGTGTGTGTGTGTGTGTGTATGTGTGTGTGTGTTTTGGAACTGTTAATTAATTCACTGTTAACTTTACTGTTTAAAAACAACACAGTTTCTAATAACACCTAAAAACAAAATAAACCTAATAACAGAAATGATAGTATTTAACAAGAACGTTGAGGAAGGCACAGCTCTAAGCACCTATACACCTACCTGCTCACTCACTCTCACAGTGCAGGGCTTGGAAAGCGTGGGCAGGCGACTTGCCTGGGGTAGCTAGCAAAGGCAGCTGCAACAGAGCCAGACGCCAGACCTACGAAGCAGGGCCCAGGTCCTGTTACTCTCATTCCCGTCCCTCCCGGACACGGCCGCTGAGCTGGTGTTGGGATTCACATTAAGATGAAAGGGGCTGCCGCCTGACCAGGCAGTACACTTTGGATGCCTTTCTCAGTCCGGCCCTGTCCATGTGGCTAACGTCACTGCTTCGCATGTCTGTTCTGGTGGTGGTCTGCAGCTTCATTTAGAAACCCTTCTCGGTCTCTTTCTCCCTACTTTCCTGCCTCCTGGTCCCCACCACCTTTACACTGACCCCTTCTTCAGAGAGCAGGCAAGGTGTTTTCTGTCAATGGTGTCACCTAGTGGTCAGAAAGGGGAACTCACTTATTTAACTTTTCCTTTTCTCCTTGGGATCCATCCCTTTGCTCTTTTCAAGGACTTTTTGGAAGGATGCATTCACCCCCTTTAAATCACTGCTTAAGAGTCAATCAGTGCTGCCCTACTCTTCTTCCCATACACAGTTCTTCTCCTTTCACTCCATTTCCTCTTCTCTCTTTAGAGGAAGTTCTCTCTCCCCCCCATCATCACCTATTTTCCTAGTCAAACGGCTGGCAGATCAGCACAGAATGATGGGCATGGGAATCAGGCACAACTGAAATATAGAACAAGTTACTGAACTTCTCTAGATATCAGTTTTCAAGTTTATAAAGTAAAGACAAATTACCTACTTTCCAGAGTTACTATAAGACTCATTACAGTGACTTTAGGAAAGCATGAATGCCTCTCCTTATCCTACAGGAATGAGCAAATATCATGCTATCATACACACATAAAGTCATCATGCAGTAGCGGGAATAAAAATGAAAGTTCAACTTTTAGGTTAAATGGTTTTCACTAAAATCCTTCAAATAAGTTCCCATCAAAGTCTTCATACATATCCATAACTCACTAGGTCTTCTTACTACAAATATATGACATCTCTTCTTCATAATGGACCAATCAAATCCTTATGGGCTTTTTTCAGGCAGCAGTGGGTGATAGGGAGACTGAAAACTCATTAAAATGCTAAGACTAAGTGACTGTTGAATGCTCAGCACTAAATGAGCCATCTCTGTCACACCCTCCAAGGTTCAATGGACATTGTGGAAGAGGAGGATGAAAGAAAGTAAGAGGAGTGTTCTGGAACTCTATCTTCTGGATATGAAAATGGCTATTACATTCATGACCTGACAGTTAGCTGTCATTACCTGCCCAAGACCTGCACAGAAGAAAGGGTTCAGCGGAAGGGAGATAGAGAAGGAGGTAACAAAAGAAGTGAATAGGAGGAGATTATGATCTAATGATCAAATACAATATGTACATAAGTGAAAAATGTCAGTCAAAAGTTTAAAAACAAGTATTTCTGAGCTAGCCTAGGAGTGTGACTATCATTTGGGAACACTGCTTCTATTCAAGAATGCATATTGAATTCTTACGAGCCCTAAATTAAGAATTTCCAAAAAGGGCTGGAGAGATGGCTTAGTGGTTAAACACTTGCCTGTGAAGCCTAAGGACCCCAGTTTGAGGCTCTATTCTCCAGGACCCATATAAGCCAGATGCACAAGGGGGTGCATGCATCTGGAGTTTGTTTGCAGTGGCTGGAGGCCCTGGCACCCATCTCTCTCTCTCTCTCTCTCTCTCTCTCTCTCTCTCTCTCTCTCTCTCTCTCTCTCCTATTTCCGTATATATCTCTCTCTCTCAAATAAATAATAAAATATTTAGCCGGGTGTGGTGGTGCATGCCTTTAATCCCAGCACTCAGGAGGCAGAGGTAGGAGGATCACAGAGAGTTCGAAGCCACCCTGAGACTACATAGTTAATTCCAGGTCAGCCTGGACCAGAGTGAGACCCTACCTCGCAAACCAAAAAAAAAAAAAAAAAAATTCCTCAAGCGTTGGTTTTAAAAGAAAATACAGTAAGCTTTAAAAGCAAATAAATGCAAGGACTTAAAATGAAATTTAGGACTTCAAATTGGGTCTGCTTGCCAAATAAAATAGAATGTGTTCACTGATACATGGGAGAAAAATGTTAAAACTCAACCTGCTCAGCCGGGCGTGGTGGCGCATGCCTTTAATCCCAGCACTTGGGAGGCAGAGGTAGGAGGATTGCCATGAGTTCGAGGCCACCCTGAGACTACATAGTTAATTCCAGGTCAGCCTGGACCAGAGTGAGACCCTACCTCGAAAAACCAAAAAAAAAAAAAAAAATTCAACCTGCTCTTAGGAAGGCTGATTAATTCCTTCAAGTACAGTTTGTTGTCTAAATAACACCTGTGACACCTGAGGCAGATGCAGCCACAGGACCTATGAATGGTCAGTGCTCCATAGAATGAAAATTTCTAGTTATTTCCAAGATATAATGTTACAAAATCAGCTCAACAGAGTCTGGAGATTGCTCAGTGGTTGAGATGCTTGCTTAGAAATCTTAAATGCCCAGGGTTCAATTCCTCAGTACCCATGTAAAGTCAGATGCACAGAATAGCACATGTGTCTGGAGTTCATTTCCAGTGGCAGGAGGCTGGGGTATGTCCCTCCCTTCTATCTCTCTCTGTCTGTCTATCTCTCTACTTACAAATAAATAAATTAGAATATTTTAAAGAAATCCACTCAACACCCACAAGCCATAGACTGTTACTAGAAAAAGTTCAGTGCCAAGGATGGGATACCTTCCAGTGAGTTGTTGGCCAGGGAGGTCCCTGATGTCCCCAAAACATTACAGGCCATTGCCAAGGCTCTTGGTTTCCCACCAGGAATAGATGATAAGACCCTATTGTTTATGACTCCACATGTCTGGCCTACACGGTCACTGAGAAATCAAACTGGAGCTGAGCTGAAAATCTCCCGGTAGACCATATGACAGAAAGCTGGAAAAAGTTGCACTGAATGCAGCCTTATGGGAGACAGAAGTCATCAGTGAAAACAGTGGACACTGCAAGCCTCAAGTTTGGCCAGCCAGGCCAAATGAGCCAATGGGTGCAATAGTGGCACGTCTGTTATGGGAGAAATCAACTGCTCTCTAACTGGACTAGCAACCCACTTTATTGGAGGGAATACATCCCTGATACTAAAAACCTTATCAAATGCCTATGGTGGGGGAGGTCATGATACTTAGGAGCGTAACGCCTGCTCTTGTCTGGCTAAATGCACATATTATGCTCACCAAACTGCACTGTAAGCACTTTACTTAATGTTCATAGCCATATATTAATGCTACTCTCGCTTTTGGTTAGAAATCTTCTCTTTTCAGATGGTGGTCACCACTGGGATGACGCAAAAGGCAACATCTTTATCACAATTTCCAAGGCTCAGGGTCCATTGCAGAAGAGGTGGTAGAAAGAATGTAAAAGATGAAGAAAGGGTAGGACTGCTTACAATGCAATCAGCCAGACAGAAATTGGCCTTGATATCCATGACCTTGTAGTGCCTAGCACTATCTTCACAAGACCCTCGTAACAGGAGGAAAAGATGGTGACATCAATATAAAGACAAATGGAGAGAGGGAGGGGATATGATGGAGTGTGGATTAATGAAGGGGAAAGTGGGGGAGGGAATTACCAGAGTTTATTGTCTGTATTATGAAAGCTGTCAACAAAAAGGAAAAAAATTCAGTTAAAAAAATGAAATCAACTCAGCCAGGTGTGGTGGCACTTGCCTTTAATCCCAGCACTCAGGACGCAGAGGTAGGAGGATCCCTGTTAGTTCAAGGCCACCATGAGAGTACATAATGAAATCCAGGTCAGCCTGGGCTAAAGAGAGTGAGACTCTACCTCGAAAAACAAAAACAGAAACAAAACCAACTCAACGGGAATACGCTGTTTTCAATAAATGATGCTAGAATAATTCCTATGCAAATAAGTGAAATTTGACCTGGACTTTATACCATTTATGAAATGTAATTAATTAGGACTGGAGAGATGGCTCAGCAACTAAGGGTAAAGGTGTTTGTTTGCAAAGCCTGATGGCCTGGGTTCAATTCCCCCGTACACAAAGCCAGATGCAAACATGGCCCATGAGTCTGGAGTTTTTTGTAGTGGCAAGAGACCCTGGTAAGCCCATACTTTCTCTCTCTTTCTCTGTCTTTGTCTCTCTCTCTCTTTGTCTGCCTCCTTCTTTCTCTCCCTCTCTCTCTCTCTCTCTCTCTCCTTCTTTCTCTCTCTCTCAAATAAATAGTTTTAAAAGTAACTGATTATGGATCATAGACTTAAAATGTAAAATAAAAATCTTGTAATTTGGGGCTAGTCAATGATTTCTTAGATGTGACCCCAAAAGCATGATACACGGAAACAAACTTGATAAATAAAACTTCATCAATAGTTAAAAAATCCTGGGCTGGAGAAATGCCTTAGCACTTAAGGCACATGCCTGAAAAGCTTAAGGACCCAGGTTCGATGCTCTGGGTCTCACTTAAGCTAGATGTACATGGTGACACACGCATCTGGAGTTCGTTTGCAGTGGCTAGAGGCCCTGGTGTGCCCATTCTCTCTCTCCCTCCCTTTCTGTCTCTGTCTCTAATAAATAAATTAATAAAAATAAATCTTAAAAAAATCCTGCTCATCACAATCACCATAGAGAAAATTTATTTAAAATCCACAGACTGATAAAAACTATTTACAAAGCATATATTTGATGTAGTTTAATAGAACATATGTGAAGAACCCAAGTTTCAATAAAATGAAGATAACACAACTTAAAAATGGGCAATGGGCTGGAGAAATGGCTTAGTGGTTAAGGAGCCTGCCTGCTAAGCCTAAGAACTGGGTTCCAATCTCCAGGTCCCACGTTTAGCCAGATGCAAAGTGACACAAGGGCGCAATGCTGCACTTGACCACAAGGGGGCGCACACATCTGGATTTCGTTCACAGCAGCTGAGAGACTGCTGGCATGCCCATCTCTATCTGTCTCCCTCTCCCTCTCTCTCTGTATGTCTCTCTCTGTGTCTCCAAAAATAAAAAAAATGAGCAAAAGAGTTAAACATTTCACTGAGCAAGATATACAGATGTGAGAAATAAGTATGTTCAAAGATGCTCAAAACCATTAATCACTGGGTAACTGGTAACTTAAAACACAGTGGGATACCACTACATGACTATTAGATTGGAAAAAAAACAAACAGAAAATGGCAATGTGAAGTGCCGATATAGATGCTATATAATTAGAGCTTTCTTGCATTGCTCCTAGAATTGAAAAACGGTCCATCCACTCTAGAAAAAACTTCCTTAGAAGTCATAACATACACCTTCCCTATGACCCAGCAATACCCTTCTAAGAACACAAATAAATAAAAGCATATATTCAGATAAAAAATCTGAATGAGTGTCCATAGTGGCTTTCATCATAATCATTCAAATAGAAACACCTCATGCCATTTAATCGGTGAATGGAGATAAGAGCTGAAGGGAATCCAGGCCAGCCACCACAAAATGTGGCTGTAGGACACAAGTATATGCTGTCTCCATATATGCATTTGTGGAACATTAATTATTTTGACTTGATTATCTTTAGAAACTGAAGACAAGGGCTTCTGAAAAGTTGCTCTTGTATAAATAAGATAAATGTACATCCATGAAGGAACTCTCAGGCTGGGGAGATGGCTCAAGTATAAAGGATAAATAGTGCTTGCCACGCCTGAGTTTGGATCCACACACCCCACTTAAAGCTGGAAGCTATGGAGTGTCTGGAACTCTGGGGCACCAGTGGCACAAAGGGAGGCAGAAACAGAATTCCCAGAAGCTCTCTGGCCAGCTAGCCTGGAAAATAAATGCATCAGTGAACAAACAAGGGGAAGCAAAGATTGATACCCAAAGCTGTCCAAGACCTCCACATGAGCATCATGGGGCACACACACACACACACTCATAGAAAAATGCCTATTTGTAAGGGTTTCTCTCCCTCTCTCTCTCTCTCTCCATATATATATAAAAATCACTCAAGCCTCAATCAGTGGGGTGGGGGACTGGGACTCTGGCTCAGTAGGTGGAGAGCAAAGTGCTTAGTAACCACAAAGCCCTGGTTTAATCTCCAGCCTCCCAGATACTGAGCATGCTCATAGACTCCACTACAGAGCTACGCAGCAAGTTCAAGGCCAGCCTGGGATATGCGACCAATCAGCGTGTGCCTAACACACCTGATCATCATTTTACAGAGCTTTTCCCGACCACCCACCTCCCTCTTCTTTTCCTGACCACCTACCTCTTCTTAACCAGGCTTTCCCCACACGCTTCTTTCTTTGTTTCAAAAGTGGGGGATAATTGCTGAGGCATAAAGTGTAAATGCCTATAAAGATACACTTTGTGGGGTTTTCCACTTTTGAGATTCATTTGTTGTCTGTGGTTTCCACCCATGTATACGTGATATAGGTGCTAATAAACTTTGTTTTCTCTTGCTAATTTTTCTTGTTATAGGGAGTTTTCCAGCTAAGAATTATAAAGATTAAGAGAAAATGATCCTTTCTCTCCTAAAACCATGGTACGCTGAACATTTTCTGTCTACATTTCATGCACCAGTATAACAGGCAGTTAGAAGCAGCTTTTGCTAAAAGCCTTGACTCTTCCCTTGAGCCTTGGGTAATTCCCCAGCATCCCATGCAGTGAGCATGACCATGTACTGAAGGTACCTAAAAGCACATTGAAAGCCTGACATCTTCGACCTTCATGTCGTGTGTCACCTTTCCTTTGCATAAGTCTCCTGTTAACTCTGCACATGGGCGTGATGATCACCCGTGGAATCTAAACTCCAGTTGGTGACACCTAACCTACCTCATTCCTCTTCAAGGCTAAATGCAAAAACAGAAAGAGTCAATGAGACATCCTACTATCAGAGTAAATGAGACAACCTACTGTCAGCTTTTACAAGGTTCTCTTGCAGAGGCATCTACAGTCCGCAGTCACTGCCCAAAACCTCCAGTCACCTTGAATTCCAGGAACAGCAAAGCATCACAGGACAGACAATCCCAAAGGAGGGCCGTTTCCTGTGATGGGGAAACTGCACCAGGAGCAGGAGTAGCATCCAAAGGAACGAGATTGTTCCCTCAAGCCATAAGGACTTCTTCCACTGCATACAGAACCAGAACAGACATGATGATCCACCACACCACACTCCACCAAGACTCATTCATTATGCAGACCTCTTGCCCTCTACCAAGTCCTTCCTTATATCAGGACCCTAAAGATGAACTTAGGGGTCTCTAGACCCTTTCTCTGCCCCTCTTCCCAAGGTGCCTCTACTTTTCAGTATTACTCATCTCATTCAGCATGGGGTCCAGTGGCCAGGCCTAGACCACTGGGGCTTATGGAGTGATGGCTTTGGTTCAAGAACTCCAGTAACAGCGGTGCACACTGCTTTAGTTGTCTTTCAGGTTCACAGTACCCAGAACATCTGGACCTTCACATCATACAGATGTATCAAATGATGAGTAACTTACAGAAAATTGCTGCTTGCCTAGGAAACTATAGGAACTAGCCCCAGGAAGTCAAGGTCAAGGTGATGTTCCCACCAAAGAATAAAGACATATGCCCTGCATGGTAAAGACGCACTCAGCACCATACCAGTGACCTTCCTTTCCCTCCCAATAAAAGTCCTTTGCTATCCCTGACTTCTCCAAGATGGGGCTTTTTTTTTTTTTTTTTTTTTTTTTGGTTTTTTGGTTTTTTGGTTTTTCGAAGTAGGGTCTCACTCTGGCAAAGATGGGGCTTTTTAGAGACAGTCATACCCTCCTGTCTTCTTAGGATGCCAGCCCTGGTAGAAACCTGACTTTCTTCCCACAACTCCTTTTGTTACCATTTTTATCTAGAATTATAACACATGAACATACTGTAATTTGACCATGGTCCTGTCCTATTGTCTCCCCTCCACGATCCCTGTTCCACCGAGCCCCCTCCTTCTTCCAGGTAGTTGTTCTTATGATTTCCTGTATCATTTCTTTTTTCCTCCTCCAACCTCTATGTCAAAATGTTGATACAGGGGCTGAGGAGATGGCTCAGGAGTTCAAGTCACTTGCTTGCCAAGCCAGCCAGGCCCAGGTTCATTCTCCCAGCTGCCCACCTACAGCCAGACAGGCATTCATTTGCACTGTCAAGAGACCCTGGCATATCCCCCTCACACACACATGGGAAAATAAGTAAATAATTTTTTTAATGTTGATCAGTTCAAAATTGTGCTGGCCTTGTGGAGTTCATAACAACCACTGATTGCCATCAACTCTCCCTAAATTGGCTTTAAAGTAGTGAACAAACAAACTTGGATTCACCAACATTCACAGTTCTTAGGAGGAATTAATGTCTGTAATAAAAAAAAACAGATTAACAATAGAAGAGCAAACAGAAATTCAGTAAGTGTATACCTCACACATACAGAAGCTCCCCCACTTGCAATGGAGTTATGTCCCAATATAGTCATTATAAGTTAAATAAATCTGAAGACAAAACATACATTTAAAGGGCTGGAGAGATGGGTTAGCACTTAAGGTGCTTGCTTGCGAAGCCTAAGGATCCAGGTTTGATGCCCCAGTACCCATGTAAAACCAGATGCACAAGGTGGCACATGCAATGTGGAGTTCATTTGCAGTGGCTGGAGGTCCTGGAGTGCCCATTCTCTCTCTCCCTGCCTCAAATAAATAAATAATAAAATTTTTAAATGCATTTAACACACCCTACTAACTGAACATCATAGCTTAGCAACGCAGTGCTCTGTAGAGTTGTTTACTTTCGTGACTGTGCGGCTCACAGGGAGCTAGCTGCTGGTTGTTGCCATGGCCTGAAACCTTGAAAGAGTAAAACACTTCAGATTACAGATCAAAATTCAAGGTACAGTTTCTACCACATGTATATCACCTTCTCACCATCATAAAGTTGAAAAACCATTGCAAGTCAGGAACCATCTTTAGATAAGAGACATCCAGGGAAAAATAAATAAATCTCCAAGATGTAGCTCTGAATTCAGATACAAATACCTTATTCAAATGTATCACATAAAGAAAAGTATTTGAAGCTGGGCGTAGTGGTGCATGCCTTTAATCCCAGCACTCTGGAGGAAGAGGTAGGAGGATCTCCATGAGTTCAAGGCCACCCTGAGACTACATAGTGAATTCCAGGTCAGTGTGAGCTAGAGTGAGACCCTATCTTGAAAAAAAAAAAAAAGTAGTGGATGCAGAAATATGTAGTCTACCATGAAAAGCATGGTGAACAGGCAAGTTTATAGGGTGAAGTTGGTAACTCCCTATTATTGAACTCTGTTCACAGGTGCTCTTGTGTCTCAATTTTCTCAAATGAACTCAAACCAACCCTTATGTCCAAAAGACATTTTAGGGCTGGAGAGATTGCTTAGTGGTTAAGGCAGTTGTCTGTAAAGCCTAAGGACCCAGGTTCAATTCCCCAGTACCCATGTAAGCCAGATACACAAGGCGACACATATGTCTAGAGTTTGTTTGCAGTGGCTAGAAGCCCTGACGTGCCCATTCTCCCTCTCTCTCTCTCTCTCTCTCCCTCTTTCTCTCAAATAAATAAATAAATTAATATATATATATATAATCTTTTTAAATTTAAAAAGGCATTTAAGAGGTATATTCCAGTATTCTACTCTAGCGATGGAGTACTGCTATTAAACTAAAATTCTCAAGATGCAGGTTCTCAGTGATGAGTTTACTGAGTCATTACAGATGCTAGCCAGAAAAGACCAAGCCTTGGGACAAGTCCTTACAACTACCAGCACCATAGTAGGAGAATGTCCACCAGACCAAAGATAAAAGCACTTTTATAATTTTAAAAATGGAGAAAGAAGTCATAGCTTGTTTACACTGAACTGGAATTGGCTATAATAACTAACAAAGGCAGGATTATACCAAAAGAGAGAGAGAGAAAAACCTTTGCGGTAGCACAGCAATCTATAACATGAGCTTGTTGGTTCTGGATTGGTGGAGGTTAACAGTGTAAAAGGTTCTTACACAAATCAGGCATGGTGGATGTGGTGATTGTCTTCAATGTGCTTTAAATTGAGGTTTCAACATGTAATTCAAAATGTGAAATTGTCTTCTTTTTAAATATATTTTTATTAGTTATGTATATAGTATATATACAGCCATAATGTTATCATCGTTAGCCTTCTCCCCGTGCTCCCCCCATGGGTAATGTGGGTCTTGCCTTATGGGGGTAGCCATCAATTATGCAGGAGAGGCAATGACTCTGTGCATAATGACCCAATTCATGGCTCTAACAATCTTTCCGCCCCCTCTTCTGCGAGTTTCCCTGAGCAATGTTGGGTTCATTTTAGGTCTATTTAAGTGCGAGGTTTTGTGAGTCTCTGAGTCTCTGGATGTCTGGTTTGAAATTGTCTTCTTTATTGATTTTTTCCCCCACAGCTGTTAACTGGTTAATTTCCCTTATCCTTTCTCTTTTTATCCTCTGATCCTTATCATTAAGGTTAGAATGAACCTAGACTTTCCCTCATCACTACTAAGTAATAAAAAGAACAAGTTTCTGGCACATACAACAGAATAGGTGAGTCCCAAATGCATTGTACTGAGTGAAAGAACACAGACTTAAAACACACATATTCATATGACATCTTGGAAAAGGTTCAATCCTAGGAACAGAAAACAGATTAGCAGTTGCAAGAAGCTAGGAACCAGGGCCATAAAAGAACATTTGCAGATGATATAACTGTTCTAGATTGTGACTTTTGTGGCTATCATATGATTCCATGCACTTTTCAATGCTCCTGACTGCTCCCTGAAAAGTGAAGAATTTTACTGTGTCCAAATTATAAGTAGCTAAGACATGGCATGATTGTGAGTGGAAGAGAAATAAAACTGAAAAGAATCGCTATTGTAATTCATAACTGTCATTGTTTGGATCTGAAATGTCCCGCACAGGCCAGGGGCTAGGTCACCAACTTGTGATACTATGAGGATGTGGTGCGGTCTTGAGGAGGTGGGATCAGATTTGAGGAAGTGGTCCTTGTGGGCTTGTCTTGGAACCTGAAAACTTTATCCTTCTTGCTTTGCTTCCTGGCCACCAGGAGATAAGCAGTCTCCAGCAAGCTCTCGTGCACTGGCATGCTGTTCCACCTCACCATGGTCCAACCACGGACTGAACCTCTGAGACTCTGAACTACATATACCTTTCTACCCCTTGAATCATTTCTCTTGAGTATTTTATCACAGTGACAAACAATCTACCCAAAATAAAAAGCAAGTATTATATGTGTAAGTGATATGCAAAGATACTTTTGATATGCTGTTTAATAAAGAGGAGGTCATAAAATAGCAATGTATGTTGCATGGGGAATAATGACTAGGAAAAAATATAACCAAAAGATTTCTCTTAGGACAGTCAACGTATTTAACATGGAACTTGTTTTTAAAAGGTTTTTTATTTATTTACTTAGGGAGAGTTGTTTTTTTGTGTGTGTGTGTGTGTGTGTGTGTGTGTGTGTGTGTGTGTGAATGTGGGCATCTCAGGGCCTCTTGGTGTTGCAAACAAACTCCAAACATAGATGAGCACCTTTGTGTATCTGGCTTTACAT